>CM028131.1:1576010000-1577330000 GCA_016271365.2 Neoceratodus forsteri
ATTTGCACCAAAATCTCAACATCAGCTTTTTGGGACCCCATCTCATGAACACTGGCACTGTCATTTTGTTAATTGGTCCTGAAAGGTGAATCTGCACTGCAACCGCAAAATCACCTTTCAGGTCTAATTAATGAGATGACAGTGACCGTGTTCATGAGTTGGGGTCCCAAGAACCCCATGCTGAAAATTTGGTAAACAAATTCCTAAAAATAGCTGAGATATCAACCTAAGTTGAACCCCCCCCCATTGACTGCCATTATACAGCGCTTACCTTGATTCCTCGGTTTGGAGTTTGGCTTTGAAGAGTGCAGACATGTCCCAGTCCAGAGAGGATTGCTGCTCCCAATCCCCAGAGGTAAATATGGGTAAGAGGGAGTCCGGGGAGGTGGGTACTCAGTGGGAGGTTGGGAATGGAGAGGGATTGGGGAGGCGATTAGGGCCTTTTTTTTTTTTTTTTTTTTACAGGAAAATAAAGACCAGGGGTCTTTATTTAACAGGTAAAAAAATATATATAACACACACACACACACACACACACACACACACACACACACACACACACACACACACACTTTTGGGCACACTGGGGTGGCTCCCAGTGTGCTACTGACTTTGGGTGGGATCGTGCTGCTGACAGGATTGGGGCACCCATAGGCAAAGAAAGTGGGGTGGGGGCATCAACACCCAGAACCGGCATTCGGTGTCAGAAAGATAAAAATAGTAAAACATTATCTGGGCACACTGGGGTGAGCTCCCAGTGTGCCACATAAGTGTGTGTTGTGTGTGTGTGTGTGTGTGTGGTATACTGACATGGGGCTTGGGCACCCTGATGTCAGTGAGGAATTGCGGGGACAGACTACTTCGATGCAGGATCCTGCATCGAAGATAAGACGTCGGGGGATGGCTTTCTTTGTTTACAGGTGAAAAAAAATATATACACTTTTGGGCACACTGGGATGGGCTTCAGTGTGCCACTTGATTGAGGGGGATACATGCTGCCGACAGAAGTTGGGCACCATCGACAAAAGTGGGCTTTTTATAGCAGGGGTATAGGCATAGTGAGTGCTGCGATTGCAGCAGTTTCTAAATCCGCTTTGCCCCAACAACCGGGCCAGTATAATGTATATACTTATATGTATGTATGTGTATGTATGTATGTGTGTGTATGTGTATATTAGAGGCAGAAAACTCTGTTTAATGCATTAGTTAGGGTTGTTCCACAGCGACAAAAGCAAGGAAATTGATTGTTGGGGTTGAAAGCCCCCCTTGAACCCCGCCCACCCCCAACCAGCATTGAGGTCGCGCTTGTGGTTGCGGCCTAACTCTCACCCCATCAGATGTGTGAAGAAGCGAGAGGTGTAGGAGAATGGGGTGAGAGTTGGGACGACAACTAACACGCACCCTGATGCCAGTTGGGGTGTGGTGAGAGTCAAGGAGGCTTTCAACCCCAACACCAATTCTGCTTGTCACTGTGAAACAACCCTAACTAATGCATTAAATGGATTTTTTTGCCTCTAATTTCCCTTCTTTTTGAGAATGATGATGAGAAATAGTGAATGTAATGCAGCAGCGGAAGGGCCCCGCCCTCCCGCCACATGATGTCTTGTCACATAGTAACACGGTGCCCGCAAATGCAAATGGTAATGCGCATGGTGACACAAAGCGAAACACAAAGATAAACTACTGTAGACACAAATGGTTAAAATAACTCAAACGCAAGTGCAAATGAAAACACAAAGGGTAACGCACATGGTGCCGTAGACGGGAACAGTAAGTGAAATAGGTACGGAACTGCAAGCAGAAGCAGTAAGGGTAACAGTAATGTAAGCGCAAAGGCTGGTTTTCCACAAAAGCTTCATAGAGAAAGACAGTGAGTGCAAAGAATGTATGCATAATAATGGGTCTCGGAGCAGAAAATGAGGAGTTGGAATACTAAATTGCTTATAGCTCAGGAACTGTACGATGTGGAAAAAAAACTTTAAAGTCATATGATTTATGACTTTCCTGGCTAGTTTTGTACTTAGCCCCCATGAGGGGGCTAAACATTTTTCTGATAAAAAGTCTGTATTTCGCACAGTTTCTGAGATATGGGCCCTCAAAGGCGCAGCAAACGCCATAATGTTATCCTATGGGGAACAAAGAGAAGTTCGAAGTGCCATAACTTTGGCTCCCTGTAATATTTTTTCACCAAGCCACTAAAAGGCACATCTGCGGGATGTTGGCTTTCTTCCCTCCAAATTTCAGCCCAAAAGACCAAACTGTTATTTTGCAGCAGGGCAGCAAAGGATTCCTGTAATGCGGTGGATGCCGTGATGTTATCCTATGGGAAAAGCATCAACTTTGGAGTACTGTAACTTTGCCACCCTGTAATATTTTTTCACCAAAACACTGAAAGGCACATCTGTGAGATGTTGGCTGTGTCCCCTCCAAATTTCAGCCCAAACAACCAAACCATTCTTTTGCAGCAGGGTGGCAAAGAATTGCTGTCATTTTCTCACAGCCTGGAAAAGTACTGTCGAACTTTCCGAAAGCTTTCGCAAATACATGCGACAGTGTCACAAATGCGAAAGTACTTTCCGAAATTACTTTTTCCAGAAATTTGAAAAACATATTTCTGGAGTGTTTTACCCCAAAATAAAGACATGCCTAGCATCCTCAGGGTCCGACTAGGTGACTACAAAAAGAATTAGGTTGCTAGAGGGTCCCAAATTTAAATGCCAAGCATTTTTCTGATGACCAACTGAAAACAAAATGGCAGATTTACGACAGTAAAAGGGCCATTTGCGAAAGTAAAAACTGCATTTGCGACACTGTCAAACTTTTTGTTAACTTTTCCCATTGACTTATAATGGGAAATTGTTTTTTGAATAACTTTTGAACTGTTTAATATTTTTCATGAAATCTTCAAAAGGCACATCGGGGACCCGGCTGCACGTTCCTGAAGATTTTGGACTGAGTCGCACAAACCGTGCGACCTGTGAAAACAAAGAATTCCAAAAAGTGTAAGCGCCGCACGAATCACGCTTAATAACTCCGCAGCCGTATATCCGAACAGTACGAAAGTTGGCAGATCCCAAGATGTATGGTTCTTGATCGTGTATTCCAAATTTCAGGCAAATCCATTGAACAGTTGCAAAGTTATTAAGGTGCAAAATTTTAGTTTTAACATGTAAATGGCTCCTAAACCCTAACTATGGTAGCACTACCGTGCTACCATAATATATATATTTGGCCACCTTGTATGTGGCAATTGCAGAGCTGCTGACCTAGAGATTACAGTGGGCCCCCACCTGCCATCTTTTAGACCTCAATTGGTAGTTCATTCCATCTTGATGCCACTCTCTCTGTAAAGAAGTGTTTCCTGTCCTCCTTCCTGACCCACCTCCTCCAGCTTATAGCAGTGCCTCCTGGTGGTCTAGTTTTCCCTGCGACAAAAACAGACCCCACTGTTCACCTTGTTTATAGCTCCCAAGTGCTTGAAGGTTTCAGTTGTGTCCCCTCTCTCCTTCCTTTCCTCTCCTCCAGTGAGTACATGTTGAGTTCTCTGTCCGTCCTCATGTCCTGCTGTCTCTGAACCATCATTGTTGCCATTCTTTGAACTATATTGAGCTGGTTGATATCCTTTTTTCAAGTATGGGCTCCACTCCAGTATTGCATGCTGTACTCCAGGTGCTGTCACACCAAGGATCTGTACTGCAGCAGTATAACCTCTTCCCTTCTGCTCGGGAACCCTCTAACATGGCATCTGTATGAATGTTTCAAGAAGCATTACTTGACTTCATGATGAGAAGCCAGCAGACTTGACACTATTAGGAACTGCCTAGAATAATGAACTGGTGGTAGTGTTGCGCTGGCCCTGCTCATAATCCTGAACGACTTACAGTTGCTTGCTAGCTGCAAGATTTTGAAAGCACTGGCTTCATGTCTGCCCCCCCACCTGTGTTAGTTTGGTTGTCATATTCCACTGAATTTCTTTGATTTGCCCCACTGGGGTTGATTTTGCTTTTCTGTTTTTCTGAATGCATTGTTTGTATGGTTATCTGACCAATTGTCTGTATACTTTTTGTTTGTTTTGAGACAGGTGTTTATCTTCCTGTGGCTGACAGACCCCTATCCTACTTCAGCCTGCTCAACCCTAACAGCTTACCATTCCTGGGTCTCACCGCCTCCAAAATATCCCCCATTATTATTCCTCATGGTGGGACAAGGGGGAGGAGTAACTAGTGCCCCCAGAGCACAATCCTGAGCAGACAAAGAGGTGCCCAGTTGGTGGGTGCAATGTGCAACAAGCTGGGTGCTCATTCTGTTAGAGCTTTTTCCTCCTGATTTCTCTCCTAACCCCAGCAGCACTCTGCACTAGCACTTCAGTGCATGTGTTTGTGGACGCTGGGCACATGCACCTGCCACACGTCAGGCAGCAGCCCCTCCCCTCTGTATCACTCTTGCTGCACTGTCTGCAAGCCTTCCCTCCCTGTGAGAGGAGAGCAGTCACTGGGATATTCTATCCTCTCTGTTCCCTGCTGACTGCCAGCAACTCAAGTTCGTGCCTGAACCCGGGTCACTGGTGTGACGAGCAAGAGTGCTGTCATCGCACCACTGGGCCAGCTCCTCTGTATATTCATATTTAATTTGAAAGAAACAACTTTCACACCTGTAGTAGCTGTCCTCTGTCCCATAAGGGTGATATGAAAATGCAAGTGTAAAAACTGCATCCTGTTTATAAACAGAAGCAATTAGCAAAGCCATTTCAGGAGTACAGCTCCATGGATGAGAATTAAATGGTTATCATTAGGACCCTGATTGATAGGAATGAAGTGATCAAATTCTATTTTTAAGATTTCAAATTCTGGGATTCCACCAGTGATTGCTGTTCTAATTTTTTTTATTTTAACCAGGATTGTGCTGTGATGCTTGGATTACATGTATAAAAATACAGACTAAAAGAAAGCAAAATGCACAGAAAATTTTAAGTAAATCAAAATGAAAACAGTACAGGATATAATTAGCAAAATTCACATTATGTAGATTCACCGCTCTGGTATAAAATGTCTGATTCCATGAAATCGGTGACTTTTTTGGATGCGTAGGTTATTCCAGTGAAAACAGTGTCAGTATTAGGCTCACGACCATATGAAGGCAACTCCTGCAGATGAAGCCTTACTCTCCACCTTAAAGTGTCTCTAAAAAGTGAGATGATAAATTAGTTTCAAATATTTACTTCTCAAACAGGGCCTCCTCGGTGATAGAAGATAACACCTTGGGTTTAGGGATATCTATCCATACGTTACAGTGAGGGCTTGGCTCTGGTCCAGCACTGCTCTATCCTCAGCCATATGCTTCACTGAAACATTTTAAACAGAAGCAAAGGTCAAATGGATCATAAACCTTAGGGAAGACATCTTGAATTTAAAACGCACTTTTTCCTGGTGAATTTGTAATAACTGCAAATAAAAGATTTTCAGAAGAGAACAGATATATTGGTCCACAGAGTTATTCCCCTACCAGTGCCGTGGGAATTTTCCTGTCACATAAACAGATCCTGAGTCAGTGAAACAAACTATACCAGGCTGCTGAAAGAACAGTATAAGTTGCAGGCAGTCCATTATAGATATCCAGCTCCCATTCTATGAAATCCTTCTTCCTGATACTTTTTTCCCTGTCAGTGACATCCTGAGAGTCCCTGATCCATGGATATTCAGAAGGAATGTTTGATCTGGAAGTGTTAACCCTTTCATATTTGAACACTGTGATGATAAGCTCCATACCTAAGTCAGCTCAGAACATGGGGTGGCAGTAGGGGCACTGAACCAGGTGACTAGGTAGAGTGCAACTACTTGATCAGACATCATATGGGGAGGGGGGAGACAGTTCCCCTGAATGCTGGCAGGTAGTCACAGGGCTTGCTGGTCTTTCAGCAAACCGGCAGCCCTGCCATTTACAATGCTGGCAATGGGCAACCAGAGGACCAGTAAGTGAGAAAAGGCTTGATGGCGTTTTCCATTGTGGGAATCTACCTGCAGTTCCCTGCACTAACACCACCTGGGTTTCAGAGAGGTGATGCAGGCAGTGTGGGATTGAGGAGGTGGCAACTGTCCCCTTATCCCGAGGTGCCACCTAGGTTTCAGCAAGTGGTGCATGCAATGTGAAGATTAGCTGAGGGTGGGAAGGGGAACTTGCAGCTTGCTCCCCCTACACTGGTGCCACTCCCCAAGTGGCACTAGTGCAGGGGGAGCAAGCTACATGTCCCCTCAGATAATCCCACACTGTTTGCACCACTCCCAAGTGGCACTAGTGCAGGGGAAGCAAGCTACATGTCCCCTCAGATAATCCCACACTGTCTGCACCACTCCCATGTAGCTTTCTCACCCTGCACTAGTGCCACCTGGGAGTGGTGCAGACAGTGTGGGATTATCTGAGGGGACATGTAGTTTATCTGTGGGTAGGGGGACATACTGCTTGCTCCGCCTACACTAGTGCCACCTGGGAGTGGTGTAGATAGCGTGGGATTATGTGAGGGTAGGGTGACATACAGCTTGCTCCACCCTGCACTAGCACCACCTGGGCTTCAGTGAGTGGTACAAGTAATGTAGGATTAGCCCCACCTGGGAGTGGTGTAGATAGCGTGGGATTATCTGAGGGTAGGGGGAACATGCAGCTTGCTCCGCCCTGCACTAGCGCCACTTGGGTTTCAGTGAGTGGTGCAGGCAATGTGGGATTAGGTGGGGGGGGCATACAGCTTGCTCCCCCTGCACTAGTGCCACATGAGTTTCAGTGAGTGGTTCATGCAATGTGGGATTAGCGAGGCTGGGTGGGGGGGACATGTAGCTTGCTCCCAATGCACTAGCACCATGTGGGAGTGGTGCAGGCAGTGTGGGATTAGCTGGGGGGGATCATGCAGCTTGTTTACCCTGTACTAGCACCACCTGGCTTTCAGTGAGTGGTATAGGCAAAGTGGGGTTATCTGAGGTGGGGGGGACATGTAGCTTGCTCCCCCTACACTAGCGCCACCTGGGTTTCAGTGAGTGGTGCAGGCAGTGTGTGATTAGTTGAGGGGGGGTCATGCAGCTTGCTTACCCTGTACTAGCACCACCTGGTTTTCAGTGAGTGGTGTAGGCAAAGTTGGATTATTTGAGAGTGGGGGGGACATGTAGCTTGCTCCCCTTGCACTAGTGCCACCTGGGAGTGGTGCAGACAGTGTGGGATTATCTGGAGGGACATGTGGCTTGCTCCCCTGCACTAGCACCACCTGGGAGTGGTGCAGGCAGTGTGGGATATGAGAGGGGGTTATGCAGCTTGCTTCCCTATACTAGCACCACCTGGCTTTCAGTGAGTGGTGCAGGCAAAGTGGGATTATCTGGGGGGGGACATGGAGTTTGCTCCCCCTGCACTAGCACCACCTGGGAGTGGTGCAAACAGTGTGGGATTATCTGGGGGGGACATGTAGCTTGCTCCCCCTGCACTAGAGCCACCTGGGAGTGGTGTAGATGGTGTGGGATTATCTGGGGGGGACATGTAGCTTGCTCCCCTTACACTAGCGTCACTTGGGAGTGGTGCAAACAGTGTGGGATTAGTTGAGGGCACAGGACATGCAGCTTGCTCTCTCCACAGTAGCACCACCTGACTTTCAGTGAGTGGTGCAGATAATGTGGGATTAGTTGAGGGTGAGGGGGGACATATACCTTGCTCCCCCTGTCTAGCGCCACCTGGGAGTGATGCAGGTAGTGTGGAATTATCCGTGGGTGGGGGAAGGAACATGTAGTTTGCTTCCCCTGGGTTTCGGTGAGTGGTGTAGGAAATTTGTGGGATTAGTTGGGGGTGGACATGTACCTTGCTCCCCCTGCACTACGCCACCTGGGTTTCAGTGAGTGGTGCACCGGCAAAGTGGGATTAGCAGAGGATGCAGGGGGGAGACATGTACCTTGCTCCCCCTGCACTAGTGTTACTTGGGAGTGATGCAGGCAGTGTGGGATTAGCTGAGGGGGGGCATGCAGCTTTTGCTCCCCCTGCACTAGTACCACCTGGGTTTCAGTGAGTGGCGTAGGAAGTGCGGGATTAGCTGGGGGGCATGCAGTTTGTTTCCCTGGTGGGGTAAGGTGTCTACCCCCAACCCTAAACTAAACCCACATTTTCTGCACCACTCGCTGAAACCAGGTGGCGCTAGTGCAAGGGGGAGCAAGCTGCATGTCCCCCACCCTCAGCTAATCCAACAGTGCCTACACCTCGCACTGAAACCCAGGTGGCGCTAGTGAAGGGGGCACAAGCCTACATGCCCCCAGCTAATCCCATACTGCCAGCACCACTCACTGAAACCCAGGTGGCACTGGTGAAGGGACACAAGCTGCATGCCCCCCAGCTAATCCCACATTGCCTCTACTCATCTATTGAAACCCAGGTGGTGTTAATACTGCAGGAGCAACCACATAACCCCAGCTAATCCCACATTGCCTGTACCACCACTCGAAACCCAGGTGGTGCTACTGCAGGGAGAAAGCTACAACCCCCACCCGCCAGCTAATCCCATATTGTGTGCACCACTCTCTGAAACCCAGGTGGTGCTACTGCAGGGGAGCAAGCTAAATACCCCCCACCCTCAGCTAATTCCATACTGAGTGCACCACTCGCTGAAACCCAGCAGAGGGAGCAAGCTGCATGTTCCCCCCCCCAGCTAATCCCACACTGCTACACTCACTGAAACCAAGGTGGCACTAGTGCAGGGGGAGCAAGCTACATGTCTTCCCCCCCCCACCCTTGGCTAATCCCACATTGCGTGCACCACTCACTGAAACCCAAGTGATCTCACTTCAAGGGGGCTCTTGCAGCAGGCAACACTGGTAGGACTGACGCCGCCAGGTGCCAGGACCCCACAAAAAACTTTTAGCTAGCAGTCTACAGCAGGAGACTGCCCCCGCCAACATCAGCATGCTGACGTCCGCCTATGCTATAAAAGGGGAGGACCCCCAGACCTACTTCAGTTCTTTTCCCGCCATCGACCTGTACTCATTGAATCTTCACGGACACCTGCTTCAGTCGATCGCCACTACTCTAATTGCATTTACCCGTGATTCTTTTCTTTATTTTTTCTAACAGTGTTAACATTGAATTTCAGTGTTTTTCCTTTCAGTTTTGTCTTCTTTTTCAGCCTCATCTTCTGACCAGCTGGTGAAGAGTGTCTGCGGCAAGCAGATCCCTGCCAAGGATGGCCACTCTTCTTGCTTGATCTGCTTAGGCCCCAACCATGACACCAAGGCCTCCAAGCATTGCCAGGACTTCAGTCAGGCCACATGGAGACACCGCTTGAAGACTCTCCAGACTTACCTGCTGCAGCAGAAGATAGCCATGCTGGAGAAGGAGCTTCAAACTAAAAGCTCTTCTACTTCTCTGGTCTCCATGGCATCTTCCTCTTCTTCCTTCCAGAAGGAGAAGAAGTCTGGCAGGAAGCATAGGCACTGGGACCATCCTCGGTCAGCCTCTCACTCGCAGTCACTGCATAGATCAGCTTCTGCCTCAGGGTTTTCCTCCTGCAGGGAGTTGGCCCCTCCTTCCTCAGCAGACCTCACTCCCTTCAGGTTGCTGGTGATCCTGCAGCCCACCCTCATTGCTATCACAGGAGACAGCTTTTTGGGGCAGTGGACTTCATCCCCTGCTTCACAACTCCTGATGCTCAGGCCCTTAGCACCCATGGGTCCTCAGCCAGGCAGCTCAGCTGGGGTTGGTTCCTCTGGTGGCAGGTCTACGCCCATCCCCCCCAGTCAAGGCATTGCCTTCATCGTTCCCTGACTCCGGGGACAGCGCTAGCCCTTCCAGGCATCACCTGGAGCAAGCACTCACCTCCTCCTCTACTCGGATGATGCCGCTGCCCCTACTTCGGGGGAATTCCCCCTGCAGGTGCAAGCCTCGCCTCAGGGGCCTATGTTGTCTGTTTCTCCAGGCCAATGCCAGCCTTCACCTGCCAGGCCGACACTGACCTTGCTGACTCCTCAGCTGTTATTGCCTCTGCCTCAGCCTCAACTGACCCCCGCTGGCTCTCCCAGGGATCCACAGCTGGCACCTCCTGGTCCTATGCCTGGGTATCGTACACCGCCTCCCCCACTGATATATACGTACCCTCCTCCCCAATACCCTTATCCACCATACATTCCACCTCCACCGGTGGATTATACCACTTTATTCATGGCTTTGTGGACCTTTATGAGGGACAAGGAAGCTCCTAGGTGCCCTGCTTCCCCTCCTTCTTCCAGGAACCCCCTTTCCGAGATCTGGACAGGGCAGGTCCCAGTGGCACCTGTATTACTGGGTCTTCTGGGGATCACAAGGGGTCTTCTGATCAACACAAGGAAGACTGCCACCCCTGATGCCAGTACCTGACCATGAACCATCAGGTAACAAGTCCTCCTCTTCCTCTTTCAATTCGTTGGAGGACTCCCAGGGTTTATCTGGTGAGCATGAGTCTATCAAGGAGACCCCTAAGTCTCCCCCTGATGATCCCTCTTTCCTCCATTTGATGCACCACATACAGTCCCTTATGAGATGGGAGACCGAGGAACTTGACCTGGAGCATCGCCGCCTGGCTATTTATCTCTGGAAAAAGGAGACCTCCCTGCTGGCCTGTCAGTGCAGTGGTAGAGTCACCACTTGCGGCACCATCAACCCTGGTCCAGGAGTGAGTCCAGGAGGCTGGAAGGTTGGACGGGGGGGGGATGGATTGAGTAGCAATTAGTTTAATTTAGTTTATTGTTCTAGGAATTACTACCTTTGAGCCAGAGGCTCTTTTACAAAGGTTCCACGTCAATTAGGTACAGTACAAAAGGTTACATAGATAACGCAACAATTTGTGTTGTGTCAAGAGCAATAAAACATATACAAATACATATCAAATAATTTGTGCAAAAGGACATGAGATATTAATAATCACATTATTATTACAAGAAAGAGGTCATGCCAGATTAGGAGAAACAAATAGGGAAAAAGTTCAGAACAGAGAGGGTAAGTGAAAGGTGTGGAGAGCAGACAATAGCAGGAGAAAAGGTACACTCTCCATCTCCGGGAGAGGGAGGGAGGACATGCCTCATGGTGTGGTGTCCCTGTGTGACCATGGAGGCTGCTCACCGGGGGGCTGAGGTTGAGACTTGGAGACATGCGGACACTGGCCAGCACTCCACCATTGCGTCATTGCATGCCATGCCTCCCGATTCCCTGGAAACAAAATATCATGCATGACCCCAACTGGTTTCCGTGCCACCACTACCCAGGACCTGCCCAATGCCTGGATGTGTTGGGGGCATAGATGGTCCCCCCTTGCCCCTACCCAGAAGGTAAACCATGGCTCCGTGGGGGTGGGGCAGTAGCGGAATGGCTAGAGGTCCAGCCAGAGATATAAGAGGGGCTTGAGCTTGCAAAAAATATAAATAAAAAAAAAAAGAGACCCTCCCTTTGGTGGTACCACTGCTCATCAACTCGTATGATGATGTGACCAAGACAGTGTGAGCTCATTCCTCAACCACCCCAGTCTTAACCAAAAAGGCAGATCACCTCTACCACGCACCAGTGGGCAAAGACTTCTTTGGCGAACACCATTCAGTTAATCCCACACTGCCTACACCACTTCCAGATGGTACTAGTGCAAGGAGGGTAAGGTACATGTGTCCCCCCAACCCTCATCTAATCCCACACTGCTTACACCACTCCCACATAGCGCTAGTACAAGGGGAGTACCCCCCAGCTAATCCCACACTGCCTACACCACTCCTAGATGGTGTTAGGGCAAGGTACATGTGTACCCACAACCCTCAGCTAATCCCACACTGTTTACACCACTCCCAGATGGTGCTAGTGCAAGGGGAGTACCCTCCAGCAAATGCCACAGTGCCTACACCACTCCCAGATGGTGCTAGTGCAAGGGGAGCAAGGTACATGTGTCCCCCAACCCTCAGCTAATCCTATACTGCTTGCACCACCCACTGAAACTGAGGTGGTGCTACTGCAGGGGGAGCAAACTACACAACCCCTCCAACCTCAGCTAATTCCCTATTGTGTGCACCACTCACTGAAACCCAGCAGGGAGAGCAAGTTGCATGTCCCCCACCCTCAGCTAATCCCACACTGCCTGCACCACTCCTAGGTGACACTTGTGCAGGTGTAGCAAGCTGCATAACCTCCCTCCCACCCTCAGCTAATCCCACATTGCCTACACTATACACTGAAACCCAGGCAGTGCTAGTGCAGGGGGAGCAAGCTGCATGTCCCACCCCCCTCAGATAATCCCACATTGCCTGTATGACTCACTCAAACCCAAGTGATGCTACTGCAGGGGGAGCAAATTAAATGCCCCCACCTCAGCTAATCCCACAGTACCTACACCTTGCTGAAACCCATGTGGTGCTAGTGCAGAGGGAGCAAGCTATATATCCCCCCTCAGTACTCACTGAAACCCAGGTAGCGCTAGTGCAATGGGAGCAAGATGCATGCCCCCCCACCCTTAGCTAATCCCACATTTCCTGTGCCACTCACTGAAACCCAGGCGGTGCTAGTGCAGGGGGAGCAAACTGCATGTCCCCCCCCCAGCTAATCCCACACTGCCTACACCACTTGCTGAAACCCAGGTGACACTAGTGTAGGTGTAGCAAGCTGCATGTCCCCCCTCACCCTCAGCTAATCCCACACTGCCTACACCACTTGCTGAAACCCAGGTGGCACTAGTGTAGGTGTAGCAAGCTACATGTCCCCCCTCACCCTCAGCTAATCCCACATTGCCTACACCACTCATTGAAAGACAGGTGGTGCTACTGCAGGGGGAGGAAACTGCATGCCCCCCCTCAGCTAATCCCACACTGTCTACACCACTTGCTGAAACCAAGTTAGCGCTAGTTGCATGTCCCTCTACCCTCAGCTAATCACACACTGTGTCTACCGCTCGCTTTAACCCAGGTAGCGCTTGCAGGGGGAGCAAGATGCATGTCCACCCTCAGGAGTTAAGCAGCTTGCTCCCACTGCAGTAGAACCACCTGGATTTCAGAGAGTGGTGTATGCAATGTGGGATTAGCTGGGGGGGACATGCAGTTTGATCCCCCTGTACTAGCACCACCTAGCTTTCAGTGAGTGGTGCAGGCAATGTGGGATTAGCTGAAGGTGGGGGAGGGAACATGTAGCTTGCTCCCCTATACTAGCACCACCTGGGAGTGGTACAGGCAGTGTGGTATTATTTCAGGGTAGGGGGACATGCAGCTTGCTCACCCTGCACTAGCGCCTCCTGGCTTTCTGTGATTTATTTAGGCAGTGTAGGATTAGCTGAAGGGAAACATGCAGTTTGCTGCCTCTGTAGTAGTGCCACCTGGGTTTCAGGGAGTGGTGAAGGCAATTTGGGATTATCCAAGGGTGGGGAGACATGCAGTTTGCTTCCTCTACACTACTTCACATGGGTTTCAGCAATTGGTGCAAGCAAAGTGGGATTAGTTGAGTGGGGGTCATACTGCTAGCTCTCCCAGCACTAGTGCCACCTGGGTTTCTGTGAGGTGTAGGCAATGTGAGATTAGCAGAGGTGGGGGGGGCATGCAGTTTGCTCCCCCTGCAGTAGCATCACTTGGGTTTCAGCAAATCGAGCAAGTAATGTGGGATTATCTGAGGGTAGGGGAACATGCAGTTTGCTCCTCCCATAGTAGCATCACTTGGGTTTCAGCAAGTCGTGGCAAGTGATGTGGGATTATCTGAGGGTAGGGAACACAGTTTGCTCCCCTGCAGTAGCGTCACTTGGGTTTCAGCAAATCGTGCAAGTGATGTGGGATTATCTGAGGAGAACATGCAGTTTGCTCCCTGCAACGTCACTTGGCTCAGCAAGTCGTGTGTGATGTGGATTATCTGAGGGTAGGGGAACATGCAGTTTGCTCCCCCTGCAGTAGCATCACTTGGGTTTCAGCAAGTCGTGCAAGTGATGTGGGATTATCTGAGGGTAGGGGAACATGCAGTTTGCTCCCCCTGCAGTAGCGTCACTTGGGTTTCAGCAAGTCGTGCAAGTGATGTGGGATTATCTGAGGGTAGGGGAACATGCAGTTTGCTCCCCCTGCAGTAGCGTCACTTGGGTTTCAGCAAGTAGGTGCAAGTGATGTGGGATTATCTGAGGGTAGGGGAACATGCAGTTTGCTCCCCCTGCAGTAGCGTCACTTGGGTTTCAGCAAGTCGTGCAGGTGGTGGGATTAGCTCTGGGTGGGGGGCATGCAGCTTGCTCCTCCTTGCTCGAGCGTCACTTGGGATTTTCCAAGTGATGCAGGCTATGTGGGATTAGCCATGGGTGGGGGGCAATGTGCAGCTTGTTCAATGCATGCCTGCTGCAAGGGGGCCCCAGCACATTCAAGCCACTGTCCCAGGGAAGGACAAAGCATGATAAAATGTCCAGCAGGATGAAATGCCACCCTCTTGGGCTTCACACTGCTGACCTGGCACTCTGATGTCTCTGGATTTGGTCACCAGGGGGGCCTGTCCCTCCCCAAGGGCCCTGCCATGGGGGTCACTTGGAAGGAGGTACGACTCGGAGAAGATGAGTAATGGGGCTGGAAGGGTATGCTGAAGGGGTAGGACTGTTAAACTGGAGGCAAAATGGGGGGAAAAAAGTCCCTCATCAAAATTAAATGGAATAAATTCTGTTTACAAGCAGTCCATGGTGAAGGAAAGACCTGGTAATATTATTTGTTTATGCTTTTGTTCTCTATTTTTGTCGCTCAAATGTGTAGAATTGGGTTACCTATTATTTAATTTTGTGAGTGAATAAAACCAGTATATCACTGGTAAAAGGAAATGTGGGTGTTCCTTCTTGTGTTCGAGTCCACAAGATTGTATGGTGTCAACACAACTGGTCAGTATTCTTGCTTTGCCTGAATGAAACATTCCATAGACTGCTGCTCTCCTGGATATCTCACACACTCCTGTGTTGATGAGACTTTCTGCACGGAGAATATTTTAAACAAATTGGAGAATGCTAATTCTTGCGTCATTTTGTTATCTGGCTAGAGATGCATACAATTTTTTTTTTCAATTTATTGTACTTTTTCCTTGCATCCCTGCTTAGCTGTCTTTGGCTACTGTCTCTCTCCCAGGCCTGCACCCACTGTTACTGGCACTTACCTTCCCACCAGTCAGTGCCCCATGGATTTCCCCCATGGTGGAGCCTCCCAGCTTTCCCCAAGCCCGAGATGAGTTAGAGCTAGATTGTGGTCAGCAGCCTAGTGAGCAGAGCAGGGCCTGCAGAGAGAGAGAACCAGCATCTTGCTGCTACAAGCTAGGGAGGTGTTTTCCTTCCCTGTTAGTCCCCTCCTGGACAAGGGCCAGAGACATCCAGACCAGAAAGTGTCCCCCTGCCCTGACCATCGCAGCTGTACTGCACTAACACCTGTAGTCACCCAAGTGAATGTGTTGTAGTGGAGCAAGCAGCTCCCCCCCCCAGAGGAAGTGAGCATCTTCTGGGATGCTCAATCCTCTTCCCTCCCAGCCAGCCCCCAATAACCCAGGCCCACTTCTGAACCTGGGTCACCGGCAACGTCAACAGTAGCGCGACTGCTGCTCCGATGGGTCGGCTTAAAGATGCGTACCATTATTGTTGCTGCCACATGCCTCCTTGCTTTGCCTCCTAACCTAGATAACATGGCTGATCATGGCTTGCTCTAGCATCACGTACCATGTGGATACCTGGCATGCTCAGCACCTGGGTTCGTATCCCAGGCTTGTGACATGAGAAGTGGAGAAGGGCAAGGATGCTTTCCTTTGGGTGGTGGGTGGGGTAGAATGGTTAATGATTGCTTACCTCCACTTTTATGTCGCAGATGGCTCCCGCACAGCATAGAGAGTCTGTCTGTACAGGGGAGCGCAGATACGGGACTGGAAGAGCACTGAGATCAGCACATGGTGCTGCAGCCGGCAGCAGGGCCAGCATCACAGCACTTCGAGGTAAGTCCAAGTGGCCATAAAGAGATTAATGGGGAAAAAAGTGGCTGAGTATATTTGGCAAAGGAAGTGTTCTTCTGTACAGCATAATTGCAGCAACATTTATTATCCCTGGTCCTTTGCAGCTGTCGAGGGACGATCCCAGTAAACAGTCAGCAAGGTCAAGGTTGGGGCTCACGTTCTGCTGGGGCACTCTTAGGCTGCTTCAGTGCTGCAATAAAAATGTTGAAAACCTTCTCATTTAGTTTACCCAGGAATAAATATGTAACAAAAAAACTTCTACTAAAACTCTGCCTCTGTGACCTCCCTTTCTACTCCCTCTCTATCCTGCTGGTGCTCTGCAAGGTGTGCTGGGATAGAGGTGGGCTGGAAACCACAATCCACAAAGGGACTGATAGTGAGCCCTACTAAAGGCTTTGGTCACAGAGATCTCTAGTACCTGCCCCCAAAGAAAAGAAAGCCCCCCCCCACATTGTTGGGTTCCAAAGACCGCAGCACAGTTTCACTCAGAAAATAATTCACAGCATTACGTACACTGTACTTCAGTTTCAAATCCACATATTCATCCTTTTTTTTTTAACCATGATCTATCAGAAATCCAACCAATGGAAGGGGGGCCTTAGAGACTGCTGCTTCAACTAGTCGTCCTCCCAAAACCAGTGGGAGCCACGGACTCCAGGGGGCACCTCCCACCTCCACTTCCTGCAAAGAGGTTGGCAAGCTTCATCCAATCACACCCCACCCTGACCAACCCAGACAGGGTGGAGATCACATCTGCTCCATCCCTGCCTTTCTGTCCTCCTTTGACAACCCTAAGTTTATCCTGTACAGCCTCTCTTCCAGACCCAAAAAATATAAGTAACCCCCCTGCAAATGGGGGTTCCCTTCAAGCGCTTGCCTAAATGCTTGCTGCCCGGTTGGTGTTTGGCACTATTGCCGTTTAGATGTGTCACCAGTGAGTGCCTGCATGGCGTCCGTGTACTGTCCCTTTAAAAGCTGCCATTCTGCAGTTGTAGTTAATCTGGGAGGGGGACTGAGCATTTTCGTGCTCGGGTCTCACCCGGGCTGCCTGCAGAAAGCTCTGTTTCTGCCATCGCTGGTTGGGCAGATGGAGCCCTGCTGAAAGATGAAGAAGAAGAAAAAGAAGAATCAGCATTTATATAGCGCTTTTCATACATCCAAAGTGCTTTACAAGCAATGCTAGACTGGTAGTGAAGTGACTGAATGTGTGGTGGCGGCCATATCGCACATCATCACCCACACACAGCCTGGATACTTGCAACTAATTGCTGAGCATTTGTTAGATTGATAATAAATTCGTAGTTTGTTCTAACCCGTCTCCCTTGCAGCAAGGACTGTTCCTGTTTAGCTCCACCATTTTGGTCACAAACTGCCGAATTGGACCAATCAGTACTCTGGGACTCTAAAATGGAGCCTGCAACTGAAAGGAATATTAGGAGCAAGACTCTGGGAATTGTAGTTTTGGACTGCTGGCACCTTTTTGCAACAGAAGGGGGAGCTCTTACTGTGATGGACAGCAGAACCGACCAATCGAACCATGTGGATCTGAGGGAAAGCCCCTGAGCTGTCTGCTGGCAAGCCAGATCTGTGTTGGCAGTTGAGAGAGAGGCAGCTCGTGATAGCAGAGCAGTAAAAACTGCGTAGTTTGAGCAGGAGAGTTGTGGAGAGGCCTGAGTTGAGGCCTGTAAGTCTGCTGTTACCCTGAGGAGAAGAGAGAGAGAGAGAGAGAATTGTTTCAGGCTAAATCCGAGCTGTGTGCTTTTGAGCAAGCTACTGAATTGGGACCAGGCTTAACCTGTAGAAGACCAAAGATTTTGCTGAACGCGATCGGCCTGTCAGGAACTCAAGCTACTTTCAAGCTCTCAGTCTGAGCAGGGACTTTGCGATCGTGACTGAGGAGCACTTTGCCTGGTACAGTAATATTTTCTGGTATATAAATGTGCTGTGTACTGAATGGGGGTCGCGATTTAGTTCCCCTGTTGTGTGAACTGTATGCTGATTGCTGGAAGCTGAACCCAGCACCTATCAAACTAAATCCATTGCCAGTCCATGTGGCTGGGCCTTGCCACAAGGGCCTTGCCAGATTACCCTACTGCACAGAGAAGCGCCATCGATGAGAGACCGTCCCAGGGGTCAGCATCTGCTTCTTCTGGCCACCCAGATAATTCATCTGCTGTCTCAATCCTCGTCACTCCTGTGTCCAGTTTGGGGTATCATGAGTAGCCATCAGGGTAGCTCCCTGCAACTATCTTTAAATCTAAGTGTGTCATCTAATTACTTGTTGTTTCTTTTCTTCACAAACTGAGCCATCTGGCTTACAAATTACTGGATTATAAATTAGTGTTGTGCAAGTGTTTTTCCATCACAGGGCCCCTACCAGCTGCAACACCGGCCTACCCCGGGCAATGGTCCTGACTAGCCCACCCCCCCATTCACCTGGCTACCCAGAAGTGTGACAGTGCTAGGGAGTCTGATTGCTTGCATAACTGTATGATTATTCGAGAGAGTAAGCTAATTAACCTGATTGCCCCAATCCTTGTTCAAACCTCCCTGAATAAATCAGATCTATTTTTTCTGCATTTTAAACAGTCTGTGGATCCTGTTTATGCCTGAAGTATTGTGTTGCATGCCATTTGCTCTGTTTAACCTTATTTTACAGGGGGTCCCCAGGGTCGAGTTGGAGAAACCAATCCTGGTGGTAAGTGCTAAAAGTGTGGATACGAGTAAAGCATGTCGGGGTATTGTGAGAGTGGTTACTGTGTTTTGTGTGGGCAACTAGCAGGGAAAGAGGGGGGGTCACAGTGTCCTGGAGGGCTGTGCCCTGGTTAGTTTGACCATTACCAACCCTGACCTCTGGGTGGAGGCACCAGTTACCAAACCTAGGCCCCTTAACCTGCTACTAGCTCAGCAGGCAGGGGTAGTAGCCCTTGGGATAGTGCCACCTAGGGGTTACATATACGAGGAACCAACTGTCCAAATGCATGTCTGGTGCTTTGATCCTGGGAGGAGAGAAAGGAAAGAAAGGAAAGCTCAGTTTTGTTCTTGAAATAGCCAAACATACCTCTGAAATCACCCCAACCTCCCTCTCCCAATTCTGTTTGTGTCCCCCTCCACCATTGTTAAGCTTGCAGGTGTGATGGCAACCCTGATTCTAAATGAATGTGTCCCAGGTCAAGCTCCTCCCCATACTCACACACATACTGCAAAGAGGTGGCTGAGCTCCGTCCAATCAGCCCCATTTTAGCACCCTTCTGAACTGGTAGCAGTTCAGTGGCACATCATCAGCATGAGTTAGTGGCCTCCCCTTCCTTGCTGGCTGCAAGACTAGGAATTCATCCACTGCCCTAATGCGACAGATGTCTGGCTGCACCAACCTCCTCAAAGTGACTACCACTCCTCTCCCTCGCTGGTCAGTCTTGGACCTGCGTAGCTTGATACTTACTTGCTTGTTCCACAGCATCACATCCTCTTTCCAGAGCACCACAGCATGGCTACCAGCTCACCTACCCTGAAAGCTCCACAGAATACCAGTGAGAAACTTGTTCAGAATAGCCCATTTTCATAATCACTACT
Source organism: Neoceratodus forsteri (assembly GCA_016271365.2). NCBI lineage: Eukaryota > Metazoa > Chordata > Ceratodontiformes > Ceratodontidae > Neoceratodus > Neoceratodus forsteri. The sequence goes on from CM028131.1 coordinate 1,576,029,522, forward strand.
TATGCATCTGCCATCCATAGGCCTTCTACCCCCTGGGCCCTACAATAGTCCATGAAGTTTGTAGCTCCCCCCCCCACACTGTAAGTGCTCCATACTCCTGGGGTCACTGACCTAGATATTACCTGCTGAACCCCATCCAGCTGTGGCCCCACAGCCATGCAGGGAGAATCAGTGGCCCTTCCTTGTGCTCTAGTGCTAGCATCGTGAATCTTCTCCACAAAACATGAGAAATGGAATCAGCAGTGTGGTGATCCACCCCATGTACAGTACGTTCTTCACTTTAAAGGTGATATTACGCTGCAAGCACAAACGCCTGTAGTAACCTATATACCATTTTGCAGTGAGTAGATTAGTTATTACCTGCACCACTCCCATGTTGTAAGACCAAAATTCCACACTCCTGTTTTCTAGCCTACCACCCAGACCTCTAAGGTCACAAGAATGGGGATGAATTTTTGGAAGGGAAAGTTGCCGGGCAGGCCCTCATCTCATGCCACACTTGGGGCTAAAGTTCCACGCAAAGAACACTCCGAGGCAAATATCACTGCAAAATGTTTAAATATTTATTTGGGCTCTCAGTCCCAAAACCCCAGTGCTTTGGCAGATGCCTTCGTCATGGGGTGTCCCATATCACTCACCCTTGCAATATATGCTGAAACCCAGGCCATTACAGCATCTGTGGAGAACTTCAGCTCTTGGTTAGAGGTAGCCGAGGCCTACCACAGCACAGTGGAATTGAACTTGTCCAAGAATTCCACCCAGGTCAGCAGGCTGGCTTTCATACCCCGGTGACCTGAATGAAGTACTTCATTCATGCCCCTTGTGACTTGAATGAAGTACTGTGGTGAACGAATCCCTGCCATGGCCCTGACCAGCTTTCTACAAGAAAGGCCCCCAAACCGTGCAAGCAAAGTTCAGGTGTCCAGGCAGTGCCAACAATTGCTTCAAAGTGATCTTCTTGGCACACCATACCTCCTGCACCAGCTGTTAGGGCATTGTCACCTTGTCCAATGGCAACCTATAGACCCTGCCTATAGAGCTGAACTCAGTGCCCAAGAATATAATCTTGATCCTCAGGCCCTCGATTTTGTCCATTATGAGTGGTATACTGAATTCCTTGGCTATCACTAGGAATTCCTCCAGTGTCACTGCACAGAAGGATTCCCCCACCTGGACCAATAAAAGGAGACTGTCCAGGTACTGGATGATGGAATAAATACTTGCCTTGGTGTATACCACCCAGTTCAGGAAGGAGCTGAAATTCTCGGAAATGGTATAGAACAACCCATCGGCATGCACCTGCCCACAGAATACTCATCCTGAACCTTCATACCCAGGAGGCAGAAATTCTCCAGGTGCACCAGTATGACCTGGAATATGACTCAATATCAGCCTTTGCCATCAGTAGATAGATATGTTATTTATATAGCACCCATCTCCGAAGACTCTGGGTGTTTCACAATATAAGTAAGCAATAAGACATGATGGGGTGTGCATTAGACAGTTCTAATGCACAGCTAGGGGGACGTAGTGAGGCATGAGGCCACAGGCCAAGTGCATCCAGTCCCCTGGCCGTGCATTAGAACTGTCTAATGCACATCCCCGGAGTGGCTTATTGCGCTTATAAAATGGGCCTGTGTATTCTAAATGGGGGTTCTAGTTTTAGCTGTGCATTAGACACATCTAATGCACAGCTAACAACCAATCAAATTGCCCATTTTATAAACACACATATCATACAAAACCACTTTAAAATACAATGCGACAGATTTAAAACAACAACATACAAAATACAGCTGGGAGCAAAGCTAACTAACCATCATAAAATGCTATTACTTAAAACGCCTTTCAATTAAAGGCTTGATTGAATAATTATGTTTTGACCTCCTCAAGGCTTCTACCGAGGAGGCCTTCATAGTCTACTTCTACCTACCTTAGTCTATAGTAGTGTACTTGCCTTACTTCCATTATTTACTATGCACGTCAACTCATTATAGTTTGTTGGAAATATATTACATTCTTTGTAAAACGTTTGTATATACTGTATGTACCCCTTCCCTTTTGTTACTCTTCTTTCTCACTGTACACTTTGTACCTGGGTCGCACCTGGAAACGACCCTCGGCTCAGTGTGCCTTTTCCGATCATCAGTTTTAAATAAATAAATAAAGATGACCAGACAAGGAGTTCCACAAGGTAGGCACAGCTGCCACAAATGCTCTGTCACCCAAATGTCGCAGCCTAACCTTGGGAACTCCAAGGAGGCCACCCTGGCAGAACGGATAGCCCGGGTCAGGCAGTATGGCACAAGGAGCTCTTGCAGATAGACTGGGCCCCTCTTGTGCAGGGTCTTACAGGTCAACAGCCCTATCTTGAAGACAAACCTCCATCGGACTGGCAGCCAATGCAGTTTGTGGAGTGCCGGGGTGATGTGTTCACATCTTTTCACCCCCATCAGTAATCTTGCCGCCGCGTTCTGCACCAGTTGCAGTCTGCGGAGGTTGCCTCCAGATATCCCTAGGTACAGAGCATTGCAGTAGTCCAACCTGGAAGTGACGAAAGCATGCACCACACTGGTCATCAGGTCATCAGGCGGGATCAGGGTTCGAATTCAGGCAATATTCCTGAGATGATAAAACCCACTTCTCACCACGGCTGACATGTGTGTATCAAGTGTCAGACCACCATCCAGGATTACTCCTAAATTCTTCACCTGCCTAGAAGGGGCTAAAGGCACACCCCCCCAGCACAAAGTCAGGGGGTAATGTCACGCTCCGCTCTGACGACCCGGCTCTACCACCAGTACCTCAGTCTTGTCAGGGTTAAGCTTGAGCCAATTGTGAGTCATCCATATCTGGATTTCCTCAAGGCAGCTGTTGAATACAGAGTCTGACACCTGGCTATTGGGAGTACAGTACAGGTACAGCTGGGTATCATCTGCATAGCAGTGAAAACCCAGCCTGTACCACCTGATAATGTCCCCCAGTGGCAGCATATACACCGTGAACAACAGAGGCGACAAGACCGACCCCTGCAGAACACCATAGCACAGAGGCTTCGGATTTGATGAGAAAATTCCCATGGTCACCCTCTGCATTCTGTCAGGTATGACCTGAACCAGTTGATGACATTTCCAGACAGGCCACACCAGAACCGCATTTGGTCAAGTAACACCTCATGGTCCACGGTGTCAAATGCCACAGAGAGGTCTAGAAGGACCAAGATGGTATGGTCCCTTCTATCCCTCACCATCAGGAGGTCATTAAGCACCCTCACCAGGGACGTCTCTGTACTATGCCCCACTTGGAACCCAGACTGGAAAGGCTCATTGGTGGAGGAAGCAGCAAGATGTCTCTCCAGCTGAATGGCCACCACCTTTTCTACAACCTTCCCTAAAATGGGAGGTTTGAAACAGGTCTGTAATTGCTGAGGCAGTCCAGATCCAAAGATGTTTTTTTCAAAAGAGGGCTAACCAAAGCCTCTTTCAAGGCTAAAGGAAAGATCCCACTCCTTAATGAACACCAGACTACTGTAGCAATCACAGGACCAATCAGGTCCAAACATTCCACCAAAAGGCGAGTTGGGCCTGGATCTAAATCACAATGGGTTGGCCGCACCTTAGAGATTATCTCTACCACCTCCCCAACCCCAATTAGCTCAAACTCATCCCACACAGGAGGAGTGCTCCGACTCAACTCAGGCCATACCCTGCAGCCCTTTCGAGACGTTCGACAGGACCTGAGCCCTGATGGAGGACACTTTGTCAGCGAAAAACATAGTCAGCTCCTCGCACCTTGTGCTCGAACCTACCCCTCCAACATACAGACAGGCAGGATGTAAAAGCCTGTCCACTGTGCGGAAGAGCTGAGCTGGTCTGTTTCTCACTGTAGCAATCTCCATAGACAGAAAGTCCTCCTTTTTACAGGAGATTGCCCCCTGGTAGTCCATATAATGTGACCTCGGGGCCAATTTGTCCTCCACCAGACCAGATCTCCTCCAATGCCTCTCTAACCTCCAGCCCCTCAATACCTTATGACCACATTCTTGCACCCATCTCACCACCATACTTAAAGATGTGCAGAACATTGCTATGAGATCTGGCTCCATCTGGTCATTTACTGAGTCATCCCATGGAAAGAAAAGTTGGTAAATGAGACAAAATTTATTCAACCCTTAAGCACCAGCCTCAACAGGGAGACCTTCAGATTATCCAGCAGGGGGAGAGAGGAATGGCCTGGCTATCCTGCCCAAACCTGCTTCCTTTTGCACCTTTTCCACTAACCCAAAAAGCCTTTCCAATGCAGACCTTAGATTACCAGCATCCCAATCTATCTTTAGGCCAGAGTAGGGGATCCTTAAATCGTATGCAAAACCTTAGCATAATTCATTAGCTGCAGAGCTCTCACACCGAGAATAATGGATAGACAAGTGTGTGTTGTGGATTTTTTCTTTCACATCCAAGGTTTATGAGGTCATCACACACCAAGGGTGTGAAAAGAAAATCCATGAACACACACTTACTTATCCATTATTTTTTATAATTACTGGTGCAGGGACTCCTTGTACGGACCAAAAAGGCTTGTTTTAAAGTATGCTGTCTGTTCCATGTATATACTCACTCACTCACACATACACTCTCTCTCCCTTTCTCCCTCAGATGATATTTATTTATTTATTTTGTTACGTTTTGTAAGCGTCAGCTGCTGCTGGTGATAGGATCGGAGTCGGCGATCCTGATCGGGAGACACAGCGGGAATCAGCCAGATATTTCTTATTGTATTAAAAAGGCAGTATCAACCAGACAAAAAATTAAAAATAACAGAATAGATATCACAAGGATAGTGATGAGCAGTGGGTCTCGGCAAGTGGAAAACCGTGCCACCATTTTGGCCATACGGTTTAGCCCGCCCATTCAAAGAGCACAAGCCAATGAAGTTGCACATTTCAAATAAGTGACATGGGAGGCAAAAGAAAGTTTTGTGAATGCCATAATAACTCATTTTTGGGTTATTATGGCATTTTGTAGACATTCTAAATGGGTTGATAAAGGGGGTCACCAGTAATTATAATATCTTTCCAACCAAGGGAGGAATGCCCTTACCCTAACCGAGGTTGGAGCCCTGTCCAGAACCACAAGAAGTAGATTCACACTTAAGTTTGCCCCCTGAATGCTTCTTTTCATACTTGGTCCCTGGATGAGGGCCTCTACACCCAGAATAAGTGTGTTTGTACCTACAGTTCTACTGGAATGGGCAGGATCCCTTGTTTAATTTCCGGCAAGTCCCATCCCCTTTTCCTGGCCCACCACTTTTCCTTTTCTTCCCAGAGCTCAAACCCATGACAGGCAGGCCACTGTTGGTTTGTAACTGAAAAAAGGACAGCATGGGGCACATCTGCTCCAAAAAGAGGGAGGTCTGCATCCTGTCCCATCAAATCAAATAGTCATGTCGCCGTCTTTTCCTAAACTTTGTGTCTTAATTTTCTAGGTTTCTCCCTCCCTGGAGTAATAAGCCTTCAAAATGTGAGCTGAATACTTAGTAAGGCCCCTCTTTTTTGCAAGTTCCTTACCCAGCACAGTTGTGGACAGAATGCTGAAAGACAGGATCCACATCAACATGTCCTTCTTCACCTTAACTACCTTGGGGTCATCCTTCTTACCTTCCTTCTCTTTGACCAGTTCTTTAACCTCCTCCACCCCAGAGAGCAGTGAAAAGATTTCTATGCACTTTTTTTTTCTATATCCTTTTCCTTCAAAAACTCCAGGACGTGCTGCAACAGTGACCCAGGGTCACATGACGAAGTTCTCACTTTTAGTTCCTGGAACTCAGCCATAAGCAACTTCACCGTTGTGGTCAAGTTATCGCCAGGTACAGCGGCCTGCCAGGACTAGACTTACCTCAGGCATGGAGAGAGGGGGCAGTGCCTTAGAAACCTGGGCTGCTGAGGGAGTAGGCAACATAGAGGTATTGCTGTTGAGGGAGGGTCACTCGGTGCACTGGCCTAACCCACTGGCAGCCATTGTGAGGCTAGCCCTACCAGGCCCAACCATGGGGGGGTGAGGGTCCAGCAGGGTCCATCCCCTCTGAGGGGGAATCCTCCTTTGTTCCTGGCCCACATTTAAGTAGGTGTGACTGGCCTGCTGGGGTGCTTCCCACATGTACTGACTGCTGTGCCCACCATGCTAGTGAACATGTCCTGAAACAGGGTCATGTTCTGTGCTCCCCAGTGTACCTTTCCTGCCAGCTGTCTACCCCACAATGGCATTTCCTCCATCCCATTCCACCCCCTCAGCCCTGCCATCACTCTTAATCTCCCTATCCTCAACCCAGTTGCTTCTAGTCTAACTGAAACCTCTCACCTACTCACATTTAATGGCTCACCCACGTCTTCCTTTCCTCTCAAAGACAGTTCGTTATGATAAATAATGGTGTGCTCACCAGTCTGATGCCCTGCATTTGACTCCTGACAACCTCTTCAATGTACCGATTGTGGAGTCTGTGCTCCTCTTCCTGGAGCTTCCAGCTAGCTGATCTACTGAAGCCAAGAGAAGGCTAGCATGGGTGGCAATCAGCAGGAATCCAGGGCAGTGCCTGGAAAGGGAGGGCAGGGGAGCTGCAAGCCCTGTGGTTAACAGGTGACAGTTCTATAGAGCCAGGGAAGGCAGCCCTAGACCGTCAACCCACTCTGCAGCTGATGTGCTTGGAGTGTGATGTGTGTGGGCTACTTAACCAGCCTGATTGTCAAATCTCACACTGATCTACCAGCTACAACACTGGGTCCCCTCCCCCACCCACTGCTGGCAGACTCAGCAGAGGCTGACAGCATAGTCTTGGTTTGGTCCAGCTGGGACAAACATGGCTGCAGACAGACAGCTTTGTTTGGACTTGGAGGCCCCTTCATGGCCCTGCCCCTGGTATGCTGGCCAGGGGTCCCCAGCACCCCTCTCTACCCCTGATGCCTGCACCCCCAGGATGGCTTGGCTGTAGCCACTCCATGCCCATGGTTTATCATAGTGCAAACATGCTGCAACAGCCACTCTTCCAGGCCAGACATCAGGGGAGCTGCCATGCTGCTTTTGTAAAGCAGGGAGCAAAGGTAAACTTGAGAGGGCATCCCACACCTCACCGTCGACATACTGGTGTCCTGGGTTTGGAAATTAGCTAGGGTCACTCAGAGGCCAGCTAAGGGAAGGAGGATTGAGTATCCCAAGATGACTCTCATCCTTCTGGGAGGGAGGACAGCATGTATCACTGTTTGGCCATCACCTTGCGGAAGATAGGTGGCACGGCAGCGGTGGCCCACCTGGTTGGCCAGGTGAGAGTGCTGAAGTACTGTATCTTAACACAGTGCAAGCATGCTACTGCATGCATGCCAATCTGGGGAGGGGAAAGCTGCAGAAAAACAGTTGCGGTGGCAGATGAAGGTAACAAACCCTTTAGACGCTGCACCACCTACAAAGGCACCCCCCCCGGTGGTTCAAGGGTGCAGAGAAAAGTTCCAGTAGGGTGGGAGACTGGGCTAGGGAGGGCACAGCCAGAAGGAGGGGGGCCACTGAAGTGTGAGGAGGATAAAAATTAAAATAGAAAAAAAAAGAGCATCCTACAGTCTGAAGCACACAATGCAGGCGATGGAGCATCCCAAAGTCTGCCACACAAAATGCAAGAGGTGGAGCGCTAGCAGCAAGAGATGGATCAGGTGAGGGCCAGCAGCAGCAGGCATGCAGAACAGCCAATCCTGAAACACACTGAAGGGGGGCCCCTTACAGAAAGCAGCAGCACATGCATGGGGTGGTCAACAAGGGCTGCTCTAGGGAAGCAATAAGACTGGAAGGAGAAGGCAGGGAGGAGGCTGTGGTGGGAGTGGGGCTCAGCAGCAGCAGCAGCAACAACAGCAAGAGTGATAGCAAGGGAGGAGGGCCATGTATGGGGAAGGAAAACAAGCCGCATGGTGGGGAAAAAGCCACTGACACAACACCAATCAGCAGTTGGGGGGGGCAGATGCGACAAAAAGGCAGCAAAGACCAAGCAAGCACACCAATAAAACATGACTTACCCATCACAAACTGATCCAGGAACATGCTATGGGAACAAAGTAACTAGACCACAAAACAAGACATAAATGGCAATGGGCAATCCAGTGGACAGGTGACTCAGGAGCCCACATTGCCACCAGGTGAGTCCTTTAAGACCCCACCTGGCATACTGCCCACAGGGCAGGGCTCCAGCCTCCAGCACATCAATCTCTGTTGCCTGTGCCCCCTGCCAACCAATCCCTATGGCCATCCTTATGCCTTCTTCCCTGGGATCTCTGATGACATGGCTTTGGTGTTTTTCCATGTGGGGGTATTCCATAGGAGAAGAGGTGGCCAGCTGGAGACCTCTTTGCCAAATGTTCCTATTCGTTACATGGCAAGGGTCCATTTTCAGACTGTTTGGGGGTGGTGCAAGCTGGTCAGATCAAGCACTGTATTTTATTTCATTTTTAGTTATTTTTAACTCCTCTGTGGGATTGTTAAATCCAGAAGTGCTCAGCTAAGCACTTCTGGTTTCTCTCTACATAACCCAGCCTATTTGGTTGCTGAAGTGGTGACTGGCTGCCCTCAGGCCTGGCTGTGGGTCTTTCCATTTACTCCCAAGACCCAGAAGAGGTTGGCAGACTTGCCTTTTCCTGGCATGGCCCTGTTTAGGCCATAAGTCATGGATCATCTCACGCACATTGAAAAGTCCATGTGACCCAGGACTAAGTAACATCTATCGCCCTGTACAAGGAGCAGTCCAAATCCAGGCCACAGGGCTCCTTTCAGGGTTCTCCCCATAGTACACCCATGCAGCAGCAACATCAGCACAGGCAGCAGTACCAGCAGTACCACATGGCAAAGTTCCTGGTAAGTCCAGCGGTCAAGGCAAACATAAGGGTGGTGGTGGTGGCAACCCTGGAGGCCAGTCCTCTGGAGCCTCCTCCAAGGGTAAGAACTGATGGGCTAATGGCTCCATTCTATCCATGTCCCGAACCCTGCTGCAACTCCCAGTTGGGGACTGACTCTCCCACTTCCTGCCACAGTGGTCCACTCTTAGGGGTTCTGGAAGTAGTGGGTTAACAATTATCTCTAGAGTCCGAGACATTACCCCCCTGTCAGCCCTGAACACCACTGGATACCTTGTTGTGCCTGAACACACTCACTGCATTACAGAGTGAGGTTGCTAAGCTCCTAGAGTGCTTTGCGATCAAGCCTGTTTCTGACACTCGAGCCCTGTAGGGGATCTTATCTTGATACTTCTTGATACCAACATGGATGGGGGGGTGTGGCACCCCATTCTCAATCTTGGAGCACTGAACAGGGTGGGACAAATCAGGTAGCCAGGTGGCCAATGGCTACTTAAAAATCAATTTGGCTACCAGATTTTGAAAGTTATTGGCCAACTCGGCTACCTGCATACAAAGTGATTTTTGAACCCTTAAAAAGGATGGCCACTACAAATATTGGTTTGGCTACCAGATTTTGAAAGCTAGTGGCCAAATTGACCATTAGCTCACAAACTGATTTGTCCCACCCTGGCACTGAACAGGTTCATTTGCAGTCAAACGTTTTGCATGCTGACTCTGTATAAGATCATTCCATCCCTGGAACCAAAGGCTTGGTTCTGTTCACTGGACCTCCAGGATACGTATTTACACATCCTGATCCATCCCTCTCATCACTGGATACTCCACTTCTGGGTAGACAGGACTATTGTTGGCACCCAGGTTGTTTGCCAAGTGGCTGTTGGTCATGTTAGCCTTCCTTAGATACAGGGGCATCAAGGTGTTCTGTACCTCGTCTGGCTCACCACTGGCAGCTCCCTGCATGGCTTGGAATGTTCCAGGGATCTGGTTGGTAAAACATTTCAGGATTTGGGCCTGATGGTCAACCTGGCCAAGTCTGAGCTGGTGCTGAAACAAGTGATTCACTTCATTGGAGTGAAGTTGCACTCCCTCCAAGCCAGAGCCCTCTTGCCACCAGACAGGATGGAGGAACTGTCCTCCTTTGCCCACTCATTTCAGGTTGTGCAGTTGGGTTTGGGCTGGTACTTTCATAGCCTCCACCATGGCCATGGTGCGCTAGGTCCACTAATGCATGCATCCCATTCAGTGGGAGTTGGGGCACCAGTGGTCCCAGTTGCACATCAGCCAGAAGCACCCAGTTCGCATGACCCAGCTGATGTTAGACACCATCAGTTGGTGGCTGTCTCCCTGAACCTCTCAGAGGGTATCACTTTTGTCAGGGTGGAACCATCTTTCACTCTGATGACTGATTCATCCTTGGTATGGCGGAACACTCATCTGTTGGGTTGCAGAGCGCACAGGTTCTGGTTGCTGAGTGGATGCTCGGCTCCAGATCATCCTGTTGGAGCTCTAGGCAATCCACCTGGCACTGATAAGAGTTCACTCCGCTGATAAGGGGCAAAGTCTTGCAGGTCAATATGTGTACCAGGGCCACCATGTTCTACCAGAACAAGGAAGGGGGACACACTCCCTTCCTGTGTTTTGGGAGACGTTCTTTACATGGTCCCTGGTTCAGGCCCTGCAGGCAGTAACAGCAGACCAATGGTTACAGGTGAGTAACCTCTATTTCTGACATCACAGTCCATTGCCATGAAAATGTTTGTGGTGTCTCAAGCAGAGGGTTATGACTTCAGGGCAGATGAAGCAGCAGGGGCATCATTTAGGGGTAGCTAGGAGTTGCAGTCGAGACCCCTGTTTTCTTTGCAACCCCTATGAACCCATAAAACAAGGTTTCTCTAGCATTAATGTATGTAAAATTAAGTGAGTGTGGAGCTTTGCAACTCCTATGATTCTGGTGAAATGACGCTACTAGGAAGCAGTAGGAACAGATGAAGTCTAAAGGACAGATATCCTGTTTTTATGCATCTCTTTTGCAATAAAGAATGGAAGTTCATGAAATTCCAATTTATTTGGGGAATGTTATGAGATCGTAGTCCTACTGATACCAGCTGTAGGTTTATGCAGGAAACTGGAAATATCCCTTTCCTAGAGTTAAAACACTGTCTTAAATTAGCCTAACAAAATAATAGCCAGCACTTCCATGGTTTCCCTTGGGTGTGATCTTTTAACCATTTCCAACAGCATTTCTGTTTATTTCAGCGGGAAATGACACAGTTCTCCAGTGACTGCATTTGTCGACAACTGGAAGAACTTCCAAGAAAATGAATGCCTAGAATGTGTGGGTAGAATGCAGCTCTACTGGAAAGACTTCAGAATATTCACATTTCTTTTCCAGGAAGCAGAGAAACCAGTCTGACTCCATCATTACACAGTCCTCTCACAGGGCGATGTCATATTGAGGAAGGCTAAGGAACAGCCTGCCAGCTGAATGTGTTGAAGTTACCAGTCTCAACAGTTTCAAAAGGGAGTCAGATAAGTATTTGAAAGCAAAGGAAAAAAAATTGAGGGTGTAACTGCCTGTTTGGAAAGGGAGTACAGCCACATTATAGACTGCCAGACAGCCAGCAGTGAACGGCAAATGTGTGTTCCTGCCGATGGAGACCTTATGACATCATGAACCAAGTGAGCAGAGCTCAAGTGATGTCACAAGGTTTCCTGGGATGGGAATACAGCCTTGTTGCCCATTGTTGGACCATTTGATATTCCTCGTGTAGAGCTGGTCAATTTGGTGTAAAACAGAGTGCTGTGTTTGCCACTTTCACTCTGTGAAAATATACTTATTTATTCATTCATTCATTTAAAAATTGGTAACCAGGAAAAACACACTGAGCCAAAGCTCATTTCCAGGTGCGACCTGGAGAAGGGAGGAGGCAGAACTATCAAGCAAGTACAATATTTATTTATTTAGTTTTTGTTGACCGGGTAAGTGCACTAAGCAAATCCTGCCTATTTTCAGGCATGACCCGGGGGAGGGGGAATACAGATGAATGCCAACTGACCTTGAACCAGATGAAACTGTTGGTGGTATTTTTTAGTCAATGAGGGAAATTTGGCCAGGACACCGGGAAATTCCCTACTCTTTCGATAAAGTGCCATGGATCTTAACATCTGCCTGAACTACCACCAATCCAGGCAGATGGGACCTCGTTTAATGTCTCATCCAAAGACGGCACCTCAGAAGTGCAGCACCCCTCTCATGCTGCACTACAGTGTCAGTACTGGGATATTAACCCAAGTGCCAGATGTGGGAACTGAACCCACAGCCCTCTGATCTCCCGGCCTCAGAGGCGAGTGTGCTACCTGCTGAGCCACTGAGGACTAATAACATACAAATAAGGTGTAAACAAATGTAGAGCAACATGGCAAAACTGCAAAGTGCCAAAAGCGAGTGACAGAAATAAAATACACTTTACATCCTGAAATACAATAAAACAACTGGATGAACATAGCAGTGCAATGAGATTATTTATTTATTTATTTATTAAATTTTGATAATCAGGTGAGCCCGCTGGGCCCCGAAGGTCCCTTTTTCAGGGGCTAATTCGAGGGTTATATTAGACATGACATGTGATTGGTTTGACAAAATACATAACAAGAGTCAAAATAACAAGAGTCATACGTTATTACACGGGATAGTGAACAGCAAGGTACATAACATAGAGTCATACGTTATTAAAATGACAAGAATCATACATTATTACATGGGATAGTGAACAACAAGGTACATAACATGCGTCACCTGGATACATTGAAGTTGTATAACAAGTGCAAGCGAATAAAGGAGTGAGATTAGGAGAAGTAAAACCAACCACTGAGAGGGGGGATGAAATGGGAAGGGGAACAAAGGGCATCAATCAATCAATCAATCAAATCTTTATTTATCCAGGCGGACACCATTGAGCAAGCTCATTTACAAGGTGGACCTGCATCACACAAGGTCATAAACAGTATACATAACAGTCATAAATACAGGCATTATAACACACTTAAAAAACAAGTTAAATAACAGTAATATATGAAGTCCAAGTTAGGCAAGCATTGAGTATATCTAAACTATGAACAAGGTATAGTCAAGGAAAGGGTGGGAGAAAGGGGTTTTGAATGGTACCTCTGAATGGTACTTTGAGTAGGTAAAGGTTGCATTGGTGAAGGGGGGCAGAGACAATTGTCCTACATGTGGTACAGTGCTGGATACTCGCTTATGGATTAAGGCTAAGAATAATGAGGGTTGAGTACTTTAGAGACGCCTTAGATTCCTGCGATGACTGAGAGGGGTTCACAGCTCTCAGCAAGCGGAGAATGTTTAACGGATACTGGCAATGGCTTCAACAGTGCCGGCAATCCGGAGACTGCGGGTGCAAGCGGCGTCCAGGCTTGGACCCTGGTAGTTCTTAGAGCTAGGGGAGCATAAGCCGATCGAGGGTTCTCCGTTGGCGGCTTCAGAGGCTCTGCCGCCAGTGTAACTGGGTCCTGTGGCGGCTGCACTGGAAGTTCTAAGGGGTCGTGGATACTTGGGGATCAGAATTGGGGCAGAGGGTAGGGAGATGAAAGGGAAGGAGAGGCAATGGTAAAGTAGTGTAAAGTTTTTTAAATGTGCAGGAGAGAAGAAAATGTTACGCAAAGAGGCAGTAGTTCAAAGTCGATGGAAACAGTGACATATTTCTCTGATTGATTTTGCATATATAGACATGAACACTGCAATGCTTACTGGAGATCTTAGTTTCAAAAGTTTCTGTGTCTCATTCCAGAGGGTTGGAAGCGAATAGCTTATGGCCGCTCTCCCAAAATGCGTGCGGACCCTGGGGATTGTCAGGGAAATAAGGGAGTAGCTCCTTAGGGCATAGTTTCTGAGTTCGATTAGAGGCAGAAGTTCAGAGATGTAGCATGGTAATTTGCCAGTAATCGCTTTCAGAGTCCATATGGCAGCATTTCTGTTGCATCTGAATCGTAAGGAGGTCCATCCCACAGCAGCGAATAGGGAGCAGTGATGGGTGGAGGAGGGGAGGCGGTGATGAAGCGTAGCGCTCTGTGGTATAAGATGTCCAGCTTACCCAAGTATTGGGCGTTGCAATGGCTATAGATGAAGTCAGCATAATCTAGTAGGGAGATGAAGGTGGACTGTACAAGCTGTCTTTTTGCCTCTGCAGTCAGAAGGCGGTTTATACAGTAAAAGAGCCCCAGTCTCTGTCTCAGTTTTTTCACCATATCCTCCAAGTGTTCCCTGAAGGAGAGTTTGTGGTCTAGCCAGATTCCCAGGTATTTAAACTTCAAGTTCAGTTTCAAGTTTATTGCAGGAAAGACTCCACTGAGCAAGCTCATTCACAAGGAGGTTCTGAGGCACATACACATACAGTTCGCAATTACATAGACAGGAGATATAAAATGTAGAACAACAAAGAAAAAATATATAATACAAGAGGTATACACAATAGAAGTCCTTATGCTATATATGCAGTACATTCCAGCTTTAACCTTGCCCTAAATTATGCAACACATTTCAGCTTAATAAGTAGAGGGCCAGTTGGGACTTGGGGACAAAGTCCAAGTTTTACCCCAATAAGGTGGTGATGGGAGGTACAGTACCAATAGCAGGATGAGACGGTTGGTTGCCAGGTGAGAGAATCATTGCCTTAGTTTTTTTGGCATTGAGGAGCAACTTTTTGCTAAGAAACTGGTATTGGAGGATATCGAAGTCGAGTTGCAGATCTTTATAGGCAGCTTCGGGTGTGGACCAGCTTAGGTATAATACCGTGCCATCCGCAAACAGATGGATATTGGCTTTCTTAATGCCAAAGTCGATGTTGTTAATGTATATGGTGAAGAGTACTGGTCCCAAGATGGAGCCTTGAGGGACACCTCTTAGTAACGGTTTGGGGGGGAGAGCTCCCCTTCTGCCTTGACCTGCTGTTGCCTGTCCATTAAATAGTCCTGGAATCAGCCCAGCGAGGTGGTGTCCAGACCTAATACTTTTAGTGAGGAAAGTAGTAAAGAGTGATTGACAGTGTCGAATGCCTTGCTGAGGTCCAGAAAGACAGTGCAGATTAACTTTTTGTTATCAAGGTCATATTGCCAATCATTTGTTACCTTGGCCAGCGCTGTAACCATACTGTGGTTCATGCGAAGCCTGATTGCATAGGATTTAGAAAGTCTGTCTTTCCAGGAAAGCTCATAGCTGGGCATTTACTATTTTTTCTAAAATTTTTGATAGTATGGGGAGTAATGAAATGGGCCTGTAATTATTTAGGTCACAAGGATCCCCAGATTTAAAGAGCGGTATAATGTGGGCAGTTTTCCATAAATTAGGAAGAGACCCCTGGGTTAGTGACAAGTTGAACAGATGAGTGATGGGCACTGCCAGGACATGCCAGGCAACCTTTATGAAGTAGGGATCTAAAGAGTCCATGCCGGTGCTTTTCTTTGTATCCAAATGAAGGAGTTGCTCTTCAACTTCTTTTAGGGTAGCTGGTGAGGAAGGAAAAGGCGCTTGTTAGATTGGCCTAGGGCAAACGCTCATCTGAGGGCAGATTACAAGCGGCGCAGTTATCGAAAGCCAGCCAGCTGAGGCAAAGTGATTATTGAATGCTTGTAATATTTCTTTTTTGTCGCTGATAATGACATTGTTAGAGGAGATTTATGAGGGAAGAGCATTTCCTATCGTATGTCCAGAAACGTCTTTTATTGTGATCCAGAATTTTGTTGGTCATTTTGAGGCTGCGTCTAGCTTTGTGCAGTAGAATTTGGACTTGGCTTCCCTGATCAGCTTTGTGCAGGAGTTCCTGGCGGTTCTGAAAAGACACCCGTCATTGTCAAGTTGTGATTTACGAGCACTTTTCCGAAGCTTGTCCCTTTTTAGTAATGCAGTTTTGTGGTCTGCAGTAAACCAGCGATATGTTCTGGGCTTTATGCGAGATTTTACCAGGGGAGCGTGGGTATTGAGGGCATTTGTTAAGATTTCTTGGAAAATGGTATAAGCGTTATTCACTGATTTTGCTAGGAAGAAACTCTGCCAAGGTGGAGAGGCCTTAAGGTCATTGATATAGGCCAGTGGGTTGAAGTTCCGTTTTGATCTCTTAGTAGAGAATTTTGAGGTGGGTTTGGACGTATGGCTAGTTCTCCCGCCAGCAATAAAACAGTGATTGCTAACATTGGCATGAAAGATACCTGCATGGGAGAAAAAGTGCAGTTTATTTACTAGTAAGACATCTAAGAGGGTGCTACTTTATGGGCTTTTCTTATTAATACGTGTTGGTTCATTGATGAGTTGTGAAAGACCATGGGAGTCACAGAAGGATTTGAGAGGTAGCAAGGCGCTGGTCAGCCAGTCATAGTTAAGGTCTCCCATTATTATAGTTTCTAGATTAGTGGAGTCCAGCATAGATAATAGGTGAGTCAGAAGCTGTGGTCCGGCATAAGGTGGTCTGTAGCAGCCGATAATTCAGATGGCTGATGCAGGGGAGGTTTCAATTTTTAGGGACAAGCATTCGTATGCATTGGCAAGCGAAGAGGAGTCAAGTAAAGAGACTGTAAATTTGTCCTTCGTGTAGATGACGACTCCACCACTCCAAGTTTGTCTGTCGGTTCTGAATAGTAGATAGTTGGGTATGGCAATCTCCTTGTCAGGGGTGGATGGCCAGAGCCAGAATTCTGAGATGACAAGCACGTCGGGTTCGGTGTGTGAGATCCAAGCCTGTAAGGAGGAGAATTTTTTTAAAAGGCTACATGTATTAACATGCATGAAGCTAATTTCTTTTAACTTAGGGAGCTCAGAGGGTGAAGTGATGTCTTTTGTGGGCCCAGGATTGAGCTCGACGTTGCCTAAGCATAGTAATAGAAGGAATACATGCTTCCTTAGGGCAACAAGGGATCTTTTGGAATTTGTTGTCCTTTGCCGAGTAGAGGTAGCATCTGGATATGTTTGCGGCAGCCTGTTGTTAGTATTATGTTGTCCTAGCATAGAACCCTTGCTGTGAAGTACCACGGGGTGTAATCACCAGGGGAAGGTGGCTGAATCCTTCCTACTGGTATCTGACTTCCCCAGGCGCACCTTGTATGCCACTCAACTTGGTAAGGGTGTAGGGGGCAGAGGTGTTACAAGAATTAAGTAAGGGCCTGATGTGTGCACATTCAATGGAAGAGGATGAATCTCCCAGTTATATAGGTCCAACCTTGAAGTTCCCCTAATAAAGGCAAAATACATAAGGCGCTAAAGAGCTGGAACCACTTTGCCATGGTTATGTAGTAGTAGTAGTAAAATATTTTTATTCATAAAAATGAATAAAGGATAAACTCGATTGAGCATAGCTCATTTTCAACGAGGTCCCACACAATAAAATACAGTATATAAAAGGAAAATGTTACAGCAACATACAACACTGATTTTCCATAAAGTACACAAATACAAACAATTATAACATGTTTAACAAGAACAGCATTGCCTTTTTTGTTGTGAACTAATTTGACACCAATGTTGAATCAGAGGCCAACATTTTTTTACATTAGACAAGAGCAAAGACTCAGGGATTTCATTCCAACTCATAGCCCCTCTATAATATAAAGACTGTCGTCCTATACCCAAATTACAGCTAGGCAGTTCCAAACTAGGTACTTTACAATTTCTCAGTGAGGCCAATTTGTCCCTATATATCAGATTTTCTACCACATATCGTGAATACTTCCCCTGCAGTCCTTTATAAATAAAAGCTAACAAGTGTTCATGGTTACGTTCATAAAGCGTTGTCCACTTTAACTGATCATAAAGCAGACATCTGTGAGTTAATCTAGGGGCCCCTAGAACGAACCTGGCTAAATTATTATAACTTACTTCCAACTTCCTTAAATCTGCTTTCTCCCACAGGAATAAAATATATCCCCGAATCAATCATGGGGATAACCATCGATTTACCACTTTTTCCTTACTTACATACTCATAGATGATCGAACCCTATAGAGCCCCTATTATTTTATTTACACTTTTATCAAATTATTAATATGTATATCCAACTTAACTGAACTATCAATCCAAAGGCCCAAATATTTATACATATGTGCCTTTGGATCGGGCCCCCATGAGCAACCAATCCCAGGGCCATGTCCCCCAACCATTCACTTTTTCGATGTATCAACATGGACTGTGTTTTCTTCATATTCAAAGTCAATCTACTATCTTTTAAAAAACTCTGCAGATCATCAAAGGCTAATTGAAGCCTATTTTGTATATAGTGTAAATGGTCTGGTAATGAAGCTTATAATGGGGTGCTGCTCCTTAGCTAAGTTTAGAGAGCTGGTCTGATATGTTGGTCAGCATCCCAAGAGGACTGTCAATTGCTAGTCTAGTAAGAATGGGTAAGAGAGAAGAAGAAAGGTATACAGTGGGGGCCAATGACAGCAGGGGAGGGAGCAAGATGGTCTATATAAGAATGTACAGGGAGGGGGGATGGGTGGGTGGCGAAAATTTGCGGCTTTGCCTCTCTGGGTCTTTGGATCTGAGCTTGTGGTCTCAGGTGTCGGCTTCTGGAGCGTTGACCACCCGGTGGCCGCGGATTGAGCGGTGGTTGAGCAGGGAGCCCTAGAAGGGTCTCGGCTGAAGAGGGAAGGAGAGAAGAAGCCAATTAATGCTGGAGGAGGACAAAGGGTCTCACTAGCATCAGGTAGGGAACATATAGGAGCAGTAGGGGAAGTGCAGGAGTTTATGATGATACTTAAGGGAAGTTGGGGAGGGTGAGAGACAGATGGAAGGGAGGGGAGATTATTGGATATGGCTGACTGCCCAGTGGAGGGGGGAGGGTGGAGGAGGGAGAAGATGCAAGGATCCCTGCAGAAAAGGGAGTAAAAGGCAGATGGAATGGGAGAGATGAGTCTGGATAGGTATAAGGGAAGTACCTCAAACCAGTATTTAGAGATGAAAGATACAGTGGTGCAGATGACAGGATGGAAGAGGGAGGATGGAGAGGAGGAGTAGAGTGTGCAATGATGGGTGTGAGTGAAGAGTCCTCTCAGAGGCTTCAAGGTCAGAAAGGATATCCTGCACATCTGCCCCAAAGAGCTTGTAACCTTTGAAGTGGGCATTCAGAATGGACTGCTGGACATCACTAGCAAATCTTGACACCCTGAGCTCAGAATGCCTTCTGAGGCAGATGTCAGCTGCAGCTGTACTGGCTGAAATCGGAAATGTCACAGGTAGACCTCAAGAGGTGCTTACTTACATCAGTCCCAGTGTGGAGGGCCTTTTTTTTTTTTCATATATTCTCTGTTTATGCTTCTTACTCACCACTCAGGATCTTATCCTCTGGGATCCCTAGGCTGTGCCCACTCCTGTAGGTCCTCTCCAGGTATCTCCTTGGTCCTGGCAGTTCTACCCCCATCTGACCTGGGTTTGCCCCCCCGAGGCGGGGAGGAGGAGCCCCAGTCCATGAGTCTGCGTTGAGCATGCTACACAGGCCCCATCTGGAGCCTGGTTATGGATTTTCTCAGGCAGCCAGGTCCTGTCTCCAGGCGTCGGTTGGGGGCTTTTCTCATTTTCTGGTCCAATCACTGAGGACATTGGAACACTATGGAAGCCAAGAGGTGGAGCACTTCGCAACATGCAAGCGCTCCAGCTCCCGGCTGACGTCCTCCCACCCTGCTGCATGCTGTCTCGCTGCACCTCCACCTGTGGTCACCCAGGTGGCGGTAGAGCAGCGGGACATGCACTCCCCCCTCAAGAGGACAGCGGCCTCTGGGCGATCAATCCTCCTCCCTCCCTCCAGCCACCCGAGTCCATTCCCAAACCTGGGTCACTGGCACTGCCAGCGGTAGCCCTACTGCTGCACGGCGGGCTGGCCCCAGTCTGGAGAGCCTTGAGCATCTCCTGTTTCTAGACCCTCTGGAAGGGCCTGGGCTGCCACTTTAGCCTTTTCCAGAGGGTATTCTGGAATTTGACCATACTGACCTAAGAGTTAACTATTCTGAGGCACAATGTGGCAGAAGCAAAGGTTATCTTTCCCATTAGGTCCCGCTTTCTTGACTCTATCTGGTGGGAGAGAGAGCTGAGGTATTTAGGCACCTTGGACCTACCATGGGCTGCCTTAATCACAACTGAATCTGCCTCAGGTTGCCCTGCTAAAAGAGCTTTCCTGATGGAGCCTGGTATAGCTGGTCTGCCTTTCCGGCTATGGCAGGGATCAAGCTTGGCCTGTACTATGTAGCAAGGGTAGCATCCTCTAATGCAACCAGTACAGGAAGAATGACCAGAGGGGGAGAATCTGGCAGTTCTAGAAACTTCAAGTTTCTCAGAGTAATGTCCTGCTCCTGGTATCAAACCCCAAGGCAGTTTGGAGCTGTCTCATCATACCAATGAAGGAAGGTTCTTCAGTGGGGACCTAGGGTATGTAATGTAGAGTCCTCACTCCTGGTGAAAATGGTGATACCAGATCTATCTCTGTTCCATCCATATCTTTCTCCTCCTTTCTTCTTGTGGCATGAGATCAGGTATATAATTCCTGATCCTAGTCGATGCGCTCTGAAGGCTGCAAGGAGGGACATGAGGACGCTGATGCCCTGGAGTGAGCAGGATGCGTTGACGAGACAGGCATCAACGCGGGGGCTGGTCTGGTAGGCCCCAGCATTGTCGGACCTGGAGGAGGCACAAGATGCTGTATTATCTCCATGAAGGAGGAGAGCACCGTTTGCATGTCGATGGTGGATTGCATTGCAGGGGTGCCTTGGGATATCGACAGGAGGAGGTGAAAACCCTGATGTTGATGAAGTGCTTTGCAGGGTCGACGGGGCTGACTGGAGCCCTGACGTCAACGGGTCATCGCCGGCCATAGGAGGATCAGCGACACCCGTTGCCAGTGAACCTTGAAGAAGCTGAGGTCTGAGTGGCAAAGTTTGCAAGGTTGGCGGGGCATCAACAGCCTGGATGTTGACGTGCCTTCACCGGCTCTGAGAGGTCCAGCAGAACTCACTGCCAAAGCCGACCCCATGGGAGTGAGGGTTTTGGTGGCAGGAGGCATCAGCGCTGAAACGGATAACGCTGCATCGGTTGGCACAGAGGAGAGTAGTGACCATGAGCGAACCGGGGGAGATTTATCCTTACTCCTTTCCCTTTCCCAGTGCTTACTTGCCTGAAGACTTTTCCTGAGCCTTGGAGGAATGGGAATCCAAGGACTAGGATGGCGACATGGAGGAGCTTCTCGCCTGGAGCTCTCTTTCCATTCTGACTACCATCTGCTCTAGGAGAAAAGACTGCAGGTCTTTCTGGCAGCATCGCTGGGTGGTCTGAATAAATTTCAGGCAGATCTTGCAGGACTTAGTGTCATGGGCCTCTCCAAGATAGAAGATGCAGAATTCGTGGGAGAAGATTTTTCAATCACACTTGCAGTAATGAAAGAGCTTAGCAGGATCTTTCATTGACATACACAATGACGGCAATCACTTTACAAATAAAGTGAAAATGTACAAGGGTAAGAAAAGAAAAAATTACTCACCTTAGTAATGTTGTTTCTTCTAATGAAGTCTTGCTATATTATAGACATTAGCAGTTTGATCCAGCTCTAGAACTGCCCCGGAGTGAAATGGTTAAAACCATTCCAAAATAGAATTTTGGCACGAGAGCAGCTCTATCTGTGTCATTTCAAACTTGAACTGTCAGATCTTTACAAGCCAAACTCACTAAGGTCTGTGTGTGAAGTTGTAACTCTACACTAGCCAAATGGCTACCTAAATAATACAACCATTGATGGTCCCAACACCCAAGAATCAAGTCAGGGGACCAGAAATACTAACACCATTCTAATAATATGAAAATGGAACATAAGTATAATAAAACACACACGCAGCACATACACACCCCCAAAGTCCCAAAGGGACAAAATGCTAACAGGACATAAGTAGTGCCCACACTAAGTTGCCCGCACCCCACCAAGTAGAGGTTCTGAGAGGGGCAGGTTGGGGAGGTCTATAATATAGCAAGACTCCATTAGAAGAAACAACATTACTAAGGTGAGTAATTTTTCTTCAAACAACATGAAGTCTTGCTATTATAGACATTAGCAGAATACACAGCAGTACCTCAATGGAAGAGGGCAGAACCTACTTAGGGAATAGGCTCTGAAGAACAGCTGTGCCAAACCAAGCATCTCTCCTGGCCTGGACATCCAGGGAGTAATGCTTGGTAAAAGTGTGTACCGTTTTCCAAGTAGCAGCCTGGCAAATCTCTAATAAAGGGATATCTCTGGCAGCAGCTAGAGACGCAGCTGTACCCCTGGTAGAATAAGCCCTCAAACCGGGGGGGGGGCTCTGCCCACTTTCTGATAACAAAATTGGATACAAGAGACAATCCACCTGGCTATTGATCTCTTAGTGGCAGGTTTGCCTTTCCCAATTTCACCATAGGTAAGGAAAAGTTGAGGATTCGAACCTGTGACCTTTGGTACACTCTATATAATAACTAAGAGCTCTCTTAACATCCAGGCTGTGCAACCTCCTCTCACCGAAGAGGAATGATCAGTGAAAAATACTGGAAGGAGATAGATTGATTAAGATGGAAATCTGAACCACCTTAGGCAAAACTTCCTATTAGTCCTAAGGACTACCTTATCCCTGTGGAAAGAAATAAAGTCAGTCTCCACTGACAAGGCTTGCAATTCACTTATGCGTCTGGCAGAAGTGATAGCCACTAGAAAAACAGTTTTCCAAGTTAGGTACTTAATCTCTGCAGAAGACAGAGGTTCAAAAGGGGGTTGCATTAACTGGGCAATGCAAACATTAAGGTCCCAAGCAGGGGCCGGTTCCCGAAAGGGAGGATTAGTATGGAGTAATCCCTTAAAAAACTTGGAAAACACAGGATGAGAGGAAAGAGGGGATGACTTTCCTGCTGACACAAAAGCAGACACAGCTGCCAAATGAACTCTCAGGGTAGCTGGTCTGAGACCCAAGGAATTAAGATGTACCATGTAATCTAACAAAATGGGCAATTCAGCAGATTCTGGGGAAATATTTTTCCCAGCACACCAAATGGAAAACCTTTTCCATTTAGAACTATAAGTAGCCCTAGTGGAAGGCTTTCTGGAAGCCTTTAGATCTCAAGAACACCCTGAGAGGTGTGTAAATCAGCAACTCTAACTCCTCAAGAGCCAGGCCTTGAGGTTGAGGGATTTGAGGTCCAGATACCAAACCCTTCCCTGGGCACAAGTCAACAGATTGTGATTCCTGGGGAGGCACAGGGAAGATGGACTGTCAGAG
Organism: Neoceratodus forsteri; assembly: GCA_016271365.2. Classification (NCBI taxonomy): domain Eukaryota; kingdom Metazoa; phylum Chordata; order Ceratodontiformes; family Ceratodontidae; genus Neoceratodus; species Neoceratodus forsteri. Next base: position 1,576,052,686 of record CM028131.1, read on the forward strand.
ACAGAAGGAGTGGGTACCAGGGCTGCCTGGCCCAATCCGGGCAATCAGAATCACCTGCAAGGCTGAGATCTGATTTTGACTAGTACTTGAATAGGAGAGGAAAGGGGGGAAAGCATAGAGGAACTTCCCCTCCCAATCCAGAAGAAGGGCATCCAGGGGAACTGAGCCCAGCACTGGAGGCCTGCAACAGAACAGAGGAAGTTTGTGATTGTCTGGGGCTGCAAAAAGATCTATCTGAGGGATGCCCCACCTGGCAAAAACTATCCCCAGCACTTGAGGATCTAGGGACCATTCGTGATGGCCCTGGGAAATCCTGCTGAGGGCATCCGCTAGGACATTGTCCTTCCCTGGAGGATGAACTGCTATGAGGGAAGTGTTCAGGGAATAGGCCAGAGACCACAACTTCATTGCCTCGGTGCACAAGGCCGAAGACCGAGTGCCCCCGTTTGTTGATGTACCACATTGTTGTGGTGTTGTCTGTTCTGACTTGTATCACCTTGTCGTGGACAGATGCAGAAAAGCTTGAAGAGCTAAAAGACAGCTCTGAGTACCAGCAAATTGATGTGGAGCAGAGATTCCTGGGGGACCAAACTCCTGAGTGGAAAGGTCGCCCATGTGGGCTCCCCAACCCAGAAGGGAAACATCTGTAGTGAGAGTCAAGTCGTGAGAAGGGAAATGAAGGGGACCCCGCTTTAATTGCTCTGATCCTGCCACCACTGGAGAGCTAGGATCAAGGTTCGAGTCACTGGGACCAACTTGGCAAGGGGGTCTCTTCTCTGAGACCAAAAGGTTCTCAAGTGAAACTGAATGTCTCTCATCTGAAATCTGGCTCCCTGCACAACTGTGGATGCAGCCATGTGCCCCAGGAGCTGCAGAAAGTGTCTTGCTGGTCGAGAGACCTGCAGAGTGAAGGAAGAGGCCAGAGCCACTAAATTCCTTACCCTTTCTGGGGAAGAAAGGTTCTGGCTAGCTTTGTGTCCATTCTGCCCCTATAAAGGTGAGTACCTGGACTGGTTCCAGAACCGACTTTGTAGGTTTAGCAGAAAACCCAGGAGGTGAGAAGCTGCTGGGTGACCTGCAGGTGAGATTTTACCTGTTCTGGGGACTGGCCTACAATGAGCCAGTCGTCTAGATAGGGAAAAACAGCAATCCTCTGTCTCCTTAAGTGGGCCACTGCCACTGCTAGACACTTTGTGAATACCCTTGGAGCAGAGGTAAGGCCGAAGGGCATTGCTCTGAACTGGTAATGACCTGAGGGCAGTTCGAATCTGAGGTACTTTCGATGGGATCTTCTGATTAGGACATGGAAATAGGCATCCTTGAGGTCCAGGGAGGCTAGCCAGTCCCCTGGCCTTAGGGAAGGTAAAATCATTGCCAGAGTTACCATTTTGAACTTTGGTTTCAAAAGATGCTTGTTCAGATATCTGAGATCTAAAATGGGCCGCCACTCTCCTGTCTTTTTTGGGGTAAGGAAGTACCTGGAATACAGACCCCTGCCCTGATGCAGGGAGGAACCTTTCACTGCTCTGAGAGCTAACAGGGATGAGGCCTCTGTTTCCAGAGCGAGGGTCTCTGAAGCACTTGTAGAAAAAGTCTGCTTCTCAACTTGGGAAACTTTTTGAAGCTGAGAACCAGACCCTGGCTTACTACTTCCAGAACCCACTTGTCTGAGGTTAAAGAAGCCCAATTCTGACTGAAGTAAGCCAGCCTGCCCCCCACTGGTACAGGAGAATCGGCCCTGGGCACCCCATCAGGGTGCCTGTTTTGCAGGAGCTTTAGGCTGGGGGGTGGGAGCACGTCTGCCCACCCCTGCCTCTGAAGAAGCCCCTCTGAGCATAGGCAGAGGAGGCCTGAGTCTGGTAGAAAGGCCTGTGAAAAGGCCTACCCCTACCCCTGGGGGCATGCCTTTGAGGAGTGGCTTGCCGCTCCTTAGCCTGGGCACTCTTGTAAGTAGTCCTATATTCATCCATCTTCTTCATGTAATTTCTGTCTGCTCTCCAAACAGAGAATTTCCACCACAGGAAAATCCATAGCCTTAGTCTGGGTATCCTGTGACAAACTAGTACACCTGAGCCAGGCCAACCCACGAAAAGCTACAGATGTGGCCATGACCCTAGAGGAAACATCATTAACATCCACAGCAGCATGAAACTGAACCTTAGAGGCTTCAATGCCATCAGCAGCCACCTGTTCTAGTTCACTAGCCAGCTGGCCATGGGCCTGCTTGGCCAACTGCATAACAGTATCCCATCTAGATTTCTGATACCTAGCTACATAAGCCATATAAATTTGCTTGCCTGAGTCCCAGAGGCTGCCATATACTGTTTTTTTGCCATGGCATCAATCTTCCTGGAATCCTTGTCAGGAGGATGTGAAGCCAAGGGAATATTAGCTTTATCACAGGCAGCAGCCTGAACTACCCCAACATGACTGCATTGCTGAGAAAGGAATTCTGTCTCAGGGCCTGACAATGTATACCTTCTGTCCATCTTTTTATCTACAGGAGGCACAGAATTAGGAGCTCTTAAAATTTTAATTGTTTGTTTCCTAAAAGACTTATGTAAAGGAATAGACAATCTCCTAGACTCTGGAATATCCATCATTTCTACAAAATCAGGCTCCTCTTGCTCATCCACAGCCTCTTCTAAAGGAAGCTGGAGGGTTTCAGCAACTTTTTATAAAACATAAAATGAGATGGGGACTCAGACAGCATAGGGGAGATTCTAAAGGTCTGTCTGGGAGATGTCCAGTTCAATGGGCACACCAGACCTTCCCAGCCACATTCATACCGTTCATAATCCTCCTCCTCCTCTGGTTCATAAAATTCCTCAATATCATAATCCTGAACCACTGGGAACGGACGAACCGACCTTTTACCAGATAGTGGTGGTTCGGACGGACCCTGAGACAGTGACTGGACAATTTGTATGGCTTTTGCTATCTCTACAGCAGTTGGAGAAGGAATTTTGGACTCAGACCTGCTGATTTTCTTGTTTTCTTTACTGGAATTGGTTCCTCAGAACCAGCTTTTCTTTGCCGAGGAAGTCTGGCCCTGGTCAGAGGGCACTCTCTGGTTCGGTTGGCACCGAACCGGGCTGGCCATCCGGTCAGCGGACTTTGGCCTCTCGCCCCTGGAGCCTGCCCAATCTTTTTCCAGGGTGGCTGCAGGGAAATTCTTACATACCTGGCAGTCTGACTGGAGGTGGTCAAACCCAGACAATAAACACATGTGTGTGTGGGTCAGCCTTGGCAAAGACTTCCCCAAAAACATCACAGTGTTGAAACCCAGTGGGCAGTTTTCTTTTGGGTTTCTCAGACATAATGCCAGCCTAACCAAAACTTGCCTTTTAACGCAGTGCCAGGTAAGACACCCTTTATCGGTTCCTAATCGTGTCATTGGTATTGGAAAAACGTAATAAATCTGCTTTTTAGAACCGACAAGAACCGGGAACCGACTTCTAAAATAGTAACTTTTAGTTTTAAATGAGTTTTAAACCACTGATCGGTTCAAAACCGAACCGATAACTTATAAGTTCCACACAGACAAAACCTTCATTTACTACGGTTACCACAGATGAGAGCTTGAACGAGCGGTTTGCGGTTAAATAAAACTATTCTCCGGTTAAATCCAACCGAGAAAACACTTTTAAACCGAGAAATGAACCGAGCAGAAGGAGAAATCTCCGGAGCGACTGTTCACTGAGGCGAAGTAAAGAATCTGACAGTTCAAGTTTGAAATGACACAGATAGAGCTGCTCTCGTGCCAAAATTCTATTTTGGAATGGTTTTAACCATTTCACTCCGGGGCAGTTCTAGAGCTGGATCAAACTGCTAATGTCTATAATATAGCAAGACTTCATGTTGTTTGAAAATAAAGTTCAGAAAACCGAAAATTAGCAATTGACTGTAGCAGTGGCATCTCCGTGAGTCCAGTCAGTATTATCAACAGCGGGAAAAAGAACTGAGGAAACACGGGGCACTACATTTCTACGTATGAGGACATCAATGCCTGCTGTCGCTATGGGCGCCCTAGAAGACTGCTAGCAAAAAAGTTTCCATGTGGTCCTAGTGTCTGGTGTCTATACTTCCACAGATGTGGCCTGATGAAAGAGATATCCTCAAAGAAGATCTTAATCTACATACTACCATATGGTATTCTCTGCACGTACACCTGTGGAACAACAAACAGAGTTATATACAGTATATGCAACAGGGAAGGGGGCAACAAACGGGTATAGTGAACAAACTGGCCATCCCTCCGTCTCTCTTGTGGACTGTCAGCGACAGATCCTTTTTAGTTGCTGCTCTGTCGCACTGTAATAAACTGTGGACCAATATCAGAGTTATCCCATCCCCAAAAACCTTTTTGTTTCAAGAGGCCTTTGAATAATTTTACTGCTAGCGGATTGTTGGCCATTTCTGCCGACTATTTTATTGCGATTCCTTGTTTCTTGGCTCTGTGTCGAACTGTGAGGAGCTCGAGGAATCTTCCAAATGAGCATCATGTGAACAAAAAGCATGATCATCATCATGAAATGTACGTTATTTTCACTTTTAACCAGAAAGGAAAGAAAACAAACCAGGTGAACTGGTCAAATGGTTTAAGGGAGGAAGCTAGTGCAGGACTACACTATTTTCCAGCAAAAAAGATGTCCCAGGACTAGAGGGCATGGGATGAAGTTGGAGGGAGGGCGATTCAGAGGAAACGTGAGGAAGAATTTCTTCACAGAAAGGGTGGCAGACAAGTGGAACACCCTGCCAGAGGAAGTGGTGGGAGCTGAAACAATCACAGGATTTAAGAATGCATGGGATAGACAAAGGAATTCTGGAGGTCAGGGGTAAAGGGCAACAGACTTCTAGAAAAACATAAAGGGAACTTATAAGCTCAAATGGGTGGGCCATAGGCCCTCATCTGTCAACGGTGTCTATGTATCTATGTAGCTTTGCTTTCCTCTGAATTTATTTTTCAGCTCCCAAAGAGCTGCATCTCTGCTGCCCCCAACATAGAGCAGCAGTGACACCTGGTGGCCACTTGGGTTAAAATGTAGAGGTTGGACCTTTTTTTTTGTTTTGAGTAATTCAAGTTTTTTCTCATGCCACCTCCCCCCTCCCCCCCACAAAAACAGGACTTACTCCTCGGGCCCCCCCTCCAGCCCCATCATCGACATTCTCATGGACTTACTGGTTTTCCACCTTTGCTGAGGAACACATATGGTTGTGGTAGCCTGCTATACTGATTGTACGTGGGCTTGCAGGAGTGCCGGGGCAATTACGGCATGGGCCTCCAGGGGTACTGGTGCAATGGTGGAAAACAGCTCCTTGCTCGAGCTCCTGGTTTTCTTCCTAAAGGTGCCGGCATACAATGAAGCGCAGGTATGTGTACCTGGTGTCCGGCACCTGTCCCACTCCCCATCTAGGTGCTCCCGCTGTGCTGTCACCTGGCCTCCACCAGGGGGCAGTTAAGTAGCAGGGCACACAATGCTCCCTGTCAGGCTGGCTCCCAAGCAGCCCAAGTCTGTTCTCGAACCCGGGTCGCCACTATAGCGAGTGGCAGTGCTACTGCTGTGTTATCAAGCTGAATTTATATATTTTTTTTTACATTAATTTCTTTATCCTCCTTACCTGACCGGTCAGCCCACGTTCTTGCAGACCCTCCAGCCCCATCTCCAGACCACAGCAAGCTCTGCTCCCTTCTTTCCCCCATGGCAGGGTGGCGGGAACCCCCATATCTCTGCCAGGTAAGGATCCAGATTTCCAGGAGGGCTGTTCCTGCCGAGGGCAGGGCCTGTGAGGGTTGGCAGTCATCCGACTCGCCCGACTGTATTTCCTCTGTTTGTTCTTGTTCCCCCACAGGTGGAACGTGCAATGAGGGCAATGGCTGTGCTGTGTGCACATCTACCCACAGCACAGTGGCCATCTGTTCTGCCTCCCCCTGCTTGCTAGAGGGACCTTGTGTGCCGGCACCCAGCCACCTCTTGGTGTCAGGCTGATGCGGTCACTGAGTCCCTCCCTCCCTGGGAGAGGAGAGCTGTCCTCTGGACACTGATCTTCTCCCATCCTGGCCGACGCCGCAGCCCGCCACACCATAAACATGGTTGTCAACGTGGCAGGAGGCCTCAGCCTCCACACCACTGGGCCAGCGTATTTTTTAACAGTTTATTTGTCCCTGAGTGGCACAATTTAGATGCAGCATCTTATTTACAGTGGGGTCCTGTTTCTACACAGTTTTATAAGTGGGAGGGACTTAGGCATTTTGATGTCTTGGACTCGGGAAGGGGTGACACCAGATTGCCAGAGTGCGAACAGTCCCCTAATGCTTGGCAGCACAGATCGGCAATGGTATGTTGAACAAAAAAAAATATATATATATATATGCGATATTATATCTATCTATCCATCCATCCATCCATATCTATCCACACACACACGGTGTAAATAGATATCAAAATGGTACTAACACCTTCAACATAAAAAGCATCCCCACCCCCCAAAAAAACAACATTTTCAACCTTCAATGATTTTAAACTATAAATGTTTAAGGATATCTAGGGCCGTGAGACTCTCCGCAAAACATAAAGCCAGCATCTGTGTATAAGACAGAGTTCTTTCTCCCCCTGACGGAGCTGTAAATCTCTCAGAGGCGATTGGCCAACCTCCCTAGTGCTCTCTTTCATACTCGGAAAGTACTAAATGATCCCCACCCCCAACAAACTGTGAAAATGCTAAGCGGCTAAACTGCTTACTGTAACCTCCTCTTGGGTTTTTTTTTTTTTTTTATTCTGACACAGCCACCCCCATTTATTTCATACTGGGATTTTCAATCCCCCCTCCAACTCCACTCCTGTTCTTCTCTGTACAAATGATGTCTAAATGGGAGGGGGGATAAATATTATAATCAGCCTGCTGATTAAAACATCACTCTGGCTGTGAGGAGCTCCCCAAAGACAACAGTGCCCGAACACGGCTTTCCCAGGAGAAGCTGAATGGTCTGCGGTGCAATAAATTTACATCGTCTGAGACACACAAAGAGCTGATTAATTGAAAACCCAAGAATGGGCTTCTGGGAGCAGCTATTGTAAAACAATAAGCGCAGGAACTTGGCCGAGTACACACTGCCTATGTGTTTTGGTGGTGGGAGGTAAGTTACTCTGAAAACAGGATTGGGGGTCGCTGGAGACATTTTGTGTCATAAAATGCTAACCAACTCCCATTCTCTATAGTACAGTTTGGGTACTGATTCAGAGGTCAGAAGGTCAGTGGTTCACAAACACTGGGAGGCAGCGGTCCAGTACAGTTGAAGCACAGGCCTGGGAAGCAGGAGACCCATGTTCAGATCACCACAGCAACTGACTCATGTCACCCCTGAGCAAGTCCCCCAGTGCATTCCTCCTGTCCAACAGTAAAGTTAGGTAAGAGCAGGACTCCACTGAAAACATGATGGTGCATTTCAGATATGAAGAGACATTTTACTGTCAAGAGTGTGCGGAGTATACTGGTTTGGTGCATTCCTGTTTCAGGAGAGAACTGCAGGTTTAAAGAATGAGGATTTAAAATGGCAGTGTGTTTACAAAAGACAGAATCACCTGACACTTACCATTTGTCTCACACCACAAATTTACCTAAGTTGCCTTCAGAATACCACCAGACAAAACTCTATGGCAGGAGTCTGACCAAACTCAGCTGGCCTATCTTGGAGAGCAGGAATGATTTAAGTAAGGCAGCAGCAGTTGGGAAAGGGGTGGGGGTTCATGGACCCAATTACCAGCACATATAAATCTTCCCTTTGTAAAATCAAATTTTTTTATTATACTCTGTTTGTTCACCACTGTACCTTGGCATACCACTCCTCTGGCTATCTGAAAGGGACCACCGCATGTCAAACCGTTGCTCGCATCTCTGGGTTCTGCTGATAGATATACTCTTCTGCACCATCTTCCCCACCATGTCCCAGCATGACACAGCATGGGGGCTCCCTGGGGCATCAAGGAGAGTTCAAATGCTCCACTGGTCAGAAAGGCTACGGAGAGAAAGAGATCCAGCACGTGATAGAGCTGATAACATGGATCAGTCCTCCAGAAACTGTCATCTGGTGTATCAGGGCCTATTATCCCTTTTTTCATACTATCAGCCCTCCTCATTGTGCATGCATCCCCAGCAGCATCCTGGAGGTCAGCTGCACCATCAAGAATGTACCACCAGGCTTGTTACGTGTGATGTACCGTGAGGTGTCATGGCCCACCATCACGAGGGAGGAGAACATCTATAGGTGCTTTGAATGCCTCCCTGCCAGCCCTGGCTCCCCGCCGTCCCAGGCTCAGGGCACGAACCCAGGTCACCAGCGCTATACCAGCTCACTAGCATGCCACAGTGGTTCCCTATCGCCAGGTCACCAGTGTGCTACAGTGGTTCCCAATAGCTCGACGCAATGGAGCCGGCACCTCAGAATGTATTTTACATACTGGAGGAAGGACTTGTATATGACAAAAAATGAAAAATTATTTTGGTGATTCAACAGTCCATGAAAGTCTGCATCAGTACAGATCATAGAATCAAAGATGTTTGTCAGCAGAAAAGGACCCTGTTGGCCCATCTAGTCTGCCCTTGTTTTCCTCCCTAGGTAGCCTTTGTACTCCAGTACATCTCACTTACTTGCCCCCAATTGATCTCGCCTCTTTTCCCCTTCAGGGTATCTATCCCACCTTCTCTTGTTTAAATCTATGTATTTATCTCATGCTTTGAATCCCCCACTGTTGATACCTCAACCACCCACTCAGGTAGCCCATTCCAAGGACCCACCACCCTCTCAGTGAAATAGTGCCTCCCTCATTCCTTCTGAATTGACTTCCTCCAATTTCAAGCTGTGCCCCCTAGTTTTGGGTTGTACTTCCTCTTGAAGATACTCCTTCCCTCACCTTAATTCCTTCAGATATTTAAAAGTTTCAATTATATCCCCCCCCTCTCTCTCCTGGTTTCCAGTGGATATACGTCAAGCTCCTCCATCCTCTCCTCACTTGTCCTCTGATGCATACCATATATCATCTCGGTCGCTCTTCTCTGTACTCTCTCCACTCTATCAATGTCCCTCTTTAGATATGGTCTCCAGAACTGTACCCATATTCTAGGTGTGGTCAGAATACACAAGTAAGTCAGCTTTAGAAAGCAAAGCAACAATTCATTGTAAATATCCCAAGGCAAATATGCATTAAAAAAATCTACGTTTGGGATTTCATAGGGTTTAAAGAGCACCACCTTTGCTCTAATATAAGCAACGTGACAATAGGCTTACCAGCAGGTGAGGCATGAGTAGCCACAGAGTTTTTTTGTAGAAGTTTCAAGAAGGACTGCACTGGGGCTCTGTGGAGCCAGCAGCCCCAATCTCTTTAAGAAGCCTTTTTATTTTTTAACTTGGAGTGGTGGGGTGGGGGCGTCCTTTCAGATACCCTTTTTTATACTTCAGAGAGCTGTTAAAGGGACGCTGTCAACCTTTTTTGCATCATACTATTTCTAGTTGAAACCCTACATTTTAGGATTGTTTACCTTCTCTAAAATTCATTGATGTTTCTGGTTGTTTTATCTACTTCCTTTCTTAGCAGAACTGAAATGCATGCTAATGGTGTAATTATACCCAACCTTGTTTTGTTTCAAATCCTTGATCTGCTCTTACTGTATACTTCCTGAACATTAGAACAACCCCAAACAGTGCAGCCACTCATGATTCAGTTATCTCCTCTCCTTCCACTGCATCATGAGTGACTAGATTGAGCCGGCCCGGTGGCGCTGAGGGTTGAGGCTCTGGACGCCACACCGGCAACACGGGTTCGACGCTGGCCCGGCCACTTGGGTTGGCAGGAGGGATAGGATCAAGCATCCAGTGGACTGCTCTCCTATCCCGGGGAGGGATCCAGGGAACCACCTCTCTGTAGCGGCCCCCGGTGACAACCGGGGGCACTATCAGAGCAATGGCAGCAAGGGGGACAGAGCGGCAGATGTTGGCATGCTGTGCCTTGGACGTCACTGCACGTCCACTCTGCAAGGGGCGGAAACATGGTGGAGTGACAATCTCTGTGGCTGATGGCCACGCCCTGGTTCCCGAGAGGATCCTGCACAGAGTGCGTGAGCAACAATGGCCGGCTCTGTGGGGTGCAAGACTGGACCCGAGGTGCGTGGCCGGCGTGCCAGAGATCGCGGGATCCGCGCCGCTAGGAGCAGTATAAAGAAATATAAGATAATGAGTGGCTAGATTGTGTGGGGGTGTTCTCAAGTCCAGGAAAGATGCAGTGGGAGTTAATTAAGGACAGTAAACAAATATATTTTGTGTGGTAACCAGTATGGTGGGCAGTCCGTTTTCCTATTTTTCACTTTTAAAAAGGAAAAAACAAATTAGAATCTAACATCCAGCTACATCAGCACATTCCACAAAATGCGAATCATAAAATGCTTTTTTTGTGAACATCTTTTTATTAAGTTTGCATGCTATTAGCATACATAATTATAATACATAGCAATTGCACATTCAGATAATACAGAATTACCAATCAGTAGTATAATCTGACTGTCCAATGTATACATATTAGCAGCTCTAATCAGCAGTTAAGAAGAACCCCAGCCCTTGGTGAAAGCCAGAGTAATACTTACAGTGTTATGTACACAGTTTATCTTATGCTTCTTTGCCAAAGGTTTCAATAAATTTACCACTGAACCGAAGTTTGACTATTAGGTGGTGACCCGGGTAAGAGGAGGTGGGTGCCAGGGGCCTCCAGGCAAACTCATTATTGCACAGGGTTAAAAGGGATCTCCAAGATAGGCACGTAAATTCAATCTGTTATCAGTCAAGGACTGAGATAACTGAAAATCTTGACATGAGCTCAGTTTCTGCGTATAGGGTACAAAACTGGGGTCTTGTTCATTGTATAGTGCACCCACCCTGTCTAGCAAGTGTTGACTATTCTAAGTGGACATTCAATGTATTCTAAGTGGACATTCAATGGATATGTTATTTTATCTGTTGTAGATTTGGAGAATAGTGGTTTCTCCAGGCCTCTGTGGTTGGTACTGCCGGAGTTGGCCATAATCGAGTATGCAGTAATTAGGACTCCTAGCAAAAGGCGGGTATGCAGGCTTCTAAACTCTGGGTGGTACTGCAACAAGAGATATAATTCTGGAGTAAGTTAATGGGACTTTGAAAACGCACCTGTAGTTCTTGTTCTAGGTCCTTCAAATCCTCAACAAATGTGCGTGTGAGTTGCCTCTTATTCACCACGGTGATGCCAGCATGCCACTGTGTGCTGTGGTGAAATGAGCTGCGATAACCAGGGTATGGAAATAATTAATCAAATGCCTCCAGGAGTATTCATGACATGTATGACTAACTGTAATACACGCGATAGCCAGACAATACCCTTCCCACTGATTTTTTTTTGGGGTTTGATGCCAGATTTCCTCTGCCCATTTATTAGTCACTGCCTCTGTGTGAGAGCCTTGTGAGGCTTGTGGGGCCTGATATATTCGAGAAGATGATGTGTATCCCGTGTCCTAAGGAACTCATGGAAGAATGGCACCAAATAGGAATGTGACAGCAAAAAATGTGTTTTATAAATTAAGGACAAGTTGAGGTCTGAGGGGGCTGACAGTGTCCCTTTAACTTCAACATTGCCACTCAACTAACAGGAATCTTTGAAAGGGATTCCAGCTGGGAACCTGTCCAAGCCCAGCTCTACCCATGACCATTTAAAAATGAATACAGGGCTGGCCAGCTGCACAGCACCAGCACTGCCCCCAGCAATCCAGGTTCATGCCCCGGGCTTAGGATGGCTGGTGCCCACTGGCAAAGCAGGGAGCCTCCTGTCCCGGGAAGGAGGGCAGCATCTATCCCTATCTGGCTCCTCTTCTATGACCCTATCAGGCACTCGCCATCTTGCATTCTCATGCTGTACACCCCTATAGTGGGAGGGTATAAACTGGAGGGGATTATGGGGTAAAAAAAAAAAAAAAAAAAAAATGGTTAGGCCTGGAATGCAGTCCCCTTATCTCATCACGCTCTCCTGAACTGTCTGGCCTGCCTCACTCTCACAGGCTCCCACCTCTGACTTCCTGACAGTTGACCAAAGCATCTCCTCAGAGAAATGGACCGCCTATGGGAACAGTCAAGGATTACTCATTTAGGAACCAGAATTAGGAGTTGAGCAATGACAGGCAGGAAGTGTCGGTTCACGTGGGGTTCCTTGAGGGCAGGGTGCGTGACAGAAATGGAAGAAAGGCCCCAAGTCATGTCTGAGGGAATGCAGACATAAAAAGTACAGTATTTTTAAAAATATATGTCTGTCTATCAAAACAATGGATACAAGGAAATTTCCAGATGTGCCCCATCAAACCTTATCAACACTAAATGTGTTTTCATCCAACATTTATTTTCTGATCAAATTGGATTTTTCTGATCTCGGTCAGTTAATACAAAATGGGCACTAAACTGAATTGGTTTGCTTATAAAAGTGTCTCATACCTGGCCCCCATGCCCACTTTCAAGGTGAGGCTCCCAGTGTCCACTTTCTTATATTATATACATAGATGCACATAAAGTACAGATAGAGATTACAGTATGGTACTTTCGAACCTGAAGCAGTGTAAACTGCAAATAACAATCACGGTGTCTGAGATAAAAAGTAGAGATTTACAATAAAATATTTTCCCAGTTGTGTCTCCGCGCCTGATGATATTTCTTGGTATTAGATTTAATAAATTAAAAACCCATAGTACCAACCGTTTGGGTGGCTAAAGCCCAAGGCTCAAGTATTGCATCATGGGATGAAATCAGCCACGTGTTCCATTTGGTAGAGTACCCACCATCTCCACATTTCTTCGAACACTTGCATTTTATTATGGAACTGGTAGGCGATATTCTCCAACCTATATATAGATAAGACTGTGGCCCTCCACTGGGTTACACTAGGGGAACGGGGAGTGGACCACAGTCGTGTCAATACCTTTTTCACTGCCAATATTAATACCACTAACAACTGGAGTGTATGTCCTCCAACTGTATTACCTGGCAGTGGAATAGCTAACAGAACAAGAGACAAGGTCACCACCTCTGGTAGGGAGAACATATCCTCCAGCTCCAGTGTGATCTCATTCCTTTAGAAATCGAAATTACATACCTACCGTAATTCTTGATCTTCTCTTGTATCTTCACCATTCACTACTGCTTGGGTGTTAGTCGGAGGTGCGCACACGCCACGGGAGTTTTTTTTTTGTTTTGGAGAGGAGTTGAGGCCGACGGCCCCCCCCCCCAAGAGCGACGCACTAGGCGGTGTGCGAGGGGTGGCCGCTAGGCACCGCAGACTCCTCCTCCATCCCAGTTCGTTAGCCGGAGAGGTGAAAAAATTATAAGAAAAAAAGGAGAGCGAAGCAAGAGAGCTGAGGGATAGGTAAAGGAAAGGATATAAACTGAAAAAGGAATAAGTCGACAGAGGACAGGAAAGAGGAGAACCTACCCTATGGGACCGCAGGCATCACTTCTGGGGTGGCTCTGAGGGAGGAACAGATAAGGGAGAACGAGAAGAAGAAGAGGAGGAGAAAAGGGGATGTTGGGAGGAGGGAGAACCTCTGCCAAGTTGTGAGGATTTGGCTTGAAGGCTTGTAAGCTCGGAACCAAGAAGGGAGCAAGGAAGAACTGATAAAAGGTTCAACTGAGCCTTTACACAGTTTATACACAAAAGGCAGACTCTCTGCATCTCCCGCTATCCCCAACCCCTTACACTCCAGCTGAGAGCTCACAGACTGCCTAGGCAGAAAATCTGTTCGGAAAGGAGAGCGCCCAACTAGGGAGGGAAAGGAAGCCCACTAGCACCTTGTTTTTGTGCTAACGCAAATGTGTGTAGGGAAGAGGAGGGGGAGTTTGAGCCCCAGAAAGGGCACCTCCTGCGAAAGGACAGAGTGGCAACTCAGTCTGACTCCCCAAGGAGGCAAGCAGATCACCAGATCAAGGCAATGGATTGCCAGAACAGCATTTGACTAGCAAAGGCTGGTGCAACAGGAGATTTAAACCTGTCAGAAGGGACCCAGAAAAAGGAACTGAACTAACAGGAACGGTTTCTCTAACTGTGAATTGAACAACATGGCTTAAGAAGGAGCCAAGAGGTCACCCCCAGGGGCAATCAGAAAGAGTTCCATTAGGATAGAGATAAATACTACTCGTTCCTCTCCCCGTCAATAAGAGGATTCGTTCTGAGAGAAGAATGGAAGGCTCAAGAAATGTTTTTTTTTTTGCATGAAAGGAGGGAGGGCAGCGAGGAGGCGAGCCTGAAGAAGGAGAGCCCATGAGGGAAGGTGGTGGAATCAGTAATGAATGGTGAAGATACAAGAGAAGATCAAGAATTACGGTAGGTACGTAATTTTCTTATCTTCCCTTGTCAATCTTCACCATTCATTACTGCTTGGGTGAGTACCAAGCCCCCCCGAAGGGGGACTAGGAAAACCCTGAGGGACTCAGCCTGCTGCAGGTGAAAAGCAGAAGGAAGAGACCCTGGCCTAAAGACAGGAGTCTAAGGCGAGGAGAGCTAGGAGGAAGCCCCTGCAGAAGGTTTCTAGCTCTGGTGGAAAAGAGGCGGGTCACTCGGAAAGCGGTGCGAATCATCCTACACCAGGCCAGGGGTGACAATCTTGACAGACGAAGCCATGCCATCCGCCTAATGCAGATCGCTGTCCCTGCAAGCCTGGAAGCCACCTCATTGGCGTCATAGGATGCCCTTGCTTGGTGTCTTGCCAGTTCCAGGCCTACAACAGAGAGGGCAATAGCTTGTCTGGATTGCTCCAAATCAGGCATTGATGCTAGGACTTGGGAGAGCATCAACCATGAATGCCTACTGTAGGCAGCATGGTGAGCCTGATGTGATGCAATGCATAACATTGCATGAGAGGAAGAGAACACTCTTCACCCCCACTGGTCAAATTGTAGGGAATCTTAGTCTGGTGGATGGTCGTGCGCCAGGTGACGGGGCCCGGAGGGAATCTCTAGGGACACCAATCCCGAAGGCGGGTTGGGAAGAGAACCTAGAGACTGCAATGGGGCAGAATACCTTCTTCTGCAGTCTGCCAGGGCTGAAACAGGGACGGCTGGCGACTGCCAGGCGCAGATAGACGCCTCCTGGAAAAGAACAGGCCAGGACAGTACCACCAAATGCTGGGCACTGAATTCACTGAGGAATTTGTGCGTCTCCTGTTCGGTATTGTCTCGCCTAAAAAAAAAAAAAAAAACTCCCAGGCGGGTGTGTGGCCTCCGGCACAACCCAAGCAGTAATGAATGGTGAAGACTGACACGGGAAGATCACTGTGGACCCCATGCAAGGGGAGATATCACGGAGGGGATCGGCCTGGGCAGTGGATAGGGCCGAGAGCCCGAAGCTGAAGAAGCAATGCCCAATGCCTGGACCGATGAGCCGCAATGAGATATGGACTGGGATGGTGGTGGCAAGGCCGGTAAGTCCATCAAGGCCAAACCCTAACCCATGCTAGGCGGTCAAGAATGGGCAAATTGGGACTTGAATTTGTTCCACAGTTCCTTATATTTGTTCTTCTAAAGTTTATTGATGGTTATTTTCAGGTGGAGTGAAGCATCGAGGGTTTGACCCTATTAACGGTGGTTTTATTGTGTTGCAGGTTTTTTACGTGGACTTTAAAAAAGTCACTTGTTGACTTATTGAGTCTTGTACCCTGGGGCTTATCGGACTTTGCTTTATTTAGACTTATAGTCCAAGGTCATGACTGTGATTGGCATTTGTTACCTTACTCTACTCCTAACTGATTATTCAGTTGTACTTCCCCTCCCATAATGTAACACGGAGCTAAGAAAACTATCCTGACTTAGTTTTTGTACCTATATCACTTTCTATGCCTTGGAACCAAGTATCTATCTATGTAAAATTGTGATATAATGATTAAAAAAAAAAAAAAAAAATGGAGCCGATGAATGCCAAAAAGCAGAGGCCATCGATGATGGACAGGCCAATGCTGGAGGGACGGGACATCGACAAGGGTTAAACGTTGAAGAATGCAAGCAGAGGTTTGTCGATGAAGGACCCAGTCCCATGCTGGAGGGATGGGTCGTCGACGAGGATCAGAGAGAGTGGTTGTTGAATCTGTAGATCTTTCTTCCACAGTGGCACTTACGGGGAAAAAGGAATCCGAACTGGACATAAAAAACAAAATTGTGAACTTTCCTCGTTGAAGGTAGTATAGACACACAGGTGGCAAAAGCAGCATGTGAAGTGAGATGGGAGATGGCAGAAAAAGAACTGAGACCACTACGGGCTGTCCACGTATTTATACATATGCACGGACTGACGTCATCGTGGGTGGACCCCAGTCAACACTGCTGGTAGAAGTTACCGTGAAAGAGTGCCCTATGATGGACATTCCCAAGTGTATGACCTGCTGCAAGAGATACCCTCGAAGATGATCAACAAATATGCCAGTGCTAACATATCAAACAACACTCTCTTGCTGGAGCAAGGCTTGCAGGCGGGCCCCACTGACAATGTTGGAGCTAACAGAAAAGGAAATTACGGTAAGTATGAAGAAATGTTTTCTGAAGTGCTCCACATTTTCAATGAGATTCATTATGACTGTTTTTATTTTATATTTCTTTATCCCCTTCCTAGCTGCCGGCCTCCCGGTGTTCTGCCCGGTCCCAGACCACCGGCCTCACCCCAAGATCGGCCACGGCTCCCCGATAGCCCGTGGATTACCCCCACGGCGGAGCTGCAGGGTGCGGACCCAAACACCCGCAGAGACCGAATTGGTCGGGAAGCTGGCCTGGGGCTAATCGAAGCCGCGAGGGCTTCATGCGTAGGGAGGCAGCAGCCGCCCATTTTCCTGGTTTTCTGGGAGGCGGACGGTAATGACGTGGACGTCTGCCCGCCTCAAGTCAGCGAGCGCCGTCGGTTTCGCGATACCCGGCCTCCGCCGAAAGTCGCTGAGCTCCGGACACTGTCCCGTCCTCCCGGAGAAGAGCAGCCCGTGGCCTCGATCCTTCTCCTCGCCGTCTCCAGCCACCCGCAGTCCGCCCCGACCCGGGTCGCCGGGCGCCGCAGCCGAAAATCCAACCGCCAAGCACCGGCCGGCATATCATGACTGGGTTTTAAGAAGCAACCCATGAAAAAAAAAAACAGGTGGGGAGAATATTGTCCCTATGTCAACTGCAAAATGAGAAAGGAATTTTTTTAACTGCCGCTTTTAAAACTGCGACCAAAGGCCGCATCAGCCAAACTTTGAACATCCAATCTGTAGTACTTGGTGAATGTGTGGACGCAGGACCATGTTGCTGCCTTGCATAATTCTAAAACAGATGCTTCACCTTTCTCCGCCCAGGAGATGGTCACAGCTCTGGTGGAGTGTGCCTTGATGAGAGCCAGAGCCCTCTTCTTTCCTGCGATGTAAACCTAGGCAATGCATGCCCTCACCCACCTTGCCAGGGTGTGGCCTTGGAGGCTTTTTGTCCTTTTTGGCTGCTCTGAAAAGCACAAGCAACCTATCAAATTTCCAGAACTCTGCAGTCCATCTAAGGTATGTCAGAACTGCCCATCACAAATCCAACTTGTGCAACTCCTCTTTTGGGTGAGTTGGTCACAGACAGAAGGATGCAGTATGGCACAGTGGTTTAAGGCTCTGAGCTGCAAATCTGGAATCCTGGGTTTGAATCCCACAGCCCCCACTTGCATACTGTGTGATCCTGGGCAACTCACTTAATTTCCCTATGCTCCCAGGTTGCACCTGTAAACAAGCTTTCAGCTTAGTGTGTCTCACCTGGTTAAACAATTGGAAGGATGGGAGACAGATTTCCTGGTTCATAAGAAAGGTCATAGGGGCCTTCAGAATGAAAGATGGAACTGTTCTGAGAACTACCTTGTCCTTATTCATGACAAGGTAAGGTTCTTTGTGAGACAAAGCCTGGAGTTCACCAATCCTCTTAGCTGAGCACATAACAACTAAAAACCACACCTTGTAAGACAACACAAACAGTATCGATGAAAGCAGTTCGAAGGGTCCTTTATAAATAGCATTCAGGACCAGATTCAGATCCAATGGAGGAATGGGGGATCGGCACAGAGGTTGGCTCCTGCTGACAGCTCACAGAAAATGAATAACCTCCCAGTTAGTCCCTAAGGACGATCCCAAGGAGGCTCAGAGGGCTGACACTAGACCTCTCAAGGCCAAAGCTTCTTCCACTTCTTCCTTCAGAAAATCCAAAATCTGTGTAACCGTGGCTTTAGAAAGCTGGATATTTTTCTCTTGGGCCCAAGCTGAAAAAGTGGTCCATATGCAAGCATAAGCTGTCGACATGGAATTCTTTCTGGCAGCCATCAGGGTGTCCACTACCTTCTTAGAGAAACCATTTCAGGAGTCGCCTTTCAGGAGCTAGGCCGCAAGCTGCATCGCTCCCAGATTTGGATGCAGAATGGGACACCTTGGGAGAGAAAGTCCCCCCATACTGGAAGTCGAAACAGTGCGTGTTGAGCTAGGTTCATCAACTCCGAGAACCACTGTCTTCTACATCACTCCAGAGCTATTAGAAGAAAGCTTCCTCTTGAGCACCTTATTTTGCATATGACCTTGAGAGGAGTGGCACAGGAGGAAAGACATATGCTCTGTCGAAATTCCATGCCTGTGACAGGGTGTCCGCGGTCTCCACCTGTGGACACCAGTAGCGGCCGAAGAACCACTGCACTTGAGTTTTCTGGCTGGAGGTGAACAAGTCAATCTGTGGACAACCAAATCTTTGGCACAGGAGATCGAACACCTCTGGGTTCAGCACCCACTCCTCTGGGTGGACATTCTCGTAGCTTAGCCAACTGGCCTGAATGCTCAATTCCCCCACCAAGTGAACTACTGACAGAGAGAGAAAGTTCTCCTCTGACCACAGCAGGAGGTTGGTGGCTTGTTTTAGCATCTCTCTGCTCCTTGGGCTCCCTTGATTGTTTATGTACGCCACCATGACAATGTTGTCTGACCTTATTTTCATGGCTTTTAACGGCACCCAATTTTGAAAATGAAGGAGAGAGGCATGCACAGCCCTCATCTCCAGGATGTTGATCTGTAGGTGCTGTTCCTGTGTTGACCAAGTCCCCTGAATGGGAATGTGATCCAGCACTGCCCTCCAACCCAACAGGCTGGCATCGATTGCCAGAATTAACTCTGGGGAGACTTTCACGGGAAACCCTTTGCTCAGGTTCTCCAAACTCACCCACCAACTCAGAGACTGCCGCAGGAATGGGGAAATTGGAATCCTGACCTGACAGTCATCCGAGGTTGGATCATAGGCCAACAGCAACTCGAAGGTGAGCCCATGGTGTCGTCGATGCACAGGTCAGGAAGCAAAGGAAAAACCAGGAGCAGTTGTAAACTTCGCAAAAAAGTGTTTATAAGTACTAGCAGTAACATAAAAAAAAATTGTTCAGAATAACTATTTACAAAGGCAGAACAGAGAAGATCGATCTGAGTTTTTCTTAAAACATTGCAGCTCTCTCTTATAAGTCTTTGCAACCCCCCTCCTTAACAAGCATCCTGTTTTTTTCTAAAATGTTCTTGTCAATTTCATGCAGGTGAAGCAAGAACACAATGTCCCAGAACTGATGCTTCTCCACAGCTTCTGAAACACGGCTTAAAAACTGCTCTCAGGTTAACCCCCTGAGTTCCCAATAGCTTTTTGCAATCATCTCAAACTATAATTATATACATTTCAACAGTAACATTATATAATTTCTAAACAAAGAGATCCCAATATCAGTTACATTTCCACATCATAATTTGCATATATTTTTACACCAGCAGATATGCATGGGGGAAAAGACAAACAGCAAGGGAAGATAGAGACAGTGAGAGGCAAAGAACTGCAAGACTGTCGGGGTGATCAAGTCCGAAGTCTCCCAGGAAAATCTGGTTGCGCAACCAGACAGACGAGAGACAGGAAAGGACAGAACCGATCCCTTCATTCAAATTCTCCATGACAACTGGGACAGGGTCCTATTCAACCCTATCACATACACCTCCCTCCTTAAGAGGGAAATAAAAATTACATACCTACCGTAATTATGATCTTTCTGTGTATCTTCACCATTCATCACATATGGGGTATATGGCCGGAGGTCATGACCCCGCGGAGCTTTTTTTTGTAGGTGGAGCCGACGCACCATCGGCACCACCTCGTAGGCGATTATGGCTGTGCGGTTGGCTGCTAGGCGTAGCTGCATTTGCCTGCCTGCAGCTCTGAGTCACTGGAGAGGTAAGAGGAAGGGAGGAGGGTGGGACAAGGAAGTTCAAGGACAGAAAAAAGAAAAGATGTATAAACTAAAAGGAGAAATAATGACAGAGGACAGAAGAAGAAGAAGTCAGAAACTAAAGGGATTGGGAGGGGCCCCAATCTCTTGAAACAGAAGAGGGAGGTACGGTGGGAAAAGGATTTTAGGAATTAGGATGAGAGGGGAGAAAGGTTAACCCACATCCCGGAAATTGGTCCATCTCCAGACTGTATAGGAACTGCAAGGAGTAGCGAAAGGCTTCTTGCCAGAATTCAAGGCACAGAATCAGTGGCAAAACTCCATATAAGCAGAATCGGCTATTCTGGAGGAGGACAGGACACAGAGAATTGTCACCCTCTCAAGGAAAGATTTTGGTGAAAACGGAGAAGATTTTTTTTTTTTTTTTAGTAAAGGATATGTCCAAGGACAAGCAGAATAAGATGGACAGGAACAAGGAGAAGGAGAGAATGGAGGGCAACTGCCAACTCCCACCCCACAGGGGTGGAGCTAACGCACTGGAGAAGGAGTGCGCCCCATGCTGACCACTCTCCCCAGAACATTATCCCCATGTGCCCCTGTTTACCCCACTCCTGACAAAGAAAGGAGGGGGGGCGAGGCTGGGCACAGAGAGGGAGGGAGGGGACCCAGAGACTGAGGCCCCAGGAGGATGGAGGGCGGGATTCTGATGAATGGCAAAGATACACAGAAAAATCATAATTACGGTAGGT
Source organism: Neoceratodus forsteri (assembly GCA_016271365.2). NCBI lineage: Eukaryota > Metazoa > Chordata > Ceratodontiformes > Ceratodontidae > Neoceratodus > Neoceratodus forsteri. The sequence continues at coordinate 1,576,073,705 of CM028131.1, forward strand.
ACGTCATTTTTATATCTCATCTGTGTCAATCTTCACCATTCATCACATATGGGTGAGTGCCGAGCCCCCCCGGAGGGGGTTTTCTTTTAACCCTAAGGGACAGAGTCCCTTAGCTCTCAGTGGGTGACACACTAAGAGGGAGAACCTTCAGGGCCTGGAGAGGCCCGAGAGTGAGACGGGAACCCCCTGGAGGAGGAAGGAAGTTGCCCAAACAAACGCCATCTCGATCTATGGGAGAAGAGAGAGGTTTTCTGGTGAGCGGAGTTAATCACCCAATGCCGGGCCAAGGGTAACAACCGGGAAAGACGCAGCCATGCCGTCCGCCTAGTGCAGATCACTGTCCCTACAACCCTGGTAGCTACCTCGTTGGCATCATAGGATGCCCTTGCTTGGTGCCTTGGTAGCTCCAGGCCACGTGCAGAGAGTGCAACAGCTTGTCTGGTTTGCTCCGTGTCAGGCAATGAGGCTAGGAGCTGACCTAGCCTGGACCACAAGAATCTGTCATAGGCTGCATAGTGGGCCTGATGTGCAGAAATAGAAAGCAACAACCGTGCAGAGTAGAAAGCCCTCCTACCCCAGAAGTCAAAATCCGAGGAGTTTTGATCTGGGGGCCAGTCACGGTGAAGGGCGCGAAGCCCATTGGGAGTGTCCAGCTGCATCAATCCAGACTGCGGATGAGGTATGGAACCTGGAGACCCCGGGGGGGGGCACAATACTGCTGGCAGAATTCCCTAGGGGCAAGAACTCTGGAGAAGGGCCTCTGCCAGGAACACTACGATGCCTCCCGAAAGGGAGCAGGCCAGGGGGGCACCACAAGGGTGTCCTCGCTGAAATCGCCTAGAAAGGCGTGTGCCGAGTGATCTGGATTGCTTAAAGTGGCAGGGGTGAGGTGCAAGTCCTCCAACATCCTCACGAGGAAACGCTGATACTCTGCGAGATAAGCAGCTGGACAGATGTCGACAGAAGGCTCTTCTCCCCTGGAAGAGGGGGATGAAGAGTTGGAGGATGCCAACTGCTCAGAGGGTGGCTGCTCGGGGGGAGGTTGAAAAACCTGTCTGTCCATTGCCCTGACGTACGCGGGGAACCAAGCAGCCACCGCCCTGAACTGCTCCCAGGAGATAGGCCCGCTAGGACCAAGGATGCCTGGGAGCGCACGAGAATGTAGCAGAGGGATGGGGACAGAGCCGAGAAATCGGCTGACTTCCACCTGGGCTAGGGGGCAGACCAGGAGCACCCGAAAAAGAAGGTGCTCCGGAAGACTCCACAGCCGACAGCTGAACAAACCATTTCGGTACTGCCTTGGCTGCGCCCGGAAGAATCCCCCCTGTGAGGCAACCGGGGCCGAATAGGTCCAGAAGAATGGTCCCCTACTTCAAAAGAATGGGGCTCCCTCAAAGACAGCGAGGGGGGAAGAGGGGAGATCCGCATTGCGGCTTCTCCCAGAGGCCAGGTGGGCTCAGAAAAAGGTCGCCGCACAGACCCCATGCTCCTCGACCCCTTGGAATCCGAGACAGCCCTCCTCCTCGAGAGGGCCAGCCTAGGTAGCTGACAGCCCTGGTCAGCACCCGAAGGAGCTAACCAAGGCACAGTACCCTCCCCTCCCGTAGGTGCCCCGATTGGCCCCAAAGTTGGGTGATCCAGACACATCACACAAGGGGGTACAACTGCTGAGGGGTCAGTGAACCCACCGAGACTGGGCTGCAGAACAATAGTGGCCTGCACCACTTCTTGCTGGTCAGCACCTCTGACCCCAGTCTTGGCTGCCACTGACCTCACCTCAGAAGGGAGCTGACTCCGGTTTGTTGAAGACACTACAGGGCTTCCCACCACAGCGGCCAACTCCAAGGAGTCAGACTGCTTGCCTGACTCAGAGTCCAACTCTGCCTCTGAAGAGGTAGAGGCTGAGGCCGTGCCAGACCGTAGGAGGGTGCCTGCTGCCATCCGTGCCAAACGGGGAGCCAGAAATGGAGACCGTGCCTGAGTCAGTGCCAGTGCCCGCCGCAGCACTGCGAACGGTATCCGAGGAGGACACAGCTCCAGCCCGGGCAGCACCCTCGGAGTCGGAACCGGTCATGGCGCTGTCCAGCTCCATGGCACCGTGAACGGCACCGAGGGCCGAGACGGCACCGATGATGGTTCTGACAGTGCTCTCGGCGTCGCGGACGGTGCTGCCTGGCTCCACGGCACCACAAACTGCGCCGAGGGCAGGGGCGGCACCAACAACGGTGCCGAGGTCAGAAACCCCCACAGTGCCGTCTGGCCCCATGGCGCCACAAACGGCATCAAGGGCAGGGACGTCACTGCCGACAGCGGATTCTGAAGCCCCCACAGCGCCGTGTCCAGAGGCAGACACAGCGCCGTGCTCAACCTAGGCGCCACGAATGGCACCAAGGCGAGAAGAGGAAAAAACCGGCACCGTAGAGCCTCCCACGGCGCCACTAGCAGTATCGGCGCCTCGAATGGCGCCAACAGCAGCCACGGCGCCGAGACACGAACCAGCGCCGACAATGGCTCTGTCAGGGTCCATGCCCGAAACGGCGCAGAGTGATGGCATCTAGGACAGTGCTGACCCACGCCTTGCGAATTGTGGGTCCGACACCGGGGGAGCCTTCACCCCAGAAGGGGCAATTGCCATGGCGGCGCCTCCCGCCCGCCCCCCAGAAGGAGCGGACTGGGCCTCCTGCACTGTGGAAGGAGCCTCGGCGACGGCCAGGCTACTAGAAGCCGAGGCTCCCTCCTCCTCGGTCCGTATAGAACCGGGAGGGGACCCGGAGGAAAGGCAGAGAGTACGAGGCTTGGCCCGACGAGTGCGCGCCCGACCCCCGAAAGTCGGCAGAGCTTGCCCCACTTTCCACGTGTGGTGTTCGATAACCCGGTGATCCATGGAGAAACAGGCATCGCACGAGTCCATGTCGTGATGCGGGCCAAGACATGTAAGGCAATGGTCGTGCTGGCCAGTGACGGAAAATTTACGGCTCAGGCACCGGGCCAAGATGGGGGCTGGCCCCATCTTCAAGTCTTCTTGCCCTTTGACCGAGACATGACCTACGAGGAAAAAAAAACACCAAAACAGACTCGACGTTGCCAAGAATAAAATAATTGGAAAGGTCTTACCAAGCAACGTCGAGCAAGGCAACTAGAACCGGCAGGGAAGAAGCCAATGGACTGCGGCACAGAAGGAATGATCGACAGAGTCGAAAACTTTACTGTGTAGGCGTTAGGCCTTGAAGTTCTCTGGAGCTTCCCACGAGGCGACCTCAACGCCGGGAGATGAAGAACTGGCAGGCAGGTGGAGTCAACAGTGCCTAACGGCCAACCCGAGAGCGCCACGCAATGTGTTGGCCTCGAGGGCGGCACTGATCGTGTGTCGGCTCTGCCTACCAAAAAAAAAAGAGCTCCCGCAGGGTCATGACCTCCGTCCGGCCATATAACCCGCATGTGATGAATGGTGAAGACTGACATAGATAAGATCCTGTTTTATCAAACAGGTTTCCAAAACTTTCTATTAATTCTCTACTAACATTAACTTCTTTCAGAAATTAAAAACATGTGCAGTATCCTTTTTTCTATAACAGTACAAAACTCATACATTTGTTTTTCAACCTTCAGAAATGGAAATTACGTACCTACCGTAATTCTTGATCTTCTTGGATGAAGTCTCCACCACTCATTCACACTAATGGGATCTATGCCGGAGGAGCTAGGACCCAGTGTGAGCAAACTTTTCAAAGGGGTCGGCACCAGAGATGGAGCCGCGAGGAAGCGGCACCACGAGCCCCAGTTTGTGCAGTAAAGACTATCTCGGTGTTGACCCTCCAACCGCCTCAGTACCTTTTTTCCGAGGAGGTGCAGCGTAACTAACGTAGAGGGACTAGCCTAACAGAATCGGACATAAGATAGTCCGAATGACCCGTGTAAAAAGGGTCAACAATGGAGTCTTCACAGCCCGGCCATTGAGGGAGTGAAGACAAAAAACAGAGAAGTGAGCTTGGGGGATGGGTGGTGGGTATGTGAATGAGTGGTGGAGACTTTGTCCAAGAAGATCAAGAATTACAGTAGGTACGTAATTTCCATATCTTCCTGGACATAAAGTCTCCACCACTCATTCACACTATGGGAGAGTACCGAGCTAATAATCCCCCGAGACAGGCGGCAGGAAAACTAAGAGCTCACATACTTAGGACAGAAGTCCGTTAAGGATAGTCCTGCCAAATGACAGATGTCGTCTGGCATGGACATCCAAGGCATAGTGCTTAATGAAAGTATGCACTGAGATTCAGGTAGCCGCATTGCAACTATCTGCAATGGGCACATTGCGGATTTCCACCAGAGATGCCGCGACTGCTCTAGTATAGTGAGCGTACACACTGCCTTCCAGCTTAACCTGTGCCATAGAATAGCAGTGGCGGAGGCATGCTACCAGCCACGCTGAAATGCACCTAATAGTGACAGGTTGACCCAGCCAAGTCTCGCTGAAGGAAACACAGTTGTTGAGCCTTGCAAATTTCTTTTGTTCTATCTACAGTATATAGAATCGTAGCGCCTCTTAACATCCATAGAATGAACGGTACGTTCCCCTTCATTCTGGAAGTTCGCAAAGTAGGTATGCAGGACTAATGGTTTAGATGGAATTCTGAGACAACCTTAGGGAGAAACTTAGGATGAGTCCTAAGAAATACTTAGTCCTTGTGAAATACAGTGTATTTGGGGGGGGGGGGTGTCTGTGACCAGTGCATGTATTTCAGAAACTCTACGGGCTGAAGTGATAGCCACCAAGAAGGCCATTTTCCAAATGAGGAACTTCAACTCGCAGGTAGCTAGAGGCTCAAAAGGTTTCCGAGTAAGCATGTCTAGCACAAGATTAATGTCCCAGGCTGCGACTGGACGTCTGATAGGAGGTCTGGTATGCAGAATACCCTTAAGAAACCTCTTAACTGCAGGTAACTGAGTCAGTGTCAAGGAAAGTACCGGCTCATGATAAGCTAAAATGGCACAAAGATGAACTTTGACTGTAGAGTACTGCGGACTTAAATTTGAGAGGTCTAAAAGGTACTCCAAGACTTTATTTGGTGGGCAGGAAAAGGGTTCGAAGAGGATTCTGCACACCAGAGAGAGAAATGCTCCATTTAGCTGGGTAGGTTTTTCTGGTGGCTGGCTTACACGCAGCCAAAAGAATATCTGAAACCTTCACGAGAAACATTGAACCTATTCACCTCTCATCTCCTTAGGAGCCAAGCGTGAAGGTGAGCGACCTCAGATTGGGATGGACCATGGGACCCTGGGTCAGAAGGTTCGCCTGAAGGGGAAGCACCTTCGGGGGTTCCACAGAATGCTGAGTAGCGCAGAACCATATCTGTCGAGGCTAGAAAGGAGCAATGAGAATCATTTTGTCCCCCTGAGACTCGAATTTGAGAAGTACTCTCTGAATTAGGGGAAGAGGAGGAAAGGCGTATAGAAAGCATTTTGTCCACTGCAGCCTGAAGGCATCCTGACAGAAAATGCCAGATCCTGGATTTCTGGAGCAGAAGAGAGGCAGTTTTGTGTTGAGTGGGGATGCAAAAAGGTCCAGGTCTGAGTCCCCACTCTTTGAACAGGGACCGAGCTACGGCTGGATCGAGAGACCACTGTGAGGGTCTGCCTCCGTTCTGCTGAGGTGATCTGCTAGGTCGCTTTGTATACCCGCAGATAAACCGCTTGAATCAGAGACTTGTGCTCCAAGCACCACTCCCACACCCTCACTGCTTCCTGCAAAGGGATAAGAATGAGCACCGCCTTGCTTGTTGATGTAATACATCACTGCTTTGTTGTCCGCTTGAAGGAGAATGTTCTTGTGACAAAGGACATCCTTCAGAGCTCGGATTGCATAGAGGACCGCTCATCTCCAGGACATTTATGTGGAGATGAGTTTCAACTGAGTCCATACACCTTGAGTGTGGAGGGAGAGACAGTGAGCTCCCCATCCCATTAGCGATGCCTGTGGTGATGGAGATCTGATGATCCGGGGAGCAAAGGGAATCCTTCCAGGAGATGGTTCTTTGAGACCACCAGGTGAGAGACCTTCAAGGGCTCCGCCCCTGATGGGATAAGACTGGGGTGAGAGGTCGGGGACCACTGAGTGGAGAGCATCCATTGGGTGGTTCTTGTGCAGTCGGGCCAGAGGGACAGTGAAGACCGATGACGCCATGAGACCCAACATGCGTGCATCGAGAGAGCTGTAACCGATTGGTTCTCCCTGATGTAACGGGCCATTCAAGGATGTCGAGTCTTCTGTCCTCTGGAAGGAAAGCCTTCGCTGAAGAGGTGTCTAGAAGCGTCCTATGAAAAGGAGCCTCTGGGAGGGTTGCAGTTGAGATTTTTCAAATTCAGCGAGAACTCCCATGGACGTGAGAAGGCGAGAAGTCGCTTGCACGGCTTCTAAAGTCCCTTGGACGGAAGGGCTTGCTAGAAGCCAATCGTCCAGGTAGGGAAACACTGGAGTCCGACTTTCCTGAGATGCGCCATGAGAACTGCACAACACTTTGAAAACTCGCGGGCGCCGAGGATAGCCCAAAGGGCAGGACTCTGAACTGATAATGCCACCCAAAGCACAAACCTGAGGAACTTGCGGTGGGTCGGGTGGACAGGATATGCTGGTAAGCATCCTGCACATCCAGAGAGGCCAGCCAGTCGTGTTGATGCAGCAAGGGTAACAGGGTACCTAGGGAAATCATCTTGAATTTCTCCTGGGAGGAATTTGTTTAACTTTCTGAGGTCTAGAATGGGCGATCCCCAGATTTCTTTTGGAACCAGAAAGTAATGGGAGTAGAACCCTGTGTTTCGCAGATGCGGGGTCACCAGTTCTATTGCCCTGTTGTTCAGAAGGCCCTGGATCTCCGCGGTGAGGAGGTCTGACTGAGAGGCCGACAACCTGGGTTGTCGTCTGGGAGGACAATTCGGGGGGGTTTCCAAGAAATTGAGAGAATAACCCTCGCGAATTATCCGAAGGACCCATTTGTCCAAAATTATGGACTTCCACTGGTTGTAGAAGTACATCAGACGACCTCCCACGGAGGAGAAAGTTCCACCTCGGGCAGAGTGGATGGAACAGGTCCAACGACTCATAAGGTAGCACTGGGAGCTTTAGGCCCCTGCGCTTTCTGCTCAAATCTTCTTTTGAGGTTGGGCAGGTTGGCTTTTTATAAGCTTCCCTGCCTCTGCTCAAAGGACTGGACGACTCATGAAACTGATCGCCTGTTCACATGCCCCGAGAGGACAGGCGGAGGTCTGGCCAACTTAATGGCCGATCTAGTCTTCTGAGTGGCCTCTAAGGCTTGCTCCACCTGAGGGCAAAAAGAAAGGAGCCATCAAAGGCAGCGCCATCACCTGCTGCTGAACATCATTCGTGAAGCCAGAAGTACGAGCCAGGAATGGCGCCGAGTACAATCCTCACGGCTGCTGAGCTTACAATAGTTAAAAGCGCCCATAGTGCTTTGACCTGTTGGTTGTTTGACCAATACTCAATAACGGTCAGAAGAAGCTCTGACTTGGAACTGAATCTGGAAGAGCTTCAACCATTCTTTTCATAGAGTGCCACAGGATATACTCATACTGAGAAAATAGCCTTGATAACTGCAATACGATACTTAGAGTGGAGGGCAAAGACTCTCTTACCTAATGTATCAATCTTACGAGACTCTCTGTTAATAGGTCGAGCTGTAGTAGTTTGAGGAAGAACGACCTTGTCATTCTCTGCCAGGACTACAATAGGATCCTAAAGGCTTGGGATGCCAAAATGGGACGATCCTTGGGAGCTGAATACTTTATCAATGGATTTAGCCACTGAGGAATAAGAGCAGGATTATTCCATACCATTTGAGACAGCGCCTCAAGGAAGGCTGGATCGGAGAGTCAACCGAGGGATCTCAAACATGAAGATACTGGAGTCTTAATATCTTCCCAGGATCGATGTCTGTAGTCTGGAGAGAAAGAGTGATCCCAGGTTCTTCAACAGAGACTTAAGGACAGGTCCTCACCACAGGCTCTGTAGCAAAGAAAGATCCTGTTTCTCCACTTCATCACCCAACCAGGGTCTGGGTCAGGCTCAACATCATCTCCTGATGGTCCAGAAAGGACTGTTTGGACAGGAAAGGAGGAAAATTAGGAGAGGAGGAAATAGCAGAAAACAAGGAGAGTCCCTAGGGTTGCCGGGCGCCGAGACGGCAAACGGGCTGGAAGATTTGCACTTCTAGGAGGCGCATGATCAAGAGGCACGCCGTTCGCGAGCGTCCGGCGGCGCTGCGTGGACGAACGCAGGCGCTGCCGATGTAGCGCCACAGACGCAACCGCTGGTGACGCCTGGCGACCGGGCACCGCGGACGACATCGCCGAACGGCGCCGCTTATCCAACGGCACTACCGGGCGGCGCTGCGCGGCGGACGGGCGCCGCAAGACCCAGCGGCACCGAAAACGGCGCCGACAAGCCAACAGACCCTGCCGGCGGCGCTCGGAAAAGCCCCAGGAACCTGAAAGCTAGAGAAGGAAAAACAGGAGATAAGTGGGCATCGGTGAGGCCCCCGCGCCGCAGCCATGTGAGGGGGAAACACTACATCGGGAGTCGCTGGGCACTCAAGAAGGCGCCGACGCGACTAGGAAGGTCCAACCGCCCTACCTGATCGCCGGAGGGGCCCGAGGCCTCGAGGCAACCGAGCCAGGCAGAAGAACCAACCTCCGAGCTCATTGCTCCACAAGAACGCCCACTGATGAAACTGCTCATCTGGAGTCCTACCTATAGGCGGGAGGGACCATGTCGAGGGACGACGATCACCGGAAGTTGGCACCGGGTTAGCGAGACCGCAACTAGCAACGATAACCGAGCCGCCGACGCCGCAGATGACACCAGAGGGCTACCTCGAGTGGATGCCTCTCTTTTTGACCTGTGGTCAAGAAGAGCTCGAGGCTTAACGGTGCTAGAATGCGACTGCTTATTTTATGCCGCGGGGACCGCCTATCCCTGGCATCGGACTGACCGTTGTCGAACCCCGCTGAGGAGAAGGAGGCTGACCGGACCCAGTCCGGCTGACTGAACAGCTTCACGAAGTCTCCCTACCGGCCACCTGACCTGCTCATGGTCGATCCGTCCAGTAGGCCGAGACTTCTTTCAAGTAAAATTTAAATATTAGAAAATTTAACGAAAATAGAATAAAATTAAGCTTATACTACTTATCGTGGATAAAGTTACAAAACAAACTGAAAACCAAGCGCTAGTTTGAAGTTTGACCTCGACAGGCGCAGGACGTCAAGCCATCGAAGCGCACTCGACGGCGGGAAAAAGGAACTGAGGCGTTGGAGGGTCGTCGCCGAGATGGTCATTACTGCCTGAGCTGGCGGGCTCTGCGGTGGTCTCGGGCGCCTGCCTCTCGCGCGACCCTCCAGCAAAGTTTGCTCCCGATGGGTCTTAGTGCCCGCGCTAATCCCACTAGTGTGAATGAGTGGTGGAGACTTATGTCCAGGAAGATCGCGTCCTGCAGGTCCAGAGAGCAGAACCACACGCCGCGTTCCAAGGATGGTACTATCTGAGCCAGAGTGACCATCCTGAAGGTCCGAGACCTTAGGAACTTGTTTAGGTCGTGGGTCGAGAATGGGGCGCCAGCCCCCGTCTGTTTCGGAACCAGGAAGTACCTGGACACAAACCCCGGGTCTGAGGGAGGGTCCGCTACCTCTCTGATCACCTCCTTCTGAGGAGGAGAGCGATGTCGGCTCGGCGAGCCGACAGTGATGCTGCGGACCCCGAGGCCCCGAGGTGAGACGGTTTCTGAAGGGCGGGCCTGCTCGCAACTCCAGAGGCAGGCCCTTTCTGACCACTTCTCCAACACCCACCAGGTCTCGTGGTAATAACGGACCAGGCGGAAAGAAAGTGGCGGAGCCGCCCCACAATGGGAAACCTGGGGTGAAAGCAGGGTGGGGGCGACACCCTCAACCCGTCACTGGGCAGGCTTGGAGGAGGGACCGCCGAGGACCTTCAGGGCCTTTTACCTCCTGCTTCCTGGAGGAGGAGCCGAGGGCTTGGGTTTGGGATGCCAAGTCAGGCCTGCTGGCCCTGACGTTGCTGGGCCGGGCGTGCCGCAGGCGCCGAGGGACGAAAGGGCTTAGGCTGTGGTCTGCGGCCTTTGTCCTTCTGTGCGGATGAGACCGAGTCCAAGGTAGCATTGGACTTATCGATCCTCTGCAGGTGACCTTCCACCCCAGGGCTGAAAAGGTCGGTCCCCAGGAAGGGGACATCCGCCAACTTGTGCTGGGTATCCGAAGTGAAGGTGGATATCCTCAGCCATGCCAGACGGCGCATAGCCACTGCGGCCGCTACTGACCTGGCACATGAGTCTCCAATGTCCAGAGCAGTCTGAAGCTGCTGTTTGGCCACTGCCCTGCCCTGGTCCCGCACCTGCCTAACCGTGGTCTGCAGGTCCGCCGGAAGATGAGGAACTACCTTGTCCAGGGAGCCCAACAGGGCATGAGAGAAATGTGCCATGAAGTACGGCTCAACTGGCCTGACGAAGGGCCGAGGGAGGACGAGCTGTAGACTTTGCACCCGCATAGTCCACTTCTTGACTCCTTGTTGGGAGGTTTGTCCACGCCTCCTATGCTCCCAGCGCCGCGAAAACGCTGTGTGAACTAGCCCCTCGGCTGAGGGGTGTTCCGAAAAACCGGACAAGGAACCAGTAGGGACCGCATACTTCCTGGCCATCCTGGCCGAGGGCGCAGGACAGGAAGCAGGGCGCTGCCAGAGCTCCAAGGCCGGGCCCACTATGGCCTCGGCCACCGGAAAGGCCTCCGTAGGGGAATCCCCTCGGTCCAGTATCTCCGTGAGGGGATACCTGGCCTGCTTAGACACAGGTTCGAGCTTCATCCCGGTGGACTCCGAAATGAGCCGAAGCAATCCCAGATAGGACGAAGGGCTATCGTCCATCGACTGACCTCCAGAGGACTCCAAGTCTACTCGCCTGGAGAAAAGGAAGGAATCGTCAGACTCGGAAGAGTCCGCAAAGAGCTGCCTCGGGCCTGAGCCACCCTCCACCTGCCGAGGTCGATTGGGAGTGAGGGTAACAGACAGCCTATGGGGCAGGCCCTGAGCCCGAGAATTCTTGGTCGGAGCCCCAAATAACGGCTGTGGAGGCGGAGTTTCCACCGGAAATCAGTGGAGCAGCTGGTTTTGGCTTAACAACCGGCCTGGGAACAGGCTCCTCGGGTAAGTCGAGGGGTTGTTTCGGCCACTCCGGTGACAGCCACTTAATGGCCGGGGAAGGCAACGGCGTCGGCTTGTTCCCGGTCAGAAGGAGCTGTTGCCACATGAGGTCCTCGTATCGTCGATGTAACTTACGTCGAAGCCTCCCCTCGTCCGAGGAGGAGGATGAGGACGAGCGGCGGCGCCGCTTACCGCAGTGCCGAGACCGAGACCGCTCATGACAGCGGGATCGGCTGGACCGCAAGAAGTCCGAGACCGAGACCTCGGCTTTTCCGAGGACGGTGCGGGGAGGGACAGGTGGAACCGACTTCCTCGCGCGCTCGGAGGGTTCACCGAGGCTCCGGAACCGAGGCACTGCTGAAGCTTCCACGGATCCTCAACTCTCACCGGGGAACCGGGAGAGGATCTCGTCGCTTGGCGACAACCCGCCCAACGGTCGAGAAAAATCTCGACTGCGTCGATGGCAGTCTCGGTCAGCTGACCTGACGGGGACACCGTGAGACCAGTGGCTGAAGCCGAACGATCGACCGAAGTCGATGGCCGACAACTCGGGGAGAGGGACCTTTCCCGCTCCCAAGAGCGTCGACGGAGGGACTTACCCTTGTCTTTCTTTTTGGACCGAGAAGAAGGTCCAGCAGATGTTGGTCCCGCTCCCTTAGTGGAGAGGGACAGACAAAGCTCCTTAAAGGAAGCTGTATAAGAGGAACCCAGGGAGAGCGGGATAAATGCCGTGGCTGAGGAAGATGCAGCCCACGCCGCCTCCTCTTCGAGGGCGATCATCTGCTCTAGTTGATCCGCCGAGCTCGCCGCCGCGGAAACCGCCGACCGGGCCTCTTTTGACTTCACCGGAGGAAAACGCTTCTCAGGACGCCCCAGTTGTAAACGGGCAGCACGGTCTTCGAGGACATAGGCCGAGAAGGAAGAGCACAGGTCGCAAGCCTGCGGGTCGTGCTCAAGGCCTAAACAGTAGACACACGTGAAGTGCGGATCCATCAGAGACATCTTCTGCCCGCAAGGGCATCTCCGAAAACCGGGAGTCGATTTTCATCACAGCCGCGAGGGATAGAAGACCAAAGTCTTGAAATGCAAAACTTTTAAATTCGCAAAACCAAGAATTAGGAACCAGTCTTATACGCAGAGCATTAAGGAGGAACCTGAGCTTCCAAGCTGTAAGGAAGATCTGCGTCCATGGGTCGGAGCCAGAGTTTACCACCCGGTGGGTGGAGGAGCCAACTTGAAGACCTTCCGGCAAGATTTAAAGCGGCAAGGATACCTGCCAGACAGTGTGGATGAACAACATATCCATGTCTCTAGAATCAATGTTCCGTACAGATTAATAAAATCACAGTGATACTGTTCATGAGCAGAGGTCTTAAACTGGCTATGTTGAAAATTTGGTGACAAACGCCCTTAAAATGACGGTGTTATGAGCGTGCACTGTGTCAGATTTGGCAAAAAAACAAAAAAAGGAAAAAAATGAAGGGTAAAAATGTGCTGCAGAATTGCCGCAGAAATTGGTGCTGAGTGCTGCAGAAGTTCTGCGGCAAATGAGAACCCTGCCGCAGAACTTTGCTCCAATGTGCCGCTGAAAAATCGGGGCCCTAATTTGGAGTTTGATTTTATCTGTTTATCTGTGTTAGTTGCTTTTAACTCTTAAGATTTGAAATGTTTCATTTGTTTTATTTTGTAAGGCACCTTGGTTTTTTGAAAGGCATAATAGAAATAAAGTTTTATTATTATTATTATTAAAGGGATTTGCCAGTAACCCTTGGTGAGATCAAGAGTACCGATATATTTTGCACTCCCAGTCTGACCACCAACTCATCTATTCTGGGCATAGGGTAATTGTCAAATTCTGACACTTGATTAAGTTTCCTAAAATCCAGGCAGATTCTAACACCCATTCTTTTTGTTTACAATTACCATTGGAGATGACCAAGCACTCCTTGACTCTTCTATGATACCCAGTTCTTTCATTTTTTGTATTTCATTAACCACATCAGCTCTTAACTGCTCTGATAACCTGTATGTCTTTTGCCTAACTGGGCGAGTATTCCTTGGCACTATTACATGCTAGACCCCTTTTGCTCGGCCTGATACTGTGGTAAAAGTACTGTTAAACGTCTTTAGCACATTACGAATTTCTGCAGTTTGTTCTGAGGTAAGGAAACATTCACCTTTACAGCATCAGCAGTTACAGTATGTTCCAGTCTGTCATAAGCTACATCAATATTTTCTTTATCAGTTCCTGGTAAAACTAGCAACGCAGCTTTTGGCATTTTTCAACCCATTTCTTTCTTTGTTTTTTTATTTTCTTCTTTATCCTGCGGTTCCGCTGCCACATTATCAACCTGGTCACGGCCCCTGGGACTTCCACTCGCCATCTACTGCCGCCATCTCCAGTTATCCTCGCTTACCCCCTCGAGAGCGGGGCCACGGGCACCAGTCCCTTCTATCCGCAAGGCGGAACTAGTATCTGGTCAGGATGCGGCGATGGTAGCTAACTGAAGCCCCAGGAGGGCTTGACAGACAGCGACCCGCCCCGCCATCTTTTTCCTGGTTTTCACGGAGGCGGGACGCAATGACGCTGTCTGCCCCGCTACCTGATACCGAGCCGTAGCGTGAGTGACTCCCAGCCTCCGCCAGGGTACTCATTGCGCCTGACACTGCCCCCACCTCCCGAGAAGGAGAGCTGCCCATGGGTGCTCAATCCTTTCTCCCGATCGCCCTCCGGATTATCCAGGTCCGCCCTCGAACCCGGTCACTGGCGCCATTTCAACCCATTTCTTGAGGTTAGCATGGTATATCTTAGTAGGATTTTTCCTGTCAGGGGTCTCAGTCTCGTAGTTAACGGTGCCAGTACATCTAAGCACTCTATAAGGCCCTTGCCACTTCAGTAACAGTTTATTTTCTGTTGTGGGTAACAGTAGCAAAACCTTTTCACCTGGCTCAAAATTTTTTCTTTTACTCCATGGTCATAATATACCTTCTGCTGGTTTTTGGCCTCTTCCTGATTACTATGGGCAATTTCAACATTATTTTGCCAGTTTCTTTCTTAGGGCACACATATAAGACGCTATAGATTGTTTCTGAGTGGGGTTATCTTTCCATGTTTCTTTTATCACATCCAGTAGCCCACTTGGCTGCCTACCATACAGCATTTCAAATGGTGAAAACCCTGTTGATGCCTGTGGCACTTCTTTGTAAGCAAAAAGTAGGTAAGGCAAGTACTGGTCCCAATCTTTCCCTTCCCCTTTTACAAACCTTTTTAACATGCGTTTTAGGGTTTGGTTGAAATGCTCAACAAAACCATCTGTCTGAGGGTGACAGGGAGATTCTTACGGCAGTGATACCTAGTAGTCTGTACAGCTCCTTAAGTAATGCAGCACCAAAGTTACTACCCTGATCAGTAATCATTTCTTTAGGTATGCCCACTCTGCTGAACATTTTTGCAAGCTCTGCTGCCACTTTTGAAGCTGTGACAGAACGCACTGGAACTGCTTCTGCATCGAGTAGCATATCGATATACTGCATATGTCGGTCCGTATAAGTCGGGACCCTTGTTCATGCAGCAGATTCGTTCCTCAGCTCGTGATCACTGTGATAAGTCGGGTGGTCTTATCCATTGCCACTTCCCACTGTTACCAACTGTTATCACCAGCACCACCAACAAGACAGCACAAGCCATCAATAAGAAATTGTATTAAGCTAAATAATCATTTATAAAATAATTTAAAATGCTGCGTTAAATAGTTTAAATTCAGCATCGTAAGCAGAGCATTTTCGTTTGGTGGATGACATTAACATCAGGGGAAGAGGTCTGTAAGAAAACTCAGTGAAGGGAAGGAACAACAGTTATCTCATGCTAAACTGATAAATTAAATAATCTGCAAACGTGGCTTGTTAAGAGAGGCAGTAAAGAACAGCAGACAATAGACTGGCATGTAGTAGGTGTAGCTAGTGTTAATCGGCTAGCGAGGTGTTAATTTTAGGTTGGTTAGCTATCAAATTAGGTGTCAACACTCAGTACTGAGTGAGCAGTGCAGATAGAGAGCAAAACTTGCTTTTGTTTCACTGACCTTTGTTATGTTTGCTTGCACGCATGTGCAAGAAACATAGTGCCATCATCGGAGTTTCTGGAGGTGTGTCACCCCCTCTTCCAATTCCCTCCCTGTGTTTGCAGGCACGGCCACAGTTGCCCAATGCATGCTGCAGCTGTCTATGACAGCACTCGGAATGCAGTGGCTTACAGTTGAAAGGGAGAGAGCCGCTTCAGTGAGCACAATCAGATAAGGGAAGTACTCACTGAAGTGCTCCCCCCCCCAAACAGTCTTCCAGGTGCCACGCTGGGAGCCCACCCCAGCGTGGCAACAATGTGTTTGGCCAGCTGGGGTGCCCAATCCCCAGTCGGCTCCACAGTCTCCCCCCACCACCAAAAGGTTACCGAGAGCCACGCTGGGAGCCCACCCCAGCGTGGCAAAGTCGGAATGGCTGACGGGGTGCCCAATCCCCGCCGGCCCACCTGCCCCCTGCTTTTCAGCTGCCACGCTGGGAGCCCACCCCAGCGTGGCAAATGTCCTGCGAGGTAACTGCCATGCTGAGCCCACCCAAGCATGGCAAACGCTCCACGCCAGAATCAAAAACCGAAACACAAAACGGGTTCATCGCAGTCTCCCTGCTCCCTCCCCCACCTGCCGCCCACCTCTGCGCACCCTGCCTCCCCACAACCCCACCTCACCTCATACTTACCTCTGGAGCTCGGCGCGACGATCTTCGGTGGACCAGGAACACGTCTGCACTCTTCAAAGCCGACCGCGAACTGAGGAAATGCCGGTATGCTGTATAATGTAATGAACAGGTTTTTTTCAAATTTGCTGCATATCTCACGCATGTTTTGGAATTTTGGCAACAAATTTTCAACATGGGGTTTTTGGGACCCCTCCTCATGAATTCTGTCACTGTCATGGCGTTAACGGGGCCCGAAGGGTGATTTCGCGGTCACTGCACGAAATCATCTTTCGGGACCGATTAACGAAATGACAGTGCCAGTGTTCATAAGGTGGACTCTCAAAAAGCCTATGTTGAAAATTTGGTGAAAAAATTCCTAAAAATGACTTTTTACTTAGGCCGCATGCTGCGCCTGTTCCACACATGCTCTGTGAGGTTCGCGAATTTTCAATATTTTCACTCCGGATTTTCAACATTGCCATTTGACCACATCTCCTTATGAGAAGTACAGCTGTCATTTTTCACATCTCACCCAAAATGTGTTTCCGTGCATGTAGCGCACAATGGCGTAGTCAGTGTGCGAAATCAATGTTTGGGACACATTAAGAAAATCACAGTGACACTGTTCATGAGCAGAAGTGTTAATATGGCTTGTTAAAAATTTGGTGAAAAAATTCCTAAGCAGTTTCCATGCACCCTTGTAAGTTCATGAATTTGTAATATTTTCAGTCCAGATTTTCACCAGTGGCATTTTTCCACACTTCCTTATGAACAGTACAGCTGTCATTTTTCACAACATGGCCGAAATGTGTTTTCACACTTTCAGCACAGAAATGCATGATCGCTGTGGAAATCATTGTTCAGGACAGATAAAGAAAATCACAGTGACACTGTTCATGACCGGAGGTCCCAAATGCCTGTGTTGACAATCTGCTGTAAACAATTCCCAAACTAATTACATTATGGGTGCACGTTGCACAGTTTCTACGCACGCTCATGACTTCACCAGTTTTTTTAATATTTTCACTGCAGATTTTCAACATTGCCATTTTTTACACCTCCCCATGAACAGTACAGCTGTCATTTTTCACATCCTGTTCAGAATATGTTTTTGCACCTGTGGTGACAAATGCCGTAGTCGCTGTGCAAAAGCAGCTTTCAGCTAACAAACTGATATTGCCACTGTTCATGAGGTGGGGGTCACAAAACCCATGTTGAAAATTTTGAGTGAAAATACCAACGAATGCCTGAGGCGTTAGGGTTTCCGACCATAACACCCCACCCTGTAGAGAATGACAAGCATCAGGGCTGTGACTTGGGATTGTCACCTGCATTGCTCATACCATTCCACCCCCACCATGCAGCCACTGAGAAGCATCGAGGTGGGCCTTGGACTCTTCGGCCCCAAAGTTCACCCCATTCTCCTATACCGCACCCATCTCACAATATTTCCTGGTGGAATGGGGTATGCATAAGGGCCAAAGACCCCAAGGCACACCGTGACACTTGTCGGTGTCTGCACAGTAGGGTGTGGTGAAATGGCGTGGCCGTTATGCCTGATGACCCAAAGGCACACCGCAATGTCTGTCAGTCTCTGCAGGGTGCTGGTGGGGTTGGCTTCAGTTCAATACTTCACTGCCATTCCTATTATGCAGCTATGTAACTCCTACACTACCAATGCTAATGCCAGCAAGCAAACATTTGGCATTGACAAATGCTTGTTTTTATTTTACCAGTTACTCGCATATAAGTCGGGACCTGCAGTTTGCGAGGGTAAAAAACTCCCAAAAACTGACTTCTATACGCCGAAATACATACGGTAGTCGATACTACCAGGATAAATCTATTACCCTTTTAATTTTGTCTAAAGGACCAACCACATCCATTGCAATTCTCTCAAAGGCACATCTGTCAAGGGTAGGGCACCTTTGTCTTTTCTACAGACTGGGGCTACTTTCTCACACTCAGCACAGGAATTACAATAGGTAGCATCATTTTCATGAATTCCAGGCCAGTAAAATCTATACAGCAATCTGGCAAGGGTGTGATCCCTCCCTGAGTGACCAGCCATAAGACTATCGCTATTTGTAACAACTCTCTTTTCTATATTTCTGTGGTATAACCAATTGTTTTGTCTGTTCCTGTGTCTAGGTTTTAACCCAAACTCTGTATAGTAATCCATTACACTTTTTAAAAAGTAGTTACGTAAGAACTTACCGTAACAGTAGATCTTCGAGAGGAGCTCTTGCAGCATGCTATAACATTCAGGACTATGCCGCAGGCACTAGGACCATCCAAAAAACTTCTCAGCCAGCAGTAGACAGCAGGGACCGCCCCCGACACCGGCCCTGGTACAAAAGGGGTGGACCCAGCTCAACCTCACTTCTCCCGCCAAGGCCTGCAAACAAGCCCTGACAAGAGAAGGAAATGAAGCACATAGAGGAGATGTAAATGAAGATGGATCTGCACACCTCGAGGGGGAAGGTGGGAAAGTAACGCCTGCAGCAAGAGCTCCTCTCGAAGATCTACTGTTACGGTAAGTTCTTATGTAACTGTACTATCTTACTTCGAGTGGGAGCTCTTGCAGCAGACTATAACATTCAGGGCTGAATACCAAGCAGTCCACGCCAAAGAGGCAGACGACCCCAGGAGGTGGAATATGCTGACTCCAGAGGCCTCAGGACAGAAGTCCTTGCAAAACAGCCAGGCCGAAGCCGGCTCGGCGTCTGGAGATGATATCCAAGCTGTAATGCTTGACAAAGGTATGCACCAAATTCCAGGTAGCAACTGCACATATGTCCCTGATAGAGACATTTCTCAGGGCGGCGAATGAAGCAGACACTCCTCTGGTGGAGTGACCCCTAACCGAGCCCGGTAGGGGCTTATTGTGTTTTTCATAGCAGAAGGAAACGCAGTGGACTATCCACTTCGATATCGTCTGCTTGGTCACTGGTTTGCCCAAGCATTGTGGCGCAAAGGCCACAAAAGTTGCTCTGATTGACGGTGTAGTCTGCGCTTGAGGTAATACCTCAAAGTCCTGTGGACATCCAGTGTGTGAAGGAGAGCCTCCCTCTATTGCATGGGGAAGGAAAATAAACTGGAAGGTCAACCGACTGGTTGAGGGTCAACTCAGACCACTTTTGAAGAAACTTAGGATTTGTTCCAAGGAAACCCTTTCCTGTGGAAATCAAATACGCTTTTACACATCAGAGCCTGAAGCTCGGAAACTCTTTGAGCTGAGATAATAGCAACCAAAAAACAAACCTTCCAAGAAAGAAAACACAGCTCACAATCCGCTGCCGGTTCAAAGGGAGGGAGGGTGAGCTTCTCCAACACAAAAAGGAGATCCCAGGGTGGGATAGGGTCCCGAATGGGAGGTCTCATATGCAAAATTCCTCTTAAAAAGGTGCGGGCGATATCTAATTGTGCCAACGCCTTATCTCCAATGACAGCATGACAGGCGGAGACAGCCCACATATGCACCTTGACAGAGGAGTAACTCAGGCCATTTTGATACAAGGAGAGGAGATAGTGCAACGCTGAGTTCACTGGACAAGTGACGGGGTCCAAATGCTGTGACGAGGCCCATAGACAAAAACGCTTCCACTTCATAGCATAGGGCGAGCGGGTGGAGGGCTTTTCACCAAACTAGGACTGCCGCCACTTCCGGGAGACCCAGTATCTGTGTTGAGCTACGTCTGAAGGAGCCAAGCATGTAGGTGTAAGGACCGATGGTCCGGATGGACCAGCGACCCCTGTTCCTGGGATAGCAACTGCGAGCATATGGGCAGCGGAACTGGAGGCTCCGTGGATAACCGCTGCAGGAGTGGGAACCAAATCTGCCGAGGCCATCTGGGGGCTACGAGAATCATTCGGGCCCTTTCTGCCTGTAACTTTAGCAGGACTCTCTGAATGAGAGGGAAGGCATAGAAAAACCTCCCTGCCCAGCAAAGGGATAACACGTCTGGCCAGAAAACTCCAGGCGCGTGCTCGCGTGAGAAAAACATTGGCAGTTTGGCGTTGCGTGGTGACGCAAAGAGGTCCAGCTCTGGATGACCCCACTTGTCGAAGAGCTGATCTGCCACGGACTGTAGCAGCTCCCACTTGTGCACTCTGGATCGAGACCTGCTTAAGCTGTCGGCCAGATCGTTGAGGACGCCTGGAACGTGCACTGCGGACAGCAGAATGCGCCGCTCCAGCGCCCAGTACCAGACTCTCATCGCCTCCCAGCAAAGGGGATACGAATGAGTACCCCCTTGCTTGTTGATGTAGAAGACGACTGCCATATTGTCTGTTTGAACCAGAAAAGAGCCTGACACCAGGTCCTCTTGAAAGGCCTGTAAGGCATAGAGAACCGCTCGCATCACCAGTACATTGATGTGAAGGGATCGCTCCTCAGGTGACCAAATCCCTTGCGCTTGATGAGCACCCAGGTGCGCCCCACCCCAGGTCTGATGCATCTGTCGAAGAGTCTGACCTGGTGGCTCGGATGAAAGCTGACCCCTTTCTCCAAGTTCTGGGGGTCCATCTACCAAAGCAAAGTTCTCCTGACTGGCTCGATGATCCTGACCATAAAGTCTAGATCGTCGTAGCCCTGGTCCCACTGTACCCTGAGCATCCACTGTGGGATCCGTATGTGGAGGCGGGCCAAGGGAGTGACAGAAATGGCCGCCGCCATGTGCCCCAGTAGCCTAAGGAAGTTCTGTGCTAGAACTTGAGGAGTTATTGAGATCCCTTTGGCAATCTCTTGCAGGTGATCGCCCCTGTCCTGGTGGAGGAAGGCCATGCCCTGGATAGAATCCAGGACCGCTCCAATGAAGATGAGCTTCTGACTGGGCTCTGGGGATGATTTTCGTAGATTCAGGGTGATCCCAGCTCTCGGAATAGAGTACAGGTGTCTCTGAGGGCGTGACGTAGGCCTGCCCTTGACGGGGCTGTAAGTAGCCAATCGTCTAGGTATGGGAAAACGTAGTGTCCCATGCGCCTTAGAGCCACAGCCACCACTGCCAAGCATTTTGTAAAGACTCACGGAGCGGAAGAAAGGCCGAACGGAAGAACTCGAATCTGGTAGTGCTCCCCTTGGAAGTGGAACCTCAGAAACTTCCTGTGGGGAGGGAAGACCCCGATATGCATGTATGCATCTTGCATGTCTAGGGAACCAAGCCAGTCTCCTTGGTGCAGCAGAGGAAGTAGACCTGGGAGGGTCACCATCCTGAACCTTTTGTACTCTATAAAGAGATTGAGAGAGCTGAGGTCCAGAATGGGATGAAGATCCTATGTCTTTTTTGGGACCAGGAAGAAATGGGAGTAAAACCCCTTTCCCCGCAGATGCAAGGGGACTACCTCTATTACCCATTTCTGCAAGAGGGTCTGAATCTCCTTCTATTAGTGGGATGTGAGAAGGAGGATAACGAGAGTACTTTGGCAGAGTATTTGGGGGAAACTCCGTGAAACTCCAGCGTGTGTCCTCTCCTGATGATATTTAGGACCCATTGGTCCGCAGTAATCGACTTCCACCCTTCGAGATGAAGGGAGAAGTGGCCCCCAACTGTCTCCCTTGGGTCTTCCTGTGGAAGGGGAAGGGCGGAAGGGAGTCATTGGGCTGAGCCGGGTGTAGGCAGAGAGGCCTGGGAGGACTTGGGACCACGGGTAGGAACGCCTCCAGGCTGCTGGTTACCGGATCTCCTACGGAAGCCGCGCCTCTGCCCCTGCTGATTACCACAGGCATGACCTTGGCCACCTGAGGGCTTACTAAATGGCCGCTTAAGTTGTCTTCGATGGTCGCCGCGGTACATCTGACGGACCGACCAGATAGACTTGCCCGACTCTTGGAGACGAGAAATCAAAGCTTCCGTCTCCTGCCCAAATAGCACGGTACCCTGGAAGGGTAAATCCTTGATACCGGCCTGCAGATCCTGGGGAAAGCCCGTGACTCTCAACCAGGCGTGGCGCCGTAGGCACACCCCGGAAGTGGCTGCCCTGGCTGCCGTAGATTCGTGTGTCATATGAGGCTCAGGACATGGGAGCTTACGTCTGAGCCCGATTTCATGATGTCCAGAAGCTCTGTCTTCTGATCAGAATCTGGCATGGCCTTCAAAAGCTCTTGTCCTCTCTCCCCCATAGCGCATTCTGGTACTGGACCATATGCGTCAGGAAGTTGAGGGACTGTATGGAACAGGTGGAGGAAGAATAAACCTTCTTGCCCACCTGGTCCAACTAGCGAGACTCTGGGTCAGGAGGCTGTGAGCTAAGGTTTCGGCTGCCTGGATTTATCATGGTCAGCCGTGATCACTGAGGAGTCCGCCTGAGGGTGTTCCACCAGGAAAGCTTCTGCCCTCGGGACTTTGTACAGCCGATCCGACTTCTTAGGAATAGCCGGGACGGAAGCTGGTTGTTTCCAGGTAGTTCGCGTGAGGTCCTGGAAAGTATCCACTAAAGGAGGGACCACCAGTGGTTGGTTTCAGCTCCTTCTGCCTCAGGTACTTTTGCCAGTCTCCTGTGTTCCGGATCCAGGTCTCCGCCTCCCACTGCTTGAGGCTCGGATATGCCTCATGACGCCCATGAAGGTTGGATCATCTGGAGGCAAGTGAGGCTGGTCCTTCTCTCGGGACCGCTGCAAGCTAAGAGAGGAAGATGACGAGGATGAGGATGAGGGAGATCACTATAAAATCTAGAATAGTCTGAACTCTCCTTATGACCAGACTCCTTCTGTCGTCGGTAACTGGGGGACCAACGTCGGTCCGAAGACCGACTCCGGTCCCGAGACCGCAACGGAACAGAGACCGACGTCGGTCAGAGGACCAACGCCGGGAGCGCTCCCATCTAGAAGGCCGAGAAGGGCTTCGAGAACGTGACCTAAACCGACAACGGTCTCCGGAGTCCTTGGAGTGTTGTCAGTGGTCCCCAGACCAGGTGCGGGAACGAGCTCTAGAAGGAGATGTAGGCGGTCGCCCCGGGGGCTTCCGCGGGGAAGGCTCACCTCCCGGCTGTGGTTTGCCCGCTGGGTCCGGTACCAGTGTCTGGGCCGGCAACTGGGGGTCCGCTTGACCTGCCCCCACTAAAAGGAAAAGAGCTCCTGCAGCTCGCCCTTCGAAAAGTTTGGCCGCTTGGCCCGGAAAGGGAGTATCCGGGATGTCGGCCTCGCTAGCGAGAGCCTCCTGGGGTCCCAGGGGAGGTGGACTTGGGCGATGGGGATCGCCGGTTTTCCACCGCCGATCCTCACCCTTTGCCCTTCGACCGGGCGTCGGTGGTGGTACCGACGGGGTGCCGCCGGGGGGGCGCAGGACAGTCCTTGGGCTCTGGAGGTGCACCTTTAGCAGGCGGTGCCGGCGCCTTGGGAGGTGGGGCCGCAGCTTTCACCTCCAAGGGCTTGGTGGTAACCCCTTAGCGGGTTACCTTCGGCTTAGCTGGCTTCTCCCCAGGGGCCAGCCTTGGCCTGTGACGATTTTAGATGCTCTCCTGATCCCGAAGGGCAGGCCTTCTTGGGAGAGGGCCGCGAGTGAGACCAGGACCGGTGCCGGGACCGACTACGGTCTTTCCCGTGACGCTTGGACTTTTCTTTGCGTTTCCCCATGGAGGAGTGCAGATCCATCTTCTTCTCCAGAAGAAAAGCCTT
This sequence comes from Neoceratodus forsteri, assembly GCA_016271365.2. Lineage (NCBI taxonomy): Eukaryota > Metazoa > Chordata > Ceratodontiformes > Ceratodontidae > Neoceratodus > Neoceratodus forsteri. The sequence goes on from CM028131.1 coordinate 1,576,097,266, forward strand.
CAGGGCCTTCAGACGATGGATGCGGGTCTGGCTAGTAAATGCCTGGCAGGCAGAACAGGCCCCGGTCCGGCCCGAGGCAGAAAACGCAACTTCGATGGCCGTCCTTGGCCGGGATCTGTCTCCCACGCTCACACTTGTTTTGATGGTGTTCAGGCGAGGCCGACAACGGTGAAGACATTCGGAGAACTTCAAAACCGTCGGAAACGGTCTGATCTCGGTAAACTAGAAAAAAACATTGAAAACGTAAGAAAAAGCAGGTTTTTAGGAAAACCCTTGCTGTTCCTGGCAAGCTGATTGTAGATGGTCTCTCACGTGCAGGACGCGGTGTGGGAAAGAACTGAGGTGGAGCTGGGTCCGTCCCTTTTGTACCAGGGCCGACATCGGGGGCGGTCCCCTGCTGTATACTGCTGGCTGAGAAGTTTTCCGGATGGTCCTAGTGCCTGCAGCATAGTCCTGAATGTTATAGCCTGCAGCAAGAGCTCCCACTCGAAGTAAGATCACTGGTTCACCATGTTTTGGTTTCACCTTCAGATGCTTAAAATAACCCTGGAGAGGAACATTGTTAGCTTGTTCTGAAACAAAATGACAATCAGTTATCAATTTAGCTTCAGTCTTTTCATATTTTAACCCTTAAGTCCATCAGCCTTTTGTTGCCACTGTTGTTTCACACATTTTCTGTCTTTCCTGGACTTCCGTGATCTTGGAGCTGTCCTCAAACAAGTCCAACTCAAAGTCACTGAAAGGAAAAGTGTCCCCACCGTTTGAGACTGATTTGCCTGTGCTCTTGTTACCACTGGTGCTGAAACTGCAGGGTTCAGTTCCTCCGAGAATAACTCAGTAAATCCTGGACAGTAATTTCCAATAATCACGGGTACAGGTAACTTAGGTACTACCCCTACTTTCATTTGGTGCGACACACCCTTAATGGTCAGAGTCACTTGGGTGGTGGGATAGTATCGAGTGTCCCCATGGATGTAGATGTCACCAGTACCTGGTCCCTTTGCACAGTGTTTTTCCTGCACTAGGGTCTGTCTGCTTCCCGAATCAATGAATCCCTTTACAGTCTTATCCCCCACCTTCACCTTCACATCTGGTAAGTACTTGCCCCAATTTGCTAAGGACAAATCTGCTTCAGTGCCATTCTCCTTACTATGACAGTTTCTTGCAATATGTCCTAGCTTGTTACAATTATAACAAATCAAGTCTTTGGAGGCAGATTTGTTACCCTCACCAGAGTTCTTATCAGACTTGGAGTTTAAATGGGAAAAAGAGGGTCTTACCAGTGCTTGGCTGTTACCTCGCTGCTGTGACATCTGTCTGGCCATTTGGTAGTCCTCAGCCAAAGAAACAGCCTTCTCCCCACTTTCTGGTCGATGTTCTTTCACCCAAAGCTGCACATCTCTAGGCAGGATGTTGATGAATTGCTCTGTTGCAAATTTATCGATGATCTGTGGGACTGTTTTGCCCTCTGGTTGGAGCCATTTAATAAGGAGCTCTCAGAGTCGGGTGACGTCTTCTCGAGAACTGTCAAATGCATTGTACTTCACGGACCAGAATCTTTGCCTGTAGGTCTCTCCTGAGATGCATCTTTTCAGGATTTCTTTTTTTCACAAGGTAATAGTTTTCAGACTGTGCAGTGTCCATACTGCTGTAGGCAAGTTGGGCTTTACCTGTCAGGTAGGCTACCAGTCTGATTGTCCACTGCTGCTTTGGCCATTGGCAGCCTGTGACAATTATTTCAAAAGTTGTCAGGTATGCCTTGATATCTACAAGGGACACAACTTTGTAAGTTTAATGCCTTTTAAGTTGCTTGTACCTTGTTGCTCTGCTGGACCAGTGCCAGATCCTTCTGCTTTGATAGCTTGCAAGGCATCCAGCCAGTGCTGCTCCTGTCGCTGCATCTCTTTTTCTTTGTTGCTCCTGTCACTGCATCTCTTCTCTTCTTCTCTGTCTCTTTTTGTTGTATAGCCCACCATTTGAAAAAGTCCATCAGGCTTTCAGGTTCTGTCACTGCCTGTTCTTTTTCCATAACTTGTGCTGGCTGTACAATCTCAGCTTGGAGTTCTGACTCTGCTAGTTTGGCTGCCATTCTCCTGGTAACCACTCCTGGACTTACTGCTGCAGAATCCATACCTTTCTCTATGGTTCCCCGGTACTAGGTCCAGTACCCACGCACAAAACTCCTGGCTTAGAGTATGCACAGCGTAACTCTCACTTAGGCTGACACCATCTGTTGTCGAGGCACAGGTCAGGAAGCATAGGAAAAAACAGGAGCAGTTGTAGAATTCGCAAGAAGTGTTTATTAGTATTAGCAGTAACATAAAAAAAAATTAAATTGTTCAGAATAACTATTTACAAAGACAGAATAATCAGAGAAGATCCATCTGAGTATTCCTTCACTCTCTGTATGTCTCCCAAAACATTGCAGCTCTCTCTCATAAGTCTTTGCAACACTCCTCCTTAACAAGCATCCTGTATTTTCTAAAAAGTTCTTGTCAATTTCAGTCAGGTGTAGCAAGAACACAATGTCCCAGAACTGAGGCTCCTTCTCCACAGCTTCTGAAAAAGGGCTTAAAAACTGCTCTCAGGTTAATTCCTTGAGTTCCCAACAGCTTTCTGCAATCATCTCAAACTATAATTATATATATTTCAACAGTAACACTATATAATTTCTAAACAAAGGGATCCCAGTTTCAGTTACATTTCCACATGATGATTTGCATATTATTTTTATACCAGCAGATATGCAAGGGGGAAAAAAGCAGAAACAGCAAAGGAAGACTGAGACAGTGCGAGGCAAAGAATTGCGAGACTGTCGGGGTGATCAAGACCTAGGTCTCATAGGAAAATTTGGTTGCTCAACCAGACAGGCAAGAGACAGGAAAGGAAAGAACAGAACAGAACAGACCCCTGCATTCAAACTCTCCGAAACAACTAGGACAGGATCCTATTCAATCCTGTCACACAAGGGACCAGCTCTATTGTCGCCATCATGAGGCCAAGAATCCACAGAAAGCTGTGAGCTGAAGCAAACGACTGGCTCCTCAGTCACTGAACCTCTCTCAACAGGGTCCCCTTTTCTGGCTGACAAGAGGAAGACCTTCACACCTTGTCCATCTTGAACACCGCTCCTTGGTGCTCCAGGGTCTGTGACACCTCGAGAGAGCTCTTCTCCCGATTTAATTCCCAGCCCTGGGACTCCAAAACCTCCAGAGTCCTGGTCACTGACTTCCTCACTGAAGAAGCAAATGGCGCTCGAATGAGCAAGTTGTCCAGGTGGGGACAAACATGATGTCCCTCCTGCTGGAGTTGAGCCACCAGGACTATGAGCACCTTCGAGAACACCCTGGGGGCGGTTGCCAGCCCAAATGGGAGCACCCTGTACTGGAAGTGTTAACCCAGGACCGTGAACTTGAGGAAACTCTGATGAGATTGCTGAATGGGAATGTGGAGATACGCATCCCTCAGGTCTATGGATGCTAAATAATGCTCTGGTTGGACAGCCTGGATGATTGATTGTAAGGACTCCATCTTGAAGGTCATGTGGTGAACAAACTTGTTTAGGTGTTTCAGATCCAGAACTGTTCTGAAACCCCCGGACTTCTTGGGACCCACAAAATAAATCAAGCAGGATCCCTGGCCTTGTTTGCTGGAAGGCACCAGGACAATCATCCTGATCTCTGTGAGGTGATCCAATGTCTGTAGCACTGCTTGCCTCTTCAGGGTCCTTTGGTACTGGGGAAGACAGAAAATGCCCCTTTGAGGGAATGGTTGAAAACTCTATTGCATGACCTAAAGCCAGACTCTCCAGAACCCAAATATCGGATGTTATATGGGCCCACCTTGTGTAAACATTGTGCAGTCTTCCACCAAGGGAAGGAGGCAGAGATGAGGCCCATGTATTCTCATTGTGAGGTGCCCCCTCTTCACCCTGGGCCTCTGTTGCATCTTTAGGCAAGGGCTCCTCTGCTACTATTGCTCTTGAAACCAGAATAGGATCCTTTACTCCTCTGGTTCACGAAGTTCTGAAAGGGATGAAAGGCCCCTCAATACTGCCTCTGTCGGCTGCCTCCTTGACCTTTTGAAGTTGAACTGGCCTTTTGCTGTTGTTTTGACACTGAAAGGTGGCCCTTTTTATCCTGGATATCCTTCATATCATCATCCAGGCCTGAACCAAACAATAAGCCTCCCTCAAAAGCCAAGTTAAACAGCTTGGTCTTCGACATCTGATCAGTGACCCAATGCCGAAGCCACATGACTCACATAGCGGACACCATCTGATAAGCGGAGTGTGCCAACATGTGTAAGTTCTCCATCGTGGCATCCCCTAGAAAGGTGGACGTCATGGATACCAACTGCAAAATGCTTGCCCCCCTCTGAATCCTATGGAATGGAGCTGCCCAGGGTCGTAACCCACAATTTTAAGGCTCTAGCAACAATAAAGGAGGCACAGAGGTTTGCGCCGTTGGAGGCGAAGGCTTTTCTGCATGAAGCACCCACTAGCTCATCATGCAAATCCACTAAGGCAAAAGATGCTTCAAGTGGGATAGTAGGGTGTATAATGGAATTATGTACAGCTTTATCTGCCAGGGGAGTGGGGTTTCCCACTTGCAGTTATTTTTATTTCAAAAAAAGGCAAACACTGTACCTTGGGTTTTGGCAGATATTTTCTTTGGTCCAAACCTGTCCATTCTTGTTCAATAATCTGGTCACAGAGACTAAAGTTTAGAAAACACTTTGGAGCAGAGGAGGATGTGGACAGGATAGTATTTACATCTAATGCCTCCATGGATTGCACCTCCTTTAGATGTAATGTACTACAAGCCTCAGTTATCAGATAGGACAAGGATTTGTTATCAAACAGGGGAGGGATAAGAATCCTCCTCTTTGGCTCTGTCCACTCCCCTTCCTCCTCCTCCTCCTCCTCCTCCTCAGAGTGTTCGTCGTCATCACCATCATCATCATCAAGTTAACTTCTTAAGGTCAGGATTTTCCCCAAGATCCCCGATATCCTCATCCTGATCCTCTGTATGATCAGGGACAGGGTCTGCCTTCAGATCCATATTAACAGACTTGTCCTGCTCCAGCGCACCTGGACGTACCTGTGTGAGCCGCCCCGACCTGAGGGGACCAGTTTGGGGTCAAATGTCTCTAAAGGGATGTTCTGCAGAACACTGGGGCCTAGAACCTCTCCTAAGAACAACTACAAAAGTTTATACAATTCTGCTTTGCCACTGCCCGCTGGTACACCAGGTGCATCCTCACCTCCAGCTTGGGTTCAATTATGGGGAACTGTAAGAGACATATTAGCCTGAGTAACATAATGGGGGCAATAGTACCCAGAGAAGCAGGGTCACATCACCCTTTTGCAGGTTTACATCGTTTGAACACTAGAGGTCTCCGATAAGCCTTGGTGCCAAAACAATACTCATACAGATGCCCAGAAAAGCAGAATAAAAGTAGAACACTATCTGAAGTGTCTCAATATAATGTGTGAATGGAGGAGCACTGCGGGACACCCACCTCCATCTGTGGGGAAAACACACAAGTAGAAAACATTCCTACCATCCTAGAAGCACCAACAGCTGTAGTCGGAATGATGGGTTCAACAGCCGTGCTGATCTGGTAGAAAACACAGCCGCCAGATCTAGCACTTGAAAAAGGCAGGTGTGCACACTCTGTGAAAGTGAAAGTGCACGTATGTGAATGTCACGACGCTATGCTGTGATGTTGGCATGTTTGGGGCACCCAAGCATAGGAATGCAAAAGACGACTGAGGCTGGAGAAAGACCACTAAATACACACAGCATGAGCCCAAAGGCCAGGAAAGCCTCTGCAGCTCAATGGAGCGTTGAAAATTGCCACACAATCTGTGGCAACAAATCCCCCACAAAAACTGCCTGAAAAACTCTGATCCTTCTCAGAGTCTAAGTTTCCTCTCTCCTCTTTTTTTGGACAACCAATCAAGCAGAGGAAAAATTGAAGGGAAATATCCCCTCAAACTGTGACAAATCAAAAACACCTGCAAAGGAAATAAAAGGCAAACACACACATACAGTTACCCTTTGATCCTTAGGTGGTGGTGGGGGAGAACCGATGCCCAACTAGATGGATGGAAGGCATGGGAAATGCCCCCAGTCTAAGCCCTAAAAATAACCCAAAGACAGGTACAGTACTTACCTGAGGCACCATGACAGGAGGAAAACTGGAGACCTGCTAAATAAAACAGGCACCCCTAAACTAGTGTGGCAGTTTTGGTCCACAATCCAATCACAGGCAGTGGAAATGGGGAAAAAAGGGGGCAGGTTATCCAATTTAAAAGCCGCAGCTTAACAGGCATGATTTTAAATTTAGGGGTGCTCCTGTCACCAGGAAGCCCCAACCTACTATGCAGAACTGCAGCCTCAAACGGTAAAAGCAAAGAAAATCTTTATTTTCTTCAGAAGAATTTCTAAGTTGTTTCCCCTTTGATGGCACAGCAAAGACTGGGGAGTTGCTGCTATCCGGAGTGTTCAGTTGCCCAGGATTTATTACAGCTGTGGGCTGTGCCATTTCCCCTAGTACGGGTATACCTCACCCATTCGTAATGAATCCTATTCACAATGTGAAGCGCTACAAAAAATAAAACTTTTCAGGTGCCCCCAAACAGTCCAATCCTGATCCCTTGTGATATGTACAGTACTTGGCCACCATCCCTGCACCACAGTCTGACCCTGATCCTTCATAATGTACAGTACTTGCCCACCCCACTGCACCACAGTCTCACCCTGATCCCATGCAATGTGTACAGAACTTGCCCCTTCCCTGCACCACATCTGACCCTGATCCCTCAGGGTGTGTACAGTACTTGCCCCTCCCTTGCATCACAGTCTGACCTTGATCCTTGGGGTGTGTACAGTACTTGCCCTTCCCTGTGGTGTGTATAGTACTTGCCCTTCCAACGCACTATAGTAAGACACTGATCCCTCATGGTCTGTACAGCACTTGCCCTCGTTTACCAGGAAATGTGTGGGCAGGCGCATTTCTGTTCAACATGTGACTTTCCCTGGGATTCTGTTTGGAGCTTCCTCCGACTATCCCAGAAATAAAGTAACGCTAACCTTTGCAGTCTGTTCCTTTGCTCCAGGAGCTTCAGCTTCCAGGCACAATTTCACAAAACAATTAAAGATTACTCTGTTTTTATTCTCACCAGTTCTGAACAGTCCCCAAACATTTAGAAAACTACAGTTACGTAACAACTTACCACAACAGTAGATCTTTGAGAGGATCTCTTGCAGAAGGCCACACCTATAGAACTATAGCTGCCAGGCACTAGGACCACACAGAAACTTTTCTAGCTAGCGGTCTACCAGGGGGCCACCGACGTCAACGTCACACGCTGACGATGTCCTTACCATATTAACTGCTGGTGGCCCCGTGCCCTCCTCAGTTCTCCCGCTAGAGATCATAAGTAGAAAAGCACCAGCGGGTGAACCGAGGGAAGTTAAAGGTTCCCACCAACAGAACTAAAACTGAAGGAGAAAGGGGGATAAACACAGAGAGCTCCTCCAGGTTGAAGGGGAGAAGGAGGAGGACGGCATGGCCTGCTGCAAGAAATTCACGAAGATCTACTGTTATGGTAAGTTCTTACATAACTGTACTATCTTCATCGAGGGTATCTGCTGCAGCAGGCCACACCTACAGAATGAGTTCCAATCAGTTCTGACAGCAAAAGAACCAGTTTGGGCAGATGGAGACCACAAGCCGAAGAAAGAAGGCCCTGAAGCACAGCTAAGCAAAACTGTCTCGATGTCTCAAGGTAATGTCCAGACTGTAGTGCTTGGTAAAGGTGTGGACAGTACTCCAAGTGGCAGCTGCACAGATCTCAGCAGCTGACACGTTCCTGAAATGGGCAACAGAGCTAGCCATGCCTCTAGTAGACTGGCTATGAACAGGTTCAGGAAGTTCCTTACCATATTTCCTCTAACAAAAAACAATACAGTCAGTCAACCATTTTGACAGGCACTGTTTAGAAACAGGGACGCCCTCTTTCCCAGGGGCGAAACAACAGCTGTGAGGACTTCCTAAAGTCCTTCATGCGATGGAACTTATAAGTATTCTATGTACATCCAATGGAGCAATGCCTCCCCTGGATTGGCATGCTCTGAATGATAAACAGGCAGGTGGATAGTTTGATTTAATGTGAACTCTGACACTACCTTGGGAAAAAACTTAGGATTTGTACGTAAAGACACTGTCTTTGAAGAAAATCAAATAAGGCTGCTCACACACGAGAGCCAGTAGTTCAGAAATCCTTTAGACAGGAGTAATGGCCACTAAAAATAATGCTTTCTGCCGGCCTATCGGTGCAGCGGTTGGATTTCCGCTTGTGACACCGGCGACCTGGGTTTGGGAACAGATCCAGGTCATCGGAGGGCTGGTCGGGGGAGGAGAAGGATGGAACATCCAGAGGACTGCTCTCCTTCTCTGGGGGGAGGGAGGGAGCATGACCGGTGCTAGCGGACCCCTGGCGGGGCAGGGGTACCACAGCGACTGGCGTCAGATCACTCTGGGGGTTGGGGCGGATGCTGGATGTCACTGTATGTCTCCGCAACCAGGAAAACAATCAAGGAGGAAAATGCCAGCAGTTCTTGATGACGCCCTGGCACCTGGCCTCCAATGCTCTCCACGGTTCCACCGACTTAATTACCGTTCCGCGGCACCACCACAACCCGTCCTGGAGGGTGAGCCGGGGAGGCAATGTCGGCTCTGCCGAAACCTTTCCCCACTGTAGACAGGCAGGTCGAGGTGCCGTGGCCCCACTCTGGGGGGTAAGCCAGGGAGTATTGGTGGATGGCGGCCATAGGAAGCGAGCTAAGGTGACTGGAGTTGGAGCTGAATGACTAAGCGACGGGGGGTAGGGGGAAGCATAATAAATAAAAAAAATAATGTTTTCCATGACAGAAAGCGTAGCTTGCAAGTCATGGCTGGCTCAAAAGGAGCCAAAATAAATTTTTCAAACACAAAATTCAGGTCCCAAGGTGGGACAGTAATGCGAATGGGAGGCTTGGACGAAGAATGCCCCTCAGGAAGGTATCGACACCTCTATTTGTGCCACCATATGGCCATCAACAGGCAGATGGAAAGCTGAAACAATAGACAAGTGCACCTTAATGGAGGAGTACTTCATACCGCAGTCTGACAGGGACAGCAAGTACTCCAGAATATGATTCACAAGACAAGTGAAAGGTCCAGCCAGCGGGCAGTCGCCCACACAACCAGCGCTTCCATTTATGGAATAAGTAGCCCTGGTGGAGGGCTTCTGCAGCCACCAGAACATCAGCCAACCTTGGGACACCCCAAATCTAGCCATGGTTACATCTTCAGGAGCCAAGCATGAAGATGCAGAGACTTTAGGTCCGGATGGACCAGGGTGCCCTATTCCTGGGACAGCAAGCCTGTGCACAGGGATAGAGGCACTGGAGCTTCTACTGATAACTGCTGCAGCAGATTAAACCAGATCTGGCAAGGCCAGAAGCGGGTGATAAGGATCAGTGTCTCCCCTTTTATCTGATGTTTGATCAACAACCTCTAAATTAGCGTGAAGGGAGGGAAGGCATGGAGAAATCTCCCCTTCCAAGAGAGGGACAACGCATCTTGGCAGAAAACTCCAGGCCCTGGAGTGATCGAGCAGAAACGCAGCAGTTTTGCGTTGAGTGGGGACGCAAAAAGGTCTAACTCTGGATGACCTGTCAATCAGGTCTTCTACTACTGAGGTAAGTAGCTCCCACTCGTGTTCCCTGGACTGTGACCAGCTTAGCCTGTCCACCAGGACACTCTGGACGCCTGGAACATGGACAGACGAGAGTTGTTCAAGCCGTTCTAGAGCCCAGTACCAGACTCTTATGGCTTCCCGACAAAGAGGGTGCAGTGGGTCCCATTTGCTTGTTGATGTAATGGACTACACTGATGTCCGCTTGTACCAACAGATGGCCCAGGGACAGCTGGCTCTGGAAGGCTTGCAAGGCATTGGAATGGCCCTCATTTCCAGGACATTGATGTGAAGGGTGATCGCCACTTTGGACACACATCCCTCCCCCAACAGTCTGATGAGGACCTGGATGAGCCCCCAGCCCAACCAAAGCATCTGTGGTGAGGATCTGCTGAGGGGAGGGAGTGAGGAAAGGAACCCCTTTCAAAGGTGCTGGGTTCCATCCACCAAAGTAGCACCTTTTGACCAGTGAAGAGAGCAGGACCAGTTGTTCTAGGTAGTCGGTGCGCTGATCCCATTGGACCCCCAGTGTCACTGGGGAATCCTCATATGCAGCCTGGCCAGAGGAACTGTGACAATGGCCGTGGCCATCAGGCCCTAGAGCCAGAGGAAGAATCTGGCCGAAACATATCTGTTGTTGTAATGCATGGCTTGAGCCACGAGGCGGTCCGCACTGTCCTGAGGCAGGAAAGCCATACCCTGAACTGTATCCAGTACTGCTTCTATGTACTGTAGGCGCTGACATGGGGACAAGACTGATTTGAGCAGATTTACAGTGATCCCCAGGTTGCTGAACAATTGTGTTGTATGCACCAGGGTCTGGAACAGCTGGTCCCTGGATTGTGCTTTGAGAAGCCAGTTGTCCAGGTTGGGAAAGACAAAGTTCCTCCCTACTGAGAGCCACTGCCAAGCATCTGGTAAACACCTGAGAGTTAGAGGACAAGCCAAATGGCAAGGCACGGAACTGGAAATGTGCTCACTGGAACTGAAATCTGAGGTACTGCCGGTGAGAGACACACACCTTACATGTCGAGGGAGCATATGCTGTCTACCTGATGCAGAAGAGGCAGCGCCCTTGGAGGGTCACCATCCGGAATTTCTTGTACTGGATGTAGAAGTTTAGAGTGCAGAGGTCTAGGACGGGCCAGAGATCCCCTGTGCATTTGGGAACCAGGAAGAAATGGGAATATAACCCCGTCTCTCTGATCCTTGGGGACGGATTCTATAGCTCCCTTTCTCAGTAATACGTGAATCTCCTCCCAGAGCACCGGATGTGGTTGGGGGGTAACTGGACTGAACTGGAGGCTGTTCCGGAGGCCAGTACAGGACTTCCAGAGTGTGGCTGTGCTCTATGAGCAGCAGAACCCAAGCATCTGTAGTGAGCTCCTGTCGAGGTGTAGGAAGAAACGACCCACTACCGCCACCTCCTGCAGTATTGGAGGGGGGGCCACGTAAGGAGTTAGGCTGAAGTGGCCCCTACGGCTGGAGCCACCCCTCCTCCTCCGGGGTCCTTCCCAGTGGTGGAGGAAGGAGTGGGCAGGGCAGAGGCTGTTCTGTGCTTGCCCTGAGGCTTAGGTCTGTGGGTGGCATGGCAAAAGGACACTGCCCACTTTTGGATTGGCTGTGATACAAAGAGTGTACTGACTGCAGAGTCTGACCAGAAGCTTACAGGTCCAAAAGTATGTCCTGCACATCTGCCCCAAAGAGTCTGTAGCCTCTAAATTTATTTATTCATTCAATTCTAGGATTACACTACCTTGAGCCAAGGCTCTTATACAAAGGTTCCACGTCAGAGGCATTACAAACAGGGATGAAATGACACAAAATAAGAGAAACAATAGTCACAGTACAACAACACTTGGTAATTAGAGACAGGATCATATAACACTCAGGTAAGCAGCCAAGTAGGAAACCTGGGGAAAGACAGTGGGGCCTAGAAATAGCGGCAGCTGGTACCAGAGAACAAGGGAGGAAAACGAAGGGGGATACAAAGATGCAGCCGGAGGCAGTTGTCAGACGATTGGGTGGGGATTGCAGGAAAGGGGGAAGGGTGGATAGGTGGGGAAGGTAGAGTGATAATAAGTGCAAGTGGGGTAAGGAGGAGCAGCAGGGAAGGGGGAAGAAGTGGTGGTATCGGTGACAGGACATGACAGCTCAGGAATAAGAGTAGCAGTCACAGGAGCTCGAGGCCGTAAGATGAAGTCGTAGTCTAGTTTTGAAGGTACCAAGAGTTGGAGCTGAGGTGATGGCTGGGCTGAGGCTATTCAGCCAGAGAGAAGCAGTATAGACAAAGGAACATTGACTCTGAGCAGTGCGGCAGCGGGGGATTTGAAGGAGTGGGGCATTAAGGCTAGACTGTTGCATGTTCTTTGCAAAGCCTGACATTCTGAGCCAAGAATGCCTCCTGAGGCAAATACCAGCTGCGGTAGCTCAAGTTGAGGCATCAGCGGCATCATAAACCGATCTCAGCAGGTGCTTACCGATATCAGCCCTGGACTGAAGGACCTGAAGCAACTCTTGCGTCTGAGGGTCCTCTGGGAGAGCCTTGGCCACCTCTTTGGCCTGTCCTCCAGAGCTGGTTTTGAAACTTGACCATATGGGCACTGCAGTTCAAGACCCTAATGGTCAGAGCAGCAGAGTCTAAGGTCCTTTTGCAAATCAGGTCCAGCTTTCTGGACTCCTTATTCGGAGGGAGAGAGCTGAGATGCTTAGGCTTCTTATTCCAATCATGGGCAGCACTGATGACCTACGAGCTGGCCTGGGGTTGCTCAGATAAAATGGTTTCCCGAGGGCCTGTTACAACTTGTCTGCCTTCTGGGCATGGCGGGACCAAGTTGGGTCTATACCAGGCAGCCATGGTGGCATCCTTGAAAGGCTCCATCAGAGGGGGTATGATGAGAGGAGGAGAGTCTGACAACTCCAGGTAGTGGGACAAATGGCACTGGGCAGGATCCTGTTCCTTGAACCCCATGGCGGCATGCAACTGCCTCATAACCAAGACAAAAGAAGGGTCATCAGGGGGAGACAAAGGGATATACTTTGTGGTCTCTTCGCCTCCAGAAAACATTGTAGAAGCAGAATGTGAGGGTCTAGCACCCCCATCATCCCCATCGACGCCTTCCTCGTCGTCATCGGAAGAAAGAAGTTCTGGGTGATGCTTGTCGTCATCCCTCTGCCCAGGATGAGGTAGAGTGGGTGTCGGAGCTGAGGGCCAGGGCGCTGCACTGAGGGAGAGAAGCGGGGTCTGGCATGAAACGCCCTGAGGTGCCGGCCCTTGCAGAGGCAAGGCAAGCTTGCATAAAGTCCCACAGGGAATATACTATAAATTGGAAGTCCACCGAACGACAGAGCTTGTGGATGCAGAGGAGCAGGCATCAGAAATGGTGCTGGGAAGGACGATGGAGCAGGTTGAGGCACTGGCGTCAGCACTGCAGCCTCTGGCATCTTTGGAGTCAGAGAAGGAGCGGATGATGGAGAAATGGACTGGGGTGACACTGGCGGCAACTGGGACCCCGAGGCTGAAACCAGGGCTGCCGACGGATCAGGGAGCAGGCTGAACCCCGAAAGCACTGAGCCAGCCCTGGCCAAGACTGAACCGGGTAGAGCGCCTGACTGATGGCCAGCAGAGAATAAGGGCCCTGAAGAGTAGGGGCTGAAAGGTCGGTGGGGCCAAGGAAGCACCCAAGCTGACAACCTGACCCATCAGAGTAAGACTAGCGGGGGCTGCCACAGCGAGGTCTGTAGAGGAGGCGGGTGCATTCGGCAGGGGAACCGCCTCCTCCCAAAGAGGAAGATGGCCCCACTGTGGTCACTGGCAACCAGGAACAATCCGTGAAAGACTGCTCTTAGCATGCTCCTTATCCTGGTGCTTACACTTCCCAGCTGACTTGCCTCAGGCCTTGGACAACTGGGAACTCAAAGACAAAGCTGGCGAAGTGAAGGAACTCCTGGCTTGAAGCTCCTTCCCCATGCCGGCAACCTTCCGTTGTAGCAGCAAGGTTCTGGGGGTCTTCTGGCAGCGCCTCCTGGTAGCCTGATTGAAGCAGGGACAGAGAGCGCAGGTCTGCACATTGTGGTCTACATCTAGGCAGCGGATTCAGGCATCATAGCTGTCTTTCTCGAGAATCTTCTCCCTGCACGTACAGATGTGAAAGAGCTTCTCAGAGGCAGAGTTCTGCATAAAAAAAGAAGAAAACTCTCTTTAAGGACAAGGGATTTCAGGAATGGGGGAGAGAAAATCGAAAAAAAAAAATAAGACAACAAAAAAAGGCAGTCGACTGAAGCTGGTGGTATCTTCTGTGAAGCCAGATGTATGATGATTGACTGCCGGAAAAGAACTGAGGAGGGTGCGGGGCCAGCCACATTCATATGGTAAGGATGTCGGCAGCATGTTATGTTGATGTGGGTGGCCCACCAACTAGACTGCTAGCTAGAAAAGTTTCCATGTGATCCTAGAGCCTGGTGGCTGTAGTTCTATAGGTGTGGCCTGCTGCAAGAGATGCCCTTGAAGATTTGAAAATTTCTTTCTAATTCTCAGCCAGATCAGTTTTTTGCAGCCTGCGGATAAATGTTTTCATTTACAAAATGGGCTACAAACATGTCACCTCACTGGTCACAAGACATCACATGACTACATTATTTTCTTATGGAGACACATCTAACCCTAACTACAGACCTCAATGCTAGTGCCCATTTTATAAGTTTGATAACACGCTTGATAACACGCTGATCTGTTGGGGGCAGTGGCAGCGCTTCCATGTGTGACCTAGGTTTGAAGGACGAGCCTGGGTCATTGGAGGCTGGCCCAGGGAGGTAGGGTCAAGTGTCTCAATGGATGCACTTCTCCTACAGAGCAGGTGGGTGTCAGCAGCCGCCATGCAGAGCAGCCTCCAGGGACCACAGGCCTGAGAAGAGGATGTCAGCTGCTGCTGCTGTGCTACCGGGCTTGTGTATGCGTTTGCACACCCTTATCTGCTGATGACATGCGGGGTGGTGATGATAAAGCCAGAAAACCCCCGACTGACACAGGAGGATGCTGATCCTGAGCAGGCCCTGCACTGATGACCCAGGCTCCCCCCTTTACCTGAATTTAGTCTCCACAGGGGCTTGGGTCACCCCAGCAGTCCAACCAAGGACGGCAACTCCTGGAGAGACCTAGGAGTGGTTAAGGCCAGGAGATGTCAGGTGGTGGGGCTGGGGTAATCACCCCAGAGGGGTGGTAAGTAACAAAGGGGGCCACAAAACAGTAACTCAAAAAGTGGGATAAGAGACTTCAGTGTGCATTTATTGGGAATATTAAATGCACTTCTTGGACAGTTAAGGCATTTAGCTGCACCTTGTGCCTAACAAGAACCCAAGGCATGCATCTATTCCCTTATAACTGCACACCCTGTTGAGATTTATCCCTTACATATAATACCACCCCCTTCTATTTCATGCATGGCACCAACGAAGTTTACAAGGATCATATTTTTTTGTCCTTGCCTTATGGAAATGTTAGAGAAAAATGTTTACATGTATGTGGTCATTTTTAACAGCTGTGGCAAAAATACAGATAGTAACTTGCCCTGCAATCAGAAAGAATGAAACCCTTTATTGTGTGTGGAGGTGACTGTGTGATCATTTGTGGAAGAATTCAGATGTACAGAAGATGACTGAGAATAATAAACCATTTTGTGTAATTTCTCAAGAGGAGCTCAACAACAGCAGCACTAAAATGTACTATATGAAAACTACAAAAAAAAAATAAAATAAATGCTTAGATTCAGCAGGTTCTAAATAAAATCTTTGGAACATAGCAAAGGGAATGTTAGAGCCAGCTCCATAACGCTGTGCAATGAGGCTTTGCTCTGGCATGCTGGCGACCCGAGTTCAAACCCCAAACCTGGGACATCAGGAGCGAAGGCTGGCAGGGAGGATTAAAGAGCATTCCTGAGATGCTGTCCTCCCATGGAGGAATCAAGCGCTGTCCACTCTCAGTGGTGTTTTGCAACAATGCACATGGCATGGGTGACCACATTGAACACACTTCTGCCACAGGACACCATGGCAGACGGTTTTCGGAGGTGTTTGGGGCCTCAAAAAAAAAAATGGCTGGCTGGTTTACATTTATCTTTTCGTTTTTGTTTACGGGTATTGGTGCACTAGCCATGGCAATGACTATTTTCAGGCACGACCCAGGAGGGTACAGAACATTACATAAGAGGCAAATAACATGACATTACATTACATAAATTAGACAATAGTTAAATGGGTAGGAATGGAATGCAAACAGGAGTCAGAAACAGGATAACAGGCAAGGTAAAAAATACATTGTCAGTAAGTGAAAATGAAGGAAAGCAATTTACATTTAACTAATGTAATTTGAGCAGCATCCCAGACAATACAGGTAAGGTTGTACAATGAAGACTACAGCCCTAGAGTAGTCATTCAGGGTAGATAGAGAGTTTAGGAGTAGTAGGGTTGTTACAAACAGGGATGGTAGGATATTAAAGGAGAAAATTGGGACAAAGTAAGAGGTGAGGACAGAGAGTGAAATGAGAGAAAGGATAAACTTACTGCCTCTGTTTGCCTGAGTGCCCATGCCACCCAAATCTGCTCAGGGAGGGACAGACCCAGATCCAGGGTCATGAACTGGGAGTCTTGCGGCATGCAATGGTGCCAGCAGCGTGTCCAGCACACAGAGGATTCAAGTGATATGAGGACTAGAAGGACAGCACACTGTAGGGTGCAAACATGAGGTAAAAGAAATGGCAAAAAGGAATCTTGATAAACAGTGTGCCTTACAGTTTGAATGCCTGTGAAAGGCCCTTTTAAATGAGACACTGGGCTCACCTGCAGCTGGCAGCGATCCGTGATATCTCTGCCTTTGCCTGCCCTGTAGTAATACTACACTATCACCATTTCTGGAAACTTATGATGCAATACAGGAAAGCTGTGCTAACTACATCAAAGGGTAAAGCTTCACAGTGCATGACATCACATGGTTCCATAAACTGGAGTCTGTATTGCACCAACATGAGGCTGACTATGGATAGCTCTGAACTGTTGCAAGCTACAGGTATGACCCATACCTCCTTTAAATGGGCTTTTTGTGGGATTTCAAACTACGAGGGCCACTGTTCATAGATGTTCCCCTTTATTCTTAGATGTTACCTTTCTGCCCGTGGACTTGCTAAATTTGTCACCGATTTCTGGTCTTCGTGTCTGCCCCAATAAGATTTTGATCAGGAAGGCATCTTCTGCATTGGAGGAAATCATCACTTTTTCAATGTATGAATCTGTTGTTCCCTTGTAGCTAAAAATAGAAAGGAGAAACAAATGAAAATTATGTACCTACAGTAATTCTTGATCTTCCTGGATACCTTCACCATTCACCACTGGTGGGTTCAAGGCGAAGGCGCTAGGACCCTGCAGGAAGCTTATAGCTCTAAGTTTTTCAGTTTCTCCTCTGGAGGAAGGGCCAACATCAGGAGCTGTGTTGCTCTTGAGGCCATTGTATTATGTGGTGCTCGCGGGCTGGCCAGTAATGGATGCGGCCCTCTACCACCTCAGTTTTGCTCACCAGCGAGGTAATTAAGAGATAAAGAAAAGAATGGGGCAAGGGAGCCCAAGGGATAGGAAAAGGAAAGGTTATAAACTGAAAAGGAACAAAGCCGGCCACAGGAGAGGTGAGGGCTCTAAGGGTTCTGGGTAGGGAGATCCCAACTACTGGGCAGGCCAAGGAGGGGTGTGGCCGAGGAAGAAAAAGTACGAAAAGAATGGAAGTGCGTACCTACATAATTCTTGTTCTTCATGAATGAAATCTCCACCACTCATTCACACTGATGGGAGTTCACCGCAGGCGCTAGGACAAGCAGGAGAAAACTTTTCTAAGAGGGCCAGGCGCCACAGATGGAGCCGCAGAGGCGGCACCAAGAGCCAGCTGCGTCTTGATGAACTATCTCGGCGTTGACCCTCCAACCGCCTCTAGAACCTTTTTTTCCAAGGAGGTGCAGCGTGAAGTAACCTAGAAGGACTAACCAAAAAAAACGGACATAAGACAGTCCAAATGGCCCGTATGAGAAGGGTCAATAATAAAGTCTTCGCAGCCCAGCCATTGAGGGAGTGAAGACCAAAAACAGAAAAGTGAGCTCGGGGATGGTGGGTGGGTGTGTGAATGAGTGGCGGAGACTTCGTCCAAGAAGATCAAGAATTACGGTAGGTACGTAATTTCCATATCTTCCTGGACATAAAGTCTCCACCACCATTCACACTAATGGAGAGTGCCGAAGCAAATAAAACCCAAGATGGGCAGCAGAAGATAAGGAGCTCACATACCTGGGACAGAGTCCGTTTAGAATGGTCCTGTCAAACGACAGATGTCGTCTGGCATGGACATCCAAGGCGTAGTGCTTAACGAAAGTATGCACGGAGCTCCAAGTTGCCGCATTGCAAATATCTGTGATGGGCACATTGCGGGTTTCCACCAGAGATGCCGCGACTGGTCTGGTAGACTGAGCATACACTCTGCCTTCCAGCTTGACCTGTGCCATAGAATAGCAGTGGCAAGGCAAGCCACCAGCCATGCTAAAATACATCTTATAGCGACAGGTTGACCAAGCCGGGTTTCACTGAAGGAAACAAATAGTTGTTGGGCTTTGCAAATTTCTTTTGTTCTATCTAGATAGAACTGATAACTCTCTTAACATCCACTGAATGAAGGGTAAGCCCCTTCAATCTGGAAGTTTGCAAAGTAGGTAGGAAGGACTAAAGGTTGGTTCAGATGAACTCTGAGACAACCTTTAGGAGAAACTTAGGATGAGTCCTAAGAACTACTTTGTCCTTGTGAAATACAGTGTCACGGAGGGTCAGTGACCAATGCATGTATTTCAGAAACCCTACGGGCCGAGGTGATGGCCACCAGGAAGGCCATTTTCCAAGTTAGGAACTTCAATTTGCAAGTAGCTAGAGATCCTCGAAAGGTTTACGAGTGAGCATGTCTAGCACAAGATTAATGTCCCAGGCTGCGACTGGGCATCTCATAGGAGGTCTAGTATGCAGAATACCCCTAACAAACCTTTTAACCACAGGCAACTGAGCCAGTGACATGGAAAGTACTGGCTCATGATACGACGAAATGGCACAAAGATGAACTTTGACTGTAGAGTATTGCAGACCTGTATTTGAGAGGTCTAAAAGATACTCCAAGACTTTATTCGGTGGGCAGGAAAAAGGATTCCAAGAGGATTTTGCACACCAGATAGAGAAATGCTTCCATTTGGCTGTGTAGGTTTTTCTAGTGGCTGGCTTACACGCAGCCAAAAGGATATCTGAAACTATGCAGAGACATTGAACCTATTCACTTCTATCTCTTCAGGAGCTGAAGGTGAAGCAACCTCAGGTTGGGATGGACCACGGGACCCTGGGTCAGAAGGTCTGTCTGGAGGGGAAGCGTCTTTGGGGGGGGTTCCGATACACTGTTGAGTAGCGGAAACCATATTTGCCGAGGCCAGAAAGGGGCAATGGGAATCATTCTGCCCCCCCGAGACCCCAATTTGAGAAGTACTCTCTGAATTAGAGGAGGGGGCGGAAAGGCGTATAGAAAGCGTCTTGTCCACCGCAGCCTGAACGCATCCTGACAAAAAATTCCACGTTCTGGATTTCTGGAGCAGAAGAGAGGCAGTTTTGTGTTGAGTGGGGACGCGAAAAGGTCCAGGTCCAGAGTTCCCCATTCTTTAAAGAGAGACTGAACGACGGTAGATTCGAGAGACCACTCGTGAGGATCAGCCTCTGTTCTCCTGAGATGGTCTGCCAGCTTGTTTTGCACTCCTGGCAGGTAAATCGCCTGAATCAAGACCTTGTGTTCCAGGCACCACTCCCACACTCTCATTGCTTCCCTGCATAAAGGGTAAGAGTATGCGCCGCCCTGTTTGTTGATGTAGTACATCACTGCTTTGTTGTCCGTTTGAAGGAGAATGTTCTTGTGAGTATGTCCTTCAAGGCTCAGACTGCACAGAGGACGGCTATCATTTCCAGGACATTTATGTGCAGTTGGGACTCGTCCTGAGTCCACGTACCCGGAGTGTGGAGATCCTGGCATTGGGCTCCCCAACCCATCAGGGATGCGTCCGTGGTAATTGAGATCTGATGATCCAGAGGGGCAAAGGGATATCCTTCCAGAAGATTGTCCTCCTGCAACCACCAGGTGAGTGACCTCTTCAGAGGTTCCGTCATCTTGATGAGAAGGGACTGAGGATGAGTGGTTGGGGACCTCTGAGTACTGAGCATCCACTGGGAGGTTCTCATGTGGAGACGAACTAAGGGTACAGTGAACACCGAGGATGCCATGAGGCCCAGCATCCATTGCATCGAGATAGCTGGAACCAAGCTGTATTTACTGATGTATCGGGCCATCTGTAAGATATCGCTCCTTCTGTCCTCTGGAAGAAAAGCCTTCACACAGGAGGTGTCCAGAAGAGTTCCTATGAAGAGGAGCTTCTGGGAGGGGCTGCAACTGCGACTTGTTGAGATTCAGCAGGACTCCATGGACGTGAGAAGTCTGAGGCCATGGACACGGCGTCCAGAGTCTCTTGCTAGGAGCCAGTCGTCCAGATATGGAAACACTTGTATTCAGATTTTCCTGAGTTGCGCCACGAGAATTGCACAACACTTTGTAAAAACTCGAGGCGCTGAGGGTAGCCCAAAGGGCAGGACTCTGAACTTATAGTGTTGACCCAATGCCATGAACCTTAGGTATTTGTGGTGCTTTGGGTGTATGAGAATATGTTGATAGGCATCCTGCATGTCCAGGGAGGCTAGCCAATCGTGTTGCTGAAGCAAAGGTAGCAGGGTACCTAGTGATATCATCTTGAACTTTTCCTTGAGAAGGAACTTGTTTAGTTTTCTGAGATCCAGAATGGGGCGCATGCTGCCAGTTTTCTTTGGAACCAGAAAGTAATGGGAGTAGAAACCTGTGTTTCTTTGATCCAGCGGAACTATTTCTACTGCCCAGTTTTTCAGAAGGCCTTCCACATACCTCGGAAGCAAGGCTCTCGCTGGGTCCTAAGGGCACCAGCATACTTCCATTAGTGTGAATGAGTGGTGCAGACTTGGTCCAAGAATATCAATAATTATGGCAGGTGCGTAATTTCCATTTCCAGTCCCTCAGGACTGCCAGCGCAGTGTTGCACTCCCCCTTGGTCTCCAGGAGTTATGCTCCATCTTGCATCTGGACTGGTGTGGCTGGATACCCCTCGGGGCGTCATCGCCCTTTAAGAGACCACCCCCCAGAGGCCGACTCTGTGGAGTTTGATCACTGGGACAGAAAGCTTTTCTCTTCTGCCCATGTCTTGCTGTCTATCTCCGCACATCAGGCACATTAGGTAGCCTATGCAAGGTGCCTATGGGCTACGCTGGGTCAGATCCTGGCAGCCATGCCTGATAGCGAGGCAAGCAGATGGGCCATCACCATTTCTACCCGTGGATAGGAGTTGGCAAGACACCAAGTGAAGGACTCTTATGATGCCAACACGGTAGCCTCCAGGCTAGTAGGAACAGCAGTCTGCATTAGGCGGATGGCATAGCTCCGGCTACCCTGGTTGTCACCCTTGTACCGCTGACAGCCTGGGCTGCTGTTTGGGAGGATGATCCAGAGGGGTTTCTGAAAGACTGAGAGATTACCCCTCGCGGATTATCCTGAGGACCCATTTGTCTGATGTTATAGACCTCTACCGGTTGTAGAACTGAGTCAGATGTCCTCCTACTGCCGAGGAAGAGTCCCCCTTGGACAGCTGAGGTGGGACCTAGGCCAGATACTCAGAAGGTGGCGCTGGGTGCTTTCGAGCCCTGTGCTTTCTGCTGCATTTTCTTTTGTGGCTGAGGAGTTTGGTTTGTTAAAACCTCCTCTGCCGGTTGTGAAGCAACGCTTGTTCCACCTCCTAGAGAGGGCGGGTGGGGTCTGTCTTAATGGCAGACCTAGCCTTCTGAGTAGCCTCTAGTGCTTGCTACACCTGAGGCACAAACAGATACATGCCATTGAAGGGTAAGGCCATGACTTTTGTTGGGTGTTATTCAGAAAGCCCGAAGTATTTGAGCCAGGAATGGCTTACTGGCAAATGCCAACCGCCGCCACTGTGGAAGCAGTATTGAAAATGTCCACTGCAGCTTTAATCTGTTGATTATTGGACTCGATACCTCTAGTTATGATCTGTAGTAGCTGGTTAACCTCTGACTTGGGCAGAGCTTCTACCATTAGCTTTGAGCGAATGCCAAAGAACATACTCATATTGAGAAAAATAACCCTGGTAGCTAGCAACACGCATGCCCAGAGTTGAGGCAGCAAAGACTTGCTTCCCAAGGTGATGATCTTGCGAGATTCTTTGTTTATAGGATGGGCTGTGGATTCCTGAGGAGGACAGCCTATCATTCTCTGACAGGACCACGATGGCATCAGCTAAGGTTTGTGAGGCTAGATGGGATGATCTTTGGGAGGGGCATATTTCCTATCTATGGACTTAGCCACAGAGGGAATAAGAGCCGGATTGTTCCACACCATCTGAGAAAGCGTCTCGAAAGAGGGCTGCACCGGAAGGGTTAAATCCATAGGGATTTCTGGAACATGCAGATACTGGCGGCATAGAAGCTTCCCAGGATCGATTTCTGTGGTATGAAGAGAAAGAGTAGACTTTAAATTCTTGAGCCATGACTTAAAGGAAAGGTCTTCAACCACAGGCTCTGTAGAAGGATTGATCCCTGCCCCCAGGGCAGAGTCAGCATCAAAATCATCACCCAGCCGAAGATCAGGATCAGGCTCAATATCATCTCTTGACAGTCCAGGGGGGACAGTATAGACAGGAAAGGAGTGAAAGCCAGGAGGAAGAAGAGGAGGAAACAGAATCGGTATTGAGAACCTCCTGGAAACCATGCAGCGCTACCGGCGTCCCGAGCTGCCGAAGAAAGTGGTGACGACTACAGACATAGCGCGCCGACATCAAAGTGGCGCAATGCATGGCGCGACACCACCCTCGGCACCACAGGCCGTGCCAAAAGGGATATGGTACCGCGCACAGTGTCAACACCACACATGGTGCCACAAAAGACCCCGGCGCTAGAGAAGCCGGCAGAAGTCTGCCAACTACGATTTGAAGGAAAAGAATGAAAAATGGCAGGAGACAGAGGCACTGGTGTGGACCCTGTGCCGCAGCCATGTCAGGGGATAGACACCAAAACGCAGTCGGACGGCACGGAGGAACCGCGTGACTAGAAGTCCTAACCGCCCGCCTGCCAGTCCGAAACCGACAGGCCAGAAGGCCCAGCGACGGACTGGCCGAGTTCGGGCAGCCGGGCAATCTACAAGCCCACTGCTCCATAAGAGCGCCCAATGGTGAAACTGCTCACTGGAAGCCCCTCCAATAGGGTGAGAGGGGCTCTGGTGTCGAAGAAGCCGCCGACAGAAACCGGCGACTCCGGAAGAGGCAGAGACTGGCCTCTGATCCAGACAACCTATCATCTACGCACAGACGTACCAGAGGGCGACCTCGAGTGATGCCGTTTCTCCTTTGACTGGTGGGTCGAAGAAGAACTCAAGGACGAACGGTGCCATGAATGGGACAGTTTCTTTTTATGCTTTTTGGGGGACCGCCCATCCCCTCGAGCACTGAATCATCAGTTGTCAGACCCCCACTCTGGAGAGGGCGGTGGACCAGACCCAGCCCAGCTGACTGAACATCTTTCATGTGACGTCTCCCTACCATCACCTGCCCCACTCATGGTCTACTCCGTTAATGGAGGGCTGAAGACTTCTTTCTTGTACAAGTAAGAATATTTTATTAAAATGTACTCAGCACTACTCATGATAATATGCAAAATAATAAAATTGAAAACGAAGCTGCTGTTTGAAGTCTGACTCCTGGCGGGCGAAACAGCCGTCGTCACTGAAGCGCACTTGACGGTGGGGAAAAAAGAAACTGAGGTTGAGGTTGACGCCAAGACAGTTTATACGTGGTGAGTTTGGCTCCGCTGCTGCTCCCCTCGGCTCCATCTTGGTGCCAGCCCTCCTGAAAAAGTTTGTTCCCACTGGGTCCTAGCGCCTGGTGTACTCCCATTAGTGTGAATAAGTGGTGGAGACTTTATGTCCAGGAAGATCTGAGAAGGCAGGAAACTGCCAGACACTGTGAGACTCCTCCATGAAGGGACAGGGCCATGGAGGGATCACGATGGATTCTAAACTGTACTCCCAAGGAAGGACAGCATCGAACACACAGGACTGCGGTCTAAGGATGGGGAAAATGAAGTTCCTCCAACATCGCTACGAAGAACTGCTGATAACTGGTGTAATCAGCGTCAGAGAAGAGTGGGTGGGGTGTCCTCTTCCTCTGAGGAAGAATCCGGCGAAGTGGAAAGGACTCTGTACAGTGGGCGGTGGTGCGAGGGTAGGAGGTGGAAAAACCATCTCATCAACAGCCCTAAAGTAGATGGGGAATGTACTCACTGTCGCCCTGTACTGTTCCCACGTATGGGGACCCAGGGGACCGGAGTGCCCTGGAAGGAGGGAAGGGGAGGGGGAGGCACAGAGGGAGGAGGAGCAGAACAGCAGTCCTGAGAGACCATAGGCCCTTTGCCAGGGCTGTGGAATCAAGCAAGGGACGCCTCCTGAGGGAGGGGGCTGCGCTGCCCAGCCACTGACTGTTGCTCAACCTGCTCAGAGCGAACAGGGTGGTGCCCTTGGGAGGGAGACCCCTGGTGAGGAAGTCGGAGCCATACAGACCCAGAAGGGCAGCCCCTGTCCCCACTAACAGCAGGGCTCTGACCCGCAGGAGAAGGACCTACCAGACCAGCCAGAGGACTGAGACCTGCCCCTTGAAAGAGGCCCCACCTTAGCCACTGCTCTCAGAGAGGGAGGAAGGGTAAAAACGGCACCAAGGTCGGCCTCAGATTCCTCCTAAGCCCCAGGATTGATGCCAACAACTGAAGTGACACCAAAGGTGACACCAGCAACAGACACAACACCAGGGGCGACGGCACTGCCACCATAAGTGGCACCAACCCTGGCGCCATCACCAGAAGTGGCACTGACCATGGTGCAGTCACCAGGAGTGGCACCGACCGCAGCACCACCACCAGAAGTGGCACTCGACTTCAGAGGCAGCACTCGAATATGGTGCTGTCCTCCTGCATGGCACCGAAATGACACCGGAGGCCCCTCGGCACTGAAGATGGCAGAGGGAGAAGGGCACCGACAGTGCCGCCAGAGAAGAGGGTAAAGGAGAGCACCTTGACTGGGCCCAGAGGATGTCTGAGCTCCAGAGAGCTGGGCTGCCAATCGGGATCATCCCGGTCATCTCCCATTCTGAAGAGGAGACTACGGAGATCCCCAGAGAGCAACCCCAGTCACGCTAACTGTCCTGGCACTGATGACGGTGTCGGTAGGGGACCCAGAGGCAACAACGGGGTGCCACCTCGGCCGCCAAGACTGGGGTTGGTGGGGAGCTGAGGCCACGCCAGCCGCAGCCACAGAGGGAGCCCCCAATGTAGGCCCCATGTATAACCAAAAGCCTTGACACCGGGCGGTCTGGTTCTCCAAAGGGAATCAGGTCAGCAAAGGTGCCTCAACCGGCCCCCAGAGGAAGCCAGCTGTCTACCTGACCCCTCATCTAGGCCTCCGGTCTCTGCAAGACCCAAAACAGCAGAGGCCTGTTCTCCCCCAGTGTGTATAGCAGTGGGGGGAGGCCCCAGGGGAAGGGCCCAGAGACCTTACCCTGGCAGCCCTCATACGATGCTGACCACCGAAAGTTTGGGGGGGGGTGTCTCTCCCCAACCTCGCTGCATGGTTTACCAGGATGCGGAAGTTCACTAAAAAACAGGCGATGCATGAATCCATGCCATGGCACAGCCCCAGGCAAATAAAACACTGGTCATGCGGTTCTGTTACGGTCATGAGACTACCACAGGGGCACCGACACAAGGGAGTTAAAGTCCCCACCTTGGAAAAATGCTTTTGCCCCAAACTGGACATGACAAACCACATAAAGATAACAATACCAAAGAAAAAGAATCGACACCACAAAACATTTTAAAATAAGAAAGTAGGATGGTGCCGAAAATGGTGACGGACTGGCAGCAGGAGTAACTGGTTATCTGACAAACACAACTTTCTGGATCATTGAACTGCTGCACTGGTCCCATGGAGTCATCAGCTGCTGCCTCAACGGTTGGAAAAACAGAACTGAGGTGGTGGAGGGGTCAGCCTCCGTTACTGGCCAACCCGTGAGTGCCACGTAGTATGTCGGCCTTGAAAGCGCACTGGTCTCAGCATTGGCCACTCCTCCAGAGGAGAAACTGAAAAGCTTGGAGCTATAAGCTTCCCGTGGAGTCCTAGCACCTCCAGCTTGAATCCATCAGTGATGAATGGTGCAGATTAATCCAGGTAATATCAACAGGTTACATACTGTTACTGTATTTATTTATTTATTGAATTTTGATGACTGGGTAGGCCCACTGAGCCCTGAAGGTCCCTTTTTCAGGGGTGACCCAGGAGACAGAAACAGTACAATACAGTCAGGTAGTACAGGGTGCAGAGAAAGTAGACATGAAATTCAAGGTTACAATAAAGGCAATATTTCAATATATTGAACTAAGTGCAACAATTGAGGGAGTTGAGGCATGCTTTTGGAGTCATTTTGGGTGAGAAAAAGGAGAGGGATTGGTGTAGGATGTGGGCCCGGGATTGACTATCCAATACCCTGACAATGGCACGAGCATGCCCCAAGCAGGTGGGACTTGAGCCTTATGCGAAAGTTTAACAGCGATGGGGCTTCCTGTACTAAAGATGGGAGAACGTTCCACAGCTTAGAGGCAGTGTGAGCAAAGGATTTGCCTCCCATGTTAATCTTGACTCTGGGGATTGTTAGTAGGGACTGACCAGTGGTCCTGAGTATATGAGGGTTAGACTTAGGAATAATTATTCTTGTAAGGCTAGGTGGGGCAGCCGGGTGCTGCAGTTTGTAAGCAAGGCAGAGCAGGGGGCACTGAAGACGAGCCTCAAAGGAAGGCCACTGAAGCTGGGCCAGCGAGACGCAGGAGCGGCTTCTTGGGTGACTCAGTGTCGCAAACCTCGCCACCTTGTTGTACAGGACCTGAAGCCTGTCGACTTCATGCTTTGACATACCCCGAGTTACAGGGGCAGCACACGTTAATGTAGGAAGGAGGACTATAGTCCCCATGTCTTCTTGGGGTCACAGGAGGTGGAGAATGGAGGTCAGCAGACCCCTCACTTTCGAAATGGGGTGGGGAAGAAACGATCACTGTAGATGCACACACACACACGCACACCTTAGTCAGTGGAACTGCATTAATTTAAAGCAGCAGTGAAATAAAACTGGGCAAAAGAATTCACCCTACCTTTTTTCACTATGAAAGATTCTACACATCTTCCAGTTTTCTTTGGTGGCAAGATGTTCTAGTTCCACCAAAATATTTTTTATTAATCGTAGCTGAAACAAGCTTTATGGAAAAAATACAGGTTACTCACCTGTAACAGGAGTTCTAGGAGTGGTATATGTTGTTCATCCACACTGTCTGGCAGGTTCCTTGCCGCTTAAGATGGGCCGAAAGTTTTCAGCTGGCTCCTCCCACCCACCCAGGTGGTAAAACCCTCGGCTCTGCCCCATGATGCCAGATCTAGCCCACTGGAAGCCAGGTTGCGCGTCGAAGCCGGGGAGGTCGGATGGGTCGTGTGGATGAACAACATATACCATTCCTAGAACTCCTGTTACAGGTGAGTAACCTGTATTTCTAGGGATGCGGATATGTTGTTCAATCCACACTGTCTGGCAGACTCCGAGCAGTTCTCCGGAAGGAGGGAAGCAAGGCACGCACCCCCGATACTTACTTGGGGAATAATGACTGGAGAACCGAGGTCCCAAAACCAGCAACCCGGCGTGACTCAAGGTCGATGTGGTAATGGGAAATAAAGGTGTGTGCTGACTTCCAGGTAGCAGCCCTGTAGATTTCCTGGATAGGGACGTCCCTAGAAGCAGCCACCGAGGCAGCGGTATGGGGGTTGAATGAGCTCTTATCCCTTTGGGTGGCTCCATGCCCACCAACCTATAGCAGAGATCTATGCAGGAGGTGACCCACCTGCTTATCATCCACTTGGCTGCAGGTCTGCCAGGTACGGCTTCAGCGTAGGTGACAAACAGCTGGCGAACCTCTCCCCGAACTTCAGCCGTCTGCTCCTTGTAATAAGCGAGCGCTCTTCTAGGGCCAAGAGTATGGAGCCTATATTCGGCCTCCGAGGTGTGACTGGGGTAGAACACCGGCAGTCTCAACACCTGATTCAGGTGAAACTCCGACACCACCTTCGGAAGGAATTTCAGGTGGGGGCAAAGGACAACCTTGTCCCTGTGGAAGACCAGATAAGAAGACTCAATGGAAAGCACCTGGAGCTCTCCCATCCTTCTGGCTGATGTTATAGCCACCAAGAAGGAGGTCTTCCATGACAGGTGGGAGATATCGCACCTGTGCATTGGTTCGAATGGCTTGCCCATGAGCTTGGCCAATACCAGCAGTAGATCCCACAGTGGTGGAGGTTCTCGCACCACAGGGGATATGAGATTGAGGCCTTTGAAAAAGTGCCAGACCACCTTCTCCTGCGACACCGACTGCTTGCCGGCCCGCGCCCAGCAAGCAGAGGTGGCTGCTAGGCACCTTAAGGGTCACAAAACCAAAGCCCTAGCTGAGAAAGGGGACCACAGGTATTCAAAATGCTAGCCAATGGACAGGAAGAAGGGTCCCACCTTGCCCTGACACCAAATGGAGAATTTTCCATTTTTTTTTGCCATTAACTTTTATTAAACATTTATATACATCATCTTGAGGAGACAAGTAAAAATAACAAATACAGTACATACAAATCAAACATATGTCCAAAGTTCTGTAATAGATACAAACACAAACAGCCTCCATGACCCCTCCCCTCCCCTACCTACCCCCACCCCCTCCCAACTCCCCAACAAGGTCCTGCTGCCAGATACAGTCGATGGAGTTTCAACCACATAAATATATTATGTATAAGCTATTACCAGTGGGGTCCAGATTTTCTCAAA
The DNA here is from genome assembly GCA_016271365.2 of Neoceratodus forsteri. NCBI lineage: Eukaryota > Metazoa > Chordata > Ceratodontiformes > Ceratodontidae > Neoceratodus > Neoceratodus forsteri. The sequence goes on from CM028131.1 coordinate 1,576,126,102, forward strand.
GGGTAACTGATTGTTTAAAATAGCGATCATCCTCTCAGTCCTAAGGCTCGAGAGGAATTCTGCCAACCATTCTGAGTAGGAAATCCTACAGGAGTCCTTCCAGTGTTTCAACACTAATTTTTCACTATGCTGAGATCAGAGTTATATGAAATTTCCACTTTAACCGAGAAACCTGACATATCTCCAACAAACACACTTCAGGACAAAACATATTCTCTAATCCCAGTAATGGATCGCCTTTACTTTTTATCTCATTCCACAATGGAGTAATTTTAGGACAATACCAGAAAATGTGGAGAAGGTCTCCCCCCTCCATATCACACCTATAACATACAGAACCCCTTACTAAATTTAAGTCCAATAACTTCTGAGGCGTGTAGTAAATATTATGTAATATCTTAAACTGCATTAACCTAAGATGATCCTGTCGAACGAGTTTATGGCAATTCTACCAAATCCGTACCCAATCTAAGGTTATATTAGGGAATACCTTGGCCCAGTATGAGCTTGGCGCTAGATTGTCCTTAAAGGCCCAACGGAACAACACTAGATAAACCTTAGAAATGGCCTGTGGAGTTCCCACTAATGGCCTAAGATCCTCCCAGAATGCAATACGGGTGGATAAACTGGATGACTTCCAATTTTCTGAACCAATGAATGACGAATTGATATATTTTGAAACTATCCCTGGGTGTCAAGTCAAACTTCTTCATGATCTCCATCAATGAGATTACGCCACCACCTGAGTTAATGAATTCTTTCAAGGAACAATCAACCAGGAAGGGTAACCAATTCTGTTTGATCGTCCGATGCCCTATCTGCCATTGAGGGTTTCCCAAACAGGCTGTTCACTATCTAGAGTTTGTTCATATTTCAAAAGTTACATAATTGATTGTGTATTCTTAGGGAAAGTCCAATGGGAGAATTTTTTTAATAGAGAGGGAAGTAGGCGGGTAGGTACATGGAATAGAGCTCTGGGATTAATGTCAAAGCTCTTAATAAAGCTACTTTCCAAGTTAACCCATAATGGAATGTATCCGGAGGTTGAGATATTATCCTCACAGTGCATCCATCTCCCGTACTTATTCAGATGCGCTGCCCAAAAATAAAGCGCAAAGTGAGGCAATCTCAAACCTCCTAAGTTGTTGGGCGCAGCTAACTTGAGTTACGACATCCTGGCTTTTTTATAACCCCAGACAAAATCAGCCAATTCCCCATGAAGTTTCTTGAACCAAGAGAGGGGGATCCAAACATTTAACATGCATATGGGGTAGAAAAGCCTGGGAAATATATTCATTTTTATGATATTGATTCTACCCCATAATGACAATGGTAGCTGTGCCCATCTTTTTAGGTCTAATTTGATGTTGTGAACTAAAGATTCTAAGTTCAATTGACGTAGTCTATCTTGGCTACTTGCCAAGGTGAGGCCTAGATATTTGAGGGATTTAGCATTCCATCCTAGACCTAAACCCTCGATATCCCGTCCTAAATAACCTGTTATTCAAAGGATAAACAACTGTCTTGTCTTGGTTCAATTTATAGTTAGCTAATACACTAAAATTCTGTATTACTTTTAGTAGACCGAATGGATCTGTCAGGCTTCATACATAAATTAGCAAGTCATCGGGTATAGGTCAGTAACCTTGATTGTTTGTCCCCTTATATTAATACCCAAAATTTCAGGAGATAGCACTATGCACCTTATAAGAGGTTCCAAGTACAAATTAAATAGTAAGGGTGAAAGGGGCATCTTGTCTCTGTACAACACATAATGTGAAAGGCGAGAAATAGCCCCATTGCACACAACTCTAGCCGAGGGATTGGTGTACAGTGCCCTGATCCAGGCCACAAATTTCTCTGGGAAACCAAATCTGTCCATCACCGCAAACAAGAAGGCCCAGTGGACCCTATCAAAGGCCTTCTCGGCATCCAAGGAGACCAACGCCATCGGGAGTTCGGCCCCCTCGGAGGCCGAGAAGACATGTGCCAATGTTCTAAAATGGTCCGATGGGGATCTACCTTTCATAAAGCCTACTTGTTCTACCCCTATCAACTTTGAGATTATTTGGTTAATACGATCAGCCAGTAACTTAGCCAGGATCTTAATGTCGTAGTTCAACAAATCTAAATTGGTCTGTAACTAGCAGGATTTTCAGGTGGCTTATTAGGCTTAGGATCAGAACAATAAGTGCTTCCATGAGGAATTATCTACTTTTTCCAGATAGAATATATTGAAAAGTCTAAGTAGTAATGGGGAAAGCTGAGAAGAAAATGTTTTATAAAACTGGCTGAGAACCCGCCTGGCCGGGCGTTTTGTCTGGTGTTAAACCTTTAATGGCCGCTTTCTATATCCCCTGTGTTATCTCAGCATTGAGAAGTGCTCGGTCTGACTCGTCTAAACTAGGGAGGGTAGTTTCTCTAGAAAGACAAGATCTCCACTTCAGCTGGAGGGACTGCATCCACGGTACAAAGATTCAAAATACTTTGGAAAACTTGGACCATGTCCTCCGGGTGGTTTTGATAGTACCATCCTCTTCTGAAAAATCTTCGATTAAACGGAAGACTCAAATTGTGTAATATGCCTTGCCAACAACTTACCCGACTTTTCTCCCTGAGCTACAAATTTTGCTTTAGTTTTGATAATAGCTAATTCGCCTGCTCACCTAATATTTTAAGATATGCATCTTTTACCCTCGCTATGTTTATTTTGTCTTCCTCACAGGGGTACTGAGTAACTTAGCTTCTAGAAACCTAATCTGGTTTAATAGCACCACCATAGTAGCCTCATTTTCTTTCTTTCTTTGTACCGCCTGGCTGATTAATAAACCTCTCAGGTATGCCTTAAATGCACCCAAAGAATATCTGGGCGAACCTCGCTCTTTCTGATTAAATAGAAAAACTCCTTCATTTTGCTGACAAAATTGAGTTATCTTAGGAATCCTCAAAATTTGATTATTTATCTTCCATCTATTACTTTTACGGTAAGAGAAGGAAGGAAACTGTAAGGTCCACTGCAGAGTGGTCTGAGAGAGGGCAGCCACAATTGCTGAGTTAAGAGTCCCTGGGAGCAAGGAGAAAGAGAAAGAGAATATAATCTATCCGAGAACCAGATCTATGAGTATGGGAAATAAATGTGTATCCCTTTCCTCTGGATGAAGGACCCTCCAGACATCTGCTAGGCCCAACTGATCTACCAATTCTCCAAAAGCACGAGAAGCAGGGGTAGGATATAATTGGGTCCTGGAAGATCTATCAAGTGAAGGATCTAGCACCATATTGAAATCTCCACCTAGTATCATGGGAAGATGACTGAATGGTTGTAGGACCTTTAATAGCTCAACCAAAAAATCATGGGAGTCCGTATTAGGACCATAAACTGCCCCAATCAAAACGGTCATATTCTGTAATTTGCCCTTCACTAGGATGTACCTACCCTCATTGTCCTGAATTACCTTAAAGGGGGTAAAGTACAATGATCTATGAAGTAATATCATGACCGCTCTGCTTTGCGTATTACCCTGAGACGAAAAAATCCTCCCTATCTGAAGTCTCCGCATAGCATTGATTTCTTCTTGCAGTAAATGTGTTTCTTGCAAGAATACTACCTTAGCCTTCACGGTTTCCATATATTTCAATATCCTAAATTGTTTAGATTTATTCCTCGCCCCTTTGACATTCAACGTAAGGAACTTAACAGCAATATCTGTCCCCATTTCTTATCACATCGTTATGCTATCCTCATGACGTATGACTAACAAACAAGAAACAATAAGCTTGCAGGCCTTGTGTACCTCCTTACAACAAGAAATCCAATATCCCTACAAAAATACCCCCGCCTATACACCAGCCCCCAACCCATTTCTTTGTCCCATTTTACCAACTAATCCCAACAAGCCTCCCAGCCCACCCGCCTCCTCTTTCCAACTTCAGAACGCCCATGATACCAGCCCACTAAGCTCACCAACCAAGCCCTCCCTGCCCCCTATATCAATGAAAGATGACTCCTTCTAACACTAGGAACTACAAAACAAAGAGAACAATATTAAGCTAACCAACCTAAACCTACGTTGAGGTCGACATTAAAACCATTTTCTTCCTTCCTCACTATGATTATTCACTATGACCAGAGAGGAAACAAGATGCCCCTCACTAAACAAAAAACTAAAATTCCTTCTGGGAGTAACATGCACCCAGAAAACACAATCCCTCACATCTTGGAGAAATGCTCCCATTTACTAGAACCCAGTTTCCCATGTTTGCTTTAACTCCAACTTCAGATTAGGAGGGAGCAGCAACCTTAAGCAACCCACCTGTTATCCCTCCACATAGTGACCCAATGCTGAATTAACAGAAACTGGCTAAAATTACAACCACACTTAACGGGTGTGAACACCCTGACGAGTGAAATACTAATGCCAAATCTACATGAATAACGACACAGGCTCTCAATAATACGTGGAGGCCGTGAATACACAAGAGTAGAATAAATATAAAAAAAAACATAAGGTCCAATGTTAAGTCCCAAACCAGTAGAATCTTCTCGACAAGAACAACAAATGCTCTTCAATATCCTGAGGGTTAACAGTCCGATCTTCGCATCCTGAAACAGAATCGTTGAACATCAAACTGCTCCTGAAATCCAATAAGAGAACACTCCATTTCAAGGGTCCTTAAACAATGCTGAAGAAGTTCATGGAGAGCAGAGGCAGTCGACTCTTGGGATTCAAAAGTCTTCCATTCATTATCGATGCAGACTTGGGAGTCTTGCCGGTATCCCATAACGGAATTTAATTCGCTGCTATTAATTTTTAACCAGTGGATGAAATGTAGCACGTTTCTGCCGAACGGAAAGTGGCAAATCCTGCACCACTCTGATTTTGGAACCTTCCCAAAATATGTCTTTAATTTCTCTCACTTTGTCAATGAGCAGCTGCCTCTCTTGATAGTTTAGAAATTTAAAAATAAATACTCTGGGAGGACGATCCGGGGGTGGTACTGGGCGTAAAGCCCTATGGGCCCTTTCAATAACGTAGGCTGCACCGAACTGTGAGGGTCCTGCAATTTTTTCTGTTAATTTTTGAGCAAATTTAATGGGCTCAGTACCTTCGGCTTTTTCTGGCAGTCCAATAATGACAACGTTATTACGCCGATTACGGCCCTCTAAATCTTCCACTTTTAATTCCAGCTTCTGTATTCGATGTGCCATCTTGTTAACCGAGGAATCCAGTCTGTCTGTGTGTCCCTCCAATGATTTAATGCGTGCCTCCCCATCAGATGTTCTGCGCGATAGTTCCTCAATGGCAGTCGTGATATTTTTAATGTTCCCAGACAGATCCTGGACCGCGTCCTTTAGCTGTCTTATTTCCTCAAGAAACCGCGTCAGGGAAAGAGGCTCCTCGGCAATACAAGACTCCCCCGCCCCCTGGGCTGACGACGAGGCCGAGGCTTTGGTTTTTTTAGCGGCCTTCTCTGGGGTTGCGGGGGGTGTGCCGAGGCGGAGGTTTGCGCATCTCGACCTCCATAAACGATCTCGGTGTGCACTCTCTAGCGTGTTACTGGCAGCAAAGCGAAAAGATTATGTTAAAAGGAGTCGGAAAAAGGTTTAAACATCGTCGGCGGAACGGAGCTCTCGGTAAGCGCAGCTACTCCGTGTTCCACATCACGTGACTCCACCGAGAATCTTTTCCATTTAAAGGCATAACATTTTCTGGTCGACTGCTTATGGGATGCCTCAACAACGCTGAGGACCTCGTCGGAAAGACCAAAGGCTCATGCGGCTCTAGCCCAGGAACCAGGCCATCAGGTGGAAGGATTGAAGGTTCGGATGGAGCACCTTCCCTTGTTGACTGAGATCAGGTCAAGGCGGGCTGGAAGCCACCTCGGGAGCCTGGAGCTGAGGCTGAGGAGATCTGGGTACCAGAAATAGCGAGGCCAGTCTGGGGCTACCAGAATCACCTGCGCCTTGTCCCTCTTCGCCTTGAGAAGCACCTTGTGATCAAGGGAAATGGAGGGAAGGCGTAGAAGAGGCCTTGGGTCCACGGCCTCGAGAAGGTATCCCCCTGCAGCAAGCCCTGCTGAGGGGGCGGGCATGAAACAGCCTCAGCTTGGCTTTCTTCTTGGAGGCAAACAGGTCCACTTGAGGGGTGCCCCAATGGGAGAACAGGTCTTGAACTACCTCCGGCAGGAGAGATGACTCGTGAGATGCAGCGCCTATCCGGCTGAGGGCATCGGCCAGACTGTTCGAGGCTCCTGCCTCATGGATGGCTAGGAGATCTGCCTTCAGGCTGATCACGAGAGACCAAATGCAGAGAGCTTCCTTGCACAGAGGCAAGAAGTGTGTCCCGCCCTGACGGTTGAGACAGTACATGGTTGTGGTGTTGTCCGTCTGCACCTGAACCACTTGACCCCATACAAACGGAGCGAAGGCGGTGAGGGCTAGCCGTACCGCTCGAAGCTCCAGCAGGTTGATGTGGCATCGGGACTCCTGAGGGGACCAGAGGCCGTGGGCCCAGAGCTCCCCCAGAGGCACCCCAACCCATCAAAGAGGCGCCGGTCGAAGGGATGACCGCTGGCTCGGCGGACAAACGGATACCCTCCTACAGATGAGCTGGGACGAGCCATCACTGCAGGCCATCCCCACATCTTCTGGGGTCACAGTTACTGGCTGGTCCAAAGGACCGAGCACTGAGACCACTGGCGGGCCAGCCCCCATTGCAGGGGACGCATATGCCAGCGGGCCCAACGGACCACACTGGTGCAAGCCTCCATGAGACCCAGAAGGCGCAGGAAGTCCCGGGCAGGGTGCAATTGCCCAACCTGAAATGACTGGACAAAGGAGGAAAGACCTCGGCCCTATCCACTGGGAGCTGTGCTCAGGCTCAAAGAGAGTTGAACTCTACCCTGATGAACTGAATCACCTGCGATGGCACGAGTTCCGATTTGGCCTTGTTGATCAGGAGACCAATATTAGAGCAGACCTGGAGGGCAGATCTCTGGACCACTCCACCTCCAACCTGAAGGGGCTGCTATCAGCCAGTCGTCCAGGTAAGGTACACCCGGACCCTCGGCACCATAGGAATGCTGTCACCACTGCCATGCATTTGGCGAAGACCCTGGGAGCTGGAGAAAGGCCGAAAGGCATGGCCTGGAACTCGTAAAGGATCCCTCCGCTCTGAAGTGGAGGAATCGCCGATGTGACGGACGGATTGGGACGTGAAAGAACACGTCCTGGAGATCCAGAAAACAAAACCACATGCCTAGTTCCAAGGATGGAATGATCTGAGCCAGAGTGACCATCCTGAAGGTGTGCGGCCTTAGGAAAGTACAGTTACGTAAGAACTTACCGTAACAGTAGATCTTCGAGAACAGCTCTTGCAGCAGGTAACACCATTAGGACTGAAGCCGGCAGGCGTCAGGACCCCACGGAAATCTTCTAGCTAGCAGTCTTCAGCGGGGACCGCCCCCGACGTCGGTCCCGCCCCCGACGTCAGACGTAGTACATAAGGAGGCGGTCCCGCCAGATTCCCCAGTTCTCCCGCCGGAGACTCCCGGCCGCAGGATGACATCAGAATGGGAGACCGAGGATCCGCCATTAAAAGATAAAGGGCATAAGCCCCTGCCCAAGGTTCGGTAAGCCATACCTCCTCCAAGGGGGAATGGTGGTCGGGAAGGTACCTGCTTCAAGAGCTGTTCTCGAAGATCTACTGTTACAGTAAGTTCTTACGTAACTGTACTATCTTACTTCACGATACAGCTCTTGCAGCAGGTAACACCATTAGGACTGATTCCCAAGCAATAGCGCCTGTAAGCATTCTGGGAGGAGGAAATTAGGAGAGATCTTTAAAGAGGTCCTGAGTCTAGGACAGGAGACCCTGTAGCACGGCCAGGCCAAAACCGGCTCTCCGCCATGAAGTAATATCCAGGCTATAATGCCTAATAAATGTGTGCACAGAGCTCCAAGTAGCTGCAGCACAAATGGCAGAGGTAGAGACGTTACGCAGTGCTGCAAAGGAGGTAGCTACACCTCTAGTCGAGTGGCCCGGACTGTACCCGGAGGGACTTCTGTTTGCTGTCGTGCAAATATGAAATACACTGGACGAGCCAGCGAAAGGGTCTGTTTTGAGACTGGTTGGCCCCGCATCCTCTCAGCGAAGGAAACGAATAACTGCTCCGACTTGCGAAGTTGCTTAGTTCTGTTCAGGTAGTACCTGAGACAGCGGTGAACGTCCAGGGTGTGAAGCAATGCCTCTCCTCTACTAGAGTACTTAGGAAAGTACACCGGCAAATCGATGTCCTGGTTGAAAGTGAGAGCAGAGACCACCTTAGGCAAGAATTTTGGATTCGTCCTCAAAGACACTCTGTCCTGGTGGAAAATTAAATAAGGCTCCTTGCACATGAGAGCGTGAAGCTTGGAAACTCTCCTTGCTGACGTGACAGCAACTAAAAATAATGTTTTCCATGAAAGAAAACGCAGCTCGCAATCCGCGGCAGGTTCAAAGGGAGGAAGCATGAGTTGTTCCAGGACAAAGAGTAAGTCCCACAGAGGACCTGGATCCTTAATGGGTGGCCTAAGGTGTAACAACCCTCTCAGGAAGTCTTGAGGCATCAAGCTGTGCCACTGTGCGCTGTCCCACCGGAAGTGGTAAGTCAAATCGCACAGAGGTGCACTTTGATAGAGGAGTAGCGAGACCCGAATGGAATAGGGAAAGCAGGTATTCCAGCACCACTTTCACTGGGCATCCTAGAGGGGAAAGGCTGCGGCTCTGCGACCACAAGCAAAAACGGCGCCATTTCATGGCGTACGTCGCATGCGTTGCCGGCTTTCTGGCCGTGGCAAGAACTTCCGCCACCTCTTGCGAGACCCCGTGTTGCAAAATGGCTATGTCTCTAGGAGTCATGCATGCAGGTTCAGTGAGCGTAAGTCCGGGTGGACTAGTGAACCTTCCTCCTGAGACAAGAGATGGGAGCTGAAAGGCATGGGACTGGAGGTTCCCGGACAGCTGTGTCAGCAAGGGGAACCAGATCTGCTTGGGCCAGAAAGGAGCTACCAAGATCATTGTTGCATGCTCCCTGCGTAGTTTGAGAAGGACTCTCTGGATCAACGGGAAGGGAGGGAAGGTGTAGAGGAAACTGTCCGCCCAGGAGAGGGACAACGCCTCGCCAAAAACACTAGGCCCAGGATCTAGCGAGCAGAAATTGAGCAGTTTTATGCTGATGGGAAGCGTTAATAGGTCCAGCTCTGGAGTGCCCCATCAAGAAACAGATCCTCTACTCCCTTGAAGAAGTTCCCACTGTGGACCCTGGCCTGGGAACGACTCAGGCCATCTGCGATTGTGTTTTCCACTCTGGGAACGTGAACTGCAATCAGGCTCACGCCGTGTTGGATTACCCAATCCCACACTCTCATGGCTTCCCTGCAAAGGGGGTAAGAGTGTGCGCCCTTGCTTGTTGAGGTAATACATCACAGCCGTATTGTCTGTTTGAAGCATAAGAGTATTCGGCGGGATTTCTGACTGAAAGGCCTGCAGGGCATAAAGGACCACCCTCATCTCCAGAATGTTGATGTGGAGATGAGCTTCTTGAGGGGTCCACGTTCCCTGGGACCTCACCCCATTCAGGTGTGCTCCCCACCCCAGCCCTGAGGCATCTGTGGAAAGAATCACCTTCGGATGGCGCTGTGAATGGAACACCCGCAGAGAGTGTCCCTGGTTTTGCACCACTGCCAGTCTCGAATCACGGCGCCATGATTCTGACCGGCTGCTGCATGTGGTCTTGCCTTTGGTCCCACTGCACCTTGAGCATCCACTGAGTTACTCAGATGTGGAGCCGTGCAAAGGGACGGTTGGAATGGCCGCAGCCATGTGTCCGAGCAAACGAGGACCAGCCTGGCCGGGCAGTCTTCACGAGAGATCCCTGATGAGGGATCTGATGTGTTCCGCTCTTTCGTCGGGAAGAAATGCTTTCCCTTGGACGGTGTCCAGAACTGCGCCTATGAACTGCAGCTTCTGAGACAGTACGAGGAGAGACGTCTCATAATTGATTAGGATGCCCAGAGACTGGAACAGAACCTGGGTGCTCTGGATAGCCAGCAACAGCGCCTCTGGAGGCGGCCATGAGAAGCCAATCGTCCAGGTACGGGAACACATAGTGGCCCTGTCTCCTTAAAGACGCTGCCACGACTGCCATGCACTTGGTAAAGACCCTGGGGGCCGATGACAGTCCAAACGGAAGAGCTCGGAACTGAAAGTGGTGGCCGAGAAACTCGAAGCGCAGGAACCTCCTGTGCGCTTGAGCCACAGGGATATGCAGGTAGGCGTCCTGCATGTCTAGAGATGCTAAGAAGGCATCCTTCTTTAGCATGGGGATGAGACCCTGAAGGGTCACCATGCGAAATCGTTTATAGGCGACCGACATATTGAGGTCGCTGAGGTCCAAGATTGGACGGAGGTCCCCTGTTTTCTTCGGAACCAGAAAGAAGTGGGAATAGTATCCGGACCTATCTGGTCCTCTGAACATACTCCACCGCTCCCTTTTGCAGGAGCGTGAGTATTTCTTGCCTGATAAGCAATTTATGCTGACCAGAGTAACGGGAGAGCAGAGGAGGCCTCGAGGGTGGCTTGTCTGCGAATTCTATAAAGTGGCCTCTTTCGACCAACTGAAGGACCCACCTGTCGGTGGTTATGGACTGCCACCCTGGCAGGTAGTCCGCAATGCGACCCCCGACCTTGATGTCCCATTGATCCTGAGGGGCGGGGGCTGGGAAGGAGTCATGCTGTGGCGGCGGAGGGACCCGTGGGCTGAGCCGGCTTAGCTGGACGCTGACTTCGGCCCGTGGACAACTTTCCCTGGGCTCTGCGAGAAAAGGAGCCCCTCTGTTGTGGGCCGGTGCGGGACTGCTGTCTCTGCGTCCGGCCATGAAAACGGCTTTGGTTCCTACGAAAGGAACTAAGCCTGGGTCGGTACATTGCCTGGACCGACCTCACCGCCTTCCCGGCCTCTTGGAGCTTGGTGAGGACCTTCTCAGAGGATTCACCAAAAAGAACTTCTCCATCAAAAGAGGCGTCCAGGATGTTCTTCTGGACGTCCGGGTGAATCCGAGACACGGAGCCATGAGCGCCCAGAGGAGGCCTGAAGCTGCCGCCTGGCCGAGGAGTCCGCGGAATCGCGACGCTGCTCAGAGCACCTGGGTTCCCACGTCCAACTCACGTGGAGGAGTTGCAACATCTACTCCTTCTGCTCACCATCTGGCATCTTGTCCGCCAGATCCAGTCCCTGCTCCCACAAGGCATTTTGGAACTGTACCATGTGGGTTAAGTAGTTCAGGGATCTGATGGCGCAAGTAGCGGAAGCATACGTGCGCCTGCCCATAGCGTCCAGCTGTTTGGACTCCGGGTCTGGTGGCAGGGTGCTCAAATGTTGCAGTCTCTGGGACCGGTCATGAAAGGCTGTTATGACCAGAGAATCGCCAGAGGATGTGAGCAAGCACTGGTCCTCCTTAGGGGCCTTGTACAGGCGGGCTTTCTTCGGCATTGCCGGGAGCGAGTGTGGACGCTTCCACGCTGCCTTGGTGACATACACGAAAGTGTCCACCAAGGGTGGTACCACCACAGGCTTAGGGTCTTTCTGCTGAAGATACCTGGTGAGGCGTAATCTCTCGGGGTCTAATTCTTCTGCGTCCCAGCCCATGTTCTCTTGGATATGCCTCATGATCTCTGAGAACGATGGGTCATCCGGAGGAGATCTTGGAAGTTCACGTGGGTCCGGAGAAGGGACGTTGATCGGAGAGGGGGATCTGGATCCTTCCGAGAATTCCGATCCCGTGTCCTCCGTCAAGGCAAATGACGGCGTCTTCTGGGTCTCTTAGGGTTGGGTGACCCTGAAGAAGATCTGGACAGAGGTCTCCTTTTGTCTGGTCTACCCCTAGGAGGATCCGCAGGCTCCTGGGGGGAAGGTACTCGGCCTGCAGCCCCGGATGGAGTAGGGGGCGCAGGGGCCGGTGGAGTCGCAGGTGGAGGAGGTGTGGGAACCACATCCCTTTTTATGGTGTCCCACCAGTAAGTGAACAACTCCTTGACCTCGGATATGCTGAGGCCCAACGACGGACCGGGCGCCGATGGCCTGTCGTCGGGTTCTGGCGTCGGCTCCCCAGGGGTCTCAGGTTCCGGAGAGGGTTCCCTGGGGGGTGCGACAGGACCGGGTTCGCCCGTCTGGTCCTCGGGCTGGGTCAGCTCCTCCTCCGTCATTGTCTCCTGACCGACGCCGGTGGGAGGCGCTGTCCTTCTTCTGATGGGTACGGACGCCGTCCCGCCGACGCACCGGAAGACGCAGGCCTAACCGCGACGGGCGCCTGGCAGTCGACGGTTCCTGGGACTTAGGATGAATGGGCATGCCGGACGAGCCGGGCGCCGGGTCCGACGACTTCTTCAAGGAGGTAAGCTCTTTGGTCTTCCGCTGTGAAGGAGGAGGCAAGGAGACAGACCTGACGCTCGGATTCGGAACAGCGGAACCAGACTTGTGGTGGTGATGGCGGTCCCCGACCTAGCCAGGGCCTTAGAGGAAGATGAGGAAGGCCTGGGGTCTTAGCCTGAGAGCGGAAGAGGAGCCCGGAGGGGTCTTCACCGCTTCGGGGTGGGGGAGGCTGAGAACGGGCCGGGAGGAGAGCAGTCGGACCGGAGCCGGAGCTATGGAGTCAGGAGGCCCTGACGGGGACTTAGATCTAAGTCTCTCCTGTGCTTCTCGGGTGTCTCCGGCCTTCTCTGAAGATTCCCTCTGGAGGCTGCGCCCATGGCTTTAATTTTCTACGAAAGCAGGAACGCCTGAAGGGCCTTCTGACGGCGGATCCGGGTCTGGCTGTTGAACCCCTGACAAAAGGAGCAGGACTGGGTGTCGTGGTCTGGGCCTAGGCACCGGACGCAGGCCGAATGCGGATCCTTGAACGGGATTTGCTTCCCACAGGCGCACTTCGATGGATGGCCTTCAACGGAGGTTGGAGAGGACATCAGACAGCAAATGAGCCGAAAAAAGAACTTTTTTCCCAAAGGAAGAACTTAACCGGGCGTCGCGCGCTAGAAACGAGCCGAAGGGACGAGACATGCAAGTCGATGGCGAGAAAGAACTGGGGAATCTGCCGGGACCGCCTCCTTATGTACTACGTCTGACGTCGGGGGCGGGACCGACGTCAGGGGCGGTCCCCGCTGAAGACTGTTAGCTAGAAGATTTCCGTGGGGTCCTGACGCCTGCCGGCTTCAGTCCTAATGGTGTTACCTGCTGCAAAAGCTGTATCTCGAAGTAAGATCTTGTTCAGGTCATGCAGATCAAGAATGGGGCACCAGCTCCCCCATCCGTTTTGGGACCAGGAAGTACCTGGATACAAACCCTGGGCTTGAGGAGGATCCGCCACCTTGCTGATCACCTCCTTTGGAGGAGCAGAGCAAGCCAACAGAGGGCTCGGAACGGTAGCCCCCAGTGGCGGCTCGATAGGGAGGGTCCCTCGAGTTAGGCAGACCCCGCCCGACCACTTCAATCAACCAACGGTCCGTGGTGACAGCGGACCAGGCAGAAAGGAAGTGGCTGAGCCGGAACCCAGGGGAGGAGTGACGAGATTGGGAGCGGCACTCCTCAACCCATCACTGGGCAGGCTTGGAGGAAGGGCCAGCCGAGGAGCTGCCTGGACCTTTCCCTCCAGGCTTCCTGTAGAAGGAAGCAGCAGGCTTCGCCTTGGGGGACCAAGCATGAGCCTGCTGGCCATGTTGCTGGTGCAAACCCGCTCATCCCCTGGCTCAGGGTCCTTGACCGGGGACTTCGGCTCAGGAGGCCGAGGCAAGTCTTCGGTAAGCACTGGGGGAACCGGTGAAGGGGGGTTGTCAGCCTCCAGTCGACAGCCCGTCCAACGGGTTGAGAAAATCTCACCGATGATCGACGGGGTGTCTCGGCCGCTGACCTGACGGGACACTGAAAAGCCAGCGCCTTAGCTGCAACCAAGACCAAAGTTGATAAGAGACGCCCGGGAGTGAGATCTCTCCCACTCCCACAAACATCGACGGTGGGACTTACCTTTCAGTTCCTTCTTCTTTGACCGACTGAAGTGAGTCCCTGAGAGCCCCTCTCCCTTTGTGGAGAGGGACTGACAAAGCTCCCTAAAGGAAGCAGTATAGGAGGAGCCCAAGGAGAGCAGGATAAACGCAGACACTGAGGAAGAAGACGACGCGTCCTGGGCTGCCTCCTCCTCGAGGGCGATTAACTGCTCCAGCTGCTCCGTGGAGCCCGCAGCCATGGACACCGCCTAACGGGCCTCCTTTGACTTCACCGGCGGAAGCCACTTTTTCGGGGCGCCTCAGTTGTAGTCAGGCAGCGTGGTCTTCAAGAACCGAAGCCGAAAAGGACTTGCAAAGATCGTAGGCCTGTGGATCATGGGCAAGCCCCAGGCGGTAGATGCATGTGGCGTGCGGGTTGGTCAGAGACATCTTCTGCCACGCAAGGGCACCAGCGGAAGCCAGAAGTAGATTTAGAATCCATTGCAGCTCATGAGGGAAGGAGAAGACTTAAGCCTCATGAATTTAAGTACGATTTTCGGTAAAACCGGAGGTTTAGGATCCAGGTCTAGAGACGCAAGAGAGCTAAGGAGGGAACCTCAGCTTCCAAGCGGTAAGGAAGATCTGGCGTCATGGGGTGGAGCCAAATGTTTTACCACCCGATTGGGTGGGAAGAGCCAGCTTGAAGACTTTCCGGCCCATCTTAAAGAGGCAAGGAGCCTGCCAGACAGTGTGGATTGAACATCATATCCACGTCCCTAGAAAAACATTTTTCACTGCACTGTTGTTTTAAAAAGGAATGAGGCTTGAGGTAATGCCAAGGACAGCAGGAAGGCTGCTTTTGAACTGGTTTTGTGTTCAATATGTACAAAAAAACCTGGCAGCTGATGGTACATTTTTTGGAAGAAAAAAAAAACTACAGCTTTATGTTACATTTTGTTTTACTAGCGACTGTCCTGCACTACATAGTTATATAGTGATTTAGGCATTGGCTCAGGTCTTGCATAGCTTCGCCTCTGAGCCTATGCAGTTCTGCCACGCCACCTTTCTTGGTATGCACTGCCATTAGGTACTTTGGCCAAGTGGTCTAAGATGCAGGATTTAGACACCAGTCTCTCTAGTAACATGGGTTTGAATCCCACTGCTGACAATATCTGCAATGGTGGTTCTGTGATAGAACTCTCGCCTGCCACACAGAAGGCCTGGGTTCGAGTCCAAGCCAAGGCACTGTTCCTTCACTAGGGCTAAGTTTCAGTGGAGGGTCACTAGGTAGAAGGCAGGCATCCTGCCAGAAGGAAGCCTGAGGCAGGACTCCTAGAATATGAAGACCTCTCCTACTGTCAAGAGGGTCCCGGGGAGCCACAGAAAAGAGGCTAAGAGCTCCTGCTTGCCCTCCCCCGAGTGGGCCCCTGATGCTTCCCAAATAGTGGCAGTGAGCCCAGAGGTCCCAGTGAGACTTTGCCCACAATTGGGCTCAATGGGGAGGGGGGCAAGCATTGAGGAGGCACTGCCCAGAAGCTGAGGCCCAAGAGGGGATGGTGGCCGGGAAGCAGTGATGAATGGTGAAGATATACAGTAAGATCAAGAATTACAGTAGGTACGTACGTAATTTTCATATCTTAACTGCATCAATCTTTACCATCCATCACTGGTGGGTGAGTACCAAGCACCACAAAGTGGTACTAGTACTTCCTCGGCTAGCTAGCCTTCAGCCTCCCCTTGGGGACTCATGAAAGAGAGGGCCCATCATGGGTCTGGCCAGATCCTCTACTATACAAAGCCAGGATGAGCCTCCTGACCTGCAGGAGAGGGAGGGTGCCCTGACATTTCTCGCCTGGCCCTGCAAGAGATAAAAAACAGGCCTCCCAGAATGGTGAGGCAGTCACCCTGCGTAGGGCCAAGGGTGACAACCAGGAAAGACGAAGCCATGTCATCCATCTAATGCAGACCGCAGATCCCACAATCCTGGAGGCTACCACGCTGGCGTCATAAGATGCCCACACCTGGCCTCTGGTGGAGATGGTGATGGCCCGCCTGATTGCCTTGCAATCAGGCATGGCCGCCAGGATTTGTCCCGACGAAGCCCACAGGCACCTTTCATAGGCCACCACATGTGCCTGATGAGCAGCTATGGACAGCAAGAGACGACAGAGGTAAAAACTCTTCTGCCCCAGCGATCGAACTCTGCAGAGTCTGCGTCTGGAGGACAGTCTCTTGTTAGGCGCAGACATCCAGAAGGGGTATCCAGCCACTCAAAGCCTGATGTGGGGTGGGACAAAGACCCTGGACACTGTGAGGGAGTGCAATACCTGTGCTGGTGATCCGTAGGGACCAGGGAAGTGGAGGCAGGGAACTGCCAGACACCGTGCGACTCCCCATAAAAGGCAGAGGTCATGGAGAGATCACCATCGAATCCTAGCTGTACTCCCAAAGGAAAACCATTGTCACACGTGCAGAATTGCATTGAGTTGTTTAGGAAGGATTGAGCTCCTCCATCACTGTCACCAGGAACTGCTGATAGTCTGTGATGTCAACATCAGAAGATTGGTACAAAGTGGAGTCCTCTTCTACGGAGGAGGAAGCTGACAAAGTGGAAGGGCTCTGCATAGGGAATGACAGTGCAGCAAGAGGAGATGCAAACACCAGCTCATCCATGGCCCTGTAACAGATGGGGAAAGCACTCGCCATCGCCCTATACTGCTCCCAAGTGAGAGGTCTCAAGGGACCGTAAGACCCCGGAGAAGGTTGGGGGGGGGGGATTGATGAGGAGTTGAAGGCTGAACAGAATGGTCCTGAGAGACCAGAATCCCTCTGCTAGGGCTGTGCCCAAGCGGGGACCCTCTGAAATGAAAAGGGTACACTGTTGAGACCCCACCTGTTGCTCAAACCTCCTCAAGCTGGCAGGGGGAGCCCTAGGGAGAAGACCCTGGTGAGGAGACCAAGGGTGGCCCTTGTCCCCACCACCCATGCAAGATTCCACACCCTAGATAGGGAGGGGTGCCCGCCCAGCACCGACTCCACCCCAGGGTGACAGAGGTCACCAGGGCAGAGAGGGAGGCTGAGAGGGTCCCCGGCTCAGAGGACTGAGACCTGCCCCTCGAGAGAGGTCCCACAATGGCCACCACTCTCAGGGAGGAGGAGACAGAGAAGCCAGCAACAGGGTCGGCCTCTGAATGCTCCTTGAACTCCATGTCGGCACAGAAGACTGACTCGGCACCAAAGCCGGCATCCCCCATGGGGACAGCCCCCTAGGTGGCGCCATCACCCAAGGAGGCAGCGACCGTGGCACAGACGTCTACCACAGCACCGACAGTGGCACCGTCACCAGAAGCGGCACCGACATCATCACTGGCCACAGCGTTGACCTCAAATGCGGCGTTGACTTTGTGGACGGCACCGATCGCAGCACCGACACCGAGCGCGACACTGATTGCAGCGCTGCCAGGCGCAGCACTGACTGTGGCACAGACCATAACACCATCATCGGACATGGCACTGCAAGCGGCGTCACCACCCAAGACAGTGCCGGAGTCCACAGCAGCACCAAGCATGGCACTTACAGAGGAAATGGTGGTGGTGTGTACGGTTTCAACCCTATGAACGAAACTCACAGACGAAGACCTCGTGCAGATCCCAGGGAGTAACCGTCACTCCAGAGAGCTCGATTGCCAATCCAGATCAGCCTGATCATCCTCTGAATCCAAGGAAGAGAGCACGGCGATCCCAAGAGAGGCAGCCCCGGCCACTCTACCCGTACCGGCACCGAGAGCGATGTCGGGAGGGGACTCTGCAGCAGCCGGGGTTTGGCCTCACTTACCGACACCAGAATCGGTGACAGAAGCCGAGGCTGCATTCCCCCAAAGCCCTCGAGGGAACCACCGATGCAGGCCCCATGTGTAGCTGAGGCATTGACACTGGGGTTGGTCGGTTCCCCGGTTGCAAGCAATCCACGGCCGGCCTCCCAGAAGGGGCTGACCATTCCCGACTGCTCGCCCAGGCATCCGGGCTCAGCGAGACCTCAGCCAGGGGAGGCCTGCTCCACGGTGCACGTAGCAGTGGGGGGGGGACACCTGGGGGATGGGCCCAAGGACCTTGCTTTAGCAGCCCTCATGTGACGCTGACCACCAAAGGTTGGGGGGTCATGGCCCAACCTTGCCACGCAGATAGATCTTCAAGAAGTGGTAATCCACACTAAAACAGGCGTCATAGCGATCCATGTCATGGTTTGGCCCTAGGCAGGTAAAGCATCGGTCATGCGGGTCCATTACGGAAAACAGACTTCCAGTGGGGCACAGACGCATAGGGGAGGTCCCTGCCTTTGAACATTTTTGCTCTGAACCGGACATGATCCGACTGCATACAACTTAACAAAAACGAAAGGGAAAGACTTGATGCCAAACTGAGAACTTTTTAAGAAAAATAAAAAAAGACAATACCAACATGGAGTCGAACTAGTGTGGCGTCGAGTATTCTAACCAAATGAGTGGAAACAGCAGAACTGGGAGTGACTCAGATGATTTTCTTGCTGTCCCACGAAGTTGCTGCAGCCTCGCTGGCGGGAAAAGCAGAACTGAGGGCTTGGAGGGCCAGCATCGGTTACTGGCCAACCCGTGAGTGCCATGCAATGCCGGCCTCAGGGCAGCAGCGCCCTCATGGCTCTCCTCCTAGGAGAGGGAAAGTTAGTGAAAAACAGTCATTTGCAGGTTCTCCCGCACCTGCAAACCTTACACTCTGTTCTAGTTTTCAGAAAAGCGCTTTTCAGTATCGCAGTTGTTCAATTGCTAAAGAGAAGGGAGTGGACGTTGGTCGGTTCCATTAATCGTAAAGGTGCGGCCGCACCTTTACAGTTAATGAGCTGCACCCGCCCGCCATACTTCCGGGTAGTGGATTTTTCGTAATTAAACAACTTTGCGGTGCAAGAAAAAAGGTGCTTTTCTCTGAAAAGCTAAACTGGAGGGTAAGGTTTGCAGGGGCAGGAGCCCCTGCAAATGACTGTTTTCCTTTAAAGCTAAAAAGCTTCCTGAGGGGTCCTAGCGCCCCCGGTGTAGTACCCACCAGTGATGAATGGTGAAGATTGATACGGTTAAGATTATATATTCTCCCAAGATCCATGAAGATTTGTCAATCCCGGGAGATCCATAATCTCAGTGATAAGTTCTCTGACAAAATCTACCCCAGTTTATTGTTTTTTTCTTAAGCCATTTGTTCAGAACCTGAAATCTTATACTAGAGACACCATGCACATTCAGAATAAAATGCAGAGTGTGACATGGGAGGAAGACTTTCTCTGGTTGACCACAGATGTCAAAAGTCTGTATACTTGTATCAGACATCATGGAGGATTAGAAGCAGTACAGCACTTTTAAGTGAACCACATCAAGGTGATGAAATACCAACCGCCTTCCTAATACAGGCCCTTGAGTTTGTTCTAGTAAAAACAATTTTGTTTTCGATTAAGCAACTTTATAGACAAAATGTGGAACTGTAATGGGGACCTCTATGGCCCCAGTCATGCAAAGTTGGTAATGGGCCTGTGGGAGGACAAATTTGTATACTTAGATAAAAAGACTTTTGCTGAGTTCCAAGAATCCACAATCCTCATCCCAGCAGAATCACTAACACGGAAATTCTCCCAGATGCCCTCAGTGATCACTCTCCAGTTATTTGCCACTGGTCAAACAAGGCACCTAAACCCAAGTCCTCTTTCTCCTATAAAAAAATCTTAAGAAAAGGAAAGCTTCCACAGTTCCTTGTTGCCCTGTCAACGGTTGACTGGACACTCCTTGAGCAGTGTCGACCAAGCACTTGACTTCTTCATTGCCCAGTTTAACAAAGTTTGTAACAGTTTTGCCCACCTATGTAAATGCAAAACTCAATCTACCACTAATCACTGGATTAACCCCTGAACTCATCTCCATGATGCGAAACAGAGATGACCTCTGGCACCGAGCCATGGACTCAGGGAAACCACACGATATGCAGCTCTATAAGGCGGCTAGGAACCAGTGTACAATAGCTATCATGAGCCAAGCAAGTCTTCTACAACCAGGAACTTACTAACTCCTGGAGAAATAGCAAATCCTCCTGGGAGAACATCAAGAGCCTCATGGGTAAACCAAGCAAATCCTCCCCCACTATGATTGAGGTTAACGGCTCCACTTTACAGGACCCCAAAGAAACAGCAGACTCCTTTAATCTCGCATTCACTGAACTCAGCAGTGTCCCCCCACAACTTCTTTGACAACTCTGCCCAGCACTGACTCAATAATAAAATCAATCTCCACAGTAATACCCCCCCATTCTACTTTAAGAGGGTATCCATGTCTGAACCTAAAAGATATCTTAAAGTGCTAAGCAAAGCCAGTTTCAGCAGCAATACCCTTGACCTCAAACTCTTCTCTCTCTCTCCCCTTGATGTTGTCCTACAACCTCTCACTAAACATCTGAATCTCTCACTCTCTCATAAACAATTCCCCCAGCTCTGGAAATCAGCAGTGGTCACACCCGTTCATAAAAGTGGGGACAGGTCTCTTCTCTCCAACTGCTGCCCTATCTCTATCCTCCCACCACTCTACAAGGCGTTGCAACGAATTGTAGCTGACCAGCTGTCTGAACACCTCAACAAATATAACTTACTCTGCCCGCAACAACATGGCTTTAGAAAAGCCCATAGTACTACCACCGCAGATAAGGACCGCTTGGCCCACCTAGTCTGCCCATTTCCCTACCTGATGGATAAGCTGCAGATTCTAGTTAATCAACAGCTTACTTCTTCCTACCCCCCACTAGAATTGCCTTATGCCTGTCCCATGCATTCTTGAATTCTCCATCTGTTCCTGACTCCTCAACCTCCTCAGGAAGGTTGTTCCATGCATCCACAACCCTCTCTGTGAAAAAATACTTTCTAACATTACCTGTGAACTGTCCCCCCTCTATCTTCAAATTGTGCCCCCTTGTTCTTGTACATCTCTTCTTCTGAAAGATACTACCCTCTTGTACTTTGTTAATTCCCTTGAGACACTTGAAAGTTTTTATCATGTCCTCTCTCTCTCTCCCTCCTTTCCTCAAGGGTATACATATTAAGCTGCTTTAGTTTCTCCTCATATGTCCTCTGGTGCAGACCCTGCACCATTTTGGTTGCCCTTCTCTGAACAGCCTCCACTCTGTCTATGTCTTTGCGGAGATGGGGTCTCCAGAATTGCACGCAGTACTCCAGATGGGGTCTCACTAACTGTCTGTACAGAGGGATAACAACTTCCTGTTTTCTACTGTTGATGCCTCTCCCTATGCATCCCAGTATCCCCCCAGCCCTCCTTACTAACTTCTCACATTCACAGTCACATATGACTTCACCAGCCATATTCATAAGTCGACTGACACTGGCCACCTACTGGGTGCAGTGTTCATTGATTTGAACAAGGCATTTGACACTGTGAACCACCAGCTCCTGCTTCACTCACTCTCTTCCCTTGGACTATCTAATTATGTAACCAAATGGTTTGAAAGCTACCTCTCGGCAAGCAGTCAAAATCATTGACTCTCAAGTGCCCTTCCTGTCCGCTCTGGTGTACCCCAGGGTTTCATCCTTGGCCCTCTACTTTTCAGCCTTTTCATCAATACTCTTCTTGCAGTTTGCAATAATAACTTAATATTCTATGCCGATGATGCAGTCCTCTTTTCCTCCCATACTGACCCGTCTCGCTCTCCAAGGTGCTACAGACGAACTTTAGCCTAGTTGAAACCTGGCTTCTCCAACATAAGCTGCTGATGAATTACAAAAAAAAAAGCAAAGTCCATGCTGTTCCATAGCTCTCACAGCAAATACAGATCCATAAACTTCACCATACATAATGAACTTGAACAGCCACTTGAGCAAGTGCAGGAGTTTAAATACCTTGGTATTACCCCGATTGCATGGTGTCTTTCAGCTCGCATGTTCAACACATCTCAAAATCAGTCGACTCAAGAACTGGGGTCCTCTACCGCCACCATCGCTGTCTTAACAAAGAAGCAATGCGCAGCCATAACTGCCTCAGTCCTACCTGTCATTGATTATGGGCTTGTCTTCTACAGGGCTGCCGTTGATACCACCTAAAACAGGTCAAGACAGCCCTTAACAAATGCAGCAGAATTCTCACTGGCGCAGGGAAGCATATGCATACCTGTGATCTCTACAAGCAATCCAACTGGCTCAATCTAAATAGTAGACTTGCCTACCAGATCTGCCTACTGGCTAAGAAAATTTGTCTTAACCTCACACCCCCTGCAACTCAGGCCTTAATGTTGCCCACAGTCACTGCACATTTTACGTGCAGTTCCCTCAAACCAATGTTTATCGTTCCATTCTGCCGTACCAGCCATGCTCAAATGGAAATTACGTACCTACCGTAATTCTTCATCTTCTTGGACGAAGTCTCCACCACTCATTCACACTAATGGGATCTACCCCGGAGGTGCTAGGACCCAGTTGGAGCAAACTTTTTGCAGGAGGGCCAGTGCCAGAGATGGAGTCCTGAGGAGCGGCGCCACAAGCCTCTGCTTGTGCGGCAATGACTATCTCAGCGTCGACCCTCCAACAGCCTCAGTACCTTTTTTTCCGAGGAGGTGCAGCGTAACTAACCTAGAAGGATAGTCTAACAAAAACAGGACATAAGATAGTCCGGAAGACCCATATAAGAAGGGTCAAGAAAGAAGTCTTCACAGCCTAAAGACTGAGGGAGTGAAGACCAACAACAGAGGTGAGCTCGGAGGATGGTGGGTGGGCGTGGAATGAGTGGTGAGACTTCGTCCAAGAAGATCAAGAATTACGGTAGGTACTTAATTTCCATATCTTCCTGGACATAAAGTTTCCACCACTCATTCACACTAATGGAGAGTACCGAGCTAATAATCCTGAGGAAGCGCAAGAGGAAACCAAGAGCCACAAATTCAGGACAGAAGTCCATTAAGGATGGTTCTGCCAAATGAAATATGTCATCTAGCATGGACATCCAGGGCATAGTGCTTGACGAAAGTATGCACTGAGCTCCAAGTAGCCGCACTGCAAATATCTGCAATGGGCATGTTGCAGATTTCCGCCAGGGATGCCGCGACTGCTCTTTTAGAGTGAGCGTACACTCTGCCCTCCAGCTTAACCTGTGCCATGGAATGACAGCGGTGAAGGCATGCCACCAGCCATGCTGAAATGCATCCGATAGTGACAGCCTGACCCACCTGGGTCTCACTGAAGGACAAAAACAGTTGTGGAGCTTAGTGAAATTCTTTTGTTCTCTCTAAATAGAAATGCAGAGCTCTTCTGACGTCCAAAGAATGAAGGGAACGCTCTCCTTCATTTTGGAAGTTCACAAAGTAAGTAAGAAGGACCAAAGGTTGGTTTAGATGGAATTTTGAAACAACCTTAGGGAGAAACTTAGGATGGGTCCTAAGAACTACTTTGTCTTTATGAAATACAGTATACGGAGGGTCTGTGACCAAGGCATGTATCTCAGAGACCCTGCGGGCCGAGGTAATGGCCACCAAGAAGGCCATTTTCCAAGTGAGAAATTTCAACTCACAGGTAGCTAGAGGCTCGAAAGGCTTTCGAGTGAGCATGTCAGCACAAGATTAATGTCCCAGGCTGCGACTGGACGTCTGATAGGTCTGGTATGCAGAATTCCCTTAGGAAACCTCTTAACCACAGGTAACTGAGCCAGTGACAAGGAAAGTACTGGCTCATGATAAGTTGAAATGGCACAAAGGTGAACCTTGACTGTAGAGTATTGCAGACCTGAATTTGAGAGGTCTAAAAGGTACTCTAGAACTTTATTGGTTGGACAGGAAAAAGGATTCAAAGAGAATTTTGCACACCAGAGCGAAAAACGCTTCCATTTGGCTGTGTAAGTTTTCCTAGTGGCTGGCTTGAGTGCAGCCAGAAGACTATCTGAAACTCTGCGAGAGACACTGAACCTGTTCACTTCTATCTCTTCAGGAGCCAAGCGTGAAGGTGAAGCGATCTCAGATTGGGATGGACCACAGGCCCCTGAGTCAGAAGTTCATCTGAAGGGGAAGGCTGAGGGGTTTCCAACATACTGTTGAGTAACGGAAACTATATTTGTTTCGAGGCCAGAAGGGAGCAATGAGGATCATTTTGTCCCCCTGGGACTCGAACTGAGAAGTACCTCCAAAATAGAGGAAGAGGCAGAAAGGCGATAGAAAGCTGCTGTCCACTGCAGCCTGAACGATATCCTGACAGAAAATGCCAGGCCCTGGATTTCTGTAGCAGAAGAGAGGCAGTTTTGTGTTAAGTGGGATGCAAAAGGTCCAGGTCTGGAGTTCCCACTCTGTGAATAGTGACTGAACCAGTTGAGTCGAGGACCATTCATGAGATCTATCTCGTTCTGCTGAGATGGTCTGCCAGTTAGTTCTGACGCCTGCAGGTAGACCGCTTGAATTAGAGCCTTGTGCTCCAAACACCGCTCCACACTCTCATCGCTTCCCTGCATAAAGGGTAAGAGTGAGCACCGCCTCTTCTTGTTGATGTAATACATCACTGCTTTGTTGTCCGCCTGAAGGAGAATGTTCTTGTGACAGAGAATGTCCTTCAAAGCCCGGACTGCATAAAGGATGGCTCATTTCTAAGACATTTATGTGAAGCTGGAACTCGCCCCGAGTCCACGATCTTTGAGTGTGGAGAGTCTGATAGTGAGCTCCCCACCCCATCAGGGACGCCACTCGTGGTAATGGAAATCTGATGATCCAGGGGAGCAAAGTAACACCCTTCCAGAAGATTGTCCTCTTGACCACCAGATGAATGACTTCTTCAGAGGTTTTGTCACCTTGATGAGAAAGGACTGAGGGTGAGTGGTTGGGGACCACTGAGTACTGAGCATCCATTGAGAGGTTCTCATGTGGAGGCGTGCTAGGGGTACAGTGAACACCGATGATGCCATGAGACCTAGCATCCGTTGCATCGAGATAGCTCGAACCACGCTGTTCTCTCGGATGTATTGGGATATTTGTAGGATATCGCTCCTTCTGTCCTCTGGTAGAAAAGCTTTTGCACAGGAGGTGTCCAGAAGAGTTCCTATGAAAAGGAGCCTCTGGGAGGGCTGCAACTGCGATTTCTTGAGATTTAGCAGGACTCCCATGGACGTGAGAAAGTCTGAGGCCATGGCTACGGCGTTGAGAGTTCCTTGCCTGGAAGGGCTTGCTGGAAGTCAGTCGTCCAGATATGGGAACACTTGTATTCCGATTTTTCTGAGATGCGCTGTGAGAATTGCACAACACTTTGTAAAAACTCACGGCGCTGAGGATAGCCCAAAGGGCAGGACTCTGAACTGATAATGCTGGCCCAAAGCCACGAACCTTAGGTATTTGTGATGCCTTGGGTGAATAGGAATATGTTGGTAAGCATCCTGCATGTCCAGGGAGGCTAACCAGTCGTGTTGATGAAGCAAAGGTAACAGGGTTCCTAGCAATATCATTTTGAATTTCTCTTGAGAAGAAATTTGTTCAATTTTCTGAGGTCCAAAATGGGGCGCATGCCCCCAGTTTTTTTTGGAACTAGAAAGTAAGGGAAATAGAACCCTGTGTTCCATTGATCCAGCGGAACTATTTCTACTGCCCTGTTGTTCAGAAGGCCTTGTATCTCGGAGGCGAGAAGTTCTGACTGAGGTATTGACAGTTTTGGCTGCCATTTGGGGGGACAATCCGGAGGGTTCTCTGAAAAATTGAGGGAATATCCCTGGCGGATTATCCGGAGGACCCACTTGTCCGATGTTATGGACTTCCACTGGTTGTAGAATTGAGTCAGACGACCTCCCACCGCTAAGGAGTGCCCCTCGGGCAGCTGAGGTGGGACTTGGGCCAGAAACTCAGAAGGCGGCACTGGGCGCTCGGTCCTTGCGCTTTCTGTTGCATTTTCTTTTGAGGCTGGAGGTTTGATTTTTATTAAAACCTCCTCTGCCTTTGCCTCGAAAGGACTGACGGTTGTGAAACTGGCGTTTATTAACAACCCCGAGAAGGTGGGAGCAGGTTGAGCCAATTTACTGGCTGACCTAGTCTTTTGTGTGGCCTCTAGAGCCTGTTCTACTTGAGGACTGAAGAGATACACACCATCGAAGGGCAACGCCATGACTCGATGCTGGGCATCATTCGTGAAGCCTGAAGTGCGCAGCCAGGAATGATGGTGGGTACAAATGCCCGCCGCCGCCACTCGGGAGGCAGTATCGAAAGCATCCATAGCTGCTTTAACCTGTTGGTTGTTGGACTCGATACCCCTAGTTATGGTCTGAAGAAGCTCTGAATTAGCGTCAGACTCTGGTAGAGCTTCAACTATTTGTTTGAGTGAATGCCAAAGAATATACTCATATTGAGAGAAATAGCCCTGGTAGCTGGCAATACGCATACCCAGGGTGGATGCAGCAAAGACTCTTACCTAAAGTATCTATCTTACAGATTCTTTGTTTATAGGTTGAGCTGTAGCAGTCTGAGGAAGGACAACCTTATAATCCTCTGCCAAGACTACAATAGGGTCCGCAGGCTTGAGAGGCCAAAATAGGTCGATCCTTGGGAGCAGCATACTTCCTATCTATGGACTTAGCCTCAGAAGGAATGAGAGCAGGATTATTCCATACCATTTGAGAAAGTGTCTCAAAGGAAGGCTGTACCGGAGGAGTTAAATCCATAGGGATGTCCGGAACATGAAGGTATTGGAGTCTTAAAAGCTTCCCAGGATCGATATCCATAGTCTGGAGAGAAAGAGTGGAATTCAGATTTTCAACAGAGACTTAAATGACAGGTCCTGACCACAGGCTCTGCAGCAGGATTAGATCCGTCCCTTCCACATCATCACCCAGCCTAAGGCCTGGGTTAGGCTCAATATCATCTCCTGACAGTCCAGGGGGACTGTATGGACAGGAAAGGAATGAAAGTCAGCAGGAAATGAAGAAGGAAAAGGATTCGGAGAGGAGAAGCCCTGAAGACTGGCTGAAGAAGAGAAAACCAAGGCCTCAGCACCGAAGAACATGGCGTCGACAAAGCAAAGCTCTGCGCCGAAGAAGAACACGGCACAGCTACGCTGAGAAACTCAATGGCACTGAAAAAGTCATGATGGTGCTGAGGACGGCACCGAGGATGGCGCCAACAGGCACGTCTGCGCAGAGGACAACACTGAGCAACCAGTCGACGGCGCCGAAACCAAGCCAGGGTCCCGAAAATTAGGATTTGAGTACAAAGAAGGAAGAATACCAGGAGATAGAGGCATCAGTGTGGTCCCCTGGACTGCAGCCATGGGAGGGGGAAACACCTGAGCACAGAGTCGATGGCACCGAAGAAGGCACCACGTGACTAGGAAGGCCCAACCACTCTACCCGATCCCCTGAAGGGTCCGAGGACCCTGGAGTGACTAGGCTAGACAGCTGGACAACCTCTGAGCCCACTGCTCCATCAGAGTGGCCCACTGATGAAACTGCTCATCTGAAGCCCTACCAGAGGCAGGGGAAGGGCTCCGATGTCAAGAGGTTGGTGACCAGAAACTGGCAATTCGAAGAGGAGACCGCAACAATGACCCATAGCTGACCATCGGCAGCACCAGACATATCAGAGGGTGACCTCGAGTGATGCCTTCTCTTTTTTGACCTATGGGTCGAAGAAGAGCTCAGGGCCGAACGGTGTCGAGAATGCGACCATTTTCTTTTATGCTTCCTGGGACCGCCCCTTGGGCATTGGACCGTCTTGTCAGACGCCTGCCCGAAAGGGCAGCGGACGGACTCAGCCCAGTTGACTGAACAGCTTTCATACAAAGTCTCCCTACCGTCACCTGACCCGCTCATGGTCAATTCCGTCAATGTAGGCTGAGACTTCTTTCTTTAAAAGAATAATTAATGTAAGCTGTACTTATTCGAGAAATACTACAAAATAATAAAACTGAGAACTATGCTGCTAGTTTGAAGTTTGACTCTGGCAGGCGAGCGACGTCATCAATGAAGCGCACTCGACGGCAGGAAAAAAGGAACTGAGGTGGTTGGAGGGTCGATGCCGATATAGTCATTGCCGCACGAGCAGAGGCTCATGGCTCCACCTCTGGTGCCAGCCCTCCTGAAAAAGGTTTGCTCCTGCTGGTTCCTAGCGCCTCCTGCGTAGATCCCATTAGTGTGAATGAGTGGTGGAGACTTCATGCCCAGGAAGCTCGTGCTTTCCACACCAGGGGCCCACCTGCTGCGAAACAACCTTCCCCCTCAAATTGCAGCTGAAAACAAGCTTGGCCCATTCAAACGTAAACTCCGCCAGCACCTTACTGACCTTAGCAGTTGTGACTGCTCTGCCTAGGCTTGCAGCTTTGTTTCACCTCTCCCTCCTCTTCTCTCCTCCCCACTTCTCTCCACCCCTCCATCCCCTGCTACTCCCAGTCTCTCTCCCACCCCCCACCTACCATTCTACCCCTCTCACCTCCCACCTACCATTCCACCCCCTCTCCCGCTCCTCTCCTCCTGTCTTCCCTCCCCATCACCCTATCTCTTGTTGCTCCACCCCTGACTACCTAGCACTTATCTTTCTGTTCTGCACTTACGACAACGTCAAATCCTTGACTGCCTACCCCTTTTCCTCACCCCTCCCTCTTATCCCCACCCCTTGCTCCACTTATGTCACCCAGGATGGTTTTCATTTGTATCTGTGTCTTGCTATATATACACCCGTATTGTTAATTGTGCATTATTTGCCACTGACGGTTTGCTACTGTGCTAGTCTATACACATGTACTGTATTTTGCTAGTAAGTTAACCTCCTGACCTATATTGCATCTTACCTCTGCTTACTTCTATGTTAACCTCCTGACCTTGTATTGTATCTTACCACTGTTTTCCTTGCACCCATTGCTGACGCGGAACCTTTGTAAAAGAACCCTTAGTTCAAAGGTATTTGTAATCCTAGTAATAAATAAATAAATAATCCTCTAATAGGGGTTTTAGAGGTCGGGTTGAGGCTGTGGTTGCAACTCTTGTGGCAGTTTATTTTCCTTTCGAGGATATGAAAACCACTGTAGTAGAGGTACATTCTCATGCATAAAGTCTCAGTAAAACAGAGTATAAAACAAAAAACACAGTGCGTCTCAGAGAGATGAGGTAGTGCAGTTCGAGGCAGCTAGCCCAAATCTCAATGGAAACAGCAAGGAAACCACACTCAGCAAAAATTATGCACATACCAGGCACTACTGCAGATAAAAAAACTGGGTTTATTTCAGTCTCTGACCATCGAGAAATTGCCCCAGTGCTCCGACCAGCAATTGGTCTTCGTCAGGGAGTGAAGTCATTCAAGTACATTGTTTATTTTATCCACCCATCATTTGCATATTTAATTCAATATACCTGTTTAAGCAACAATTCACTAAGGCTTAAGGACAGAGGGAGGGGAAAAAACAGGTACAATACAATTGGATGGGGTGGGGTTGATGAGAAGACAAGGATAGGGCCGAGGAAAAACAAGCCATTCATTGTGTATGTCTATTACAAAATTACCCAACATCAACATGACTGGAAAAAAACACTATACAGGTTCATATCATTCATTATTCAAATGTCATTACAATACATTTACAAATTTTACCATAATAATTTTACTTTAACAATTATACAGACTTTGGGGAGAACAACAGGGACAATGTGAAGGGATGGGGTGACGAAGGACAAGAATAAGGACAACAGGGAAATCAAGCCATTCACTGCGTCTGTCTATTACAATATTACCCAACATGACTAGAAAACAACATTGTATACGTTCATCAGATTCATTATTCAAATGCCAGTTCAATATATTTACATATTTGTCACACTAATTTTACTTTTGACAAGAAGAATCCTATATTAATCAACTTTTTTATATCAATTAGATAACTCAAATATTTATATCATATAAGAGTGCAATACATATTTAGCTTTTAAAGAGATTGGGATCAGCAAAAAGTCTTTATTGCTAACTTGAGTAAAACCACAAATTTCACTTTTTGACTTTATTACTATTTTAAGTATGGACCGTAGTCAACTTCATTCAGACCCAATGGCTGTTCTGTACGCAAGGACATAGTCCACCCTGTTTCATGTTGCAGCAGATGATTCACTCTCATCACCCCCCACGCCCATTGATGGGGTATGCTCTAAATCTAACCCCTTAAATTTCAATACAGAGGTGTTTGGATTGTGGGCATGTTTAAAGTGCACATCCAGGGTATTAGATTCATCACATATATGATGGTTCTGATGCACACCTTGTTGCCTCACAGTAGTCCCCACAAACAGCTGCTTGCATGGCACCAGGTCACATATATATGACAAAAGTAGTGGCACAAGAAACAAATTATTTCATATATACTTTTCTACCTGTATTGGATTTTCAAATATGTTTGCTCATAGTAACATATTTACAAGCTGTACAATTGCTACAATGAAAAAGCCTTTGGCTGAATAGGTAGCCAGTTCTGTATGGGTGTGTGTTCTACAAGGACAAAATAGCTAGATGTCAGTATATCGCCTGAGGTTCTTGTTTTTAAAAGGGACCTTGGGGCCCTACCTAGTTCTCTTTGCAAGTATTGGGTCTGTGTATTTTAGAGTGGCCAGTATTTGTGGGATCAAATTACCCACCTTTCACGCCGGCCTGGTGGCGTTGAGGGTTGAGGCACTGGATGCCACATTCACGCCGGCGACCAGAGTTCGGGAGCGAACTGGGTGGTCCGGCAGGGAGGGAGATGGATCGAAAGGCCCACCAGGCTGCTCCTCTCCCGGGAGGCTTGATTTCCGCACTCTGGTGACCCCTGGTGGAGACCAGGTGCCACAGAGTGTCAGAGCTGCACGCAAGGGAGCATGGCTGACGCAGGCAGGCTGCCCTGCACCACACGCCAGATGTGCACCATGCATGGGGGTGGGAGGGAGCTCCAGGCACCTACAGGAGGAGAAGGAGAGAAATACCCCATCAGCTCGGATAGGCCACCGCCATATGTAGAACACTGGTTCCCCACCACTGCCCCCTGCGGTCTCCTCTGGTTGCCGTCCCCTGACCCAGGGAACTGAGACGAACTTGAAGATGGCGGGGGAACACAGTGGGCAGTAGAGCGAGTCAGCAAAAACAGTGGCCTGACAGAGTTCCGAGCTGGAGGGCCAGAAAGAAAAGTGCAAAAAAAAAAAATGACCCACCTTTCCTGCCAGATCATTATACACAGTAGAATATGTTATCACATCTCCTCTAGCAGCTATTTTTTGGGGTGTCAATAGTGTTGCTCTATTAGTCTGCTTAACTTTCTCCAAAACTGTTTCCAGGACCAATTCCTCATAGCCTCTTCCCTAAATCTGTCAAGCATTTCCAAAGTCCTTCTCTCAAATTCAGTATATGATGAGAGTACAGTTACGCAAGAACTTACTGTAACAGTAAATCTTCGAGGGGAGCTCTTGCAGCAGGCTATAACCATTGGACTAACGCCGCAGGCCTTAGGACCCACCAGAAAAAATCTTAGCTAGAAGTACTCAGCAGGGACCACCCCCTGACGCTGGCTCCACCCCAACGTCGGTCACGGTACACAATGGGGCGGACCCCGGCTCCACCCCAGTTCCCCCGCCAAGACCTACGAACGGGCCCTAACAAGAGAAAGAAGTAAGCCTGTAGATGATGTGCTGAACACCCTCACCCGGGGATGGAGGGCAGGAAGAGTGCCTGCTGCAAGAGCTCCTCTCGAGGATCTACTGTTACGGTAAGTTCTTACGTAACTGTACTATCTTACTTCAAGTGGGAGCTCTTGCAGCAGGCTATAACCATTAGGACTGAATCCCAAGCAGTCCTACACCAAGGAGGTGCCTAACCCCGGGAGGAAGGACGGAATAAAGCTGACAACACAGCAAGTCAGGACAGGAGTCCCTGAAGGACTGCCAAGCCAAAACCGGCACGGTGTCTGGATGCAATATCGAGGCTATAGTGCTTCACAAAAGTGTGCACAGAATTCCAGGTGGCTGCTGCACAGATGTGTCTTATAGAGACATTCTTCAAGGTGGTAAAGGAAGCCGAGACTCCCCTGGTGGAGTGACTCCTAACCGGGCCCAGAAGGTTTTTTTGTGCTTCTCATACCAAAACACTATGTAGTGAACAAGCTACTTAAAAATCGTCTGTTTAGACACCGATTTGCCCAAGTGTTGTGGCGCGAAGACCACAAACAGCTGCTCCGATTTATGGTGTGTAGCTGTGCGCTTGAGGTAGTATCTCAGTGCCCTGTGAACATCCAGTGTGTGAAGGAGAGCTTCTCCCCTATTGGAAAGAGAGGGAAAAAACTGGAAGGTCAACTGACTGGCTGAGGGTAAACTCCGAGACCACTTTGGGAAGGAACGTAGGATTTGTTTGAAGGGAAACTTTTTCTCTGTGAAAAACCAAATAAGGCTCTTTACACATCAGAGCCTGGAGCTTGGAAACTCTTCAAGCCGAGGTAACAGCAACTAAAAAACAAACCTTCCAGGAAAAGTAACGCTGTTCACAATCAGCCGCTGGTTCAAAAGGGGGGAGAGTGAGCTTCTCCAACACAAACAGGAGGTCCCAGGGAGGGATAGGATCCCTAATGGGAGGTCTCATATGTAGAATAACCCGTAAAAAGGTGCGGGCCATGTCCAGTTGGGCTAAAGTTCTATCTCCCAAGAGGACATGATATGCAAAAATGGCCCACGTGTGCACCAGTATCAAAGAGTAACTCGAGCCTTGTTGGTATAAGGAGAGGAGATACTGTAATGTTGAGTTCACTGGACAGGTAAGGGGGTCCAGACGGTGAGAAGACGCCCATAAGCAGAAAATCTTCCACTTCATAGCATAAGTGGAGCGAGTAGAGGGCTTCCTCACTGAGACGAGGACGTCTGCCACCTCCTGGGAGGCCCCATACCTGGATTTTGCTATGTCTGGAGCCAATACATGAAGGTGCAAAGACCTGAGATCTGACGGACCATGTCTCAATCTTGGGACAGCAACTATGCAGCATCTGGGCAGCGGAATTGAGGTTCCGAGGACAACCACTGAAGTAGTGGGAACCAAATCTGTCGAGGCCACAAAGGGGCGATTAGAATCATCCGAGCCCCTCGCCTGCATCTTCAACAGTACCCTCTGAATGAGAGGGAAGGGAGGGAGGCATAAAGAAACCTCCCTGCCCAACAAAGGGACAATGTGTCTGGCCAGAAAGCACCAGGCGCGAGCTCTCGCAAGCAAAAAGCTGGCAGTTTGACATTGCGTGGGGACTCAAAGAGGTCCAGCTCTGGACGACCCCATGTGTCGGAGAGCTGGTCCGCTACTGACTGTAGCAACTCCCACTCATGAGCCTTGGACTGAGACCTGCTTAGGTTGTCTGCCAAGTTGTTTAGGATGCCTG
This sequence comes from Neoceratodus forsteri, assembly GCA_016271365.2. Taxonomy (NCBI): domain Eukaryota; kingdom Metazoa; phylum Chordata; order Ceratodontiformes; family Ceratodontidae; genus Neoceratodus; species Neoceratodus forsteri. Next base: position 1,576,159,495 of record CM028131.1, read on the forward strand.
GAACATGCACTGTGGACAGAGAGATGTGACGCTCCAGCGCCCAGTACCAGACTCTCATCGCCTTCCTGCATAGGGGGTAGGAGAGTGTGTTCCCCTTTGCTTGTTGATGTAAAAGACGACTGCCATATTGTCCATCTGACCTATGAGAGAGCCTGGGACAAGGTCCACTTGGAAGGCATGTAGCGCATTGAGGACTGCTCGCATCTCCAGGACATTGATGTGGAAATCGCGCTGCTCTGGGGTCCAGATCCCTTGCGTTTGGCAGGCCCCTAGGTGCGCCTCCATCCCAAATCTGATGCATCTGTCGTTACGGTCTGATTTGGGGGCTCCTGACGGAAAGGAACCCCTTTCTCTAGATTGAGAGGGTCCAGCCACCAAAGTACTGTCCTCTTGACTGGCTCTGCCACTCTGACCAGGTGGTCTAGCTCGTCCGAGCATTGATCCACTGCACCCTGAGCATCCACTGTGGGATTCTCATGTGGAGGCGGGCCAAAGGAGTGACAGGGATGGCCACCGCCATGTGTTCCAGAAGTTTGAGGAAGGTCCTGGCCTGGACCTGAGAGGTTACTAGGACTGATTCGGCTATCTCTCGCAGTCGATCGCCCCTGTCTGGAGGTAGAAAAGCCATGCCTTGGCCTGAGTCCAGGACCGCCCCTATGAAGACGAGTTTTTGGCTGGGCTCCTCGGAAGACTTTGGAAGGTTCAGGGTGATCCCCACCTCTCGGAACAGAGTATAGGTGTCTTAGAGAGCCTGAAGTAGGAGAGTCCTTGACGGGCCCAAGCTGCTAATCGTTTGCAGTGGAAGATGGTCGCCCGGGCGCCTAGAGCCAAGAAGCTATAACTGACAAACATTTGTGAAGACTTGAGGAGCGGAGGAGAGGCCGAACAGAAGAACCCGAAACTGATAATGCACCCCCTGGAAGTGGAGCCTCAGGTACTTCCTGTGAGGGGGAAAGACCCCGATGTGCGTGTACGCATCTTACATGTCTAGGGAGCAGAGCCAGTCTCCCTGGTGCAGCAGAGGAATAAGACCTGGAAGGGTCACCATCCTGAACCATCGGTACTCTATAAAGTTGTTTAAGGAGTGAGGTCCAGGATGGGCTGAAGATCCTGCATCTTTTTTGGAACTAGGAAAAAGTCGGAGTAAAATCCCTTTCCCTGCTGCTGCAGAGGAACTGGTTCTATTGCCCTTTTCGCAAGAGGGCCTGAATCTCCTTCTATATGCAGTATGTGTGAAGAAGGATATCTTGAGGACCTTGGTGGAGTGTCTGGGGGATCTCGTGAACTCCAGCGTGATGTCCCTCCTTATAATGTCTAGGACCCACTGTCCGGCTGTAATTGAGCTCCAACCCTTCAGATGAAGGAGAATCGACCTCACCACCTCCTGGAACCTCCTCCGGAGAAGGGGGGTCGGGAGGAGTCATTGGGTGGAGCCAGGGGTGGGCAGAGGCGCTTTGGAAGGACTTGAGGCCTCGAAAAGGAGCGCCTCCAGGCTGCTGGTTGACAGCTTTCCTTTTGAAGCCACCTCTCTGGCCCTGTTGGTTTCCACGGGCTTCAGCACCTGAGGGCTTATGAAAAGGACGTTGTCTTGTGCGTTTCTGGTCCCCTCTGTACATTTGCCTGACAGACCAGACAGATTTGTCAGACTTCTGGAGACGAGAGAGAAGGGACTCTGTCTCCTGCCCAAAAAGGACGGAACCTGGAATGGGAGGTCCTGGATTCTGGACTGCAAATCCTGGTGAAAACCTCAGACTCTCAACCAGGCATGGCATCGGAGACAGACACCTGACGCTGACGCTCTGGCCGCCGTATCTGCAGTGTTGTACAAGGCACAGAGAACATGCGTTCCAACATCCGAGCCCGATTTTAATATGTCCAGAAGCTCTGTCTTTTGTGTGGAGTCTGGCAAGGCATTGGCTAGCTCCTGCCCTCTCTCCCACAACGCATTCTGGTACTGGACCATATGCATGAGGAAGTTAAGGGATCTAATGGAGCAGGTGGAGGCAGAGTAGACCTTCTTGCCCACCTGGTCCAAGTAGCGGATTCTGGGTCAGGAGGCTGGCAGCTTAGGTGCTTAGGTGCTTAGACTTGTCATGATGCAGCCATAACGACCGATGAGTCTGACTGAGGGGGTTCCGCCGGAAAGGCCATCTCTGGGCCTCTATACAGCCTATCTGACTTCTTCGTAACAGCCAGGGACGGAGGTTGGATGCTTCCAAGTTATTCTGGTGAGATCTTGGAAGGTGTCCACTAAGGGAGACACCACTAGAGGCTTGGGCTCCTTTTGCCTCAGGTAACGGGGCCAGTCAACGGCATTCCGGATCCAGGTCCTTCGTCTCCCATTCATTGGAGGCCTGGATGTGCCTCATGACATCCATAAAGGTCGGGCTGGTCCTTCTCCCCTGGGGAACCCTCAACCCCTGAGAGGGATGAGGAAGCAGAAAAAGGAGAAGACGACCTGCTACTGGGCCTAGAACTCTCCCCCGCTCGAGCGTCGGTAGCTACCGGACCTACGTCGGTCTGAGGACCGGCGACGGCTGTGGGTACAGACGACGAAGAGTCGACTGACGCCGCCTGGGGACCGCGCCAGGAGCGGATCGGCCAGCCTGGAAGAGTTGGATCGGCTCCGGCTGAGGACGGGACAGACGACGGCCGACGATGGTCATCAGACTGGGAACGGGCCTTCGAGGGCTGTCGAGGCAGCAGTCGCTCAGGGGTCTTCTTTGAGAAGGACCGGGAAGGCCTCGGCTCAAGGTTGTCCAGCTGTGTTGGGCAACGTGTCGGGTCCGCATCGGTAGGGTCTCTCTCTCTCTTTACCTGACTATACCAAAAGGAGAAGAGCTCTGCAGCTCTTTTTGTTAAAACAGTGGCTGTTGAGACTTCCGGTTCCACCCCCCCAAGTAATGGCTGCCTAGAAAGAGAACTGCGTCTACCCCGAGCTAAAAAAAAAATATGCTTCGCTGTAATCCTGCATATTTTCAACAGATTTTGCATTACAAAACCAGAGGAAAGTGTAGAGAATTGGAGAGATTGAATTTAGTAACTAAACACAGCACGATGGAGGAGACAGCTGATGGAACCGAATCGAGGCCTCGAGTCACATCAGATAACCGTGACTCTGCAGATCTTAAATGGGGCTTGTTTAAATCTCAGCGAAACAACCAAAAACAAAGTGAAGAAGGAAAAACTTGACCTAATTTACCAAGAGATACCTACTTTTTGTGCAGAAATCAAAGAAATGTACAGTGAGTTACGAAGAGGGGTGGCTGTGGCTGACTGAGCCCAACGTTTGGGCTGATGTCTGACCGTCTGCTGCTGTTTTGTCAGCCTTTTTCCTAGTCAACGAAAAGGCTTCTTAGCTTGGAACTTGGGTCGGTACATAGTAAGTACTGATCTGAGAGTTTGGCCCTTGTCTTGCAGGTCAGTAATGATGACCTGTGTGTCTCCTCCAAACAGGACCGAACCTCTGAAAGGGGCGTCCTGGATGGCCGTTTGGACGTCTTGAGCTAGACCTGACACCCTCAGCCATGAGAAACATCAGAGGCTAACAGCCGTAGCATGGCCCCTTGCTGAGGAGTCCACAGCATCACATGTGGCCTTGAGGGAATGCCCATGTCACCATGGATCGATGGAGTCCGCCAGATGGTCTTTGAATCCAAGTCCGTAGAGCCTCTATAACCGGTTCAAGACTGGCGAACAGTGATTTTGATAGATCAGCATGTGGCCTACGAATTCAGTGCCCCCATGGCCAATGTGGAGGAAGAGTAAAATTTTTCCAAATTGTTCTAGCTGCCACGACTCCTTGTCGGGAGGTGAGGTGCTCATGTATCAGGGCTTGGAAGACCGATCATGGGCGATGCAATAATCACTGAGTCTGCCTTTGGGTGGGCACCTGGTGATCTTTGCCCCTGCGTCCGTAAGTGCGGTTCTGCCTTCTCGGTCACCACCGGATTGAGGAGGCATGATCCATATGGTGGATGCCAGGTCCTCACGCAGTTCCAGCCAAGGGGAAGGGGGTAAGAGGAGGAGCTGCCTCCTGCATGTCCAGGTGTTCTGCTAACCTTTGTCGTTTTGGATCCTGGGCATTCGTTTTCCAGTCATAGACTTCTGCTATTTACAAAGCAAGTCTGCGAATGAAGGATCCTCGGAGACTTGGGAATTCCTCTGGCTGAAGTTCCACAATGGGTGAGGTTTGAAACCCTTAAGCCTGAGGAAGAGTCTGAGTCAAAATCCTGGTCCAATCCGAACAAGTGTGTCGGACGCCGGGCCTGCAGGAGGCGGAGGCAATGGAGTCTCTGATGGGGGTGTGGCTGGGTTCCATCAGGATTGCCAGCCTTAAGCCAAGTCCGGAGGCGAACTAGGTAAATCGCCTGCCGGAGGTTCCTTATCCTCCTTCCCTCTTGGAATAAGGGAGGGAGGAGGAACCACTTCCAGTGGCTAGGAGGAGGAGGTCTGTATGGGAGAACCCTCCAGAGGAGGCTGAGAACGGTTCGGCAACTGGGAATCGCTGAGGCCATCACCGGACCCCGACATCTGGTTGGTCGCATGGGCATCGGCGTAGCCAACGCCCGACTTATCAGCCGTGGTGACTGTACAGACGTTGGACAAGCCAATGCCCGACTTATCAGTCGAAGCTGGGAGGACTCCGGAATCTCCAGAGCCTGACGGAACAGCCTGAGCTGGGCGGTCGTCAGGAGGCCCAACAAGTGGCTTATCAGTCCCTTTCGGCGCGACAGACCCGACTAAGGAAATGGGTCTAAGCACAGCCAAGCTGCCCGCCAAAGTGCCCACAGTGTCACTAAGACTAGTGGTGTATGGGAGGCCCAAGGGACTGCTCCTTAGGCAGGGCAGGCTGGGCCGCATGGCCAACTTCCGGGAGGAAGAGTGGTCGACACTTGCCCGAGGGGCCCACAGGCAGCCTCAGGCGAGAAGGGGACCTGTCTTGGTCCCGGTGCGTCTCCTTTTTATGCCTGGATTCGGATGGTGAGGATGAAGCACTGCAAAGTTTTTGGTGCTCTTTCTCCACAGTGGCCATTCATTGCTTCAGGAGGTGAGCCTCGAGAGCCTGCTGGTGGCACTTGTGTGTGGCCAGACTGAAACTGGCACAGGTCTCAGTCCTCGACCCTATGCTCCAGGCCTAGGCAGAAGAGGCAAGAGAATCCGAATCCTTGTCTGCGGTAGTTGCGCCACATGAAAGCTATACTTGTTCTTGCTAGCACGTTGAACAGCGACATGCACAAAATACGACAATTTACTGAAAACATAACTACCTACTGCAAGAGCCCTCTCGAAGTAAGACTGAGATCTTACACACACCTGAGTTGCGGGGTGCTACATGAAATGCATCCCACAACAAAGGGGGTGTGTAAAATCGAGTTTTACACACCATCCCCATATTTTATTTTATATAATTGCTGGGGAGCATTTTCTCACCACAGCAATTATATAAAATAAAAATACATCGGTGTTGCAGCTGTGGTCTGGTTGGGATGAACCGCGGTCCACCATCCTCTGTTGCTGAAAACTTGCGTTTTTTGTTCCCTTTCTTTTTTTTTTTTTTTTTAAATGTTCAGTTAAGGAGCACCTGTGGAAGGACTGGTAAACTTAGGGCGAAGCGACTGGCTAGTTCTTTTTTTTACTTACTGCCGAGTGCTGCTGGCGGCAGAAGTAGGCGGTGATTCTGGTGTGGTGATTCAGAGAACATGCGATGCATGGGAGCTTAGGAAACCCGCACGTAGTCCGCTGTTATAACTGGGTCTCCCTATGGGAAAAAAACGCTGCCCAGTTATTATATAAAAGTTAATCAAAGAAAGCGATTGACTGAATCAGCACCTGCAATTTATAATCCACAGCTGGCCTCCAAGGTACTCATATGTGAGATGCTATGAATTTAAGGCACAAGGTAATGCACTTCAGAAGCTGCACCATATTAAATGGAATTGGTCAGCACTAAATGCATTTATAATATGGAATTTCATTTGCCATAATTGTGTAATTCCCAAAGAATCAGTGGGTGGGGGGTTCTAGCACTTTTTTTTCCAACTGAAGACAATTCTCTTCTGATAGTCATATATATTTCACAGGACAATTCATCACAACTTACGTGATGGGCACATCTCTGTACTGTGGCTGCTGAGGTTGGGAGGTCCCTTCTAGGGGAGTCTGGGTAACGGTGGGCATGGATTTGTTCACTCAACACCTGCTTGTTTTCCACTTTTCACCTGGAAACAAAAAGAGAACAAGTAAAATTAGTTCAGTAAGAACTGCATTTTTTACTTAAATGAAATCATGAAACACTACTTTATTTATTTATTTCAGTCTCGATTAATACCTTTGAGCTATGGAATTCATTTACAAAGGTTCCAAGTCGAGGATAACACAAGACAAGACAACAGATACAAACATGAAGCAAAAAGAGATCACAAAACAGTAAAATTAAAATCGATAAAATGTACAATATGCTAATTACAGTAGTGCAATCAAAGAACAATAACCATTGGTTGAAAGGGGAAATAGAGCACGCAGAGGGAACAGGGGAGAGGGTGAGGTGAGGTTGGGAATAAGTAGTATAGGGGTAGGGTTAGGGTAACACATAGGATTGTAGAAGTGCATTTAGAAATAGGCAGATAGCAGCCTGGTGGGGCCTTGTCAGGGGAGGGATTTAGCGTTAGGGAGTAGGATGGGCGGAAAGTGCCAGGAGGACACTAGGAGTGTTTTCATAAGCCTTAGCGCTTCTTGGGGGGGGGGCAGCTACAGAGATTGCCCCATGTCAGTAATTGGCACAAGCAACTTAAAACTTTAGTACAGATGCTTCACTAGAAACCACCATAGATTTTTTGTCCCTTATTTTCGTCCTCCAGTCATGCCCACAGGCGCTCCTCTACGGGCCTAACAGTGCCTCCCTCTGCCTGCCAGTCCCCCCCACACTGGCACGGAGGAGCCTCCACAGGTCTCCAACTTGAACAACATCCCAAATGCTAGCATGCCTCTGTTGGTGGCTCTCTCTGGCCTGTGGAGGAGCGTTTTCTTCTCCTGACTGCCACCAATCTGCCAGCTTATCCCCAAAGGAGGTCCTTCTCGCCTGAGGAGCAGCAGGCAAGCTAGGATGCCGTTGGAGGGCATTCTGTTGTGCAGGGGGCCTGTGCCTGGCTGGAGGGGCCCTCACTGTTGTGCTGAGAGGTCTGTGACTGGCTGAGGGGCCCTCAGTGGTGTGCTGGGAGGTCTGTGCCTGGCCAGAGGGGCCTCAGTGCTGTCCTTGGGGTCTGTGCCTTGATGAGAAGCACTCAGTCCTGTGTTGGGTTGGTCTATGACTGGCTGGAGGGCCCTCGGTGGTGTTTTGGGAGTCTGTGGCTGGCTGAAGGATCCTCAGTGCTGTGCTGGGGGTCTGTGCCTGGCTGGAGGGCCCTCAGTACTGTGCTGGGGTCTGTGCCTGGTTGGATAGGCCCTAAGTGCTGTGCTGAGGGGGTCTGTGACTGGCTGGAGGGACCACAGTGCTGTGCTGGGAGATCTGTGACTGACTGGAAGGGCCGTCAGTGCTGTGCTGGGAGGGTCTGTGCCTGACTGGAGAAGCCCTTAGTACTGTGTTGGGGGGGGGGGTCTGTGACGGGCTGGAGGGGCCCTCAGTCCTGTTATTGGGGGGGTCTGTGCCTGGCCGTAGGGACCCTCAGTGCTGTGGTGTTCTGGGGGGCTGTGACTGGCTAGAGGGCCCTCAGTGGTGTGCCAGGGAGGTCTGTGCCTGGCCATAGGGGCCCTCAATGCTGTGCTTGGTGGGGTCTGTGACTGGCAGGAGAGACCTGAAGTGCTGTGCTGGGAGGTCTGACTGGTAGGAGGGGCCCACAGTGAGGTGCTGGGAGGTCTGTGACTGGCTGAAAGGGCCCTCTGTTGTGTGCTGGGGGTCTGTGCTAGGATGGAGGGCCCTCAGTGCTGTGTTGGGTTGGTCTATGAGTGGCTGGAGGGCCTTCAGTGGGGTTTTGGTAGGTCAGTGCCTGGCTGGAAGGGTCCTCAGTGCTGTGTTGGGGAGGTCTGTGCCTGGCTGGAGGGGCCCTCAGTGCTGTGCTGGAGAGGTCTGTGCCTGGTTAGAGAGGCCCTCAGTGCTGTGCTGGGAGGTCTGTGCCTGGCTGGAGGGGCCCTCAGTGCTGTGCTGAGGGGGTCTGTGCCTGACTGGAGAAGCCCTTAGTACTGTGTCGGGGGTCGTCTGTGACTGACTGGAGGGGTCCTCAGTGGTGTTTTGGGGGTTCTGTGCCTGGCTGGAGGGGCCCTCAGTGCTGTGCTGTGCTGGGGGGCCTCAGTGCTGTGCTGGGGGTCTGTGCCTGGCTGGAGAGGCCCTCAGTGCTGTGCTGGGGGTCTATAAATAGTAATGGAAATCAGAGCTGCTCTGCTACAGTTGCGATTCCTGTAGCAATCCAAACACTTGAGCAGAAAAAGCCCACTGAACTCGCTAAGCTCTCAATAAAACTGCTGTCCACACTCAAATTTTAGTTTTCAAAGATGCAGCAGTTTATTGCAGGAACCCATAAGGCACCTTTGCACAGAACAACAAAACGTAATGGACGCTTTCACCTGGTGGGCTTTGTCAAATTTCAAGGGTCTGTAAATAGCTGGAGGGGCCCTCAATGCTGTGCTGGGGAGATCTGTCTGACTGGGAGAGGGGCAACCAGTGCTGTGCTGGGGGGGTCTGTGACTGGCTGGAGGGTCCCTCAGTGCTGTGTTGAGGTCTGTGCCTGGCTGGAGGGGCCCTTAGGGCTGTGCTGGGGAAGGTCTTGACTGGATGGAGGGGCCCTCAGTGCTGTGTTGTGCTGCGGAGGTCTATGATTGGTGGGAGGGCTCTCAGTGCTGTGATGGGGTCAGTGACTGGCTGAAGGGCCCTCAGTGCTGCTGGTGGTGGGGGCCTTGGTTGGCTGGCTGGAGAGGCCCTCAGTGCTGTGCTAGGGGGTCTGTGACTGGCTGGAGGGGCCTTCAGTGCTGTGCTGGGGCGCATGGATTGTGACTGGCTGGAGGCCCTCAGTGGTGTTCTGTGGGGGGCTGGTTAGAGAGGGGCCCGCAGTGGTGAACTTAGGGGTCTTTGCCTGGCTGTAGGGGCCCTCAGCACTGTGCTGGGATGACTAGCTGGAAGGGCACTCAGTGCTATGCTTGGGGGTCTGTGCCTGGCTGGAGGGCCTTCAGTGCTGTGTTTGGGGGTGTGACCGGCTGGAGGGGGCCATCAGTGGTGTGTGCTGGGGGGGGTCTGTGCTTACTGAAGGAGCCCTCAGTGCTGTGCTGAGGGTCTGTGCCTGGCTGTAGGGCCCCAGTCTCTGTACTGGGAGGGTTTGTGCCTGGCTGGAGACGCCCTTAGTGCTATGCTGGACGGGGGGCCTGTGACTGCTAGAGGGGCCTCACTGGTGTGCTGGGAGGCCCGCAGTGCTATGCTGGGTGGTCTGTGCCTAGCTGGAGGGGCCCTCAGTGATGTGCTGATGGGCTCTGTACCTGGCTGGAGGGCCTCAGTGCAGTGCTGGGAGGGTCTGTGACTGTCTAGAGGGGCCCTCAATGCTGTGCTGGGAGGTCTGTGACTGGCCTGAAGGGCCCTCACTGCTGTGCTGGGAGGTCTGACGGCTGAAGAGGCCCTCAGTGGTGTTCTGGGAGGTTGTGACTGGCTGGAGGGCCCCTCTGCTGTGCTGGGAAGTCTGTGCCTGGCTGAGGGGCCCTGTGGTGTGTGCTGGAGGAGGAGTCTGTGCCCAGCTGGAGGGGCAATGTATGGTGTGCTGGGGGGCTAGACTGGCTGGAGGGCCTCAGTGCTCTGTTGGGGTTCTGTGACTGGCTGGCAGGGCCCTCAGTGCCTGGCTGGAGGTCTTCAGTTCTGTGCTGGGGGTTTATGACTGGCTGGAGGGGCCCTCCGTGGTGTGATGGGGCTGTGAATGGCTAGAGGGCCCTAAGTAGTGTGCTGGGAAGGTCTGTGCCTGGCTGTAGGGGCCCTCAGTGCTGTGCTAGGGATGTCTGTGACTGGCTGTAGGGGTCCCTCAGTGCTATGGGAGGTCTGTGCCTGGCTGGAGGGTCCCTCAGTGCTATACGGGGGGGGTCTGTGCCTGGCTGGAGGGGCCTTCAGTGCTGTGCTGGGGGGTTTGTGACTGGCTGAAGGGACCCTCAGTGCTGTGCTGGGAGGGTCTGTGCCTGGCAGGAGGGGCCCTCAGTGCTATGCTGGGGGCTGTGCCTGGCTGGAGGAGCCTTCAGTGCTGAGCTGGGGGGTTTGTGACTGGCTGGAGGGACCCACAGTGGTGTGTTTGGGAGGTCTGTGCCTGGTTGAAGGAACCCTCAGTGATGTGCTGGGGATCTGTGCCTGGCTGGAGGGCCCTCTGTGCTGTACTAGTAGGATCTGTGACAGGCTGGAGAAACCCTCAGTGTTGTGCTGCGGGAGGTCTGTGACTGGCTGGAGGGGACCTCAGTGTGTGTGGCTGGGGGTCTGTGATTCAGGAGGGGCCTCAGTGCTGTGCTGGGGTGTCTGTGCCTGGATGGGGACCTCAGTGCTGTGCTGGGAGGGTCTGTGCCTGGCTGGAGAGGCCCTCAGTGCTGTGCTGGGGGTCTGTGACTGACTAGAGGGCCCTCAGTTGTGTGCTCAGGCGGGGTATGTGACTTGGCTGGAGGAACCCTCTGTGGTGTTCTGGGTGGGGTCTGTGCCTGGCTGGAAGGAATCCTCAGTGGTGTTCTGGGTGGGGTCTGTGCCTGGCAGATGGACCCCTCAGTGGTGTCTTGGGGGTCTGTGCCTGGCAGAAGGAGCCCTCAGTGGTGTGCTGGGGGTCTGTGCCTGGCTGGAGGAGCCCTCACTGGTGTAGTGTACTGGGGAGGCGCCTGTGCCTGGCTGTAGGAGCCTTAGGTGGTGTGTTGGGGGTGTCTATGACTGGCTGGGGGCAGGGGTCAGCTGGCATGCAGAGACCAGTGAAGGCCATCATCCAGTGCATCGGTGTGCCATTTCCTCCACCTTTCTCCCGCCCACCCACTGGTTCAAAACATGCTTGCAGCTGGCCTGGAGGGTGCCTGATGGAGGTCAAAGACCCGACAGCACCAGGAGCTGCCACTAAAGTGGGCGCCAAACTGCCCGCCCCCAAAACAAAAAGGAGAGCAGAGGCTCAAGCCCTCCCTGCCAACCTTCACTCCTAATGTCCCAGGCTTGGGGTGCAACTTACTTGATTCTCTCTCTGCTATTACCTCATACTCCTCCTCAGGTGAACTCATCCTCCTTGGGGACTTTAATATTAATTGACTTCTCCTGCCCTCCAATCCTACCTCTCTATGATTGAGTCCCTTAATCTCTCCCAACTCAATACTGAACTCATGTGGCTGAATCCCCACTCTTCTAACCATACCCACCTGGAATGGGTTTCTCCTCCCACCCCACTGCGCGCTGTAGCAGAATGGACGCCTTCAGCAACCACTGCATGACAATCTGCGCTAAGTCAGTGCCCTCCTCCTCCCTAAACTCACCCACTCCACAGCAGCTCTCCAAGAGTTCCACACCTTCTGCCCTCCATACCCTTAGCACTGCATCCTGGGCCTTTCTAAGCAAACATGAAGCCATCACATACCATACCATAAACAAATGTGAATGGTTCATGAATTGCAAGTGCTACACACAAAAGTATGGGTGGCAAAAGTTGTTCAGCACAAAATTACCTTCTTAATGGTGGTATGCAATCAATTCTAAGGAATTCTGTTTTTTTGTACTAGCTAAATACCCCCAAAATGATTTTTAAAATAAAAAAGCAACGTAAAACCATTTTGATGGGGAAACAAGTAATATGTCTACACCAAATTATGTATTCATATGTGATAAGCAGGTAGTAAAGTAATTCTTGTACTAAAAAGCAAGCTTTAATACAAAACATGTATTTTTATCCTTTATTCAAGGTGCTTTTAAGTAGGCTTGACAGACAAAAGTTAACCATACCATAAACAAATGCGAATACCTCATTAACCACAACTGCTACACACAAAGTATGAGTGGCAAAGTTGTTCAGTACAAAATTACCTTTCTAATGGTGGTATGCAATTAATTCTAAGCAATTTGGTTATTTTTTTATACTAGCTGAAATACCCCCCCAAAATGATTTTTTTCAAATAAAAACCATACACGCCATATCATAAACAAATGTGAATGTTTCATAAACTGTAACTGCTATACACAAAGTGCGTGCGGCAAAGTTGTGCAGCACAAAATTACCTTTCTAACGGTGGTATGCAATCAGTTCTAAGCTATTTTTTATATACTAGTCGAAATGCTGAAAAAATGATTTTATTTAAAATAAAAAAAAGCAATGTAAACCCTTTTTTGGGGGGAAAACATGTAACATATCATCAACACCAAATTATTTATCCATACATGATAAGCAGGTAGTGAAGTACCACTAGAAATACTTAAAGAAGCCCAAAGTTGATTGGCTGGCTAAATATATACATCCAAACGGGAGACGTCCACAGACGTTTCCCGGAGGAACTGTGAGTGATTTGCTGTCAACAACAGATGTTTACTGGAGTGAAGGGGGTGTTTTCTCCTACCAGGATTTGTTTGAAGGAAACTTTCTCTGTGAAAAACCAAATAAGGCTCTTTACATCAGAGCCTGGAGCTTGAAACTCTTCAAGCCGAGGTAACAGCAACTAAAAAACAAACCTTCCAGGAAAAGTAACGCTGTTCACAATCAGCCGCTGGTTCAAAAGGGGGGAGAGTGAGCTTCTCCAACACAAACAGGAGGTCCCAGGGAGGGATAGGATCCCTAATGGGAGGTCTCATATGTAGAATAACCCGTAAAAAGGTGCGGGCCATGTCCAGTTGGGCTAAAGTTCTATCTCCCAAGAGGACATGATATGCAAAAATGGCCCACGTGTGCACCAGTATCAAAGAGAAACTCGAGCCTTGTTGGTATAAGGAGAGGAGATACTGTAATGTTGAGTTCACTGGACAGGTAAGGGGGTCCAGACGGTGAGAAGACGCCCATAAGCAGAAAATCTTCCACTTCATAGCATAAGTGGAGCGAGTAGAGGGCTTCCTCACTGAGACGAGGACGTCTGCCACCTCCTGGGAGGCCCCATACCTGGATTTTGCTATGTCTGCAGGAGCCAAGCATGAAGGTGCAAAGACCTGAGATCTGGACGGACCAGCGTGCCCCAATCTTGGGACAGCAACTGCGAGCATCTGGGCAGCGGAATTGGAGGTTCCGAGGACAACCACTGAAGTAGTGGGAACCAAATCTGTCGAGGCCACAAAGGGGCGATTAGAATCATCCGAGCCCTCTCGGCCTGCATCTTCAACAGTACCCTCTGAATGAGAGGGAAGGGAGGGAAGGCATAAAGAAACCTCCCTGCCCAACAAAGGGACAATGTGTCTGGCCAGAAAGCACCAGGCGCGAGCTCTCTAAGCAAAAGCTGGCAGTTTGACATTGCGTGGGGACTCAAAGAGGTCCAGCTCTGGACGACCCCATGTGTCGGAGAGCTGGTCCGCTACTGACTGTAACACTCCCACTCATGAGCCTTTGGACTGAGACCTGCTTAGGTTGTCTGCCAAGTTGTTTAGGATGCCTGGAACATGCACTGTGGACAGAGAGATGTGACGCCAGCCAGTACCAGACTCTCATCGCCTTCCTGCATAGGGGTAGGAGAGTGTGTTCCCTTGCTTGTTGATGTAAAAGACGACTGCCTATTGTCCATCTGACCTATGAGAGAGCCTGGGACAAGGTCCACTTGGAAGGCATGTAGCGCATTGAGGACTGCTCGCATCTCCAGGACATGATGTGGAAAAGCTGCTCTGGGGTCCAGATCCCTATGCGTTTGGCAGGCCCCTAGGCGCCTCCATCCCAAATCTGATGCATCTGTCGTTACGGTCTGATTTGGGGCTCTCACGGAAAGGAACCCTTTCTCTAGATTGAGAGGTCCAGCCACCAAAGTACTGTCCTCTTGACTGGCTCTGCCACTCTGACCAGGTGGTCTAGCTCGTCGAGCATTGATCCACTGCACCCTGAGCATCCACTGTGGGATTCTCATGTGAGGCGGGCCAAAGGAGTGACAGGGATGGCCACCGCCATGTGTTCCAGAAGTTTGAGGAAGGTCCTGGCCTGGACCTGAGAGGTTACTAGGACTGATTCACTATCTCTGCAGTCGATCGCCCCTGTCTGGAGGTAGAAAGCCATGCCTTGGCCTGAGTCCAGGACCGCCCTATGAAGACGAGTTTTGGCTGGGCTCATGGAAGACTTTGGAAGGTTCAGGGTGATCCCCACCTCTCGGAACAGAGTATAGGTGTCTTAGAGAGCCTGAAGTAGGAGAGTCCTTGACGGGCTGCACCAGTCAATCGTTTGCAGTAGGAAGATGGTCGCCCGGGCGCCTAGAGCCAAGAAAGCTATAACTGACAAACATTTGGTGAAGACTTGAGGAGCGGAGGAGAGGCCGAACAGAAGAACCCGAACTGATAATGCACCCCTGGAAGTGGGAGCCTCAGGTACTTCCTGTGAGGGAAAGACCCATGTGCGTGTACGCATTCACATGTCTAGGGAGCAGAGCCAGTCTCCTGGTGCAGCAGAGGAATAAGACCTGGAAGGGTCACCATCCTGAACCATCGGTACTCTATAAAAGTTGTTTAAGGAGTGAGGTCCAGGATGGGCTGAAGATCCTGCATCTTTTTGGAACTAGGAAAAGTCGGGTAAAATCCCTTCTCTGCTGCAGAGGAACTGGTTCTATTGCCCTTTTCGCAAGAGGGCCTGAATCTCCTTCTAGTAAGCAGTATGTGTGAAGAAGGATATCTGAGGACCCCGGGAGTGTCTGGGGATCTCGGTGAACTCCAGCGTGATGTCCCTCCTTATAATGTCTAGGACCCACTCGTCCGCTGTAATTGAGCTCCAACCCTTCAGAATGAAGGAGAATCGACCCTACCACCTCCTGGAACCTCCTCCGGAGAGGGAAGGTCGAGAGAATCATTAGGTGGAGCCAGGAGTGGGCAGAGGCGCTTTGGAAGGACTTGAGGCCCTCGAGGCGCCTCAGGCTGCTGGTTGACAGCTTTCCTTTTGAAGCCACCTCTGGCCCTGTTGGTTCCACGGGCTTCAGCACCTGAGGGCTTAGTGAAAGGACGTTGTCTTGTGCGTTCTTGGTCCCTCTGTACATTTGCCTGACAGACCAGACAGATTTGTCAGACTTCTGGAGACGAGAGAAGGGACTCTGTCTCCTGCCCAAAAAGACGGAACCTGGAATGGGAGGTCCTGGATTCTGGACTGCAAATCCTGGTGAAAACCTCAGACTCTCAACCAGGCATGGCATCGGAGACAGACACCTGACGCTGACGCTCTGGCCGCCGTATCTGCAGTGTTGTACAAGGCACAGAGAACATGCGTGCTAACATCCGAGCCCGATTTTAATATGTCCAGAAGCTCTGTCTTTTGTGTGGAGTCTGGCAAGGCATTGGCTAGCTCCTGCCCTCTCTCCCACAACGCATTCTGGTACTGGACCATATGCATGAGGAAGTTAAGGGATCTGATGGAGCAGGTTGAGGCAGAGTAGACCTTCTTGCCCACCTGGTCCAAGTAGCAGGATTCTGGGTCAGGAGGCTGGCAGCTTAGGTGCTTAGGCTGCTTAGACTTGTCATGATGCAGCCATAATGACCGATGAGTCTGACTGAGGGGGTTCCGCCGGAAAGGCCATCTCTGGGCTCTATACAGCCTATCTGACTTCTTCGTAACAGCCAGGGCCAGAGGTTGGATGCTTCAAGTTATTCTGGTGAGATCTTGGAAGGTGTCCACTAAGGAGACACCACTAGAGGCTTGGGCTCCTTTGCCTCAGGTATCGGGCCAGTCAACGGCATTCCGGATCCAGGTCCTTCGCCTCCCATTCATTGGAGGCCTGGATGTGCCTCACGACATCCATAAGGTCGGGCTGGTCCTTCTCCCTGGGGAACCCTCAACCCCTGAGAGGGATGAGGAAGCAGAAAAAGGAGAAGGCGACCTGCTACTGGGCCTAGAACTCTCCCAGCTCAGGCGTCAGTGGCTACAGGACCCTCGGTCGGTCTGAGGATGGCGGCGGCTGTAGTACAGGCGACAGAGCAATGACTAGCCTTGACACCAGGGACCCGGCGTCAGGGCAGCCGGGCCAGCCTGGAAGAGTTGGATCGGCTCCTGGGCTGAGATCCGGGACAGGCGGCTGCCGACGATGGTCATCAGACTGGGAACGGGCCTTCGAGGGCTGTCGAGGCAGCAGTCGCTCAGGGGTCTTCTTTGGAGAAGGACCGGGAAGGCCCTCGGGCTCAAGGTTGTCCAGCCTGTTGGGAACCGGTGTCGGGTCCGGCATCGGTAGGGTCTCTCCTCTCTTTACCTGACTACACCAAAAGGAGAAGAGCTCTTGCAGCTCTTCTTTGTTAAAACAGTGGCTGCTGAGACTTCCGGTTCCACCCCCCAAGTAATGGCTGCCTAGAAAGAGAACTGCGTCTACCCAGCTAAAAAAAAAATATGCTCGCTGTAATCCTGCATATTTTCAACAGATTTTGCATTACAAAACCAGAGGAAAGTGTAGAGAATTGGAGATTGAATTTAGTAACTAAACACAGCACGATGGAGAGACAGCTGATGGAACCGAATCGAGAGCCTCGTCACATCAGATAACCGTGACTCTGCAGATCTTAAATGGGGCTTGTTTAAATCTCAGCGGAAACAACCAAAAAACAAAGTGAAGAAGGAAAAACTTGACCTAATTTACAAGAGATACCTACTTTTTGTGCAGAAATCAAAGAAATGTACAGTGAGTTACGAAGAGGGGTGGCTGTGGCTGACTGAGCCCAACGTTTGGGCTGATGTCTGACCGTCTGCTGCTGTTTTGTCAGCCTTTTTCCTAGTCAACGAAAAGGCTTCTTAGCTTGGAACTTGGGTCGGTACATAGTAAGTACTGATCTGAGAGTTTGGCCCTTGTCTTGCAGGTCAGTAATGATGACCTGTAAGTCCTCCAAACAGGACCGAACCTCTGAAAGGCGTCCTGGATGGCGCTTGGACGCCTTGAGCTAGACCTGACACCCTCAGCCATGAGAAACATCAGAGGCTAACGGCATGCTAGAGCCCCTTGCTGAGGAGTCCACAGCATCACATGTGGCCTTGAGGGAATGCCTGCAAGCCACTTCGCCGGATCGGATGGAGTCCGCAAGATGGTCTTTGAATCCAAGTCCGGTAGAGCCTCTATAACCGGTTCAAGACTGGCGAACAGTGATTTTGATAGATCAGCATGTGGCCTACGTAATTCAGTGCCCTCATGGCCAATGTGGAGGAAGAGTAAAATTTTCTTCCAAATTGTTCTAGCTGCCACGACTCCTTGTCGGGAGGTGAGGTGCTCATGTATCAGGGCTTGGAAGACCGATCATGGGCCGATGCAATAATCACTGAGTCTGCCTTTGGGTGGGCACCTAGGTGATCTTTGCCCTCTGGCGTCCGGTAAGTGCGGTCTGCCTTCTCGGTCACCACCGGGATTGAGGAGGGCATGATCCATATGGTGGATGCCAGGTCCTCACGCAGTTCCAGCCAAGGGGGAAGGGGGTAAGAGGAGGAGCTGCCTCCTGCATGTCCAGGTGTTCTGCTAACCTTTGTCGTTTTGGATCCTGGGCATTCGTTTTCCAGTCATAGACTTCTGCTATTTTACAAAGCAAGTCTGCGAATGAAGGATCCTCCGGGGAGACTTGGGGATTCCTCTGGCTGAAGTTCCACAATGGGTGAGGTTTGAAACCCTTAAGCCTGAGGAAGAGTCTGAGTCAAAATCCTGGTCCGAATCCGAACAAGTGTGTCGGACGTCGGGCCTGCAGGGAGGCGGAGGGCAATGGAGTCTCTGATGGGGAGTGTGGCTGGGTTCCATCAGGATTGCCAGCCCTAAGCCCAAGTCCGAGGCGAACTAGGTAAATCGCCTGCCGGAGGTTCCTTATCCTCCTTCCCTCTTGGAATAAGGGAGGAGGAGAACCACTTCCAGTGGCTAGGAGGAGGAGGTCTGTATGGGAGAACCCTCCAGAGGAGGCTGAGAGCAGTTCGGCAACTGGGAATCGCTGAGGCCATCACGGACCCCGACATCTGGTTGATCGCATGGGCATCGGCGTAGCCAACGCCGACTTATCAGCCGTGGTGACTGTACAGGCGTTGGACAAGCCAATGCCCGACTTATCAGTCGAAGCTGGGAGGACTCCGGAATCTCCAGAGCCTGACGGAACAGCCTGAGCTGGGCGGTCGTCAGGAGGCCCAACAAGTGGCTTATCAGTCCCTTTCGGCGCGACAGACCCGACTAAGGAAATGGGTCTAAGCACAGCCAAGCGCTT
Source organism: Neoceratodus forsteri (assembly GCA_016271365.2). Taxonomy (NCBI): domain Eukaryota; kingdom Metazoa; phylum Chordata; order Ceratodontiformes; family Ceratodontidae; genus Neoceratodus; species Neoceratodus forsteri. Next base: position 1,576,177,775 of record CM028131.1, read on the forward strand.
CGACAAAGTGCCCACGGTCACTAAGACTAGTGGTGGCGGGAGGCCCAAGGACTGCTCCTTAGGCAGGGCAGGCTGGGCCGTCGCGGCCAACTTCCCGGAGGAAGAGGGTCGACACTTGCCCGAGGGGCCCACAGGCAGCCTCAGGCGAGAAGGGGACCTGTCTTGGTCCCGGTGCGTCTCCTTTTTATGCCTGGATTCGGATGGTGAGGATGAAGCACTGCAAAGTTTTTGGTGCTCTTTCTCCACAGTGGCCATTCATTGCTTCAGGAGGTGAGCCTCGAGAGCCTGCTGGTGGCACTTGTGTGTGGCCAGACTGAAACTGGCACAGGTCTCAGTCCTCGACCCTATGCTCCAGGCCTAGGCAGAAGAGGCAAAGAGAATGCGAATCCTTGTGCGGTAGTTGCGCGCCACATGAAACGCACTTGTTCTTGTGCTTGACGTTAGACAACGACATGCACAAAATACGACAATTTACTGAAAACATAACTACCTACTGCAAGAGCCCTCTCGAAGTAAGACTGAGATCTTACACACACCTGAGTTGAGGGGTGCTACATGAAATGCATCCCACAACAAAGGGGGTGTGTAAAATCGAGTTTTACACACCATCCCCATATTTTATTTTATATAATTGCTGGGGAGCATTTTCTCACCACAGCAATTATATAAAATAAAAATACATCGGTGTTGCAGCTGTGGTCTGGTTGGGATGAACACAGGTCCACCATCCTCTGTTGCTGAAAACTTGCGTTTTTTGTTCCCTTTCTTTTTTTTTTTTTTTAAATGTTCAGTTAAGGAGCACCTGTGGAAGGACTGGTAAACTTAAGGACGAGAAGCGACTGGCTAGTTCTTTTTATTTACTTACTGCCGAGTGCTGCTGGCGGCAGAGTAGAGAGCGGTGATTCTGGTGTGGTGATTCAGAGAACATGCGCATGCATGGAGCGAGGGAAACCCGGCACGTGTTCGCTGTTATAACTGGGTCTCCCTATGGGAAAAAACGCTGCCCAGTTATTATATAAAAGTTAATCGCAGTGCGGATTGACTGAATCAGCACCTGCAATTTATAATCCACACAGCTGGCCTCCAAGGTACTCATATGTGAGATGCTATGAATTTAAGGCACAAGGTAATGCACTTCAGAAGCTGCACCATATTAAATGGAATTGGTCAGCACTAAATGCATTTATAAATACAGGTTACTCACCTGTAACAGGAGTTCTAGGAATGGTATATGTTGTTCATCCACACTCATTGGCAGTATCCTTGCCGCTTTAAATCTTGACGGAAGGTCTTCAAGCTTGCTCCTCCCACCCACCCGGGTGGTATAACACTCGGCTCCGCCCCATGGCCTTAGATCTGGCCCATGGAGAAGCTCAGGTTGTCATTCGAGCGGGAGGCCGGGTGGGTCGAGTGGATGAACAACATGCCATTCTGGAACTCCTGTTACAGGTGGTAGCCTGTATTTCTGGGGACATGGATATGTTGTTCATCCACACTCATTAACAGACTCCTAGCAGTTCTCGGGAGGAGGAGGCAAGAGCCTTTTACCCCATACTTACTTGGGAAAGAGAGACTGGAGAACCGAGGCCCCAAAACCAGCATCCGGCTGACTCAAGGTCGATGTGGTAGTGGGTAATGAGGTGTTTACTGACTTCCAGGTAGCAGCCCTGCAGATTTCCTGGATAGGGGCGTCCCTGGAAGCAGCCACCGTTTGCAGCAAGTATGGCGGGTAGAATGAGCTCTTATCCCTCGGAGCTCACGCCCGCTAACATAGCAGATCTATGCAGGAGGTTACCCACCTGCTTATAAGTCCGCTTGGCTGCAGGTCTGCCAGATCGCGGCTTCAGCGTAGGTGACAAACAGCTGGCGAACCTCTCCCAATTTCAACCGTGCGCTCCTTATAATAAGCGGCGCCCTTCTAGGGATCCAGAGTATGAGCCTATATTAGCCCTCCGAGGTGTGATTGGGGTAGGAACACCGCAGAGTCATCACCTGGTTAAGGTGAAATCTCACACCACCTTCGGAAGGGAATTTCTCGGGTGGGGCGCAGGGACAACCTTGTCCCTGTGTGGAAGACCAGGTATGAGACCTGGGATGGAAAGCGCCGGAGCTCTCCCATCCTCTGGGCTGACGTGATAGCCACCAAGAAGGCGGTCTTCCACGACAGGTGAGAGAGAGCGCCACCTGTGTATAGGTCTCGAATGGCTTGCCCATGAGCTTTGCAAGTACCAGCAGTAGATCCCAGGAGGTGGGGGTTCCCGCACTGGGAAATGTGATCAAGGCCACTGAAAAAGCCAGACCCACCACCTCTCATACCGGACTGCTTCCGGCAGCCCAGTGGCAGAGATAGCTCTCAGGTGCACACCTAGGGTAAATCGGCCTAAGCCCTTGGACTAGAAAGGGACCATAAAGAATCAAGATGCTTGCCAAGGAACAGGAGGAAGGGTCAAGCCCTTGCACTGACACAAATGGAAAACTTTTTCCATTTGAGGCATAGCATTTTCTGATGCGACTCATACGGGCAGCCTCAACTACATTGAGGACCTCGTCGGAAAGACCCAAAGCCTGGAACTCTGGCAAAGCTCAGGAATGGGCCGGTCAGGTGCAGGGATTGAAGGTCCGGATGGGCTTCCTGATTGACTGAAAGGCGAACTCGGGCGAGCTGGAAGCTGTGAGAGTCCTGGAGCTGAGACTGAGGAGATCTGGGTACCAGAACTGGCGAGGCCAGTCTGGGGCTATCAATCACCTGCTTGCTTGTCCCTCCTCGCCTTGAGAAGCACCTTGGATCCAAGGGAAATGGGGAAAAGGCGTAAAGGGCGGTCCATTGCCTCGAGAAGGCATCCCCTGCAGCGAGCCCTGCTGAGGGGGGCGGATGGAACAGGACCAGCTTCGCTCCGGGTGAGGCAAACAGGTCCACCTGAGGTGTGCCCCAAAGGAGAACAGATGCTCATACCACTCCAGCAGGAGAGACCACTCGTGGGATGCAGCCCTATCCGGCTCAGGGCGCCGGCCAGGGGTGTTGGAGGCTCCTGCCGCGTAGAATGGCTAGGAGATCCGCCTCCAGGCTCTTGCATACAGGCTAGACCAAATCACAGGAGAAACTTCCTTGCATAGAAGCATAGGCGCGTCCCTTCCCTAGCGGTTAGATAGTACATGGTGGTAGTATTGTCCGTCTGGACTCGGACCACATGACCCGGAGGAGCAGACAAAAGCCCCGGTGAGAGCTAGCCCGGACGCTTTCGGGCTCCAACGAGTTGATGTCGCGCCAGGACTCCCATGCGAGACCAGGAACATGAGCAGTGTTCCCCAGATAGGCACCCCAACCCATCAGAGAGGCATCGGTCGACAGAGACCGTCGGCTCGAGGGGGGACAGGACAGGATGCCCTCCTGCAATTGATCTGGAGCGGTCCACCACTGGAGGCATTCACATCCCTGTGTCACACGACTGAAGCTGGTCCAAGGGATCGCCAGCGCTGTGTACCACTGGCTGGCCAGTCCCCACTGGAAGGGGACGCATGTTCCAGCAGGCCCAACGGACCACGCTGGTACAGGCCGCCCACGAACAGGAGGCGCAGGAAGTCCGGGCAGGCGCGGATTGCCCAACCAGAAATGATCGGGCGGAGAAGCAGCCCTGTCAGCGGGCAGCTCTGGCTTTCGAAGGTGAGCTGCGCCCGATGGGCAAATCACCTGCTTGGCTCGAGGTTCCGACCTTGGCCTCGTTGACAAGGAGGCCCAGTTGAAACAGACCTGGAGGCCAGATCTCTGGACCACTCCGCCTCCTTCCTGGAAGGGAGCTGCTATCAGCCAGTCGTCCAGGTAAGGGTACACCGGACCCCTCGGCGCCAAGAAGAATACTGTCACCACTGCCATGCATTTGGTGAAGACCCTGGGAGCTGGAGACAAGCCGAAGGGCATGGCTTGGAACTAGAGAGATCTTCCGCTTCAGGCGAAGGAATCTCTGGTGACCAGACGGATAGGGACGTGAAGCCGTCCTGCAAGTCCAGAGAGCAGAACCACACGCCCGCGTCCAAGGATGGTATTATCTGAGCCAGAGTGACCATCCTGAAGGTTCGAGACCTTAGGAACTTGTTTAGGTCGTGTGGGTGAGAATGGAAACCAGCCCCGTCCGTTCAGAACCAGGAAATACCTGGACACAAACCTGGGTCTGAGAGGTCCACCACCTCTCTTACCACCTCCTTCTGGAGGAGAGGTGATGTCGGCTCGACAGAGCCGCCAGTGAGACTGGGGATCCAGAAGCCCCGAGGCGGCGGCTCCCTGAAGGGTGGTGCCTTCGAATTCCAGAGGCAGGCCTCTTCCCTACCTCCAAGACCCACCTGTCCGTGGTAACAGCGGACTAGGCCCGAGCGGAGATGCGGGCCGTCCCCAGAGGACAGGAAGGAGGTAGCGGGGATGACACCCTCAGCCCGTCACTGAGCAGAGCTTGGAGGAGGACCGGCGCGAGGGACCTCCTGGGCCCTTTCCTCCCTGCCTCCTGTTAGAGGAAGCCGCTGCAGGTTTGGGATGCAAGGCCGAGCCTGCTGGCCCTAGCGTTACTGGGCAGGCGCGGGGCACAGAAGGGCAAGAAAGAGCTTAGGCTGTGGTTTTGCGGCCTTTGTCCCTTCTGGCCGGAAGAGGCCGAGTCAAGGTGGCAGTGGACTTCTCGATCCTCTGCAGGTGACCTTCCACCCCAGGGCGAAGGGTCAGTCCCCAAAAGGGAACATCCGCCAACTTGTGCTGGGTATCCGAGTAAGGTGGATATCCTCCAGCCAAGCCAGCGGCCCTTGTAGCCACTTGCTTGACCGCCACGATCTGGCACACCTTAGTCCCCTACATCCAAAGCAGTCTGGAGCTGCTGTTTGTACTGCCCTGCCCTGGTCCCACACCTGCTTAACCGTAGTCTGCAGATCGGTAGGAAGATGAAGTTGACCTCATCCAGGGGCCCAACAGGGCATGAAAAATGTGCCATGAGGCGGCGAACTGGCCTGGCGAGCCCGAGAAGGGGCCCGCCTTGTAGACTTTCGCCCGACATGGTCAATTTCTTGGACTCCTTGTCAGGAGGTTTGTCCACATCCCTGGCGTTGCCGTGGCGCCGCGCTGTGGTAACCTCAACCCCTCCAGCAGAGGTGTTCGAAAAACCGGACAAGGAACATTGAGGTTACGCATACTTACCATCCTGGCGAAGGCGCAGGGCAGGAAGCGGAAACTATAGAAGTTCAGTGCTGGACCACTATGGCCTCGGCCACGGAAGGCCTCCGTCCGGAGAATCCCCTCGGTCAGAATCTCGGTGAGGGGATGCCGCAAGCCCGTTTGGAAGCGAGGTTCGAGAGCTCCATCCCGGTAGACTCCGAGATGAGCGAAGCTTAGTCCTAGGAAGACGGCAGACTGCCGATCCATTGGCGCAGCCTCCTGGGAGCTCAGAGTCCAGTCGCTTGGAGAAGAAGGAGGAATCATCTCCAGTTCGGAAAAGTCCTCGAAAACTGCCACCTGGCCTGAGCCACCCTTCACCTGCCGAGGTCGGTCGGGAGTGAGGTAACTGACAACCGATGGGGTAAACCCTTGGCCGACCGAGAATCCTTGGTGAACCCAGATTAGTGGCTGTGGGCGGAGGTTCCACATGATACAGTAGACAGCTGGTTTGGCGAACAACCGGCCTGGGTATGAGCTCCTCGGGCAAGTCGAGGGTTGTCGGCGTTCCGGTGACAACCATAATGGCGGGAAGGCGCCGGAGTCGGCTTATTCCAGGAGGAGCTGTTGCAACATAAGGTCCTCGTACCGTCGGCGTAATTCGCCCGAAGCCTCCCCTCATCGAGGAGGAGGCGAGGACGATTAGGCTTGGTTCGCTACCGCGGTGCAGGGCCAGAACCGCCTGGCGATTAGGGGCGGCTGGACATGAAAGGTCGAGACCGAGACCGAGTCCAATTTCAGGGGTCCGGTGCAGGAGGTGTCGGCGAAACCGGCTGCTCCTTAGCTCGGAAGGTCCATCCGAACGCTCGGAACGGAGGCACAAGCGACCACCAGGATCCTCAACTCCTCCCGGGGAACGGGGAGGGAATCTCGGCTGCTAAAGCGACAGCCACGTCCAATGGAGTCGAAAATCTGACTTCATCAGTGGGAGTCTCGGTCAACTGACCTGGCCCAGAGGGACACCGTGAGCCAGTGGCGAAGCCGAGCCAGTCGACAGCCCGTGATCGGCGGCCCGAGAGAGGACCTTCCCGCTCCCAAGAGCGTCCCGACGGAGGGACTTACCCTTGTCCTCTTTTGGACCGAGAAAAGGTCAGCAGGCACTTGGTCCTTCTCCCTTTGGTGGAGAGGGACAGACAGCTCATGAAAGGCAGTGTAGGAAGAACCCAGAAGGCGGGATAAATGCAGCGGCCGAGAAGATCGGCCAGCGCGCCTCCTCTTCCGAGGCGACCATCCGCTCGAGCTGATCCGCCCGAGCCACGCCCGCGGACACATAACCCGGGCCTCCTTGGGCTTCACCCGGAAGCGCTTCTCGGGCCAGGCCCAGTTGCAATAGACGCTTACGGTCTTGAGGGGCGTGGGCCGAGAAAGATGAGCACAGAGTCATGAAGCCTGCGGGTGCTCAAGGCCTAAACAGTAGACACCGCGTGGAGTGTGGATCCGTCCGAACATCTTCTGCCATGGGCATCTCCGAAATCCGGGAGTGGTTATCCATCCTGAGCCGCTGAGATCGAAGACTAGAAGCCTTTTGCAAAATATTATTTTTAAACCGCAAACGGAGAAATAGGAACTAGCCACAAACGCAGGAGCGCATGAGGGAACCTGAGCCCAAGCGTAAAGGAAGATCTGGCGTCATGGGGGCGGAGTCGAGTTATACCTACCCGGTGGGGTGGGAGGAGCAAGCTTGAAGACCTTCCGGCAAGATTTAAAGCGGCAAGGATACCTGCCAATGAGTGTGGATGAACAACATATCCATGTCCCTAGAATATGGAATTTCATTTGCCATAATTGTGTAATTCCCAAAGAATCAGTGGGTGGGGGTGAGGGGGTTCCTAGCACTTTTTTTTTTCCAACTGAAGACAATTCTCTTCTGATAGTCATATATATTTCACAGGACAATTCATCACAACTTACGTGATGGGCACATCTCTGTACTGTGGCTGCTGAGGTTGGGAGGTCCCTTCTAGGGGAGTCTGGGTAACGGTGGGCATGGATTTGTTCACCAACACCTGCTTGTTTTCCACTTTTTCACCTGGAAACAAAAAAAAGAGAAACAAGTAAAATTAGTTCAGTAAGAACTGCATTTTTTTTACGAAAATGAAATCATGAAACACTACTTTATTTATTTATTTCAGTCTCGGATTAATACCTTTGAGCTATGGAATTCATTTACAAAGGTTCCAAGTCGAGGATAACACAAGACAAGACAACAGATACAAACATGAAGCAAAAAGAGATCACAAAACAGTAAAATTAAAATCGATAAAATGTACAATATACTAATTACAGTAGTGCAATCAAAGAACAATAACCATTGGTTGAAAGGAAATAGAAACGCAAGAGGAACAGGAGAGGTGAGGTGAGGTTGGGAATAAGTAGTATAGGGGTAGGTTAGGGTAACACATAGGATTGTAGAAGTGCATTTAGAAATAGGCAGATAGCAGCCTGGTGGGGCCTTGTCAGGGGAGAGGGATTTGCGTTAGGGAGTAGGATGGGCGGAAAGTGCCAGGAGGACTAGAGTGTTTTCACAAGCCTTAAGCGCTCTTGGGGGCAGCTACAGAGATTGCCCCATGTCAGTAATTAGGCACAAGCAACTTAAAACTTTAGTACAGATGCTTCACCAAAACCACCATAGATTTTTTGTCCCATATTTTCGTCCTCCAGTCATCACACAAGCTCCTCTACGGGCCTAACAGTGCCTCCCTCTGCCTGCCAGTCCCCCCCACACTGGCACGGAGGAGCCTCCACAGGTCTCCAACTTGAACAACATCCCGAATGCTAGCATGCCTCTGTTGGTGGCTCTCTCTGGCCTGTGGAGGAGCGTTTTCTTCTCCTGACTGCCACCAATCTGCCAGCTTATCCCCAAAGGAGGTCCTTCTCGGCTCTGAGGAGCAGCAGGCAAGCTAGGATGCTTGGCTGGAGGGGCATTCTGTGGTGTGCAGGGGGGCCTGTGCCTGGCTGGAGGGGCCCTCACTGTTGTGCTGAGAGGTCTGTGACTGGCTGGAGGGGCCCTCAGTGGTGTGCTGGGGAGGTCTGTGCCTGGCCAGAGGGGCCCTCAGTGCTGTCCTTGGGGTCTGTGCCTTGATGGAGAAGCACTCAGTCCTGTGTTGGGTTGGTCTATGACTGGCTGGAGGGGCCCTCGGTGGTGTTTTGGGGAGTCTGTGGCTGGCTGGAAGGATCCTCAGTGCTGTGCTGGGGGGTCTGTGCCTGGCTGGAGGGGCCCTCAGTACTGTGCTGGGGGGTCTGTGCCTGGTTGGATAGGCCCTAAGTGCTGTGCTGAGGGGGTCTGTGACTGGCTGGAGGGGACCACAGTGCTGTGCTGGGAGATCTGTGACTGACTGGAAGGGCCGTCAGTGCTGTGCTGGGATGTCTGTCACTGGCTGAAGGGTCCCTCAGTGCTGTGCTGGGAGGTCTGTGCCTGACTGGAAGCCATAGTACTGTGTTGGAGGGGGGCTGTGTGGCGGGCTGGAGGCCCCTCAGTCCTGTTATTGGGGGTCTGTGCCTGGGCGTAGGGACTCAGTGCTGTGGTGTTCTGGGGGGCTGACTGGCTAGAGGCCCTCAGTGGTGTGCCAGGAGGGTCTGTGCCTGGCCATAGGGGCCTCAATGCTGTGCTGGTGGGGTCTGTGACTGGAGGAGGACACATGAAGTGCTGTGCTGGGAGGTCTGACAGGTGAGGAGGGGCCCACAGTGAGGTGCTGGAGGTCTGTGACTGGCTGAAAGGGCCCTGTTGTGTGCTGGGGGTCTGTGCTAGGGATGGAGGGCCTCAGTGCTGTGTTGGGTTGGTCCATGGTGGCTGGAGGGGCCTTCAGTGGGTTTTGGCAGGTCAGTGCCTGGCTGGAAGGGTCCTCAGTGCTGTGTTGGGGAGGTCTAGTGCCTGGCTAGAGGGCCCTCAGTGCTGTGCTGAGAGGTCTGTGCCTGGCTAGAGGCCCTCAGTGCTGTGCTAGGAGGTCTGTGCCTGGCTGGAGGCCCTCAGTGCTGTGCTGGGGGGGTCTGTGCACAACTGGAGAAGCCCTCAGTACTGTAGCCGAGAGGGGTCGTCTCGTGACTGACTGGAGGGTCCTCAGTGGTGTTTTGGGGTTCTGTGCCTGGCTGGAGGGGCCTCAGTGCTGTGCTGTGCTGGGGGCCTCAGTGCTGTGCTGAGGGGTCTATAAATAGTAATGGAAATCAGAGCTGCTCTGCTACAGTTGCGATTCCTGTGGCAATCCAAACACTTGAGCAGAAAAAGCGCCACTGAACTCGCTAAGCTCTCAATAAAACTGCTGTCCACACTCAAATTTTAGTTTTCAAAGATGCAGCAGTTTATTGCAGGAACCCATAAGGCACCTTTGCACAGAACAACAAAACGTAACGGACGTTTCACCTGGTGGGCTTTGTCAAATTTCAAGGGTCTGTAAATAGCTGGAGGGGCCCTCAATGCTGTGCTGGGGAGATCTGTCTGACTGGGAGAGGGGCAACCAGTGCTGTGCTGGGGTCTGTGACTGGCTGGAGGGTCCCTCAGTGCTGTGTTGGGGTCTGTGCCTGGCTGAGGGGCCCTTAGGGCTGTGCTGGGGAAGGTCTTGACTGGATGGAGGGGCCCTCAGTGCTGTGTTGTGCTGCGGAGGTCTATGATTGGTGGGAGGGCTCTCAGTGCTGTGATGGGGGTCAGTGACTGGCTGAAGGGCCCTCAGTGCTGCTGGTGGTGGGGGCCTTGGTTGGCTGGCTGGAGAGGCCCTCAGTGCTGTGCTAGGGGTCTGTGACTGGCTGGAGGGGCCTTCAGTGCTGTGCTGGGGCGCATGGATTGTGACTGGCTGGAGGCCCTCAGTGGTGTTCTGTGGGGGGCTGGTTAGAGAGGGGCCCGCAGTGGTGAACTTGGGGGTCTTGCCTGGCTGTAGGGGCCCTCAGCACTGTGCTGGGATGACTAGCTGGAAGGGCACTCAGTGCTATGCTTGGGGGTCTGTGCCTGGCTGGAGGGCCTTCAGTGCTGTGTTTGGGGGTGTGACCGGCTGGAGGGGCCATCAGTGGTGTGCTGGGGGGGGTCTGTGCTTGCTGAAGGAGCCCTCAGTGCTGTGCTGAGGGTCTGTGCCTGGCTGTAGGGCCCTCAGTTTCTGTACTGGGAGGGTTTGTGCCTGGCTGGAGACGCCCTTAGTGCTATGCTGGACGGGGGGCCTGTGACTGGCTAGAGGGGCCTCACTGGTGTGCTGGGAGGCCCGCAGTGCTATGCTGGGTGGTCTGTGCCTAGCTGGAGGGGCCCTCAGTGATGTGCTGATGGGCTCTGTACCTGGCTGGAGGGTACCTCAGTGCAGTGCTGGGAGGGTCTGTGACTGTCTAGAGGGGCCCTCAATGCTGTGCTGGGAGGTCTGTGACTGGCCTGAAGGGCCCTCACTGCTGTGCTGGGAGGTCTGACGGGCTGAAGAGGCCCTCAGTGGTGTTCTGGGAGGTTTGTGACTGGCTGGAGGGGCCCTCTCTGCTGTGCTGGGAAGTCTGTGCCTGGCTGGAGGGGCCCTGTGTGGTGTGTGCTGGAGGAGGAGTCTGTGCCCAGCTGGAGGGGGCAATGTATGGTGTGCTGGGGGGGGGCTATGACTGGCTGGAGGGCCCTCAGTGCTCTGTTGGGGTTCTGTGACTGGCTGGCAGGCCCTCAGTGCCTGGCTGGAGGGTCTTCAGTTCTGTGCTGGGGTTTATGACTGGCTGGAGGGGCCCTCCGTGGTGTGATGGGGGCTGTGAATGGCTAGAGGGCCCTAAGTAGTGTGCTGGGAAGGTCTGTGCCTGGCTGTAGGGGCCCTCAGTGCTGTGCTAGGGATGTCTGTGACTGGCTGTAGGGGTCCCTCAGTGCTATCTGGGGAGGTCTGTGCCTGGCTGGAGGGTCCCTCAGTGCTATCTAGGGGGTCTGTGCCTGGCTGGAGGGCCTTCAGTGCTGTGCTGGGGGTTTGTGACTGGCTGAAGGGACCCTCAGTGCTGTGCTGGGAGGGTCTGTGCCTGGCAGGAGGGGCCCTCAGTGCTATGCTGGGGAGGCTGTGCCTGGCTGGAGGAGCCTTCAGTGCTGAGCTGGGGGGTTTGTGACTGGCTGGAGGGACCCACAGTGGTGTGCTTGGGAGGTCTGTGCCTGGTTGAAGGAACCCTCAGTGATGTGCTGGGGGATCTGTGCCTGGCTGGAGGGGCCCTCTGTGCTGTACTAGTAGGATCTGTGACAGGCTGGAGAAACCCTCAGTGTTGTGCTGCGGGAGGTCTGTGACTGGCTGGAGGGGACCTCAGTGGTGTGCTGGGGGGGGGTCTGTGATTCGCAGGAGGGGCCCTCAGTGCTGTGCTGGGGTGTCTGTGCCTGGATGTAGGGACCCTCAGTGCTGTGCTGGGAGGGTCTGTGCCTGGCTGGAGAGCCCTCAGTGCTGTGCTGGGGGGTCTGTGACTGACTAGAGGGGCCCTCAGTTGTGTGCTCAGGCGGGGTATGTGACTTGGCTGGAGGAACCCTCTGTGGTGTTCTGGGTGGGGTCTGTGCCTGGCTGGAAGGAATCCTCAGTGGTGTTCTGGGTGGGGTCTGTGCCTGGCAGATGGACCCCTCAGTGGTGTCGTGGGGGTCTGTGCGAGAAGGAGCCCTCAGTGGTGTGCTGGGGGTCTGTGCCTGGCTGGAGGAGCCCTCACTGGTGTAGTGTACTGGGGAGGCGTCTGTGCCTGGCTGTAGGAGCCTTAGGTGGTGTGTTGGGGGGTGTCTATGACTGGCTGGGGGGGCAAGGGGGGTCAACTGGCATGCAGAGACCAGTGAAGGCCATCATCCAGTGCATCGGTGTGCCATTTCCTCCACCTTTTCTCCCCGCCCACCCACTGGTTCAAACATGCTTGCAGCTGGCCTGGAGGGGTGCCTGATGGAGGTCAAAGACCCCGACAGCACCAGGAGCTGCCACTAAAGTGGGTGCGTCAAACTGCCCGCCCCCCAAAAACAAAAAGGAGAGCAGAGGCTCAAGCCCTCCCTGCCAACCTTCACTCCTAATGTCCCAGGCTTGGGGTGCAATCTTTACTTGATTCTCTCTCTCTGCTATTACCTCATACTCCTCCTCAGGTGAACTCATCCTCCTTGGGGACTTTAATATTAATTGACTTCTCCCTGCCCTCCAATCCTACCTCTCTCATGATTGAGTCCCTTAATCTCTCCCAACTCAATACTGAACTCATGTGGCTGAATCCCCACTCTTCTAACCATACCCACCTGGAATGGGTTTTCTCCTCCCACCCCCACTGCGCTGTAGCAGAATGGACGCCTTCAGCAACCACTGCATGACAATCTGCGTCAAGTCAGTGCCCTCCCTCCTCCCTAAACTCACCCACTCCACAGCAGCTCTCCAAGAGTTCCACACCTTCTGCCCTCCATACCCTTAGCACTGCATCCTGGGCCTTTCTAAGCAAACATGAAGCCATACGTACCATACCATAAACAAATGTGAATGGTTCATGAATTGCAAGTGCTACACACAAAGTATGGGTGGCAAAGTTGTTCAGCACAAAATTACCTTCTTAATGGTGGTATGCAATCAATTCTAAGGAATTCGTTGTTTTTTTTGTACTAGCCGAAATACCCCCCAAAATGATTTTTTAAAATAAAAAAAGCAACGTAAACCATTTTTGGATGGGGAAACAAGTAATATGTCTACACCAAATTATGTATTCATATGTGATAAGCAGGTAGTAAAATATCTGTACTAAAAAGCAAGCTTTAATAACAAAACATGTATTTTTATCCTTTATTCAAGGTGCTTTTATAGGCTTGACAGACAAAAGTTAACTATACCATAAACAAATGCTAATACCTCATTAACCACAACTGCTACACACAAAGTATGAGTGGCAAAGTTGTTCAGTACAAAATTACCTTCTAATGGTGGTATGCAATTAATTCTAAACAATTTGTTATTTTTATACTAGCTGAAATACCCCCAAAATGATTTTTTCAAATAAAACCATACATCATATCATAAACAAATGTGAATGTTTCATAAACTGTAACTGCTATACACAAAGTGCGAGCGGCAAAGTTGTGCAGCACAAAATTACCTTTCTAACGGTGGTATGCAATCAGTTCTAAGCTATTTTTTATATACTAGTCGAAATGCTGAAAAAATGATTTTATTTAAAATAAAAAAAAGCAATGTAAACCCTTTTTTGGGGGGAAAACATGTAACATATCATCAACACCAAATTATTTATCCATACATGATAAGCAGGTAGTGAAGTACCACTAGAAATACTTAAAGAAGCCCAAAGTTGATTGGCTGGCTAAATATATACATCCAAACGGGAGACGTCCACAGACGTTTCCCGGAGGAACTGTGAGTGATTTGCTGTCAACAACAGATGTTTACTGGAGTGAAGGGGGGTGTTTTCTCCTACCACCTACAGGCTGTTACCAGAGTGAATGAATTAAGTCAATCTGGTCTAGGTCCCTCTGGTTGCTTAAAATCAATGCTCTCCTGAGCAACCTTGCTACAGAAGACTAGTCAGCCATCCTCTCTGCCCCAATACTGATGAGGCCCTTTCCCTAGTCCATTCCAAATTTTCCTCTGTCTGGGACAAGCATGCCCACCCCTCAGAAAGGCCAGGGTCAAATCTTCCCACCACACTGAATTATCCACAAAGTCACAGACCCGCAAGTCTTATGATCCTGTTTAGGCCAGCTACAAATTATCCTACTCCCTGCCCAACCTCATCTTATATAGGGCTTAGAAATTCATGTACAAAGGCTGTGTCCATTCTGCAAAACTCCCTCTGTTTCAAGAGAGAAATACACACACTGAATAGCGGTGAACTATAAGCGGTGGCGTCTCTGTGTAGAAGTCAGGCCAGTATGGTGAGTGGCGGGAAAAGAACTGAGAGAGGAAGGCCACCCACATTTATATGGGAGTGCCAAGTAGGACGCTGTCATGGCTGCCCTAGCAGACTGCTTTGTAACAAATTTCTGTGTGATCCTACTGCCTGGTGGCTATAGTTCCATAGGTGTGGCCTGATGAAAGAGATATCCTCAAAGATCAACCTTAGCTCCGCAGCCAAATTCTGCAAGGTAACTCACTCTCTTTTTGACCCACCTAGCCAGTGCGCTGCTTCAGCCCTCATGGTTAATGGTTCACCTGTTTCTGACCGTCCCTCTGTAGCAGCTCACTTCAAGTTCTTCACTACTTGTGTCCTCCCTTCTCCCCCCCCCCACTGATTTCTCTCCCCCTGCTCCTCCCTCCTCTCCACTACATCCCTCCCTATGTTTCCATTCTTCCCTGCCACTACCCAGGAAACCTTGTTTACCCTTTGCTCCCTAAACCTGTCCAAATCCAGACCAGACAGGTTGGATCCTGAACTCCTCCACCTTTCAGCTCCTGTCATTGACTCTACCCTCGCTCACCTCCTCAACCTCTCCTCCTCCCTCTATGCTCTTCCTCAGGGGGACTGCCAAAGTTGTCCCTTTTCACAAAGGGGTGACCCCCTACTCCCCTGAGTACTTCCTTCTGAGGAAGGACTTGGTTGGTCCGAAAGCTAAAGTACTTTGTTCTTTTGTAACATTTTGTTGGTTTAATAAAAGGTAAACCATTTGCTTCTGGATCTGTTCTTACAAGGACCAATCTGACCTTCAAACATTTGTTTGCCCTACTCTCCTGGTAACTTCGATCTAGCTCCTTCTCCCCTCTCTTGCAAGGCTACAAGAGAAAAGCACAGTTATGTAAGAACTTACCATAACAGTAGATCTTTGAGAGGAGCTCTTGCAGCAGGTAATACCATTAGGACTAAGTCCCCAGTTAGGAGCCCCAGGGAAAATTCCCCAGCTAGCAGTCTATGGCGGGGACTGCCCCGATGACACAACTCCACCCGGCGTCAGGCGTGGTATAAGAGGCGGTCCCGCGCCACCCCAGTTCTCCCACTGGAGACCGAATGAAAATACAGATGGGAGAACCGAGAAGGATCTCCCATCCCAAAGAGAAGATGTAATGTTTGTCCCTGGGGGCAGGGGTGGAAAACCACCTGCTCCAAGAGCTCCTCCTCGAAGATCTACTGTTATGGTAAGTTCTTACGTAACTGTACTATTTCACTTCGAGGGGAGCTCTTGCAGCAGGTAATACCATTAGGACTGAGTCCCAAGCAATGCCAAAGGAGAGACCTAGATCAGAAGGATGGAGGACAATAAAAACTGTGGGAAATTAGGAGAAGTCCTGAAGGACTGCTAGGCTGAACCCTGCTGTCCTTCTGTAAGCAATGCCCAGACTGTAATGCCTCCAAGGTATGCACTGAACTCCAAGTAGCGGCTGCACAGAGGTCCGCTGAAGATACATTTCGAAGGGAAGAGAAAGATGTCGCCGCCCCTCTGGTAGTGACCCCTCACCGGTCCCGGTAGGGGTTTGTTGTGGTGCTGGTAGCAAAAAGTGATGCAGTGCACAAGCCACTTAGTTAGGGTTTGTTTTGTGATTGGTGCTCCAAGTTTCCTGTGGGTAAAGGAGACAAACAACTGGTCTGTCTGTTTGGCGGATCTAGTCCTAGCCAGACAGTAATGTAAAATTCTATGTACATCCAGAGTATGTAACGATGCCTCCATGTTGTTCAGTACTCTGGGTAATAAACTGGTAGTTGAATGTCGGGTTCAACGTGAACTCAGACACTACCTTTGGTAAAAATTCTGGGTTTATGCATGGGAGTACTCTGTCCCTGTGAAAAACCATAAGGCTCTTTACACATCAGAGCCTGCAGCTTAGAAATCCTCAGGCTGAAGTAATGGCAACTAGAAATAACACCTTCATAGAGAGAAGGCGGAGCACACAGCTTGTGGCTGGTTCAAAAGGTGGCAAGGTGAACTTTTCTAAAATGAACAGGCGATCCCAGGATGGTACTGGGTCTCTCCTGGGGGGTTTCACATGCAACATATTTCTCAGGAAGGTCTTGCAGATGTCCAGCTGTGCCAGAGTCTTCCTGTTTATTGGTGCACGGTAAGCTGACAGAGCACAGAGATGCATCTTTATGGACGAGTAACTGAGACCCAAGTCCGACAGGTGGAGAAGATACCTCCAGCACAGATTCCACCAGACAACCCAGGAATCCAGAGAGCGAGGAATCGCCCATAAGCAGAAACACTTCTATTTCAAGGTGTAGATCATCCTGGTAGAGGGTTTTCGCTGCCACAAGTACCTCTGCCACTCTAAGGATACTCCAAACCTATCCCTAGCTAAGTCCACAGGAGCCAAGCATGCAGGTGCAAGGACTGGAGGTTCAGATGGACTAACATTCCTTGCTCTTGGGAGAGCAAGTGAGTGGAGAGGGGCAAGGGAACTGGTGGTTCGATTGCCAGCTGTTGCAACACTGGGAACCAAATTTGTCGAGGTCAGAATGACACTACCAGTATCATCCTGGCTTCTTCTGCCTGCAACTTGAGCAGGACCCTCTGAAGCAGAGCGAAGGGAGGGAAAGCATACAGAAACCTCCCCACCCAAGAGAGGGACAATGCATCTTGCCAGAAAACACCAGGCCCTGGATCTAGCGAGCAGAAATTGGTCAGTCTGGCGTTGTGTGGGGACGCAAAGAGGTCCAGTTCTGGCTGACCCCACCTTTTGAAGAGGTAGTGTAGGACTTCTTACTGTAGTTCCCACTCGTGGTTCTGAGATCGAGAGTGACTTAAGCTGCCTGTGAGGACGTTGTGGATTCCTGGAACATGGACAGCTGTGATGTCCAGTTTGTGATCCACCGCCCAGGACCAAACTCTCATCGCCTCTTTGCATAGGGGATACAAGTGTGTACCCCCTTGCTTGTTAAGATGGAAGACTACTGGGGTATTGTCCGACTGGACCAGTAGAAGTCCGGAAGGAGTACCCTCGGAAAGCTTGAAGGGCATACAGAATGGCTTTCATTGCCAAAATGTTTATGTGAAGAGCTCATTCTGTTGAATTCCTGGAGCCCTTGTCTGATCTGAGCAAGATGTGCTCCCATCTCAGTCCTGATGAGTTGGTGGTGATAGTCTGTAGTGGACTGTGTCGCTGAAAAGGAACCCCTATGCTCAGATGGGCCGAGGTGAGCCACCAGGTCATGGACTGTCCGACTGCACCGCAGATCCAAATGGGTTCTTCCAGCTCGTACATTTTGATCCCACTGAACCCTGAGGTGCCATTGTAGGATCCTAGTGTTCAGATGCGAGAGTGGAACTGTCACAATAGCTAGTGCCATGTGACCCAACAATTGTAGAACCACTCTTGCTGGAACAGAGTCAGAGTCTTGTACCTCGAGCAATTCCCTTAGCCTTGCTGCCCTGTCTGTGGGAAGAAAAGCTCTCCCTTGGACTGTGTCCAGGACTGCTCCAATGTATTGCAGCCTTTGAGCTGGCCATGGTTGTGACTTAGGCAGGTTTGGGTGATGCCCAAATTCTGGAATAGGCTGGATGTCTCCTCAAGGTCCAGTTCAATTGGTCTTCTGTTGGTGCAGTAGAAGCCAGTCATCCAGGTAGGGGTATACAAAGTGACCCCATCTCCTGAGGGCTGCCGCTATCACTGCCAGGCACTTGATAAAAACCCTTGGCTGAGGATAGGCGAATGGCAGTGCCCTGAACTGCTAGTGTCCTCCTTGGAAGGTGAAGTGCAAGTACTTCCTGTGGGACAGCAGGATCTTGATGTGCATGTAGGCGTCCTGCATGTCTAGTGAGCAAAGCCAGTCTCTTTGGTGGAGCACTGGTAACAGGCCCGCTCAGGGTCACCATTCTGAACTGCTTGTATTCGATAAAGGTGTTCAGCTGACTCAGATCCAGAATGGACGGAGGTCTCCCGTCTTTTCGGGACGAGGAAGAAATGGAAACAAATCCCTTTCCCTTTGAGCAAAGGAACCTCCTATATGGCTCTTTTGTCCAGTAGGGCCTGTATCTCTGCCCTCATGAGAGTGCATTGGAGAGTGAGCAGTGGGAGGGATGGGTGGGTTGTCCGTGGAAACTGGGTGAACTCTAGGAGTATCCCTTTCCACCATCTGGAGGACCCATTGGTCTGATGTTATACTGGACCATCCAGATATGCAGAGGAGAATCTCCTCCTACCACCTCCCTCTGCACATGCTGTGGTTGGGGGTTGGTAGAGTCATGCTGTGTTGGAGGGTGTAGACAAGAGAGGTCTTGCGCCTTGGGGTTTTGGGGCCCTAGGCATCTGAAGGGACAGGGTGTCCTTTTCTTTTGAAGCCTCCCTTGTGTTGTGGCTGGTGCCTTCCTTGCCGTCCCTGATTTTCAGAAAGGACGCATGGTGTGTGATTATGGCTCGACCCGTACATTCTGTGGACTTCAGACACAGCTTACCTGAGTCTTGAAGACTGGTGATCATTTTTCTGTGTCCTGACCGAACAGTACTGGTCCTTGGAAAGGAGCATCCAGGATAGCATCCTGAAGATCCTGTTGGAAGCCGAAAACCCTTAGCTAAGCATGCCTCCGCATGCAAATGCCGGTGGCTGCTGCTCTTGCTGCTGTATCCGTGGAGTCATAATCCTGAGGACATGCTTCTCCACGTCCATGCCAGACAGAATCACATCAAGGAGTTCCGCCTTACCCTCTGAATTTGGCTGTGCTTTGGCCAGGTCCATTGCCTTTGCCCACAGGGAATTTTGGTAGGTGACCATGTGGGCCAGGAAGTTGAGTGACTTAATGGTGCAAGCTGCCGAGAGTACCTTGCACCCCATCTGGTCTAGTTTCTTAGATTCTGGGTCCGGTGGCTGGGCACTCATGTGGTGTGGTTGTTGTGCCCTGCTATGGGCAGCTGTCAGGACCATCGAGTCTGCCTTTGGGTGTTCGCCTAGAAAAGGCTCCCCTTTTGGTGTCTTGTACAGTCTATTGGCCTTACAAGAGATTGTGGACATAGTGGCCGGATGTCTCCATGTGGACTTGGTCACATCTTGAAAAGGTTCCACCAAAGGAGGGATGACCAATGGTTTGGGATCTGTTGCTCCTAAGAATTTGGCCAGCCTGCACCTTTCTGGGTCTAATTCCTCGGTGTCCCATTGGTAAAGGCCTGAACATGGTGCATGATGTCCCAAAAGGATCGTCCATCTGAAGGTGACCTCGGTGAGTCTCTCGGATTTGGAGACGGAATGGGGAGCTCGTCTTCTGAAGAACAGTCCGAAGACGAGTCCCATGCATCGTCCCCTGAAGACGACGGTGGGCATCCGCTGGATGAAGGGACAGATGATGGATGCCTCTTGCGGCCACTGGGCCCAGGCGTCCGTCTGTCCTCTTTGTCATATGGCCGGTCCTTCGGTAGTAAAGGCCACTCAGGAGTGAGGTCTTTGGGTGGTGGGTGTACTGGGGATGGATCCCTGGGTCTATGGAGAAGATCCTCCTTGACAGTATTCCACCATGCATTAAAAAGTGCTCCCACCTCAGCTAGTGGAATGACTGGTGGTGGGGGCATCTGATTAGAAGTGCTGGAGGGCCCGGGCATCTGGTCTAAAGGTGTAGGAGTCCGGTCCTCGGGCACTTTATCCATGGAGACATCAAGCGTCAGATCCTTGGTATCTGGCGGCCTACCATCAGCTCTTTAGATGGAGGCTGTTGGGTGTCGTACCCCTTCATCTGGGGAATCGGTCACCAGGGCCAATGGCTGATCCTTGGGGCTGGCGGCCTTTCTTTTGTAAGGCGCCTCTTTGTCCGGCGTCAAGTCGAATGCCATGTCATCTGGGAAGCAGACTATGCCAGTGTTCTGTTGGGGGAGGCAGCCGGTGCCTGATGACTTCCCAGCAATTCTCTGATTCGTTCTTTTTCTTGTGCTTATCGGATGTCTCAGAAGGCTTATGGGCAGTGGGCACTGTGGATCTGCCTGAAGTCAATGCCTGTCCCTCATGGGTCGACCCATGTTTATGGGGTCGGTGGGCCAAGGGGATCAGGGTGGACAGCTGTCCTGTGGAGGAAGATTCCCTACCTTTTGCCTGAGTGGAGGCGGTCAACTTCCTCTGAGTGTCCCCAGAAGCTGCTCTGGTACCTGGGGGGACAGATTCCGACCTCTCACCAGAGGCGGAAGTAGTAGACGCCTGGTGAGGCAACTTCGGGTGGGACTCTGATCTGGCCCTCTCCTTCTCCTGGTGGTGGTGTTTCCTCCGATCTCTCCTCCGAGGGCGGGAATCCCTGGTGGAAGAGGATGAACTGTGTCCTGATGGGGTCTTCTGCTGGCAGCTACTTGCTGCTTGAGAAGGTAGACCATTTAAAGTGTTGGCACAGCGAATCCTGGGCTTGTTGTTGAATTTATGCAGTGCAGGCAATCATCTGGCCGGTGGTCTGGGCCCAGGCAGATCAGGCAGGCAGAATGGGCATCTTTCTCTGGGATCTGCTTCCCACACACACTTTGATTTTCACTGCTGAGATGATGAAGACATTAAACTGTGACTGGAAAAGTGTTGAAGAAATGGATATTTTGAGAAAAAAATACTGTGTGAGGCAGTTGACTGCAACTAGGCATCAGTAGATCCAATGTCCGTGGATCAATGGTGGAAAAAGACTGTGATAGCGCCATAGACTGCTAGCTAGAACATTTTCCGTGAGGTCCTAATGCCTGGCGGCCTTAGTCCTAATGGTATTACCTGCTGCAAAGAGTCCCCTCAAGTGAGATCTTGTCAGCTCTAGGCTTGCCAACTTCCTCTACTCATCCAACTCTATCCTCTTCATCTGGTTTCAAAAATCATCATTCCTGTCTCCTCCCTGCTACGTGTTACTAACTCCATCTCCTCTGCAACTGATCAGGGGAACATCATGGCGGCCACATTCATCAAGCTGGCCAAAGCCTTTGATTCAGTGGCCCATCCACTCCTCCTGGATAAGCTGAGCTTTGCTGGCCTCCCAACTCCCGCTGTTGAATGATTCTGTTCCTACCTCATGGGCTGTCAACGGTTGGTACAGGTAGGAGGTATCCTGTCACCTCCATTACCCATCCTGACTGGGGTCCCACAGGACTCCACTCAGGGTCCCATCGTGCTCTCCATTTTCCTAAACGATCTCCCCTCTGCCTGTGCCAACTTGCATATTCACATGTATGCAGATGACACAGTCATCTTCACCTCTGGTCCCTCAATGGTACCCGTGGAAAGCTTGCTCCAGGAAGACTTATAAGTGTCCTACGCTGATTCAACTCCAACTCTGAGTCAACACTAAAAAAACATGACCTGTGACACGAGCCAGAATCTGGCCAGGCTCTCCCTCCTCCCAGTCTTCTCCACCTTGGATGGCACCCCCTCAAAGCAGTTCCATCCTTCAAGTACCTTGGGGTGTGGCTAGATACTAAACTTGACTTCTCTGCCCACATTGATGCCATCACGCCAAGCTCCACCCCAAATTGATTGCCTTGTACCACAACAAAGATGGTTTGTCTCTGCAGGTTCATCAGGGCTTGTTACCAAAATGGTGCTCCCGTCTTCAACTAGAAAGATGTGGTCCATACCACTGCCCCCTCCTCCTCCCTTGCCAAACCAAACACCCTCGGTAATACCTTTTGTTGCTATGCTACCAACTCCCCAAACTTTGCACAGACCCTCTATTCCTTCTATACATACTCCCTGTACTTTTAGTCTCCAGTTTCAATGTGCCTCCTTCATCTCAAATACTGATTCAGGTCCCTTCCTCTTACCTATCATCACTCCTTTCTCCCATTCCTCTACCTCATACTCTCTCCGTTCCAGGGATCCTTGCACCTCCTCCATTCTCCATCCTTACTCTCTCCTGGGCAGTCTGTCTTCTCCTGTCTCCTTCCCTCTATCTGGAACCTGCTCCTCTCCCCGCTACCACCTAAAACTTCTTCCTACCCCATTTGCTCCTGTCCTCCTCTCCCTCCCTGTTGGGAATCCTACTTTCCATGATGTTTGGCCTCCTCGTAGGTTCTACCTCAGCCGTATCAGGCTCCTTACCTTCCTACTTCTGTGCCATCGTTCCCTCTGCTGGTCTCTCTGTTGGTACATTACTGCTGCTCATTGTGCCTTGCTGTTTTATATGCTGCTTTTATTTGCACTACACTTGTATTGTACTTTGACTGCACTTTATCTGTACGGCGTTGATACTGTATACGTTTTATTTTATCTCCCGTTCCCTTCCCCAGGTCACACCTGCAAACAAGCCTTGGTTCAGTGTGCCATTCCCAGTTACCAATTTACAAATAACTAAATAAAAAAATCAGTATGCATTCCTGGTGAAAACATTTAAATAACAAGCATATATATATTTCATTCTTTCAAGTAGTTAAATATGAGGGCTTGGTTTTTACCTGGGGAGCAGATACCGTCAGCATCTAAAATCTCATGACGCCAAATGGGTTTGCGAGTTGCTGCGTCCAACATTGGCCCCATCACTTTATCAAATGTCTGGTTAGTGTAGCGTTTCAAGGTGCACTTTGCATTTTTGTACACAAGGCATCTTCCAAAACCTGTGAACAGAAACAATTACCTTAAATGTAGCCCCAAACACCTGCAGATCCACAACCTTTTAATGAACTGCTCCAGCAAAGTCTTTAACAGAAGAGACGCACTGCTCCATTCCCCATTCATATTTACTCACTCCTGTACTCTCTGTGCACATCTTTCTCATTTTTTTGTTTTCTGTCTCTTTAAAACCAGCTCAGTATGTAACTCCCTACTGTGCTATCGTAGGAGCTCTAACAGTGACATCATCAGTTCCGATCGGTGGCTCTTAATTTTTATAAAATCAGTTTTAAAGGAGCAGTGCAATGGAAAAGGTCCCCCCCCCCAAAAAAGCTACCTTTAGCTACAATTAATAAAAATATTAGCATACTTATCAAACCTGCTCTTCTAGCTACCTTTTATGCTGCCCACCATAGGTTATTTTTTTTATCCTAACCCTTAACAGGTTTACAATAAGTCTCCATTAGATGTGGCAGCCATCTTTTTTCTTGAGAAAAAAACTAAATTAGAACATTCATAAAATACTCAAATGCTGGATGAAGTAGAAAATCCTGCCACCAAGTAAAAGTGAAAGTTGCTTGGAATTATTTTATAGTAACTGATGAGCAACTTTTTCAAAGGGCTCTGCCAGTTATATTCACGGAATAACTGGCTGGTTATTGTATTATGGCATTCTGCGCTCTGTCTGTCAAAACCTAGGCGCTACTTCACTGGCTCTCATGCCTTGTGTGGGTAGGCTGAACAGTTCTGCAAACGTGGCATCTCCGTCTATCCGTTATTGCGGAGCTGCTGCAACACGACTCCTCTCCTTTTCATTATTCTCTGTGTGGTTGATCCTGCTTATAAAGTTTAAAGGCGCTTTATCTGGTTGATCCTGCTCTTCGTCTGCGTCAGGCGACAGTAAGTGCACGCAGGAACAGGACCATGGCTGACAGTCTACAGTGCTACTTAAGTGCAATCGCATCCCTAACAGTAAGTTAAATAAACAAATAGAAATAACAAAATGCTCATTCTGAAGAGTGAGCAGGATTGAGAGAGACACACTGTGTGCGAGCGTGTGTGTGTAAGAGAGAGACACATGGTCACAGAAAGTCAGGCTATAAATAAATTGCTCACCAGCATTTATAAAAAGTAAACCATGGGGTAGTGTGTATACTTGAATTTAATGCACACCCTCAGTGTGGGAGGTTTTTATACATCCCTCGAGCTTTGCTCTTCGGGTTTATGTGGCCTCCCACACCTAAGGTGTGCATTAAATTTGCATAATGCACTAACCCATGCATTATTCTCTATAATAATGAAAAAAGGTGAGGTCAATTTTTTTGTCCAGTTTCGTTGCACTGTGGCTTTGAGAAAAAAAAATGTTGCATTTTAAAACACAGAAAACAGCACAGTAGCCAAGGTGTGAAGCATCATATCAGTACAATTCATCAGCAGTAGTAATATACATGTGCAATAAAGGGAACTCATTGACACGTACGTTTTTAAGTCCTCCATGGCAGTCTGATACCTTACAATCACTTGGAAGGAAATTATATATTATACAGTACTGCACTATAAAGATGAAGTTCAAGAATAAAGTGCAGTTAAGCAAGAACTTACCATAACAGTAAATCTTTGAGGGAATCTCTCATCAGGTCACACCTATGGAACTTAGCCATCAGGCGCAAGGATCCCACGGAAGCCTTTTTCTGTAGCAGTCTATTAAGGCTGCCCATGCCCGGCGATCATCAGCTCTGTACAGGTGCAGGTGGCCCCACTACCTCCTCAGTTCTTTTCCACTGGAGGCGTTTGCCCCCTATCTCTGGGGAACAAAACAAAAGAAAGAGAGAGAGAGAGAGACTAGCCCTATATAAGGCTGGAACACTATCAACCAGTCTGGAACAGACGACAATCCCAAGGTGGGAGTGGAGGGTGGGACAGCATGACCTGATGAGAGATTCCCTCAAAGATCTACTGTTACGTAAAGTTCTTACGTAACTGCATTATAATCATTGGAGTATCTCTTTCATAGGTCACCAATGAAACAAGTCCCAAGCAGTATTGAGAGCAAGGACAGTCTGTGTGGCAGGAGGCCAGAGGCCTAAGAAAGAAGGCCTTAAAGCACAGTTTGGCCAAAGTCTGCCCTCCTTCTGGAGGCAATGTTCAAACTGTATTGTTTGGTGAAGGTGTAAACAGAACTCCCAAGTGGCCAGAGCACAGATCTCAGCTGCTGAAACAGGCAACAGAAGTGACCATACCTCTAGCTGAATGGCCTTAACAGTCCCAGGAAGTTCCTTACTGTAACTCCAATAACAAAGGTAATACAGTTGGCCAACCATTTGGACAAACACCATTTTGAGACTGGGACACCCTCTTTCCAGGGCAAAAGAAACAAATGATTGCTTGGACTTTCTGCAGTCCTTGAGCAGTGTGTATAGTAATGCAGAATTCTATGCACATGCAAAGTATGGAGCAATGATTCCTGGATTGGCATTCTCTGGTAATAACCAGGCAGGTGGGTGGACTGATTTGGTAAACTCAGACACCACCTTAGGAAGAAACGTAGATTAATACACAAAGAGACCCTGTCATGTGTGACCAGCCTTATTTAATTTTCCACAAAGACACCTGTCGTGTGTGACCAGCCTGTAGCTCTGAAATTCTTTGAGCAGAAGTAATGGCAACTAAAAATAGCACTTTCCATGACAGAAAGTGTAGCTCATGAATATGGCCAGTTCAAAAGGAGGCAGGGTCAGCTTCTCAAACACAAAATTCAAGTCCCAAGGTGGGACAGGATTACGAATAGGGGTCTTCAGGTAAAGAATGCCCTCAAAACATATGAGTCACCTCTAACTTGGGGACCGTCCACTGGCACATGGAAGACAGAGATGGCAGACATGTGCACCTTATGGATCGTATTTAAGCCCAGAGTCAGATAGGGACAACAGGAATTCCAAAACCTGGTTCACGGACAGGAGAAAGGGTCTAAGTGGCATGTGGAGGTCAAAATTGCAAAGCGTTTCTACTTCACAGAGTATGTGGCTCTGGTGGAGGGTTTCCTGGCAGCCACCAGGACATCAGCTACCCTTTGAGAAACCCCAAAACAGGCTATGGCTATGTCCTCGACAGCCAAGCATGTAGCTGAAGGGACCTGAGATCTGGATGGACCAGGGTCCCCTGAGTCTGTGTCAGCAGGTCCTGGCAGAGCGGGAGAGAGAGAGAGAGACTGGAGGTTCCACCGCCAGCTGTTGTAAAAAGGGAAACCAGATTTGCCAAGGCCAGAAAGGAGCTACCAGTATGAGAAAGGCCCCTTCCATCTGCAATTTGAGGAGCACCCTCTGAATTCATGGAAATGGGAGGAAGGCATAGTGGAACCTCCCTTTCCAGGAGAGGAATAATGAGTCTCACCAGAAACCTCCAGGCCCTGGATCTAGTGAGCAGAAAAGTGGCAGTTTTGCGCGCTGAGTGGGAATGCAGAAAGGTCCAGTTCAAGGCGTCCTCACCTCTCGAACAGATCCTCGGCCACCAAGGACAGCACTTCTCATTCATGTTTCCAGACTGGAATCAGCTTCGACTGTCTGCTAAGACGTTTTGGTCTCCTGGGACATGGACGGCTGACAACTTGAGGCCGTGATCCAGAGCCCAGTACCAGACTCACATTGCCTCCTGGTACAGTGGGTAAGAGTGTTTCCCTCTGCTTGTTGATGTAGTACACCACACTGATGTTGTCATCCGACTGAACCAGCAGGTAGCGCAGGGACAGGTGGTTCTGAAAGGCCTGGAGGGCATACAGGACCGCTCTCATCTTGAGCACATTTATGTGGAGAGTGACCTCCAGTGGGGAACCAGGATCCCTGTGACCCAAGACAGTGCAGATGAGCACCCCATCCTGTGCCCATAGTCAGGACTTGCTCGGGAGACGGGATAAGAAATGAGACTCCTCGCAACAGATTGAGATGGTCCTGCCACCACTGCAGAACCTTGCAAGCGGAGGAGACTACGACCATTTCTTCCAGGTTATCCAGTGCTGGTATCATTGGACACACAGATTCCACTGGGGCACTGCATATTTTTTATTTTCTTTGATTTATTTTTATTTCTTTAGGAGAAGCTCCATTGAGCAAGCTCATTTTCAAGGAAGTCCTGGACAGAGGATTATACAGACTGACAGTTTACAACAAATAGGTTTACAGAGTTGTACTAACTACACAGAGAGCATTGTATGATAAGTGCAACATTCAGAGGAGAACAACATAGGTAGCAGTACATTACACATAAAGTCAGTTACATATTTGGTAGACAAGGCTAGGGTTTTAGGAAAGAAGGTTTAGAAGGGGAAAAAGGGGCTGAGTTAAGGAGAGGAGGTGAAGAAGATGGATAGAGGCAGGGTTAGGAGTGATGGTTGCATTTTTCTTGGATAGCTTTGTCTACAAGAGATTTGAAGGACCGTATACAGATGGTAGAGACTAGCTTAAATGAGCGCTGAAAGTTATTCCATAGTGAAGGGAGGGAATGTCGGATAGTGGCTTCACCATGATGTGAAGCGACCACAGGTGTCTCCAACTGAAGGCAGGAATGCCTCCTCAGTGAATAGGCATTGGAGGACTGGTTAAATAGGTCAGTAATGTTAATGAGGGACTTTGCCCATGATGGCTCAGTAGGTCCACAGCAGAACATTTTTTAGTCTTCTGTTGGAAAGCAATGACCAGCCAATTTGTGCATAGGCGTGCAGTGGTGGGTTCTGGCTGGGCGTTCATTATGAACCTCATGGCCTTCATTGATAGAGCATCTGTCTTTAAGAGCAGAAAGTGTGCTATAGCAATATATAAGGTCAGCATAATCGAGAGAGAGGATGAATGTGGTTTGTACCAGTTTTTCCTGGCATCATGCATAAGTAGGCATTTATTTCTAAAGAAAAGCCCAGTCTCTTTTTAGTTTGAGCCAGGCTCTTCTAAGTGTACTGTGAAGGAGAGCTGGTGGTCTATCAGAAACCTAGATATTTGAGCACTATCCACCATTTTGAGTGGTTCATTTAGCAAGGTTATTATTTCATGGGAGTGGCAGGAGAGGGGCTTTGGCTGCTTGAGTGCGGGAGAGCATGACCTGCATCTTTTGCATTTAATAACAGTTTGAGATGGACTAAGTTTAGCTGGAGCTGGCTGAAGTCATCTTGTAGATAGGCACAGGCCGTAGCAAGGGAAGGTCCAGATGCATAGAGTACGGTATCATCAGTGAACAGATGTATGTTAGCGTTGGTGACATCTGCACTGATGTTAATGCAGATTAGAAACAATAAGGGCCCAAGTACGGAGCCCTGGGGTACTCCCTGGTCAGAGGTTTAAGAGGGGAGAGATCACCCTGTGCTTTAATTTGTTGTTGCCTGTTTGAAAGGTAAGTGGAAAACCAGCGCATGGCAGTACGGTCTAGTCCAAGGTTATTTAGATTGTTCAGGAGTATATCATAGTCAACAGTGCCAGATGCCTTACTAAGATCTAAGAAAACTGCGCATACGTATTGTTTGTTGTCAAGGGCGGTTTGCCAGTCATTGGTAACTTTTGCTAGTGCCGAGACTGTGCTATGGTGTGTACAGAAGCCTGACTGTAAAGGGTTGAGGAGATCTGAAGATTCCAGGTGTTCTCTGAGCTGTGAATTAACAATTTTCTAGAAGTTTGGATAAGATGGGAAGGAGGATATGAAGCAATAGTTATTAAGGTCACAGGTGTACCCTGATTTAAAGGGGTATAATATGGGCGATGTTCCAGGTGTGGGAAATTCCCGACAGCGACTTATTGAAGAGGTGTGTGATCAGTGCTGTTAGATAGCAAAAGTCTAGTTTCAGGAATAGGGGTTCGACTCCATCAGCACCTGTGCTTTTTTGTGTCCAGGAGATCAGTAGATCCTCTACTTGTTTGTAAGACATAAGGTTGAAGTGGAACGTGCTCCCATGCTGGGTGTCCGCATGAGCTATTTGGTCTGATCCATCAGCGGTGGGTGCAGAAAGGAAGTTGCTCACTGGGGAAGTGTCAAAAGCTAATCCGGCAGTAGCAAAATGGTCATTTAAGGCCCTTAGTATAAGGCTCTTGTCTGTGACAGTGGCCCCATGGGAAACTATTTTTGAAGGATAAGATGGAGAGGTGCTATGGCCTTTGATGTTATGGAGTGTTTGCCACAACTTGGAGGTATTGCATTTGGATGAGCTCAGTGTATTCTGGAAATACTCCGTTTTTGCAGCCTTACAAGTTTTGTGCAACTAATTTTTAATTGTCCTATTTATTTGTGAATTGTTTGTTTTTAGAATATTGTACAGCGCTTTGATATTTATTGATATTGCATTTTATAAATAAATTTGTTATTATTTCTTGCTGCCCAGTTGGGTGCAAGCTTGGATTTACATGCCCTTACCCAAAGCTCATCTCTAACTTGCAATGCTAGTTTTAAGTCTCTAGTGAACCAGGGGCAGGTCCTTTTCCGTATTCTTATCCTAACTAAAGGGGCATGTGTGTTTATGACTTTTGAAAAAACTGCTATAGAAGTGGTTATAGGCTTCCACGACCCTGCGGGTGCCAGGTAGAATTTCTGCCAATTTATGAGACTCAAGCCTGCCTGGAAGTTGACAGGGTTACGTTTGCAGAGATTTCTTTTTAGTATGAATCTAGGCAATGTATTTGCTTTAGAAGCCCCTCACAAATGCAATGATACAGTGGTCACTGAGATCCTTATGGAATACTTCATCATGCGAGACTTTGTGAGGCTTGTTGGAAAGAATCAGGTCAAGCAGGCTCTATTTGAGGGTTTTTTGGCATTGGGGTGCATGGGTTCAGACCTAGCAAATCACACAGTTCTTTTAGGAGTGAAGATTTGTGACTGTACCAGTCAAGGTTGATATCTCATAGGATGAGGAATTCATGCAGGTACGTATCCATCAGGTTGTGGAGATGAGGCAGAAGTTCTAGATCCCCTGAGGGAGGTCTATAACAGCACATGATACACAATGTCTCGCTGGTGGATAGAGAGAGTTAACCATTAGGCATTCATACTTGTTTGTTTTGGAGGCTGAACTAGTCATGGAGACTGTGTATTTATCCCGTACGTGAACTGCAACTCCCCCTCCTCTGGTAGACTGGTCTGCCCAATAAACATAACTCGGGATAGTGATCTCGTTGTTTGTCGTGGATTCTTTCAGCCAGGTTTCGGTGAGGACCAGTACCAGCTGGTGTAGTTTGACATGCCCAGGCTTGTAGGGCATCCAGTTTCCTGAGCATGCTGCAGACATTGACATAAAGGAACTTCAAGCCTTTCAGTTGTTGCAGCTCTGAGGGTGCATTAAGAGGTATTGTGGGGCCAGGGTTCAATTCTAAATTCCCAGAACAAAGCAATAATAGTAATATTACAGACTTTAATCTAAAGGTTATGATTCTGGCTGTAAACAGTATGGCGTAACTTAGCTGTTGGAGGGGCTATAGGGGGCACCGTAATGTTCTGGTATGGGTGGGACAAAAAGGTAGTGGAGGCTAATAAAAGAGCAGAGAAGTTTTTGTATCTGGGAGGTCAAGATTTTTGGTAGTAATATGGTATGGTTTTGGCCAATAAGTAACTGTTCCTGTATGATACAAGGTCTTTAGCTGGGGGAGAAATGTTACATGAGGGGGGGCTATCACCTAGGGAAGCCATAGCGACCCTAAGGTCTCGATGCAGCCTATAAATATGTACTTTGTAATATTAGGTGTAGACATTATTGTACTAGCACTGGCCATATGAGCCATGGCTGGGGAAAGAAGCTGGGGTTGGGGGCTATGAGATGGGCCGCCAGGTGCAGGTGCCTTAGTGACTCCTTAATACTAGCAAGCCACAACTCGAGACCACCTGGGTGAGAACAGAGATGTTGAGTGACAGAGGAGTACTTCAATAGAAAAGGAAAAATGAACAGTGCTGACCTCTAGTGGTAGACCATTATAAATTGCAAATGGGATTTTTGACCACACACACACACAAAAAAAAACACCTCGCGCCACACTGGCAACCCGGGTTCGGGAGCGAGCTCGGACAGCCGGGGGTCGGCGGGGGAGGAGAGGATTGAGCATCTGGAGGACTGCTCTCCTCTCCTGGTGTGGATTCTGAGGATTCCCCTCCTGGTGGCGGTTAGGAGGCGCAACACCATACATGGGGACAACCAATGGGGGTCTGGTGTCGGCGGGCATCTGCGGGAGGGGGCCGGAACATCCCATCTGCTCACTGACGCCACTGCACGTCCGCGCCATGGGGAGGAACAAGAAGGAAAATGGCCCTATCCCCAGTAGGCGAGGGTGGGTTCAGGGGTGCCACACCCATACCCATTGCCGGGTCCTCCATGCCTGTCTCTGGTGCTCTGCTAGGCCTGGTTTATGGTGATCCCTAGTTCTCCGAAAAGAGAAGAGGTGTCTTCTAGTGTATGCCGCAGCTGCTGCCTGGACGGGGCCGCTAGGAGCCAATCGTCCAAGTATGGGAAAACATAGAGGCCCTTCCTTACTCCAAAGGACTGCTGTGACCACCGTCAGACACTTGGTAAAGACCCCTGGGGCTGATGATAGGCCGAAGGACAATGCCTTGAATTGGTAAGTGCCTCCCCTGAAACTAGAACCTGAGGAACCTCCTGTGAGACTTGGCTATTAGAATGTGTAGATAGGCGCCCTGCATATCCAGTGATGCCAGCCAATCTCCCTGGTGTAGCATGGGCCTTAAGGCCTGCAGGGTGACCATCTGGAAACATTTGTACTCGACAAACTGATTGAGGTCGCTGAGGTCCAAGATGGGGCGTAGGTCCCTCATCTTCTTGGGCACTAGGAAAAAATATGAATAAAAACCTGTTCCCTGCTGGGAGGCCAGCACTGGCTCTTTTGCTCCCTTGACCAGAAGAGCCTGAATTTCCTCCTGAATTAGCTCTGTGTGAGCCGGGGAACTACGGAAGGAAGTGGTGGCCTATCCGTGGCATCTGCAGGAATTCAATCGACTGCCCTCTGTCTATCATTTGTAGAACCCATTGGTTGGAGGTGACCTTTCACCAACCCTGGCCATAAAGAAAAAGTGACCTCAAACCGCCTCCTCCTGCGTAAGCCTACGGAAGGAGGAGGGTTCAGCAAGGAGTCACGCTGTGGTGGAGAGGGAAGACTGGTCTGGCTGGTTTGGCGGCCCTAGAACCGGAGCCTGTTGTGCCTTATGAGGAACCCTACGATCATAGCCACTTCTTTGTTGTTGCTGTGGCTGGTATCTGGATTGCTGCCCGCTTCCCACAAAAGCGGTGCTTGAAAAGGCATTTGTTTCTGCTTTGTGCTATAGGGTGCACCGAATGAATGACCTGCCTGAATCCTGTAATCTGGTGATTATCCTCTTGGAAACTTGGAATAAGAAGAGTTGTTTCTGAGAACTTATTTATCTCTGAGACATTTTGTAAGTTTTGGTGCTTTTTTAGCTTAAATTTGTAGTTTACAACTGCTGGCTGAGCACTGTGTTAGGTTCGGTGGTGTTGAATATAAAGCCCACACCAGCCTTTCTTAAATACAGAAAGACACTGGGGGTTGGGCTTGAAGGCTATGAGGGAGGTACTGAGGAGCTGGGAAATAGTGCTGCCAACAGACAGGGTCAAGATGAAGAAACCCGGTAGCAGGCATGACAATGAGAGACTGCAGCATGGCATCAGCGACCGGGTTGGGAACGGCCGGGGGCTGGGGAGAAGGATTGAGCGCCCATGGGCTGCTCTCTTTCTCCGGGTGGGGTGAGATGAGGGTCCTGCTGCGATACCGCCACCTGGGTGACCACAGGTGGAGGTGCAGCGAGACAGCATACAAGGGAGGGAGGACGTCTGCCGGGAGCTGGAGCACTAAGCACGTCCTGACATGCGTCGATCCTTGGCCGCCCTTGCATGCACACGTCCTGTGGGCTGGGATCACCAGAAAACTGGAAATACCCTGTTCCAGGTTCTGTAGACGGACCCGGTCGTCTCCAGAAAACCCATAACCGGGTTCTTGAGATGGGGCCAGCTGACCTCCCGACGATACTTGAGGTGTGAGAGGGTAAGGAGACCCTCCTCCGCCCAGGGGGTAAACCATAGGCAGGATGGGGCAGGCAGCTGGTACCGGAATGGAGGTACCAGGCGGACTACGGAGCTCCTGCACGACCTTGGGATCCCTGAAGAGAGGTTCCTGGAGCAGTGAGAAGGGGCTAAATAGTAAGTATAAAAAAAAAAGAGGAACCACGAGATGGAGAATGGAGCAGAGGGAACAAAGAATAGGAGGGGGTAATGGGCAATGGCGATGGCTTGGGGCAGTCTGGGA
Organism: Neoceratodus forsteri; assembly: GCA_016271365.2. NCBI lineage: Eukaryota > Metazoa > Chordata > Ceratodontiformes > Ceratodontidae > Neoceratodus > Neoceratodus forsteri. Next base: position 1,576,210,592 of record CM028131.1, read on the forward strand.
AGGGGACAATATAGTGGAGCACGACGGAATGAGGGTCAGTGGTGGGGAGAGGGGGTCAAAGGAATCTGGGAAAGGGGGGAACAGAAATCACAGGGAAGGAAGGATCGTGGGGTGTAATAACTGTGGAAGGGCAGTATTCATGGACACCCTGTGGAGGACAGGGGCGGTGCCCAGTCTGTATAAGACTGGGGAGGCTACAGAAGGAAGTACCAAGGCTAATGGGGGAAGTGTCAAAGATGATGAAAGGGCAAATTAGGTCAGGAGAAGGGAATCTGGAAAGCACAAAAGACATCCAGGAAAAGAAAAAAGATGGTCGGGATAAGACGAACAGGGGGGAGGCAAGGACAAGGGGATAGTGGTGTGACACAGGTACGGGAGACAAACGTGCAAGGAGAATAGGAGCAGGAGAACAGGGAGTTGGTAATGCTGTGAGCTCAGATGAGGGCAGACCTCTAACAAAGGAGTCAAAAGAGGGGAAGGAGGAAGGGGAAGCACAGTCAACGGGGACAAAGAACAAAACAACTGAGGAGGGAGAAATAGGTGAATTGGGGCAAAAAGGTTTGAGTACAGCGGAGAAACAGAGACAATAGGAGGGAACATTGTACAGAAGGAAGAAGGAGAGGAGAAGGGAGGTGTCTTGGTGTTGGGGGAGTCGATACTAAGAGGGGTCAGGTGGGGGAAACAAAGGGGAGCGGTACAGTAGAATCTGGGTGGAAGTCATGCCAGGAATGAAGGCGGAAAGGGTGGGGCAATCCATGCTAAGGTATGCAAGCAGGGGAAGGGAAAGGCCTCATCTAATAATACACCTGGGGAAAAATGACCTGGCTGATGGGACGGTAGGGGAGGTTAAGAGGAGGTTTGAGGAACTGGGAGCTCTGTGTGAGGGAGCAGGCAAATCTGTCACCTTCTCTGAGGTATTTCCTGTTCCCAGGGCAAGCATGGCAAGAAAAGGAAGAGTTTAACGAATGGCTGGGGACCTGGTGTCGTGAAAAGGGGTATGGGCTGGTAGGAGAGGGTGGGAACCTGGGAGAACAGCAGTCTGTATGCAAAGATAGACTGCACTAGATGAGGAAGGAAACAATGTACTGAAAGCAAGGATAGGGAAGCATTGAGAAGCATTTAAACTGGGGGGTAGCAGGACAGACAGTGGTGCCTAGTGATGTGAAACCAAATGGGCATACCCCCCGTGATAACACGGTAAGGAGGAAGGCAACTACTAAGTGAGTGAACATAAGGGGAGAGAGGCAGGGGGGTGCGGAAACAAGGGTTGGAGGGTGGTAACACTAAATGCTAGGAGTCTGGGGAATAAGGGGCAGAAATGAAAATTACGTACTTACCGTAATTGTTGATCTTTCTGTGCATCTTCACCATTCATCACTATTTGGGTACTATGCCGGAGCAAGGACCCCGTGGGAGACTTTTTTTCATGGGCTGAGCCGACACAGGGCTGGCGCTGCCCTCGAGGCCGATGTTCCACGTGGCGCTCGAGGACTGGCAGTTGGCCGTTGTCGACTCTGCTCCAGCCCCAGTTCTGACACGCCGGAGAGTGTACAGCAGGGAGGGTGGGTTGAGGCAAGACAGCCTAAGGGATGGATAAAAGGAAAAGAAGAATCAACTAAAAGGAGAAATAAACGACTAAGGCGACAGAAAAAGGAGACTTAAAAAAGGAAATTGGGGAGAGGGGGCCCCAATCTCTGGAAGGAGAGGAAAGAGAAGGAAAAAGGAAGAAAGATAAGGAGGGGGGAAGAGCAGCACACCCTCAGGAACGGAGTTGCACTTTATCCTTTTCAGGAAATAAAGTCCAGACGTGGATTATAAAGTTCAGCTGCAAGACATGACTTGAAGGCAGCTTAGGTCTGAGGACCAACCAACTAGAGAGTGCAGACTGAGGGTGTGTCTCAACTCTCCCCTCTCCCTCCCAAAATAAGGGGGTTAAAATTTTAACAGCCAAAGGCTTAGAGGGGAAAGATGTGGGCTCGAATTTTGAGCTCAAAACAATAAGAAAATGTTGGGGGAGAGGAAGAGGACACCTCCAATCCGCTGACTCCCTAGACAAGGGAGAAGAGAAGGGTAGGCCCCTCCAATCTCCATAAGCCCTCAAAGAATTCACCGCTGTGTGTCTCCACAGTCTCCTCCTGCCTACATGCAAGGGAGGAGAGAGAAAGGAAAGAGACACACAGGGGAGAGGGAGTCCAGAGACTGAGGCCCCAGGTGGAAGGAGGATGGGATTGAGTGATGAATGGTGAAGATACACAGAAAGATCAACAATTACAGTAGGTACGTAATTTTTCATATCTAATCTGTGTCAATCTTCACCATTACGTCCTGTTGGAGTGATGCAGGCGCCCCGAGCACCCCTAAGAGACTAAGCCTCAGCCCGCAGTGGGTGAGACACTGCAGGAAGAACCCTTACATGCCTGGAAGAGGTCTGAGTGAGAGGGGCCCTCAGTGGGGAAGGAAGGTGCCCAGAGCCTCAGCCTCACCCATCGGGAGAAGAGATGGGTTCTCCCGGTAGGCGGAGTAAATCACCCCATGCCGGGCCAGGGTGACAACCGGGATAGGAAGCCATGCCATCCCCAAAGACAGATTGCTGTCCCTCACCACTGGAAGCTACATCATTGGCATCGTAAGATGCCCTTGCTTGTTCCTTGCTAGCTCCAGGCCCTGCGCAGAGGGGCAATGGCTTGCCTGGTTTCCTCCGAATCAGGCATCGAGGCTAGGAGTTGTCCTAGCCTGGACCACAAAAACCTGTCATAGACTGCATAGTGGGCCTGATGTGCTGAAATTGACAGAGATCCGTGCTGAGTAGAACACTCGCCTCCCCCAGAAGTCGAAATCCGCAGAGTCCGAATCCGGAGGACGGTCACAGTAAGGGGCGCGAGGCCCCAAGGGGGTGTCCAAGGAGGTCAATCATGAAGGAGGAGGAGGCAGAGAACCTGGAGACCCAGGGGGAGCGTAATACCGCTGGCGTAGGTCCCTTGGGGCTGGCACTGTGGAAAAGGGACGTAGCTAGAGCCGATGTGACACCTCCTGAAAAGGAATAGGCCAGGCGGGAGCCATCAGGTGGGCCGCACTGTATTCGCCCAAAAAGGCATGCGTCACATGCTCGGGATTGCTGACTGGGACCGGGGTCAGGTGAAGCTCGTCCAGCATCTTCACAAGGAAGCACTGATATGAGGACAGATCAGACGCTGGGGAGATGTGGACTGAAGGTTCCTCTCCCTCAGTGAGGGGAGAAGAGGAGGAAGACGAGCTCCCAGGTTCAGGGTCCAGCTGCAAGGGAGCGTGGTGAAACACCTTCTGGTCCAGGGCATGGAGGTAGGGAAATGTGCAGCTGAACCTCTGAACTGTTCCCAGGTAAGAGGCCCACGAGGACAGGGAATACCTGGGACTACTGGGGATGGAGACAGAGGCTCGGGGGACAGGCTCCTGGCAACAGCAGAACAGTCTCTGTCAGGGCAGGGAGGCCAACAGGAAACTCTTCGCAAGGAGGGGGAACCAAAGGCCGCTGCAGCTAACAGCTGTGCAACCGGGTCGGAATGGTCAGAGCTGTGCCCAAAAGAAGAAATCCTCCCATTAGGTGACTGGGACCGTCCGAGTCCAGAAGGACGGCCCCTGACCTCAGAAGTAAAAGTCCCTCTCTGGGACTCCTCTAGGGAAAGGCGAGGGTCTGCGCTTCGACTCCTACAAGAACCCGGCTGGGGTCTAGGAAGGGCTCGCTGTGCCACACCCCTACCTCTAAACCCTTCGGAGTCAGAGAGGGACCTCGTCCTCTTAGCCACCAACCTAGGCAACTGGCACCTCCGAGGAGTCCACCCAGGGAATCATACCCTCCCCCTCCTGATGCACCCCGGGCTGCCCCAAACTTGGGCTGTCCAAACACACCAAAGGGGGGGGGTACCCCAACTGAAGAAACAGTCATGCTAGTGACCTCAGGCTGCTCAGCAGTAGTCACAGGGACCACCGCTGGCTGGTCAGACTCCTGATCCTGAGATCTACCAGTGAAAGCTGAGTCCCAGAGGGAGGCTGTTTGGGGGCAGAGGTGCTGGAGATAGAAGGATCTGAACATTCAGAAGAACCCGGGAGCCAATCTGGATCCAACTCAGAATCCGCCTCCGAAGAGGTATGCTCCGAGGCCCGATGCCAGATCACCCCACGGACCCCTAGAGTTCCCGGACCCCGATGCCGGGCACCCTGGGATTCAACGCTCTGATGGCCCCAGAAGAAAGCACAACTCCACGCCTGGTGCCGACATCCACCCCGGCGCCGCAACGACACCAGAGTCGGGCGCGCCCGAGCACGGCTCCATGCTAGTGCGGCATCACGTCCGGGCGCCGACACCACCCCTGCACCATGAGCCGCACCAAGACAGGCACGGCCATGAACGCAGCGCCCTTACAACACCCGGCCGCCAAGGCAGGATCGACCCAACCACAGCACTGACCCCATCCCCGGCGCCACTACTGGGATGGCTCTGGCTCCTGCCACAACGCCGCACATGGTGTCAGGACCAGAACCAGGCCCAGAAACCTCCAGACTACCCAACCCGACGCCGCCGAGAACCCCGACGCTGCGAACAGCATCAGGGATGACGGCAGCGCTGAGAGCTGGCCCGACAACGACCATGGCATCGCACTCAAAGCCCACGGCGCCACTCGTGGCGCCTGGACCAAGAGCAACGCTACAAGATGGCGCCGAGGACAGTGCCGGCCCGGTCCTGAGGGACACGGAATGCAACACCGAGGAACGCCGCTACACGAAGTAGCGACATCTCAGCGGTGCTCTCCCGGACCGACCCCCAGGGGGTCAGCCTGGGCTTCCTGCACCGTGGAAGAAGCCCTGCTGCGGCAAGGCTAAAAGAGGTGGGGGTTCCCTCCTCCACGGGCCATATAGGACGGGGAGGGGACCCAGAGGAAGGGCACAGAATCTTGGCCTTGGCCCAGCAACTGCGAATTAAACCTCCGAAAGTCGGCAGCGCACGTCCGACCTTCATCACGTGGTTTTTAATGACACGGCGGTCCAGGGAGAAACAAATATCACAGTTATCCATATCATGTTCGGGGCCGAGGCAGGAGGCGCAACGGTCATGCTGGTCCATTATGGAGTAAAGGCAGCCACAGGGGCATCGACGCATGGGGGGCCGCTCCGCCTTCGACGTCTTCTTGCCCCCTGGACGAGACATGACCAGACGAGAAAGAAAACAAAACACAGTACTCGACGCCGCTTAATAAAAAGGAAATATCTTACCAGATTTTTGAAGCGACGTCAAGCAGACGAGCAGAACTGAGGCAAAATACTAAAAATACTCGACGGACTAGGCTGCAAAGCTGCAGTCTTGCACGTAGGATCCTCACTCAATGGCGGGAGAAAAGGAACTGGGGCTGGGGCGGAGTTGACGACGGCTAACTGTCAACCCTCAAGCGCCATGTGGAATGTCGGCCTCGAGGGCGGCGCTGGCCCTGCGTCGGCTCCATCCATGAGAAAAAAAGAAAAAAAAAGAAAGTCTCCCACGGGGTCCTAGCTCTGGCATAGTACCCAAATAGCAATGAATGGTGAAGGTTGACACAGATAAGATCTACAGGCTCTCCTGGAGGAGAGGGTGGACTTGGCAGCTATAACTCGAGACATGGGCCACCCAAATCCACGACTGGGACATGACGGTTCCGGGGCACAAATTATAATGGAAGGAAAGGGGAAGGTAGGGGAGGTGGCTGGCTAAATGAAAGGAGGGATTAAAATGTGTAAGGGAGGAGGGAGATGACAGAGATACAGAAGCACTGTGGGTGCAACTACAAGATCCTAAAAATAGATCACTAAGACTGGGGATGGTGTACAGGCCACCCCCTCAAACTGAAGGGATGGGCAGGGTACTGGCAGAACACATCAGGAGGAACTGCGGGAAAGGGGGGTGGTGACAGTAGGGGACTTCAGCCTGCCGGGGGTTGAGTGGGACACACCTACCACAAAGAGCAGAAGGGAGCAGGTAATGCTGGACGCCTTCCAGGAAAGCTTTCTAGTACAGTTGGTCAAGGAACCAACTAGGGAAAGGAACACCCTTGACCTCATACTGACGAATGGGGAGTGGGTGAGGGATGTGAGGGTGGAGGAACCACTGTGGGGGGGAGTGACCACTGGACAGTATGGTTCCAGTTACAGATGGCCAAAGAGAGGATGGCATCTGGCACAAGGGTGCTGGATTTCAGGAATGCCAACTTTAAAATGATGAGGGAAGTGGTACAGGGGTTCCTGTGCAAAATTCAACCAGGTATGGACACACAACAAAGGTGGGAACTGATAAGACAGGGGATAGTGGAGGCAACAGAAACTTGCAGCAGGGCCCAGAGTAAGAAGGCTAGGGGGAAGAAACCCAGCTGGATAAGTAAAGGGGTGCTAGACAGGGCGAGGAGGAAAAGGACAGCTTACAGGAGATATAGAAAATTGGGGAGGGAGGAGGATAGGGAAGAATACCTGAAAGAAGCGAATGAAGTGACCAGGGGGTAAGGGCAGCCAAGGCAGCAAGGGAAATCAGGCTGGCGCAGGGCATAAAAAAGGGGAGAAAGACTTCTTTAGGTACATCAGGGAGAAAAGAAGCTGTAAGGACCAAATTGTAAGAATTAAGAAAGGGGGGGGTGGGGTGGAAGAAAGAGGTGAAAAGGCAGAAGTGGGGCATGGCCAAGCCAACTTCCAGGATGGCAGCTTGGACATGGAGCTCTGTGCCTAATCCATCTAAAATCGTATCCATCTGGCTCCCAGGGACCCTCTCTGGTGCAGAAACAAAGTGAATAGCTGAATAGTGGTATGCCTGCTAAAATGTTGAAAAAACAAGGCCATCTGAATTTTAAAAGCAGCAACAGCGGTGGGAAGTCATCTGCAGTGGAGGCCTTGCCTCCCCGACCTAGCACTGTAGCGGCCTCTGAATCACCGAGTCATCTACCTAACCCAGATAACTGTCTAGTGAGTCCTAAATTTTTAGCACTGGAAAAAATGTTCACCAAGCTGAAATACGACCTTAACTATAAAATGAATGCGGGATTTGAGAATGTCTCGGCTCAGCTTGCTCATTTGCAAACGATGGTTAACTCCCTGGGAGAGACCATGGAGCAGCATGCGACAAGGCTTACGGAGGTACAGGAGTGGCTCAGTACACAGGAGGACTTAAGTAACCAGATGCAGCCCAAGCTACAAAATGCCCTGGCAGAAATTGAAAAAGCTGCATGCAATCCTTGAAGACTATGAGAACCGGGGTGGCATGCAGATATAAGGGTAGTGGGCCTCCCGGAGAAGTGCAGACCACGACTGCATTGCCTTCTTTCAGACTTGGCTGCAGGATCTGCCTGCAATTGCCACCGACTGCTCCCTAGAAATTCAGCAAGCAGCCACAGATCGCCTGGAAGCCGACTGGACCCTGGAATGAGAGACCCCGACATGTGATCGTTAAGTTCCTGAGATACCATGACCACTTGAAAGTGCTGGAGGCCACCAGGAATGCGGCTCCTCTTCAGGTCAGATCCCAAACCGTGAGCATTTTCCAGGATTACTCAAGGGCCCTACAGATTGAGAGGCAAGCCTTTACACCTGTGAGAAGGAAGCTCCACGGACTGAACTGGCCATTCGCGCTGGTATACCCGGTGTGCCTTATCAAACAGCAAGGGATGACTCAAAAGGCCTTTACCAGTCCAGATGTGGCTCTCAAGTACATCGAGCAGGAAATCCAAAAGCAAGTGTACCCTTCTGGATGAGCATTAGCTGCCATGCTTGTACAGGTACTGCTTTGAGTCATTTAGGGAAGTCTGTAGCTCTAAAGCAGCAGTGGTGCCGGTTTTGGGGGAGAGAAGAGAGGCATAGGCTGGGCTCAGTCCGCAACCCGAAGTGGCCTGTTAGGGCTGGACTGGAGTAATTCTCCTCCTGCCCTCCACCACATATGGAGCTGTTTTAAGTAGTATTATGCCTGTTCTAAGGCCAAGTTACTTTGATCAATCTAGTCCTTTATATATTTTTCAATGTTCACCTTGCATCTGGGACTTTGTGTCTGAGTTGGGATTTGGATGTTCTGGACTTGTTTTGAGAGACAGCTGGACTTGGAACACTTTCACTAATTAATGTTCATTATTACTGTGTAATGTTTTTACACCTTGCTACCTCAAGTTTTCATATGCCTTATTTAGGTAACCACAATTTCTGCCCAGACATGTTTTATTGCTGCACCGGTTTGGGGGATTATGAATCCTGTTGGGGGACAGAAATGGAAAATACGTGCTTACCGTAATTCTTGATCTTCTTGACGAGTCTCCACCACTCATTCACACTAATGAGAACTGCCGGAGGCACTAGGACCCAGTGGGAGCAAACTTTTTACTGGAGGTGCGGTGACGAGATGGAGCCGCGGGCTGTTAGCGTCTCATGCGGTAATGACTATCTCGGCGTCGACCCTCCAACTGCCTCAATACCTTTTTTCCGAGGAAGTGCAGCGTAACTAACCTAGAAGGATAGCCTAACCAAAAACCGGACATAAGATAGTCTGAATGACCCGTATAAGAAGGGTCAACAAAGAAGTCTTCACAGCCTAAAGACTGAGGGAGTAAGACCAACAACAGAGGTGAGCTCGGGGGATGGAGGGTGGGCGTGTGAATGAGTGGTGGAGACTCGTCCAAGAAGATCAAGAATTACGGTAGGTACGTAATTTCCGTATCTTCCTGGACATAAAGTCTCCACCACTCATTCACACTAATGGGAGAGTACTGAGCTAATAATCTCCCGAGAGGGTGGCAGGAGAGACAAAGGGCTCACAGTTTTAGGACAAGAGTCCATGAAGGATGGTTCTGCCAAAAGAAAGATGCCGTCTGGCATGGACATCCAGGGCACAGAGTTTGATGAAAGTATGCACTGAGCTCCAGGTAGCCGCATTGCAAATATCTGCAATGGGCACGTTGCGGATCTCCGCTAGGGATGCCGCGACCGCTCTAGTAGAGTGAGCGTACACTCTGCCTTCCAGCTTAACCTGCGCCATGGAATAACAGTGGCAAAGGCATGCCACTAGCCATGCTGGAATACATCTGATAGCGACAGGTTGGCCCAGCTGGGTCTCGCTGAAGGAAACAAACAGTTGTTGAGTTTTGCAAATTTCTTTTGTTCTATCTAGACAGAAATGCAAAGCTCTTTTGACGTCCAAGGAATGATGAGAAAGCTCTCCTTCATTTTGGAAGTTCGCAAAGTAAGTAGGAAGGACCAAGGGTTGGTTTAGATGGAATTCTGAAACAACCTTAGGGAGAAACTTAGGATGGATCCTAAGAACTACTTTGTCTTTATGAAACACAGTATACGGAGGGTCTGTGACCAAGGCATGCATCTCAGAGACCCTGCGGGCCGAGGTAATGGCCACCAAGAAGGCCATTTTCCAAGTGAGAAATTCTAACTGGCAGGTAGCTAGAGGCTCGAAAGGTTTTCGAGTGAGCATGTCTAGCACAAGATTAATGTCCCAGACTGTGACTGGATGTCTCATGGGAGGTCTGGTATGCAGAATTCCCTTAACAAACCTCTTAACCACAGGTAACTGAGCCAGTGACAAGGAAAGTACTGGCTCATGATAAGCTGAAATAGCACAAAGGTGAACCTGAACTGTAGAGTATTGTAGACCTAAATTTGAGAGGTCTAAGAGGTAATCGAAAACTTTATCTGGTGGGCAGAAAAAGGGATTCAAAGAGGACTTTGCTCACCAGAGCGAAAAACGCTCCATTTGGCTGTGTGTTTTCTTTAGTGGCTGGCTTATGCTGCGCAGCTGTATAATATCTGAAACCTATGAGAGGCATTCAACCTGTTCACTTCATCTCTTCAGGAGCCAAAGCGTGAAGGTGAAGCGACCTCAGGTTGGGATGGACCACAGGGCCCCTGAGTCAGAAGGTTCGCTCTGAAGGGGAAGCGGTTTCGGAGGAGCTCCGACATACTGTTGAGTAGTGGAAACCATATCTGTCGCGGCCAGAAGGGAGCAATGAGGATCATTTTGTCCCCCTGGGATTCGAACTTGAGAAGTACCCTCTGAATTAGAGGAAGAGGTGGAAAGGTGTATAGAAAGAGTTTGGTACACCGCAACCTGAATGCATCCTGACAGAAAATGCCAGGCCCTGGATTTCTGGAGCAGAAGAGAGGCAGTTTTGTGTTGAGTGGGGATGCAAAAAGGCCCAGGTCTAGAGTTCCCCACTCTGTGAATAATGATTGAACTATGGTTGAGTCGAGAGACCATTCGTGAGGATCTGTCTCTGTTCTGCTGAGACGGTCTGCCAGTTCATTCTGCACTCCCGGTAGGTAGACTGTTTGAATTAGAGCCTTGTGCTCCAAGCACCATTCCCACACTTTCATCGCTTCTCTGCATAAGGGGTAAGAGTGAGCACCGCCCTGCTTGTTGATGTAATACATAACTGCTTTGTTGTCTGTTTGAAGGAGAATGTTCTTGTGACACAGAATGTCCTTCAAAGCCCGGACTGCATAAAGGACGGCTCTCATCTCTAAGACATTTATGTGAAGCTGGGACTCATCCTGAGTCCACGTACCTTGAGTGTGGAGAGTCTGACAGTGAGCTCCCCACCCCATCAGGGACGCGTCTGTGGTAATGGATATCTGATGATCCAGAGGAGCAAAGGGTACCCTTCCAGAAGATTGTCCTCTTGCGACCACCAGGTGAGTGATTTCTTCAGAGGTTCTGTCACCTTGATGAGAAAGGACTGAGGATGAGTGGTTGGGGACCACTGAGTACTAAGCATCCATTGAGAGGTTCTCATGTGGAGGCGTGCTAGGGGTACAGTGAACACTGAGGATGCCATGAAACCTAGCATCCATTGCATGAGAGAGCTGAAGGAGCAGCTCTCTCGATGTATCTGGCCATCTGAAGGATATCGCTCCTCCTGTCTTCTGGAAGAAATGCTTTCGCACAGGAGGTGTCAGAAGAGTTCCTATGAAAAGGAGCCTCTGGGAGGGCTGCAGCTGCAATTTGTTGAGGTTTAGCAGGACTCCCATGGATGTGAGAAAGTGTGAGCCGTGGCTCAAGTCCTAGAGTTCCTGTCTGGAAGGGCTTGCTAGAAGCCTGTCATCCAGATATAGGAACACCTGTATTCCGATTTTTCTGATATGCGCTGCGAGAATTGCACAACACTTTGTAAAAACTTGCGGCGCTGAGGATAGCCCAAAGGGCAGGACTCTGAACTGATAATGCTGGCTCAAAGTCACAAACCTTAGGTATTTGTGATGCCTTGGGTGAACAGGAATATGTTGGTAAGCATCCTGCATGTCCAGGGAGGCTAACCAGTTGTGTTGATGAAGCAAAGGTAACAGGGTTCCTAGCGATATCATTTTGAATTTCTCTTTGGGAAGAAATTTGTTCAATTTTCTGAGGTACAAAATGGGGCGTGTGAACCCAATTTTCTTTGGAACTAGAAAGTAATCGGAGTAGAACCCTGTGTTCCATTGATCCAGCGGAACTGCTTCTACTGCCCTGTTGTTCAGAAGGCCTTGTATCTCGGAGGCGAGAAGTTCTGACTGAAGCATTGACAGTTTTGGCTGCCGTTTGCGGGGACAATCCGGAGGGTTCTCTGAAAGATTGAGGGAATATCCCTCGCGGATTATCCAGAGGACCCACTTGTCCAATGTTATGGACTGCCACTGGTTGTAGAATTGAGTCAGAAAACCTCCCACTGCTAAGAAGGAGTCCCCCTCGGGCAGCTGAGGTGGGACTTGGGCCAGAAACTCAGAAGGCGGCACTGGGCGCTTTGGGCCCTTGTGCTTTCTGTTGCGTTTTCTTTTGAGGCTGAGGGGCTTAGTTTTTATTAAAACCTCCTCTGCCTTTGCCTCGAAACGACTGACGGTTGTGAAACTGGCACTTATTAACACCCCCGCGTGAAGGGGTTGGAGCAGGTCGAGCCAATTTAATGGCTGATCTGGTCTTTTGTGTGGCCTCTGGAGCTTGTTCTACTTGAGGACCGAAGAGATACACACCATCGAAGGGCAACGCCATGACCTGTTATTGGGCATCATTCGTGAAGCCTGAAGTGTGCAGCCAGGAATGACGGCGGGTACAAATGCCCACCGTCGCTGCTCGGGAGGCAGTATCGAAAGCATCCATAGCCACTTTACCCTGTTGATTGTTGGACTCGATACCCCTGGTTATGGTTTGAAGAAGCTCTGAATTAGCGTCGGACTCCGGTAGAGCTTCAACCATTTGCTTTAGTGAATGCCAAAGGATATACTCATATTGAGAGAAATAGCCCTGGTAGCACGCCTACCCAGGGTGGATGCAGCAAAGACTCTCTTACCGAAGGTATCTATCTTACCAGATTCTTTGTTTATAGGTCGAGCCTTAGTAATCTGAGGAAGGACGACCTTATCATTCTCTGCCAAGACTACAATAGGGTCCGCAAAGGCTTGGGAGGCCAAAATGGGTCGCTCCTTGGGAGCAGCATACTTCCTATGATTTAGGTACTAAATCCCGCCAACTATTTTCCTGACGTTTGAAATCCTGCCCTCTAATTCCCGAAAAAAGAATTGCCCAAACGCCGATATTCCCGTCAGTGTAAATCCCGACACAATTCAGATTTGAAAGTCTCCAGATCTCTCAAAAGAAAAATGCCTTAATTTAGCCCCACACACAGACATACACACTGTAATTAGGAGTATTGCCACGTGTATGCTGGCAAACAGTGAAGTGTTCAGCATGCTGGCAACACCATAAATATGCAGTCTGAGAAACTGTCACCCCTATGAAAACAGAAACTGTCCAATTGTTTTAACGATAGCCCATATTAACTTGAAATAAAATCATCAGTCTCAACTGTCGAATATCCTCCAGAAACAGAGAAAACCAAAAGATCAATATTCAGTAATGAAATAGTAGGACACATAGTAATGGGCTAAGTCTTACAAGGGAGCTCAGACTTCTGAGGCACAGTAAGTTTTGGAAGACAAACTGAGCAAATGTACATCCTAGAGAGTGCTTTCAAAATAAAATATAGAATCCTTACAGCCAAGTAAATCAGCATTAGAGCCAGTCCTTAGCGCTTCGTTTGTGAAGGTGCATTATCCTCGGTGCAGACCTGTTTTTTCAAAAGTGTTGGCACTTGCTTCAGTACTTCTGAGGGTGACAAATTAAAGATCTAGCACAGGCAAACCCTTCTCCTTCATGGCACTCCAGGTGGCTTCAGCGGTTAAGTACAGTTTAGGACCATCCTCCCCGTGGATTGAAGGCACACTGTGTAGAGTCTGAAACGTTCCAGCTCCTTCAGAATTTTCAATAAAAGCGCATCTGTTGTCAGATATTGTTTTCAAATAGCACTCTATACAACCAAGTTATGACATTTTGTTACTGTCTGTTTTGTCTTTATTTTATGAAATAAATGTTAAATATAAAAAATATAAAAAGTTGTTGTTGTGTACTTCGCTATTTTGTCTCGTGATTTTAATCAGTCGGGTTCGCTTTTCTGCATTTTGGTCTTGGGATTTTAATCAGTCGGGATTTCGCTTTTTCGGCATTTTGGTCTCGGGATTTTGGTTGGCGGAAATAAGTACAGATACCCTTCCTATCTATGGACTTAGCCACAGAAGGAATGAGAGCAGGATTATTCCACACCATTTGAGAAAGTGTCTCAAAGGAGGGCTGTACCGGGGGAGTTAAATCCATAGGGATGTCCAGAACATGAAGGTACTGGAGTCTTAAAAGCTTCCCAGGATCGATATCCATAGTCTGGAGAGAAAGAGTGGAATTCAAATTTTTCAGCAGAGACTTAAATGACAGGTCCTCAACCACAGGCTCTGCAGCAGGATTAGATCCTGTTCCTTCCACGTCATCACCCAGCCTAAGGTCTGGGTCAGGCTCAATATCATCTCCTGACAGACCAGGAGGGACTGTATGGACAGGAAAGGAGTGAAAATCAGAAGGAAAATAGGAGGGAAGGGGTTCGAGTCGAGAGCCCTGGAGACTGGAAGACATCACACACAGTCTTGGCTAGAAGAATAGCATGGCACAAACAGAGCCCTCAGCACTGAGATGGCACTGAAAAGCCGCATGGCCGACAAGCCCGGCTCAGGGAGGGCGGCGCGAAAAGCCGCTTGCGGCAGCGAGGGCGGTGCCAGACACCTCAGCGCCGAGGACGGCGCCAAGCGACCCATTGATGCCGAAACCAACACAGGGCCCTGAAACCCAAGATTTGAGGCAAAAGAAAGAAAAGAAACAGGAGAAAGAGGCATCGGTGTGGCAGCCTGCGCTGCAGCCATGTCGGGGGGGGGGGACACCTGAGCGCAGAGTCGACGGCACCGAAGAAGGCGCCACACGACTAGGGAGGCCCAACCACCCTACCCGATCCCCGAAGGGTCCGAGGGCCCCTGAGTGACCGGGCCAGGCAGCTGGACCAACCTCCGAGCCCATTGCTCCATCAGAGCGGTCCACTGATGAAACTGCTCATCTGAAGCCCTACACGAAGGCGGGGAAGGGCTCCGATGCCGAAGAGGTTGGAGACTGGAGACAGAAACCGGCGACTCCAGAGGAGACCGGCCACTGACCCCAATGACCGACCGTTGACGCGCAGACATACCAGAAGGCGACCTCGAGTGATGCCTTCTCTTTCTGGACGTATGGGTCGAAGAAGAGCTCGAGGTCGAACAGTGCCAAGGGTGCGACTGTTTTCTTTTATGCTTCCAGGGGGATCGTCCCTCCCCCTGGGCACTGGACTGTCCACTGTCAGATCCTCCCTCTGGAGAGGGCGGCGGACCGGACCCAGCCCGGCTGACTTGAACAACTTTCATACGAAGTCTCCCTACCGTCACCTGACCCGCTCATGGTCAACTCTGTCAATGCAGGCTGAGACTTCTTTCTTATAATAAATTATAGTAAGCGCTACTTTATTTCAAGAAATACTACAAAATAAAAATAAAAAAATGGAAAACTATGTTGCTAGTTTGAAGTTTAACTCCCGACAGGCGAGCAATGTCGTCACTATAAGCGCCTTTCGGCGGTAGAAAAAAGAACAGGTGGTTGGAGGTCGATGCCAAGATCGTCATTACCGCATGAGCCAAGGCTTCCAGTGTGCAGCTCCGGCTCCATCTCTGGCGCCAACCCTCCTGCAAAAGTTTGCTCCCGCTGGGTCTAGCGCCTCCGGCGTAGATCCCATCCAGTGTGAATGAGTGGTGGAGACTTTATGTTCAGGAAGATCTGGCATCTGTGCTCCCCAATACTGTTCAGACCGGGAGAATGGACTGGTCCACTCTGAGGCCTAGGGGGCTACTGAAAGAGCAAGCTTCAAAGCCCAGGAAGGCGAAGGCAGCATGCCATAGCCCGAACACCTGTAAGCCTAAGGTGCAGCCACAAAAAGACTGGGTGGGTTCAGGATGCAGCTAGCCCTAATCCCAGAGAAGGCATGGAGTGCCTCTCCCTGTCGAAGGAAGGAAAAGGGGGCACTGGTACACCTATGGGGCAGTTCAGGGAAGAGACTGAAGTAACCACTGCAGAAACCATACCAACTGCCCTGCCTGTGCACTGGAAAGAGAAGTAAAAGGGTGCTTCCAGGACCCCCGACCCAGAAAGGCAGGTGGGAGCCTGGGCCCCCCAGGCGGGCTGAAGGCCAAGGGCCACCTGAAGCTGACATCTGTACTGTCAACAGGCCAAATAGAAGGGCCGATGGGGAAGGCACAGAAGCCCCCATCCAGGCATACAGCCTATATTAATGAGAAAAAGGCAAAGGCAACATCGACGAGGCCTGGCCCCAGCATCAAGAGGGGCCACAGCAGGTGAACCCGCTCGATGTCAACCGACCTTTAGTGGTTGTAGTAAACCTTCGTCCCAGTAAAATGGTACATCATAAGGTGACTCATAACCAGGGCCCCAAGTTTTCTGCGATTCTGCAGGTGTGGCAAACCGCCGGAAATATCCGAAGGAATTTGCAGTCGCCTCACGAACAACGCCGCCCTACAACGGGGTGCCCCCAAGTTTGTATGCCACACTGGGAGCCCACCCCAGCGTGGCAAAAGCTTCCGTTGCCCCAGTCGACTCACTGTCCCCCTCTCCCCAAGCTGCCAGCTGCCACGCTGGGAGGCCACCCCAGCGTGGCAAAAGCTTCCGTTGCGCGAGGGGTGCCCAATCCCCGTTGGCTTCACTGTCCCCTTCAAGCTGCCTGCTCCCAGCGTGGCAAAAAGTCCTTCGTTGTATCTAAAAACAAAAATACCTGAAACAAACAAAAACCTTCCCTCATTGATTCTTTGCCCCCCAACCCACCCACCCTCTGCGTACCACCTCAACCCACTTACCTCCGGGCCCAAGCGCAGCGATCTTTGTGTGGACCAGGAACACGTCTGCACTCTTCAAAGCCGACCGCGAACTGGAGAAATGCCGTAAGCTGTAGAGCGGCATAAATGGGTTTTCAACTTTAGTGCATATCTCAGCCATTTCTGGAATTGTTTCTACTAATTTTCAACATGGGGTTTTGGGGCCCCACCTTGAACTGTGACACTGTTATTTCGTTAATCAGTCCGAAGGTGGTTCGCTGGTCACTGCCGGAACCACCTTTCGAGAATGATGTGAATGATATTCAATAGTCCGTGAAACCCAAAAACCTATGTTAATCTCTAATATTCCCCAAAATGACTGTTTCACGAGTGTGCGTTGACCAGTTCCTATGCAAGCTCGTAACTTCAAGCATTTTTAATATTTTCACTCCAGATTTTCAGTATTGCCATTTTACACACCTCCTTATGAACAGTACTACTGTCATTTTTCTCATCTCACCCGAAATGTGTTTTCGCACATGTAGCACACAATGGTGCGGTCAGTGTGCGAAATCAATGTTCGGGACAGATTAAGAAAATCACAGTGATACTGTTCATGAGCAGAATCTTAAACTGGTTATGTTGAAAATTTGGTGACAAACATATAAAATGACTGTGTTACAAGCATGCATTGTGTCAGATATGGCAAAAAAAAAAAAAGGGTGAAAAAAAGGAAAAAAAATCAAGAGTAAAAATGTGCCGCAGAAGTTCTGCAGCAAATGAGAACCTTGCCGCAGAACATTGCTCCGATGTGCCGAAGAAAAATCGGGGCCCTACTCATAATCTCTTATATTAGAAGAATCATCATCATGTGTACGAAGTTCCGAATTTGTATGATAATCTGGAAAATATTCTTCTGAATATTCATCAGGAGGCATTACCGGTGAGCATTCTAGCCCTGTGCGTGCCTGTTTTGATGGAGGTGGAGACATAGTTTGTGATTGGGGTTTATGCCTCGGAGTGTTTGTATGGTCAAAACCCATAGAATCTAACACTCTATTTACTATTTCTTCAATATTTGGAATGTGTGAGGATGGAATTGCCATGTAAGCAGGCTCAGAGTCCAGTGTACGTGGTGATGGGGGCTCAATTTGTGCCTCCCGGTAAAGTGATCCAGCACTTTTTTGGCGTCTTTGTTCACCACCGACTGGTGTGTGGGTACCATGCATGAGTGCAAATGAGGCTGGTTTCCCTCTGTGTTCCATAGTATATAATTCTTTATTTTGTGGTAATGCAGCACCATAAGTATCTTTTGATACATCTGTCTCAGAATATCCATGGCTTCTCATGGTAGACCTTTTATAAGGATCTTCCCTTGTATTATATGCATGTAAAGGTGCTATTCTGTGATGCAGGGGCTGCTGCAGCGACGGTGGCATCAGCTTAGTCAGCGGAAGACAAGCATGCCTAGTCAACGATGAACTATGTCTTATCGTTGAAGGATAAGTAAAGGCATGCTCCGTCGATGGTAAAATACACTCCGTCGATGATCAGGAAGGTAGTACATGCTCAGTCGACGGTGGGATGCCCTCCGTTGACGATGGGATAGTGAGTGCATGCTCAGTCGATGATGGGAATGCTGTTGTCAACGATGGGAAGGTGAGAGCATACTTCGTCGATGGTGGAAGACTTCTCGTCGATGATGATGCATAGGGAGCACGTCCTGTCGACGGGGGAGGCTGCCCCATCGACGAAGTATGTAGTGTGTGTTCCATCAACGGAGGTGGTGTTTTCATAGATGGGGATGTCTTGTAGAGCCCTCTCTGCAACGGGGCAGCATGCCCCATTGATGGGGAGGGTAGCAGGACCTCTGTAGTCGACGGTGTATGTGGCCTCATCGACAGGGGAGCTGAGGAATGATGACCCATCAATGAGGCATGTTCCTTGCTGTGAGAGGTTGTACTTCTGTGTTCTTTTGATGAAGTAGTGCCTGCCATTGACAGGGGTGTACCTCTCTCGTCGACGATGAATACCTTCTTGATGATCCATGTTTTTGAGGTAGGACCATTGTAAGGCGGTCAGGCACGACTTTAGGGGAAGGTGTTTCCTTCCCTATTTTATTTCTTGAAGAGGACTCTGAGTTTTTTGAGCCCTCTGGTTGAGAATCCTGTGTATATGACAAGGAAACATCCATTGTAGCACTCTTATAGAGTACAGAAATCTGGTGCCATGTATGAAGCCCAGTCACCGCAGGCTATGAGTTCAACCCACGTCGTATACTGCTGTAGAAGAGATGCCATCAGAGCTGAAGCCGGCGGGGAAATGAACGGAGCTTACCAGGGACCACCCACTTTTATAGGTACAACCCAGGAAGTGAGGTCGTGTGGGTGGTCCCTGGTATGGAGACTGCTGGAAGAAAAGACTGGAGAACTGAGGACCCAAAACCAGCATCCCGGCGTGACTCAAGGTCTATGTGGTAATGGGTAATGAAGGTGTTTGCTGACTGCGGTAGCAGCCCGGCAGATTTCCTGGATAGGGATGTCCCTGGAAGCAGCCACCGATGCAGCAGTATGGCGGGTAGAATGAGCTCTTATCCCTCTGGGAGGCTCCATGCCCACCAACTCATAGCACAGACCTATGCAAGATGTAATCCACCTCACAGGTCCATTTTGCTGCAGGTCTGCCAGGCGGCTTCAGCATAGGTGGCAAACAGCTGGCGAACCTCTCCCCAAATTTCCGTCATCCTCTCCTTATAGTAGGAGAGAACACATCTCAGGTCCAAAGTATGGAGCCTGTACTCGGCCTCCGAGGTGTAACTAGGGTAGTAACACACCGGCAGAGTTAACACCTGATGAAGGTGAAACTGTGGCACCACCTTCAGAAGGAATTTTGGCTGAGGGCATAGGACAACCTTGTCCCTGTGGAAGAGCAGATAAGAGGAGTCCACCGAAAGTGCCTGGACCTCCCCTGTCCTTCTGGCAGACATCATAGCCACCAGGAAGGTCGTCTTCCATGACAAGTGTAGAGCTCACACTTGTGCATTGGTTGAATGGCTTGCTCATGAGCTTTGCCAGTAGATCCACTGAGGTGAAGGTTCATGCACGGAGAGGATATGTGATCCAGGCCTTTGAAAAAGCTCCCGACCACTGTCTCCTGCACCGCTGGATGACTGGCCAGCACCCAGTAAGCAGAGATGGCTGCCAGGTACACCTAAGGGTCGATGACCGAAGATCCATGGGAGAGAGACCAAGGTAGTTGAGAATGTTAGGTACTGGACAGGACAGAGGGCCCAGGCCCTTGCCCTGACACTAAATGGAGAACCTTTTCCATTTGAAGGCATAACATTTCCTGGTCGATTCCTTTCTGGATGCCTCCACCACGGTGAGGACATCCTCGGAAAGACCCAAAGCCTGGAACTCTAGCCGCTCAGGTGCCAGGCTGTGAGGCACAGGGATTGAAGGTCTGGATGGTATACCTTCCGCTGATTGAGAGAGATCAGGTCCGGGTGTGCTGGAAGCCACTCCGGGGGCCTGCAGCTGCAGCTGAGGCGATCTGGATACCAGAACTGGCGAGGCCAGTCTGGGGCTACCAGAATCACCTTCGCCTTGTCCCTCCTCACCTTGAGGAGCACCTTGTGGATCAAGAGAAATGGAGGGAAGGCGTAGACGAGGCCTGGGGTCCACGGCCTGAAGAAGGCATCCCCTGCAGCAAGCCCTCTGGGAGGCGGCATGAAACAGCCTCAGCTTGGTGTTTTCCTGGGCAAATAGGTCCACATCGGGTCTGCTCCAGTGGGAGAACAGGCTGTAAGCTACCTCTGGATGGAGAGACCACTCATGGGATGTCTCGCCTAAGTGGCTGAGAGCAACACGCCAGATGGTTTGAGGCTTCTGCCACATGGATGGATAGGAGGTCCACCTCCTAATGGCTGACAAGGGTACAGATGTGGAGCGCCTTTCTGCAAAGCAGACAGGAGTGCGTGCTGCCCTGTTTGTTGAGGTAGTACATGGTCGTGGTATTGCCCGTCTGGACTTGAACCACTTGACCCCGGAGTTGAGGAGCGAAAGCTGAAAGTGCCATTCTGACTGCTCTGTGCTCCAACAGGTTGATGTGGTATCGGGACTCTTCAGGGGTCCAGAACCCATGGGCCCTTTTGTCCCCCATGTGGGCTCCCTAGCCCATAAGAGGCGCATCGGTCATGAGGATGGCCGTCGGCTGGGCGGACAAGCGGATCCCTTCCTGCAACAGGTCTGGGCGGTCACTATTGGGCGTCCCACATCTTCTGGTTACAGTGATCAGCTGGTCAAAATGACCGTGGCACTGGAGTCCACTGGGCGGCCAGCTCCCATTGGAGGGCGCATGTGCAACTAGGGCCAATGGACCAATGAGATGCACACCGCTATGTAACCCAGAAGGTGCAGAAAGCCCGGGCAGGGTGCAATTGCCCAACCAGAAATGATTGGTCAAAGGAGATGAGAACCTCTTCTCTGTCCACTTGGAGACGAGCTCTGGCTTGACGAGAGTTGAGCTCTGCCCCGAAGAAGCACATCACCTGAGAAGGCACGAGTTCTAACTTGGCCTCGTTGATCAGGAGGCCGATTTGGGAGCAGGTCTGGAGGGCCAGGCCCTTGGACCTCTCCACCTCCTGTTGGGTGGGACCTGCTAAGAGCCAATCGTCGAGGTAGGGATAAATCCTGAGCCCCCGATGCCTGAGATGGGCTGCCACCACTGCAATGCATTTGGGCATTTGGTGAAGACCCATGGGGCCGATGACGGGCCGAACGGCATTGCTCTGAACTCGTAACGGGTCCCTTTGGCTCTAAAGCGGAGGAACCGCTGATGAGATGGATGGATTGGGACGTGAAAGAACGCGTCCTGCAGATCCAGTGAACAGAAGAACAGGTTACTCACCTGTAACAGTAGTTCTAGGAGTGGTATATGTTGTTCATCCACACTTCTTGGCATGTCCCGTTCCCCTTTAAATCTTGCCGGAAAGTCTTCAAGCTGGCTCCTCCCACCCACCCGGGTGGTAAATACCTCGGCTCCACCCCATGACGCCAGATCTTACCCCGCAGGAAGCAAGGTTGTGCGCCTAAAGCTGGGGAGGTCAGGTGGGTGCGTGTGGATGAAATGAAAATTACGTACCTACCATAATTCTTGATCTTCTCTTGTATCTTCACCATTCATTACTGCTTGGGTTAGTGCTGGAGGCACGCACCCGCTATGGGAGTTTTTTGTTTTTTTGAGTCAGCTCCAGCAGCGCCGCAGAAGCGACGCACTCGTCATCTTGGGGTGGCCGTTAGAGTGCCACGAAGCCTCCTCCATCTCAGTTCTGGTAGCCGGAGGCGAAACAAAGGATAAGGAAAAAGGAGAGCGAGGCAAGAGAGCCGAGGGACACAAAAAGGAAAGGATATAAACTGAAAAAGGAATAAGCCGGTAGAGGAGAGAGAATTCCTACCCTAAGGGACCGTAGGGCCTCCTTTCTGGGGCGGCTCTAGGGGAGGAACAGATAGAGAGAAAGAAAAAAGAAGAAGAATAAGGAGAAGAAAAGAAGGCATGTTGAGAGGAGAGAACAGTGCCCATAGAGGCATTGGTTGAGAGGCTTATAAGCTCGAGACTAAAACCAGGGAGCAAGAATCCCTGCTGATAGGACTGAGAGAGGGTTCGACTGAACCGCCTGCACAGATCGGACATAAAGGGCAGATTCTCTAATCTCTCAACATGCCAAGTCCCTACATCCTAGCTGAGAGCTCACAGACTGCCCGGGCAGAAGATCTGTTCCGGAAAGAGAGAGCCCACATAGGAAAGGGAATATGCCGCTTAGCACCCTATTAAGTGCTAACACAGAAGTGTATGGGGAAGGATTATGCCATACGAAAGGCAGCTCTGTATGAAAAGACAGAGTGGGAACTCAATCAGACTCTCTTAAGGCAAGGCAAGAGCAACAGCTCAAGGCTAAAAAGTGCAAAGCACCAGCCAGAATGAGCTGAATAATAATAACACCTGCCAGGGGGAATCTAAATTTCTTTGAGGCCGAGCCAGGCATGGTCTCAAACTGTGAACTGCATAACGTGATTAAGGTGCCCAGAGGTCGCACCCTGGGGCAGTCAGAAAGAGTTCCCTCAGAATAGGTGAAACACAGACCCTGCTCGTTCCTCTTTACCTTGAGGAAAAAAGATCCATTCAATAAGAATGGAAAATAGAAAACAATTTTTTTTGGCATAAAGGCCAAAGGGAGGGAGAGGAAGAGACGGGAGGGGGAGACGCCACAGTAGAAGGCCACTGAGGGGAAGGTGGGCGGGTATCAGTAATGAATGGTGAAGATACAAGAGAAGATCAAGATTTACGGTAGGTACGTAATTTTCATATCTTCCCTTGTCAGTCTTCACCATTCATTACTGCTGGTGGTACCAAGCTCCCCCTAAAAATGGGATTAGAAACCCTGAGGGAACAAGACCCCCAGCCTCCTGTTGGTGAGAAACAGAAGGGGAAGACCCTGGGCTAATCAAGAGAGAAGCCTATGGGGGAGAAGAGCTAGGAGGTGTCCCCGAGGACGGGGAGATGGAGGAAGCCCCTGCAGAAGTCTCCTAGCTCTGGAGGAAAAGAGACGGGTCCCCCGGAAAGCGGAGTGAATCACCCTACGCTGGGCCAGGGGTTACAACCTTGATAGACGAAGCCATGCTGTCCGTCTAATGCAGATCGCTGTCCCTGCAAGCCTGGAAGCCACCTCACTGGCGTCATAAGATGCCCTTGCTTGGTGTCTTGCCAGCTCCAGGCCTATAGCAGAGAGGGCAATAGCTTGTCTGGTTTGCTCCGTATCAGGCATTGATGCTAAGATTTGGGAAAGCATCGACCACAAATGCCTACTGTAGGCAGTATGATGGGCTTGATGAGATGCAATGCAAGACATCATACGAGGAGAGAAACACTCTTACGCCCCCACCGGTCGAACTGTAGAGAATCCGAGTCCGGTGGACAGTCATGCCATGGCAGCCGGAGGGAGTCTCTAGGTATGCCAAACCGAGGGGAAGTACCTAGGGATTCGAAGAGGCACAATACCTCGTTGGCAGTCTGCCAGGGGCTGGAGAAAGGCGGCTGGCGACTGCCAGGAGACGGATAGAGCACCTCCTGGAAGGGAATAGGCCAGGATAGTACCACCAAGTGCTGGGCACTGAATTAGCCAAGAATTCGCTTCTCCCATTCAGTATTGTCTCTCCTAACATAGGAAATTCGAAGATCCCTCACCATCCTCGAAAGGAATCGCTGATATTCAGTGAAATCAGCATCGGAGGAGAGATGAGCAGTGGGTTCCTCTCCCTCAGAGGAGGGAGACCAGGATGATGGAGAGCTTGAGTGTCCAGAGGACTCTTGCGACAGTGGGGATAGGTGAAAGACCTGCTTATTGATGCACCTAACATATGAGGGGAAGGCCGCTGCAGAACCTCTGAACGCCTCCCAGGATAACGGGCCCGTGGGACCGACATGGCCCGGGAGAGCGGGAGGTGGCTGCAGAGGAATGGGAGAGGGCACCTCAGGAGGCAACTGTCCTCTGCTAGGGCTCTGGAATCGAGGCAGGCCGAGGCTAGCGGGATCCCGGACAACAGACCAGGTTGCAAAATGGAACCCTGGGGATCGTAGCCTGGGAAGAGCCAGAGGGATCCTCCCTATGGCGAACCTGGGACTGCATGGATCCAGAAGGGCAGCCACAGCTGCGCCACCACTCACCAGAGGGTCCCCGGGTCCAAAAGGAAAGACGGGCCCAGCGCTACGGGTTGTGAGCCACCTCGAGGGGTGGCAGGCAGAGACCGAGACGCTTGAACCCTGCCCCACCCTCGGACTCTGGAGAACTCCTCCTCCCGACCCCAGCGACTTCACCCCGAGGGGTAGCAGCACCCAGGGTCGGGTAGCTGCCACGAGCCCCACAGGAGGGACAGCCTCCCCTCCACCCCTGCTCCGCCGCCCCAGACCACCCTCAGCCTGGGGCCTCAGGAGGACGGCAGCGGACAGAGGAATAGGTGCGCTGGGCCACTGCAGCACCTCGTACATCGGGACCCTGATCAAGAGTCAGGTTGCCAGGACGGGTCCATGTCTGAATCATCAGCCCGAAGAGTGAAGAGATCAGCTGGACCACAATACTAGCAAAATCCCCAGGGGTCCTCGGTGAAACGGCGCCGAGGCGGCACCGACAACTTTGGACCCCCACTGACACCCAAGCCTCAGCCCCTCTTAACGGCGCTTGGCTGACCCACGGCACCGCCTATCGGGCGCCGGGATCTCACCGGGCGCCGCCAGGAGAATTTTAACCGGCCCTGCTGGCACCGCCACTGGCATACTGATCACTGGCGCCTACGCTGCGCTGGGATCCAAATGTGACGCTGAAAGCGTGTCGAGGGTCCACCGATGCCGGGCCCAGCAGGCGGGCCCGACACTGGGAGCCTGCACTTTAAGGAGGTGACTGCCGAGGCGGTGTCCCCGCTGCGCCCGGGAGGGGACCTCATATCCTCCGACACCGCAGCTTGCCTTTCAGCAAGAGAAGATGAGGAAGCCTTCTGTCAGACCGTATAGAAAATTAGAGGGACCCGAGGGAAGGGCCTAGAGACCACTTGAATCCCTGGAGCAAACGCTTATCCTCTCGAAAGTCGCGGGCCTGCCGATCTTGAACGCTGCGATTTCAGGACGCTGACGGTCCATGGAGAAACAGGCGCCGCGAGCATCAAGTCCATATCGTGGCTGGGTCCCAGGTACCGAAGACAAACATCATGCCGATCCGGGACGGAAAAATGCCGCTACAGGAGCACTGGACGATAGGGGCGCAGCCCTTCAACTTACGCTTTGCCCCCGAACCTGACATGATGTGAAAATTTTGACTAAACAGCAAAAGCTCTCAGCGTCACGAAAGAAGAAATAAACAGAACGGTCTTTACCGATGACGCGGCCGAGAGAAGTAGTGAGAAACAGAAGGGAGTCTGGCTTGTAGACACAGAAGGCCTAACTCTCAACTATCTGCAAGCAGGTGGTGAGCCTCAACGGCGGAGAAACAGAACTGAGATGGAGGAGGAGTCTGCGTAACTCCATTGCCACCTCAAGCGCAATGACGTAGTCTGGTCGCTTTAGATGGCGCGCTCATGGAGCCGACCCAAAAAAAAAAAAAAAAAATATCCATAGCGGTCTGCCTCCGCACTAACCCAAGCAGTAATGAATGGTGAAGACTGAGATGGAAGATCAACATACCACTCCTAGAACTACTGTTACAGGTGAGTAACCTGTTCTTCTAGGAGTGTGGATATGTTGTTCATCCACACTTCTTGGCAGACTCCAAGCAGTTCTCCGGGAGGAGGGAGGCAAGGACACACCTCTACTTAGGGAAAGAGAGATTGAGAACCGAGGCCCCAAACCAGCATCCGGCGTGACTCAAAGTCGGCGTGGTAGTGGGTACGAAGGTGTTTGCTGAATTTCCAGGTAGCAGCCCGACAGATTTCCTGGATAGATGTCCTGGGCAGCCACCAATGCAGCAGTATGGCTGGTAGAATGAGCTCTTATCCCTCTGGGAGGTCTTTGCTCAAGAACTCATCAGCACAGACCTATGCATGATGTAATCCACCTTGCAATGGTCCATTTGCTGCAGGTCTGCCAGGCTGTTTCAGCGTAGGTGACAAACAGCTGGCGAACCTCTCCACAAATTTCTGCGTTCTCTCCTTATAATAGGAGCGAGCATGTCTCAGGTTCAGAGTATGGAGCCTGTACTCAGCGTCCGAGGTGTATTTAGGGTAGTATACCGGCAGAGTCAGCACCTGGTTAAGGTGAAACTCTGATAACACCTTCGGGAGGAATTCTGGCTGGGGCACAGGACAACTTTGTCCCTGTGAAAGACCAGATAAGGGAGTCCAAGGTGCCGCCTGAGTTCCCCTGTCCTTCTGGCTGATGATGATAGCCACCAGGAAGGTCGCTTCCACGACAAATGTGAGAGCTCACACTTGTGCATGGGTTCAATGGTTTGCCCGCGAGCTTTGCCAAAACTAGCAACAGATCCCACGGAGGTGGAGGTTCATGCAATGAGGGAATATGTGATCCAGGGTTTTGAAGAAGCGCCCGACCACTGTCTCCTGCGCCAATGACGGCTGACCGGCCCACGCCCGGTAAGCAGATAGGCTGCCAGGTGCACCCTAATGGTCGATGACTGTAGACTCCCTTTGGAGAGAGACCAAAAATAGTCCAGAATATTAGCCACGGAGCAGGATAAGAGATCCAGACCTTTACCCTGGTACCAAATGGAAAACCTTTCCATTTGAAGGCATAACATTTCTGTCGATTTTCACGAGATGCCTCCACCACGTGTGAGACATCCTCGAAAGACCCAGAGCCTGGAACTCTACCCACTCAGGTACCAGGATGTGAGCTGCAGGGATTGAAGGTCCAGATGGAATACCTTCCTTGGTTCAATGATATCAGGTCCGGTGTGTACAGAGTAACTCCGGGGCCTGCAACTGAAGCTGAGGAGAGATCTGTACCAGAACTGCACATAATCTGGGGCTACTAGGATCACTCGGCTTTGTCCCTCCTCACCTTGAGTGAGCAATCTTGTGATCAAGGAAAAGGAGGAAGGTGTAGAGGAGGTCTGGGGTCCACGGCTCGAGAAGGCATCCCCCTGCAGCAAGCCCTGCAGAGGGGAGGCGGGCATGGTACAGCCTCAGCTTGGAGTTTTCCCTGGAGGCAAACAGGTCCACCAACGGTTTGCCCCAACGGGAGAAGAGACTGTAAGCTACCTCTGCATGGAGAGACCACTCGTGGGATGTCTGGCCTAGATGGCTGAGAGCATCTGCCAACTGGTTTGAGACTCCTGCCACATGAATGGCTACGAGATCCGCCTCCAACCGGCTTATGAGGGTCCAGATGCAGAGCGCCTCCTTGCACAGCAGACGGGAGTGCGTGCCGCCCTGTTTGTTGAGGTAGAACATGGTCATGGTATTGTCCGCCTGCACTTGAATCACTGACCCTGGAGCTGAGGCGAAAGCTGACAGTGCCAGTCTGACTGCTCTGAGCTCCAACAGGTTGATGTGGCATCGGCCCTCGGGGTCCAGAACCCTGGGCCTTGTTGTCCTCATGTGGGCTCCCCAGCCCATGAGAGAAGCATCGGGTCGAAAGATGACCGGCTGCCTCGGGCAGACAAACGGGATCCCTTCCTGCAAACCGCTCTGGGGTGGTCCACCATTGGGAGCGCCCCACATCTTCCTGGGTTACAGTGATCGCCGGGTCGAAATGACTTACGGCGCTTGAGTCCACTGGGTGGCCAGCTCCCACTGGAGGGGCACATGTGCCATCTGGCCCAATGGAACACTGAGGTGCACACCATGTAACCCAGAAGGCGCAGGAGTCCCAGACAGGGCTAAGTGCCCAACCAGAAATGATCGAGCTAAGGAGGAAAGAATTCTCTGTCCACTCCTGGGAGCCAGCTCTGGCTTGACAAGAGTCAAGCTCTGCCTGGCTGAAGCCCATCACCTGAGAGGGCATGAGTTCCGACTCTGGCCTCGCTTGATCAGGAGGCCGAGTTGGGAGGCAGCTTCAGAGTGCCAGATCCTGACCTCTTCACCTCCTGAATGGAGGAAACTGCCAAGAGCCAGTCGCTCAGGATAAGGGTAGATCTGCACTGATGTCAAGATGGTCTGCCACCACTGTAATGCACTTGGTGAAGACCCGGCGTCCGATGACAGGCCGAACGGCATGGCTCGAACTCGGGAGTAGGGTCCCCACAACTCCTGAAACAGAGGAACCACTGATGGGACGGACGGATCAGGACGTGAAAGAATGCGTCCTGCAGATCCAGTGAACAGAACCACATGTTTTGCTCCAGGAATGGTATGATCTGGTTCAGAGTTACCATCCGGAAGGTGCGAGACCTGAGATATTGATTCAGGTCGTGGAGATCTTGGATGGGACGCCAAACCCCCGTCCACTTGGGCACCAGGAAGTACCTGGACACAGAGCCTGGGTCTGTAGGAGGATCCCTTACTGGAGCTACCGCCTCCTTGCAGAGGAGCTGAGCTATGTCGTCTCAGAGAGCTGACTGGGTGCAAGCTGAGATCCTTTCCTCCAGAGGGGCTTGGCTTGGCTGGGAGGGTACTGCTCGAACTCTAGAGGCAGTCCCTGACCGACCACTTCGTGAACCCACCTGTCTGAGGTGATATCGGACCAGGCAGAAAGAAAGTGATGAAGCCGGAACCCCACAGGAGGACCCAGAGCTGGCGTGATGGGTCTAGGGGTGGCAGCCCCCAACCTGTCACTGAGCAGGCTTAGAGGAGGAGGAGGTTCCTGGACCTGCACCTCAGCCTCCTCTATGGGGCTGTTGTGGACCCTGCTTGGGCCTTGGGCGCCAAGCTTGAGCCTGCTGCTGCTGGCCTCCTTGATAGGAGGGTTGCCTGACCGCAGGGGAACAGTGCCAAAAAGGCTTCTTCTTACGCTTCTGCTGGTTCTTGCCTGAAGAACCCTTCGCAGAAGTAGCATCCAAGGTAGCACTGGACTGCTCTACGCACTGAACTCCTGGACTGAACAGGTCGGTGCCTAGGAAGGGTACGTCAGCTAACTTGTGCTGAGTATCTGCCAGGAAGGAGGAAAGCCTCAGCCAAGCCCTGCGGCGAGTGGCCACTGCGGCTGTTAAAGAGCGGGCACAAGAATCCCTGATGTCCAGGGCCATCTGGAGCTGCCATTTTGCAACAGCACAGCCTTGATCATGGACTTGCTTCACTGTGGTCTGCATGTCTGCCGGGAGATGAGGGAGGACTTTGTCTAATGACCCTAGGAGGGCATGAG
Organism: Neoceratodus forsteri; assembly: GCA_016271365.2. Lineage (NCBI taxonomy): Eukaryota > Metazoa > Chordata > Ceratodontiformes > Ceratodontidae > Neoceratodus > Neoceratodus forsteri. The sequence continues at coordinate 1,576,239,629 of CM028131.1, forward strand.
AGAAGTGTGCCATTATAACTGCCGAGCTGGCCTGATGAAGGCCTAAGGAAGAGGCCGCATAGACTTAACGAGCGGAATGGTCCATATTTTTGGACTCCTTGTCCGGGGGTCGGTCAGCGTCAGCTGAGCTACCAGTATGCCTGAACACAGAAGCGGTCACCAGGCTCTAAGCCGAAGGATGTTCTGTGAACCCCGCCTGGGACCCCATGGGCACTGCATAATTGTGGGCCATGCGGACAGACGGTGCTGGGCAGAAAGCTGGGCACTGCCAAAGCTCAAGGGCCAGGCCAACAATGGCTTCGGTCACTGGAAAGGCCTCCGTCGGGGTATCCCCCTCTTTTGAGGATATCCATAAGGAGGTACTCCTCTTCTGATGGACTCCAGGGCATTCCAGTGGATTTGGAGATCAGGCAGAGAATGCCCTGAAAGAGGAAGGGCCTTCTCCAACCCGCCACGGACTTACTCATCATCCCCAGGATGGGAGTGCAATCGGTAGCATCCGAATGCGAAGAGTCCGGGATACAACAGCCTCATGCCTAGGCCTCCTCGATACACAGAGGGCTTATTGGGGACGACCGTTATCGACTATGACGCCGGGAAGCCCAGTGTTCGTTCATTCTTTTCGAGCCCTCCTCAGGCTGCTTAGGCGGTGGTCCCACCAAAATCGGTGGAGAGACCGAGGCAGGCCGAACCGGGATACGGGACAGCCCCACAGGCGGGGGAACCGAAGACTTCGATTCCAGAGGGGTCGGCGTCAGCCTAGGAGGCGGAAGCCAAGTGATGGCCGGGGGGCCAGCTTCTGCCCGGACAAAATCAGCTGCTGCCACATGAGATCATCATACCGTTGACGGAGTTTCCGCCAAAGCCTCTCCTCGTCCAAGGAGGATGAAGATCTGTGGTGAGGCCTCTTCTTAGAGTGTTTATGACTCTTTTTCGGCCGTTCAGCCAAGGGGTTCTGGACTCGATCGAGACCGAGGGAGTCGACTTCGATCGACTGGGAGACACAAGTGTACAAGTGAAACCAGTTCCGGAACTGTTTCTCGATGGGACACCAGCGGCTGGGTCTCTCATCTGGAAAAACAAGGACCGAGTCCTTTCCAAAGAGTCGGGTGACCGGGGTCGGCGACAGAGGGTCGATTGGGTCGAGAGTAATCTCAGCCTCATCGGCCATTTCCTCAGTTCCCTGGCAAGACGTGATGTCCAAAAAGCTGGCAGCCGAGGATGCGATCTCGATCAAGGCCGAGACCACGTGCTCTTGGGACTCAGACCTTTCTTGGTCCCAAGAACGTCTTCGCTTAGATGAAGACTTCGGATCCTTATCCCTCTTGCGAGGGCGGGAGGAGTGCAAGCCCAAGGGCGCCTCATCCCTGCTAAGGAGAGACTGGCACAACTCCTTGAAGGAGCCTGTAAAGGTGGAGCCAAGGTTGAGCGGAACAAAAAGGCTTAGATTGGCTAAAGCTTGAGCTGCTTCCTCCTCGAATGCCTTCATTTGCTCCAGCTGCTCGGTGGATCCCGCAGCCACGGAAACTGCCCACCTCGTCTCCTTCAATTTCACCGGCAGGTTCCTTTTCTCCAGTCTCCCCAGTTTTAGGCGCACTTTGTGGTCATCCAGGATGTTGGGATGGAAGGCCAGGCAGAAAGTGCAAGACGGGGTGTCAGCGTCCGGCATTCAGGCAATAAACGACGCTAGGTGGGGATTGGCGCGACATCTTCTGGCCGCAGGTACACCAGTGAAACTGGGGACGATTTATCCACCATGTCCATGCGCTTATAATCGGAATCGCTAACTCAACGAAGTTTTAGTTTTTCGTAAAAACCAACGCTTTTGAATCCAGGGTCACAAGTTGCTGTGAGAGCACGAGGGAACCTGCATCTTCCAGCGAAAGGAAGATCTGGCCGCGCGGCAGAGCCGATATTTACCACCCGGTGGGTGGGAGGAGCTAGCTTGAAGACTTCTCCGCAAGATTTAAAGGGGAAAGGGACATGCCAAGAAGTGTGGATGAACAACATATCCACGCTCCTAGAACCACATGTTTCGCTCCAAGGATGGTATGATCTGGGACAGAGTGACCATCCAAAAGGTGCGTGACCCAAGATATTGATTCAAGCTGTGCAGATCTAGAATGGGGTGCCAGCCCCCCATCTGCTTGGGCACCAGGAAGTACCTGGAGACAAAGTCTGGGTCTGCTGGAGGATCCGCCACTGGAGCTACTGCCTCCCTGAGGAGGAACTGAGCAATGTCGTCTCAGAGAGCCGACTGAGTCTGGACGGATACTCTTTCCTCCTGAGGGGTGCAGGTTTGGCTTGGAGGGTACTGCTCGAATTCCAGAGGCAGTCCCTGACCGACCACCTCGAGAACCCACCTGTCCGTAGTGATAGCAGACCAGGCAAAAAGGAAGTGGCGGAGCCGGCCCCCCACAGGAAGACCCAGAGCTGGCGTGACAGGAGAGGGGGAGGCAGGACCCCCCCCAGTCACTGAGCAGGCTTGCAGGAGGAGGATCCAGGACCTGAACCTTGGCCTCCTTTATGAGCCAGGGAGGGCCCGGGCTTGGGCCGGGGCACCAAGCTTGAGCCTGCTGCTGATGTTGCTGCTGTCCTTCTTGAAAGGAGGGTTGCTGTACTGCAGGGGAAGAGAGCCGAAAAGGCTTCTTCTTCTGCTGCTGTTTCTTGCCCGAAGAACTGTTAGCAGAAGTAGCATCCAAGGTAGCACTGGACTGCCCAGTACACTGAAGGTGACCAGCAACACCTGGGCCGAAAAGGTCGATGCCCCGGAAAGGCACAACAGCTAGTTTGTGCTGAGTGTCTGCCGGAAAAGAGAAGAGTCTCAGCCAAGCCCTGCGACGAGAGACAACTGCGGCTGCTATCGAGCAGGCACAAGAATCCCTACTGTCCAGGGCTGTCTGAAGCTGCTGTTTGGCAACAGCCCAACCATGATCACGGACCTGCTTGACCATGGGTCTGCATGTTTGCGGGAAGGTGTGGGAGGACTTCATCGAAAGACCCCAAGAGGGCATGGGAGAAGTGTGCCATGATGACAGCCGAACTTGCCTGACGAAGGCCTAAAGATGAGGCTGCATAGACCTTTCGAGCCAAATGATCCAAGAGTTTGGATTCTTTTTCGCGAGGGCGGTCAGTGTTAGCAGAACTGCCAGTACACCTGAACACAGAGGCGGTCACCAGGCTTTCTGCGAGAAGGGTGCTCTGTGAACCCCGCAAGGGACCCCATGGGCACCGTATACTTGCGGGCCATGCGGGCAGATGGAGCTGGACAGGAGGCAGGGTGCTGCCAAAATTCTAAGGCCGGGCCAACTATGGCCCTGGCCACAGGAAAGGCCTCCATCGGGGTATCCACTCTCTTGAGGATATCCGTGAGAGGGTACTCCGCCTTTTTCTGGATAGGTTCCAGGAGCATCCCTGTAGACTCAGAGATAAGGCAAAGAATGCCCTGAAAGGAAAAAGGACCTTCCTCCATCTCTAACCCACCAGCCGATTCATCATCCCCGGATGAGAATGTAGGCTAGTCACACGAACCGAGGAACCGGATACAACGGTCGACCGCCTAGGTCACATTCGACCTGCCAAGGGTGGTCCGGAGTGACAGGTGACTGAAAGACGCCAGGGAAGCCTGGTGTCCAGTCTATCTTCCTTAGAAGGAGCCCCTTCCACAGGCTGCTTGGGCAGTGGTTCCACCACTATCAGTGAAGAGACTGGTTTAGGCCGAACCGGAGGTTTCGCCGGCTCCGCGGGCGGGGGAACTGACTTAATTGGCTCCGAAGGAGTCGGCTTCGGCCTGGGATGCAAAAGCCAAGTAATGGCCAGGGTAGGAGCCGGAGTCGGCTTGTGCCCTGTCAAAATCAGCTGTTGCCACATGAGGTCCTCGTAGCGCTGACGGAGATTCCGCCAGAGCCTCTCCTCATCCGAGGAGGACAAGGGACGACTGATGGTGTCGCCTCTTTTTAGAGTGCTTGTGGCTCTTCCTCGGCCTTTCGGTTGACGGGGTCCTGGACCGCGATCGAGATTGGACAGGTTGATTCGGTCGCTCGCGAGACACCAGCAGGACCGGTGATTTCCCAGGATCAAGGACCACTTCCTCGACGGGATTCCCAGCGGGCTGGGTCTCCTCGTCAGGGAAAGAAAGGACCGGCGTCCGACAGAGAATCGTCGATCGGAGTCGGCAACAATGGGTCGATCGGGTCGTTGATTATTTCAACCTCGTCGACTGACACTTTGGTCGACTGGCCAGACGGCAAAGCCAAGAAGCCAGCAGCCAAAGAGGCAATTTCGACCGAAGTCGAGACTGTCGGTTCCTGGGATTGAGATCTCTCCCAATCCCAGGTCCTTTTCCCGTTTACGGAACCAAGAGGAGTGCATGCCCGCAGGACCCTCCCCCTTAGTCGGGAGAGACTGGCACAACTCTCGGAAAGAACCTGAGAAGGTGAAGCCCAGGTTGAGTGGAACGATGAAGCTCAGAGAGGAAGATTCTGCAGCCCGAGCCGCTTCCTCCTTGAAGGCTTGCATGTGTTCCAATTGCTCAGCAGATCCCGCAGCGGTGGAAACCGCCCACCGAGCCTCCTTTGATTTCACCGGAGGGTTCCGTTCTTCCAGCCTCCCCAACTTTAGACATGCGAGACGGTCGTCAAGGATGTTGGGGTGAAATGCAAGACAAAAATCGCACTTTGAGGTGTCATGGTCGACACCCAAGCAGTAGACACACACGGTGTGGGGATCAGTGCGTGACATTTTCTGGCCGCACGAACACCAGCGAAATCCAGGGGAAGACTTGTCTTCCATAATCGAAGGTAAATAGTCACGATCGCAAATGCAAACTAGACAAAGTTTTGGAATAACCAAAGGTTTTGAAGCCAGGGCCTACAAAATGTGGGAGCATGAAGGAGGCAACCTGAATCTTCCAGCAGAAAGGAAGATCTGGCGTCATGGGGCAGAGCCGAGGGTTATACCACCCGGGTGGGTTGGAGGAGCCAGCCTGAAGACTTCCGGCAATCGTTAAAGGGGAAAGGGACATGCCAAAGAGTGTGGATGGACAACATATCCATGATCCTAGAAAAGCATGCTAAGTCATCGTCTTCATCTTCTGACTGATCAGGGTCTTCTGTTTCTGGCACTCCTCCCTCTCTTGACACACAGGATACAATCTCAGCATCTGTCATGTGATCCACAGTGGGGACGGTGTCATCATTAACGATCCAAGCAACTATAATGTCAGATGCATCTGCTTTGTCAATCAGGTTGCGCAGATGTTGCCGCACAGAAGGAACGAAAGAATCAAAAAACACCGATGGAAAATGTCACAAGTCATCCATGCATTCTTACTGCTCTCATAAATTACAAGCAGTGCACGTTTGTTGGCGTGGTGTAAACAGCAAGGATTTTTAAATTTGCCAATGCAAAGAGGGTGCAGTTTATGGTTGCCAGTTGCATTAGTGCAGAACAGGAATGTCAACCTGTCCTTTGCAGTGTTAAATCCTTTGCTGGCATTAACTTCTGACCTAGCAGCCAGCGTTACATCAGGGAGACAGCGCCAAAACAAACCTGTCTCGCCCCCATTGTAAATTTGTTCAGGGTAATACCCGGACATGTTTTTTTGTTTGGGCAGCAATGTTAATATGCCAGATGTTAACTGGAGTACCTTTCCTGCAGCCACATCCAAAAGTAGGGCCAATCTCGATGTCCTTCAGGTGGCATGCCTCAAGCAGCTAGTTTTGGAACCTACTGTGAGGGAGCAATCTTAGACCTCGTGACTCTCAAATGGGGACAGTGAGAGGATCTTAGATCTAGAAGTGGATAGCCATTTGGGACCAAGTGACCATCAAACTGTGGTTCACGATAAACTCAGCTACAGAGTCAAGCCATACAAAAGTAAGGGTTCTGGACTTCAGGAGGGCTGACTTTGGCAAGATGGGAGAGTGCCTTAGAAAAGCACTAGCAAACAGGCTAGAAGGAGGGGTGCAGCACAAATGGGGAAATATCAAAACTGCCATCACAGAGGCAACACATCTTTGTGTAAAGCAAATAAACAAATCAAAACAAAAGAAAAAGCCACTAAGGTTCTCAAAAGAGGTGGCGGGGAAGGTAAGGGAGAAAAAGATAGCATTTAGGAAATATAAGGAAACACAGAAGAAGCAGGACAGAGAACTGCACCAGTTAAGGCAGAAGGAAGCAGGGAGGGTAGTCAGAATAGCAAAGGCCCAAACTGAGGAAAAGATAGCTAACTCAGTTAAGAAGGGGGATAAAACCTTTTATAGGTATATCAGGGAGCGTAGAAAGACAAATGGAGAGATAGTGAGGCTGAATAGAATAGACGGTGGGCAGAGAGGGACAGTGAAAAAGCAGGGATACTGAATGAATACTTCTGTTCAGTATTCACAAAAGAGGAGGTGGGGGAGGTGCCTAATCCATTAACAGAAGCACTCTGGATGGGGGGTCGATCCCAGTCCTTTCACAGAAGAAAGGGTTCTGAAAGAACTCCTAAAACTGAAGGTGGACAAAGCAATGGGGCCAGATGGAATTCATCCCAGAATTCTAAAAGAATTAAGCAGAGAACTAGTGACACCGCTGACTACCCTTTTTAACAAATCATGGGAGGATGGTGTGCTACCTGAGGACTGGAGGAAGGCAGACTGATTCCCCTTCACAAAAGTGGGACCAAGACAGAGGCAGGAAACTACAGACCTGTCAGTTTGACTTCTGTGGTAGAGAAAGTGATGGAATCACTTCTGAAGGAAAGAACTGTTGAGTACCTAGAGGTCAGTGGGGCACAGGACCCAAGGCAACATGGGTTCACAGCGGGAAGGTCATGTCAGACAAATCTAATTGATTTCTTTGACTGGGTGACCAAAGTAGTAGACCAGGGAGGGGCTGTGGACATGGCCTACCTAGACTTTAGCAAGGCATTTGACACAGTCCCACACAAAAGATTAATAGTCAAATTAACCAGCCTGGAAGTGGGTCCCAGGGTGGTAGCCTGGGTAAAACATTGGCTGGACAACAGGACACAGAAGGTAACTGTAAATGGAGTCCACTCTGAAGAAAGAGGGGTTACTAGTGGGGTACCGCAGGGTTCAGTACTGGGTCCAGTCCTTTTTAATGTCTTTATAAGTGACATTGCAGAGGGACTAGAAGGAAAAGTATGCCTCTTTGCAGATGACACAAAGATCTGCAACAAGGTTGATACACAAGGAGGCGTGGAAAGGATGAGAAGGGACTTGGCAAGGTTGGAGGAATGGTCAGAAGTATGGCAGCTTAGATTCAATGCAAAGAAGTGCAAAATAATGCACCTGGGAAACAAAAACTCAGGGGAAGATTACACAATGGAGATGGGGTAGTAATAACAACAAAAATGGAAAGGGACCTGGGGGTAATGATATCAGATGACCTTAAGGTTGGCAAGCAATGTGAGAAGGTGGTAGGGAGGGCTGGGGAGATACTGGGATGTATAGGGAGAGGCATCACCAGCAGAAAACGGAAGTCGTTATCCCCCTGTACAGACAGTTGGTGAGACCCCATCTGGAGTACTGCGTCAGTTCTGGAGCCCCATCTCCGAAGGACATAGACAGGATGGAGGCAGTTCAGAAGAGGCAACTAAAATGGTGCAGGGTCTGCAAGAGAAGCCATACGAGGAGAGACTAAAGGAGCTTAATATGTATACCCTTGAGGAGGAGGGAGGACATGATAGAAACGCTAAGTACCTCAGTGGAATCAACAAAGTCCAAGAGGGTGGCATCTTTCAGAAAAGAGATGTGCAAGAACAAGGGGACACAATTTGAAGATAGAGGGGACGGCTCAGGGCAATGTGAGGAAGTATTTTTCACAGAGAGGGCGGTGGACGATGGGACAGACATAAGGCAATTTTGTGGGGGGTAGGAAGAAATAAGCTGTTGGTTAAATAGGATCTGCAGCTTATTCTCTAGGTAGTGAAATGGGCAGATTAGGTGGTCCAAGCGGTCCTTATCTGGCGTCAAAGTCTAGTTTCTATGCTGTTGCGTCGTTACAGGATCGAGCCTCACCTGTGATAGCAATGAGGCGTATTTCATGTCGGTGCTCAAAGCGCCATAGCCACCCGGTTGAGGACTTGAAACAATTTTCTTCACTGTGAATCTCACAGACAAATTGAATTGCCTTCTCTCGGAGGATGGATCCTGAGATTGGGACCCCACTTGCACACTGCTGGCTAAACCAGAGTTGGGTGGCACGATCAATTTCATGCTCGTCTGCCTTCCTAATCTTCTTTTTTCTGAAGCCCCTCAATCTCCGTGCACTCTACTGCAAAGTCACGGAGTGAAGCCTCTTGCTTTCGCCATGTACAGATCATCGACTTTGAGTAGCTGGTCTCCTGAGACAGTTTGGCAAGACTCTTCTTGGCCTTCAGCCTGTCCAGGATTTGAAGTTTAGTGTCCACAGAGTAACCGGAGCATTTCACTGCGATGGAATAGAATACAACTGCACAATGCAGCTTTGAAAAGGTCAGTGAATTTATAAAAAAAGGGCTTGCCAGAAAGTGTACCTAAATGCAGAAAATGTTTACTCGATGCACCTGATAGGAACCTGCCTGTACTGTACTTTAAACAATTATAATTAGACAATTAACCAATTGACTGTTACAATAACCATGTCAACAAATAACACTCGCAGGATGACACCAGAGCTCGCGAAATGTAATGGATATTCCCATGCTAACAAATCGTTTTGTGCTAGTGTGTACATATGCTGTCAGAAAGTGACAGTTCTGGGAGCCACCGAGGCTATTCGCTATAGCCAAGCATTCGTAATAATGGGGTTTGTTATAGCGAGGGATGACTGTATTCAGTTTGAAATCTGATAATGTGCCAAATTCCTCAATAATATCCCATGTTTGTAGGAGAGATATTTTGGAAGAGGAACATGTCAGGATGACATTGTCTGCAAATGGTGCAAGTTTAAAAGTTCAACCTCTCAGGGGATCCCCTCAACCCCATCTGCCCTGCAGTTTGCAGCTGCCAATGGCTCAATATAAAGTGCAAAGAGCAGTGGGGAGCGGGAACACCCCTGCCTCGAACCCCTCAACAAGGAGACAGGGAGAGGAAATAGCCCCACTAGCTCTGCTGTGTGCCTGAGGGTCATGATACGGTGCTTCAAATTTGGAGATGAGCTCATCTGGGAAGGCCATGGCAGACAGTGCCTCCCAGAGAAAAGACCAGGACACCCTGTCAAAAGCCTTTTTGGCATCCAGAATGACAAGTGCCAAGGGAACAGAATGCTGTATCGCATATTCTACTAAAAGTAGAATGCAACATATATTGTCATGGGCTTCCTGCATGTGGACAAATCCCATCTGGTCCTTATCTAGTAAACTGGGCATTATATGGTCTAATTGTCAGGCCCAAAGCCTAGTACAAAATGTATAATCAATACTTAATATTGATATAGGCCTACAAGATGTGGGGGACAAGGATCCTTCCTGGTTTACATAGGATGGATATAGAGGCAGAACTCCATAAGGAGGGAGGAATCTCCATTTTTAACACCCTTGACTTGTCACTTTCGACTTATCTGCTGTAACCTCTTTTAACCTTACCAAGAGCACTATATGCAACCTCAATGTAAATCCTGTAAAAGATGGTAACTCACTGACTAGGCAGGTTGTATAAGCACTGCCTATGTGCTTGTCCATGTTAAAACTGTATCCTGAGCACTACACCGGGACCTCATTGAAAATGATCTCTGCTCAACTGAGCATCCCACTCATACATTATTTAATAAAATATTGATTGACTGATTGATAGATACAGTGTGGGGAGTAATGTTTCATGACATTTTTTATAAAATTCCACTAGGAACCCATTGGGACCCAAGTATTTCCTCATGTTTGAGCTTTTAGGAACTTCCATAATTTCGATGGAAATTGGTCCCAGGAGTTGATCCTGAAGCTCAGATGACAGTGCAGGAAGCAGCAAGATGCCTAAAAACTACTTATTCTCTGACGGATTAGAAGGTGTGTCCTGGGAATAAAGTATATGGTAGCGGTCTGCCATGCTCCATCTAATAACAGTACAGTCCCTGGTTAGTTGTCCAGGACTGGATCACACAACTGCAAGATACAAGCTTGCTTCCTTTGAGAAAGCAACTGCCTCACTAATCTGCATGATCCGCTGGCTCCCCTCTCACAGAAGTACTGTTTTAAATAGGATAAATCTTCCATTTCCTGATCCATAAGTTTATTTTATTTATTTATTTTAAATGTGTCAACCGGGAAAGGCACACTGAGCCTAGGCTTGTTTCCAGGTGCGACCAGGGGGTATGTACACAGTAAGGAGGTACAAACAATAGCATAATCAATACAATACGAACCAAAAATGGTAAAGTACACTACAATACAATGCACAAGAATGAACAGTCAAGACAGAGGGATTACAGTGGCATGTTAAAATCTTACAATATAGAGAACAGGATCAATAAAATTAATCATTTAAATTAATAAAATAAAATCCAGTACTATACTGTACATCACAGACCCATGAACTGTACAGAGGAAACAAATAATCAGTCTGGACTGCATACAGAGGGAGAAAGTACAGACTGAAGTGGTGACTCAGGCAAACAGCAGAGAGAAGGGAACACAAAACTGAACCAGCGAAACTAGTAAGAAAAAAGATAGAGAGAGGGACAAAGATCACTGGGGTGGGATCCTCGGGGATAGATCAATTAGGAGAGGATGGAGGAGGGTTGAGGAGGGGTGGGAAGGAAGCATGGATGGAAAACCCCTGAGGGAACAAGACCCTCAGCCTCCTGCTAATGAGAAACGGAAGGAAGAGACCCTGGCCTTGCAAGACAGGAAGCCTAAGGTCAAGCAGAGCTAGGAGGTGTCTCCCGAAGATGAGGAGACGGAGAAAGCCCCTGCAGAAGCCTCCTAGCCCTGGTGGAGAAAAGGCGGGTCCCTCGGAATGCGGAGCGAATCACCCTATGCCGGGCCAGGGGTGACAATCTTGATAGACGAAGCCATGCCGTCTGCCTAATACTGTCCACACAAGCCTGGAGGCCACCCCATTAGCATCATAGGATGCCCTTGCTTGGTGCATTGCCAGCTCCAGGCCTATAGCAGAGAGGGCAACGGCTTGTCTAGATTGCTCCGTATCAGGCATAGATGCTAGAACCTGAGAAAGCATTGACCATAAATGCCTGTTGTAGGCAACATGGTGAGCCTGATGTGATGCAATGCACAACATCGCATGAGAGGAAGAGAACACTCTTCGCCCCACCAGTCAAATTGTAGGGAATCAGAGTCCGGTGGATGGTCGTGCGCCAGGCGGCGATGCCCGGAAGGAGTCTCTAGGAACTGCAATACCGAGGGTGGGTTGGGGAGTGTACCTAGAGATTCCAAAGCGGCACAATACCTCCTCCTGCAGTCTACCAGGACTGGAAAAGGTGCGGCTGGAGATTGCCAGGTGCGGATAGACGCCTCCTGGAAAGGGAGAGGCCAGGATAGTACCACCAGATGTTGGGCACTGAATTCCCCAAGGAATTCACGCATCTGCCGCTCGGTATTGTCTCGTCTGAGAAAGGAAATACTGAGATCCTTAACCATCCTCGATAGGAAGCGCTGATATTCCGTGAAATCAGCATCGGATGAAAGGTGGGCAGAGGGTTCCTCTCCCTCAGAGGAGGTAGTCGAGGAAAGTGAGGAACTCGAATGCCCTCCTGCGGCGATGGGGAGAGGCGAAAAACCCACTCATGCACATGCCTAAAATATGACGGGAAGGCCTCCGCAGAGCCTATGAATGTCTCCCAGGATAACGGTTCCATAGGACCGACATGGCCTGGAAGAGAGGGGGGTGGCCGCAGAGGAATGGGAGAGGGGCACCTACAAGAAGGAAACTGTCCTCTGCTAAGGCTCTGAAATCCGGGGAACGGAGCCCGAGCTGGCGGGATCCCAGATATCAAACCAGGTTGCAAAACGGAACTCTGGGGATGCGAACTCTGGAAGAGCCTGGAGGGGGAATCTCCTCTGTGACGCACCTGGAGTTGCAAGGGTCCAGAAGGGCAACCCGCATCAATGCCACCAGAGGGGTCCCTTGAGCCTAAGAGGGAGAGGCGGGCTGCACCTCGCTACTCCCCACACTCCGAGGTGGGAGGGCGAACTCGACGCCTCTCACCTCGGCACTCAACCCTCAGACTCTGAGGACGCCCTCCTCGACTCCAGCAACAGGCTCCATTGATCCGAGGTCCCTCAAGGGGCCCCTGAGACAGAACCCTGAGTCCACTCCTCGAGAAGGTGTGGCAGCACAGAAATGGCAGCTGCCACAGCCCCCTCTGGGGAGACAGACCGGTCCCTGATCTCCAAACCACCCTGCCCGATGGGTTCCAGGCCACCCCCAGACTGGGAATCCTCAGAGGAAGACGGTTGGGGAGACTCAGGAATCAGAATGCTGGGCCGCCTGACACCGCATTCCAGAAAAGAGACTGATTCCGAAGAATCGGGGAGCCAGGTTGGGTCAACTTCCGAGTCGTCTGCCTCCGTGCAGGAGTCAACCAGAAGGACCTCGATGTTGGCCACGCCAACAGTCCTTGAGAACGGCGCCGCGGTGCTACATGGCACCATACAGTCCTGCTATCCTCCAGTCTTTGGGTACCTCCCTTGTTTCCAGTGATCAGCTAAACAGGATTGCAAGAGTTCAGCCACTGCCTCTCTTAGTTCTTAGGACCTGGGTTGCACCCATCTGGCCCCATTGCTTTATCAACTCTTATTACTTCTAGGTCCTTCAGGACCCTTTCTTGTAATAAAGGGACTTGTGTCCATTTCTGCACCATTCTGCCTTGTACTCCTTCAGACCCATTACCCTCCTCTTCCTCAGTAAAAACTGAGCAGAAATACCTGTTCAATATGTCAGCTTTACTGTTGTCATCCTCTACGCAGCCCCATCCTCCCTATTCAGTCTCACTATCCCTCTGCCTTTCTTTTTTCACTTATGTACCTGTAAAAGGTTTTGTCCCCTCTACCCACTGATTTTGCAATGTGCTTTTCTCTCTGAGCTTTGGCTTCTCTTACTGACCTCCCTTCCTCCCTTTGCTTCTCCTGGTACTTCTCCCTATCCCCTTCTGCCTGTGTCTTTTTGTATTGCCATAATGCAATCTTTTTGGTTTCTACTTTCTCCACTACCTCCTTGGAAAACCATAATGGCCTCCTCTTCCTTTTCCCTTGCAAACCTGCTTAATGCATAATTCTGTTGCTCTTGTAATCCCTGTTTTAAATACTGCCCACTGTTCCTCAGCCCCTGATTCCTGCCCCATTCCCTTAATGCCTCTTTCAAGCATCTTTCAGAAAAAGAGATGTGTAAGAACAAGGGGGCACAATTTAAAGATAGAGGGGGGACGGCTCAGGTGTAATGTGAGAACATCTTTTTTCACGGAGAGAATGGTGGATACATGGAACCGCCTTCCTGAGGAGGTCGTTGGGTCTGAAACAGTGGGGGAATTCAAACATGCATGGGACAGACATAAGGCAATTATAGTGGGGGTTGCAGGAAATAGGCTGTTGGTTAACTAGAATCTGCAGCTTATCCAGTAGGTAGGAAATGGGCAGACTGGGTGGACCAAGTGGTCCTCATCTGCGTCAAAATCTGTGTTTCTATCTCCCCAGCTGCTGATCTCATGGGTATCAGCATTTCCTTATGAGGATGTTGAGGACCTGCATATCACCCCACCCACTCAGCACAGTCTGGAGCATTCGACGCATGCCCTCTTAGGTGATTTCAGTGCGGACACTCTTGTAGTGCCCCCCCTGGCCTGCTCCCTTCCAGGAGGCGTCGTTGCACTTCTGGCAGAGACCCTTTTCCGGATTCCCAGCCACTAGGGATCTTCGCCAGAGGTATTGTGCCCCCCTGGAGTCTCTACGTAGTCTGCCTCATTCTAGTTCAGGACTGACTCAACTGGACACTCCTGAAGGGTTTTGCGCCCTTCACCGTGACCGGCCCCCAGATGCGGACTCCATGGATTTTGACTTCTGGGGTTGGAGGACTTTCTACTTGGCATGGTTGCTTCTCTCGATATCTGCACATCAGGCCCACTGTGCTACCTATGACAGGTTCCTGTGGTCCAGGCTAGGTCAACTCCTAGCCTCGATGCCTGATCTCAGTAGGTAACCAGACAAGCCATTCTGCGCGCACTGCGTGGCCTGGAGCTAGCAAGGCACCGACGAGGGCATCTTACAGACCTCAGCGAGGCAGCTTCCAGGGTCGTAGGACAGCAGTCATCATTAAGCCCAGACGGCATGGCTACATCTCTCCCGTTGTCACCCTCTTGGCCCGAGTAGGGTGATTTTCTCTGCTTACCAGAGAACCCATCTCTTCTCCCGTAGGGTGAGACAGCGTTTGTCGGGGCAGCCTCCCACCCCCTCTGGGGGGTCCCCGTCTCACTCTTCCCACTCTCGTACCTCTCCAGACCCGTGAAGGTTCTCTCTCTCTTGGTGTGCCACCCACTGAGAGCTAAGGACTTAGTCCCTTGAGGGTTCTGGGCCTTGAGGGGGGCTCGGCACTTACCAAGGTGATGAATGGTGAAGATTGACACAGATAAGTTATGAAAATTACGTACCTACCGTAATTCTGATCTTTCTGTGTATCTTCACCATTCATCACAATCCTACCCTCCTTCCCCCTGGGGCCTCAGTCTCTGGTCCCCTTCCCTCTCTGTGCCCTCTTCCCCCCCCCCCATCGGTCAGGAGTGGGGTGACCTTGGGCACATAGGGGGATGTTTTTCTTCTAAGGGGGAGAGTGGTCAGGATAGGGGGCACTTGTTTCCTAGTGCCTCATCTCCACCCCTGTGGGGTGGGGATTGATGGTTGCCCTCTCTTTTGTTCTCTCTCCCCATCAGCTTTTCCCTTGGTTTCTTTGTCTTAAAGACTCAACCCTCAAATTAATTTAAGAAACTAGTTTTCTTACACCAAAACTTAATTTCAAGGGGGTATTGCCCTGTATCCTGAGTTTCTTCAAGAATAGCCGATTCTGCTTAGGTTGGAGTTATTGCCAGTGATTCTGTGCCTTGATTTCTGCCAGTTTAGCCTTCTGGCTACTCCTTAGCAGTTCCTAAACAATCTGGAGACAGGTCAAGGTTCGGGTATCCTCCCCCAAATCTCACATCCTCATTCTAAATTCTTTCACCCCTCCTCCCTCCTCCTCTTCTACTTCCAAATATTGGGGCCCCTTCCCAATCCCCTTAGATTTCTAGCTTTACTCTGTCCTGTCAGTCATTTATTTCTCCTTTTAGTTTGTATATCTTTTCCTTTATCTGTCCCTTGGACTTCCTTGTCCCACCCTCCCAATCTTCTTACACTTCGGTGACTCAGAACTGGCAGGAGGGTGGGGTCAATGACACCTAACAGCCAACCTGCAAGCGCCACGCAGTGTGTTGTCTTCGAGGGCAGCGTCAACTCCGTTCATCCCCACCAAAAAAAAAGAGCTCCCGTGGGGTCATGACATCCGACCACTATACCCAAAGGTGATGAATGGTGAAGATACACAGAAAGATCAGAATTACGGTAGGTACGTAATTTTCATTTCTAGGGACATGGATATGTTGTTCATCCACACTGTCTGGCAGGTATCCTTGCCGCTTTAAATCTTGCCGGAAGGTCTTCAAGCTGGCTCCTCCCACCCACCCGGGTGGTAAAACTCTCGGCTCCGCCCCTTGGCGTAAGATCTTCCTTACTGCTTGGAAGCTCAGGTTCCCTCCTTAACGCTCTGCGTATAAGACTGGTTCCTAATTCTTTGGTTTCGCGAATTTAAAAAGTTTTTTGCACTTCTAGACTTCGGTCTTCTATCCCTCGCGGCTGCGATGGATAAATTGACTCCGGTTTCGGAGATGCCCTGCGGCAGAAGATGTCTCGGACAGATCCGCACTCCACGTCATCTACTGTTTAGGCCTTGAGCATGACCTGCAGGCTTGACGACCTGTGCTCTTCCTTCTCAGCCTCGTCACTCGAGGCCGTGCTGCCCGTTTACAACTGGTGCGTCCCGGCGTTTTCCTCGGTAAAGTCAAAGAGGCCCGTCGGCGGTCTCCATGGCGGCGAGCTCGGCGGATCGAGCTAGAACAGATGATTCGCCTCCCGAGAGGAGGTAGGCGCGAACGCATCTTCCTCGTGACATTTTATCCCGCTCTCCCTAGGTTCCTCTTATACAGCTTCTTTTAAGGAGCTTTGTCTGTCCCTCTCCGCTAAGGGAGAGGACCAGCATCTGCTGGACCTTCTTCCGGTCCAAAAAAGACAAGGTAGGTAAGTCCCTCACCGACACTCTTGGGAGCAGGAAAGGTCCCTCTCCCGAGTTGTCGGCCGCCGACTTCGGTCGATCGTTCGACCGGACCACTGGTCTCACGGTGTCCCGTCAGGCCAGTTGACCGGAACTCCGTCTACGCAGTCGAGATTTTTCTTGACCTGTTGGATGGGTTGTCAGTAAGCGGCGAAATCCTCTCCCGGAGGTTCCCCGGTGGGGTTGAGGATCCCGTGGCTTGCCAGTGCCTCGGTTCCGGACCCCTGGTGAACCCTCAAGCCGAGGGAGGCGGTTCCCCGTCCCCTCCCGCACCGCCCTCTGAAAAGCCGAGGTTCTCGGTCTCGGACTTCTTCGGCGGTCCAGCTGATCCTGCCGTCCTTAGGCGTCGGTCTCAACGCAGCAGACAAAAAGCGGCGCGCCCGCTCGTCTGTAATCCTCCTCCTCCCGGACGAGGAAACCCGACATAAATTCACGTCGACGGTATAGGGACCTTGTAGCAACAGCTCCTTCTGACCGGAAACAAGCTGACGCCGTCGCCTTCCACGGCCATTAAGTGGCTGTCACCGGCGCGGCCGAAACAACCCCTCGACTTACCCGAGGAGCCTGTTCCCAGGCTGGTTGTTTGGTCAAAACCAGCTGCTTCACCGATTCCGGTGGAACCTCCGCCTCCACAGCCGTTATTTGGGGCTCCGACCAAGAACTCTCGGTCGGCTCAGGGACTGCCCCATAGGCTGTCTATTCCCTACTCCCGATCGACCTCGGCAGGTGGAGGTGGCTCAGGCCGAGGCAGCTCTTGCGTGCTCTTCAGAGTCCGGCGATTCCTCCCTTTTCTCCAGGCGAGTAGACTTGGAGTCCCCGGGAGAGTCAGTCGATGGGCGATAGCCCGCCGTCCTATCTGGGATTGCTTGGCTCATCTCGAGTCTACGGGATGAAGCTGAACCTGTGTCGCGGGCCCAGGTATCCCTGCGGAGATACTGGACGAGGGATTCCCCTGAGGTCTTTCCGGTGGCCGAGGCCATAGTGGGCCCGGCCTTGGAGCTCTGGCAGCGCCCTGCTTCCTGTCCCTGCGCCCTCGGCCAGGATGGTCAAGGAAAGTATCTTGGTCCCCGGTTCCTTGACGGTTTTGAGTTTTTTTACCCCTCAGCCGAGGGGCTGGTTACCGACAAGCGTTTTCGGTCTTGAGAGCGCTAGGGGCGTGGATAAACCTCCTGACAAGGAGTCCAAGAGATTGGACTATGCCGGGCGCCAAAGTCTCGCTGCGTCCTCCTCGACCGACGTCAGGCCAGTTCGGCCATACTCATGGCACATTTCTCTCATGCCCTGTTGGGCTCCTGGGCGAGTAGTTCCTCATCTCCGGCGGACCTGCAGACCACGGTCAGGCAGGTGCGGGACCAGGCAGTGGCCAAACAGCAGCTTCAGACTGCTCTGGACATTGGAGACTCATGTGCCAGGTCAGTAGCCGGCCGCAGTGAATATCTTGTACGTCCGGGCATGGCTGAGGATATCCACCTTCACCCGGATACCCAGCACAAGTTGGCAGATGTCCCCTTCCTGGGGACCGACCTCTTCGGCCCTGGGGTGGAAGGTCACCTGCAGAGGATCGAGAAGTCCAATGCTACCTTGGACTCGGTCTCATCCGCTCAGAAGGACAAAGGGCGCAGGCCGCAGCCTAAGCCCTTTCGTCCCTCTGCGCCCAGTAACACGTCCGCCCAACAGCATCAGGGCCCAGCAGGCTCGAGCTTGGCATCCCAAACCAACCCTCGGCTTCCTCCTCCAGGAAGCAGGAGGTAAAGGCCCTGGAGGGTCCTCGGCGGTCCTTCCTCCAAACCTGCCAGTGACGGGTTGAAGTGTCGCTTCAACCCCATCTCCTCACCCAGAATTGCCCCAGTGAGCGGCTACCTCACCTTCTTTCCGCCTGGTCCGCTATCACCACAGACCGGGTGGGTGTTGGAGGTGGTGGGAAAGGGCCTGCCTCTGGAGTTCGAGCAGGCCCCACCCTTCAAACCGTCTCGCACCTTGGGGGCCTCGGGTCCAAAGCCTCGCTGTCAGCTCACCGAGCCAACATCGCTCTCCTCCTCGAGAAGGGTGATAAAGAGGTGCGGACCCTCCCTCAGACCCGGGGTTCGTGTCCAGGTACTTCCTGGTTCCGAAACGGACGGAGGGCTGGCGCCCCATTCTCGACCTACACGACCTAAACAAGTTCCTAAGGTCTCGAACCTTCAGGATGGTCACTCTGGCTCAGATAATACCATCCTTGGAACACGGCGTGTGGTTCTGCTCTCTGGACCTGCAGGACGCATTCTTTCACGTCCCTATCCGTCCGTCACATCAGAGGTTCCTTCGCTTTCGAGCGGAGGGATCCTTGAGTTCAAGCCATGCCCTTGACTTGTCTCCAGCTCCCAGGTCTTCACCAAATGCATGGCAGTGGTGACAGCATTCCCCTCTGCTGCCGAGGGGTCGGGTTTACCCTTACCTGGACGTTGGCTGATAGCCCCTCCAGACAGGAGGTGGAGCAGTCAGAGATCTGGCCCTCCGAGTTTGCTCTCAGGTCGGCCTCCTCATCAAGCGAGGCCAGAGTCGAACTTCGAGCCAAAGCAGGTGATTCTTTTCATTGGGGCAGAGCTTGACTCTCTTGAGGCCAAACACGGCTCCCGGCAAGACAGGGCCGGTTCTTTCCTCCTTTGCCCAATCATTTCTGGTTGGGCAGTTGCGCCCTGCCCGGGACATCCTCGTCTCCTGGGTCTCATGGCGGTCTCTACCAGCGTGGTCCGTTGGGCCCGCTGGAACATGCGCCCCCTTCAGTGGGGACTGGCCAGCCAGTGGTCCCAACGCTGCGATCCATTGGACCAGCTAGTGACGGTGACCCAGGAGATGTGGGACGCTCTCCAGTGGTGGACCGTTCCAGTTCATCTGCAGGAGGGCATCCCGTTTGTCCGCCCCGAGCCGACGGTCTCTCTGTCGACCGATGCCTCTCTGATGGGTTGGGGTGCCCATCTGGGGGAACATCGGCGCCAGCGACCTCTGGTCCCCACAGGGGTCCGATGCCACATCAACCTGCTGGAGCTCCAAGCGGTCCGCCTAGCTCTCACCGCCTTTGCTCCATTTCTTGGGGTCAAGTGGTCTGGATCCAGGCGGACAATACCACAACCATGTACTATCTAAACTGCCAGGGCGGGGCGCGCTCCATGCTTCTATGCAAGGCTCTCCGCATCTGGTCACTATTGCGCAGCCTGGAGGCGGATCTCCTAGCCATTCATGTGGCAGGAGCCTCCAACACCCAGCCCGATGCCCTAAGCCGGTTAGGGGCTGCGTCCCATGAGTGGTCTCTCCTGCGGAAGTAGTACAAGATCTATTCTCCCATTGGGGCACACTCAGGTGGACCTGTTGCCTCCAGGAGAATGCGAGCTAGAGGCTGTTCCATGCCGGCCCCCCTCAGCAGGGTTCGCTGCAGGGGGATGCCTTCTCGAGGCCGTGGACCCCGGGCCTCTTCTACGCCTTTCCCCATTCCCCTTGATGCACAAGGTGCTGCTCAAAGCAAGGAGGGACAAGGCGCAGGTGATTCTGATAGCCCCAGACTGGCCCCGCCAGTACTGGTACCCAGATCTCCTCAGCCTCAGCTCCAGGCTCCCGAGGCAGCTTCCAGCTCGCCCGGACCTGCTCTCAGTCAAGCAGGGGAAGGTATTCCATCTGGACCTTCAATCCCTGCACCTGATGGCCTGGTTCCTGAGCGGCTAGAGTTCCAGGCCTTGGGTCTTTCCGATGAGGTCCTCAACGTAGTTGAGGCATCCCGTAAGGAGTCGACCAGAAAATGCTCGCCTTCAAATGGAAAAGATTTTCCATTTGGTGCCAGAAAAGGGCCTGGACCCTTCCTCCTGTTCCTTGGCGAGCATATTGGACTACCTTTGGTCCCTTTCTCAGCAAGGGCTTAGGTCGACGACCCTTAAGGTGCACCTGGCAGCCATCTCTGCTTACCGGGCGGCCGGGAAGCAGTCGGTGGCGCAGGAGAAGGTGGTCTGGCGCTTTTTCAAAGGCCTTGATCACATTTCCCCTCTGGTGCGAGAACCTCCACCTCCGTGGGATCTACTGCTGGTACTGGCAAAGCTCATGGGCAAGCCATTCGAACCAATGCACAGGTGTGAACTCTCTCACCTGTCGTGGAAGACCGCCTTCTTGGTGGCTATCACGTCAGCCAGAAGGATGGGAGAGCTCCAGGCACTCTGCATCAAGTCTCCTTACATGGTCTTCCACAGGGACAAGGTTGTCCTGCGCCCCCACCCGAAATTCCTTCCGAAGGTGGTGTCGGAGTTTCACCTTAACCAGGTGTTGACTCTGCGGTGTTCTACCCAGTCACACCTCGGAGGCGAATAGGCTCCATACTCTGGACCCTAGAAAGGCTCGCTTACTATGAGGCGCCAGCGGTTGAAATCGGAGAGAGTTACGCCAGCTGTTTGTCACCCACGCTGAAGCCGCACCTGGCAGACCTGCAGCCAAGCGGACCGATAGGCAGGTGGGTCACCTCCTGCATAGATCTCTGCTATAAGTTGGGGCATGGAGCCCCCCAGAGGATAAAGCTCATTCTATCCGCCATACTGCTGCATCGGTGGCTGCTTCCAGGGCGTCCCTATCCAGGAAATCTGCAGGGCTGCTACCTGGAAGTCAGCACACACCTTCATCACCCATTACCACATCGACCTTGAGTCACGCCGGGATGCTGGTTTTGGGGCCTCTGTTCTCCAGTCTCTCTTTTTCCAAGTAAGTATCGGGGATGTGTGCCTTGCCTCCCTCCTCCCGGAGAACTGATAGGAGTCTGCCAGACAGTGTGGATGAACAACATATCCATGTCCTAGAAATGGGTTACTCACCTGTAACAGGAGTTCTAGGAATGGTATATATTGTTCATCCTACTTCTCAAACCTCCCGGCCGCGCACAACCTGAGCTTCAGCGGGCAGATCTGGTGTCATGGGGTGGAGCCAAGAGTTTTACCACCGGGTGGGTGGGAGGAGCCAGACTTGAAGACCTTCCGGCAAGATTTAAAGCGGCAAGGATACCTGCCAGACAGTGTGGATGAACAACATATACCATTCCTAGAACTCCTGTTACAGGTGAGTAACCTGTATATCTTAGTTCGAGACAGAGCTCTTGCAGCAGGTTACACCATTAGGACTGAAGCCGGCAGGCGTCATGACCCCACGGAAAAATTCTATCTAGCTATCTTCAGCGGGGACTGCCCCCGACGTCGGTCCCGCCTCCGACATCAGGCGTAGAACATAAGGGGGCGGTCCCGCCATATTCCCCAGTTCTTTCCCGCCATCGACTTGCATGTCTCGACCCTTCGGTTCGGTTTCTAGCACGCGACGCGTGGTAAAGTGCTTTCCTACGGGAAATTTGTTCTCCGGGTTCAGTTTTTTCTCTGATGTCCTCCCTGACCTCCGGTCACTCCTCAGTAAGTGTGCCTGTGGGAAGCAGATCCCTTTTGAGATCCGCTTTCGACCTGTGTCCGGTGCCTAGCCCCAGAACACGACACCCGATCCTGCTCTTTTGCCAGGGTTTTAACAGCAGAACCGGATCGGACATGAAGGCCCTACAGGCGTTCCTGCTAGAGGAGCAACTCAAGTCCATGGCTCCCAAAGGATTCTTCATGAAGGCCTGCAAGCATGCTGAGAAGCACAGAGAGAAGCCCTTCAGGTCCCTTCTAGGGCCTCCAACTCGCGCAGTTCTGGCTCCAAGTCCGACCGCTCTCCTTCCGGGCCAGCTCTCAGCCTCCCCGCTGTGGTGAAAAATCTTCTTCCTCTTCTCAGGCCAAGACTCCCAGGCCTTCCTCGTCCTCAAGGCCCTGGCTAAGTCAGGATCGCCACCATCACCACAAGTCGGGTTCCGCCATTCTGAACCCGGCGTCAGGTCTGCTTCCTTGCCTCCTCGCAAACCAAGGGCTCACCTCACTCAGAGGCTGCAGGACCCGGCGCGGTTCATCCGGCGTCGGCCTCTACTACAGGTTCCCCAGAGCCGTCGTCTGCAGAAGACCATCGCCCGGCCAGGCCTACTCATCACCAGGCGCGGTAGAGGACGGCGCCGCTCCCATTGAGAGAGAGGACCCCGGCGTCGGTCAGGAGACCATCACTGAGAAGGAGTTAACCCCGCCCGAGGACCAGACAGGCGACCCCGGTCCTGTTGAGACTCCCAGGGAACCCTCGCCGCAACCCGAGCCCCCTGTGATGCCGACGCGGGGTCCCGACGATCGTCCACCGGCACCCGGACCGTCGTCGGGCCTTTCCTTTTCAGAGGTGAAGGAGCTTTTCACTTACTGGTGGGATACCATCAAAAGGGCGTGGTCCCCACTCCTCCGCTTCTCCTCCTCCTCCTCCTCCTCCTACACGGTTGCTCCTCCGGTTCCTGCTTCCCGTCTCCATCTGGTCTGCAGGCCAGTTGCACCCTCGGGGAACCCGGACCCTCCAAGGGAAGACTCGATAAAGGAGATCTCCGTCCAGATCCTTTTCTAGGTCACCCAGTCCCAAGAGACCCAGAAGATGCCTGCGTTGCAGCCGGCGGAGGACACAGGATCAGAGTTTTCTACATCCAGATCCCCATCTCCCTCTCCATCCCTTCTCCGGACCCACGTGAGATGCCAAAGTCTCCTCCGGATGACCCTTGTTCTCCGGATATTATGAGACACATCCAAGAGAACATGGGATGGGATGGGAAGAGTTAGACGAGCTATGCCTTGCGAAGTATCTTGACAGAAGGACCTCAAGCCTGTGGTGGTGCCACCTTGGTGAACACTTTCGTGGGCGTCACCAAGGCAGGTGAAGCGTCCACATTCGCTCCCAGCGATGCCGGAGAAAGCTGACCCGCTTGTACAAAGGCTTCAAGAAGAAGCCAGTACTTGACTCAGCATCCTCAGGCCGACTCTCTGGTCATAACAGCCTCTCGCGCCGGTCCCAGACCTCAACATCTGAGCACCCTGCCACCGGACCCAGAGTCCAAGCAGCTGGACGCCATGGGTAGGTGCACGTATGCTTCCGCTACCTGCGACATTAGATCCCTGAATTATTTGACCCACATGGTGCAGTTCTAGAATGCCCTGTGGGAGCAGGGTCTGGATGCGGCTGAGAAATTGCCGGAAGGTGAGCAGAAGGAGGAGATGTTGCAGCTCCTCTGTACGGGTTCGGACGTGGGAACCCAAGTGCTACGAGCCGCGTACGACTCTGCGGACTCCTTGGCCAGGCAGCAGCTTCAGGCGTATGCCTCGGAGGCACTCTTGGCTCCGTGTCTCTGGTTTACGGGCGTCCAGGAGAACATCATGGGCGCTCCCATTGAGGAGAAGTTTTGTTTGGTAAACCCTCAGAGAAGATAGTTACCAAACTCCAGAGGCGGGGAAGGCGGTGAGGTCGGTTCAGGCCATGTACCGACCAAGCTTAGTTCCTTTGCAGGAACCAAAGCCAATTTCATGGATGGACGCATGAGACAACAGTCCGCCCATTCCACAACAGAGGGGCTCCGGTTTTACATGAGAGCAGGAAAACAACCATGAGAGGTAGCGCGACTCCTAAGCGGGTCCAGCCAGCGGGACCTCAGCCGCCACAGCCTGACTCCTTCCGGCCCCGCCCTCCAGGATCAATGGGCGTCATGGTCGAGGAGTCGCGTTAATTTCCTGCCAGGATGGCAGACTATAACCACCGACAGGTGGGTTCTACAATTAGTCGGAAGAGGCCACTTTATAGAATTCGCGGAAAAAGCCACCCTCGAGGCCTCCTTTGCTCTCCGGTACCGGGTCAGCACAAGTCATTGATCAGACAAAAGTACTCGCTCTCCTGCAAAAGGGGCGATGAAATGCGTCCCAGAGAACCAGAGAGGACACGGGATACTATTCCCACTTCTTCCTGGTTCCAAAGACAGGGGGACCTCCGTCCGATTCTGGACCTCAGCGACCTCAGTTTGTTAGTGCGTCTACAAAAGATCCACATGGTAACTCTTTCGGGTCTTATTCTCATGCTGAAGCAGGATGCCTTTTTAAGCGTCTCTAGATATGCAGGGCTGACACCTGCACATCCTATAGCTCAAAAGCGCACAAGAGGTTCCTGCGCAGAGTTTCTCGACCATCATCTTCAGTTCCGAGCCCTTCCATTCGGGCTGTCATCAGCACCCAGGGTCTTTACCAAATGCATGGCAGTCGTGGCAGCGTCTAAGGAGACAGGGCCATTATGTGTTCCCGTACCTGGACGATTGGCTTCTCTCCAGAGAGGCGTTTTTATGGGCGATCCAGAGCACCCAGGTCCTGTTTCGATCTCTGGGTATCCTAGTCAACCACAAGAAGTCTCTCCTGGTACCGTCGCAGAAACTGCAGTTCATAGGCACAGTACTGGACACTGTTCGGGGAAGCATTTCTTCCAGGCGACAGAGAGCGGGCGCCATCAGATCCCTCATCAGGAGCTTTCGTCCGAACAAGACCGCCCCAGCCAGGTCGGTCCTTCGCTTGCTTGGACACATGGCTGCGGCCATTCCTACTGTCCCTTTCGCAAGGCTCCACATGTGGGTAACTCAGTGGATGCTCAAGGTGCAGTGGGACCAAAGGCAAGACCACATGCAGCATCCGGTCAGAATCACGAACACCGCGATTCGAGACTGGCAGTGGTGGCTAGACCCAGGGACACTCTCTGTGGGCGTCCCGTTTATAGCGCCGTCCCCGGAGGTAATCCTCACCACAGACGCCTCAGGTCTAGGGTGGGGAGCACACCTGGATGGGGTGAAGTCCCAGGGAACGTGGAACCCTCTGGAGGCCCACCTCCATATCAACGTCCTAGAGATGAGGGCGGTCCTTTATGCTCTGCAGGCATTTCAGTTAGAGATCCCGCCAAGTACTCTCCTACTTCAGACAGACAACACGGTGGTGATGTATTACCTCAACAAACAAGGAGCCGCACACTCTTACCTCCTTTGCAGGGAGGCCATGAGGGTGTGGGATTGGGTAATCCACACGGCGAACCTGATCACAGTACATGTTCCCAGGGTGGACAACACAATTGAGCGGCCTGAGTCGCTCCCAGGCCAGAGTCCACAGTGTGGAACTTGTCCAGGAGGTAGCAGAGGATCTGTTTCTTCGATGGGGAACTCCAGAATTGGACTTGTTAGCCTCCCCATCAGCATAAAGCTGACCAATTTTTGCTCGCTAGATCCAGGGCCTGGTGTTTTCTGGCGAGACGCGTTGTCCCTCTCCTGGGCGGACAGATTCCTCTATGCTTTCCCTCCCTTCCCATTGATACAGAGAGTTCTTCTCAAACTGCGCAGGGAGCATGCAACAATGATCTTGGTGGCCCCATTCTGGCCCAGGCAGATCTGGTTCCCTTTGCTAATTCAGCTGTCCTGGGAACCTCCGCTCCCGTTGCCATTCAGCTCCCACCTCGTCTCAGGAGAAGGGTTCACTGGTCCATCCGAACTTACGCTCACTGAACCTGCACGCTTGGCTCCTAGAGACATAGCCATCTTGTGCTGCAGGGGTCTCGTAGAGGTTGCGGAAGTCCTTTCTGCAGCCAGAAAGCCGGCAACACATGCGACATATGCCATGAAATGGCGCGTTTTGTCTATAGTGTCGTAACCGCGTGGCCTTTCCCTTTAGGTTGTCCGGTGAAAGCGGTGTTAAAGTGCCTGCTCTCCTTTTCCGTTCGGGTCTCGCCTCTCCTCGATTAAAGTGCACCTCCTGTGCCATTTCAGCTTATCACCTCCCGATGGGACAGCGCACAGTGGCACAATTAGATGCCTGTCGAGAATTCTTAAGAGGGATATTGCACATGGGCAGCCATTAAGGACCAGTGCCTCCTTGGGACTTGCTCTTTGTCCTGGAGCAACTCACGCCCGGCTTTGAACTTGCCGCGGATTGCGAGCTGCGTTTTCTGTCGTGGAAAACATTATTTTTGGTTGCTGTTACATCAGCGAGAAGAGTTTCTGAGTTTCAGGCTCTCATGTGCAAAGAGCCCTATTTAATTTTCCACCGGGACAGAGTATCCCTGAGGACGAATCCTAAATTCTTGCCTAAGGTGGTTTCCACACTCACTCTCTACCAGGATATTGACCTGCGGTCTACTTTCCTAATTACTCTAACAGAGGAGAGGCGCTGCTTCACACCCTGGATGTTCACGCGGCAGGGTACTACCTGAGCAGAACTAAGCAACTTAAGCACTTGAACGGCTTTTCATCTCCTTGCGAAAGGATGAAGGGCCAACCAGTATCCAAACAGTCCCTGTCTCGCTGGCTTGTCCAATGCATCTCTTACTGTTATGATACCAAACGAAAGTCCCTCCCAGGAGCAGTCCGGGGCCATTCCACTAGGGGCGTGGCCACATCTTTTGCAGCACTTCAAAACATCTCTACTTCTGCCATTTGTGCTGCAGCCACTTGGAGCTCTGTTTATACCTTTATCAGGCATTATAGCCTATACACCGCTTCACGGCGAAGAGCAGGCTTCGGCCTGGCAGTGCTATGGGGTCTCCTGTCCTAGATTCAGGACCTGGAACGTTCTTTCTTATTTCCTCCTCCCAGAGTGTTTGCAAGCACTATTGCTTGGGAATCAGTCTAATGGTGTAACCTGCTGCAAGAGCTGTGTCTCAGAAAGATAGTACAGTTACGTAAGAACTTGCCGTAACAGTAGATCTTCGAGAACAGCTCTTGCAGCAAGTACCTTCCAGCCCACCTTCCCCCTTGGAGGAGGCATGGCTTAAGCCTTTGTTAACGGGAATTTTCTCCCGTTTGTCTTCTGATGGTGGATCCTCGGTCTCCCATTCTGATGTCATCCTGCGGCCGGAAGTCTCCGGCGTGAGAACTGTAGAATCTGTTGGGACCGCCCCCTTATGTACTACGCCTGACGTTGGAGGCGGGACCGACGTCGGGGGCGGTCCCCACTGAAGATAGCTAGCTAGAATTTTTCCGTGGGGTCCTGACACCTGCCGGCTTCAGTCCTAATGGTGTAACCTGCTGCAAGAGCTGTTCTCGAAGATCTACTGTTACGGTAAGTTCTTACGTAACTGTACTTTCTCATCCTTCCTACCTCCCCCAACATGAGCGCTGCATATGCGGACCTTGCACCCACGCAGCATGTTCCCTGTAGCAGCAGCAAGCTCCCTGACACAACCCCAGGGGTTTCTGCGGTGCAGAAGCTCGGTGTCGACCCTCCCTGGTTAAGGCATGCTACCATGTGGCACCTACTTCTGTCTGACCTGCCTCCCAATGCCGCAACTTGGGTTCGCTCCTGAGCTCGATTTGCTTGCATGACAGTGCAGCACGTTGTCTCTGGGCTGTCGAGGCAGCCTCATGTTTGGGCCCATTTAATGATGTCATCTCCTCACCATTTCCAGTCCCGATGGGTTTAATTTTTAATTTTTTTTCTATCGGGTGTAACAAAAGATACAGAAAAATGGATGCATATGATTTTCTCTGATAGTACTTTCCAAGGTGGTAGCTGTGTTCATGGCAGTCCCAGTAATTGCTCAGCATGACTGTACCCCCTAAATAAGAAGCATCTGTGTCACCTTGTTTACTGCGTAACCTGTCTGAAACAATAAACAGTTAAACCAGCATAAAAGATGTGTGATCTTTTGATTTCACCAACCAGTCCTTCCCTACAGGTTTAATTTTTTTGTAATCCATATTTTTCTTGTGGCAGCTACAGAGCTGGTCACATGTATGGATTGTGTGTACGGTGATACTCTAGTAAACTGTACAAACAGCGATAACTACATGTTAATAACAGCAAATAGAAATTGTGAAAAAAAACTGCTCGTCAAAGATGTGGAAAGTAAAATAAATCGAAAGGAAAAATTTGGTAATAGAGGAACTCCTTGGGTCGGCAGAACATCAGAGTCCGAACCCAAGGTTTTCAGCATTCCAGGTCTAGTTGACGGGGCACCAGGGGATAGTGGAGGCAAACTTCCTTCCTTCTTTTTCCAGAGCACATACTTTATTCTACTTGGTGCTTCCATTCTCCCTATTTTGGAAGTTTTTACTTCTAAAAATAAAAGGAATACAGGAGAACAAAGTATTTGTCTCCCTAAATGCAAACAATGATTTTTTGTAAAGAATTGGGTTATTTTACTGGTAATATTTGATAGTACCTTTCAAAAACTGGACTCCCCTTCAGAATATTGATTTTCTAAAACTGGATGGAGGCCTGTGGTGTAGCTGGCCCTTCAAAAGTCAGGACTGACTTCCAGATTTAGGCTTCTGGAAGTTTTTGACATTCCCCCTCTGATTCTTCCTCTTTGACAATGCTGGGGAAAATGAACTAGCCAGATGGGAATTAAGTGTGTGCGTGTGGTAGTGGGTGGGTGTGCGTGCATGCTGAGTCGGCTCTTGTTCACTGATTAGGGCCGAGACTGGCTAATTGGTTAATAAGCAGAGTGGTCCCTGCAATATATTAAACAGTGCTTCATCCTCACTTGAGATGCCTGTCATAGCCTGGCCATAGCCGTGTCAAGCTGGCTTAGGTCCTGGATAAAGTGCCAGCCTTTAAGTTCATTGTTGATGCTGTAGTCACAGAGCAGAGAGATCTTGAGCATTAAAGTCCTGCTTTCTTTGAATTTCCTTTTTTCTTCTTCTCTTGAAGTCAAAACCGGTGAAGTAAACCTTCTTCTAGGAAAAAGAATCATACCAACGTTAATTCCTTTTTTTCTCCTCCTCCTAACTCCTTTTTTGTATCTGTTTTTTTCTCTGCCATGTGCAGGTCTTTTGAAGACTTCCTACATGAGAGCCTGGTCGAATACTTGGATGTGAATGAAGAGAATGACTGTAACATTGCACTTTATGAACACACGATTAACAAGTAAGTATGGGCCAGCGCAGATGACAACAGGCAATCTATTTATTTTCTCATCAGTCAAGAGCTGAAACTGGCACCAGTGGCCAAATGCTGGTAGATTTTGTAGTGGAGAAGTAACGATTTTCCTTTGTCTGGCCCTGCTTAGCTCTTGCATAGAAGGATATACCATTTCAACCAATACACCAGTTGGGCCATGGGATTATCTGTAGGGGCCAGCGGCTTTTCTTGTTTGCTAGTGGCTACAGAACTTAATTTAAACCCCTGATTAGCTACTGTGTGTAGTTAATAGCATGCTGCAGAGAGGGTCTTTTTAAAAGAGTATTTCAGCGGCTGTTACTTTGCTGCCCTTCGGTGCTGAAGGCAGAATGGAACGCTGGGAACTCGGCATAGACTCACTTAAACAGTCAAGGAATGCAAAGGCAACCTTTGTTTTGTTTATTTTTTACACATGATTTTTCCTTCTTCTGGCCCAGCAAGTGGGACCTCCTTCCACCCTCTCCATCAGCCTGTTGTCTAACCACAGAGTTCCCCTTCAGCCACCTGCTTCTGCTGGATTACATTACACTCAGCCCTGGTAACCCCCAGAGTTTTCTCCTTGGGGTAGGACCCCATCTTACAGTGCCTCAACAGGCGTTCCCCTTCCTACCTGACTAGTTATTGTGGAGTCCCTAGTAGCCAGACCTATGGAGCAGGGGTGGAGTGAGGACAAGCAACTGTAGTGGGAGGCTGATGTGGCTTCATCTGCCTCCTGGCCGCTGATTTCCTCTGTTTTTTTTCCCTAAAATGTGCAGGTGACATCAAAAGTGATGCACTGACGTATGCACATACTTTCCACCTTGGGAATGCCTGGTGTTCTGCTTGAACTGACACCTGTGGTCACCCAAGTGGCTATATTGCAGTGGGCAGAACAAACCATGTGCCACTGAGAAATGGAGCATTATCTGGGATGTTCAGTCTTTCCTTCCTGCCAGCCCTCTGGTAACCCGGGCTTGCAAGTGGCCCTGCTGCTACTGCATCGTTGGGCCGCCAGTCAAGTGGCAGCCTTGATAACGGCTAACCTAATAATACACACACAGCTGTACATAAAAAAGGCTGTAATTGGAATGTCTGGATTCCAGTAGTGCTAATTCACCATAGCACACAAGTAAGATATCAACAATCTCATTATGAGGCTGAACTGGTAGCACAGCAGCCTGGGAGCCACATGCCATGTCTGTGACCCATGATCATGCCCTGATCGCAACTTGACCCACAAGTTGGTAAAAAGTGGTTGTGGTACCCTCAGAGATGCTCTCTGCCTCTGTCGGAGAGCACTGGGCAGGTTTGGCACATAACTGCCCCCTGGTGGCCCAGAGAGCAGTGCGGCCATGTGGAGATGAGAAACCCAGTGGTAAGCACGCTAGGCCTCAAGTTGACTGTCGTGAAACTCTGTCCCTTCCACCAACTCTGCCAGCACAGGATCATAGTCTCTTGAGTGGATGTTTGCCATGTTGTGGGATTGTCCCATAGTTGATTCATAAGGCATACTCATTTAAATGGACGCAGTCTTTGCGTTGATGTACAGATCAGGAGACTCCATTTCTTTTGGTCCCTGTCTCAAAGTTATGAGCCACATTCCTGAAGGTGCACCTTGCCGCCATCTCAGCATACCAGGCGCAAGCTCATGTGTTGATGGTGGCTCAGGAGAAAGTAGTCTGGGCACTTTTTTAAAGGTCAGGGTCACCTTTTCCCTCTTGTGCGAGAGCCCCTGCCACCATGGGACTTACTGTTGGTGCTTGCAAGCTGATGGGAAAGCCATTTGAGTCCATGAGCAAGTGTGAGATGTCATACATGTGGAGAACCTTGGCCAGATGGTTGAGTGAGCTCCTGGTGCTTTCAGTGGAGTCTGCATATCTGGTTTTCCACAAGGGCAAGGTCATCCTTCGCCCCCATGCAAAGTTCCAGCGTAAAGTGGTTTCGGAGTTTTACCTTAACCCAGGAGCCGTCCAGATGACTGAAGGCTCATTTCACTAGACATACTGCTGCTTGTGTTGCTATTGCCAGGTACATTCCTATCAAGGAGATCTGCAGGGCTGCTATGTGGTCCAGAGCGCATATGTTCATATGCATTACAGCATCAATGTTCTCAGTCATTGTGATGCTATATTTGGGGCCTCAGCCCTCCAGTCTGTTTCGCCAAATAGTTGGGGGTTGTGTTTTGCTTGCTTCTTCCGGAAGACTGGTAGGAGTCTGCCGAAATGTGCATAAGGAAATGAATCTAGGTAGTTAGAAATAGAGGTTACTTGCCTCAAACCATAGATCTTCATCGAGTAGATCTCCTCCAGTGGGCCAAACCTTTGGAACTGTAAACTGTTGGCACCAGGACCACTCAGAAACTTTTGGTAGCCTGGGGCTGCTCACAGTGATGTCAAGTGTTGGTGCCTATATTGTTTGGACCCATTGCTCCTCAGTTCATTCTTCCACTTTCATTTGCTCGTCAGACCTGATGAGAAACAATACCATTGTTTTCAACTTTTTTTTTTAACTTTCATTTCACCTAGCGACAGTGTCTTTTGATGCGACTGTCGAAAGAACCTTTATTCTAGGAACATGGATATGTTGTTCATCCACGCTGTCTAGCAGGTTCCTTTCCGCTTTAAATCTTGCCGGAAGGTCTTCAAGCTGGCTCCTCCCACCAACCCGGGTGGTAAAACTCTCGGCTCCGCCCCATGACGTCAGATCTTCCTTACCGCTTGGAAGCTCAGGTTCCCTCCTTAACGCTCTGCGTATGGACTGAATCCTAACTCTCGGTTCACCCGAAAATAATTTAAAGTTTTCCAGACGATCTATTCTTCCTTCACAGCTGCGATGGATAAATTGACTCCGGTTTTCAAGGCGGTGCCCATCTTGAGGCAGAACGATGTCAGGACCGATCCGCACTCCAGTGAAATCTGCCTCGGGCTATGACGACCTCGCCAGGCCTACGAGTTGTACCGTCTTTACAGCTAACGTCCTTGAAGACCATGCTGCCCGGCTCCAACTTGATTGCCCGAGAAACGTTATCCTCGGTGAAGTCCAAGGAACCCGTTGGGCGGCCTCCGTGGCGGCTGGCTCAAGCTGAGCAACCTCAGGAGCAGATGATCGCCTACGAGGAAGGTGGCCCAGGCCCATCTTCATCTTCCTGGTCATGGCATTTAGCCCACTCTCTTTGGGATCCTCTACACAGTTTCTTTTAAGGGCTTTGCGGTCCCTCTCACAAAGGGTGAGGGGCCATCGGGACCTCTTCTCGGTTAAAAAGAAGGACTCGAATGGTGAGTCCCACCATCAACGTTAGAGTGGGGTAGGGGTAGTCCCCTTCCGGACAGTCGACACTTCGACTTAGGTCGAGGAATTCGCGGCTAAGGCTGCGGCTTCATGATGTCTCAAATCAGGTCAACCCGGCCGAGACCTCCCGTCGGCGCGGTGAGATTTTCTCGACCCGTCCGGACGACTGTTGACTGGTGAAGCCGACAACCCTTCATCACTGGTTCCCCCGGTGGAAACCGAGGACTTGCCTGCGCCTTCTGTGCCGGAGTCCCTGGTCAAGGCTCCCGAGCCGAGGGAGGAGCGGGTTTCCCCTGCCCCCTCCAAGACTAACCCTCGGAAACACCGAGGGTTTCGGTCCAGCCGATCCTGCCAACACCGGCGGTCTTGGTCTCGGCACCGAGGAAAGCGGCGGCGCTGCTCGTCCTCGTCTTCCTCCTCCCGGAAGAGGAGAGCCTCGGCGAAAGTGCGTCGGCGCTCACGAGGACTTAATGTGGCAGCAGTCTCCTTCTGTCCGAGAACAAGCGATGCCATCGCCTTCCCACGGCCATTAAGTGGCTGTCACCTGAAAGCCGAAACAACCCTTACGATGGTCGCGGTGCCCAAGCCTGGGCGGTTGTTGACGGCAAACCAGCTGCCCCACCGATTGTGGTGGAACCTCCGCCTCCACAACTGAAATCGGGGCTCCGACCAAGATTCTTGGTCGGGTCGGAATCTGCCCAGCGGTTGTCGGTCACCCTCACTCCCGACCGTCCTCGGCAGGTGGAGGGTGGCTCAGGCCCAGGCAGCTCTTCGCCAGACTCCTCGAGTCTGACGGCGACTCTCCCTGTTTTCCAGGCCCTTGACGGAGTCCTCCGGGGCAGTCGGTGGGCGAGCCCATCCGCCGTTCGTGGGTCTGCCCGGCTCATCTCGGAATCCACGGGATGCAGCTCAAAACCCATATCCAAAGCCCGGGCCAAGTATCCCCTCATGGAATGCTGGACCGAGATTCTTCCATGAGGCCTTTCCGGTGGCTGAAGCCATTGTCGGCCCAGCGGAGCTATGGCAGCGGCCCGGCTTCTGTCCTGTGCCTTGACCAGGATGGGCAGGAAAGTATGTGGTCCCTAGGCTCTTTGTCCGGTTTTGAACGCCCCTCTGCGGAGGGTTGGTCACCCGATAGCGTTTTCGGCGTTCCGGGAGCGCTAAGGATGTGGATAAGCCTCCCGACAAGGAGTCCAAAAGCTGGACTATGCGGGCGCCAAGGTATCGCTGTGTCCTCCCTCGGCCTCCGATCAGGCCAGTTCGGCCGTACTGATGGCGCGCCTCCCCACGCCCTCATGGGCTCCTGGATGAGGTGATCCCTCATCTCCGCCCGACCTGCAGACCACGGTCAAGCAGGTACGGGATCAGGGAAGGGCAGTGGTGAAACAGCAGCTCAAATGGCTCTTGATATCGAAGACTCCTGTGCCTGGTCAGTAGCGACGCCAGTGGCCATCGCCCCCGAGCCTGGCTGAGGATATCCACCTTCATGGCGGATACCAGCACAAGTTGGCGGGGCGTCCCTTCTTGGGAACCGATCCTGTTCGGCCCTGGAGTGGAAGGCCACCTCCAGAGGATCGAAAAGTCCAACGCCACCCTGGACTCGGTCACGTCTGCTCAGAAGGACAAAGGCCGTCGACAGCAACATAAGTCCTTTCGACCTTCTGCCCCTGCGGCACGTCCGGCCCAGCAACACCAGCATCAGGGCCAGCAGGTTCACACTTGGCACCCCAAAGTCAAGCCTGCAGCTTCCTCCAACAGAAAGCAGGGAGGAAAAGGCCCAGGAGGTCCCTCTACTGATCCTTCCTCCAAGCCTGCCCAGTGACTGGTTGAGGGGTGTCTCCCCAGCCACGTCGCTTCCCCCGGGTTCCCCCCGTGGGAGGCGGCTCCATCACTTCCTTTCCGCCTGGTCGCTATCACCACGGACCGTTGGGTGTTGGAGATGGTAGGAAAGGGTCTGCCTCTGGAGTTCGAGCAGGCCCGCCTTTCCGAGCAGTCGCCCCACGGGGGGCTACGGGGTCAGCAGCCTCTCTGTCGGCTCGTTGAGTCGACATTGCCCTGCTCCTTGAAAAGGAGGTGATCAGGAAGGTGGCGGATCCTCCACCAAACCCAGGGTTTGTGTCCAGGTACTTCCTTGTCCCGAAATGGACGGGGGGGGCTGGTGCCCCATTCTAGACCTGCACGACCTGAACAGGTTCCTAAGGTCTCGAACCTTCAGGATGGTCACTCTGGCTCAGATCATTCCATCCTTGGAACGAGGCATGTGGTTCTGTTCTCTGGACCTCAGGGCAGTTCTTTCATGTCCCAATCCGTCCGTCTCCCAGCGATTCCTCCGCTTCAGGCAGAGTGGTCCCTCTGAGTTCCGGGCCATGCCCTTGACCTTTCTCTAGCTCCCAGGGTCTTCACCAAATGCATGGCAGTGGTGACAGCATTCCTGCGGCCCGAAGGGTCGAGGTGTACCTACCTGGGCGACTGGCTGATTAGAGCCTCCTCCAGAATCAGGCTGATCCAGTCTGACTGGTCCTCAGGTTTGCTCTCAAGTTGGCCTCCTTATCAACGAGGCCAAAATCGGAACCCGTGCCAAAGCAGGTGATCCAGTTCATCGGGGCAGGCTCGACTTTCTGCGAGCCAGCACGGCTCCCGGCGGACAGGCCGAGGTTCTTTCCTCCTTTGCCCAATCATTTCTGGTTGGGCAGTTGCACCTGCCCGGACTTCAGGCGCCTGGGCCTCATGGCGGCCTGCACCAGCGCGTGGTCCGCTGGGCCTCACAGGCGCGTCTCTTCCAGTGGGACTGGCCAGCCAATGGTCAACATCGCTATCCGTTGGACCCGTGACAGTGACCCAGGAGATGTGGAGCGCTGTCCAATGGTGGATCGTTCCAACACATCTGCAGGAGGGTATCCCGTTAAGTCGCCCGATCCGATGGTCTCTCTCTCTCTCGGCGCATCTCTGATGGGTTGGGTGCCCATCTGGGGAACACCAAGCGCACGGCCTCTGGTCCCCTTGGGAGTCCGATGCCACATCAACTCTGCTGGAGCTCCGTGGTCCATCTAGCCTCACTGCCTTTGCTCCATTTCTATGGGTCAAGTGGTTCCAGGTCAGGCAGGACAACACCACGACCATGTACCGTCTGAACCGCCAGGGCGGGACGCGCTCCATGCTGTTATGCAAGGAAGCTCTCCGCATTTGGTCCCTAGTGCGCAGCCTGGAGGCGGATCTCCTAGCCAGTGGCAGGAGCCTCCAACACCCTGGCCGATGCCCTAAGCCGGATAGGGGCTGCGTCTCACGAGTGATCTCTTCTCCCACTGGGGCACGCCTCAGGTGGACCTGTTTCCTTCCAGGGAGAATGCGAAGCTGAGTCTGTTCCATGCCCGCCCCCCCTCAGCAGGGCTCGCTGCAGTGGGATGCCTTCTTGAGGCCGTGGACCCCGGGCCTCTTCTACGCCTTTCCCCCATTTCCCTTGTTCCACAAGGTGCTTCTCAAGGCGAGGAGGGACAAGGTGCGGGTGATTCTGGTAGCCCCAGACTGGCCCCACCAGTTCTGGTATCCAGATCTCCTCAGCCTCAGCTCTAGGCTCCTGAGGCGGCTTCCAGCCCGCCTGGACCTGATCTCAGTCAATCAGTGGAAGGTATTCCATCCGGACCTTCAATCCCTGCACCTGATGGCCTGGTTCCTGAGCGGCTAGAGTTCCAGGCTTTGGGTCTTTCCGACGAGGTCCTCAAGGTCGTTGAGGCGTCCCGTAAGGCATCGACCAGGAAATGCTATGCCTTCAAATGGAAGAGGTTTTCCATTTGGTGTCAGGGGAAGGGCTTGGACCCTTCCGACTGCCCCTTGGCAAGCATTCTGGACTACCTGTGGTCCCTTTCTCAGCAAGGGCTTGTTCGGCTGACCCTTAAGGTGCACCTGGCAGCCATCTCTGCTTACCGGTGGCGGGCGGCAAGCAGTCGGTAACCTGAGGAGAAGGTGGTTGGGTGCTTTTCAAAGGCTGTGACCACATTTCCCTCTGGTGCGAGAACCTCACCTCCATAGGATCTACTGCTGGTATTGGCCAAGCTCATGGGCAAGCCATTCGAACCCGATGCACAGGTGTGATCTTTTCACACCTGTCGTGAAAAAACCGCCTACTTGGTAGCTGTCCGTCAGCCAGAAGGATGGGAGAGCTTCAGGCACTTTCCATCGAGCCTCCCTACCTGGTCTTCCACAGGGACAAGGTTGTCCTGCCCCACCGAAATTCCTTCGAAGGTGGCGTCCGGACTTCACCTTAACCAGGTGTTGACTCTGCCGGTGTTCTACCCCAGTCACACCTCGGAGGCCGAGTATAAGCTCCATACTTTGGACCCTAGACGAGTGCACGCTTATTATAAGGAGCGGACGGCTCAAGTTCGGGGAGAGGTTCGGCAGCTGTTTGTCACCTACGCTGAAGCCGCACCTGGTAGACCTGCAGCAAAGCAGGCGATAGGCAGGTGGATCACCTCCTGCATAGAGCTCTGCTACAGGTTGGTGGGCATGGAGCCTCCCAGAGGGATAAGAGCTCATTCTACCCGCCATGCCGCTGCATCAGTAGCTGCTTCCAGGGACGTCCCTATCCAGGATATCTGCAGGGCTGCTACCTGGAAGTCGGCACATACCTGTACCTTTTTTACCCACTACCACATCGACCTCGAGTCACGCCGGGATGCTGGTTTGGGGCCTCAGTTCTCCAGTCTCTCTTTCCCAAGTAAGTATCAGGGGTGTGCGCCTTGCCTCCCTCCTCCTGGAGAACTGTGAGGAGTCTGCCAGAAAGTGTGGATGAACAACATATCCATGTCCCTAGAAATACAGGTTACTCACCTGTAACAGGAGTTCTAGGAATGGTATATGTTGCTCATTCACACGACCCACCCGACCTCCCTGGCTTTGACGCACAACCTGAGCTTCCAGCGGGCCAGATCTGGCGTCATGGGGTGGAGCCGAGAGTTTTACCACCCGGGTGGGTGGGAGGAGCCAGCTTGAAGACCTTCCGGCAAGAATTAAAGCGGCAAGGATACCTGCCAGAAAGTGTGGATGAACAACATATACCATTCCTAAAACTCCTGTTACAGGTGAGTAACCTGTATTTAATGTGCACCTTGGCTCACTTTCAAAAGTTATTAGTTC
Source organism: Neoceratodus forsteri (assembly GCA_016271365.2). Classification (NCBI taxonomy): domain Eukaryota; kingdom Metazoa; phylum Chordata; order Ceratodontiformes; family Ceratodontidae; genus Neoceratodus; species Neoceratodus forsteri. The sequence goes on from CM028131.1 coordinate 1,576,277,118, forward strand.
TTAATTGGTTCTGTGGTCGCAGGGGTAGGACAGCTCAGAAGTTAGAAGCTGTCGAAAGTATGGATTGATTTAAACATCATATCTTACTTGAGGGGGAACTCTTGCAGCAGGTAACACCATTAGGACTATGTCGCTAGGCACTAGGACCCCACGGAAAACTTCTAGCTAGCAGTCCAAGCGGGGACCACCCCCTGACATTGGCTGTGCCTGACGTCCCTTGTGGTGTAAAAGGAGTGGTCCCCCGGCACCACTTCAGTTCTTTTCCCGCTGTCGACCTGCTAATATCGGCTCCACTGATGCCTCTTTTGCAGTTGACCACCATTTTGTGCCTCGTGCAGTTACCGTTCGTTAGTTATTTCCATTCGATTTTTTTCCAGTATTAGTGCACGTCTTCTTCATCTTCACAGTGGCGGAAGTTGAAGTGTGCGTGTATCAAGCAGATCCCGGCGAGGGACGGCCACTCCGCTCGCCTGATCTGCTTAGGCCCGACCCACCGGCCAAATTCAACAACAAGACCCGTATCTGCTATCTCAAGATGCTCAAGGCCTACCTGCTGGAACAACAAGTGGACACCATGCAGAGGACTCATTCGGGATACAGCTCTTCCTCTTCAGCTAGGGACTCCTCCCCAAAAGAGGAGAGGTCAGGCGGGAAACCACCACCACAGGGATAAGGAGAGAGAGCCAGGTCAGAGTCCCGCCCTTGGTCTCCTCATAAGCCTTCTGCTTCTTCCACCTCCAGCAGGAGGTTGGAATCCATTCCCCGCCCGGTTCAGTGGTTGTTGCAGGGGCTTCTTCTAAGAAGACTACCACCTCCACTCACTCCAAAGGCAAGGAGTCTTCAAGTCATGGGCATTCATCTGCCCATATGTCTCTGGCTCTTAGGCACCACAAGCAGACGTTTGGGTTGGCGCCAGAGGGACAGGTGTCTTCTTCAGGTGAGAAAGCAGACTCTGCCACCCAAAAGTCCTCAGGGTCTTCCGACATGCAGAAGGGATCGTGTGACTCATCTAGACGCCAGGAGGACGTTAGACACTGAATGCCTCTTTCACCCGAAGATAGGGCGACGTCGGCCTTGGAGGGTCGACAGACTATAGGCCACTCCGACTTGGAGTCGCATACGCACCAGGCGCCCCTGCCAAAGCAACCATCTGCTCTGAAAGATCAGACGTCGGATCAGATGCCAGCGTGCCTAAGGATTGGCTGCCTGGGCCAATAGATTGCTGGCCGCCCCCTCCACCTCCTCCCAAGGAGTCGGATGCCAGACCAAAGGGAGGCTTGGCACCGCCGCATAAGGCCCAATTGGCCCGAGCGCCTGGGACACCCGAAGGCAAGAAGGACCAGGCATCGGCATTTAAGGCGCCACAGGGACCAATGCCAGGCCCCTCGAACGTCCCTACCCTGCTGCCACCACCACCACCGGTCGTGCCTTTGTTGGGAAGTAGAGGCCCTATTCAACTCTTGGTGGAACACCATTAAGGGGGACTTGCTACCAAGACTAAGGGAACTGTCCCCCATCCCAGTCCCACCCAAGGAGCCCTCACCTCAGAGACCCAGATGTCCTCCCCTGACGCTAGATCATCTATCTAGGGATAACGACCAGGGGTTGCCAGCTCCCAGTGATCCAAAAAGGAACCCATCATCATCAGTTCCCTCCTCCAGGGGGCATCCGCACTCTTCCTCGGGGAAGACGCAGGGCACTCTTCCTCAGATTATTCATTGGAGAACGAGCTACCTTTTCCCTGTCCGGATCACAAAAAGGACTTCCCATGATCGTCTTTGGATGATCTGTCCTTCCTGGACGTGATGAGGCACATCCAAGCCCTAAACCAATGGGATACAGAAGAACTTGACCCAGAATGTTGCCATCTGGCCAAGTTCCTCGGGTCGAACAACCCAAAGCCTCTGGTCATCCTCCCACTTGTTGAACCCTTCCAGGATGTCACAAAAGTTAGCCTGGAAGCACCCATCTACTATGGCAGCTGTGCCCAGGAAAGTGGACCGGCTTTATAGAACACCGAAAGGGGAGCCCCATGTTAGTGAACAGCCAAGGACTGGCTCTATGGTGCTCACAGCAGCGCGTGGCAGAGTGCAGCAGCCGAGGCACATGAGCTCTCGCCCTCCAGATCCGGAGTGAGAGAAACTGGGCCAGATGGGCCGCAAGGTCAGGTCACTGAATTTTCTGGCATATATGGTCATGTACCAACAATTCCTTTGGAATAAGGCTTTAGATTTGGTGAAGTCCCAGCTGGACTCTGATGGCAAATCAGAGCTCATGGCTGTCATCCAGTCGGGAATTGATGTTGGCAGGCATGTGCTGCGGAGCTGTTATGATTCGGCAGACACGGCAGCCAGGGCAGTAGCAACAGGGATATGCATGAGGAGGCATGCCTGGTTGTGGGTCTCTGGTTTCCATCAAGACTTGCAGGATGCCATATTGGACGCACCCTTTCAAGGGTCTGTTCTTTTCGGCACAGACACAGAGAAACTAATAACAGGGCTTCAGGATTCGGGCAAAGCGGTGTCCGATGTACACAGAATGTACGAGTTGGAGCCACCCGCAGCTCGGCGCCGCCCTTTTTGGAAGAACCGCCGGCAAGAGGGCAGACGCCAGCAGCAGCAAAAAGGGGATTCAAGAGAAAAGGCCCTTCTCTAGCTTCAGGTATCCTGGGCCTCAGAAATGCCAAGATGGCTAGACCCCCTTTGCCTACCCCTCTCCACTATGGCATGACTCCCTGACGGCCTTTCCTCCTCCTCCAGCGGAGGCACAAGGGGAGAGGTTCTCCCTCTATCGATCAGGATGGTCCAGTATTACCACAGACCAATGGGTCCTCCAGATTGTTGAAAGGAGGTACTCTCTGGAGTTGACCCAGATTCCACGGACAGCCCGCCCATCCCCTCCCACTACTCCCTCTCCCACGCATCGCTCCTGCGAGCAGAGATGCAGGCATTGCTCAAGAAAAGAGCAATTCAGGATGTTCTCCCAGCTCAAAGGGGCAGGGGGTATTACTCCCACTTCTTCCTAGTCCAGAAGAAGACAGGGGACCTCCATCCCATTCTGGATCTAAGCCAGCTGAACACCTTCATCAAGTACAGAAGGTTCAGAATGGTGACACTGGCAAGCCTGTTACCCATGCTCCATCAAGGAGAGTGGCTGTGCTCTCTGGACATGCAGGATGCTTACATGCATATAAAAATTCTGCCGTCCCACAGGAAGTATCTGCACTTCATCTTCCAAGGAGAGCACTACCAGTTCAGGGCACTAAATTCGGCCTTTCGTTGGCACCAAGGGTCTTTATCAAGTGCCTGGCAGTAATGGTAGCAGCCCTCAGGAGAAAGGGCCATTATGCCTACCCTTACCTGGATGATTGGCTTCTCACAGCTTCATCAGAAGACCAGCTGCGTCAAACGCTGTGGGAGACGTTTAGCCTGTTTCAAACCTTGGGCATCACTCTGTCTTCCCAAGTCATGCCCTTGGCCCATCCAAAGGCTACAGTACATCGGAGCAGTTCTGTACACCGTCCAAGGAAAGGCCTTTCTCCCTGAGGACCAAGCAGTCAGGCTGCGGGAGGTCTCACGCAGAGTGATGGCCTCCAACCAGGTCCTGGCCAGAGTAGTGCTACAGCTCCTGGGCCATATAGCCACAGCTATCATCACGGTTCCCCTTGCTCATTTGAACATGAGGGTCCTACAGTGGAACCTCAGAGTTCAATGGGACCAGGGCACGGCTGACCTTGATCAACCGATCAAGGTCTCCAGTGTGGTTCGTCAGTCCCTGGATTGGAGGATAACCTCGGCTCATCTAGACATGGGGGTCCACGTCCAGCGTCCCAGTCCTCAGCAAATCTTGATGACAGATGCCTCAGAACCGGGCTGGGGGACACATACTGTATAGTATCTCATCAGATGAGGGGCTCTTGGACCTCCACGGAACGTGCTCTCCATATAAATGTCCTGGAGATGAGAACCGTCCTGAACACCTTGGAGGCCTTCCAAGGGGTACTCTTGCCTGGCCCTCTGCTGGTCCAGTTGGACAACACTCCGGTAGTCTTCTACCTCAGCAAGTAAGGGGGCACTTATTCTTACCCCCTTTGCAGAGAGACCATGAGAGTTTTGTATTGGGCGGTGGATCACAACCTGGAAATCACAGCAGTGCATGTACCAAGGATCCACAACATTCTTGCAGACAGTCTAAGCTGCTCTCGCTCTCAGAGTTGTGAATGGGAGCTACTGCAGGAGGTCACAGATGACCTGTTTGAAAGATGGGGCCATCCAGAACTGGACCTCTTTGCGTTCCCACTCAGTGCCAAACTGCCCAATTTCTGCTCGCTAGAGCCAGGCCCGGTGTTTTCTGGCACAATGCATTGTCCCTCTCCTGGACAGGGAGGTTTCTTTACACCTTCCCTTCTTTCCACTTCTTCAGAGGGTATTGCTCAAGTTGCAGACAGATGGCGCTCGCATGATCCTGATAGCACCCTTCTGGCCTCGGCAAATCTGGTTCCTGCTGTTGCAACAAGTGGCATTGGAACCACTGGTTCCGTTACCCTGTCCACTCACATGCTCTCCCAGGAGCAAGGCACTCTGGTACATCTAGATCTTCATCCTCTGCACCTGCATCCATGGCTCCTGCGGACTGTCAGGGATAGAGTATCAGGGCAACATATGCCATGAAGTGGAAGTGTTTCTGCTTGTGGGCATCCCACCATTCCCTAGATCACTTCCGCTGCCTGCTAGAATCTGTGCTGGAGTATCTTCTTTCCCTGTTGGATATGGGTCTCAGCTACTTATCCATTAAGGTACATCTCTGTGCGACTTCAGCTTGTCATGCACCACAGGATGGGAAAGCTCTTGCACAACTGGACTTACGTATCAAACCCCCTAGGAGGGACCTTATTCCTCCTTGGGACCTTCTTTTTGTTTTAGAGAAACTTACTTTGCCTCCCTTTGAATCTGCCAGAAGTTGCAAGCTTCACTTTCTCTCTTGGAAAGCATTGTTTTTAATTGCTATTACTTCAGCTCGAAGGATTTGCGAGCTTCAGGCTCTGATGTATAAGGAGCCTTACCTGTTTTTTCACAGGGACAGAGTAGCCCTGTGCACAAAACCTAAGTTCCTTCCGAAGGTAGTGTCTGAGTTTACTTTAAACTAAGACATGCAACTACCAGTTTATTTCGTAGAGTACTCCAGCAGAGGGGAGGTCTTGTTACGTACTCTGGATGTACATATGATTCTTCATTACTGTGTTGACCGTACTAGTTCCTCTAGAAAGGCAGACCAGTTGTTTGTCTCTTTTGCTCACAGATTACTGGGAGACCCTGTGACCAAGCAAACGTTGGCCAAGTGGCTGGTCAGTTGTATTACTTTCTGTTACCAGAAGTACGAAAAACTTTTACCAGGATCGGTTAAGGGTCATTCCACCAGAGGGGTTGCTAAGTCCTTTGCTTCCCTCAACAGATCTCTGTGCAGCTGCTACTTAGAGTTCAGTCCACACTTTTGTCCGGTACTACAGTTTGGACATTGCTTCCAGAAGGAGAGCAGGCTTCGGCCTAGCAGTCCTCCAGGGGCTCCTCTCCTAAATGTGCATAGGGTTTGTCTGCAGTCCTCCACCCTTCTGACCTGGGTCTCTTTTTGTATTGCTTGGGACTCTGTCCTAATGGTGTTACCTGCTGCAGGCGCTCCCCCTCAAAGTGAGGTAGTACAGTTATGTAAGAACTTACTGTAACATTAGATCTTTGAGAGGAGCTCTTGCAGCAGGTGGTTTTCCCACCCACCTACCCCCGGGGTTATGTAAGTGCATTTCTCTCTGGGGGATGGGAGATCCTCCCTGGTTCCCCATCCTATACTTCAGCAGGTCTCCGGTGGGAGAACTGAGGTGGTGCGAGGGGACCACCCCGTTTATACCACAGGGAACGTCGGGGCGGAGCCGACATCAGGGGGCGGTCCCCCGCCTGGACTGCTAGCTAGAAGTTTTCTGCGGAGTCCTAGTGCCTGGCAGCATAGTCCTAATGGTGTTACCTGCTGCAGGAGCTCCTCTCGAAGATCTACTGTTACAGTAAGTTCTTAAGTAACTGTACTTTCTTTCTGGACTTTTATCGCTCTGACTGGAGCATTGTTCCTTGGTGAAAGGAACACTGTATTGGACTTTTTAAATATTTTTTCTAGGATCGTTGCTATGTTGTTCATCCACACTTTTTGGCATGTCCCTTTCCCCTTTAAATATTGCCAGAAGTCTTCAAGCTGGCTCCTCCCACCCACCCGGGTGGTATATACCTCGGCTCTGCCCCTTGACGCCAGATCTTCCTTTCCGCTGGAAGATACAGGTTGCCTACGTTGTGCTCACGCATTTTGTAGGCGCTGGCTTTCAATACTTCGGTTTTACTGAAATTAAAACTTGTCCGAGTTAGTGATTGCACTTTTGCATCCTCGATCATGGAAGAGAAATCTTTTCCAGGATTTCGCCGATGTCCTTGCGGCCAGAAGATGTCACGCACTGATCCCCATCTCATGTGTGTTTACTGCCTTGGTGTCAGCCATGACACCTCATCCTGCAGCTTTTGCTTGGCCTTCCATCCCAACGTTCTGGACGGTCACTTGGCACATGTAAAGTTGGGGAGACCGAAGAAAAGGAATCCTCCGGTGAAGTCCAAGGAGGCTTGGCGGGCGGTTTCCACGGCCGCGGTTCCACCGAGCAGCTGGAACACATGAAGGCATTTGAAGAAGAAGCTGCCCACACTTTGGACAATCGAAGCTTTTTCGTTCCACTCAACCTGGGCTCCACCTTCTCAGGTTCCTTCAAGGAGTTGTGCCAGTCTATTCCCACCTGGGGAGAGGCGCCCACAGGCTCGCACTCCTCCCACTCTCATAAAAGAGATAAGGAACCCAGCATGTCTTCGTCTTGGCGAAGACGCTCTTGGGACCGAGAGAGGTCTTAGTCCCAGGAGCATGCGGTCTCGATATCGGTCGAGATCGCCTCCTCGGCCGCAGGCTTTACGGACCTCCTGTCAGGACAGCCGACCGAGGATGCAGCCGATGAGATCGAGATTGTCCTCGCCCCATCGGCCCCTGTCGACAACTCCATGGAAAGGACTCCGGTCCTTGTCTTCCCCGATGAGGAGACCCAGCCTGCTGATGTCCCCATCAAGGACCCTGTTCCGGATCCCCGGATTTCTCCGGTCCTGCCAGTGTCTCCCGAGCGACCGGGTCTGCCTGTCCGATCTTAGTCGAGGTCTAGAACCTCCTGCTCCAAAAAGAGGTGATGCCACCGGTCGTCCTCGTCCTCTTCGGATGAGGAGAGGCTCTGACAGAAACTCCATCGGTGCTACGAGGACCTCATGGGGCAACAGCTGATTTTGTCCGGGCACAAGCCGACTTCGACTCCTACCCCGGCCATTACTTGCCTTTCGCCTGCTAGGTCAAAGCTGACCCCCTCGGACTTCCGGTGACGTCAGCAGCCTGAATGGCAGATTAGTTCGTGGAGCTCTCTAGCTCGAATTAAATCAATCGGCATCCAAAAGAACAAATTATGCAATCACCAGCAAACCTTACGAGATCGAAAGCGGGGTCTATTAAGAATACTCCAACCCCGGTTCAGAAACTACAGTTGTTGCTACAGGGAGAAAAAATGGCCAGGAACTCTGGGCCTACTGAGGAAGATGACAACGCGGTTGGAGACACTGGGATGGAAGAGGAGTTTCCTCAGTTAATCACGTCAATCCTGCAAACGGCTAAAACAGTTCAAAAAATAGACAAATCCCTGACAGAGCTAAGGACAGACATCGGGAAAATCGAACACAGAGCAGACAAGTTGGAGCTGGGACTCACCACGGTCTCAGAGCAAGCAGACTGACATGACCGTCTCCTGTTGTTTCTGATGGCTAGGGAGAGGGAGCTGAGAGTGAAGGTAGAGGACATCGAGGGGCGGACCAGAAGAAAAAATCTCCGGATTTATGGCATACCAGAAGGGGCTGAGGATGATGCACCAGACGCTATAGCATTTATACAGAAATTATTGCGCGACTTAATAAAGCTACCTCCTGATATGGATGTTTCACTGGATTGGGCCCATAGATCACTAGCCCCGCGCCCCGGGAGTCCGGGCTCCCACCCCCGTTCTTTTGTGGTACGGCTGTCCAGTTACACAACGAAGGAGGAGATCATACGGAGAGCCTGGAGACTGAAGAAAATAATGCTGGGAACCAGCCACATTACAATAGACAATGATTATACTACAGGAGTCCAGGAAGCTCGTCACATCATGTGGCCCATCTTGAAACAGCTCAGAGCCCGAAATCTAAAGGCACAGATGCTATTCCCAGCGCGCCTTCGGGTAGAAACCAGGCAAGGTGTTAAAATCTATGAAGATCTATTAGATGCTAGAGCCTTTCTGGAGGAGATGGGTTTCGCAGTCCCAGGACTGGAAAAAGAGAGACTAGAGAGGGAGCTGAAGCGTTCAGCCTGGTCGGTGGCAAGAAAGGGGCTGACTCGTCATTCCAACCCGCATCAAACGAACCTGAGGGCAGATATCACCACATTACTCAAGCCCTATGCCCCGCCAGTCCAGCTAACAGGGATATCCCAGCAAGATACCTCAGATTGTGAAACTCAAGGTGGGGAACAAGTGACCGTATTGGATGGGGTTTCGGTAGGCTGAGAGGTAACCGGCAGGCTCGAAACCGGAACATAGACTGTTGAAGGAACATAGACTGTTGAAGATGCCGAAAGAGCTATAATATGCAGATCGAACTGATAAAAAGGGTAGGAATAACTGAACGCTGGCCTGCTCAAAGGTGGGGGGAAGGGTAGGGAATAGGAAGGGATTCTGGGAATTAAGACAAGGGAGTTAAGATCTCGAGGAGAATATCCTCGACTGGCGGGATAAAGCAGAGGGAAGAAATGAGGGTATGGCATAGTAATTTTGATTATGATAAATCGATTATAAGCAGGAGCTTTTGAAATGTTGGATGGGGGTGGGGGAACGTGGGTTTCGAGGACACTAATGTGAACAACAGATGTTATGATCAGAGGATCTTCATCATAAATGTGTTAAGGGGAAAGGACTTGACAGAGACTTGGCCTGCACACAATTACCCCCTATATTGAATTGATTGGCCTACAGAGAGAGGCAGATGAGGGATAAGGGGTGAATTGAATGACTAACTGGGTAATGGGGGAAGGGGAGGGAATGGGAACTGATGTATGAGAAACTGAGCTTGCAGGCAGGGGGGAAAATATGCGGGTCTGAGGAAAACAGGCTCATTCATTTTACTACCTGACAAAATGAAGTTAATGGTTGCATGCATGTTCACTCCTTTTCCTCCCAACTCCGAGCACCGGGGAAGGGGAGGTTGCTCTGGAAGAGGTTGCCTACTATACCGATAAACAGGGTGGGATGTTCACCTAGTTAATCACAGCTGAAGGGCATGGGGGGATGGCTGGACTAAATGAAGAACAGCCAGATATTGATCTTGCTGATGTTGTATTGGCTCTGGTAAGGGAGCTTAGACTCACTAATATTAGTACCTGTGATGAGGCTGGGCCCTGACCACCATATAGGGCTGACTGTCCCAAGGAGGGGACAAACCTGTCCAACCATATGGGGCTGGACAGGCCTTGGAAGTTATGACACTCAGATTAAGACTGCTGAACCCTTCCGTGGTTGTACACCCTGTAATAGAGGAACACCCCGGGGGTGGCGATCAATGAAGCAGAACCTTTTTGAAAGGCTCAAAATGCTTGGATGTAGGTTTTCAAAGTTCAGAAATTTGAAGTTTAAACTGTTGCTGGTTTTTATTGTTAAGACATATGTATCCCCACTAGGGGGAGATGGAAACTATAAGGTTTTCACTCATATATGGTTGGGCTGGTGGTTTAAAACCAGCAAATTTGATATAACATTTGGACATTATATTTGGCACAAAGTTAAGGAGGAACGAGTACAAATAATGTTTTGCCAAGCAAAGATAAACCAGAGAGTGGTTTGGGAGTGGCTAAAGAATGGAAAATTAAGGGGAGGGTGAGGAGTGGGACTGAGAAACAGGAATTAGCAGCACTGCAAGGAATAATAAACCATGGATATGGATAAAGTCAGATCTCGAATAGTATCTCTGAATGTTAACGGTATAAACCATCCCATTAAAAGAAAAAAACTGGAAAAATTCCTGAAGAGACAAAAATGCGAAATGCATTTTATACAAGAGACACATCTGTCTCCAGTGGAAGCCCAGAAGCTTAAAAATAAGGACTTCCCGACCATCTATCATGCATCCCTAGAGAAAGAAAAAAGAGGGGAGTAATGATATTGTTGTTGGCATCACTTCCGTTTGAGGAAGAAGAAGTAATAATAGATACTGGGGCTAGATATGTTATGGTGGTGGGAAGAATTCAGGACTTACAGGTCACGTTATTAAATGTGTATGCTCCTCCGGGAACAAACATAAGCTTTTTCGCTGACCTCTTCAAACTTCTAACTGAAAAGCCAAAGGGATAGTGATGGCAGGAGGGGACTGGAGTGTTGTCATGAACCGCCCTTGACACACCAGAGCATCCCTGCCCTCTGAGAGAGTCTCCAGACAATTTAAGAGGCTCTTGACAGACACGGGTCTTGTGGATGTTTGAGGAGAGATACCTCTGGCGAGATTATACCTATTATTCACCAAGATATCAAATATTTTCAAGATTAGACATGTTTTTCACATATGGAAAGATATGAATATTTTTGATTCAATATGGGTGGGAACAGAGAGTATATCTGATCATAAGCCGGTGTTTGCACAGGTTGACCTACAACTTCCAAAAAAAACAACACAATGGAGACTGAATGTTAGTCTGCTCAGAGATGAAAGGGTGCGGGAAGAAATTCGGGATATAATAAAACAGACTATACGGACGAATGAGAGTCCAGATATCACACCACAAATTCTCTGGGATACTGTTAAGACAATGATCAGGGGGAGACTGATCTCAATTGCTACATACAGGAAAAGAGAGAGGGTTAAACAGAGGGAGAGACTAATTCAGGAACTTAGGGATCTGGAAACACATCAGAAAACAAAATACTCCAGAGACAGGGGGAAGGAAATAGAGGAACTTAAGCGAAGACTACAGAGATTGCAACTCATGGAAACTGAAAAGGCACTCCTGTTTGTGAAGCAAAATTATTATGAAGGGTCCGAAAACACGCTCTTGGCTTACCGCCTAAAACAACAATCCGCCAAAACAATGTTACGGGGATCAGGGATTTAAATAATGGGAAAATCCTATAAGATGGGAGCAGATAGCGAACATTTGCCACATATTATAAACGATTATACCGTCCTCAGCCAGATGCACGTCCGAACGAGGCAAAGCAGTTTCTTAAGACCCTGAAATTACCTGAACTCTCTGAGACCCAAAGACAGAGTTTAGAAAACCAATTATTGAACAGGAAATTATGAGCACGATAGGGGAGCTTAAAGCAGGTAAGTGTCCAGGACCCGATGGGTTTGGAGGTGAAATGTATAAAACATTCATGACAGAACTGGTTCCCTTGCTGGGTCCGGTATATAACCGGGTGCTGCTAGAGGGAGAAATGGTTCCTCCATCATGGAATTACACCACCATAACAGTCCTTCCAAAAGAGGGCAAGGATCCAAAAGAGTGTGGCTCGTATAGACCGATCTCTCTCCTTAATGCCGACTATAAAATCTTCACGGCAGTAATAGCCAAAAGGCTGCAAACCTTTCTCGCTGATTTAATTCACCCAGATCAAACAGGCTTTTGTGGAGGGTAGGCAAGCTCCCGAGTGGGTTAGAAGAACCATCAACGTAATAGATATCATCAATAAAAAACGCTTCCCAGCCTGTCTTATGAGTCTGGACGCTGAAAAAGCGTTTGATAAAGTCAGTTGGAATTTTCTTTTCTTGGTTCTTGAAAGAATGGGTTTCCCCCTGATATTTAGAGAAGCGATTAAAGCGCTATATGCTGCACCGCAGGCTCTGGTCAGGGTAAATGGAGGGGTTTCACAGAGGTTCGCCCTTGGGAGGGGTACAAGGCAGGGGTGCCCGCTGTCACCTCTTTTATTTGACATATATATATAGAACCTTTAGCGTAGGCGATAAGGGAGGCAGAAGGGGTGCGGGGGGTGGAGGTGGAGGGAGAAGAACATAAAATATCCCTATACGCGGATGATGTCCTCCTGTACATTACTAACCCGGACACATCCATACCTGAGATCTGGTCTCTTATAGACAAATTTAGTCAATACTCGGGTTACTCATTAAATAAAAAAAAAAACAGAAGTCCTTAAATTAAACTATACCCCATCACACGACATAAGACAAATGCTGGAGGTGAATTGGGATAGAGGGAAAATAAAATATTTGGGAACTCAAATCACCAAAATCTAATGGCATATCTGTTAATTTTGAACCAACAATAGCCCGGATTAGGCAGGATATTAAAAAAAATGGGGGGACCTCAATCTCTCTCTATATTCGAGAATACAGTCAGTGATAATGAACAGTCTCCCGAGATATCTATACTTATTGCAATGTCTCCCGATCAGAATTCACAAGAATCAGTTCCAAGTTTGGCAACAGATGCTCTCGCAATATATTTGGGGTTATAGGCGTCCCAGAATTAAATACGCAATCTTGCAGTCTAATAAAAGATATGGAGGCCGGAATGTCCCCAACTTGGAGGACTATTTTGGCCACGAGTTGAAGTGGGCCCTTTTGTGGTCCACTAAGACACATAGGGCTAGATGGAAGGCAATAGAGGTGGCCTTGACAGATGGGATGCCGCTGGGGGCAAGGGTAGTGACACCGGAGACCCAAAGGGGAGACAGAAATATATCCCTGATGTCTGTAGGAAACACGGTGAGAACCCTAAAGCGAATGTGGTCTAAACACAAACTAGACGAGGAACTCTGGCCAATGAGATGGTTTGCCTGGGATCCGGGTTTCGTCCCGGCCAAACAAGACCTCACCTTCAAAAATTGGAGCAGAATCGGCTATACTCCCTGAGTCAGTTTCTGGATGGAGACACAGTAGTGGAATTTGCCCAGATCAAAGAGAAGTATTCCTGAGACAAGCGGATTACTTTAGGTACTTGCAAATTAACTTACGATAACACTTGCTGTAAACACAACATGGTTGAACTGTGAATTCAACAGGGCTATTTAACACTATAACAGAAATATTAGGTGCAACAAAGCTAGGGTTTAATCTCCACATATATGGTGCCTTGAGAGATAGGGGAGGTAACAGGATGATGCAAATCAAGGATAAATGGGAGAGGGAACTGGAGGAACGGATTGATGAAGGGAGGAATTCGCCTGTCAATGGCCCTCAGAACTACATCCTCACCAATGTGGAGGAATTTGAATGGAAAACCAGAATAAGATTCTTTATAACACCAAAGTTGCAGAGTAAATGGGACCGGAGCTGCTCTGGGGACTGCTGGAGGGGCTTGCAAAAGGAACGGATGGACTACCTACATGTGTTCTGGTCATGTCCGTCTTCTCAAATTATTGGATGGAGGTCAGGCAGAAAATACAACAGGTGTTTCACATTCAAGTGAGTGCTAGGCCCCAAAATTTGTTATTGGGGGAGACCGACTGAGATCAAAGGTCAAACAGAATCTACCTTTGGGGAGTTCTTCTCACGGCATCACATAAGGCCATAACAAAAAAGTGGCTGACTACATGTCCTCCGACAGGTCATGACTGGCTTAAAACAGTAAATGAAATTAAAGAAATGGAGGAAATTACATATAAAATAAATTTGAGGATACATAGATTTAATGCTAGGTGGACCCTGTGGGAGATGGCACCAGAATAAAATGGAACAACATAAAAGAAGAAAGGAGGAATTGGGGACTTAGAGAGGGGAACTTTACATCGGAAGAATGGTAGACAACTGGCTCTCCCAGATCGCTCACGGTTAAATCAAAAATGGAACCAAACAAAATATGAAATTTTGTGGAATAAGAAATTATGCATTGGTAAACCAGAAAGTAAATGTATGCATTTGTATGTGTCAATCCAAGAATGATAGATAGTACTTTTTAATGGTTCTATTATGTGCCAAAATATGCAATAAACTTGAATTAAAAAAAAAAGCTGACCCCCTCGGAACCGGAGCCTTTGGTTCCTCCGCCCGTGGGGCCGGCCCATCCACCGGTTCGGCGTATACCGGTCTCTTCACCAATAGTGGTGGAGCCGCTGCCTAAGCAGCCTCTAGGAGGGGCTCCTTCTAAAGAGGACTGACCAGATACCGGGCTTCCCTGATGTCTGTCAGTCACGGTCATCCCGGACTGCCCTCGGCGGGTCACGGGTGATTTGGGCGGCAGGCCGCTGTACCCCAACTCTTCAGACTTGGATGTCACCGGGCTCCACTCTCATCCTGGGGATGATGAGTCGTCCGTTGACACAGAGATGGAGGGAAGGTCCTTCCTTCTTCCAAGGGATTCTTCTTCTCATCTCTGATTCCACAGGGATGCCCCTGGAACCCATCCAGAAAAAGGTGGAGTACCCTCTCATGGACATCCTCAAGAGAGGGGGATACCCCGACGAAGGCCTTTCCTGTGGCCGAGGCCATTATTGGTCCGGCACTCGAACTGTGGCAGCGTCCTGCCTCATGTCCAGCACCGTCTGCATGCATGGCTCGCAAGTATGTGGTACCCATGGGGTCCCTTACGGGGTTCACAGAGCACCCTTCGGCCGAGAGCCTGGTGACCGCCTCTGTGTTCAGGTGTACTGGCAGTTCTGCCGACACTGACCGACCTCCCGATAAGGAATCTAAGTAGTTGGACCATTCGGGGCGGAAGGTCTATGCAGCGTCTTCCTTGGGCCTTCGTCAGGCAAGTTCGGCCGTCATCATGGCACACTTCTCCCGTGCCCTTCTCGGGTCATTGGAAGAACTCGTCCCGCATGTCCCTGTGGACATGCAGATGATGGTTAAGCAGGTCAGAGATCAGGGCCATGCTGTTGCCAAACAGCAGCTCCAGATGGCCCTGGACATTGAGGACTCTTGTGCCCACTCGATGGCCACCGCAGTTGCCTCTCACTGCAGGGCTTGGCTGAGACTCTCCTCCTTCCCGGCGGATACTTAGCAAAAGTTAGCTGATGTGTCTTTCCTTGGGACTGACTTGTTTGGCCCAGGAGTGGCCAGTCACCTACAGCGCATAGAGCAATCCAGTGCCACCTTGGACGCCACTTCTGCTAAGAGTTCTTCGAGCAAGAACCAGCAGAAGAAAAAGAAGCCTTTTCAGCACTCTTCCCCCGGGGTTTAGCAGTCCTCCTTCCAGGGAGGACAGCAGTATCAGCAGCAGCAGCAGCAGGCTTGAGCTTGGCGCCCTTGGCCCAAGCCTAGACCCCAACAGTCCCGTAGAGGAGGCCACGGCTCAGGTCCTGGAGCTTCCTCCTCCTCCAAGCCTGCTCAGTGATGGGATGGGGGTTGCCACCTCCTATTCCCGTCACGCCAGCTCTGGGTCTTCCCGTGGGGGGCCAGCTCTGCCACTTCCTTTCTGCCTGGTCCGCTATCACTATGGACAGGTGGGTTCTTCAAGTGGCCAGTCAGGGACTGCCTCTAGAATTCGAGCAGTACCTTCCCAGCCAAGCCAGCGCCCCTCAGGAAGAACGGATTTCCGCATGCACCCAGTCGGCTCTTCGAGACGACATCGCTGAGCTCCTCCTCAAGGAAGCAGTAGCTCTCATGGCAGATCCGTCTGCAGACCCAGGCTTTGTCTCCAGGTGCTTCCTGGTGCCCAAGTGGACGGGGGGGTCTGGCGGCCCCATTCTAGATCTCCACGACCTAAATCAGTATCTCAGGTCACACACCTTTCAGGTGGTCAGCCTGTCCCAGAGCATACCATCCTTGGAGCGAAACATGTGGTTCTGTTCACTGGATCTGCAGGACGCGTTCTTTCACGTCCCAATCTGTCCATCCCATCAGCGGTTCCTTCGCTTCAGGGTTGAAGGGACCCTGTACGAGTTCTGAGCCATGCCGTTCGGCCTATCATCGGCCCCACAGGTCTTCACCAAATGCATTGCAGTGGTGGCGGTCCATCTCCAGCGTTGGGGGTCAGAATTTACCCCTACCTTGATGATTGGCTCCTTGCAGGTTCCACCCAACAGGAGGTGGAGAGGTTTAGGGATCTGGCCCTCCAAACCTGCTCTCTGCTCGGCCTCCTGATCAACGAGGCCAAGTCGGAACTCATGCCTTCTCAGGTGATGGGCTTTATCGGGGCAGAGCTCGACTCCCAGCGAACAGGGCGGAGGTTCTCTCCTCCTTTGCCCAGTCATTTCTGGTTGGGGACTTGCACCCTGCCTGGCACTTTCTGCGCCTTCTGGGTTACATGGTGGCATGCACCTCAGTGGTCCATTGGGCCCGCTGGCACATGCGCCCCGTCCAATGAGAGCTGGCCGCCCAGGGGACTCAGTGCTGCGGTCATTTCGACCAGCTGATCACTGTAACCCAGAGGATGTGGGACGCTTTCCAGTGGTGGGCCACCCCAGAATGGTTGCAGGAAGGGATCCTGTTTGTCCGCCCCGAGCCAACGGTCATCCTCATGACCGATGCCTCTGTCATGGGCTGGGGAGCCCACATGGGGGACTACAGGGCTCATGGGCTCTGGACCCCCGAGGACTCCGATGCCACATCAACCTGTCGCTCCTCAGCTCCGGAGTCAAGTGGCTGTCATCCAGATGGGCAATACCATGACCATGTACTACCTCAACAAATAGGGTGGTATGCACTCCCATCTGCTATGCAAGGAGGTGCTCCGCATCTGGACCCTCGTGAGCCGGTTGGAGGCAGACCTCCTAGTCATCGATGTGGCAGGAGCCTCGAACCAGCTGGCGGATGTTCTTAGCCGCATAGGCCAGACATCCCAGGAGTGGTCTCTCCATCCAGAGGTAGCTGACAGCCTGTTCTTCCATTGGGGCAAACCAATGGTGAACCTGTTTGCCTCCAGGGAAAACACCAAGCTGAGGCTGTTTCATGCCCACCCCCCTCAGCAGGGTTCGCTGCAGGGCGATGTCTTCTTGAGGCCATGGACCCCAGGCCTCCTCTACACCTTCCCTCCATTTCTCTTGATCCACAAGGTGTTATTCAAGGTGAGGAGGGACAAGGCGAAGGTGATCCTTGTAGCCCCAGACTGGCCGCGCCAGTTCTGATACCCAGATCTCCTCAGGCTCAGCTGCAGGCCCCTGGAGCGGCTTTGTACACGCCTGGACCTGATATCTCTGAACCAGAGGAAGGTCTTCCATCCAGATCTTCAGTCCCTACACCACACAGCCTGGTACCTGAGCTGCTAGAGTTCCAGGCTTTGGGTCTTTCCGAAGATGTCTACACAGTGGTAGAGGCATCTCGGAAGTAATCGACCTGGAAATGTTATGCCTTCAAATGGAAAAGGTTTTCCATTTGGTGTCAGGTTAAGGGTCTGGACCCCTTATCCTGTTCTGTGGCTAACATTCCCGACTACCTTTGGTCTCTCTCTCCAAAGGGGGTCTACGGTCATCGACCCTTAGGGTGCACCTGGCAGCCATTTCTGCTTACCGGGCGCGGGTCGGTCAGCCGACATTGGTACAGGAGATAGTGGTCGGGCGCTTTTTCAAAGGCCTGGATCACATATCCCCACTGGTGCGTGAACCTCCACCTCCGTGGGATCTACTGCTGGTACTGGCAAAGCTCATGGGCAAGCCATTCGAACCCATGCACAAGAGTGAGGTGTCACACTTGTCGTGGAAGACTGCCTTCCTGGTGGCTATCACGTCAGCCAGAAGGACTCGGGAGCTCCAGGCGCTTTCGGTGGACTCCCCTTTTCTGGTCTTCCACAGGGACAAAGTTGTGCTGCCCCCCCACCCGAAATTCCTTCCGAAGGTGGTGTCAGAGTTTCACCTTAACCAGGTGTTGACTCTGCCTGTATACTACCCCTAATTACACCTCGGAGGCCGAGTACAGGCTCCTCACATTGGACCTGAGACGTGCTCTCTCTCGTATTATATGGAGAGGATGGCAGAAATTCAGGGAGAGGTTCGCCAGCTGTTTTGTCACCTACGCTAAAGCCGCTTCTGGCAGACCTGCAGCCAAACAGACCATAGCATGATGGATTACATCATGCATAGGTCTGTACTATGAGTTGGCGGACAAGGAGCCTCCCAGATGGATAAGAGCTCATTCTACTCGCCATACTGCTGCATCGGTGGCTGCTTCCAGGGACATCCCTATCCAGGAAATCTGTCGGCTGCTACCTGGAAGTCAGCAAACACCTTCATTACCCACTACCACATCGACCTTGAGTCACGCCGGGATGCTGGTTTTGGGGCCTTGGTTCTCCAATCTCTGTTCCCTAAGTAGGGTGTGTGTGCCTTGCCTCCCTCCTTCCAGAGAACTGCTAGGAGTCTGCCAAATAGTGTGGATGAACAACATATCCATGATCGTAGAAAAAACAGTTACTCACCTGTAACAGTAGTTCTAGGAGTGGTATATGTTGTTCATCCACACGGACCCACCCGACCTTCCCGGTTGCAGATGCATACAACCTGGCTTCCAGCGGGCTAAGATCTGACGTCATGGGTCGGAGCCGAAGTATATACCACCCGGGTGGGTGGGAGGAGCTAGCTTGAAGACTTCCAGCTGATCTTAAAGGGGAAAGGGACATGCCAAACAGTGTGGATGAATAACATATACTACTCCTAGAACTACTGTTACAAGTGAGTAACCTGTTCTTTCCCATAGGTCTAGCGTTTTGCTGCCAGGGGCTCATCAACATACGACTTCTGAATGGACTGTATTTTACAGCTTATTCAGTTGATTTCCCTTCTTATGTTGTAACAAAAGTTGTCTGTCAAGAATCCTGTCATAGTTACCTGAAGTAATCAGTTCTGTATGTCTCTTAGCTATGTAAGTGTGTATTATTTGTAATGCTTTATAGCAAAATGAATAAATGAAGTTTATAAAATAAAAAACAGAAGGTTGAGGAAAGGACTGTCAAGCTGAGTTTTTTTTTTTTTTGTCTTTTGCTGCAGAGCTACAACCCACTTGGAGATTGAGCCGTTCACACTGCTGGGAGTTTGTGCTGGGCTTATTCCGTACCCGCACCATAACCAGTCCCCAAGAAACACGTACCAGTGTGCTATGGGGAAACAAGCTATGGGTAAGAGTGAAGAACTGAAGCAGATATGCAGTTAAATTGTTTGTTTATTGATCGATTTGTGTATTTATTTGATAAGTGCACTGGGCCACGGGCCTTTTTCAGACATGACCCAGACCTGAAGGCAGAACACGCAAAGAATCATAACAAAACACAGTAAGCAAAACTTAAAATTGGAAAAGCTGTCCAACAGCAATTAACATTTACACACCAAACATAGAAAATAACATTTTTTTTATATAGCGATTTAAGCAGAGTATCACAGATTGCTTTAGGGAGGAATGAGAAGACAATATGTAATTTAAAATTATGAACTGCAAGGCTAAAAAGCAGCAGACTGTGCAAAATGAAATGGCTGGACAAGTTCTACTGAGAGGGGACATAATCCAAGTTTCCACATACCCATATGTGTCCACAGAATTGATCAGATTAAGACACAGGGACATGCCTTGGAGTTCAGGGGTGGTAAATTCCAGGGTAACGACAGGAAGCACTCATCGCAGAGGCTGGTGAACCTGTGAAACAGATGTAGTGTGCATGAAGACAGCACAGGCCTTGTAGGTAAGATGGAGACAAATTCCTGCTTACCTAGGGAGTCATTGGATGCCCTGGGTAGTAGGGTAGGTTGGGAACCCCTTAAATTAGTATGTTTGCGTGGCATACTAATCAATCCCTGCTGATGAAGCAGGGAGGTGGACATCATGGACTTGGTGTCCCTGCTGACCTTATGTTATTGACCTGATAAGTGCTGCTGACCTCACGTGCATAGAATATTCTTTGACACATTTACAGGTAAGTCAGTGCCACATAAAACTTCCTGCCTGCCATGCTCTTAAATGGAGCCTGTCCTTGGTGCCACTCACTGTAGCTCACATAATTTTAACAACTTAAATGTGGTTACCGACAGCGGGAACCCATCCCAGGTGCTGGTAAGTGTTTTTTTTTTTTTTTAAGATTTGCAACACCAGGAACTTATTTCCAATGTTGCAACTGACCGAGACACTATCCCTAATAAAGTTTTGTGATGCTGGGACTCCGTCCCCTGTGTTGTGCAAGATTACCCCCTATGACTGATCCCCACACTGGCAGCCTATCTCCTGTGCTGTGCAGAATTGCGCCTCGTGACTTATCCCCATACTGGTAGCTCATTCCCTGTGTTGTGCAAGATTATCCCCATCACTGATCCCCACACCGATAGCCCATCCCCCGTGTTGTATCAGATTACCTCCCATGAATGATCCCCACACCAATAGCACATCCTCTGTGTAGCCCATCCCCTATGTTGTGCAAGATTATCCCTGCATGACTGAACCCTGCACCGATAGTCCATCACCTGTGTTGTGGAAGATTACCCTCCATGACTGATCCCCACACTGATAGCGCATCCCCAATGCTGTGCAGGATTAACCCCTCCCCAATGACTGATCCCCACGCTGGTAGCCCATCTCCTGTGCTGTACAAAGTTACTCTCAGTGACAGATCCTCACACTGCTAGCCCTTCCCCCTGTGACTGATCCCCTCACTGACAGCCTATCCCGTGTTGTGCAGGATTACCCCCCCGACTGATCCCCACACTGGTAGCCCATCCCCTATGATCTTATCTGTGTCAGTCTTCACCATTTATCACACATGGGTAGTTGGCTGGAGGTCACGACCCTGCGGGAGCTCTTTTTTGGGGGGGAGAAGGGCGGAGCTAACGTACAGGCGGCTGCCCTCGAGGCCGACACACTGCATGGCGCTCGCGGGTTGGCCGTTGGGTGTCGTCGGCCTAGCCCTTCCACCAGTTCTTAGTCTCCTGCCATAGAGGTAGTACCTTGTGTGGCGCTGTCTTCGAAAGTTCGCCATCGCAACTCTGCCTTCATCTCGTGTCTAGAAGCAAATCCCATCTGTTCCATTTCGCCACCACTCGACGCTGCTGACTGGTATGACAGTTCTTTTTATTGTTTTTACAGCAATGTTGAGTCCGTTTGTAATTTTATTTGCCATCGATCATGTCTGGTACTGGAAGCAAGTACATGAAAACAAGGCAGCCTCCATGCTCGCCGGTGCCGATGGCCACAAGTATTCTGTTACCAATCAACCATGATCATTGTTTGACGTGTCTTGGCCCGCTTCACGACATGGATTTGTGCGACGCCTGTTTTTCAGTGGATCACAGAGTTCTTGAGCAGCACACATGGAAAGTTGGAAGAGCTCAGATGATTTTCGAAGGATGGGTGCGCACTTGTTGGGCCAAGCCATGCTCTCTCGGCCTTTCCTCTGGGTCTCCTCCTGATTTTATATGGACCATGGAGGAGGGGGCTTCCGCCTCTAGTAGCCTCACCTTGGTGGAGGCCTCTTCTGTGGTGCAGGAGGCCCAGTCCGTTCCTCCCGGGGAGCAGGCGGGAGGCACCGCTCTGGCAATCGTCCCTTCGGGGGCGAAGGTTCCCCGTAGCCGTGTCCTCGGGCTCGAGGCCTGGATCAGCACCATCCTTGACACCATCTGTTGGTGCCGTTTTGGGCCTCTGCATTGCTTGCGGTGCCGTGGGCTCTGGCAACGCCATGGTCAGCACCAGTCCGATGCTCGGCACCATTTCTGCTGTTGGCACAGTTTGCGCAGTCGATGATGGTGCCATGGGAAGTTCTATGACGTTGTCTTTGACTGTTTGCAGTGCCGTGCTGGGCGACAGTGACATGGGGGGGGTGTTCTTGCTCTCTGCACTGTTTTTGCAACGCTGAGGGGGTTGTCTGTGCTGCCACCAGCGCCGTCTCTGACCCTGGTGCCGTTTACGGTGCCATGGGGAGGATGGCGCCCTGTCGGGATTCAACTCTGGTTCTGCTGGCATGGTCGGGGCTGTCTTTCTTGGGCACCATTCATGGTGCTGCGGAGGAGATCGGCACCAATTCTGGTGTGGGACCCCAGAGTGGCACTTCCCTCAGTCCAGACAGGAGCCAGGCGCCTGTGGGTTGTCTCCGGGTCTGGTTTGGACTCGCTGTCAGATTCTATGGAGTTGGCAGAACCCATGGGCACCTCAGTAATCACTTCGGCAGCCTGGACCCAGCCTCCTTCTGGGGAGTGAGCAGTGATCCCCAAATCTAGGGTCAGGGGTTCTGACCAGCAGGCGGTGGTCCAGGTCTCTGTTGCCCTGCAACCTGGACTTGGAGGATTTTCTGCTCCCTCAGCTGGGACACCCCCTCATGTGGTGTGCCTGGATTGCCCAACTTTAGGGCCAACAAGGGCTCCCATGGAATGGGAGGGTGCTACTTCCTGGATGGTCTCCTCGGGGACTGCTCAGGGCAGTCAGCTGCCTAGGCTGGTGTTCTCAAGGCAGAGGGCTCTCTTGGAGTCCGAGGGGCCTGGGTTCGAGATGGCGGCCCTTCTCTGGGACCCACACAGGTTCGGGGAGGAGTCGCAGTGCAGAACCCCACCCACCCTTCTCGGTCTCCTTGAGAGTGCCCTTGTCTTCGGAGGGACGGGACCATCCTTTTGGGCTCACACAGTCCCGGTCACCTCAGGGGGGATTCTTCAGGGCATGGTTTAAGCAGTTCCAGTCTGGTTGATCAGCTGTCGGCTGTTGGGCTCTCTGGAGCTTCTCCTCCCTTGGGGACTTCCGGTGGGCTCTCTTGCCTGGACATAGGACGTTCCTCTTCTGTGGTGGACCTGGCCCCCATTTCTCTGCCACCATCTCCTGTTCTCCCAGGTATTCCTCCTGGTCCTAGGGGACCTCTCACCTGGGAGCAATTCAGTGGTGTGGCTTCTCACTTCCCTACTTATGTCAGGGCCATGGACGATCGGGTGTTCCACCCTTCCTCCGAGCAGCTGGCCCCTGGATCGCCAAGGTCTTCGGCTTCCTCATCCTCCTCTTCTGGAGGAGAGGAGCCTTTCGTCCACATCTCCCCTGCCCTGATCTGGCAGAGTATCAGCTTTTCCTCACGGGGATGTTGAAAGACCTTCGTATCACCCCATCTCCCACTCAGCACAATCCTGAACATTTGATGCGCGCCTTTAGGCGATTTCAGTGCGGCCACCCTTGTGGTGCCCCCCCCCTCGCCTGTTTCTTTTCAGGAGGCGTCATTGCACTTCTGGCAATGATCCTTTTCCAGAGTTCCAGCCCCTAGGGATCTGAACCAGAGGTATTGTGCCCCACCGGAGTCTCCAGATCGTATGCCTCACCTTCAGTCAGGGTTGACGCAACTGGACCCTCCTGACCGGCTTCGCGCCCGCCACCGTGACTGGCCCCCATATCAATTCTCTGCAGATTTTGACTTCTGGGGGAGGAGCTCCTACTCGGCACGGTTGTTGCTGTCAGTTGCTGCACATCAGGCCCACTGTGCTTCCTATGATAGATTCTTGTGGTCCAGGCTAGGTCAGCTCCTAGCCTCCCTGCCTGATTCAGAGGTAACCAGACAAGCCATCGCACTCTCTGCATGGGGCATGGAGCTAATAAGGCGCCAAGCTAGGGCATCTTACGACGCCAACAAGGTAGCTTCCAGGATCATATGGACAGCGATCTGCATTAGGCGGACAGCATGGCTGCGTCTTTTCCGGTTGTCACCCTTGGCCTAGCATAGGGTGATTTCCTCCGACTATGGGAGAACCCACTTTTTCTCCCGTAGGGTGAGACTGCGTCTGTTGGGGAAAATTCACCACCTCCGGTGGGTCCCGTCTCACTTTCACCAGTCTCTGGCCTGCTGGCTCCTTTAAAGTTCTCCTCTCAGTGTCTCACCCACTGGGGCTATGGGCTTAGTCTCTAGGGTCTGGGGGTTTCTTCGGGACTCTAGTATCACCTGTGTGATGAATGGTGAAGACTGATACAGATAAGATGTGAAAATTACATACTTACCATAATTCTTGATCTTTATGTGTATTTTCACTATTCATCACAATTCCCACCTTCCATCCGACTGGGGCCTCGGTCTCTGTCCTCCCTCTCATGTGTCTCTTCTGTCTCCCCATTGGTCAGGAGTGGGGTGACCTTGGCCACCAGGGGAATTTTCCCTTCTTCTTTTGGTTGTCGGAGGGGGAGTGGGAGGGAGGCCGTTGTCCTCATTGCCTTTGGCTTCCACCCTGATGATGGTGGCTGCCCCCTCTGTCTCCTCCTCTGGACCTTGTCCTTGGTTTAATCCTCTCTCCTTGTTTTTAAAGGGGGTGGTCACCTCCTCTCGTTTTTTCCATTTGGTTGTTCTGGGAAGGGGATGGCCTTCGGCTCTTGGTCCCTCCTATCTCTTTCATTGTGTCGCTCTGCAGGAGTATGCTTGCCAAATACCTGTGCCTTGGATTTGGCGTCCTAATTAGGCTTACAACTCCCTGGGCAGCAAGTCCTTCCATAACTGGGACCAGACCGTGAGCCTTAGGTTTGTCCCCTCCCCTCCCACTAAACGTTTCCTTCCTTCCTTCCTTCCTTCCTTCCTTCCAGAGATTGGGGCCCCTCCCAATCCCCTTAGTTTTTCTCTCCCTCCCTCATCTGTTCTCTCAGTTGTTTATTTCTCCTTTTAGTTCTTATATCTTTTCCTTTGTCTGTCCCTTGGACTTCCTTGTCCCACCCTCCCAACTCTACTTTTTACTCTACAGCGACTCAGAACTGGCGGGAGGGTGGGGCTCATGACACCTAACGGCCAACCCGCGAGCACCACGCAGTGCGTCGGTCTCAAGGGCGGCACTATTGGTGCGTCGGCTCCGCCAATCAAAAAAAATTAGCTCCGGCAGGGTCGTGACCTCCGGCCGACTACCCATGTGTGATGATTGGTGAAGATGCACAGAAAGATCAAGAATTACGGTAGGTACGTAATTTTCATTTGTGCAAGATTACCACCCCTCCATGACTGGTCCCCACACAGGTAGCCCATCCCCTGTGTTGTGCAAGATTACCCCCATGATTGATCCACACACTGGTAGTCCATCCCTGTGTTGTTGTGCAATATTAACCCCCCTTGACTGGTCCCCACACCGATAGCACATTCCCTGTGTTATGCAAGATTAATTCCCACACCAGTAGCCCATCACTTGTGTTGTGCAAGATTACCCCCCCCCCCATGACTTATCCCCACACTGGTAGCTGATCCCCTGTGTTGTGCAAGATTACCCTCCCCCTCCCATGACTGATCTCCACACAGGTAGCTCATCCCCTCTGTAGCCCATCCCCTGTGTAGCCCATCTCCTATGTTATGCAAGATTATCCTCCAAGACTCATCCCCTGTGTTGAGAAGATTTACCCCCATGACCGATTCCCACACTGATAGCCCATCATCTGTGTTGTGCAAGATTATCCCCTCATGACTGATCCCTGTACTGATAACCCATCCCGTGTTGTGCAAAATGACCTCCCATAACTGATCCCCACACTGGTAGCCCATCCCCTGTGTTACGCAGATTACCCCCATGACTAATTCTCACACCACTAGCCCATCCCCTGTGTTTTGCAAGATTATCCCCCATGACTGATCCCCAAACTGGTAGCCCATCCCATGTGTTGTGCAAAATTACCCCCCCCCATGAATGATCCCCACGCTGATAGCCCATGCCCTGTGTTGTACAAGATTACCCCACCCCCCATGATGGATCCCCACTCCGATAGCCCATCCCCTGTGTGGTGCAAGATTACCCTCCATGAGTGATCCCCACACTGGTAACCCATCCCCTGTGTTGTGCAAATTTAACCCCACTATGACTGATCCCCACACAGATAGCCCATCCCATCTGTTGTGTGAGTTTATATCCCCATGACTGATTCCCTCACAGATAGCCAATCCCCTGCATTCTACCAAATTAACCCCCCCACTTATCCCCACACCTACATCCCATCCCCTGTGTTCTGCAAAATTACCCCATGACTGATTCCCACACCGATAGCCTGTCCCCTCTGTTGTGCAAGCTAACCCCACCCATGACTGATCTTTGCACCGAAAGCCCATCCCCTGTGTTGCGCAAAATTACCCCCATGACTGATTCCCACACTGGTAGCCCGTTCCCTGTGTTGTGCAAGATTATCCCTGCATAACTGATCCCCGCACCAGTAGCCCATCCCCTGTGTTGTACAATATTATCCCCCAATAACTGATCCCTATACTGGTAGCTCATACGAACATACGAAATTTGCCAGCAGATAAAGGCCTAGAGGTCTATCAAGTCTGCTCGAATGTGCAGCTTGCACCCCTTATTCTGCAGCTGCCCCACCCTTCCCCTTCATTAACCTTCCCCCTTGTCCTGTCCCATCCCCTTTTGAAGCAGTCCACTGTTCTACTGGATACCACTTCTGCAGGTAACGATTCCACCCAGCCACCACCTCTCTGTAAAAAGTGTCTCCTCATCTCCTCCTGAACCTTCCTCACTCCAGTCTCATATCATGGCCCCTGGTGGCCCTCCCTCCCTTACTCTGAGCAGCTCCACCTGTACCCGTCTTATTTATTCCTTTCATGTATTTAAAGGTTTCAGTCATGTCACCCTGTCCCTCCTCTCCTCCAGTGAGTATGTTCAACTCCTTCAACCTCCTCTCGTATGATAAGTCCCCAGCCCCTTGATCATCTTTTTGTCGCTGCGCCTGCACCCCTCCAGTACTTTAATGCCCCTCTTCAGATACGGGCCAGTACTGCACGCAGTACTCCAGGTGTGGTCTAACTAATGACCTATACAGTGGCAGAATCACCTCCTCCCTCCTCGAGGATATACCCCTTGCAATACAACCCAGCATTTTGTTGGCCTTTACAGCTGCCTTCCTACATTGTGCCGAGTTGTTCATTGACCCTGTAATGAGCACACCCAGATCCTTCTCCTCCTCTGTCTGGGCTAGCTGCACTCCCCCCAGCTGGTAACTCCTCCTTGGGTTCTTCATCCCAAAATGCAGCACCTTGCACTTTTTGGCATTAAACCCCAGTTACCAGGTGTCTGACCAGGTTTCAAGCTTTGCCAGATCATCCTGCAACTCCTGCCATCCCCCTAGGTCATCCACCACCGTGTCTACCTTGGTATCATCAGCAAACAGACTGATCTTGCTCTTGATGTCCCTTGATATGCCTGCAATGAATATCCCAAACAACACTGGTCCCAACACCGAGCCCTGTGGAACATCGCTCGTCACTGCCCTTGGGTGTGAGAGCTCCCCACTCACCACCACCCCCCTCTGTTGCCTTCCCTGCAGCCAGTTTCCTCCCCATCTCACCAGCTTTGCACCCGCTCCTGTGCCTACTAACTTCCTTCCCAGCCTTCCATGCGGCACTGAGTCGAATGCCTTACTGAAGTCCAGATACAGGACATCCACTGCGTGGCCCCTGTCCAGTTGCCTAGTTACCCAGTCATAGAACTCCACCAGGTTGGTTTAGCAGGATCTGCCATGTATGAAGCCATGCTATCTGCTGTCCTGTAGTCCTTTGGCCTCTAACAGGGCCACCAGCCTCTCCTTCAGGATAGTCTCCATTAGCTTACCCACGATGGATGTGAGGCTCACCGGTGTGTAGTTTCCCGGTTCATCCTTGGGGCCACTGTTGTGGAGGGGCACGACATGAGCCATTCTCCAGTCCTGAGGTACACACCCCGAATGTAGTGAGGCATTAAATAGGTCTGCCAAAGGTCCTGCAAGGACCTCTGCCAGCTATCTCCTTCAGTACCCTGGGGTGGATGCCATCTGGGCCTGGCACCTTGTCCACCCTCAATGCCTTCAAATCCTCTCTAACTCTGCCCTCCATGATTTCCCCATCTGTCACCCCCCCCCCCCCGGTTCTGCCATTTCTCCCACCTTGGGTGTCACCTCTTCTCTTAGTAAATACTGAGCAGAAGTACTCATTTAGTGCTTCCGCCTTATCGCACCCTGCTTCCCCAACCCCTCCTTCCTAATCCTTGTTATGTGGTCCTTACAGCTCCTTTCTCCTGATGTACTTAAAGAAGTCCTCCTCCCCTTCTAATGCCTTGTGCCAGCCTGAGTTCCATAGATGTTTGCCCTCACTGCCCTTGTCACCTCCTGATTCTGTCAAGTACTCCTCCCTGTCCTCCCCACTCCCTGTTTTCCTGTACTTCCTAAAGGCAGCTCTCTTCTTCCTTACCTTTTCCATGACCTCCTTGCTCAACCAACTCGATTTCTTAGCCCTAGCCTTCTTGCTCTGGGCTTTGCAGCAGGTTTTGGTTGCCTCCACTGTCCCCAGCTTTATGAGCTCCCACCTCTGGTTAGTGTCCATACTAGATTGAATTCCTGGCCAGGCACCTTTACCATTCCCCATCTCCCAAGTCGGCCTCCCGAAGTCCAGCACTCTTGTGCCAGATTCCACCTTCCTTGCCCATCCAATGTGAGCCATACTGAGTGGTGGTCACTCCTGACAGCGTTCCTCCACTGTAAGTTTCTCACAAAGTCCCCATTTGCCAGCACAAGATCAAGGGTATTCTCAACCTGGTTGGTTCACTGACCATTTGCAGCAGAAAGCTGTCCTGGAAGGCATCCAGCAGTACCTGCACCCTTCTGTTCCTGGTTGTTGGGGTACTCCAGTCCACTCCTGGCATGTTGAAGTCCCCACAATCACCACACTACCCTTCTTGCAGGTCCTTCTGATCTGTCCCGTTAGTTCCCTGTCTAACTCCTCCGTCTGAGATGGTGGCCTATACACCACTCCCATTCTAAGAATCCTATTCTTGGAATCCTGGATTTGCATCCAAAGTGACTCCGTACTACCCTCCTCCCCTTCCCCCTTACACACTTCAGTCCTTCCTTCACATATAGTGCCACCCCCTCTCCTTTCCTAGTCACCCTGTCCCTACGAAATAACCTGTACCCTGGTACAGACAGGTCCCAGTCATTGTATTGGGTGGCCCATGTTTCTGTGATGGCTGCAATGTCCACCTCTCCCTCTGCCATGAGAACCTGTAACTCTGCAGATCTTACTTCAAGACACAGCTCTTGCAGCAGGTTACACCATTAGGACTGAAGCCGGCAGGCGTCAGGACCCCACGGAAAAATTCTAGCTAGTTATCTTCAGCAGAGACGCTTCCCCGGACGCCGGGTCCCGCCTGACGCCAGACGAGTACATAAGGGGACGGTCCTCGCCTGATTCCCTAGTTCTCTTCCACCGCCGACTTGCATGTCTCGACCCTTCGTTCAGCCTCTAGCTGACGCGTGGTTAAGTTCTTTCCCACGGGAAATTCAATTTCTTCAAGCAAGTTTTTCTCTGATGTCCTTCCAACCTCCGGTCACTCCTCCAAGTGTGCTTGTGGGAAACAGATCCTCTTAAGGACTCCTCATGCCTGCGTCCGTGCCTAGGCTCAGACTACTTATTAATTCGGCCTGCCTTTGCCAGGGGTTTAATAGCAGAACCGGATCCGTCAGCCAGAAGGCCCTTCAGGCTTTTTGCTGGAAGAAAAGCTCAAGACCATGTCTTCCATGGGGACTCTTCAAAAAGGCCCACAAGCACGCTGAAAAAATAGAGGAGAAGGCCCTTCCTGGTCCCCGTCCTAGGCCTCAGACTCGCGCAGCTCCGGTTCCAGGTCCGACCGCTCCCCTCCCGGCCAGCTCTCAGCCTCCCCTGCTGCGGTTAAGAAGTCTTCCTCTCTCAGGCCAAGACTACCAGACCTTCCTCGTCCTCCAGGGCCTTGGTCAAGTCTGGGGATCGCCACCATCATCATAAGTCGGGTTCCCGCCCTTCTGAACCCGACGTCAGGTCGGCTTCCTTGTCTCCTCGCAAGACCTTGGAGATTACCTTTCTTAAGAGACCGCAGGACCCAACGCCGGTGCGCCCGTCGTCGTCCTCTCACCACAGATCCCCGGAGCCGCCGTCGGCCAGACGACCATCACCGGCCAGGCCAACACATCATCGGACGCTGGTAGGGGGACCGGCGCCCGCTCCTGTTGAGAAGAGAACCCCGACGCCTCCGACCGACGTCGGTCAGGAGACCATAACCGAGGAGGAATTAACTCAGCTGGAGGACCAGACTGGTGACCCGGTCCTGTCGAGACGCCCAGGGAACCCTCACCAGTACCCAAGCCCCCTGTGGAGCCGACGCCGGGACCCGACGACCATCCACCGGTGCCCGACCGTCGTCGGGCCTATCCATGGTAGAAGTGAAGGAGCTGTTCACTTACTGGTGGGGCACAATAAAGAAGGACATGGTTCCCACTCCATCTCCTCTTCCTCCTACACCGATAACTCCTCCGGTTCCTGCACCCCCCCCCCATCGGGGTCGGCGGGCCGATTACCTCCTCCCCGGGAGCACAGAACACCTCCAAGGCGGAGACCAGACAAACGGAGACCTCCGTCCAAATCCTCTTCCAGGTCACCCAGCCTAAGAGGCCAGAAGGCCTGACTATCACCTTGACGGAGGACACGGGATCAGAGTTCTCAACATCCAGATCCCATCTCCCTCTCCATCCCTTCTCCGGATCCACCGCGAGATGCCAAAGTCTCCTGATGACCCTTCGTTCTCAGATATTATGAGACACATCCAAGAGAACATGGGATGGGATGCGGAAGAGCTAGACCTCGAAGGCTACGCCTTGAATCTTCGGCAGAAGGACCCCAAGCCTGTGGTGGTGCCACCCTTGGTAGACACTTTCGTGGACGTCACCGAGGCAGCGTGGAAGCGTCCACATTCGCTCCCGGCGATGCCGAAGAAAGCTGATCGCTTGCACGAGGCTCCCAGAGAAGACCAGTACTTGACTCAGCAGCCTCAGGCCGACTCTCTGGTCATTACAGCCTCACATGACCGGTCTCAGAGACCGCAACATCTGAGCACCCTGCCACCGGACCCAGAGTCCAAACAGCTGGACGCTATGGGTAGGCGCACGTATGCTTCCGCTACCTGCGCCATCAGATCCCTGAATTACTTGACCCACATGGTGCAGTTCCAAAATGCCTTGTGGGAACAGGGCCTGGATGTGGCTGAAAAACTGCCGGAAGGTGAGCAGAAGAAGGAGATGCTTCATCTCCTTCGTACGGGTTCGGACGTGGGAACCCAAGTGCTACGAGCCGCGTATGACTCCACGGACTCTTCGGCTCGAGCAGCAGCTTCAGGCGTATGCATCCTGAGATACTCTTGGTTACGCGTCTCCGGCTTTACCCCGGACGTCCAGGAGAACATCATGGACGCCCCATTTGAGGGAGAAGTCTTGTTTGGTAAGCCCTCAGAGGAGATTATTACCAAACTCCAAGAGGCCGGGAAGGCGGTGGGGTCGGTTCAGGCCATGTACCGACCCAAGCTTAGTTCCTTTCGTAGGAACCAAAGCCGATTTCATGGATGGACGCAGAGGCAACAGTCCCGCCCCGTTCCACATCAGAGAGGCTCCAGCTTTCACAGAGCCCAGGGGAAACAACCCGCAGGCCGTAGCCAGCGTACTTCCAAGCCGGTCCAGCCAGCGGGACCCTCAGCCGCCACAGCCTGACTCCTTCCGGCCCCGCCCCTCAGGATCAATGGGAAATCATGGTTGGGGGTCGCATTGCGAACTTCCTGCCGGGATGGCAGGCTATAACCACCGACAGGTGGGTTCTGCAGTTGGTTGGAAGAGGCCACTTTATAGAATTCGCAGAGAAGCCACCCTCGTGGCCTCCTTTGCTCTCCCGGTACCCGGGTCAGCACAAGTCACTGATCTGGCAAGAAATACTCGCGCTCTTGCAAAAGGGAGCGATAGAGTATGTCCCGGAGAACCAGAGAGGACAAGGATATTATTCCCACTTCTTCCTGGTTCCAAAGAAAACAGGGGACCTCCGTCCGATTCTGGACCTCAGCGACCTCAATGTGTCGGTCGCCTACAAGAATTCTGCATGGTGACTCTTCCGGGTCTCATTCCCATGCTGAAGCAAGACGCCTTCTTAGCGTCTCTAGACATGCAGGACGCATACCTGCACATCCCTATAGCTCAGGCGCACAAGAGGTTCCTGCGCTTCGAGTTTCTCGACCACCACCTTCAGTTCCGAGCCCTTCCATTCGGATTGTCATCCGCACCCAGGGTCTTTACCAAATGCATGGCAGTCGTGGCAGCATCTCTAAGGAGACAGGGCCATTATGTGTTCCCATACCTGGACGATTGGCTTCTCATGGCCGCCTCCAGAGTGGCGTTGTTACGTGCGATCCAGAGCACCCAGGACCTGTTCCGATCTCTGGGCATCCTAATCAACCACGAGAAGTCTCTCCTGGTACCGTCGCAGAAGCTGCAATTTATAGGCACCATACTGGACACCATTCAGGGAAGAGCTTTTCTTCCAGACGACAGAGCGGAGCGCATCAGATCCCTCATCAGGGAGTTATCGTCAAACAAGACCGTCCCTGCCAGGTCGGTCCTACGCTTGCTCGGACACATGGCGGCGGCCATTCCTACCATCCCTTTCGCAAGGCTCCACATGCGAGTAACTCAGTGGATGCTCAAGGTGCAATGGGATCAAAGGCAAGACCACATGCAGCATCCGGTCAGAATCACGAACACCGTGATTCGAGACTGGCAGTGGTGGCTAGACCCAGGGTTGCTCTCAACGGGCGTCCCATTTGTAGCGCCGTCCCCGGAGGTAATCCTCACCACAGACGCCTCAGGTCTAGGGTGGGGAGCACACCTGGACGGAGTGAAGTCCCAGGGTACGTGGACCCCTCTGGAGGCTCATCTCCATATCAATGTACTAGAGATGAGGGCGGTCCTTTATGCCCTGCAGGCCCTTCAGTCAGAAATCCCGCCGAGTACTCTCCTACTTCAGACAGACAACACGGCGGTGATGTATTACCTCAACATACAAGGAGGCGCACCCTCTTACCCACTCTGCAGGGAGGCCATGAGGGTGTGGGACTGGGTAATCCGACACGGCGCAAATCTGATAACTGTACATGTTCGCGGTGGACAACACGATTGCAGACGGCCTGAGTCGCTCCCAGGCCAGAGTCCACGAGTGGGAACTTCTTCAAGAGGTAGCAGAGGATCTGTTTCTTCGATGGGGAACTCCAGAGTTGGACTTGTTCACATCCCCATCCAACGCAAAACTGCCCAATTTTTGCTCGCTAGATCCAGGGCCTGGTGTTTTCTGGCGAGACGCGTTGTCCCTCTCCTGGGCGGACAGATTCCTCTACCCTTTCCCTCCCTTCCCGTTGATCCAGAGAAAACTGCGCAGGGAGCATGCAACAATAATCCTGGTGGCCCCTTTCTGGCCCAGACAGATCTGGTTCCCCTTGCTAATTCAGCTGTCCCGGGGAACCTCCGTTCTCGTTGCCGTTCAGCTCCCATTTCTTGTCTCAGGAGGAAGGTTCACTGGTCCACCCGGACTTAGGCTCACTGAACCTGCATGCATGGCTCCTAGAGACATAGCCATCTTACGTCACGGGGTCTCGCAAGAGGTTGCAGAAGTTCTTTCTGCAGCCAGAAAGCCGGCAACGCATGCGACGTACGCCATGAAATGGCACCGTTTTTGTTTATGGTCGCGAGCACGCGATTTTTCCCCTTTAGGTTGCCCTGTGGGAGTGGTGTTGGACTACCTGCTCTCCCTTTTCCGTTCGGGTCTAGCCTACTCCTCTATCAAGGTGCACCTCTGTGCCATCTCGGCCTATCACCTTCCAGTGGGACATCGCACAGTGGCACAATTAGACGCTTCTCGGGAATTTTTGAGAGGGGTGTTACACCTTAGGCCACCCATTAAGGACCCAGTGCCTCCATGGGATTTGCTCTTTGTCCTGGAACAACTCACGCTTCCCCCCTTCGAACCTGCCGTGGATTGCGAGCTGCGTTTTCTGTCGTGGAAAACGCTGTTTTTGGTTGCTGTTACTTCAGCGAGAAGAATTTCTGAGCTTCACGCACTCATGTGCAAAGAGCCTTATTTAGTTTTCCACCGGGACAAAGTATCCCTGAGGACGAATCCAAAATTTTTGCCTAAGGTGGTCTCTACACTCACTCTCAATCAGGATATTGACCTGCCGGTCTACTTCCCGAACTACTCTAATAGAGGAGAGGCACTGCTCAACACCCTGGATGTTCACCGCAGCTTGAGGTATTACCTCAACAGAACTAAACTACTTCATAGTTCTGAGCAACTTTTCGTTTCCTTTTCTGAAAGAATGATGGGCCAACCAGTATCCAAACAGTCCCTGTCTCGCTGGCTTGTCCAGTGCATCTCTTACTGTTATGATATCAAACAAAAGCCCCTCCCGGGTACAGTCCGGGGTCATTCTACTAGGGGTGTGGCCACCTCCTTTGCAGCACTCCGAAACGTCTCCACTTCTGCCATATGTGCTGCAGCCACTTGGAGCTCTGTGCATACATTTATCAGGCATTATAGCCTGGACATCGCCTCTCGGCAAAGAGCCGGCTCCGGCCTGGCAGTGCTACAGGGTCTCCTGTCCTAGATTCAGGACCTGGAATGTTTTTTCCTAGTTTCCTCCTCCCAGAATGTTGGCAGCGTTACTGCTTGGGAATCAGTCCTAATGGTGTAACCTGCTGCAAGAGCTGTGTCTCGAAGTAAGATAGTACAGTTACGTAAGAACTTACGGTAACAGTTGATCTTCGAGAACAGCTCTTGCAGCAGGTACCTTCCCGCCCACCTTCCCCCTTGGAGGAGGCATGGTTTTCGTCTTTACTATCAGGGTTTTTTCCCTTTTCACTTCTGACGGTGGATCCTCGGTCTCCCATTATGATGTCAGCCTGCGGCCGGAAGTCTCCAGCGGGAGAACTGGGGAATCGGGCGGGACCACCCCCTTATGTACTACGTCGGAGGCGGGACCGACGTCGGGGGCGGTCCCCGCTGAAGATAGCTAGCTAGAATTTTTCCGTGGGGTCCTGACGCCTGCCGGCTTCAGTCCTAATGGTGTAACCTGCTGCAAGAGCTGTTCTCGAAGATCTACTGTTACGGTAAGTTCTTACGTAACTGTACTTTTCCTCCCCAAGGCTCCCAGCATTAGGGTAACCACCTTCCACCCCCCATCCTGACCCCTCTTCTTAGCATCACCAATAGTACTTGCCATTTGTCCTTTGTCGCTGTTATGGGGTAAGCTCATGTGGTTTCCCAACCTGTGGTCTCTGCATATCTCTTCCCCAATTGCCACCCCCACTCCTAGTTTAAATTCCCAACTTCCTCTATGTACTCCTCCATCCTCTGTTTCAACACTTTCTTTCCCTCCTCACTCAAGTGTAGTCTGCCCTTGGCATAGAGACTACTGTCCTCCCAGGTCCCCCCCCCAACAGCCCATACCCTTTAGCACAACACCAGGTTCTTAGCCATCTGTTAAATTCCTCTATTCTCAGCTTTCTTGCTGTGCTTGCCTTTGGCACTGGAAGCATCTCTGAAAAAGTTACAGATCTTCCTGCCCCCTCACTTAATTGTGCTAGTTCCTCAAACCTCCTCTGGACTATATCTACTGTCTTGTCAGCCAGGTCATTTGTCCCAAGATGTATAATTAAATGAGGCTTGTCCCTACCCCTTCTAGCATATTTCAGAACAGATTGTGTTGTAGAAGATTAGCCCCCATGACTAATCCCCACATTGATAGCCCATTCCCTGTAATGTGCAAAATTACCCCCATGACTGATCCCTATACTGGTAGCCCATCTCCTGTGTTGTTGAAGATTACCCCCATGATTGATCCCCACACTGGTAGCCCATCCCCTCTTTTGTGCAAGATGATCCCCACACAGATAGCCCCATCCCCTGTGTTGTGCCAGATTACCTGCCCATGACTGATCCCCACACTGATATCCCATCCCCTTTGTTGTGCAAGATTACCCCCATGACTGACCCCCACACTGATAGCCCCATCCCGTTTTGTGCCAGATTACCTGCCCATGACTGATCCCTGCACCGATAGCCCATCCCGTGTTGTGCAAGATTATCCACATGACTGATCCCCACACTGACAGCCCATCCCGTGTTGTACAGGATTACTTCCCCATGACTGATCCCCACACCAGTAGACCATCCACTGTGTGACATAGATATTGTTGGCATAATATAAGGGCCTATGGACTACCCAGTCTGCCCATTTGACTTCGTAAGATCACTTAAGTTTTTCTAAAGGTCTGTTGCCCCTTACCCCTGACCTCCAGGATTCCCTTATGTCTGTCTCATGCATTCTTAAATCCTGTGATTGTTTCAGCCCCCACCATTTCCTCAGGCAGGGTGTTCCACTTGTCCACCACCCTTTTTTGTGAATAAATTCTTCCTCATGTTTCCTTTGAATTGCCTTCCCTCCAACTTCCATCTCATGCCCTCTAGTCCTGGAACATATTTTTCGCTGGAAAATAGTGTTTTCCTCAACCCTGTTCCTCCACATAAGGTACTTGTGTGTCTCTGTCATATCCCCTCTCTTCCTTCTCTCCTCCAGGGAGTACATATTCAGGTCCTTCATCCTGTCCTTGTAGGACTTGTGATGCAGTCTCTGTACTATCCTTGTTGCCCTCCTCTGAACCTTCTCCACCCTATGTCCTTACATAGGTAAGGTCTCCAGAACTGGACACTGTACTCCAGGTGGGGCCTCACTAGTGTCTTGTATAGAGGAATTATGACCTCCCTTTTTTGCTGGTGATGCTCCTGCCTATGCATTCCAGCATCCTGCTTCCCTTACTTGTCGCCTTCTCGCACTGCTTCCCAACCTTGAGGTCATCAGAGATGATAACCCCAAGGTTCCTTTCCTACTTGTTGCATGCTGTGTCCTTGCACCCCAACTGATATGGTGTTCCAGGGTTTTTGTGCCCCATATGTATTATTTCGCACTTTTTTTTGCATTAAATTTCAACTGCCAAACCCCTGACCATTCTTCAAGTTTCTGCAGGTCCCTCATTCTGTCTACACCCGGTTACAGAGCTTCGTGTTGTCAGCGAACAGGGAAATTCTGCCATCTAGGTCCATTGTCGGAGGTGAAGATGTTGAATAGCACCGGTTCCAGCACTGACCCATGCAGCACCCCACTGGTCACTCTTCCCTCTATGGAGTGATAGCCATTTACCACCACCTTCTGTGTCCTGCCACCTACCCACCATGTTACAGTACTGCCCACTCCCATATTCCCCAGTTTAACAGCCTTCTATGCGGCAGAGTGTCAGAGACCTTGCTGAATTCCAGATAGGCCACATCCACTGCCCTCCCCGACCCACCTCCCTAGTCACCCAGTCAAAAAATTCAGCAAGGTTGGTATGGCATGACCTCCCCCCAGTGAAACCATGCTGCCTTGGGTCCTGTAGTCCATTGGCAACCAGATGATCTTACTTCGAGAAACAGCTCATGCAGCAGGTTACACCATTAGGACTGAAGCCACCAGGTGGCAGGACCCCACGGAAAACTTCTAGCTAGCTACACCCAGCGGGGACAGCCCCTGACACGGCTTCCGACATCAGACACATCATAAGTGCTGGGCGCTCCCCAGCATCCTCAGTTCTTTCCGTCACGCCTTGTAAGCATCAGCTCCATGGACACCATCAGCTAATGGTCGATGCCAGAACTTTAGAATTTTCAGTGATTTTCTTCCATTACCCTTTCTCCCTTCGCATGTCTTCTTCCCGACCCCTTCAGCCGAAGAATGCCCCTCCAAGTGCTCATGTGGCATGCAGATCCCGTTTGAAGACAAACATATGGCCTGCGTCCTGTGCCTAGACCCAGACCATGACACCAAGGCCTGCATGATTTGCCAGCACTTCAATAATCGCACTAGGATCTGCCACCAGAAGGCACTTGAAAATTTTCTTCTGGAGCAAAAAGTGAAATGGAGAGGGATTCATCCTCCTGGGGTGGAATCGTCCCACAGGTCAGGGAAACACAAAGAAAAGAGAAGGGAGAAGGATAGAGAGAGATCCCTGAACTGCACCTCGGACTCCTGGGCCAGCTTGGGCTCGAACTGCTCAGACAGGTCCCCTTCATGAGCAAAGTCCCAGCCCCCATCGGTCAAGATCTAGACGTCCAGTAGGCCAGGTACTTTTTCTTTTTAAGATCTGGCCTAAGGATTCCTTTAGCCTGCCTGTAGGTTCCTCTAGCCGGTCTGAGACCTCAGACAGGCATCACAAACTGTCATCCAAGTTGGCTGCCAAGGTAAGCCCTGACTCCCTGAACTGGCGTCGGGACATCAACCAGAGATCGGTCTTCCAACCTCCAAGGGGCCCCTCGGAAGTGCCCGTTAGGCATACCACTGTGCTGACATCCTTAAAGCGGATGTCGGACACTAAACGTTCTGCTGACCAGACGACCGCCAAGCGTCCGAAGGACCCAACGCCCCCCCCCCACTGTCCGCACCAGGCACTGGACGCCGGGGTCTGTCGGAAGACGATGTTAAGGACGTCGGAGCCCAGCAGGCTACCGACGACCAGACTTCGGTGACATGGACCCACTATTGCCTCAGGATCCGACGATGGACCAGTCCACCCCTCAAGGACCAGAGCCAGGTCCCCCAGCAGGGAAACCACCAACGCTGGGACAGTTGTCTGGCTTAAATATTGAGGAGGTCAAAGAATTGTTCTCCTATTGGTGGGACACCATCCGAAAAGATGGAGTCCCCCACAAAGCCTATAGAGAAGACCCCACCTCTCCAAGGAGGATACTCCCCTGCCTAGGGGCAGGTCTCGGGGTGGGGGGGAGTGAGCAGGAAATCGTAACAGGTACCGCTCCAGAACCCCTTCACAAACACCTAGCTCACACAGGCATAAGAAGCCTCATGGAAGGTCTCGTTCTTCATCAGAAGGGTCCCGCCAGGACACCTCAGATACTTCCAGATCACCCTCTGCTTTCAATGTCCTTTCGCCCGATCCCAGGGATCGGCCTAGGTCCCCCAGATGACCCCTCATTCAAGGACATAATGAGGCACATCCAAGAGAATATGGGCTTGGACACTGAAGAACTGGACCCTGAGAGGCAACGCCTGGCCAAATACCTCCGGCAAAAAGATCCGAGCCTGTAGTGGTTCCGCCTTTGGTGGATACCTTCCAGGATGCCACCAAGGCCCCTGGAAGCACCCATATTTCTCACTCATGGTCCTTAAAAAGGCAGACCACCTGTATAGGGCCCGGCAGAGGACCCATATTTGGGCAGCAACCTGTGGCAGATTCATTGGTTATTACTGCCACCCACGACAGATCTCAGAGGCTCCAACACCTAAGTACACAGCCCCCAGATCAGGAATCCAAGCAACTGGACTCCATAGGGAGATGCATGTATGCGGTGGCCACCTGCTCCATAAGGTCTTTAAACTGCCTGACTCATATGGTGCAGTTTCAGAATCCACTATGGGAGCAAGGACAAGACTTTCTGAAAGATCTCCCGGAAGGAAACAAAAAAGAAGAGCTTCTTAACCTTTTTAAGACTGGCTCTAATGTTGGGACACAGGTCCTTCGGGCTGGCTATGCTTTGGCAGACTCTGCGGCTAGAGAAGCGGCAACCAGGGTCAGCCAGGAGTGTCTCCGGCTTTACACCAGATGTCCAGAAGTGCATCCTGGATGTGCCATACAATGGGTCCGTCCTTTTCGGAGAGGAATTGGAAAGAGTCATTACTAAGCTACAAGACGCTGGCAAAGCTGTACAGTCCGTACAAGCCATGTACAGACCAAGACAGAGGCCCTTTCGGAAGGGCCAGAACAATTTTCATGGCAGACAGGGTCAACAACAACCCCCGATCTGGCCAGCAGCCCAGGGGCAATTTCAGCTGCAAGGGTCAGCCAAAATTTACCGGAGGCCAGGGACAGCGGAATGCAAAGCCTAACCAGCCTTCCGGACAGAACCCCGCACAGCATGACTCCTTTCAGACCCCTGCCCCCGGATCAAAGAGAAGAAAGGGTCGGGGGTCACTTCATGCACCACCTTCCCGGGTGGCAGAGGATAACCTCCGACCAGTGGGTCCTACAGCTCATCAGACAAGGGCACTCTACAGAGTTCCTCGACCACCCACCCCGTCAAGGCCGCCTATGTGCTCCCGTTACTCGGGCCAGCATGCCCTGCTCATTCAGCAGGAAATCTCTGCCCTCCTAGAAAAAAGAGGCCATAGAAGTAGTCCCATATAACCAGAGAGGAAGGGGATACTATTCCCACTTCTTTCTGGTCCCAAAGAAGATGGGGGATCTATGCCCGATACTGGATCTCAGCGATCTTAACACCTCAGTAGCATACAAACGCTTCCGCATGGTCACTCTTCCAGGTCTCCTCCCCATGCTCAGACAAAATGCTTGGCTAGCGTCATTGGACATGCAGGACACATATCTCCATCTCCCCATTGCTCAACCACATCGGAGGTTTCTGGGGTACGAGTTTCTGGGTCGTCACTACCAGTTTTGTGCCCTCCTATTTGGTCTCTCATCGGCACCACAGGTTTTCACCAAAAATGCTTAGCGGTAGTGGCAGCAGCCCTCAGGAGACGAGACCACTATGTTTTTCCCTACCTGGACAACTGGCTTCTCATGGCTCCAGCTCACAAGGAACTGATCAGGGTGATACAGGACACTCGCTCCCTATTCGAGTCGCTGGGTATCACCATCAATCAGGAAAAATCATCATTGGTTCCCACTCAGACTACAGTTTATAGGCGCAGTACTAGATAACCGCCAGGGCAAAGCCTTTTTGCCAGAGGACAGAGCGGAACGCATACGGGCTCTGATACGGTCCATCAGTATGAGGAAGCAGGATCTTACTTTGAGAAACAGCTCTTGCAGCAGGTTACACCATTAAGAGCTTATCCATTAGGTAGGGAAATGGGCAGACTAGGTGGGCCAAGCGGTCCTTATCTGCCATCAAATTCTATGTTTCTATACTGGTAGCCCATCCCCTGTGTTGTGCAAGATTGCCCTCCTCTCCCGTGACTGATCCCCGCACTGGTAGCCCATCCCCTATGTTGTGCAAGGTTACCCCCCCATGACCAATCCCCACACTGACAGTCTGTCCCTTGTGTTGTACAAGGTTACCTCCCCACGGCTGATCCCCACACTGGTGGGCCATCTCTTGTATTGTGCAAGATTACCCCCATGACTGATCCCCACACCAATATCCCATCCCATGTCTTGTGCAAGATTACCCCCATGACTGAGCCCCACAACATTAGCCCATCCCCTGTGTTGTGCAAGATTACCCTCGTGACTGAGCCCCACAACAATAGCCCATCCCCTGTGTTGTGCAGGATTTACCCCATGATTGATCTTTACACCGATAGCCCGTCCCTTGTATTGTGCAAGATTACCCCATGACTGATTCCCACAACGACAGCCCATCCCCTGTGTTGTGCAAGATTTATCCCATGACTGATCCTTATACCGCTAGCCCATCCCCTGTGTTGTTCAAGATTACCCTCCATGACTGATCCCCAAACTGGTAGCCCATCTCCTGTATTGTGCAAGATTACCCCCATGACTGATGCCCACACCAATATCCCATCCCCTGTGTTGTGTAAGATTTGCCCCCATAACTGAGCCTCACACCAATAGCCCATACCCTGTGTTGTGCAAGATTTACCCCTATGACTGATCCTTACACTGATTGCCCATCCCCTGTGTTGTGCAAGACTACCCCACACTGGTAGCCCATCCCCTGTGTTGTGCAAGATTACCCCCATGACTGATCCACACACTGAAAGCCCATCCCCTATGTAGGCCATCCCAGTGTTGTGCAAGATTATCTCCTATGACTGGTCCCACTCAGACAGCCCATCCCCTGTGTTGTACAATATTATACCTGCATGACTGATCCCCGCACCAATAGCCTATGCCCTGTGTTGTGCAAGATTAACCCCATGACTGAGCCCCACACTGATAGCTCAGCCCCTGTATTGTGCAAGATTACCCCCCATGACTGATCTCCATACCGTTAGCCCATCCCCTGTGTTGTGCAAGATTTACTCCCCCCATGACTGATCCCCACACCGATAGTCCATCCCTGTATTGTGCAAGATGTACTCCCCCCATGACTGATTCCCACACTGGTAGCCCATTCCCTGTGTTGTGCAAAATCACCCCCATGACTGATCCCCACAGACGTATAGCCCATCCCCTGTGTTGTGCAAGATTACCCACCATTACTGATGCCCACACCGATAGCCCATCCCTGTGTTCTGCCAGATTACCCCCCATGACTGATCCTCACACTGGTAGCCCATCCTCCATGTTGTGCAGGATTACACCCCATGACTGATCTCCACACCGATAGCCCATCCCCTGTGTTGTGCAACATTACCCTTCTCCCCATATGACTGATCACCACACTAATAGCCTGTCCACTGGGTTGTGCAAGATTACCCCCCATGACTGATCCCACAATAGCAGCCCATCCCCCGTATTGTGCAAAATTAACCCCCCATGACTGATCCCCACACTGGTAGCCCATCCCCTGTGTTGTGCAAGATTGCTCCCTATGACTGATCCCCACACCGATAGCCCATCCCCTGTGTTGTGCAAGATTGCCCCTCTATGACTGATTCCACACTGGTAGCCCATCCCGTGTGTTGTGCAAGATTACCCCATAACTGATCCCCACACTGGTGGTCCATCCCCTGTGTTGTGCAAGATTATCCCTCTATGACTGATTCCACACAGGTAGCCCATCCCCTGTGTTGTGCAACATTACCCCCATGACTGAACCCTACACTGGTGGTCCATCCCCTTTTGTTGTGCAAGATTACTCCCTATGACTGATCCCCACACCAATAGCCCATTTTCTGTGTTGTGCAGGATTACACCCCATGACTGATCCCCACACTGTTAGCCCATCCCCTGTTTTGTGCAAGATTACCCCCATGACTGATCCACACACCAACAGCCCATCCCCTGTGTTGTGCAAGATTACCCCACATGACTGATCCCCATACCGACAGCTCATCCCCCGTGTTGTACAAAATTATCCCCCCCCCCATGACTAATCCTCATACTGGTAGCCCATTCCCTGTGTTGTGAAAGATTACTCCCCATGACTGATCCCTACACTAATAGCCTATTCTCTGTGTTGTGCAAGATTGCCCTCATGACTGACCCCCACACCCATAGCCCATCCCCTGTGTTGTGCAAGTGTACTTCCCATGACTGATTCCTGCACCGATAGCCCATCTCCTGTGTTGTGAAAGATTATCCCCCATGACTGATCCCCACACTGGTAGCCCATCCTGTGTGTTGTGCAAGGTTACCCCATGAATGACCCCCATACTGGTAGCCCATCCCCCGTGTTGTGAAGATTAGCCCCTTGACTGATCCCCACACTGATAGTCCATCCCATGTTGTGCAAGATTACCCCCATGTCTGATCCCCACACTAACAGCCCATGACTGATCCCCAGACTAATTGCCTGTCGTCTGTGTTGTGCAAGTTTACTTCCCGTGACTGATCCCCACACCGTAGCCCATCCCCTGTGTTATGGAAAATTACTCCCCATGACTGATCTCCACTCCGAGAGCTCGGCCCCTGTTGTGCAAGATTATCCACCCCCCCCCCCGATGTCAGAAGATTAGCGGTGTTGTGTTGCACAACATTATCACACACGTTCGCCCTTCCCCCCCCCAATCC
Source organism: Neoceratodus forsteri (assembly GCA_016271365.2). Taxonomy (NCBI): domain Eukaryota; kingdom Metazoa; phylum Chordata; order Ceratodontiformes; family Ceratodontidae; genus Neoceratodus; species Neoceratodus forsteri. The sequence goes on from CM028131.1 coordinate 1,576,320,614, forward strand.
ATGACAGATTCTGACACTTGGTGTTTGTTCTGTGTGTTGGACAACATAGTACATTTAAAAAAATCTTACCTTTTCCACCACCACCACTACCATTTCAAGGAAAACTGCGCTTGACCTGTAAGTTATGTTCTCGTGTAGAAGCTGATTTTTAAATACTGCTTTGAATTCTGTTACTGTTTTATCTCCACAGGCTTTTTAGTTGTTCTGGTGGGTGTTTCTGGTTTACTCACAGGTATTAGGTGCCATTTTAGAACTGTATGTTATTATTTATGTTACGTGCTCGACTCTTCTATTGTTGGCACAATACATGTTGTTCTGCTATAGAACGCTGTGCTTGAGAGGGACATAAACTACATCACACAGTTCTAAAATGGTGGATAACACCAAAGTGTAACCAGTATCTTAAAAAAAAAAAAAAAGCTTCTACTGAAAAAAATTGCTTTAAGTTTAATTGCAGTTCTCCTTTAAACTTCAGTACTGTTGAAGATGTCGGCTGCCCTACGCAGTCATACAGCTCCTTCCAAAGCAGGGGTTAAAGACTTTACTTTATTGCCTTTTAAAATTTTCTTTAACTTTAACAAAAAAAACACAGGTCTTACGCATTTTGCAAGAATCCATCCTCCTTTTTTCACACTTCCAAACTGGTTTGTTAGAATATTGTGAGGGACCCATACACCAGCACAGAAGGCTGTGTTTACATGAGGAAAAAAAATGCAGAATCAGTGTTTGATTTATTTTGTCATGCAAACTTGCCGGCAAATATTTATAAAGGCCCCCAGTATGGAGTTTGTTCTACCATCTTATGCATGCTGAGTGTGTGCTAAGATGGGGACTGTGGTAACAGCAAAAGGAGAACAACCGTTTCATTTTCTTGTCTACTTTCCATTACCGTATTACCCCCTGAGGGCCTAGCCACTGGCCTGCAAATCCCAGCAGTCTCATTTCTGCTGTAATGATGGTGAGTGCCTGAGTGTATTGGTGACTCTCAGTTGGACAGTGGCATGGATTTCTCCCCACTTTTGTCCTCCCAGTCATTAATGCCTTAGGAATCCAGCTGATGCTGTGCAGCACGCATAGTTTGTGCCACAATGCTCAAAACCTAAAAGTAAGCAAGTAACAAAAACCCCAAAAAGATAAAACTAAAGTTATCGAGATTAGACTTGTAATCATAACCACCTCAAAGTCGGTCATTTCCTTGGTTTAATGACCAGCTGGAGGGAGGTGGCCTTCGGCACCACCCATCCCCACAGCAGGTAGTTAATCCCTTGGAAGTGACTGGCTTCTCGGTAGTTATTGCTTACAAAGTGCATAGATAATAACTCACCTCCATCCATGAAGAACAAGCTGAAATTTGTGGAGAGGTTCGCCAGCTGTTTGTCACCTACACTGAAGCCGCTTCTGGCAGACCTGCAGCCAAACGGACCATAGCAAGATGGATTACATAATGCATAGGTCTGTGCTATGAGTTGGCGGACAGCAGCCAAACGGACCATAGCAAGATTGATTACATCATGCGTAGGTCTGTGCTATGAGTTGGCGGGCAAGGAGCCTCCCAAAGGGATAAGAGCACATTCTACCCTCCATACTGCTGCGTCGGTGGTTGCTTCAGGGACATCCCTATCCAGGAAATCTGTCGGGCTGCTACCTGGAAGAAAGCAGACACCTTTATCACCCATTACCGCATCGCCCTTGAGTCATGCCGGGATGCTGGTTTTGGGGCCTCAGTTCTCTAATCTCTGTTCCCTAAGTAGGGGGTGTGCGCCCTGCCTCCCTCCTCCTGGAGTACTGCTAGGAGTCTGCCAATAAGTGTGGATGAACAACATATCCATGATCCTAGAAGAACAGGTTACTCACCTGTAACAATAGTTCTAGGAGTGGTATATGTTGTTCATCCGCAGCTCTACCTCCGACCTCCCTGGCCAGACACACAACCTTGCTTCCAGCAGGCTAAGATCTGGCGTCATGGGGCGGAGCCGAGGTATATACCACCTGGGTGGGTGGGAGGAGCCAGCTTGAAGACTTCCGGCAAGATTTAAAGTGGAAGGGGACTTGCCAATAAGTGTGGATGAACAAGATATACCACTCCTAGAACTACTGTTGCAGGTGAGTAACCTGTTCTTACTGCACACTGAGTGAGTGTGGTGTCATCGTGGGCACAAGAGTGAAACTCAGATGTGGTTATGATGTCACCACATTCGTGAAGTGTAAAGTTACCTGCGAGTTCTTGACTGAGGTTTTTTTATGATATGGAATATAAAATCAGCCAGTTTTATAAACAATCTGCTTTTTCTGTGACACAAGGCTGTTTTATTTTTTTTTACTGTTTTTCATTTTAGTGAAAGAACTTGTGAAATGGGCTTAGATTTAGCTGCCTTAATCAGTTCGCACTCCAAATCATGTATCTGGTTGGCTGGAGCACAACTCTGATTAGGACAGCTGTGTAGAGAAATAATTCATGTTCAAAATTGTGAATTATTTCTCGGAATGTTCCAAAATGTGGGTTATCAGTTTTCGAACGCACTGATAAAACCGGCTGAGTGAAGTCCTATCTCGACACTGCCTGACTGCTCCAGGTCCTCTTGGCTTTTAACACGCCTGTTGGTTCAAAGAGAAAATGCCTTAATACACGAACAAGAAGATGACCTGTGAAAGGAGGTCAAAAGGTCACAGTTGTGCAACACTAAATTTAATAATGTTGATGACTGACATATAAAAAGCCCAAACAACTTTAGTGCTGTTATGTAAATACAGATGTAAAACAATGTGACAAAGTCTAATAAAAAAACATGGTAACATTGCAGGCTTAAAGGACAAAGGCATTAGCAGAAAAATGCATATCACTCCATTCTTATAGATATAGTTCACAGTGCGTGTCCACGTAAAAACCTCCAGTACAAAAGGTACCAAAATATTTTTTTGTTTTTGGGGTAGCTAGCAGGGATAGACTGGGCTCAGGTCAGAATTGCCCCTGCTCTTGATGCTGCCCTCGAAATCGTCATAAACTACTTCACTTCTGTCGCCAGTAGGCATGCCCCCCTCCAACAGATGAGGGTCAAAGGTCAGCATGCCAAATGGTTAACTAGGGAGTTCAGATCACTCATGAGGTCTAGGGATAAGGTCTGGGACAACTTTAAATCCTCCAGTCTCACTGAGCATTGGTTATGCTTTCTCTGCATTACAAATTGAAAAAGGAACTGAAATTGGCCAGACGAAAGTCCCTTAGGGATCTACAAGCTTCAAATTTGTCTAACCCAATAAAATTCTGGACACAAATCAATGCCCTCTTAAAAGGTAAAAACTCTTTAGGGGATACTGACCTAATATGAAATGGCATCCGGAGACCCATCCGAAGCCGTTAATGGGATTAATGCATATTTTACAGATCTTAACAAACATAGAAGTCTTTTGGATTGACCCCACCCCCAACTGAACACGAGTAATGTGCCAGGCCACCGACTGCAATTTCATTTCAAATTCATCTCTCAGAAAGATGTCCTCAATCATCTACTGAAGGTGAATGCCGTGGGTGAAGCTGGCTATGACAAGCTTACCCCCAACCTGTTAAGATTAGCTGCCCCTGTCACAGCCTCCCCATCACCTGGATCTTTAATAGATCACAAATTGAGGGGAGAGCACCCTCCCTGTGGAAAGTGGCCTTAGTCACCCCGGTGCACAAAAGTGGACCCCAGGAGCTTATGGAAAATTACTGTCCCAGTTCCATCTTCCCAACGCTAAACAAAATCCTAGAAAGGTTAATTTATAACCAAATACAGGACTACCTAGAGAAGTATGATATCCTGGCCCCTGAACAGCATGGGTTTAGGAAGCATCATAGGATAGACACTGCCCTTGTCAGCCTGACCAGCTCCATCCTGAGTTCCGTAGATCAAGGACTCCTAGTTGGTGCAGTCGTTATAGACCTAACCAAAGCTTTTGATTTGGTGAACCACCAACTGTTAATCGGTAAGCTGGAATCTATGGGTCTAGATGACTGGTCCTGAAAATGGCTTACGAGCTATCTCGAGGGCAGATTTCAAATAGTAAGGTGGAGAGGTACTCTCTCTGATCAATGGCCCATCCTAGATGGAGTCCCACAAGGCTCCATTCTAGGGCCTTTATTATTTTCATTATTCATAAATGATCTCCCCCAACACACCGGAGGGTCCAATGTCACTCTATACGCCGACGCAGTACTCTATAGAACCGCCCTAAACGTAGCCAGCCTCAGTGAGCAACTAGGCAAAGACCTCTTGTCACTCGAAAGCTGATTCCACTTAAACTCATTCTCAACAGGGAAAAAAACTAAGGCTATGTTGTTTGGGCCAAGGAATCTTGGCTCGGACCACACTACAAAACTATCACTCAGCCTCTCTTATCAAACAAAGGTTGAGGTAATCAGCTCCACTAATTACCTAGGGGTCTACCTTGACCAAAATGGTACCTTTAAAACTCGCATTCGATACCTAACCAAAACTATTAACCAAAAGGTAGGCCTTATGTACCGGCTTAGTCCTTTCCTTATCACAGAATCCCGGACTAAAATTGCTAAAAGCACCCTCCTCCCTACCCTTCTCCATGGGGCTCCAGTGCAACAGTCGCTCAGGAGTACGGGTCTACAGATGCTTAGGTCCCTTTATCACAGGATAGCCAAGTTTGCCAGCTCAGCCCGGTCCCATGACCACCATTGTCTAGTCTTGAGGTTCCTTGGGTGGACGTCACTTAAAGGGAAACTGAATTACCCCTCCCTATGCCTAGCCTACAAAATAATGTAGAATAGTACCCCCCGCCTCAAAAATCTGCTGCAGCTTAAGCTATGTACCCGATCCTTAAGGTCCTCAGAATGTGGTCTGCTCCAGGTGCCAAGAGTCAGGACCTCCTGTGAGCGCGCAATCCTTCTCCACCTCCATCCCTTCCCCGTGGAACTCGCTCCCTTCCTGTATCCAGTCTTCTGCTTCCCTGAGTGGCTTCAAAAAAGGAACTCAAGTCCCACCTACTGAGTTTGAGCCAGTGTTCCTGTTACAAATATGGTATCGATCCTGCTGACATGAACCTGTTTGTACTTAAATCGCAATGTGCTACTTAAATAACAATGTATAGCCTGTATCTGACTCCATTTTGCTGTTGATTGTTAGCTATGTGTTACAACCGACTAATAATTTGATTTATCCCTCTGTATGGCCTGTCTCACATGCTCTGCGATGTATATAATGTACAAATGTAATGCTTTATGTTACCTGTAATTAACTCTGTGTCGCCCCTGAAAAAGGGACCCCTGTTCTCAGTGGGCCTACCCAGTTACCAAAATTAAATAAATAAATAATAAGAGTTCATACTGAAATTGCAGACCCAGAAGATTTTTTTTTTTCGACTATCTTTCGCTCTGGTCACGGTCCCAGGAGTCTCTCTCAGGCATCCAACCCGTGTCCTGCCCTGCCTGAAGCCCCCCCCATCCGTACCTTCCTTACCTCCGCCCCCGCCTCGCAGCTTAACCCCTCCAGGGTGGGCCACCCCTCCTTCCTTGGGCGCACTTCAAACCATAGACTTAGCTGCTGATGTGGGCCCCAGGCGGAGGATCTGTGAAGGTTGGCGAGGTCGGGCCCAGCAGTGGGCATGGGGGTTGGTGCCATCGCCTACCCTGGGACCGGGTTTTTCCGTGTTCTGACCCTTTCCCCATGCATGGGCACGCCTCGACGCTATCTGGTGCAGGGCAACCCTGCCAGCATTGGCCATGCTAGTACGTGCCTGCCCAGCTTGCTGCAGTACCTCCGGTCTCCACCAGGGGTCTCTTTCTCCCCAGGCCATCCCATCCCCTCGATCCAGGGAGGAGAGCACCACGTGGGCGCTCAGTCCTCAACCCTTCCCCTGCCGAACCCCAGCGCCCGAGTCCGTTCCCGAACCCGGGTCACCTGCGCGAGGTGTGGCATCCAGTGCCTCACCCCTCAGCGCCACCGAGCCGTCACAGACCCACAAGTTAACCCCCCCGAAATTACCTCCACAGCTGATAAACTCCATTGGAAACCGGGGGTTAAAACAAGAAAAATATTTTTTAATGTTATTTATAAAGATATTTATGTATTCTGAAGAAAAGCACAAATAGCTGGAAACCATTCAGTTTTTCCATCCAAGAATAGGAACAACCTGTTAGGTGAAAGGGAAAGAAAGAGGGAAGGAAAAACCACAAAAATGATAAAAACAGACTTATATTATACTCATAAAAAGGGGATACATTCACAGTATCCGGTGTAGCAATCCACTTAGTCTCACACTGGAGCACTACTCCTAGTCACAACCACACTCCATTGGGTTGACAAAATCAGTGCCACTGCATCCCAGCATGGAAGGATCACAGTTGTGCGCCTCCCCAAAGTGCACACCCAGGGCTCTGTCAGGGCTCTCAGTTCTTCACAACCCTGACATGCTCTTGGATGCAACATGTGAAGTGCCTAACATGCCGTCCAGCGTAGAGAGGTGGACTTAGTCAGTATAAGAATTCAAATTAGCTTTTCCCCCTGAACTTAGGTGACAGAAATGTTCACCTGTTACTTTGACTTTACAGATGCTGCATTTCTTACGTTTAAAATAAGCTTTCCTGTTCACGCAACAGCTTCATTCAAACACTTCACTAGGGAAGTGGCATCTTCACCAAACAATCCACCAAGTTACGTGCTCTTAAAAAAAGCACCAGCAGTACAGCCTAGAGGTTAGAGTAATGAGCTGTGAACGAGCTAGGTACATCCAGTAGACCTGGGTTTCATTCCCACAACTTCTACTTGCATACTGTGCAACTCTGGTCAAGTCACTTAGCCACTCCAGTGCTCCTGGGTCACCCCCTGTAAATGGGCCTTGTGGCCCAATGTGCCTCACCCAGTTACCAAAAAAAAGAAAAGTCACTGTAGGAGTTGAGCTGGTAACAGTGGACAGGAGTTTATCTTCAGCTTGACTTGTCTACTACTTTTTTGATTATTTTCTAACTTTGATTACCTTATTATATTCCATTTCCTAACATGATTTTCTGCATGTTATCATCATCTTACTGTCCAGGCATCAGGTAAACTCCACCGCCCCACCTTGGAAGCCACAGCATGTTGATGAAATGTTGGTGGAGTTGTCGGCAGTGTCCCAATGCAGTTGCCAACCGCACCTTAATTTGGCACTTTTGCATATTAAATATTTCTTTGTTTTCAGATTACAATACCTCTGAGCCTGAGGCTGTTTTACAGAGGTTGCACGTTGAAAGAGAAATACAATAAAATATAACATTATACAGTATAATACAACAATTAGCACCAGAGTGTTACAATAACAAGAGTACAATGTTCTGACAGGCACTAAAGGGTAGACAATAAAAAATACATTTTGGAATAAGTATAAAATAGATGAACACAGAGCAGCCATCAATGGCCTTGTTGTTTGAGAGGGAGAAAACAGAATGGGGAGGGGTAATGTCAGAGGGGATCAGGAAAAAATGATGGGGGGGCCATAGGAGAGGACTGGTCTAGGGAGGCATGGCCAGTGGGAGAGGGGGAAACAAGCATGGGGGGATGGGGATGGTGGACGGGATACAGGCTTATGTTTACAAGGGGGTGGGATGGTGGACAAGATACAGGTCTATGTTAAACAAGCGGTAGGGAGATAGGCAGTGGGGCTGCAGTAGCATAGAGGGGGAGGAGTAGGGGATATGCAATAGAGGCAACAGGGTGAGATTTCCCAATGATTGGACAATCACATCTGCCAAGTGCAGCAAGATGTAGGCGCGGAGTTTATATTTGAAAGGGCCCAACTTGGATACTGACAGGATAGCAGCTGGTAGGTAATTTAGCCAGGGGGGGCGCCCGATAGGCAAAAGAGCATTGTGCCTGCGTAGTGCGGCAGAAAGGTACGAGAAGCACTTGTCTTGACATACCTCAGGTTGTATGTGGGTTGATTGCTTGTTTAAGAAGATCTTGTATTACTGTGGGGGTTTGTCCAAGACAGGTGTTTTTTGAGAGGAGGCAGGTCTGGTATTTTACTTGTCCCGTGAGGTTCAACCAATTTGTTTGTATAGGTCGCAGGTATGGGTGAGACAGTGTGCACCCGTGATTAACCTGCAAGCTTTATTAAGGGCTAGGTTGATCCTTTTGAGCACAGTGTCCGTTGCCGCACTATATATAACTAGCCCGTAGTCAATAATGAAGACTATGGAGCTGTTGACCACAAGTTGGAGGGCATTGGAGGTTAGGCAATGTCTGTGCTGGTATAGCAGACCAATCCTAGCAGTTACTGCTTTAGCAGCTTGATCTGTATGGGTGGCATAGGACAGTGAACTATCAAGGGTTATGCCTAGGTATTTGAAATATGGGACTGGCTCAAGTGTGTCCCCCCCCCCTACTGTTCCGGATGGTAAGCCTGTGCAACTTGTGTTTCTTGTGGATGTTACTGAAAAGCGTAGTTTTTGTTTTTTTGTAGTTCATAAGGAGTTTGTGTTTTGAGAACCAATCCTCAACAGATGCAAAATGAAGTTGGAGCTGGGTCTCCAGGAGATTTGGGTCCGATTGGCTGGAGAAAATTGCTACATCTTCCGCATAGAGTAAGATGTTGGAGCTTGCCTCAGGGTGGTTATTAAGGAACAGTTAAAGAGTAATGGCCTAGTATTGAGCCTTGAGGAATACCAGAGCAAACTGGGCGACTGTCTGAGAGAACGCCATTTATTTTTACTTGTTGGGATCTGCTGTCCAGATAGCTATTGAACCAGCCTACGGTTTTGTGCAAAAGTCTAGTGGTGGAGAGTGAGTTTAGCAGAATGGTGTGGTTTACCATGTCGAAAGCTTTAGTGAGGTCGATGTAAATTGTCCCCACTAAGTGGTCTTGATCAGTTGCGTTATGAATATAGCTGGTGCATTTGAGCAGGGCAGTGGTGGTACTGTGTGCTTTATGGAAACCGTGCTGTTGTGGGCACTGGATCTTGTATTTCTCTAGATACTTGGTGAGCTGGTCTGACACAATCCTTTCCAATGCTTTTGAAAGGGGGGGATGGATTGAGATTGGGAAGTAGTTTGTATGGAGGGCACGGTCACCATTTTTGAAGACGAGGGTGACTACAGCTGCCTTCCATTTCTCGGGGGAACTGACCTAGGTAGAGGGAGAGAGCTTGAGGAGTTTAGATAACTCATTCATGCCACAAGACATCTTTGAGACTTCCACCACTTGTGCCCTGTATACTCTTAGCACTACATCCTGGGCCTTTCTAGGCAAAATCAAGCCACAATCAGCATGCCACAAACAAATGTGAATATTTCTTGAACCGTAAGTGCTACATATAAAGTATGAGTGGCAAAGTTGTTCAGCACAACATCACCTTTCCAATGGTGCTATGCAATCAATTTAGTTTTTATTTTATACTAGCTGAAATACCAAACAACTGATTTTTTTCTGATTTATTCAAGGTGCTTAGGTGAGACTTGAGAGATAAATGTCAGCCATGCACACCATCCCTTAAACAAATTCAAATAACTCCTAAAGTATATATGGCAGGCACAAAGTATCAGTGGCAAAATTGTTGAGCACAAAATAATCTTTCTAATGGTGCTATGCAATCAATTGTAATCCATTTCATTTTTATTTTATATTAGCTGAAATACCAAACAACTATTTTTTTTTTTCAGATTTATTCAAGTTGCTTAGGTGAGACTTGAGAGACAAATGTAAGCCATGCACACCATATCTTAAACAAATGCAAATAACTCCTAAAGTATACATGATAGACACAGAGTATCAGCAGCAAAATTGTTCAGCACTAAATTACCTTTCTAACGGTGCTATGCAATCAATTCTAAGCAATTTGGTTTGTTTAATATTTAGGTAAAAACTGCTGACTTCCTCAGACGTTTCTCCGCCTAAGTGAAAGTCAACTGAGTATGTCTACAGGCGTTATTGTCCTGAGTGGCTATGTTTTCAGACGCCGCCTACAGGCGTATCTAGGCCTGAATGAGCTAATTAGTTAGGACTTCTTCAAGAGTGAGGTTTAAAATCTTCAGGTCAAGAGAGTCACTGCTAAATCTTGATTCCCAAGCACCCGCTGCAAATATTTTCTGGCCTCTTGCTTGAGACCGTCCTAAAATAGCGGGTGGGGGTGGGCTTGATGTGTGCCTTTGTGCTCCATGGTAGGAGGTGCTGGCACATCAAAGAAATCAGATGGTAGTACGCCACTTAGGTCTGAGAAGGCCAAGTTAAAAGTGTCGGTGATCACCTTGGAGTCCCGGGTGATTTTCCACATTTACAGAGAGCATGGATGGGGCTGACTTGCTGGTCGTGCCCATGAGGTCTCTCATATTTCCCCAAATGTTTCTGCCATCCCTCCAGGAGTTAGAGAGCTCCTCTTGGAAGTGGCGGATCGTGGCAGAATGGATCTCCGTGATACAGGCATTCCTGGTGGTTTTGTACCATTGCCAATCTGACTGTTTTCCAGTAGCCGGAGCACAGTGCCACACGTTGTCCCTGGTGGCCATAAGGTTAAGCAGGGTGGGTGTTATCCAGGCGGTGTTTGCTTCCTCTTTCATGTCCTGGGTGGGGGGCGTAGATATTGCAAGCTGTGTTAAACTGTGATATGAAGTACTCAAGGGCTTGGTCCACAATATGGGCTGCGTCAATAGGGAACCAATCAGTTTGTCTAAGTTGTGTCTTTAGGGGCTTGAGATGTCCTTTTTTTCAGAACTCTATGCGTAACTGTTTTAGTAGGTAGCTTCGGAGCACTTTGTGACCATAGACGGAGGATGGGGGAATGGTCGCTCATCGAGTCGGGCAGAACAGAGGTGTTGGAGATTCTTTCCGGGTGATTGGTTAGAATCCAGTCCAGTAGGGAGCTTGAGATAGTCCTGTATTTGACCCTAGTGGGTGTGTCGACCAGTTGTGACATATTGATGGCGGAGATTGCGTCCTTAAAGGGAGCAGCCTCTGAGCCCAACCAGTTGACATTGAAGTTGCCTTGTAGTACCACTTCATGGTTTTGGCGCATACAGGTTCAAACAACATGAAGTCTTGCTATATTATGACAATTGCAGTTTGTCCCAGCCTTAGAACTGCTCCGGAGGTGAAAGAGTTAACTTCCATGCCATGCATGGAACTTGGAGCGCGAGCTCGGTTAGAAAAGCTCTGTCTGGATCATTTCAAACTGAAACTGTCAGATTCTTTACTCCGCCTCACTGAACAGTCGCTCCGGAGATTCCTCCTACTGCTCGGTTCATTTCTCGGTTTAAAAGTGTTTTTCTTGGTTAAATTCAACCGCGATTATAATTATTTTAACCGCAAACCGATCGGTTCAAGCTCTGTCTGTGGTATTGTAAATAATAGACAGGTTTATTTCTGTGTGGAACTTGTAAATGTTTATCGGTTCGGTTTGAACCGATCAGGTTGTTTTAAACTTTTTCTGAATTCATTTAAAGCTATTTAGAGTGCGGTTCTCGGTTCTTATCGGTTCTAAAAAAAATGGATTTCATTACGGTTTTTCCACTACTGTGACACGGTTGGGAACCGATAAGGTGTCTTGCCTGGCATTTGCCGGAAAAGGCAAGTTTTGGTTAGGCTGGCATTTGTCTGAGAAACCCAAAAGAAAAACTGGCCCACTGGTTTCAACACTATAGTGTTCTGGGGAAGCCTTTGCAAGGCTGACCCACACACCACGGTGTTTATTGTCTGGGGTTTGACCACCTCAATGCAGACTGCCAGATTTGCAAGAATTTCCTTGCAGCTACCCTAGATAAGAGAGTTGGTAGGCTCAGGGAACGAGAGGCCAAAAAGTCCGCTGACCCGGATGGCCAGCACTGTTCGGTGCCAACCGAACCGGAGGGAGTGCCCTCTGATCAGGGCGATACTTCCTCGGGCAAACGAAAAGCTGACTCAGAGGAGCCAGTTCCAGCAAAGAGAACTAGAAAATCAGCAGGTGTGGAGTCAAAAATTCCTTCTCCAACTGCTGCAGAGATAGCCAAAGCAATCCAAATTGTCCAGTCGCTTTCCCCGGTTCCGTCTGAACCGCCACTATCTGGCAAACGGTCGGTTCGGCCAGTTCCACCGGTTCAAGAATATGATATAGAGGAGTTTTATGAACCAGAGGAGGGGAGGATGATTATGAACAGTGTGAATGATTTTGAAAGTCTGGATGTGCCCATTGAACTGGACATCTCCCCAGACAGACCTTTAGGAGAGTCTCCTAGGCTTTCTGAGTCCCTTCTCATTTTCTGTTTTAAAAAGTTGTTGAAACCCTCCAGCTCCTTTGAGGAAACTGTGGATGAGCAAGAGGAGCCTGACTTTGTGGAGATGATGGATATCCCAGAGTCCAGGAGATTGTCTATTCCTTTACATAAATCCTTTAGGAAACAAACAATAAAAATTTTAAAAGCTCCTAATTCTATGCCTCCTGTGGATAAAAAGATGGACAGGAGGTACACCTTGTCAGGTCCTGATACAGAATTTCTTTCACAGCAATGCAGCCATGTTGGGGTAGTTCAGGCTACAGCCTGTGATAAGGCTAATATTCCCTTGGCTTCACATCCTCCTGACAAGGACTCCAGGAAGATTGATGCCATGGCTAAAAAACAATACATGGCAGCGTCCTGGGGACTCAGACAGGCAAATTATATGGCCTATGTTGCAAGATACCAAAAATCTAGGTGGGATACTGTCATGGCTTTAGCCAAACAGGCCCCTGGCCAGCTTGCCAAGGAGCTGGAACAGGTGGCTGCTGATGGTATTGAGGCATCTAAGGTGCAATTCCATGCTGCAGTGGATTCTAATGATATATCCTCTAGAGTCATGGCTACATCTGTGGCTTTTCGTAGATTGGCTTGGCTCAGGTGTACTAGTGTGTCACAGGATACCCAGGCTAAGGCCATGGATTTTCCTGTGGTGGGAAATTCTCTGTTTGGGGAGCAGACAGAGAATTATATGAAGAAAATGGATGAATATAGAACCACTTATAGGAGTGCATGCCAAGGAACAGCAAGCCACTCCTCAGAGGCAGCCCTCCAGGGGTAGAGGCAGGCCTTTTCACAGGCCTTTTTACCAAACCCAGGCCTCCTTCAGCTTACATTCAGAGGGGTTCTTCAGAGGGAGAGGCAGACGGGCTACGAGCAGGCCTGCTCCCACCCCTCAGCCTAAAGCCCTGCCAAACAGGCACCCTGATGGGATGCCCAGGGCCGATTCTCCATTACCTGTAGGGCAGGCTGGCTTACTTCATCCAGGACTGGGAGTCTTTAACATCAGACAAGTGGGTCCTGGAAGTAGTAGTCAGGGTCTGGTTCTCAGCTTCAAAAATTTCCAAAGATGAGAATCAGATCTTTCCACCTGCAAACTTTAGAGACTCTTGCTTTGAAACAAAAGTCTCAACCCTCCTGGCTCTCAGAGTTGTAGAAAGGGTTTCTCCCACACCAGGGCAAGGGACTGTACCCAGGTACTTCCTTACCCCAAAAAGAGAGAGAATGGTGGCCCATCCTGGACCTAAGATATCTGAACAAGCACCTTTTAAAACCAAAATTCAAAATGGTGACTCTGGGAATGATTTTACCCTCCCTAAGGCCAGGGGACTGGCTAGCTTCACTGGACCTCAAGGATGACTACTTCCATGTTCTTATCAGAAGCTCCCACCGAAAGTACCTCAGATTCGAACTGTCCTCAGGCCATTATCAGTTCAGAGCAATGCCTTTCGGCCTTACCTCTGCCCCAAGGGTATTCACAAAATGCCTGGCGGTAGCAGTTGCTCATTTAAGAAGGCAAAAGATTGCCATCTTTCCCTACCTAGACGACTGGCTTATTGTGGGTCAGTCTCCAGACCAGGTCAAATCACACCTGCAGGTTACCCAGCAGCTGCTTACCTCTCTAGGCTTTCTTCTCAATCTTCCAAAGTCAGTTCTAGAACCTGTCCAGGTACTCACCTGCATAGGCGCAGAACTGGACACAAATCAGGCCAGAGCCTTCCTTCCCCTAGAAAGGGTAAGGACCCTGGTGGCCCTGGCTCCTCCTTCACCCTGCAGGTCTCTCGACCAGCAAGGCATTTTCTACAGCTCCTAGGACACATGGCTGCTTCCACAGCTGTAGTGCAAGGAGCAAGATTTCAGATGAGGGACATTCAGTTCCATTTGAGAGCCTTTTGGTCTCAAAGAAGAGATCCCCTATCCAAGTTGATCCCAGTATCTCGAACCCTGATCCAGGCCCTTCAGTGGTGGCAGGATCAGAGCAATCTGAGACAAGGGGTTTCCATTCATCCCTCTATCTCACTCCTTGACCCTTACTACAGATGCGTTCCTTTTGGGATGGGAGCTCACATGGCACGCCTCCACCCAGGGATTGTGGTCCCCAGGAATCTCTGCTCCACATCAATCTGTTGGAACTCAGAGCTGTTTTTCTAGCACTTCAGGTTTTTCTGCATCTGTTCAGAACAAAGTGGTACAGGTCAGAACAGACAACACCACTACAATGTGGTACATCAGCAAACAAGGGGGCACTCGGTCTTCGGCCTTGTGCACTGAGGCAGTGAAGTTGTGGTCTCTGGCTTATTCCCTGAACACCTCCCTCATAGCAGTTCACCTCCCAGGCAAGGATAATGTCCTGGCAGATGCTCTCAGCAGGATTTCTCAGGGCCATCACGAATGGTCACTGGATCCCAGAGTACTGGGGATAGTTTTTGCCAGGTGGGGCACCCCTCAGATAGATCTTTTTGCAGCCCCAGACAATCATCAGCTTCCACTTTTTTGTTGCAGGCCCCCAGTGTTGGGCTCAGTCCACCTGGATGCCTTCCTCCTCGATTGGGAAGGGAAGTTTCTCTATGCCTTCCCCCCCCTTCCCTCTCCTGTTCAAGGTGCTAGTCAAAATCAGATCTCAACCCTGCAAGATGATTCTGATTGCTCCAGATTGGGCCAGACAGCCCTGGTACCCACTCCTTCTGTCCTTAGCAGTCCATCTTCCCCTGTGTCTCCCCAGGAACCACAGTTTGTTAACCTGTGCCCAGGGGAGAGTTTGGTATCCGAATCTCAAATCCCTCAACTTCAAGGCTTGGCTCTTGAGGAGTTAGAGTTTGCTGACCTACACCTTTCTCACGGTGTTCTCGAAATTTTGAAAGCTTCTAGGAAGCCTTCCACTAGGGCTACTTATAACTCTAATTGGAAAAGGTTTTCCATATGGTGCTCTGGGAAGCATATTTCCCCGGAATCTGCTGATTTGCCCACTGTCTTGGACTATATGGTCCATCTTAATTCTTTGGGACTGAGACCAGCTACCCTGAAAGTGCATTTGGCAGCTGTCTCTGCTTTTATTTCAGCAGGAAGCCCTCTTCCTTTCTGCTCACCCTGTATTTTCCAAGTTTTCAGGGGATTGCTTCATACTAATCCACCATTCAGGGACCCTGCCCTGCCTGGGATCTTAATGTTTGCATTGCTCAGCTGATGCAACCCCTTTGAACCTCTGTCTTCGCAGAGCGTAGTACTTGACTTGGAAAACTGTGTTTCTAGTAGCCATCACTTCTGCCAGGTGCATAAGTGAGTTACAAGCTTTGTCAGTGGAGACTGACTTTATTTCTTTCACAGGGATAAGGTAGTCCTCAGGACTAACAGGAAGTTTTTGCCTAAGGTGGTTTCAGATTTCCACCTTAATCAATGTATTTCTCTTCCAGTGTTCTTCACTGACCATTCCTCCTCTGGTGAGAGGAGGCTGCACAGCTTAGATGTTATGAGGGCCCTAAGTTACTACATAGAGCGTACCAAGGGTCACAGGTTTGACTCCTCCAACTCTTTCTCACTTATGGTGAGGTTGGGAAAGGAAACCTGCCACTAAGAGATCCATTGCCAGGTGGATTGTCTCTTGTATCCAATTTTGCTATCAAAACTGAGTAAGGTTCCCTTCAGGCCTGAGGGCTCACTCTACCAGAGGTACAGCTGCGTCTCTAGCTGCGGCCAGGGACATCCCTATCTTAGAGATATGTCAAGCAGCTACTTGGAAAACAGTACATACTTTCACTAAGCATTACTCCTTGGACATTCAGGCCAGGAGGGATGCTCGATTTGGCACAGCTGTGCTTCAGAGCCTATTTCCTAAGTAGGTTCTGTCCCTCCTCCATGGAGGTACTGCTGTGTAGTCTGCAATTGTTCATAATATAGCAAGACTTCATGTTGTTTGAAGAAAAAATTACTCACCTTAGTAATGTTGTTTCTTCTAATGGAGTCTTGCTATATTATGACCTCCCCCCCAGCCTGCCCCTCTCAGAACTTCTACTTTAGGGATGGGGTGGGCAGTCCAGTGTTGGCACTTATTGATGCCTATCTTGTGTTTTCCACCTTCTTCTTTTGGGGTGTTTGGGTGTTGTGTTTATTATCTTTATCTATTTTCTGGTCCCTGACTTGAGTCTTGGTGTTGGGACCAGAAAAATGTGTTAATATTTAAGTAGCCAGTTGGCTAGTGTAGGTTACAGCTTCCACACAGAACCTTAGTGAGTTTTGCTCGTAAAGATCTGACAGTTTCAGTTTGAAATGATCCAGACAGAGCTTTTCTAACCGAGCTCACGCTCCAAGTTCCATGCATGGCATGGAAGTTAACTCTTTCACCTCCGGAGCAGTTCTAAGGCTGGGACAAACTGCAATTGTCATAATATAGCAAGATTCCATTAGGAGAAACAACATTACTAAGGTGAGTAATTTTTTCTTATGCATTCAATAATCCTGTTGAAACCCAGTGCCTGCTCCCATGGGGGGATATAAACTGAGACGGAAGTGAGCCATTTGCCACAGGGTCCAAGTAGTATCTGGGCAGCGACAGTCTGAACATTTTTCCCAGTTTCCATTTGGGGTAGGGCATGGCCCTGTAAGGTGTTCCTGAGGTAAATTGCGCAGCCCCTGCCCCGTTTGCCAATTCTATCTTGCCTGAAAAGGCAGTAGCCGTTCAGGGTGATTGCTGCTTTTGGGACTTTAGGTGTTAGCCAGCTTTCTACCACTGAGAGTACATCTGGTTTGTGTTGGGTGACCCAGACCTGTAGCACATCACATTTTGCCCCCAAACTACAGATGTTGATGGGAGCTTGCTTTAAGGTGCTGCAGCTTTTTTTTCTTGTTCGTTCAGTAGATGCCCTGGTCTGGGGTTAGGGTGGATGTTACCTGAGAGAATCAGGAGCAATATAGTTATCCTGATCAGGGAATTTTTTAGTAGGGTTAGTGTAGTTTTCTGATTACGTTTGATTGCTCTCTTCTGCTTGTGTTAGCAGAGCGATAGGGTAAGGTGGAGAATAAGGGATGGGGTGTGTAGGTTTTAGATGACACTGTTACACAAGTTTAGGGAGCAAGGGTGTGTGTCAGTACTATTGGACATAGTCCCTGAACCTGGCAGTGGTCCAGAGTTATGCAAGTTATTTGGGGGGGGGGGGGTTGTAATCTGTTGGTGGGAGACTGTTTCACACAGTGGTGTTTACGATGGTTGGTGGTGGCTATGATAATTGTGAGAAGGACTAAGGAGACTGGTTGTATATGGGTACTCATTATTTTCAGCCACTGTGGGTAACAGAGAGAAGCCCGGAGTGGTTGAGGCATTTATACGGGACAGCCCAAAGTCGAGGAGAGGTGGGTAAAGTAGCTACCACTAAGGCTGCTAGAAATGAGTAGGGGAGCTACCACTAAGGCTGCCGGAGAGAGGGGCAAAAAGGTGGGCTGATTGTTTGTGGCAGAAACAGGAAAAAAAAGAGGTCAGGGTGGGCCAAGGCAGGGAGCCCAGCTATCCACTAGCAGGGTTAATTGTGCTATCCCAGAAGTAGGGCACTATGTCCTAAAATTAAAAATAAAAGGCAAGAAAGAGAGAGAAAAAAAAATAGCCCCCAAATAAGAGTAGCAAAAGGGATTAGTGAGGTAGTCTGACAATGAAAGGAGAATTTGATGCACAGCAGTGCCTCCAGAGGACAGAAACTGTAACTTGCTAATGGGGAATTGGACATAAAAAAAAAAAAAGGCATAGGCTGCTGTCATGTGACCCACAGCAGCTATAAAAGAAATGTACCAGATAGGGCGGATGTGGAGCAACCTGCTGTAAGATAACTATGAGCTGGTCAGCAAAGGAGTTAGATCACAGACTGCTTTAATCAGCTTTAACTAACATCACAAATTGCTGTACCTAAAATGGGCTGAATAAAGTTAAAGTGCCTTCTGCATTAAAAGATTCAGCAAGGGGGTTCAGAGGCTGGGAGGTGGCTGAGAGTGAAAAAAAAGGCACCAGAAATTCAAGGTTGCAAAATTCAGAGTCGCAACCAGCTCCTTTTGGAGATGACCTTATCTGCTGTGATCCCTCTACCTTGGAGGCTTCATCCAGGAATAGGTGGGTGGCTGGCTTGGGAACCACCAGGAGCGGTCAGATGTGGCAGTCGGGAGCTGGGTCAGGGGCTCTGGTCTGATGCGGCAGGTAGGAGCCCGGTCAGGGGCTCTGGAGACAGCCTTGGAAGCTTCTTCCAGGAACGGGTGGGCAGCTGTCTCTGTGAACTACCAGGAGTGGTCAGATGTGGCAGGCAGGAGCCAGGTCGGGCTCAGGTCCGATACGGCAGGTGGGAGCCTGGTCATGGGCTCTGGAGACAGCCTTGGAGGCTTTGTTTGGGAACGGTTGGGCAGCTGGCTCTGGGAACCACCAGTAGTGGTCCGATGTGGCAGGCAGGAGCCTGGTCAGGGGCTCTGGAGACAGCCATGGAGGCTCATTCAGATAGATCTTTGCTTTGTGTGCCATTCTTTTCCTTTTGCTGGAATTGTTTGGTTGTGATGACCACCAAGTGGCTGCACCTTTGTGGACCAATGTTTGTACCCTTCTTTTGTTTTTGTTTGACAACACCGGTGCTGCAGCAGATCTCAGTGTTGTAAGAAAACCACCTGTATGGTCATGCACAAAGATCTCTGCAGGGGTGGAAGCAGGGACACCCTGCCTCCCCGTCATCAGCAGCACTCTTAGCAAAAGAGCCGTATAACTGTGAAGTTGTGGGCTTATCCCTGTACCTGGGAGAATGGAAGCACAACATGCTACGTTGTATAGCCAAACTGGGTGCAACGATCCATCTAGCAGTGAACTCTTCTTGTTTTGTTAATATACCCCAACCCCCGGGCTTAATTGCTTAAAAGCTGCATCACTGAAGGAAGTCCCACTCTGACACTGCCTAGCTGCTCCAGGTCATCTTGGCTTGAGATGCCCCTGTTGGTTCAATGAGAAACTGCCTTAATACATGAACAAGAAGACCACCTGTGAAGGGAGGTCAAAAGGTCATGGTTGTGCAACACCAGATTTAATAACATAGATGACTGGCATAAAAAAGCCCCAACAAGGGTAGCATTGCATGGACTGCCTAAAGGAGAAAGGTTTTGGTAGAAAAATGCATAATCCTTCTGTTCATGGCAACATCTTGATGTAGACATTTCACTGGGGAAGTGGCACCTCACTAAACAGTCCACCAAGATCTCACTTCGAGAGGGCTCTTGTAGCAGGCAACACCATTGATACTTAAGCCAGCAGGCGCCAGGACCCCATGGAAAACTTCTAGCCAGCAGTTATTAGCAGGGGACCACTCCCTGACATCGGCCCGCCCCCGATGTCCACCTGTGATGTAAAAGAGGTGGTCCCCCAACCCAACCTCAGTTCTTTTCCCGCAGTCGACCTGCGCAAGTTGGATCTTCACGGATGCCTTCTGCTATAGTCGACTGCCATTTTTTTCGCGTTACCAGTGCTTTATTATTTTTCAAAAATTCTTCATTTTACAGTATTTCTTGCATGTCTTCTTCTCCATCCTCTTCTTTGGAGCAGCGGCGCACAAAGTGTGCTTTTGGGAAACAACTTCCCCATAAAGACTGCCACTCATTGTGTCTGCTGTGCCTTGGCCCGGACGACCACACTTAGGCCTGCCAGCACTGCCAGGATTTCAACCATCACACCTGGCTACATCACCAGAAGACACTGGAAGCCTTTCTGCTACAGCAGCGATAATCAGTGATGGGGAAGGATTTCCACAAAAACACCTTCTTCCCTGGCCTCAGGGGGCTTCTACTACTACTTCATCTTACAAAGAGAAGAAATCTATCAGAAAGCACAAACACTGTGAGAAACACAGTGACAAACCCCAGTCAGCTTCCCCTTCTAGGTCCCCACGTGAGTTAGTGACCGAGCCTGAGCCTTCCTCCTGCGGGAGGTTGGCCTCTGCCACCCCGGACGCCCTCACTTATCCTGAGCTACCAGTGGTCAAACCACCCTCTCTTATCACCATCTCGGGCAGTGGTTCTTAGGGGCTCGGGACTTCATCCTCAACCTCTCAGCCCCTGATGCTCAGGTCCTTACATCAGGCGAGTCCTCAGCCAGGTGGCTCGACTGGGGCCTCCTTGGGTGGCGGGTCTTTCCCCATCACCCTCCCGGTCCAGGCGTCAGCTTAGTCAGCCCCAACTTCAGGGACCGACGCCACCAAGCAACACCAGGGGCATGTGCTCACCTCCCCCCATAGAGTGATGCCTCTGCCCCACTTGGGAGCTAGCTCCCTGGGACAGGCTTCTCCTTCATGGTGGACGCCGGCTGCATCACCAGACTGGCGTCAGCCCATGCCTGTCCAGTTGACGCTGACCACCCCGATGTCGACTCCGGTGACACCTCAGCTGTCGTCCCCTAAACCTCCGTCGTTGCCGCCTGACCCTGTCATCACTCAGCCGGTGCCCGGTCTATCCACTCCTGTTAGACCGGGGCCAGATTGCTCTATGCCTCAGGGATCGACACCCATTAACCCGGTGCCCGTAGATCTGATGCTCGGGTTACCAAAGCCTAAGGAACCAATGCCGGGGCCCGCTAATCCTACCCTGCCGATGCCAACTCCCCCAGTCATGCCTCAGAATCTGCCCACAGATCTTAATGCCCTTTTTGCAGCTTGGTGGGTGTAATTTAAGGACAAGGAGTCCCCGATGGAGCCCCCTACTCCAACTCCTAATTACCCTCCTCCAAATCCGGACAAGGATCAGGTTCCCCTTAGGAAAGCTCCAGCACCACCTCATAAAGAACCTACCCCACAGCTTGATGGATTCCAGCACCACCTCATAAAGAACCTACCCCACAGCTTGATGGAGCGGGCACCAGCCATCCGAGGACTCACCGACGAAGGCATCGTCACTCGCCCTCGCCATCTCCAGACTCAGGTGGGTCGGGAAGATATTTCTCCTCCTCTTCAGATATGTCTAAAGGCTCTGACTTACCGTCAAAACCAGAGGAGCCCAAGGATACCCCTCAGTCTCCACCAGATGATCCTACTTTTATGGGGATAAGGCACATCCAATCCCTCATGGGTTGGGACTCGGAGAAAGTGGACCCTGAGCGACGTCGACGGGCCATCTTTCTTTGTAAGGAGGAGTCATTATCCTTGGGCATTCCACCCCTTATCGAGTCCTTCAAGGATGTCAATAGGGCTGCTTGGAAGCATCCTTCCTCTATTCCAGTGACATCCCAAAAGGCAGATCACCTACGTAATGCTCCAAGGGACAAGCCTTTTTATGGGGAGCACCCAGAGGCTGACTCTGTAGTCATTAACGCTGCCTATGACTGCTCTAACCGGCCTAGGCACCTTAGCAGTCAGCCTCCCGACAAAGACTCTAGACAGATAGACTAGTTTGGCAAGAAGGTCTGTACCTCTGCCACCTGCAGTATCCGTTTCCTGAACTTTCTGGCCCACATGATCCAATACCAGAACGCCCTGTGGGAGAAGGCCTTGGAGGTAACTCAAGCTCAACCTGATGCTCCTGGCAAGACTTGGAAGTTTGTGTTTGTCACTACTCCTGGCTCAGAGTCTCTGGGTTTGTTCTGGATGTGCAGTCCAAGATCTTGGATGCCCCTTTCAGGGGTCCTGTTTTCTTTGGCGAGGATTCCCAGAACATAGTTACTCTACTCCAAGAGTTGGAAAAGGCTTTGCGCTCAGTGCAAACTTTATAATGATCTCAGCCTAAATCCTCCAAGTGGTAGTCCTTTCGTCGCCCCTCCAAACAGCAATCTAGGGGCCTACAGCCCAGAAGAGCCTTTGAGCGAAAGGCCACTACTCAGGCCACTGGAGATTCAGCCCCCAGAGCTCCCAGAACCTCCCAGACTGCCTTGCTTGTCCCCAGATCTTCAGCCTGACTCCTTACCCGACCCCCTCCCCCAGCTGAAACCCTTGGGGAGGTGGTGAGGGGTCATTTTCTGTCTGCCTAGAGGGATGACACAAAATAACCACAGACCAATGTATTTTTTCAGCTAGTGGAAAAGGGGCACACTCTAGAGTTCTTGGAGGTACCCCCGGACAATCCCCCATTGCCCTTCCATTACCCTCAAGCCTACATTGCCTTCATCCAAGAGGAGATCCAGGCGATCTTGTGAAAACTGGCCATAGAACCTGTCCTGCCAGCGCAACGAGGGAAGGGATTCTATTCTCATTTCTTCCTGGTCCCAAAGAGAACAGGAGACCTGTGCCCCATCCTAGACCTCAACCAGCTGAACCAGTACATAGAATGCAAACGCTTCAGGATGGTCACTCTCCCAGGCCATCTCCCCCTCCTTCAGTGGGATTGGATTTGTTCTCTGGACGTACAGGATGCTTCTCTTCACATCTTGGTCTTTCCACCCCACAGGAGATGTCTTAGCTTCCGCTTCCAAGGAAACCATTACTAGTTTCGGGCCCTGCCATTCGGCCTGTCCTTGGTTCCTTGAGTCTTTACAAAGTGCCTAGCAATAGTAGCTGTGGCCTTGAGGAAAGGCCATTATCTGTTCCCTTACCTGGACGATTGACTTCTGACAGCTCCCACCAAGGAGCAGTTGCTCAGAACCATGGAGGCTACCTTCACCTTGTTTCAGGAGCTGGGGATCACCCTCTCTCTCCCCAAATCCTCACCCTTGGCCAAGCCAGAGGCTTCAGTACATTGGGGCAATCTTGGACACCACCCAAGGCAAAGCTCTTCTGCCCCCAGACGGGGCAGAACGCCTTCAAGCACAGGCTCAGCTGGTCTCATCGTCTCGCCAGGTCCTGACCAGGTTATTTCTCAGGCTGCTGGGACACATGGCAGTGGCCATTGCAACAATTCCGCTGGCTCACCTGCACATGAGAGTAGCCCAGTGGAACCTTTGGTTCCAATGGGATCAGTGCACAGATAATTTGGAACAACTGGTGTCAGTCTCCAGCCCTGTGTGGCAGACTCTTGCGTGGTGGTTGAACCTCTCCAATCTCTCCAAGTGGGTCCACTTTCGGACAGAGTCACCTCGTCAGATTCTGACCACGGATTTGTTGGGCCAGGGCTGGGGGGCGCCCATCTGGCAGACCGTCTGACTCAAGTGACTTGGTTCCCATAGGAGCAGCATCTCCATATCAATGTTTTGGAGATGCGGGCGATCCTTTACGCCCTGCAGGCCTTTCAGATGAACCTGCATCCTGGCCCTCTTTTGAGCCAGATGGACAATATGTCCATGGTCTTGTACATACAGTGAACAAGCAGGGGGGAAGTTGAATGCACTCTTGCCCCCTCTGCAGGGAGGCCATGAGAGTCTGGTATTGGGCCATGGAGCATCACCTGGACCTGACTGCTGTGCAAGTTACAGGCACTCTAAATACTTTGGCTGACAGTTTAAGCCAGTCTCAGTCCAAGGCACATGAATGGGAACTTCTTTCCTCCATGGTTGAAGATCTCTTCAACAGGTAGGGCCGTCCAGTGCTGGACCTTTTTTGCGTCCCCATTCAACGCAAAACTTCCCAGTTTCTGGTATGCCTTCCCTCCCTTTGCATTACTGCAGAGGATTCTTCTCAAGTTGCAGTCAGAGGGAGCAGAGATGATCTTAATAGCCCCGTACTTTCTGCGTCAGATATGGTTTCCATTCCTCCAGCAACTAGCAGTGGAAACTCCGATCCCACTGCCCCTGTACTCTGACTTGCTCTCCTAGGAGCAGGGCACTCTGGTCCATCCGGACCTCAAGCCTCTGCATCTTCATGCATGGCTCCTGCAGACTTAGCAGTTGCCCAATTTGGGGTTTCTTCCCAGGTGGCAGATGTCCTAGTGGCAGTCAGGAAGCCCTCCACTAGAGCTACTTATGCTATGAAGTGGAAGTGGTTCTGTATTTGGGCCACTGCTCATCACCTGGATCCCTTCACCTGTCCAGTGAATCTAGTTCTAGAGTACCTCCTTTCCCAGTTGGACTCAGATCTAGGTTACTCGTCAATTAAGGTGCACTTATCCACCATCTCTGCGCACTGTGCACCTATTGAAGGACAGACTATTGCCCAGCTGGATCTTTCCTGCACTTTCTTGCTGGGTATAATGCATCCGAAGCCTCCTATCAGGGACAAGGGTGGCAAAATAGTAATTATGAACAAAACACAGTACAAACAAGAAAGTTGGAGACAACTAAGTGATACCATTCAGTATAGAAAATTACAGCAGGACCCTACAAAAGCATTTAAACATTGGATTGATGTATTTTTGCAGGACGCTCTTTTCTCTGGTGAAATCACTAAATCTGAGTTTGACTATATGCAGGTGGACTATCCAACAGTCCCCACCATTTATATTCTACCAAAAATTCATAAAGACCAGACAAACCCACCAGGTAGGCCAGTTGTCTCAGGATGTGGCTCTTTGATGGAGAACGTGTCGACATGTATTGGCTTTTTTCTAAAACAACTGGTAACTATACAACCGTCTTATATAAGAGACAGTGCAGATATACTGCGCAAACTTGGTGGGTTTGTCTGGTCCAATGAATACAGGTGGATTATGGTAGATGTAGAAAGTCTCTACACCTCAGTCGGTCATGATTTGGGCCTAGCTACTTTAGAATTTCATTTATAAGATTTGAGCAAAGATTTTCCCTCATGCTTCATTTTAGAAGCAACGGAGCTCATCTTAACAATTAATTATTTTTTGTTTGACGGCAAATACTATCTGCAACAACAAGGAATGGCCATGGGCACAGTGGTGGCCCCCTCTTACGCTAACCTATTCATGGCTTGGTGGGAGGGGACCACTGTTCTTAACGATGACCGTAATCCATTTCTCGTGATTTATTGATGACATCATAGTTGTATGGAAGGGGGATGAGCAATCAGTAAATTTATTCATGCAGTTTTTGAACCAAAATGATGTGGGTTTACAATTTACTCACACAACTGATCCTGAGTGCATTTAGTTTTTGGATTTAACTTTCACAGGCATACATAATCAAATTGTGAAAAATTAAACTTTCAGAAAATCGACTGCTGGAAGCATGCTTTTGCATGCGTCCAGTGCACACCCACAGCATTTAATTAAGTAGATGTCATTTGGTCAGTTTACCAGAATCAGGCAAAATTGTTCTGATTTGGGGGAGTATATGATACAGCCCACTGAACTAAAATGTAGATTTCTAGACAGGATATTCTGAAAAGTTGTTGGATGAAGCCCTGAATAGAGCTAAAAATCTTGAAAGGTTAGATCCTTGACACCAAAACCTTCCATTAGTGATAATAAACAGCCAGTGACTTTGATCACTACGTACAATAGAATTTCTAAGTACATATCTGATATTATTCACAAACATTGGAAGGTGCTTAGAGGGGACCCCTTGCTATATCAAGCAGTTGGTGATACACCACGAATATCTTATCACGGGGAAAAACTTACAGGATGAGCTAACTTTAAGCTTATATTTGTCAAAGAAACTATCCATCAGACCTACTTTGATGCAGCCAGCTCCGGTGGGTTCATACAGATGCAGCATATGTAACATCTGTCGCTTCTGTGTGCAGCAAAACATTTTTGAACATCTAGTATTAGATAAAAATATACCATCCATCAGTTTATTAATTGTACCACTCCACTTGTAATCTATGATCTCACTTCGAGGGGGAGCTCTTGCAGCAGGTGATACCATTAGGACTAAGGCTGCCAGGCATTAGGACCCCATGGAAAAACGTTCTAGCTAGCAGTCTATGGTGGGGGACTGCCCCCAACATCGGCTCTGCCCAACGTCAGACGTGGTATAAAGGGGCCAGCCCCCGGCACCATCTCAGTTCTTTTCCCATCGACCCGCATACATCGGATCCACAGACGTCTCAGTGTCGCAGTCCACCGCCTTTTTCTCACCTTCACGCAGTTAGTTAAATTGTTCATTTTTTCAACAGAATTGCATGTCTTCTTCGCCTACAACTTGACAGAAGTCGAAGTGTCTATGTGGGAAGCAGATCCCAACCAGAGACGGCCACTCAGCCAGCTTGATCTGCCTAGGCCCAGACCACGAGCCCGACGATTGCCCATACTGCCAGAAATTCAGTGCTAAGACCAGAATTTGATAGGCGAACACACTAAAAGCTTATATTCTGGAGAAACAAGTGACTGCCATGTAGAAGTCCCACTCAGCATAGTTCTTCTTCATCGCTTCTGGAGTCTCCCCCTTCCCGGAGAAAAAGTCGAGAGGGAAACACCCAATACAGGAATACAGGTGAGGGGGTACAGGCAAAGTGGGCAAGCATTAAGGATGCAGTACTTAAAGCAACATCCCATTGTGTTGGAGAGAAAAGGAGGTACAAAAGAAGAAGAAAACCACTTTGGTTTTCAAAAACTGTAGCAGAAAAGGTCCGACCCAAAAGGCTGGCCTTCAGGAAATATAAGGGAACGCAGCGGGATGAAGATAGGGAGGCATACCAAACTTCCCTAAGGGAAGCAGGGAAGGCAGTCAGGCAGGCAAAGGCTCAAACCGAGGAAACACAAGCACGAACAGTAAAACAAGGTGACAAGACTTTCTATAGATGCATTAGTGAAAGGAGAAAGTCCAGAGGGGGTATTGCTAAGATCAACGGGGATAAGGGGGGCGTGTGAGGAGGAGGACCATGTAAAAGCATCTATCCTAAATAGATACTTCTGCTCAGTATTTACTGAAGAGAAGGTAGGGCAGGGCCCACAGCTCGGCACCATGGACACGGGGGAGAGAGGTGTGCAGTAGTCCCTTCACAAAAGAAAGGGTCCTACAAGAGCTCGATGAGCTCAAGGGGGACAAGGCAATGTGACCTGATGGCAAAGATCCCAGGGTACTAAAGGAGTTAAGGGTGGAACTAGCAGAGCTATTATCAGAACTGTTTTAGTGAGTCTCTGAGCATAGGAGAGGTCCCAGAAGACTGGAGAAGAGCTCATGTGATCCCGCTCCACAAGAGTGGTAGCAGGTAGGAGGCAGGGAACTACAGACCAGTCAGTCTTACCTCAGTAGTGGGCAAGATTATGGAGGCACTCCTTAAGGAAAGGATAGTGCAAAACCTGACTCCGTAGGAGCACAAGATCCAAGACAGCATGGGTTTACAACAGGAAGGTCCTGTCAAACTAATCTCATAGATTTCTTTGACTGGGTAACCAGAGTGGTGGACCAACGGGGAGCAGTTGATGTCACCTACCTTGACTTCAGCAAAGCTTTCGATAGTGTTCCACACAGAAGATTGATTAATAAGCTGGGTAGGCTCTGGGTGGGTCAGAAGTTGGTCAACTGGGTGGTAAACTGGTTGACGGGCAGAAAACAGAGAGTGGTGGTAAACGGTATACAGTCAGAAGAGATGCAAGTCACAAGTGGGGTGCCTCAGGGATCAGTCCTGGGGCCAGTCCACTTCAGTATGTTCATCAGTGACATTGCAGATGGACTGGAGGATAAGGTTTGTTTGCAGATGACACCAAGATCTGCAACAGAGTAGATGATCCAGATGTGGTGGGCAGAATGAGAAGAGATTTGGATAAACTGGCAAAATGGTCGGAAGAGTGGCAACTGGGGTTTAACGCAAAGAAGTGCAAGATCAATCACATAGGGAGGAGAAACCCTGAAGCCACCTATAGGCTGGGAGGGGGAGTTGCTGGCGGTCACAAAGGAAGAAAGAGACTTTGGCATCATCATCACAGATGACCTGAAATCATCCAAGCAGAGCACTAAAGCAGTAGTTAAGGCTAGAGGGATGTTGGGATGTATTTGTAGAGGTATCAAAAGTCGTAAGAGGGAGGTAATATTCCCTCTTTACAAGACACTGGTTAGGCCCCATCTGGAGTACTGCATGCAGTACTGTAGGCCACACCTTAACAAGGACATTAACCAAATTGATGCAGTCCAGAGAAGGGCAACCAAAATAGTGCAGGGACTGCATCAGAAAACATATGAGGACAGATTAATGGAGCTCAGTATGTACACCCTAGAGCAAAGGAGGGAGAGAGAGGTGATATGATCGAAACAGTCAAACACTTTAAGGGCATTAACAAGGTGAAAGAGTCTAATATGTTTCAGTATAAGAAAAATAGCAGGACAAGAGGACCCAGCATGAGATTAGAGGGAGGCTGATTAAGGGGTAATGTGATAAAGTTATTTTTCACCGAAAGGGTGGTGGATGCATGGAACGGCGTACCTCAGGAAGTGGTGGATATGAATACAGTGCAGGGTTTCAAACAGGCATGGGATAGGCATAAGGGAGCAATACAGATGAGTATTAATAGATAGGCCATTGACAGAGCAAAGGTTGATGGCACATTCATAAGGTAGAAAAATGGAGAAACAATGGGGAATAATCAAAACAGCCATCACAGAGGCAACAAGCCTTTGAGTGAAGCAAATCAATAAAACAAAACAAAGAAAAAAAAACACACTGGTTCTCAAAAGAGGTGGCATGGACGGTTAAGGAGAAAAGGATAGCATTCAGGAAATATAAGGAAAAACAGAAGGAGCAGGACAGAGAACTTTATCAGTTAAAGCAGAAGGAGGCAGGGAAGGCAGTCAGAATAGCAAAGGCACAAACTGAGGAAAAGATAGCCAACTCTGTTAAGAAGGGGGATAAAACCTTTTATAGGTACATTAGGGAGCGAAGAAAGACCAAGGGAGGGATACAGAGACTTAATAAAGGGAAGGGAATGTAGACAGAGGGTGACAGTGAAAAAGCAGGGATACTGAACAAATATTTCTGCTCAGTATTCACAACAGATGAGGAGGGGGAGGTGCCTAAACCAAACAAGGGAGAAACTCTGAATAGGGGAGTCGATACCAGTCCATTCACAGAAGAAAGGGTTTTGAAAGAACTCTTGAAACTGAGGTTGGACAAAGCAATGGGGCCTGATGGGATTCAGCCAAGAATACTAAAAGAACTAAGGGTAGAAGTAGTAACACCACTGACTACTCTCTTTAACAAATCATGGGAGGATGCAGGGTACCTGAGGACTGGAGGAGGGCAATGTGATTCCACTTCACAAAAGTGGGAGCAGGGCAGAGGCAGGAAACTACAGACCAGTTAGTTTGACTTCAGTGGTAGGGAAATGATGGAATCACTCTGAAGGAAAGAATTATTGAGTACCTAGAGGCCAGTCGGGCACAGGACCCAAGGCAGCATGGTTTCACAGCAGGAAGGTCATGTCAGACGAACCTAATAGATTTCTTTGACTAGGTGACCAAAGTAGTAGACCAGGGAGGGGCTGTGGGTATGGTCTACCTATATTTTAGCAAGGCATTCGACACAGTCACACACAAAAGATTAATATACTAGTTAGCCAGCCTTGGAGTGGGTCCCAAGGTGGTAGCCTGGATAAAAACCTAGCTGGACAACAGGACACAAAGGGTAATAGTAAACGGAGTCCACAGTGAAGAAAGGAGGGTAACTAGCGGGGTACTGCAGGGTTCGGTACTGGGACCGGTCCTCTTTAATATCTTTGTAAGTGGCATTGGAGAGCACTTGGAAGGAAAGATATGCCTCTCTGCAGATGGCACAAAGATCTGCAACAGTGTTGATACACAAGATGGGGTG
This sequence comes from Neoceratodus forsteri, assembly GCA_016271365.2. NCBI lineage: Eukaryota > Metazoa > Chordata > Ceratodontiformes > Ceratodontidae > Neoceratodus > Neoceratodus forsteri. The sequence continues at coordinate 1,576,350,357 of CM028131.1, forward strand.
GAAAGAATGAAAAGGGACTTGACAAGGTTGGAGGAATGGTCAAATACATGGCAGCTCAGATTCAGTGCAAAGAAGTGCAAGGTAATGCATCTGGGAAACAAAAACCCTGGGGAAGAGTACACAATGAGGGGTGAGTTAATAACAGCAAAAATTGAAAAAGACCTAGGAGTAATTATAGCAGATGACCTAAAGGTGGGCAAGCAATGTGAGAAGGCAGTAAGGAGGGCTGGGGGGATACTGGGATGCATAGGGAGAGGCATCAACAGTAGAAAACAGGAAGTCGTTATCCCTCTGTACAGACAGTTAGTGAGACCCCATCTGGAGTACTGCGTGCAATTCTGGAGACCCCATCTCCGCAAAGACATAGACAGAGTGGAGGCTGTTCAGAGGAGGGCAACCAAAATGGTGCAAGGTCTGCACCAGTAGACATACGAGGAGAGACTAAAGCAGCTTAATATGTATACTCTTGAGGAAAGGAGGGAGAGGGAGACATGATAGAAACTTTCAAGTATCTCAAGGGAATTAACAAGGTACAAGAGGGTAGTATCTTTCAGAAGAAGAGATGTGCAAGAACAAGGGGGCACAATTTGAAGACAGCGGGGGGACGGCTCAGAGGTAATGTTAGAAATTATTTTTTCACAGAGAGAGAGTTGTGGATTCATGAAACAGCCTTCCTGAGGAGGTTGTGGAGTCAGGAACAGTGGGAGAATTCAAGGATGCATGGGACAGGCATAAGGCAGTTCTTGTGGGGGGGCAGGAGGAAGTAAGCTGTTGATAATCTAGAATCTGCAGCTTATCCATCAGGTAGGGAAATGGGCAGACTGGGTAGGCCAAGTGGTCCTTATCTGCTGTCAAATTCTATGTTTCTAAAATAAACAGGCAGACTGGATGGGCCTTGCGGTCCTTATCTGCCATCAACTTCTGTGTTTCTATCATCGGTAGAAAGAAAGGGCCAGGTCAGAGTCCTGCCCCAAATCCCTCCAGAGAGATTCTGCTTCGTCTGCCTCCAGCAGGAGATCAGAATCTGTCCTCCCAGGTGCCACTGCTGTTCCAGGGACTACTTCCAAGAAGGCCTCCTCCTCATCCCATGATAAAGGTAGGGAGTCTTCTTCCACGGGGCATTCGCCCACCCATGTTCCCTTGGCCCACTGACCCCATAAGCCTTCACATGGACGACCCAAAAGGGACAGGCATCTGCCTCGGGCAAGTCTTCGGGCGCTGTCCGGAAGCATGGTGGTTTGTCCGGCAAGCCTAAAAAGCAGGACAATTCCACCAGACGCTGGGAGGTCATCAGGCACTGGACGCCTCCCCGTCTTGACAAGGAAATGTCTGCCTCAGACTGCAGACAGACCACTGGTACATCTGACTCTGTCTTGTATCACCACCAGATGCCCCCGTTCAAAAAGCGGCCATCAGCCCCAAAAATCCCAGCCTCTGCGACGAAGGACAAGCCACCCCAAGATACAAGGCCTCCTCCACCCGATAAACCAGACGCCAGGCCGGAAGATGAGTCTGCCTCAGGGATTGAGCCGGACCCATTGCCAGAGACATCTATAGAAGAGGTGCCTACAGACTAGACGCCAGCCCCGAAGGTCCACAAGGCTCGATGCTTGGTCCATCGAACCCGATGCCCCCACCCCCAGTTGTCCAGTTAGCAGACATCAGGGCATTATTCACCTCATGGTGGAACACAGTGAAAGGAGATCTGCTCCATAGACCCAGGGACCCATACCCGGTACGACCACTACCCAGGGACCCTTCCCCCAAGCTGCTTCCTCCACCAAAGGACCGATGGCTGCCGGAGGATGAAGACCAGCAGCCGCCAGGTCCCAGGGGCAGAAAACGACACCTGTTGTCTGTGCCATCATCCAGTGGATGCCTGCCGTTTTCCTCTGGTGACGACGCTGGAGACTGCTTCTCAGACTGTATGTCAGAAGACGAGCTGCCTATCCCTTCTCCTGGGCCGAGGAATTCCTCTCGATTTGCACCGGATGATCAGTCTTTTCTAGACATCATGCGGTACATTCAAGCTCTGTACCAATGGGATACAGAAGAACTAGAACCAGAAAGGTGCCGCTTAGCAAAATTCTTGGGGGCCACTGACCCTAGGCCTCTTTTCATCCACCCATTAGTTGAGTCTTTCCAAGATGTTACAAGACTTACCTGGCAACACCCACCCACTACGGCAGCGGTGCCGAGAAAGGCAGACAGGCTTTACAGGATTCCAAAAGAGGAGCCCTTTCTAGGAGATAATCCAAAGGCTGACTCCATGGTGTTAACAGCAGCTTATGGCAGGGCACAACAACCCAGACATATGAGTGCCCAACCTCCTGACCCAGCGTCCAAGAAGCTTGACCATATGGGTAGAAAGGTTTACGCCTCTGCCACTGGTACGATCCATTCACTAAATGTCTTGGCTCACATGGTGACATACCAGAAATCTCTCTGGGTGAAGGCCATGGATCTGGCCAAGGCTCAGCCAGAATCAGAAGGGCAAGCAGAGCTCCTAGCACTTATCCAATCATGGATGGACGTTGATAAACAGGTCCTCAGATGCACCTATGATTCTGCAGACACGGCAGCTAGGGCAGCCGCCACTGGTATCTACATGAGGAAGCATGCCTGACTACAAGTGTCTGATTTTCGCCAGGACCTCCAAGACGCTATCTTGGATGCTCCCTTACAGGGTCCTGTCCTCTATGGGCAAGAGGCAGAAAAAGTGATTATTGGTCTACAGGGCTCTGGGAAAGCAGTGTTTGAGGTTCACAAAATGTACAGATCAGAGCCTCAGACTGGTCATCATCGTCCTTTTTGTAAGCAAGGACAACGGGGGAAGTGGCAACTACAGCAAAAGGGAGCCTTCAAAAGGCGTGGCCACCCTGTCCCTTCAGGGCCCAGGGTCCCAAGCATCCCAAAGCGCCCAGACCTCCCCTGTCCAACTCCTCTACAACAGCATGACTCCCTGCCAGCCTTCCCTCTTCCACAGCAAGTGCAGGGGGAGGTTCTCCCTCTACCTGTCAGGATGGTCCAATATAACGTTGGACAAATGGGTCCTGCAAATAGTGGAGAGAGGTTACTGCCTAGAATTCACACACATTCCACCGGACAACCCTCCAGTCCCCTCCCACGCCATCCTTCTGTGAATAGAAATTCAGGCCTTGCTGGAGAAAAGAGCCATCCAGGAGGTTCCCTTTGCTCAGAGGGGCAAAGGTTTTTACTCCTATTTTTTTCTAGTCCCAAAGAAAATGGGAGAACTCCGCCTCGTTCTGGATCTCAGCCAGCTGAACAACTGTATCGAGTACAAGAGATTCAGGATGGTGACATTGGCAAGCCTGTTGCCTGTGCTCTATCAAGGAGACTGGCTCTGCTCCCTGGACATGCAGGATGCATACATGCATATCAAGATCCTGCCATCCCACAGGAAGTTCCTGCACTTCATCTTCCAAGGCGAACACTACCAGTTCAGGGTCCTGCCATTCGACCTTTTGTCAGCAGCAAAGGTTTTCACTAAGTGCCTGGCAGTAGTGGTGACAGCCCTCAGGAGAAAGGGTTAATTTGTTTACCCTTACCTGGACGATTGGCTCCTCACTGCTCAGTCAGAGGGCCAGTTAACCAGGTCCTTGGAAGAAACAGTCTGGATGTTCCAGTCTCTGGGCATCACCCTGAACTTGTCCAGGTCGCACCTATGGGCCACTCAAAGGCTACAGTACTTAGGCGAGGTCCTGGACACTGTGCAACGGGAAAGCCTTCTTGCCTTCCAATCAGGCCCAGAGACTAAGGGAAGACGCTCGCAGAGTTCAGACTTCAGACCTGGTTTCAGCAAGAATGGCTCTCCAACTGTTTGGCCATATGGCTGCACCATAGCCACAGTTCTGCTTGCTCGCTTGAACATGAGTATTCTGTAGTGGCACCTCAGAGTTCAGTGGAACCAAGGCACAGATGAACTGGAGCACCTCATTCGTGCTTCGGCAGCGGTTCATCAATCCCTGACTTGGTGGCTGAACCCAGCGCACCTCAGCGTAGGATTTCCCTTTCAACATCCCAGCCTAAAACAAATCCTCACTACGGATGCCTTGGGTTTAGGGTGGGGAGCACATCTGGCTGTCTATCAGATGAGGGGCTCATGGAATACTTTAGAACAGTCTCCACACATCAGCGTTCTCGAGATGAGAGTAGTGCTGTATGCCCTTCAGGCATTTCGAGGGTTAATCAGCCTGGGCCCTCTCTTGGTCCAGTCAGACAATACCCCTGTGGTCTTTCACATCATCAAGCAAGGGGGCACACACTCTTACGCCCTATGCACAGAGGCCATGAGAGTATGGTCTTATGGCAGTACACGTTCCAGGCATTCAGAATGCTTTGGTAGACAGCCGAAGTTGCTCTCGGTCTCAGAACCATGAGTGGGAATTACAGCAAGAGGTCGTAGAAGACTTCTTTGAAAGGTGGGGTCCACCCAGATCTGGACCTCTTTGCGTCTCCAGACAAAGCCAAACTGCCCAATTTCTGCTCGCTAGATCCAGGGCCTGGTGTTTTTTGGTGAGACGCATTGTCCCTCTCTTGGGCAGGGTGGTTCCTATGTGCCTTCCCTCCTTTTCCCCTTCCTCAGAGTACTACTCAAGTTGCAAGGAGAGGAGGCCAGAATGATACTGATAGCACCATTCTGGCCTCATCAGATTTGGTTCCCATTGCTGCAACAACTAGCATCGGAACCACCGATTCTGTTGCCCCTCTCTCCTCACTTGCCTTCCCAGGAGCAAGGAACGTTACTCCATGTGGCTACGCAGTCCCTGCATCTGAAAGCCTGGCTCCTGCAGTCTTAGCCAGGGCCAGATTTGGGGTGTCCCTTAGAGTGGCAGAGGTCCTCGTGGCAGCAAGGAAACCATCTACCAGGGCAATGTACGCCATGAAGTGGAGGAGATTCTGCTTATGGGCAGTTCCACGCTCTCCGGACACCCTGGGTTGTCAGGTGGAATCTGTGTTAGAGTATCTTCTCCTCCTGCCGGACTTGAGTCTTAGCTACTCATCCAGTAAGGTGCATCTCTGTGCGCTATCAGCTTACCACACACCAATTAGTGGAGAGACTCTGGCACAGCTGGACTTCTGCAAGACCTTTTTAAGAGGGATCTGCATATCAAATCCCCTCCTGGAGAGACCCGGTACTGCCATGGGATCTCCTGTTTGTCTTGGAAAACCTCACCTTGCCTCCTTTTGAGCCAGCCACAACCTGTGAGCTTCGCCTCCTCTCTTGGAAGGTGTTATTTTTAGTTGTCATTACTTCAGCTCAGAGTATCTCAGAATTACAGGCCTTGATGTGTAAAGAGCCTGATCTTATTTTCCACAGGGACAGGGTGGCCCTCTGTATAAATCCTAAGTTTCTTCCGAAGATAGTGTCTGAGTTCACTTTGAACCAGGACATCCAGCTACCGGTTTACTACCCAGAGCATTCCAACAGAGGGGAAGCATTGTTGCACACTCTGGATGTACATAGAATCTTACATTACTACCTTACCAGAACTAGTTCTTCTAGAAAGACAGGCCATTAGTTTGTCTCTTTCACCGACAGGAAAATGGGGGCGCTGTGACTAAGCAAACGCTGACCAAATGGTTAGTCCATTGTATCACTTTTTGCTATCAGCACCACAGCAAATCCTTACCGGGACCAGTAAGGGGTCACTCCACCAGGGAGTAGCTACATCCTTTGCTTCCATGAGGAATGTGTCTTCTGCGGACCTCTGTGCAGCCGCTACTTGGAGTTCAGTGCATACTTTCATTAGGCACTACAGTCTGGACATTGCATCCTGGAGGTGAGCAGGCTTTGGCCTAGCAGTCCTTCAGGGACTCCCCTCCTAAATTGCCTACAGCTGCTATTGTCCGCCACCCTTCTTACCTGGATCTTTCTTTGGGTACCGCTTGGGACTCTGTCCTAATGGTATTACCAGCTGCAAGAGCTCCCCCTCGAAGTGAGATAGTACAGTTACGTAAGAACTTACCATAACAGTAGGTCTTTGAGAGGAGCTCTTGCAGCAGATGGCTTTCCCACTCTCCTACCCCCGGGACAAGCTGCTTTTTTTCTCTCTTTGGGAATAGGAGACCCTCTTAGTTCTCCTGTTGTTTTTTTTTTTCAGCTGGGTGTCCAGTGAGAGAACTGAGATGGTGCTGGGGGAGGGCTGCCCCCTTTATTCCATGTCTGACATCAGGCAAAGCCGACGTTGGGGGTGTTCCCCCGCCATAGACTGCTAGCTAGAAAAAATTATCCGTGGGGTCTAAATGCCTGGCGGCCTTAGTCCTAATGGTATCACCTGCTGCAAGAGCTCCTCTTGAAGATCTACTGTTACTAACCATACTTTCTAACATGCCCATGTCCAAAAGTAGATCTTGGATGCACAGTGAGACCTTTCGAGAAATGCATCCAAGAACATGTGCATTCCATTATTAATATGGAACAAGGTAGGTTTGCACTTTGCAGAATTTCACCATGGTAATGTAGAATGTTTTAATTTTACTGGACTTGAGCACATTCCAGTTCATCCCCATGGAAGAAATAGAAAGGGCGCAAACTATTACAACAGGAAGCAAAGTGAATTTCCACTTTAAAGGCTCATTCTTTATTAGGTCTTAATAGTAACATCATTGATATTACCCCTTATCTGTAACTGTGTTTTGTGATCTCTGAATCTGTTTCAACTTGGAATTCTAATGAATTATCAGGTTAATATGTACTTAATAGTATAATTTCCCCCCTCTCTTTTTTGCCTGTTGACTTTAACAGAGCCTGCTTGGATATATTAATAACTTAATCAAAAATTTGTCACCATTAATTATTATATTATCTCGAACAGACTCAGATGGGCATTTTTCTAAGCTATTTTGAAGCCTAATTATAGCTGCACGGTAGTAGGGTTAGTGCAAGCATTTAATGTTAAATGCCAATTTTTGCAGGGTAATAACTTTGGGCAGGTTCAACAGGTCTGCTTGAAATTGTGCATGCATCTTCGGAAGGGACAGGTTTATTGATGTGCCAAATTTGTTTTGAATCCCTTGTGTGGTTTCTGAGATACAGAGCATTGAAAAAAAGAGATTTTTATGTGTTTTGCTGTTTTTTTGTCAACCTGTTTATTTTTTTTTTTTTTTTTATTTATTTATCAGGTCTAGGATTACAATACCTTTGAGCCAGGGCTCTTTTACAAAGGTTCCACGTCAGGTTACAATTCAAAACATAACACATGTAAGTCAGATTACAAATTGAATACATAGGACAAGGTTACAAAAGTGTAAGCTAAACAGAGTTACAAAGCATCTGAGAAACTAAACAAGTTTTGGAGGCTAGGTTACAAGGAGATAGCGGATGAGGTGCAGAGAGGATAGAGGACAAGAGAGAGTTAGAGAAGAGGGGGGCGGAGAGCTATAGAGGAGGAGCGCAGCCAGAGGGATTGTCGTAGACATAACATGGGGAAGTGCGTGCTAATAGGAGAGAGAGAACTGCATATGGTTAGGGAAATATTCATGGGGTCAGCTAGTGGAGGCAGTCACCGGAGCTAGAGGCAGTGAGAGAGAGGCGGAGCCTTGATTTAAATGCATCAAGGGTAGGAGTGGAGCAGATGTAACTGTTTAGACCATTTAGCCAGCTGAGGGTCCTGTAGGCAAAAGATCTTTGAGTGTATGAGGTGCGACAGTGTGGAATCTGCAGGAGCTGTGATTCAGACCCCCTGGTTAAGTGGTGGTTATTGCTAGGGTGCAGGAGTGCACACACTCCAGGGGGCGCAAGGCCCATAGTTATTTTCTTCGCCATGGTGCAGGTTAGGTACTTTATCTGATTGGTGAGTTGCAGCCATCCAGTTTGTGCATAGAGGTCGCACATATGTGTGAGGTGGTGGGATCCAGTGAGAAGTCGGTAGGCCTTACTGAGGGAGGTGGATATGCATCCAAGAGCGGTAGCGGGGGCAGAGCCATAGATGATAAGCCCATAGTCAATAATGGAGACAACAGAGCTCTGAACGGCGACAGCCAGGGCTTCTACAGTAAGACGTTGCCTATGCCGGAAGAGAAGGCCAAGGTGAATATTTGCTGCTTTGGCTACAGAGTCAATATGGGCACTGTAAGTTAGATGAGGGTCTAGAGTGATCCTAAGATACTTAAAGGCTTGAACCTGTTCCAGGGTGACTCCATGACTGGTTTTGATGGATAGGGGGTGCAGCTTATGCTTGTTATGAGAGCTGCTGAACGTCATAGACTTTGTTTTCTTATTATTGAGGACCAGATTGTGATTTGAGAACCAGTTTTCAACAGATGTGAAGCCAAGCTGAAGGTTGTCTTGTAGAGGCTTAGGATCCTTATGGGAGGCAAGAATTACAGCATCATCTGCATAAAGGATGATTGTTTTGGAGCAAGAATTTGGAAGGGAGTTCAGGAACAAGCTGAATAGTAGAGGACTCAGAATGGATCCCTGGGGGACACCTGAGTGAACAGGCCTGGTATCAGAGTGGACGGCTACAATTTTTACTCTTTGAGACCGGTTCTCCAAGTAGCTTTGAACCAGGCAGTGGAGTCAGGAGAGAGCCCAGCTTTCAGAAGTTGCACAAGCAGTAGGCGGTGATGGACAATGTTGAATGCCTTAGATCGATAAAGGTGGACCCAGTTAACTGATCATTGTCCAGTGAGCTGTGAAGAATGTCCGAGAATTTCAGTAGGGCAGATGAGGTGCTATGTCCTTTCCTGAAGCCATGTTGTTGCGAGCACAGGATATTGTATTTGTCCAGGAAATCTGTGAGCTGATCTGCTGCACTACGTTCAAGGGCCTTGGAGAGGGGTGGCAATATAGAGATCGGACGGTAGTTTCCATGAGTGGCCCTGTCACCACTTTCATGGATGGGTAACAGTGGCAGATTTCCATTTGTCAGGGAACTGGGTGAGCTTAAGTGAGAGGTTGAAAATATATGTCAGTGGCTGTAACACCTCATCAAGGGTGAGGGACAGCAGTTTAAGGTCAAGTGTATCACATCTGGATTTGGTGATGGCTTGGTAATGTATTTGCGGGCATCTTGCATCTTGACTGCTTTGAAATAAAAAGGCGAGTGGCTAGAGGGGGAGGAGAGAGAGAGTCGTAGTCCTTGAAAAATTCAGAAGGGAGAACACTGCTGAGATCGGTGAATGCAGTGTTGAAGGTGTTTGCTATGATTTTAGGGTCAAGCGTAGTAGACCCATTTATGTTGAGCAAGGTAGGGGAGGTTTTTGGCTGCTTCCCAGTGACCTCTTTAATATTGTTACAGAATGCCCTCCCGTTACCCCAGGTATCCGTGAGAGCGTTCTTGAAGTAGGTAGATTTCTTTTGCTGGATAGATTTGGTACAGTCATTACATGCACGTTTATAGTTTTGGATGTCAGTTTCTTTACCAGTGGCTCTGGCCTGATCCTAGAGGTGATCTCTAGATTTTAGTTGACGTAAGAGATCGGCCGAGAGCCAGGGATTGCAAAGGGCTTTGACTTGGCTTTTTAAAAGGAGCGAAGGAGTCACAGGCTGCATTGAAAGTGTTGATGAAGTAATCCAGTGCAGTATTTACATCTGTTGCTTTATAGATAAGGGACCAGTCTTGGAGGTTGAGGCATGTTTTCAGGTGTGACAACTGCCCAGGTGTTAGGACTCTATTAGTGATGATATTAGGAGGGGGCTTGCGGATTTGTTTGACAATTCACAGATGACAGGGTAATGGTCGCTAAGTGAGTCAGGGAGGACTGAGGTATTTGTGATACAAGTTATTTATTAGAACATCAGTTTAACAACCTTTGAGCCAGAGGCTCATTTACAAAGGTACCTCATCACAGAGAGGACAAAACTGTGCAAGCAACAAACATCAGGGCAGACAAAAAATCAGAGTACATTTAGGAATCGGGCAAAAACACAGGCATATGTCAAACACAGTATACAACAGGCTTACATGTGAGCTTTACAGAGTAGACAATATACAGTAGTCACATGGAGATTGATTCAGTGGGCAGATAAAGGTAAGGCTGGGTGGAAGACATCAGAAGAGGAGTGTGGGGACGATAGTAGCAAGTAAAGGTAGAGCTGGACAGAAGGTCAGAGAGCTGCTCAGCGAGCTTTGTCTGGAAGGATAGAGGCGGCTTAGAGGCAGGTACATGCGTGTTGAGAGCAGGTGACTTGGAGGCTAGTTTTAAAATAAGATAACGAGGCGGCATCAGTGATTCCGGGCGGGAGGGCGATACCAACAGGGGCTCTGTAGGTAAGCCTTGACCTTATGTAGGTTCTCGTCCTCGTATAACCAGTGCAGTTTTATGGGATATACTGGGTATGCACTGTAGGGTTTGTTCGGTGGATAGTGGTTGACCGACCCGGTGGGGATAGCCCAAGGAGTGATTTTTTTGTTAGGAGGCAGGTTTGGTGTTTGAGACGCTCATCTAGGTTGAGTAGATTAGCCATGGTGTAAAGAAGGCAAGTGTGGGTTAGACTAGGAGCCCCAGTTATGAGCCTGCAGGCCTTGTTTAAGGTGAGGCGGATCTTGTGCAGGGCAGTCTGGTCTGCTGCACCATACACAGGTAAGCCATAGTCTACCAGAGATAGAACAGAGGCTGTGACTGCAGATCGGGGGCATCCGTGGGAGGCAGTTTTTATGACGATAGAGGTTACCCAGCCGAGTGTTAGAGGCTGAGGCAAGGGCAGAGATGTGGGCATGAAAAGAGAAGGCAGGGTCAAAGGTTATACCTAGGTATTTGTAAGCGTGAACTAGCTCAATAGGGAGTTTAGAGGTGGAGTGGACTGCGAGAGGATAGTTACTGGATTTATTTTGGGGGTGGGCAAAGAGCATAGTTTTGGTTTTCTTTAGATTAATTACGAGTCTGTGCTCAGTAAACCAGGCTTCATGTTGCTGTAGGATTCTGCAGAGAATCCTGAAGTGAGATGGGATTACGGTCAGAGGCAAAGAGTACAGCATTATCTGCGTAAAGAAGGATTTTACCAGTACGTTCACTGGGCAGGGAGTTGAGAAAAAGGGAAAAGCGCAAGGGTCCAAGAATGGAGCCCTGAGGGACTCCGGAGCGGATAGGGCAGGTGCTGGAAAGTTTCCCGTTGATTTACACATATTGTGAGCAGGCCGACAAGTAGCTGGAGCACCAGGAAACAGGCCCAGTGTCAAAGGCTAAGTGACTAAGGGTAACTAGCAAGAGGGGTTGGGAGGCCGTATCGAACGCTTTAGATAAGTCAATGAACAGTGCACCTGCTAGGGAGCCAGAGTCCAGTGAGGTGTGAAGAAAGTTAGAGAACTCCAGGAGGGCAGTATTGGTGCTGTGGCCTGCTCTGAAACCATGTTGTTCTGGGCAGAGGATGCTATATTTATTGAGGTATTCAGAGATTTGGGTGGCCACAATTTTTTCTAAGGCCTTAGAGGAGAGAGGATTGAGATAGGTCGATAATTGATAGGGAGGGTCCTATCAGCACCCTTGTGTATTGGGGTGACAGTAGCTATCTTCCAGGCAGAGGGGAATTGCCCTAGGTAGAGAGATTTGTTAAAGAGGCTGGTGATTGGTGAGATAACCAGATCCAGAACCTGATGGAGAAGACTGGGATCAAGGGAATCATTGCCAATTGTGTTACTCTTTAAGGCCTTGAGTAGGTAAGGTCTGACTTCCTGGGCAGTGACTCGTATAGGTAGAACAAGGGGCGGGGAGAATAGGGACAGACCTGGAGGGAGGGGAGCGAAGAAATTATCTGGGAGCACCGGCCAAGGTCTGTGAAAGATTTGTTGAGGTGGTTGGCAATAAGGACAGGGTCTGAGGAGACCGTAACCATTAATGTTGATAAGCCGAAGGTGGGGAGAATGCGTGCCACCATTCAGCTGCTTAATGTTGTCCCAGAAGGTCCTAGCTGTCCCCATGAGGAAGTGAGGGAGACTTGATAGTGCTCAGCCTTCGCTTATGGATGGCCCATGTACATTTGTTCCGGCAGCAGCATAGGCCAGCCTGTCAACTGGTGGCCTGTTCTCGTGGCAATGTCGAGATTGTCCCTGTGCTTAAGAAGTTGGCGCAGGGTGGGGGTAACCTAGGGGCATGCCTTACTTTGGACCAGTGCAGTTATGGGTGCAAAATGCTCGAAGCAGAGTTGAAGGTGGATAAAGAAGGTAAGGGCTGTGTCAATATCCAGGCGAGTATAGGGACCAGTCTATGAGGGCTAGGAGTTGCTTAAGGCCTTTCAGCCCACCAGGTCTAAGACGTCGCCGAAGGGTAGTTTGTGCTGTGGGTTTGGGCAAGGAGGTTGACCAATAGAAGAGAACAGGGGAGTGGTTGCTAAGACAGTCCGGGAGGATTTGGATATTGCGGATGCAGTTAGGGTGGTTTGTGAGGACCACATCCAGGAGTGTGCTAGAGCCCATTTTAGGATTCACTCTAGTGGGTGGGGAGACTAGTTGCGTTAGGTCAATGGCTGCAAAGGTGTCACGGGAGGAAGTGGATGAAGGGCTAAGCCAATTGATGTTCAAGTCCCTCACAAGGATTTGGTCAGAGGAGTGGGGTAGGGAGGTAAGATAATCAATTAGTGGGCCTAGTGCTTGTGCTTGATTTTTTGGAGGTATGTACGCTGTAGTCAGGTAGATGGGACCCCTAGAGGGATCAGGAGATAGTTTTAGGGTTAGGGCCTGAGCCCTGAAGTCAAGGACAGGGGCTAGGAGGGCTAGTCCAACGAGAGGGTTCACATAAATGGCACAGCCCCCACCCGCTTAATAACACGGGTCCTCCGATAGAGGGAGTAGCCAGGAGTGAGACCAGGGAGTCAGGGGTAGAGTCTGACAGCCAAGTTTCAACTATTGAGATAACGTCAGGTTTATGAACCGCAACCCAGCAATTGAGAGAGTCGAATTTTTTAAGGAGGCTACATATGTTCATGGAAGCAATATGAAGTCTGGTGGATTCCTTTGAGGAGCCTTTGCAGGCTGGACCGGGATTGGGATGTATGTTACCAGTCAGGAGCAGGAGGAGGAGGAGGAGAGCCGCTTTGGACAGAGGGTGGCAGAAGGAGAGTTTACTCCGGGAGCGATAGGAAGAGAAGGGGGGTTTTGTAGCACAAGGGGTGGGTAGGGCAGCACAGGCTGGGAAGGCTTGAGTGATAAGATGCCTGAGGGAGCAAAGGGGGAGGAAGGTAGGTGTCTAGATGGGGGTGAGGTGGAGAGGAGCATATGGGTGAGGGAGGAGGAGGAGGGAGGGAGGGGAGGGGCAGTGGCATAGAAGGAGGGAGGGCAGTAGGAACAGTAGGTAGTAGTGAGCTGAGGGTTAACAGGGACATTAGGTGAAGCGGAAGGCAATAGGAGGAGGAGGAGGAGGAGAGAGGCAGGTAGGCAGGAGGTGTGCATGCATGATTGGTAAGGTGTGAGAGCTGAAGTGAAGAAAATTGGGGGAACTTAGATGATAGAGGGGAAGATGGTAGGGGCTGGATTTGGATGGGAGAGGTGAGAAGAGGGGTGGGGGGGACAGCAGGATGGGTTTGCAGGTAGCAGTAATGAGATGGGTAGAAGAGGGTGAAAGGTCTACCCATAAGTGTAGTCGCCAGGTTGGGTGGCTGGTAAGAATCCTATCCAGGAGAGTGCTGGTGCTGGATTTGTAGATTTTCCCGGTCGGAGAGCCGACCATCTGGGTGAGATTGGCTGATGAGACGTCATCCTTATGGACTCCTGCATCAGATGCGAGCCAGTTTATATTAAAGTCTCCAAGCAGAATCATTTCAGAGTCAGGAGGTTGAGACCATTCCCTTGTTCTTTTGAGGGGATATACACTGAGGCAACTGTGAGGGATTTGTTATGAGCACCTAATAAGATTTTGATATGGAGAATCTGTGCTGCAGTGGCTGGGAGGGGGGTAGTGACGGGGTGTCCCAGTAGCGAATCTTTAAGGTAAATTGCACATCCACCACCTCTTTTGGAACGCTCAGAAACGGCTGTAGCAACAGGGCTGAAATTTTCAAAAACTTTGGCCTCATTGATGTGCCTTTTGAAGGTTTGGTGAAAAAATATTAATCCATTCCGGAGTTATTAAACTTTGTTTTTCCCATTATTTCCTATGGGCAAAAAATTGATGTCGCTGGCGGCATACGATTCTATGTCGGAGCAGCTGTCCGGTGTAGGACTGTATGCCAAAGCCTCCTGCTGAAGGGTGCAGGTTGGCTCCCCCACCCCCAAAAATGACTGTGGGATAGTAGGGAGCCCACTCCCAGTGTACCTAAAATCATTTTTTATTTATTTATTTTTTTTTACTTCTGAAAAAAGAAACAGTCCCCTGGCGTCATTTTGTTAATTCGATGCAGAATCCTGCATCCTACCATTTTCGATGCAGAGTCCTGCATCGAAGTGCTCCCTTTCGCTGACATCTGGGTGCACAATCCTCAGGTTGGCATTTATCCTCCCCTCCACTACTGTGGCACACTGGGGAGCCCACCCCTAGTGTGCCGAAATAATTTAATATTTTTCCAACACAGGGATGCCAACTCCTGATGTCTGATGTCTCCCCTGAGCCCACTTCCATTGCTGACGGGGGTGTCCAATTCCCCTGTTGGCATTATGTGTCCCACTCAACTCATGTGGCACACTGGGAGCCAACCCCAGTGTGCCCACATTTACTTGTCATTTTCCTGTAAATAAAGAAAACCATTCCCGATGTCTTTTTTTTTTTTTTTAACCTGTAATAAAGAAAACTGTTCCTCATCATCTCCCCAGTCTCCCATCCCCACCCTCCCACTGAGCACCCACTTCCCCTTACCCCCCACCCATACTTACTTCGGAGGTCGGGAGCAGCGATCTTGTCTGGACCGGGACATGTCTGCACTCTTCAAAGCCCAACCGCAAACTGAGGAATCAAAGTAGGCTCGTATTATGGCTCTCAACGGGGTTTTCAACTTATGTGGATATCTCAGCCATTTTTAGGAATTTTTACCCTAGATCTTCAACACGGGGTTCTTGGGACCCCACCTCATGAACACTGTCACTGACATTTCGTTATTTGGCCCCAAAAGGTGATTTCACGGTTGCTATGCGGAATCACCTTTCTGGACCGATTTAACAAAATGACAGTGCCAGTGTTCATGAGTGGAGGTCCCAAAAAGCCCATGTTGAAAATTTGGTGCAGAAATTCCCAAAAATAACTTACGAGTGTGTGTTGCACAGTTTCTGCGCATACTTGTAACTTTGCCAATTTTTAATATTTTTACTCCAGATTTTCAACATTGAGATGTTTTCACACCTCCTCATGAACAGTGCAGCTGTCATTTTTCACATCCTGCCGAAATGTTTTTTCGCATCTCTGGTGCAGAATGGCACAGTTGCTGTGTGAAATCAGCTTTTGGGAAGTACTAACGAAATCACGGTGCCACTGTTCATTAGGTGCTGTCCCGAAAAGGCCATGTTGTAAATTTTTTGCAAAAATACACATAAACGCCCAAGTTACGCGCGGTCATTGAAATTTCATTATGCACGTGCGTAACTTTTACAAATTTTTATATTTTCACTCCAAATATTAAATTTTTCACACTACCTCATGAACAATACACCTATCATTTCTCATATCCTGCCCAAAATGTGTTTACGCAGCAGTGGCGCGAAATGGCGCAGTTGCTGCTTGAAATCACCTTTTGGGACTGAGTGTTCATGAGGTGGGGTCCCAAAAAGGCCATGTTGAACATTTGCAGCAAAAATACGTAAAAAAAAAGTCCCACAAAACTGGGATACTATTATACTATCTCAAAAAGTAAGGAAATTAACTAACAAAAACTTCATTTAAAACAAAGTTGGGGTTCTAGACATAGGTCTTCAACCAAAGTGATACAGGTCAGGAAATTGGATGTTAGGGTTTACAACTGTTACACCCTTCCCCCACCAAACCCAACCATTGGAACCGCACCCCCACCCTCCACACACCAACAAGCGTCAGGGCGTGACTTGGGGTCGTGGGTCTCACCCCACCCCCCAACCAAACCTACCATCGCAACACCACCCCCACCCTCCACACACCAACAAGAGTCAGGGTGTGCCTTAGGGTCATGGGTCCTAACTCTCACACCATTCCATCTGTAAGGAACCTGACATGGTACAGTATAGGACAATGGGGTGAGTGTTAGACCTGACCCAAACACAGCCCAATGCTGTTGGTGTCTGGAAGAGTAGGGAATATGCGATGATAGAATATGGTGGGGTGGGGCCCATGACCCAAGGCGCACCCCTGACACTTGTTGGTTTGTGGAGGATGGGGGTGGTGTTGTGATGGTAGGTTTGGGTGAAGGGGGACCCACGACTCCAAGTCACACCCCAACGCTTGTTGGTATGTGGAGGGTGGGGGGGGTGTGTGGTTCCTATGATAGGGTTTGGTGGGGGAGGGGTATAACAGATCTTCCTGGACATAAAGTCTCCACCACTCATTCACACTAATGGAACTACGCCAGAGGCGCTAGGACCCAGCGTGAGCCAAAAATCTTCAGGAGGGCCGGCGCCTAGATAGGGCTGTGAGGAAGTGGCACTGCGAGCCTGGGTCACACCATATAGGCTACCTCAGCGTCGACCCTCCAGCTGCCTCAGTTTTTTTTATACCGCCATTGAGTCCGCTTCAGTGATGACGACGCTTGCCCACTGGGAGTCAAATCTTCACGTCTATACAACAGCATCTATAGTCGTTCAGTATTGATCAGTTTTTATTTATTGAATAATTCAGTTTAAAAAAAAAAAAAAAAAGTTATTTTTCATCAACGAAGAAGTCTTCTTCAGCTCACCTTCGACGGAGTCGACCATGAACAGGGCTGGTGACAGTAGGGAGACATTGCATGAAAGCTGTGTTTTCAGCAGGGCTGGGTCTGGTCTGTCACCCTGTACGGAGGGGTCTGACTACAGGCAGTCCGGTACTCAGGGGGGTGGGGTGGGCGGTCCTCCCAAAGCACAAAAGAAGCGGTCCCATTCTCGATCTTAGTCGAGGACTCGACACCATCGACCTCGAGTTCTTCTTCAACTCCCAGTCAAGAAGAAGCTGGTACCGCCGAGGTGCACCTCTGGTATGTCTGCATGTCGATCGTCATCGTGGCGAGGGCAGGGGTCCGACTCTGACTCCTCCGGGTCCCCTATTGCTTATGTTCCTGGTGACTGACATCCTCGACTCCAGAATCCCTCCCCACCCCCGGGGGGTCTTCTGGTGAGCAGTTTCATCATTGGGCCCCCTTATGGAGCAGTGGGTTTGGCAGTTGTCCCGCCTGTCCAAGCCTGCAGGTCAGTCTCCGGGGCCTTCGGGCCTAACGGTTTCGAACCTGCAAGCAAGGCAGTTGGGACTTCCTAGTCATGCGGTGCCTTCTTCGGTGCCGTCGACGCCACTCTCTGGTACTTTCCCCCTCATATGGCTGTGGTACTGGGGCCAGCAATGGTGCCATTTTCACTTGCTAATTTTCTCAGATCTTCCTCCCTGACTCTGAGAATGGAGTTGGGACCCTCTGGTCTTTCTGCGGCTCCTAGGACAGTGCCGACTTGGACTCTCGTCTTGGCAGCGCCGCTCCCTGGGCCTGCGCTGTCTTCTCTTTTGGCGCCGCACTTTGTGCCAGTGCTGTCTGCGCATTTGGCGCCTCCTAGGGTGCCAGGGTTTTCGACTGCAATTCATGGAGCTCCTCCTCCTCCTCCTTCTCCTCTTTTTCCTCCCTTTCCTATTTATACTATCCCTCCTGGGCTAGTAGGAGATGATATTGAGCCTGATCCTGATCTTCAGTTATGGGACAGTATTGACAATTGTTCTTCTCTTGGAGTGGTAAATAAACCCTCTCCTTCAGCAGAGCCTCTGATCAAGGACCTTTCCTTTAAGTCTCTGCTAAAGAACATGAATTCCACTCTCTCTCTCCAGACTTAAGAGATTGATCCAGGGAAATTGCTGCGTCTGCAGTATCTGCATGTTCAGGATATTTGTGTGGAATTGACTCCTCTGGTGCAGCCCTCTTTTGAGGCACTCTCACGAATGGTGTGGGATAATCTGGCGCATATTCCTTCCGTGGCTAAATCCATAGATGGGAAGTACACCCCCCCAAAAGGATCGACCTATCTTGGCCTCTCAAGCCTTTGCTGATGCCATAGTCATCTTGGCAGAGAATGACAAAACCATCCTTCCTTAGGAATCTATGGCACGTCCAGTGAACAAAGAATCTTGTAAAATTGACACCTTGGGGAAGTGAGGTTTTTCTGCCTCTACCCTGAGTATGTGCATTGCTAGCTAGCGGGGTTATTTCTCTCAGTATGAGTATACCCTCTGGCATTCGCTCAAAACCACTGTGGAAGCTCTTCCAGAGTTAGACGTTGGCTCAGAGCTTCTCCAGATCATCACTAGAGGCATTGAGTCCAACAATCAGTAACTAAAAACTGCTATGGATGCCTTTGACACTGCTTCCAGG
This sequence comes from Neoceratodus forsteri, assembly GCA_016271365.2. NCBI lineage: Eukaryota > Metazoa > Chordata > Ceratodontiformes > Ceratodontidae > Neoceratodus > Neoceratodus forsteri. The sequence continues at coordinate 1,576,368,754 of CM028131.1, forward strand.
GCAGTAGCAGCTGGTATTTGCACCCCGTGCCACTCGTGGTTATGAACATCTGGATTCAGAAATGATGCCCAACAGCGAGTTATGAGCTTACCATTTGATGGAACTTATCTGCTTGGCCCTCAAGTCGAGCAGGCTCTAGAGGCCACAAAGGAAACTAGAACGGCTATCAAAATGGCCAGGCTGCCTTCTGCTGCTCCTCAATGGGGCGGGAATCCACAGCAGTTTCATAACCGTCAGTCCTTTCGTGGCAAAGGCAGAGGGGGGCTTCAACAAAAATCAAGCCCCCAGCCACAAAAGAAAACGCAACAGAAGGCACAGGGCCCCAAAACGCCTAGTGCCACCCTCTGAGATTCCGGCCCAAGTCCCACCTCAACTGTCTGAGGGGGACTCTTCCTTAACAGTAGGAGGGTGTCTGACTCCATTTTACAACCAGTGGAAGTCAGTCACATCAAACAAATGGGTGCTCAGAATAATACATGAGGATTACTCTCTAAATCTTTCAGAAATTCATCCAAACGACAGCCCAGGCTGTCTGTCTCTCAGTCAGACCTTCTTGCTTCTGAGATTCAATGCCTTCTGAACAACAGGGCAATAGAAGTAGTTCTGTTGGATCAACGAAAAACGGGTTTCTACTCCCATTATTTCCTAGTTCCAGTGAAAACAGGCGGCATGCGCCCTGTTCTCGATCTGAGGAAGTTAAACAAATTCCTTTACAAAGAGAAATTTAAGATAATATCATTCGGCACTCTGTTACCCCGATTCATCGCAACGATTGGCTGTCCTCCTTGGACATGTAGGATGCCTACCAACATGTTCTCATACACCCAAACCACCACAAGTATCTCCGATTGTGGCATTGGGTCAGCACTATCAATTCAGGGTGCTGTCCTTTGGGCTATCCTCAGCGCCTCGAGTCTTTACAAAGTGCTTTGCAGTTCTTGAAGTGCATCTCAGGAAACTCTGAATTCAAGTATTCCCATATCTGGACGACTGTCTACTAGCAAGCCTCTCCAGACAAGAGACTCAGAAGCCGTGGCTATGGCTTCCAAGTTCCTCATGTCCATTGGAGTCCTGTTGAATTTAGGAAAATCACAACTACAACCCTCCCAATGGCTTCTCTTCATAGGAGCCCTTCTGGACACCTCCGACGCAAAAGCCTTTCTTCCAGAGGACAGGAGAAATTACATCCTTTAGATGGCCCACTTCATCAGAGAGAACGACTCTGTTCAAGCCCTCTCGATAAGCGGATGCTGGGTCTCATGGCATTCTCAGTGTTCAGTGTGCCTCTGGCTTGTTTTTACGTGAGGACTACTCAGTGGATGCTCAGCACTCAGTGGTCCCCAACCACACATCCCCAGTCTTTTCACATCAAGGTGACAGAACCTCTAAAACGGTCACTCACCTTGTGGACTCAAGAGGACAACCTTCTGAAAGGGTTCCCCTTTGCCCCACAGGAGTCTCAGATCTCCATCACCACGGATGCATCCCTACTTGGATGGGGAGCTCACTGTCAAGATCTCCACACCCAAGGTCAATGGAATCAGGACGAGTCTCAACTCCATATAAATATCCTAGAAATGAGAGTTGTCTTGTCCTGTCTGAGCTGTGAAGGACATTGTGTGTCACAGGGTCATTCTCCTTCAAACGGACAACAAAGCAGTGATGTACTACATCAACAAACAGGGTGGAGCACACTCTTACCCCCTGTGCAGGGAAGCAATGAGAGTGTGGGAGTGGTGCCTGGAGCACAAAGCCCTGATCCAAGTGGTCTACCTTCTGGGAGTGCAGAACAATCTAGTGGATAATCTCAGCAGAACGGAAACGGATCCTCACGAGTGGTCTCTTGACACAGACGTTAGTGCAGTCGCTCTTTGAAGAATGGGGAACACCGGACCTGGACCTATTTATTTATTTATTTGCTTTTGGTAACTGGGTGGGTGCACTAGGCATATAGATGCCTATTTTCAGGCACGACCCGGGAGCATACAAGTGAAAAAAATACATGAGCAGTACAATGTGACGCAGCACAAGGAAAAAGTAGACAATGGGATGGTCAGAAATACAACAAATTGGCAACTGGATGATATACAAAGTTAGATAATGTCAAACAATATAAACAGTACAGTTAAGAAAAAGTCAAAAATATAAACAAGTGCCAACATGTCAGTACTGGTACAAACAGGAAAGTAGAGAAAAAACAGTAAGTGCCATCGCGAGGCTCAAATGTAGAGAGGTAAAAGAGGAGGGGGGGAGGAGGGGGGGTGGTGGGAAACAGGATGAAAGGGGGTGAGAGGGAAGAAGGAGAGTGCAGGAAAGAACAAGGGTGAAAATGGAAGGAATGAATGGGCTAAGGTGGATGGAAGCATGTGCAAGGATTTGAAGCCAGGAGATGTTCCCGGGTGGAGTTTCTGGAAACCAGCATGGGTAGGAGCTAGGCAAATAGTTTGAGGGATAGAATTCCAGTACTTAGGGGCTGAGTAAGAGAAAGCACGTGCACCCATAGTGGTTTTGCGTCTGGGGATGAAGAGAGGGGCATGGTCATTAGATCGGAGATCATAGGAGGGGGTTTGGGAGTGTAGCAAGGAGGTGAGGGATTTGGGGAGGCCTGGTCGAATTATACCATCAATTAGGGAGCCATAGGACTGTAACCGGTGGGCAGCAGGGCTGGGCCATTTTAGGTCAGCATAAAGCTGACAGTGATGTTTGAAACGTGGTGATCCAGAGCATAGCGGCAGATGTTAGTCTTACTTTGAGTGGGAGCTCTTGCAGCAGGCTATAACAGTTAGGACTATGCCGCAGGCACTAGGACCTTCCGGTGAAAACTTCAGCCAGCAGTACACAGCAGGGACTGCCCCCGATGCTGGCCCCACCCCGACGTCGGTCTGGGTACAAAAGGGGGTGGATCCAGCCCCACCTCAGTTCTTTTCCCGCTGCGTCCCGCACGTGAACAAGAGAAGAACAGCTTTAGCTTGCCAGTTCAGCAAGAATCTACAATCAAAAACCCGCTTTTTAACCATTTTTTCGATGGTTTTCTTCGTACCAACGTCAGACCGCTGTCCGACGCCTCTTCAACCGTGTTTGATGTTTTTTTCTGCAAAATTACAGACGTCAGGCTGCTGTTCGGTTTTTGTGCAGTCCCAACGGATGTCTTCTCGAGCATCGGCCTCGCCGGAACATCTTAACAAGTGCGAGTGTGGGAGGCAGATCCTGGCCAAGGATGGCCATCGCCGCTGTGTCTTCTGCCTAGGACCGGAACATGACACCGCGAACTGCTCCGCTTGCCAGGCCTTCACTAGCAGGACCCGCATCCGCCGCCTTAAGGCCCTGAAAGCCTTTCTCTTGGAGCAGAAGATGGATCTGCACTCCTCAGAAGGGAAACGCAAGGAGAAGAAACGGCACAGCAAAGACCGTAGTCGGTCCCGGTCATGGTCCCGCTGTCACTCGCGGCCCTCTTCAAAGAAGGCCCGTCCCTCAGGATCATGAGAGCGCCTCAAATCTGCTCAGGCCAAGGCCAGCCCTTCAGGGAAGAAGCTGGCTAAGCCTAAGGTAATCCCGCTAAGGGTCACCACGAAGCCCTTGGAGGTGCATGCTTTGGCCCCACCTCCCAAGGCACAGGCGCCGCCTGTTAAAGGCACGCCCGAGCCCAATGACTCTCCGCGCCTCGGTGGCACCTCGCCTCGGTACCAGCACCAACACCGGGTCAAAGGTGAAGGGCGAGGTCAGCTGTGAAGAACCGGCGCCCTGCCGCCCAAATCCTCCTCCTCTGGGCCCCCAGGAGTGCTCTCCTTCACGGGCCGACGTCCCATATCCTTTCCCTCCAGGCAGGGCGGCAGATATTTTCACGAAGGAAGAGTTACAGGACTTATTTTCCTTTTGGTGGGGGCAGGTCCACAAGAAGACCACCTGTCGCTGGCCCAGACACCGGTTCCAGATCCAGTGGGTAAACCACAGCGGGGAGGTGAGCCTTCTCCACGGAAGTCTTTGGAGCTCCAGCCTACACCTCCCTCTAGGGCTCGTTGCCGCACCCGGTCCGGGGACCACCAATGTCATTCCAGGGACTCTGGTGACCGTCGTTGGTTCAGGTCACATTCTAGGAGCCTTTCTCGGTCCTCTAGGGGAGAACACTCCCGACATCAGTCTTTGCTCTGTCGCCAGTCCAGGGACCGGAGTCAGTCTTCGGACCGACTTCAGTCCCCCAGTTACCGGCAACAGCAGGAGTCTGGTCATAGGGCGAGGTCAGACTATTCGAAATTCTATAGTTGATCTCCCTCTTCCTCATCTTCCTCAGCTTCCTCTCTGTCTGCAGTGCTCCCCGGGAGAGAAGGACTAGCCTCACTCGCCTCCAGATGATCCTAGCTTTATGGACGTCATGAGGCGTATCCAGGCCTCCAACAAGTGGGAGACGGAGGACCTGGACCTGGAATGCTGGAGACTTGCGAAATACCTGAGGCAAAAGGAGCCTAAACCCTTGGTGGTCCCTCCTTTGGTGGATACTTTCCAGGACCTCACCCGAACTACCTGGAAGCATCCAGCTTTGGTCCTGGCTGTCCCAAAGAAGTCGGATAGGCTGTACAAGGCCCCGAGGGCAGAAGATTTCCTTGCTGAACACCCTCAGGCTGACTCTTCGGTGATCACTGCTGCCCATGGTAAGTCCAGGGAACCGAAACACCTCAGCTCACAGCCTTCTGACCTGGAGTCTCACTATTTGGATCAGGTGGGCAAGAAGGTCTATTCTGCTTCCACCTGTTCCATACGCTCCCTGAACTTCTTAACGCATATGGTGCAGTACCAGAATGCACTATGGGAAAGGGGACAAGAGCTGTTGAAGGTCCTTCCAGACTCTGACCAGAAGAAAGAGCTCCTGGATATTCTGAAATCAGGCTCAGACGTAGGCTCCCATGTTTTGAGAGCCTTGTATGATACTGCAGATACAGCAGCCAGAGCAGCCGCTTCCGGGGTGTGCCTCTGGCACCATGCTTGGTTGAGAGCCTCTGGCTTTCACCAGGATCTGCAGGCCGGTATCAGGGATTTACCCTTCCAGGGTACCATGCTGTTTGGGCAGGAGACGGAAGCCTTGCTTTGGCGTCTCCAGGAGTTGGGTAAGTCTGTCTGGTTGGTCCGCCAGAAGTACCGTGGCGACCAGCGCAGACAACGAAAACGGCCTTTTCGTAAGCCCTCAGGTGGCCAAGGTCATGCCCGTGGAAACCAGCACGGGCAGAGAGGTGGCTTTGGTAGGAGGTCCAGTAACCAATAGTCTGGTGGAGCTCCTGCCCGTGGGCCCAAGTCCTCCCAGGCCTCTCTGCCCACACCCGGCTCGACCCAATGACTCCCTCTCCCCCCCCTTCCGTAGGAAGACCCAGGGGATCCGGTCGGGGGCCGCTTCTCACTTCACTTCGAAAGGTGGAAGTCAATTACTGCGGACCAATGGGTCTTAGACATTATCAGGAGGGGACACATGCTGGACTTCACGAAGTTTCCCCCGAATACTCCACCAAAGCTCTCCCGTTATCCTCCTTCTCACATCCCACTAATAGAAGGAGAGATTCAGACCCTCTTGCAAAAAAGGGCAATAGAGTTAGTCCCCTTGCATCGGCGAGGAAAAGGGTTTTATTCACATTTCTTCCTGGTTCCAAAAAAGACATAGGACCTTCGTCCCATTCTGGATCTCAGCCCTCTAAATCTCTCTATAGAGTACAAAAGGTTCAGGATGGTGACACTCCAAGGCCTTCCTCCCCCTCCTCTGCTGCACCAAGGAGACTGGCTTTGTTCCCTAGACATGCAAGATGCATACATGCACATCAGGGTCTTCCCTCCCCACCGGAAGTTTCTGAGGTTCCGCTTCCAAGGGGAGCACTATCAATTTCGAGTGCTTCCGTTTGGCCTCTCTTCCGCTCTGCGAGTCTTCACCAAGCCCTTGGCAGTGGTGGCTGGGGCTCTAAGGGGCTTGGGACACTATGTGTTCTCCTACCTCGACGATTGGTTGCTTACAGCCCCGCTCGGACAGCCCTGCTTCGCACCCTCGGAGACACCTACTGTATACTCTATTCCGAAGGCTGGGGATCACCCTGAACCTACGAAAATAGTCCCCGGAGCCCAGTCAGAAGCTTGTCTTCATTGGAGCGGTCTTGGACTCCATCCAAGGCATGGCTTTTCTCCCCCGGGACAGAGGAGATCGCCTGCGGGAGATTGCAGAACAGATTTCAATAACGCCTCAAGTTGCAGCTCGGAACTTCCTCAGGTTACTGGGGCACATAGTGGCGGCCATTCCTGTCACTCCCTTGGCTCGCCTCCACATGAGGGTCCCGCATTGGATGCTTAGGGTGCAGTGGGACCAAAGCTGCGACGATCTGGAATCCACGGTCAAGATCTCGGGGCCAGTCAGGAGAACTTTGCTTTGGTGGTTGGACCCCAGAAACTTGGAGAAAGGGGTCAGCTTCCGTCCGGAGCCACCAGGTCAGACTCTGACAACAGATGCATCGGACCTAGGATGGGGGGGTGCACCTGGGTGCTCATCGAACGCAAGGGGTTTGGTCACCCAAGGATCAGTCCCTCCACATCAATGTACTGGAGATGCGAGCGATTCTCTATGCCTTACAGGCCTTTCAGGAGGACCTGGTACCGGGCTCTCTTCTGGTTCAAATGGACAACATGGCGGTCGTCTTTTACATCAGCAAGCAAGGAGGTACTCACTCGTACCCCCTTTGCAGGGAGGCGATGAGAGTTTGGTACTGGGCGCTGGAGTGAGGCATTCTGCTGTCCGCAGTGCACATTCCAGGTGCCCTCAACGATCTGGCCGACAGCCTAAGCAGGTCGCAATCCAGAGCGCACGAGTGGGTGCTGCTACAGTCTGTAGCAGACCAGCTCTTCCACAGGTGGAGTCTTCCAGAGCTGGACCTTTTTTGCTTCACCACGCAACGCCAAACTGCCAGTGTTTTGCTCACGAGAGCACGTGCCTGGGGCTTTCTGGCCAGATGCATTATCCCTCTGCTGGGCAGGGAGGTTTCTCTATGCCTTCCCGCCCTTCCCTCTCATTCAGAGAGTCCTACTAAAGTTGCAGGCTGAAGGGGCCCGCATGATTCTCGTAGCCCCCAGATGGCCTCGGCAGATTTGGTTCCCACTCCTGCAGCGGTTATCCATGGAGCCTCCAGTTCCGCTGCCCATATGCTCGCAGTTACTGTCCCAGAATCAGGGTTCGCTGGTCCATCTGGACCTTCGGTCCTTGCACCTACACGCTTGGCTCCTTCAGATGTAGCTCAAAACAGATATGGGGTTTCCCCGGAAGTGGCGGCAGTCCTAGTTTCAGCGAGAAAGCCCTTCACCCGGTCCACTTATGCTATGAAGTGGAAACATTTTTGTCTATGGGCCTCGTCACAACATTTGGACCTCGTCAATTGCCCAGTGAACTCAGTGTTGCATTATCTCCTCTCCTTGTATCAAACGGGCCTGAGTTACTCCTCTATCAAGGTGGACATGTGGGCTATCTCTGCCTATCATGCCCTTTTGGGAGATAAGGCATTGGCTCAATTGGATGTCGCCCGCACCTTCCTGAGAGGAATTCTGCATATGAGACCTCCCATTCGAGACCCTATCTCACCCTGGGACCTCCTTTTTGTGTTGGAGAAACTCACCCTTCCTCCCTTTGAACCGGCAGCAGATTGTGAGCTACGTTATCTTTCTTGGAAGGTTTGTTTTTAGTTATGGTTACCTCAGCTCAGGGTTTCTGAGCTTCAGGCTCTGATGTGTAAAGAGCCGTATTTAGTTTTCCACAGGGAAAGGGTTTCCCTCAGAACAAATCCTAAGTTTCTTCCGAAAGTGGTCTCAGAGTTGACCCTAAACCAGTCGGTTGACCTTCCTGTTTATTTTCCTTCCCCTTCTAATAGAGGACAGGCTCTGCTTCACACACTGTATGTCCACAGGACTTTGAGGTATTACCTCAAGAGGACGGCTACACACCGGCAATCAGAGCAACTTTTTGTGGTCTTTGCGCCACAATGCATGGGTAGACCGGTGACCAAGCAGACTATCTCAAAGTGGATAGTTCACTGCATCTCCTTTTGCTACAAGAAACACAGTAAGCCCCTACTGGGCCCGGTCAGGGGTCACTCCACCAGAGGAGTGTCTGCTTCATTCGCCGCCCTGAGAAATGTCTCTATAAGGGACATATGTGCGGCCACCACCTGGAACTCGGTGCATACCTTTGTCAAGCATTACAGCTTGGATATCGTCTCCAGACGCCGAGCTGGCTTCAGCCTAGCTGTTTTGCAAGGGCTTCTGTCCTGAGGCCTCTGGAGTCAGTATATTCCACCTCCGGGTCGTCTTACCTTTGGCGTGGGACTGCTTGGTATTCAGTCCTATTCAGTTAGAGCCTGCTGCAAGAGCTCCAATTAAAGTAAGATAGCATGTTACTTAAAAACTTACCGTAACAGTAGATCTTCGAGAGGAGCTCTTTTGCAGCAGGCGCATTCCCACCGGCTTTCCTCAAGGTGTGCAGATCCATCTTCATTTACATCTCCATTTTCATCTTCTACAGTCGCTTCGTCATCTTCTCTTGTCAGCCCTTGTTGCGGGCCTTGGCGGGAGAACTGAGGTGGAGCTGGGTCTGCCCCCTTTTTGTACCCAGATCGACGTTGGGGTGGGGCCGGGGGTGGTCCCTGCTGTGTACTGCTGGCTGAAGTTTTCACCCGGAAGGTCCTAGTGCCTGTGGCATAGTCCTAACTGTTATAGCCTGCTGCAAGAGCTCCTCTTGAAGATCTACTGTTACGGTAAGTTCTTACGTAACTGTACTTTATAGGCGATGTCCCATTTATGGAGGGAGGTCTTTGATGCCCCTAGGTAGGTGACTGAGCCAGGGCCGGGAGCAGTAGGCCTTGAGCTACGGCAAGCCTGGCAGATGGCGTGAGGGCATAGCTAGTACGGTAGGCACCTCCGATTTTAGCGTTGACTGATTTGCAGGTGGCAGTGATATGGAGGTCAAAATCTAGGGATTCATCTAGGAGGATACCCAGGTATTTGAAGGAGCTAGTGCTAACTACTAGGGAACCATCCACACTCAATGTTTGAAGGGAGTTGCGATTTGATTTGAGTGTAGCTGGAGAGCCGAAAAACATGGAGTGTGTTTTGCTTGCATTGAGAACAAGGTTGTTTTCTGTTAGCCAGGACTGAATACTTAAGAAGTCAACGGTTATGAAGTGGTTAATATCCATGATATTACTACCACTGCAGTAAATGACAAGGTCATCCGCATACAGCAGGGAAGAGCAGGCTGGTGCGAATGATGGGAGTTGATTTATAAAAATAGAGAAAAGTAGCAGGCCAAGTATGGAGCCTTGGGGAACTCCCATAAGCTAGTCCAAAGGCTTCCAAGTGCTGAAGAACTGAAGCTACTCACACTTCTGTGAGGTTTTGAAACATTATCAGGAGGCGGTGTGTTGGAAACTGAAACATGAGATCATAAAGTTGGAGTTCCGAACGCTGTCTGAGGACTTCCGGAGGTGTGGCTGAATGCTGTTCTGTGTGGAGCTCAGAAGTAGCAGGGCGTTGTTATGCTAGCTTTCTTCCTGGAACAGGTATGCCATTGTTGCCTGGCTTTTTATATTCCAGGTAGAAAAGAAACTGCTTGAGTTTTAAATACTATCTCCTTTCCAGTCCAACTTGTGCTGCAGTAAATACAGCGGAGAAACTTCAGCTGAGCCTGGCTCAGTGACTGTGGACTTTGAGTCCGGGCAGTGGCAGAGCCCGCCCCAGCCACGGAGAGTAGGGCTACAGCCATCGCCGGAGAGCTACATGGTTGAAGTGTTCCCAGCTGAAGACTTTGCGATTCCCCTAAACAAGGAATGTAATTTTTCACTCCGGAATTACATATTATTCCTGATGTATTCCTCATTTATATGATTCTTTTACTTTTGTCACTGCTTTAAAGTTCGACTATAGTGATGGACTTTGTTTATTTGCTTGTAGTGGGATTTGTTTTTACTTTTCCTTTTTTCCGTTTTTGTTTTTTTATGCCATTTCTTGTCTTATCCATAAGGACTGAATTGTCTGTCAATAAGAATTGGTTGCTTGTTCAACTAAGCTGGGCAATCCAACCAACAGAATTGTATATAATATATTATTTTAGCTGACCTTTCGACTGTTGGTTTTAAATGTTTTGAATGTTCTGAATGTTTGAATATTTTTAATTAGAACATAACGTAATACATCAATATTATTGTTCTTACCGTAGGGCTGAAATTAAATAATCAAGCCCTCGGTGAGTTTATTTAGCCAATGGATTAGTTGATTAATTGACCTAATTGATCTATCCTACCCTAGCAGCCTGTTTGCTCCTTTTTATTTAATTATTTAGTGCACTTTTTTTATTCGTGCTTCAGTAAGGTGTAGACTGGCGGAAAAACTGCTGTTCTAAGTTCATCAGATGTACTTGCACTCGTATGCTCTCCAGTTGCTGTTTTGATGCTTTTTGGTCTTTTTTTTTTTTTTCTTTTTTGGTTTTGAAACAGAAAATCTCGTCTTTTTAATTAAGATTCAAAATTTAAAAATCTAGTTTTGTAAAATTACTCCCACGGCTTTTATGGTCTCGTAGACTTACAGAGCAAACTTTTTTCCCTAGCTAAAGTACGAGTATAAGTACGAGATTTACGCCTTTTATTTTTTTTATCCTATTCTCTTCGTTTCTAGTCAGATGATAGATACTACTTAGCCATGATATCTCTGTTTTTTACATATACACTGTTTAACGGTAATATTTATGTCATTTACAGTAGTCTAGAGAGAGATAGGAGTAGGTGGGGGGTACTTGCATTAGCAGTCCCTCCCCATCGCATATTCTTTCTTTTTCCTTTCAGCGGATACGGTCCAGACAGTGTGGTGGTGGAAAAACTACCAGACGAGTGCCACGTCTGGAATAAATACTCCCTTGGATAGTAATGCTGCCTGTGCTATAATATACATTTAATAGATATATCAAGGAGGGAATAAACTGGCCTGTGCTTCCCTTAAGAATCGGTTATTGGAGAACACTAATACGACTTGCATTTTCAGTGATAAACTTAAGTCACCAGACTTTCTCCTGGGCACTGTTTTGTATGCTCCTGTTTCCATCTGAGAAATTCTGGAATTGGTATTGGTGTTGGCATTGGGTTTGGTCCTGGTGAACGCTTCATCTCTGGTCTGGTCTGGTCTCATCACGGGGAACTCAGAGCTGCCTGTGCTGGAATGGAACTGGTGTAGTGGTGAAGTATTCCAGCTATAGTCCATGAAATCTACCTGCCTGTTATCTGTTTGATACTTGATACTTGATACTTGAATTACAACATGTGTGTTCCTTTATTTGACTCCTCCTTAGCCGACTACAGACTCTTTCTTCTTTTGTTTTTCTTTCCTTGTCTTTATCTGGTAGTCACTAGAAGTGGAAAGGGCAGTGTTTTAAATCTAGCTTCGGGCGAAGCTCCTCGTTCCTGCTCAGTCATTGAAATATTAGAAACTCTGGATGATCCTATAGAAAATACTTCTTACATGCGTACTCAGAAAACTAGAGGGGGTAAAAAGAAAAAGAAAAAATAGTACTTCTAATACCCCTAACAAACAAAAGGAGAAATTGTGTATGGAAAATACTAACCTGGAGAAAAGACACGATGGTCTTCCTCCTTCTTTCCCCCTAATACACGACTTAGAAAGAAGGAAACGACTTAAAATAACTGATTTTTACAGTAATAAAGGGATGGGGAAGGGCCCTAAACACAGGTCGAACCCTATTTTGGTAACAGCCAATTTGGCCAACCATATAACCAGATTTGGCAACTACCCTGAAGTTTCCTTTGAGAACTCTTCTAGAAAAGATTGGGGCATGTCTATACAGTCCGTTGATTCAATTTCCTATGATCAATACGCATGGGGTACATATAGGCCCTACATAGAGGAGCTAGAGGAGCCTGAGGATCTGGAGTTGAGATTTTCTCCAACCTCAGACATGTCACCCCCATCCGACCGTACACATCTGGAGATCCTCACATCACCAAGGCTTATTCCCAGAACCAAAGGACAACTGATAGAGCAGGATCAATTTAAACATAGTTATAGTAACCCAGCCTCGGATTCTAACAGAAAGTTAGGAGAACATACAGATTTAAAATCCATAATTAAAGAATTGAGTGTCACTATTGAGGGATTAAAGAAGATGGATACAACTCATAAAATAGCTAAGGAAATAGAGGGAAAGCATAAATCACAGAGGTTTCAGATTCTTCAGGAAATAGATTCCACCATAGATGAAATTCAGTGTACTGATAAATCATACCTGGTAGCTACTTACATTATTTTGAAGCAGACCTTAGAAATTTTAAGGAACAGATACTCCACTGTCATAGTTATATTGGAAAACATTAATATGCTTAAAAATGAGATATGTACTATAAGTGCAGAGATATTCCACAACAGAGTACTTCTGGACAGAATCCTGAGCAGTAGTAAAAAAATATCCTTCTGAGTCTGAATCCTTGGGAACTGAACCTCTGGCTGTAGATAAGGCAAATATAGGTAGACCTCCCTTCACCCTTCGATAAAAATAAAATATGTGAATACTATATAAAGAACTCAAATTCAGAAAAACAGGATAATGGTGAGCCTGATAGACAAACACAGAGTCAACAAAAAATCTAAAAAAAAAAAAAAAGTAGTCTCTTTCTAATAAAAACAAAAACATTCAAATGGCACATGTAAATTTGAAAGTGCCATCAGCACAGGAGATAAGGGAGGGACAGGCCCCCTATAAGGACTTAAATTTGGGTAAACAAATGGCTGTGCAGGAGATGAATCTCCACTCAAATGTATATATATAATGAAATTTCTTATGATGCAGTTGTGAGCAGGGAGTCACTGACTGCCTTCCAGTGGGAGACCGAGACCTTCAGTAACCCAGCCAACAAAGATGATTCTATCAGTAAGATCCCGGTAACTGATTCAGGGATCTCTCCTGTTTTACAGAACTGTGGCAACACTGAATTTTTGACTGAGATACATGATGGCCTGGGTACTTAACTTTCTTGAATTATCCTATCCTGAACTAGAAAAGGAAGTATCAGTTTTTAGATCATTAAATCCGCACTACAGGAAAACTGTACCACTCTATTGCTCATCCTTGAGGATTGCCCATTCCATTTTGGAAAAGGCATTACTCTTAAGGCAAAAGGGCTATGGTATTACATTCCCTATGCTAGTCCCAAGATTTGCCCCTGAGCCCCCCTGCAGTAAGGAAAATAGTGCTTATGAACAGCTACCTCCTCTGGATGAGATGTGTGAATCAGCATATGAACCCCAGAGGAAAATATTAGGGGTAATTAATGAACACATTGAAAATCAGAAAAAGTCATGGCTAGGGAGAACAATCGCAGTGTTTGGGTGGAAATTCACAGATAAGGATGCTAGACGGAAGGCGAAAGGGGACCTCCTCCATTTTCTAGGAAAGCTTTAGATTTGCATATCTCCTGGAATATGGTGGACTCTGTTAACATACACAACAATACAGGTTCATCATCTCAGATTGATATTACTTTTAAAAACTCTAATCTGTTTAGCAGAATTCTGTCGTCAGTGGGCAAATTGGACCCACTGGGAATTCATATTGTGGATCCGATAGAACTAGATTCAGATATCCACGGCCAGATTCCTGTGATGGGATTACAGGAGCCAGCCCTGGAGCCGGATTCTTTGTTAATAAACTTCGAAAACTTTGAAGACCCAAACACTTATGCGCCGCTGCTGACCGTGGACTCTACCTGACAATGACAGCCATGGCAGGAACTTGGTGGGCTAACATCTGAAGAGCCAAATGCTAGGATGGTAGTCAATATGGAGGGAAAAAGAAACGTGATGGATGCCCTCTCTATCCTTTCCTGGAATACAGAAGGTATGCATCTCAAAATAACAGACCCTGAGGTTTTCAGTTTTCTTGAGTCCTTTGACATAATAGGGATTCAGGAAACGTGGTGGACTGAAGACTCCACTCCTGGACTGGCAGGTTATACAGCCATAACTTTTTCGGCCTCCAAAGATAAAAAATTTGGCAGACTTAAAGGGGGACTTACCTTTTTCATTAAAACACAGTTAGATTTAGGAATCACCTGAATAGCTACTAATCTAGAGGGAATTTTGGCTCTATTAATCTATAAGGGCCTGGAGAAAGTTATCTTGTGTAACATATACTTTCCTCCCAGAACTAGACATTCTGAGACAGCAGACATATTTATCCGGAATTTGAAAACTGCTAGATGACCTGTCTGACAGCTATGCAGTCTGCCCTATAGTTATTTTGGGAGATTTCAATGCCAGAGTTTCTTCTCGTCTCCAGGAAGACGATTACACTGACTTAATTTATTTGTTTCCTCTGGCTAATGAAAATATTACCTATAAAAGGTACTCGCAGGATCTGGTACTTAATTCCAGAGGCAAGGTCCTCATGGAAGTCTTTGCATCCAGGAATTACTGTCTCTTAAACGGAAGAACTCTGGGTGATAAGTTAGGGGCCTTTACTTTTAGAGGATCACGGGGTTTTTCTACACCGGACCTAATTTGAACTAACCTGGAGGCAACCTATTTGGTACAGAAATTAGAGGTTAAAGATAGACTGGAATCTGCCCATTGTCCCATTGTTCTTACTCTGAATTGTCCTCTTGGAACAACTAGGAAAGTGGGGTACCTGGAGGACAATTTGGAGATTATTAACGAGAAAAGAATTATTTGGGGACCATTTCACCATACAGATTTTGAGCTTAAATACTGGAGAAGCGTGTAACATATATGATTCTACTAATAACTTTTATGAATCATCTAACATCCTAGAAAGCTGGGGGATGATAACCATGTTATTAAAACCATGGTGCATGAAAAAAATATCAGCTTGTAAACTGATATATAAAAAGTCGTGGTTCCATGCAGATTGCCTACAGGCTAAAAACACTTTTTGGTAGAATACTTAGAATACATAACAATAAAAGAAATAAAACTGCTGCAGATTTTAAACTGCTTAAGAAAGAAGGAGAAAAGTACAAGCTGACTCTAGGAAGGGCAAGGGAAAAATATTCTAATGGACTCTGGGAAAAACTAAGACAGTCCATATTGAACAGAGATGGTAGAGGCTTCTGGAAGTTAGTATCTCAGGGTTACAACAAACATTCTAATAGGCTTGAAGCCTATATCACACCTGAAACCTTGGCTTCCTACTTCTCGGAGCTCTACTTCTCTCAAACTGAGTTAGAGATGTCTGCTGTCCAAGAGTCCAGGGGAGAAATGTTTCATCCACGGCCTATTTTTATCACGGAAGGCAAAATCTTTCAGGCCTTATCTATACTGAAATCTAATAAGGCCCCAGGCCCTGACGGTATTTTGGGAGACCTATGTAAAGCATTCCCTAACTGGTGGTCTCCCCTTTTTTTTCCTTTTATTTAATGGACTAGTAGGAGGACTTCCCTGCCCTCCAAGTTGGCTACGTAGTCACATATTCCCCATATTTAAAAAGGAGGATCCTAATAACCTGAAAATGTGTAGACCAATCAGCCTAATAGATGTTTCCCAGAAAATCTTCACTAGGTTAATTCTGGGTAGACTATTAGATTGGGCTGAAGAAAACTCAATCCTGAACGAGACACAAAATGGCTTCAGGAAGAATAGGTCCACAGTACAACATTGCTATGCCCTGTATCATCTGATCTGGAAATATGTTAAAATCAGAAAAACAAATCTCTGTTGCTGCTTTGTGGATTTCTCTTCTGCTTTTAATAACATCAGCAGGAAAATTCTTTGGACAAGGTTCTAGGGCTGGAGAGTTCCTTGCTGGATGTTATCATTAGACTACATGAAAATACCTAGGCTAGAGTCCAGTATGACCATTATGGACATATAACTGAGAAATTCTTTACGAACATAGGGGTCAGACAAGGATGCATCTTGGCACCCACTCTATTTAATATATATATATATATATTAACACAATTCTGGATCAGATTTGTAACCCCGACTTTCATGCTCCTAAGGTAGATGGCAATAGGATTGATAGTCTTGCATATGCTGATGATTTGGTCCTGTTGTCTACTTCATCATTGGGTTTAAAAATGAAACTGATAAAGTTCGAATCTCTTTGTGTACAGTATAAACTAAAAATCAAGTATAGTAAAACAAATGTAGTGGCATTTGGAAAACAGAGTAAAAACATCACCAGTTTCAAGATAAATGGGGTAAACATAGACAAGGTAAAGTATTATGACTACCTAGGAGTCTGTTCTACTCAGTCTCTCTTGGCATCAACATATGGATATAATCCAAAACAAAATGAGATCGTCAGGGAATGCCTTAAAAATTTTTAATAATAAAATGGGGAAAACCTCAGTTAAAGGAAATATGAATGTACTGAATGCTAAAATAAGAATGAGCATGTTATACGCTTGTGAAACATGGGGATATGCACAGACCTGAAGGTTACAAACTATTTTAAACTTGTACAGACATATTCTCATGCTACCACAAGGGACTCACAAATGTATTTTAGCATTGGAATTAGGCCAGCGCACCTTACTTTCCCTTATACAGGAGCAATAAATTATATTTATACTCAAACTTTTCATGTTGCCTGAAAGTAGATACCCCAGAATGTACCTGGAAGAAAGCATAAGAATGGCTAATTCGGGATTTGCCCATCCCTGTATTCGGTTTACCAAGGAGGTAATGATGCCAGCCGGCCTGGGACATTTACTTTGTGAAATATACTATAGTCCTTTAGTAGAAATTAAGCAGGATGTTAAACTCAGACTTGGAGTACTGGATGAGAACTTTCTGCTTACTCAGCTCTCTATGCTCAAACTTCATGATTATTATAAAACAATTAAATCCTCATGTAGTTTTGAGATGTACTTATCCATGATAACATGTTCTACATTAAGGAGAATCTACACTAGATTTAGAACTGAATGTTATTCAGCAAACTATATACAGTATAGATAGAAGAAAAAGGCTACACCTTCCCCATTTTGTAAATGTGGATTGGAATTAACAGATGACTTAAAACACGTGGTACTACTATGCCCTCTCTATGAATTATCTAGGAAGAAATGGCTGGGTGGACTTCTTGGAGGTCTCAGTCTCCCTCCAATATGTTAGACCATCTCTTCAAAGCTAAAAATAAGAGAACCATTGAACTGTTGGAAAAGTTCCTTTTGACCACACACTTGTAAAGCATGGCTTGTATTATTATGAAACTCATTTAACATGACAAAAAGCAAATGATAGTTTATTTATAGTTCTTAATATGGCATTTTTTTGCATTGGAGCTAAATAACTTGTGTATGTCTGACTCATAATAGAAGTTTTAGCCTTTTATGTTCTGAACCTTGTGTGATGTATAAATTTTATATTGTATACGGCTTGCTGCTGATCAATAAAATTGTTCTACTGTGTGTGTGTGTGTGTGTGTGTGTGTGTGTGTGTGTGTGTGTGTGTTGTGAACTCCCGTAAGTATGGGAGAAAGATTGGACATAGCTGAGTTAAAAGCTACAGCCTGCATCTGGTTGGATAGGTAGCTATTGAACCAGGCAACTGTTTCAGCGAGAAACCAAAAGAGCGGAGTTTAGTAAGGAGAAGGGTATGGTTTACCAGGTCAAACGCCTTAGTTAAGTCAATGAAGACAGCACCTGTCAAAAGACCAGATCCCATAACAGCATAGATGTCCTTTGTAAGTTTTAGGATGGCAGTAGTAGTACTGTGGCCTTTGCAGAAGCCATGCTGGGAACCTGAGAGGAGGTTATGCTTCTGTAGGTATGCTATAGTTTGGGTTGCCACTAATTTTTCCAGGATTTTACTGAGCACAGAAAGAATGGCAATAGGTCGATAGTTAGACATGTCTTTAGGATCACCTTTCTTAAGGATGGGAGTAATTCTGGCTATCTTCCAGATGTTGGAAACCGTGCCGTGACATATCGAGAAGTTAGACTTTCGTTAAAGGGGAGGCAATGAGAGGGGCAACGACTTTCAGTAGTCTAGGTTCCAATCCATCAGCACCAGAACTAGTGCTATCAGAGATGGAGAGTAATAGCTTTAGAACTTCAGTTCTGGTAATGGTCCGAAACCGAAACGGTGGGTGAAAGAGTGCCGGTTCTGTGTCCACAGAGCTAGAAGTGGGGGGACCAGGGGGGAAGGAGGCTGAGTACCTAGATAGGTCCGAGAATTGGCAGTTTAGTGTGTTGGCTATGGTCACCGGATTATTATAATGTACGTCATTTAGCAACATGTCATTAGTAGTGGACGTTTTATTGGCTTCAAGGAAAGTTTTTATAACAGACCAGAATTTCTTGGGAGTCACCAGCAGATTTCATTAATAAGTCCTTACAGAAAGAGCTTTTAGCTAGGCGAATATTCCTTTTGCAGGGATTCCTCTGGACTCTATAGTCATTATAATCTGCTTGTAGCCCTAAGGCCTTAAAACGCTGCCAACTTTTATCCTTTGCCCTGAGTTGAATAAGAAGATCTTTGGTGAGCCACTTTGTATACCCAGTATAAGGCGTGTGACTCTGGGAGCATGGACGTCCTGGAGGCATCCAAACTTTGCAAGGAAGTAGTCAAGGGCTGATTGAGCATTTGAGGAGGCAAAGATGGGAGACCAGTCAATCATTGCAAGATCATGCAAAAAATGTGCCTGATTAAGATTCGCCAGATAATGAAAAGTGATGAGTTTTGGAGGAGGAGATGGTTTTCTAGCAGAATGCCAGATGCAGAAGATTGGGGAGTGATCACTTATAGCATCTGCCAGGGTACCGACAGAAACTATACTGTCGAGACGGTTAGTAAGGGCCCAGTCGATTAGTGTACTAGAATGAGGGGGGGCCATGACCCTTGTAGGGTCAGTTATTAGTTGGTGGAGGTTATGGCCATGTACCACGGTGTGGAAGGACTGACTAGCTTTGCTGATCCAGTTAAGATTTAGATCTCCCATAATGAGGACTTCATTACGTCCAACAGCTGTGTCCACCTGGGATAGTAGTTCCTTGAGACCAGCGATGCTACCAGTAGGAGGATTATAGGCACATACTATGTGCAGTTTCTTAGAGCAAAGTTGTAGGGTAGCATGATTAGCTTCACGGTGAGAGAGACATTACGGCGTAGAGATAGGTGAGGTTTAAAGAGGATTGCAACACCACCACCACGTTTAGATGTGGGCCTATTGTGCCGGAGTATCTTGTAGTTAGGTAACATGCACAGGTGATCGGAGTGGAGGGTTTTAGCCAGGTTTCGGACAGACACAAAATGTCAGGGTTATATTGAGTAGCCCAAGCCTCTAGTTCAGTTAATTTGTGGGGAAGACTCCTGATATTCAGGTGAACAATACGCAGCCTCTTTAAGTCCTTCCAAGCTGTATCATTGTGGGAGATGTTATTTGCAGGTCCTGGATTGAGTTCAGTATCTCCTGCTAACATTAGTGATAGGAGGAGCAGGTACCACAGTTTACGATGAAAGAATGGGGTGAGCAGGGAGGGGTTTGGAGGAGGAGAGTTATGGAACGTATAAGCAACGTGGTATGTGATCCTGTTTTGAGACCAAGAGAGGAAAGGTGGCAAGGGGCAAATGGGATAGTGTAAGCATGTTGGAAGAAATAACATTAGGGTGTCAGGAGTTGCCGTCCCAGGAAGGTGGGCATCTTAACAAAGGCATCCCTATGAGAGGAACAATAATAGAGACTAATAGAGAGATTGCACAGGGATTTCGGGCCCTGTAGTTAGATGAAATGTATGCCATTTTAAGGATAGGGTATGTGACAGCGTAATAGCTGTTTGATGAGGAAAAATACTGCAAGTATCAAGAGGAATTTAGGTAGGAAAAAAAAACAAAAAAACAGACTGCACACCAAATTGCAGACCAAGAAGTGAAATTCAAATATGATTGAGCAGGTTTCTGAGAGCCCTCCAGCGGCAAAGTAGTATAGGCTGCAAGTGAGAAAGTGAGGAGATAGTTAAAAAAATCCTCACGCACTGGGCATAACAATAGGTGGGGCAAATGAGCACTATATAACAAATGCCGCTCAAGGGTGGCTGTGGTGGGGGGCGGTTGGGAGCAGCCGCATAGCAGCTGTGGGACAGAGCGCTTAGGAGCAAGGGGTAAAAATTATGGCTGAAAAATCTCAGTGGAGCTGAAGTTTAAAACGGCTACCTAGATAGTGGCTGCCTGAGGACTCCGAGTGACAGAAACTGCCTTTAATCCAGGACAACATACTATTTTCTGCAAGTAGAGTACTTCTGATATTTCCAGGGAATTCAGAGAGCAAACACTGCAGGGCAGTAGGGCTGTAGCGAGTGCTGCTAGGGGACAAACAGAGTTTTAAACTGGCGCCCTATTCCTTGCTACAGCTTTTCCTAACTTTACTCGGGAAAAGTTTGTTTAAATGTTAGGTCCACGCACGCCTGGTGAGCAGGAACAATAGCGGTTTACAGTTTAGTTAGGCAACGGAGCAACAGAGTTTTGAACCAGCACCTGTTTCCTCGCTAAAACTGGTTTAAAATGTTAGGTCCAAAAAGGCGCCAAGATTTAACTTGAGACAAAGGCTACAGAAGCTTGGTATAACGCAGTTCAACGGAGCAAGAGCTGACGAAATTACCTTGATTGACTTTGGACGACTGCTCGGATTGCTCCAGGGCAGGGTGCCCTCCAAGTAGGGCTTGATTGACTTTGGACGATGGCTCGGCTTGCTCCAGGGCAGGGTGGCCTCCAAGCAGGACTTGATTGACTTTGGTCGACAGCTCAGCTTGCTCCAGGGCAGGGTGCCCTCCAAGCAGGGCTTGATTCGCTTTGGACGACTGCTCGGCTTGCTTCAGGGCAGGGTGCCCACCAAGCAGGGCATGATTGACTTTGGATGATGGCTCGGCTTGCTCGAGGGCAGGGTGCCCTCCAAGCAGGGCTTGATTGACTTTGGATGACGGCTCGGCTTGCTCCAGGGCAGGGTGCCTTCCAAGCAGGGCTTGATTGACTTTGGATGACGGCTCGGCTTGCTCCAGGGCAGGGTGCCCTACGCAAAACTGTCAGTATGCATTCAGACTGCGGTGGACAAGATGCTTTCTGTATGCATTTCCTCCTCTTCCCTTGGTTCAGAGGGTACTGCTCAAGCTGGAGGCACAAGAGGGCAGAATGATTCTCATTGCCCCTTTCTGGCCGCATCAGATTTGGTTTCCATTAATCAACAGATTGTCGGAAACTTCACCAAGACAGCTTTCACTTCAAACAGACCTGCTGACCCAGGGCCCAGTGGTCCATCCCAGCTTGAGATCCCTTCACCTCCACGCATGGCTCCTGAGGAGATAGAAGTGAGCAGGTTTGATGTTTCATGTAGGGTCTCAGACATTCTTCTAGCAGTGCACAAGCCGGCTACTAGGAAAACTTATACTGCAAAGTAGAAGCAGTTCTCTGTCTGGTGTGCAAAGTCCTTCCTGGACCCCTTCTCCTACCCACCTAACAAAGTCCTGGAGTATCTTCTGGACCTGTCAAATACATGACTGCAATACTCAACTGTGAAGGTTCACCGCTGCGTGATCTCAGCATACGCGAACCTGTGCACTCCATGTCTCTGGCTCAGTTGCCTTTGATCAAGAGGTTCCTTAAAGGTATACTTCACATTAGGCCACCAGTCAGAAGACTGGTAGCCACCTGGGACATTAACCTTGTGTTAGACATGCTCACCCATAAATCTTTCAAGCCCCTAGCAACTTTTGAGCTGAAGTTTCTGACCTGGAAGACCGCCTTCCTGGTAGCCATTAGCTCTGCATGCAGAGTATCTGAAATACATGCGCTGGTCACAGACCCCCAAATATACTGTATTTCACAAAGACAAGGTGGTTCTTCGAACTCATCTTAAGTTTCTCCCCAAAGTAGTCTCAGAATTCCATCTGAACCAGCTCTTGGTTCTTCCGACCTACTTCGCAAACTTCCAGAATGAGGGGGAGCGTACACTGCATTCTCTGGATGTTAAAAGGGTTTTGCAGTTCTACATACAGAACCAAAGAGATCCGTAAATCTAAACAACTATTTGTCTCTCTCAGCATGGCCCGGCTGGGTCAGCCTGTTGCTATCAGATGTATTTCGGCATGGCTAGTGTCATGTCTTCGCCAATGCTACTCCATGGCACACGTTAAACTGGAAGGCAGAGTATATGCTCGTTCTACCAGGCAGTCATGACATCTCTGGCATAAATTCAAAACGTGCACATTGCAGGCATCTGCAGTGCAACTACTTGGAGTTCTGTGCACACTTTTGTGAAGCACTTCGCTTTGGATATCCATGCCAGACAGCATCAATCCTTTGACAGGACAATCCTTAATGGACTCCTGTCCTAAGTGAGCTCCTCTCTCTCCTGCCACCCTTTTCGGGGGATAATTTCACCTGAGATTCTCCCATTAGTGTGAATAGTGGGTGGAGCTTTATGTGTCAAGAAGATATGAAAATTTACATACCTCGTAATTCTTGATCTTCTTGGATGAAGTCTTCTACTCATTCACACACCACCCTCCATCCCCTGAGCTCACTTATCTGTTTTTGGTCTTCACTCCCTCGATTGCTGGGTAGTGAAGACTCTGTTGTGTTGACCCTTCTTATATGGGTCCTTTGGACTATCTTATGTCCAGCATAGGTTAGGTTCACTAAGTTAGTTTACGCAGCACCTCCTTGGTAAAAAAAGGTACTGAGGTGTTTGGAGGATCGATGCTGAGGTAGCCTATACAGCACCAGCCAGGCTCATGGTGCCGCTTCCTTGTAGCCCTACCTAGGTGCCGGCTCTCCTGAAGATTTTTGGCTCCCGCTGGGTCCTAGTGCCTCCAGCATAGTCCTATTAGTGTGAATGAGTGGTGGAGACTTCGTCCAGGAAGATCAAGAATTACGGTAGGTACGTAATTTTCATTTGTAAACTCTAGCATCCAACTTCCTGACCTGTATCGCTTTGGTTGAAGTCATATGTCTAGAACCCTAACTTTGTTTTAAACAAAGTTTTTGTTAATTAACAATAAATGTTGGAACATGTAGTGCTTTAAAAAGCACACAGCACTACATCTTTGGTATTAGGGCTGTCTTTCAATCTTTTCAGGATTTTGTATGCAGGCTGAAATGATTATTACCTTTTATTTATAACTGCTCTATGATTTTTGCTTTTGTTTTCATTATGAATTTTAATGGATTATTAATCTAATATCTATCTAATGGTATATTTTTCCCCTCTTTCCGTTTTGCATGTGTGACTGATAGTTTGCTTGTACAGAGTAATAACTAGATAAAATTTATCACCACTAAGTATTACATTATCTTGAATAGACTCTGACAGCCTTTCTTTCTAAGCTATTTTGAAGCCTAATTATTAATAAATGTTATAACATGTAGTGCTTGAAAAAGCACACTGTATTACAAATTGACATAAGGGTCGTCTTTCAGTCTTTTCAAGATTTTGTTTGCAGGCTGTAATGAATGTAAAAAAAAAAAAAATATCCGCAATGATGTATTTTTATTAAGAGTCGTAGCAAATATTAGCTATTTAACAATTTGTCATTGTTAACTACTTTTGGGTGTTTTTTATTATTTACACAAAAAATGTTTTTCATTAGGGGCTGGTTAGTATTAGTATAATTGTGTAGCACATTAGTGTGGAGTTATGTATAGTAAGTTTTGGAATTATGTACTGTTACATTAAAATTTGCACTATTTAAGAGCAGCGTATAGAGTTGTAACTCCACCTTCTGACAAAGCTTCACGTGATAGACGCGAAGCGCCGAGGCTGACAGTGATTTTCCCCTTGGGCTCTCTTCAGTAAAATCTCACACGCCGAAAATCAGTTTCCGTTCTAATTTGTGGAGTTTTTTACTATTCGATGAGTGCGCTGTGGTGTTTTGCTCTGTCCCTCCATGGTACCTTTTGTTTATTTTAGAGATGCTTATCTTGCCTCCCTTTGAGACTGCCACATGCTGGAGCTCCACTTTCTGTCGTGGAAAGTGTTGCTTTTAGTTGTTATTACTTCTGCCTGAAGGATTTCTGAGCTTCAGGCTCTGGTGTGTAAAGAGCCTTATTTAGTTTTCCACAAGGACAGGGTGTCCATGAGGACTAATCCTAAGTTTCTTCCTAAAGTGGGGTCTGAGTTTATACTGAATCAAGACATCCACCTGCCTGTTTATTTCCCAGAGTATTCCAGTCAAGGGAGGCCTTACTTCATACTCTCGATGTCCACCAGGTGTTTCGCTACTACTTGGACCTTACCAGGGCCATTAGAAAGTCTGATCAGTTGTTTTCTTTACCCTAACAGAGAAAGGGGCTCCTGTTTCAAAGCAATGTTTGTCAAAATGGTTAGCCAATTGCTTTGTTTATTGTTACTGAAAGTATGACAAGCCTTTACCGGGCTGGATCTAAGGTCTTTCTACCAGAAGCATGGCTGCCTCCTTTGCTTTACTCAGGAATGTGTCTGCTGCTGATATCTGCATAGCTGCCACTTGGAGTTCTGTCCACACTTTCATTCGTCATTACAGTCTGGACATTGCCTCTAGGCGTAAAGCAGGCTTTGGACTTGCAGTCCTGCAAGGCCTCCTCTCTTGAGAATTTTACGCTGCTCTCTGCCTACTCCCAGCTGACTGGGGACAGTCCTTACACTGCTTGGGACTCTGTCCTAACGGTGTTGCCTGCTATAAGAGCCCCCTCAAAGTGAGAGAGTACAGTTACATAAGAACTTACCGTAACAGTAGATCTTCAAGAGGAGCTTTTGCAGCAGGCGCTGCTTTTACTTCGCTTTCCTCGGTGCAGGGGAACCTCCTTGGTTCTCCAATTTCTATATGTGCTGAGGTCTCTGGCAGGATAACTGAGGTTGGATTGGGGGACTGACCCTTTTATACTATAGGCAGATGTCAGGGGCAGGCCAACATCAGGGTGCAGTCCCCCGCTAATAACTGCTAGCTAGAAGTTTTCCATGGGGTCCTGGTGCCTGCTGGCTTCAGTCCTAACAGTGTTGCCTGCTGGAAGGCAAGGCAAATTTTGTTTATAGGGCACCCATTCCCTGTGGCTCTGGACACCCAACAAAATACAGCAAAGAAAAGACAGCAGATAAAACACAATGACATTTTCAGAATAAATAAAATTCAGGATCAATAAAATTCAGAATTATTTAGAATTACAGCTTTAAGGTAGACTTTAAATAATTAGGGTAGCTTGGATTGGAAGATCAATTAGTAAAGGCCAGACTAAAGAGGCGGGCCTTCAGCTTTAGCTTGAAAACACCATTCAAGGGGGCCTCCTGGACTGCAGATGGAAGCGAGTTCCACAGGGTCGGGCCAGTGACACTAAAGGCATGGTCACTCTCTCTTGAGCTGAACCCTGGAAACGTCCAGGAGGCTTCTCAAAGAGGAGTGGAGGGAGCGAGTAGAGGTCGCAGGTGTCAGGAGCTCCGACAGGTAGCCAGGACCCAGTCCATATAAGGCCTTATAGGTGAGCAAGCCCACCTTGAAAAGGACCCTTTGCCTGACAGGCAGCCAGTGCAGAGCACTCAGGACCGGGTTTACATGACTGGACCTAGACAGGCCCGTCGGCAACCAGGCTGCCACGTTCTGCACCAGCTGCAGTCTGCAGTGGGTCCCTCCCATGACCCTGAAATATAGAGGGTTGCAGTAGTTGAGCCTAGAGGTGACAAAAGGAAGTACTAGAGTCAGCAGATCCTTTGGCAGAACGAGAGGCTTGATCCTGGCGATGTTCCACAAGTGGTGAAAACCACTTTTAACTACAGAGGATACCTAATCTTCAAAGGTCAGCCTGCTGTCCAGGATCACACCCAGATTACGCACCCTTGGGGAAGCCACCAATGGAACAGGCCCCAGGAAAAGACCTGTGCTAGCTCCAGGTGGCAACCCATCATGCCCGCGACCTGGCTCGACCACTAGCACTTCCCATCTTATCCGGATTTAGTCTCAGCCAGCTGGAAGCCATCCAGTCATTGATTTTAGCCTGACAGCTGTTAAGCACATTGACAGCATCGGATGTTCTGGTGCAAATGACAAATGCAGCTGGGTGTCATCTGCATAGCAGTGAAACTCCATGCTGTATTGCTGAATGATCTCACCCGGGGCAGCATATACACTGCGAACAGCATCGGTGACAAGATTGAGCCCTGTGGTACTCCATATGACAGGGGCATTGGGGAGGAGGAGGAGAAATTCCCCATTACCACCTACTGCACCCTATCAAATAGATAGGACTCAAACCATCTGATGACAGCACCGGCGAGTCCAGAAAACTCACAGAGCCGATTGAGGAGCACAACATGGTCCACAGTGTCGAATGCTGAAGAATGACAGAGGAGCACAAAAACTGAGTTGTCTCCTCTCTCTCTAGCCCTAAGCAGATCATTATGCACCCTAACTAGAGCTGTTTCTGTGCTACGTCTGGCCCGAAAACCCAACTGGAATGGCTCATAGATGTCAAAGGACACAAGGCGATCCTTGAGCTGTTGTGCCACATGTTTCTCAACAACCTTGCTCAAAAAAGGCAGGTTGGAGATCAGACGGTAATTCGCCAGAGTCGAGGGGTCTCACCAGCACTTCTTTCAAAGCCGCTGGGAACACTCCTCCTGCCATTGAGCACCTGGCAATCCCGGTGAACACCAGGCCAACCGCCTCGGCACATCCCATTAAGAAACACGTTGAGGCTGGGTCCAGTTCGCAGTATGTGTGCTTCAGCTTTAAAATCACCCCAGTCACTTCAGACACCTCCATCGGCCTAATCTTCCAGACAGGCAGAGTGTCTCTGTTCATCCTGGACCAGCTACTTCGAGGGGATGGCCTCCCTGGTGGAGTCCCTGACTGGATAGTCGACACTCTGTCAAAGAAAAACAGAGCAAACTCTTCTCATAACGAGATTGTAGACAGGCAGGATGGAGAAGCCTATCCACAGTCCGAAAAAGCTGCGAAGGTGTGTTTCGACTTGCAGCAATTTCTGTGGACAGGAATTCTGCCTTCTTATGGGAAATTGCCCTCTGGTACTCACCGTAGTGAGCATGCAAGGCCAGTTTGTCGGCCTTCAACCGGGTCTTCCGCCAGCAATGCTTCAACTTCTGACCCTTGATCTTCATCGCCTTGAGATCTCCATCAAGCCAAGGGGATCTCAAGTGAGAGGATCTGGGTCGTATACGAACTGCAGTGATGACATCCAGTGCTTCGGATACCACCCTGTTATAAGTGGCCACCACCTCACCAGTGCCAGTTGCACATGCCGTGTCAACTCTAGATAGGTCAGCCAATGCCAGTAGGCCCTCTGGGTGCAAACCGCTTAAAGGGCGGTAGCTGACCATCTCCACAGGGAAGGGACATTTTTTGGGGGGGCCCAAACGTGAACCCCACGGTGCAGTGATCAGACTGAGACCCGATCAGTCCTGAGGCTGTCAGCCTTAAGTCCCAGCTGGAATACCAGGTCAAGTGTGTGACCATGCTGGTGGGTCGCAGAAGCAACCACTTGTGTGAGGCCCAGTGAGAACATCAACTGGAGGAGGTTGTAACCAAAATGTGAGGGTTCGTCATCGATCCAAGTGTTGAAGTCCCCCAAGATTAAACACCTGGGGCCTCCAACACCTGAGTCGACGACGAAGTCCGTTGCCTCCAGCAGGAATTCTGCCCGGCCCCCAGCGGACGGTAAACAAGGAGAATCCTGCTACCATCAGCCCCCACTCCATGGCAACACACTCAAAAGATCTGGTATTACCAACTGGATGCATCATAAAGCCCAAACTGGCTCTAGAAACGAAGGCCACTCCCAGACGCCTGTGATCCTTCCTCGGGCAGTGCGCTACGGAGTACTCAGTGGGTACAGCTGCCTCTAGAACTGGGCCAGCATCGTCACCCAGCCAGGTCTCCGTGATACAAGCCAGATCGACAGAGGAAATCAAGTCCGCAAAAATGGTAGTTTTGTTCCTTATCGACCTGGAATTGCAAAGCACTGCCCAAAGAGGATTAGAGGACATGGCCGGTCCTTTAGCTGCCTGCCCACTTGGTCCGGTAGGACCCCTGAGTACGGAAACCAAACAAGTCTGTTTGGTTTGGTTTTGTGCCTCTCAAGGATGTACTGTTACGGTAAGTTTTTACATAACTGTACTATACTTGCTCTTGAAAAAGCACCAGCAGTACAGCCTGGTGGTTAGAGTTTCGAACTGTGAACAAGCTTGGACATCCAGCAAACGTGGGTTTGATTCAGACTACCTCTGTTTAAATACTGTGTGACTGAGCACCTCGCTTAAATGCCCCAGTGCTCCTCCGTCACCCTGTAAATGGTCCTTACTGGGTTCCCAAGGCCTGGTTCTCTGCAGGGATGCTGTCTCCCCATTCATCAGCCGCTCTCTCAGCAGTGGCCGCATGACTGTGAAGACATGGGCTCGTTTCCAAACCTGGGCTGCCAGCACAGAAACATAACACTCTACTGCTAAACCATCCAGTTTGTCCCCGGGAACATTTTATAACCGAACTGGGTGCAGCTATCCATCGGCTGTTCCAGGTCATCTTGGCTTGTGACAGCCCTGTTGGTTCCCCTACCCTGACAGTGGGGCTCTTCCTGTGACACAGCAGGATCCAAAGCATCGATGGAGATGGGGTCACTTCCAGGCACCGCTGATGCCGATTGGTTTTCATGCCCCCTATATTTCTGTCCCCCATAGCCTCTCCTGCTTGTAAGCTGCTCCAAGCCTTGTCTGATGTTTGCTGAGGAAGGAAAGATATTGTGGATGGCAAAGCCACCCCAAAACTAACTATAGGATGCATTCAGTTGAAGGGGTGAGAGGTAACCTCACTATTGTCAGCATGGTTCAGTTGATAGTTTTCTCCTTGCTTCAGCCATTTTATGACTAGCTCACAGTTTGTGTTTAAAACACCCTGTTTGCTTACTGTTTTAAAAATCTGATGAAACGTCGTTCTTTAAACACAGCAAGTAATGCCTACACACAGAGTAGCACATGGTGCTCTTGTGCGCTATGTGTGTGTATTGCTATGCTTTTGTCATTTTAAAACTCCGTGTTTAGGTGTCCTGTAAAATAATTCCCTCCCCCTGCCTTGCAAGTACTAAAGTCAGTGTGAGCCACTGAGGGGGCTATTCCTTCTCCTGCTGCTCTGTAAACCAGGGATCTTCCTGGACTAAGTCTCCATCACTCATTCACACTAGTGGGATAGTGCCGGAGGCGCCAGGACCAAGTGGGAGCCAAAACCTTTCTGAAGGGCGGCGCAAGGTGGGACCATGCTGCAGCACGCACAGGACTGACTACTTCTGTGTAGGCTGTCTTGGCGTCGACCCTCAACACGCCTCAGTTCCTTTTCTCCCGTCGGTAAGTGCGCTTGGATGTCAGACGCGTCGGCTCGTCTGAGTCAAAGTTTTCGTCTATCGACAGCAGCTTTTAGTGTTTAATTTAAGCGTTTTAATTTAACTATTTAGTGGTAATTTTTTTTCTACGAACAAGAAGATTATGAAGAAATTCTTTCCTGCCATCCGAGTGCGTCCTTAGGCAGCGGTAGCGGTGGCAGTAGAAGACCTCGTTGAAAGTTGTTATGGCAGAGGGCTGTGCCGGTCCGCCACCCTTAAGTAACGGGGGGGGTCTGACTATGGACAGTCCTGTGCTCGGCGGGAGGACAGTCCACCGAAGCACGAATCTGGCGGCGCCGGGGATCCAGCTCTGCTTAGCCTCGAGCTCTTCTTCTTCATTTGGGGAAGAAGAATTGGTGCCTCTCGAGGTTGCCCGTTGGTATGTCTGCACGAGGATTGTTCGTTGGTAGGGGCGATAGGCCTGAACCGACTTTCGTGGGTTCCCCCTTGGCCCTGCTCCTAACGGCTGCATACTCAACTCCGGACTCCATCTCTGTTCTCGTTGGAGTTCCGGTGAGCAGTTTCACCTCTTGGCCACTCCTGTGGAGCAGGGGGTTTGACTCCTTTTTTCCTGGCTGTGTTCCTGGTTTAGGGGCCTCCGGGCCTCGGAGCCGTTGGACCGGAGCCGGGTCAATTGGATCCAAATGAGCGCGGTGCCATCTTGGTGCCTTCACCATTGTGTCAGCCCCTCGTGACTACCCCCCTCTTCCTTTTCCATGCTGAGGCCAGCACGGGCACCACCTTTCTCCATCTTTTCCATTGGCTTTCCACAGTGTTTTTCCTGGCACTGTGCCCGACACCTTGGTGGAACCGCAGGTCTGGTGCAGTGCCACTGGTTTGGCATCGGTGCCATAGGCGGCGCCACTGGTGTTTGGGTCGGCTCTGTGGATCGGTGCCATGGTCGGCACCTTACTCGGCATCGCGGCTCAGGCTGCACTCAGTGCCGTGCTCGGCACCGTGGATCGGCGCCGTGGCTCATGCTGCGCTCGGCTCCATGGGTGTTTCATTGCCGGCGCCGCTAGCGGTGCTGTGGGTGTCTCATGGTGCCACTGATGCCCACGCGGGTGCTCACAGGCGCTGTGCACCAGGCGGGTGCCCACGGATGGTGCCGGGCACCCTGAGGTAGCATGGGTCCATGGGTGCCCATGGGTTTCTTGGGTGCCATGGTACCATGGGTGCCATGGTTTTCTTGGGTGCCATGGTACCGTGGGCGTCGGGGGTGCCCTTGCGTGCCATTGCTGCCGTTGGTACCGAGGATACCTGTGGGTTCCGCCGTGGGTGCCCTCTGGTGTCTCTCAGGTTGGCATGGGTACTGCTTGGTGCCCTCCTGTGCCACGAGTGACACTGGTGCCACAGGGGTGCCAGTTGGTGCTGTCTGACAGAACTAGGGAAAGATCTCTTTTGCAGACCTGTCTTCCACAGGACTTGTGTTGGGATGTTTCCATGGAATGAAGTCCTATTCTGCGGATTATTTTCCACACATTTTAGTGGGTGGCGGTCTGCATTGGATCTCCTCTTTCAGCGGTTTTTCCGCTGATGGGACTCTTCTGTTATGTTCTGTCAGTGGAATCTCTCATTCCGCTCAGCACTTTCTCAGCCCTGTACGTGGTGCCAAGCTCCTCGACACCCTTCCTGGTGGCGGAGTCTCTAGTGGCTCTAACCTAGACCTCTTTTTGGGGTCCTTCTGTCGTAGAAAGGCATCTAGATGAGTCTCTCCCTGTCCTTCTGGTCAGTGATACAGCGGATGACTCATTTTATATACTGAAAGACACGCCCTCTCTATCATCAGAGTCTGTGATGCAAGCTCTTTTAGTAGTTCCTCATTTATGGGGTCCACCATAGTGTTCAGACTGGATCTGTGGACTATATACCTCTGCGTCTAGACTTTTTCAGTGGTCAAGACAATTATACTCTTTGGAACATTTTAATTCAATGGTCGGGAGCCGCACAGACTGTTCCGCTCCTTTGATAGGGGTATACAGCCCTCTTCTGATGCTGCCCCTCTGGTGGCTGCTTCGCCACAGGTAGTTAACATCTGTCTAGCTATTAGTCCAGTCAGGGGTTCGGTTATGGATCCTCAGGCTCCTCCTCCTCCTCAGAGGGATGACATCCTTGTCATTTCTGTATCGGGCAATCCTTGCCAAATAGCAGCCAACAACCTTGTCAGGCTCGGACTAATGATATTTAAAAAAGGGGGGTCAGAATTATCGCAGCACAGGGGCCTAGTTGGAATTTCCTGATACCACACTTGGATCTGATCAGGTTCGCCTCAACCCTGGCGGTCGTCTCTAAACCTCAGTAAGGTACCTGTTTTCTTCTACCCCTAGGGGCAGTCCGATCCAGCAGTGGTATAGCTCACCTCTTTTCTCTAGAGAATGTCTCTTATTCCGAGATATTTCCAACACCTAGGCGTCTAACCAGTCTGTTAGTCCCTTTTTGTTTTTTAATCAGTCTTTCTTCTCTGGATCAGAGCCTTGCAGCAACAGAAGTGACTCTTCAGCAAGTCGGAACTTAGATTCCTACTTCCATGTTTGCTTCAACTTAACAGATGACGTGCTCCTTTCTTGACCATTGGTCAAGTAGGTTTTTTCTGAGGTAGCTACGCAAATATTCACAGACAGTCATACACATAGGGGCAGGATGATCCCCTTTTGGATTATGCAGTGACTAGGATTTGATTCTACTAGGCCACTACAAGAAGCTTGTAAGTTGTGCTTTGCCTTCCATCAGGAAGTTTTCAAGTGACTTAGTACAAACATTTTTCCTTGATGAGCTAACCCCACCTGGACCTTCTTTTGCTTACCAAGTAAGGGGTTCAAGTGCCACTGGACCTGTTGTTTGCAGGTCAGCCATACTTGGTAGTGGGGGTTCCGTCTCCGCTTTTCGGTCTACCCTGAACCTGTACACTTTACCTCCGGCTCTTGCAGTTCCTGAGGTCCTTTACATTAGATTAGTGCATGTCTTTGACACTATTAATTTTGGTCCTAGATCAAATCGTGAGGCCAGTTCTTGCGCTCTCCTAGAGTAGTTGCGGCTGCCTGGCTGAACTTTCATTTTGCCCATTGTAGTCATCGGCAAGGTGGCGAGTTACAACCAGCGTTTATCTTGTAGGCACTATGTTATAGATGCTCTTACAAGACAGCTCTTTTATTAACAGGACGAGTCACTTGCTGTCCTTTCTGAGTGAACCCTATCTCCTACCACCCTACTCAGGGTTGTTGATTTTAACGGTACTCTCCCACTGAGTGAATGAGTGATGGAGACTTAGTCCAGGAAGATATGAATTACGTACTTACGTAATTATTGATCTTCTTGGACAGTCTCCATCACTCATTCCATCGCCTCACCCACCATTCCTGTTCTTTCTTTCCTGGTCTTCATGGCCTATGGTTCGGACTGTGAAGTCATTGTTCTTTGACCTTTCTTACAAACGCCATCTGGGCCTCTCAGGCCCAGAAACTCAGAATGAGTTATTCTCATGATTAAGCTGCACCTCCTTGGTGAAAAGGTACACAGGCGGTTGGAGGGTCGGCAGCGAATAGCCTATACAGGCGTGAGTCGGTCTCATGATTGCCGCGCGATGGTGGTCTACCTCGGCGCCGGTCCTTCAGAAAATGTTTGGCTCCCGCTTGGTCCTAGCGCCTCCAGCGCTATACCACTAGTGTGAATGAGTGATGGAGACTGTCCAAGAAGATCAATAATTACGGTAAGTACGTAATTTCCATTTAAATTGGGCAGGGACCCACAGGATTACAGTCTTCCCCCCTCCCCTTACAAAATTATATGTGTGTTCCTGCACTATTGTACCTTTCTCTGTTGAATATTGTAGGGTAATTACACCTCCTAGAGATGACGTTACCCCCCCCTTCACAAATGTAGAAATGAAAGTCCCCTCTCCTAAACAGTTCCAACTTTTTCCCACCTGTAAAGGTAATAAACAGAATGGATCCCCAACCCCCAACACGCAGGCCACTGCCTGCCTCTCCGGTTGGCAGTCCCCTCCTCCACCTTAATGTTTGTGGAACATGTGCCCCATTTTCCTATAAATAGTGTTACTTTTGATGGGAGAGCTTTATTTTTGTTTTGAATAATCAGAATACTTATACTTGTTTATATCATGTGTGTGTGTGTGTGTGTATATATATATATATATATATATATATATATATATATACACACACACACACACACACACACAATATACTATATCTAATACTATTTGATTCATCATCAAAGTGTGAATGAATGGGATACTTGGTTGAGCAGAGCTCATGTTCGGTGAGGTCCCAGCATAGTGCTCAAGGTACAGTTTTAACATGGATGTGAAGATACATAGGCAATGCTTATACAACATGCATAGTCAGTGAGTTTCCATCTTTTACACTGAGGTTACGTACAGTGCTCTTGGTAAAGTTAAAACAGGTTACAGCAGATAAGTCGAAAGTGACAAGCAGGGTTCCGCTGTGTTTGCAGGCTTGGTTCAGGATGGGGGTGTGGTGGTGTTTGGGGCAGGGGCATCGGGGCCTACTATGGGTCTGAGCAGCAGGCTTGCAGCCTGTTGGAGTGTTCCAGGTGCCATTGCCTGAATTTACCTATGCTGATGGGTTTGCCTGCCAGTCTGAGGTAAATGGGTAGGGTGTTCCAGAGTTCAGATCCCTTGTATAGGAAAAGGAAGTGTTGTGTACCCACTTCCTGGCACCTGTTTGGGAGCAAGAACTCTAACGCTTCCTACTTGCCTATATGTTTATTAGGGTGGTTGTGTGGGGGTGGTAATAAACTGGATGGGCTTGTTCTGGAATTTGTATTTCTGAATGTGAGCATTGCACTTTGCCCTAATGGTTAGAGTGCAGACCTGAAAACCTGGAGACCCAGGTTCGAAGCCCATAACCTCCACTCATTTATTGTGCGACCCTGAACAAGTTACTTAATCTCCCTTTGCTTACCTGTCTGTAATCTCTCGCTGCACTGGTGGACTCCCTGTGTGCCTAAAAATAGCAGCAGCATTCTCCCCCCTTTCCTCTTCTGGATTATAAAGCAATTTGGGATACAGTTTGTATGGATGTTGCTATATAAAGTCAGGTTCCACCTTCTTTCTCTTTTTTTTTTTTAGCACAGTTGCAGTAAATAAATAGCTTTAATGTCCTTAGCGAAAGAAAGCTTAATGTGAATATCTGTGTACATGTACACACAAAGTATGTACGTGGTACATGCATAGAAGTTGCAGAATTTCCATAACTTTTTACAGAGCAGTACACCAACTTTTAATAGAGGGATATTTTACAAATGAGGGGGCTTGATTTGTGTAGGGGAGTTTAAATGGGAAATCTTTCTTTTTTGAGGGGAATGGATAGGAGATTATTCTTAGCAGCAGTGATTTTTTTTTTCTCTACCTTCCAACATTTACGGTATTTGTTTTCTTGTTTACATACATTGTATGCGTTTACAATTTGCATCACACAGATGGCAGGGTGGTCCACGTGAAATGCGATATCTCGTATTTGGAGGAAGGGGACATTTTTCTCTTGTGCAGAGAATGTAAATACTGAAAGTGGAGTCGTCTTTCTTCTGCAAACGTAATCTGAGATTGTGTGTAGCCTGTAGTTAAATATCACTTTCAAAGTGTATGTAACACACACACTCTCTCTCTCAGTATGTGTGCCACACCAACACCCCAAGAGCTGCATGACTCTTCAGTAGCATTGAGAGTTCAGGCTTTGTATATGTGTGTGTGTTTTGTGCTTTCAGTGCCATTTAAAATTCATTGTTTTGTGTTAAGGTTGGTGTATTCAGCTGCCTGGACCCTAGATCATTCAGATGCTTGGTTCCCTGGATACGGCCCTCTGGCGTCACTGTTGATGCTGGGAATAGTCGGTCACTGAATTCATTTTACGCAATAAAACCTTGTCAGCCACTAAAATATAACCGGATGATCAAAAGGAAAGGCATGACAAACCTAACTCTATAAATAGTAAGATCCTCGTTTACACATGGGGACTTTTAAACCCTACACCCTCACTGGACTAAATTAGGGTGTGATGTGCCAGTCTGGTAGTTTCAGCTGCCTACCCTTGTCAGAAAATGAGTCATTGTAGGAAAAGTTTATTTACGACAGCCTTTGGAACCAGCGAAGCTGAAACGAACTTGGCTTTAAAGACAGTTTCCACATTCTGAAGTAATTCTTGCCTTTTGTTTTGTCTAAAACTAAGATGGACTACAGTATCCCCACAAATAAATATGTGAATGCCTGTTGTATGTTTTTCTAATCCAGGGCAGAGCATAGGTTACGAATTATTTTACCAAAATTGCAACTGTCTTCTAAAATATAATTTTTCATACTTTAATTTTTATATACTTTTTTTTAGCACCCTGTGCCTGACCTGGGAACTTCCTTCCATCACCCTTAGTATTTTGTTCATGCCAGTGAAACCCCTGGAGTCTGATACTCTATTCCTGCCTTTGCTCACTCCTAACTCTGGTCCCCAGGCAGGCAACCACAGTTTGTCCTGCAGGTGGGACTTGGAGGGAGACCAGACTGCTAAGAATAATCCCCCCCCCCCCAAACAAGCCTGGGATGCTAGAGGGAAGAGCTGGCAAGGAGGAGGTGGGTCAGGCAGCCCAGTTGGGCATGGTGGGACAAAGGGACTTCATCTGTCCCAAGTTGGCCCCTTTATTTTCACCTTGTAGCCACACCCCGTATCCTACACACAGGGTGTGCTCCTGTGGAGTGACCTGGTCATGTGTCGGTCATGGCTGTCAATGTGATCAGTGAGTCCCTCCCATCCTTTGGAACTTTCTTATCGGACCCATTCTGGGCACATAACTCCTTCTCAAGGAGTGAGAG
This sequence comes from Neoceratodus forsteri, assembly GCA_016271365.2. Taxonomy (NCBI): domain Eukaryota; kingdom Metazoa; phylum Chordata; order Ceratodontiformes; family Ceratodontidae; genus Neoceratodus; species Neoceratodus forsteri. The sequence continues at coordinate 1,576,404,971 of CM028131.1, forward strand.
TAAGAACGAAAGTAAGTGAGCTAGTGAGAAGAAAGTGAGCGAGGTGAGAGTAAGGGAGAAGAAAGAGTGACCAAGGAGAGAATGAACAAGAAGAAAGTGATTTAGCAGAGTGTGTGCAAGAAGAAAGAGTGAGGAGAAAGAGTGAGCGAGACATGAGTAAGGAGTGTGAGTGAGAGAGAGAGAGAGAGAGTAAGTAGAGATTGAGCAAGGAGAGAATGAACAACAAGAAAGTGAGCAAGAAGAGAGAAAGAGAAGTGATAGTAAGTGAGCGAGAAGTGAGAGAAGATAGAGTTTAAGGCGAGATTGAGGGAGAGTGAGTGAGTAAGTAAGGAGAGAGTGAAGATGAGGGAGTGAGAGTTTGGTGGGGGGGGGGACACCAGAATCTAGCAGCAAAAACAAAGGAATTTTTTTCACTGCCCCAAAGAAGTTAGTTTAATATGGTTTAGGTAATGTTTGAGATATTTTATTTGTAATAGTGAGGTGCTGTGTAGCAAATAATACATTTTGACTTGATTTATCGCAGCTTAAGACAGTTGTGTACCAGGCCATCCTGTGTGCAAATTCTGACTGATGGACTGTGCCTATAGGCACTCAGAAGACATTCTGATCATTTTACAGGGGACAACCCCGGTACAGATACTTGTTCAGTGTCCTGGAGCACTCAAAAGAAATTGTTTATATGTTAATCCACCTGTGGAGGCAAGGCCAAGGCATTTGTTAGGCACCTTTCCAAGGCTCTACATGCTGTACAGACAGCAGGTTAAAACAATTAATACAGCAAGATAAAAATGTGTTGAGATAAAAACGCAGTAAAACACATAAATGCAGTTAAAAACATACCGCCCCAGGCCATCATTAATCAAATTATGAGAAATGTAAGTGGCCCAAAATGCCTGATTAAAGAAAATGGGTTTTAAGTAAACCCTTAAAATGTTCCGGGGAGGGGGCTTCTCTAATAGGAGCCAGGTGTGTATTCCACACATTGGGAGTTGCTACACACAAAGCTTCGTCTCCCAAAGATTTCATTCGGGAGCATGGATCAACAAGGAGTCTTGCCTCAGAGGAATTAAGAGGACGGATGGGAGTGTGTTTGGTCAGAAGGTCTTTCAGATAACTAAGGCCCCAAATCATGCAGGGCTTTGTACACTAACAGACTTAACCTTAAAGCTGAGGTGCCATCACACTGACATTGGCAGCCAGAGTAGTTCCAAGAGAACCTGTGTGATATGCCAGGACCGAGAGGTCCAAGCTATCAGCCAGGCTGCTGAGTTCTGCAGAGGATGCAAGCAACTCACTTTAGCATCGTTCTCGGCGCCGGGGGCTCGCAGAGACTTTCCTTTTATCTCTTTTCCTCCTTCCTCTTCTGGCTTTCATCCCTTTCCTGTCCATACAGTCCCTCCTGGACTGTCAGGAGATGACGTTGAGCCTGACCCAGACCTTCGGCTGGGCGATGAGGGTGGATGAAGCAGGATCGTTTACTGCTGCAGAGCCTGTGGTGGGGACCTGTCATTTAAGTCTCTGCTGTAGAATATGATTTCCACTTCTCTCCAGACTACAGACATTGATCCTGGAAAAGTGCTAAGACTCCAGTACCTTCATGCCTCGGAGATCCCTCAGTTTGACTCCTCGATTCAGCCTTCCTTGAGGCGCTGTCTCAAATGGTATGGAATAATCCTGCTCTCTCTCTCCATCGGTGGCTAAATCCATTGATAGAAAATATTCAGCCCCAAGGATTGTCCGCTTTGGCATCCCAAGCCTTTGCGGATCCTATTGTAGTCCTGGCAGAGAATGATAAGGTAGTCCTTCCTCAAACCACTACAGCTGACCTATTAACAAGGAATCTCGTAAGATAGACACCTTAGGTAAGAGAGTCTTTGCTACTTCTACCCTAAGTATGCGTGTTGCCAGTTATCAGGGCTATTTATCTCAATGCAGAGTATATCCTGTGGCACTCTCTCAAGCAAATGGTTGAAGCTCTTCGGACTCTGATTCAAAACCAGAGCTTCTCGAACCATTACCAAGGGTATTGAATCTAACAACCAACAGGTTAAAGCAGACATGGGCGCTTTGACTCCGCTTCCCGTTCAGCAGCTGCTGGTATTTTGACCTGCCATTCCTGGCTGCGCTTTCAAACTTCACCAATGATGCGCAACAGCAAGTAATGACATTGCCCTTTGATGGTGCATATCTTTTTGGTCCTCAGGTCGAGCAAGCTCTAGAAGCTACACAAAAGACTAGGTCAGCCATTAAGTTGGCTAGACCCCCTCCTGCCCCCTCTAGAGGGCATGCCAGTAGACGTTAGTTTCATAACCGTCAGTCCTTTCGAGGCAGAGGTAGTTTCCATAGACCAACCTGCCCAACCTCAAAAGAAGGCGCAAGAGCAGAAAGCGCAGTACCAAACGCCCAGCGCTATTTCTTTATGAAGTGTTGGCTCAAGTCCCACCTCAACTGCCCGAGGGACTTTTTCCTCCGGTGGAGGTCGGCTGATGCACTTCTGCAGCCAATGGAAGTCCATAACCTCAGACAAATGGGTCCTTCGGATAATCCATGAGGGTACTCACTCAATTTTATGGAAACTCCTCCAGATTGTCCTCCCAAGCAACAGCCAGGCTGTCGGCCCTTCAGTCGAACCTTCTCACACACTTGAGATTCAGGGCCTTCTAAACAACAGGGCAGTGAACTTGTCCATGCATCAGCAGGCTCGGGGTTTCTCTCTCGTTACTTTCTGGTTCCAAAGAGTCTGGCGGAGATAAGCCCCATTCTGGATCTCAGAAGCTAAACAAATTTCTCCCCAAGGAGAAATTCAAAATAATTCTCTAGGAACTCTGTTACCCTTGCTTCATCAGCACGACTGGTTAGCTTCCTAGACATGCAGGATGCTTACCAGCACATTTCCATTCACGGAGACATCACAAATTCCTGAGGTTTGTGGCTCTGGGACAACATTACCAGTTCAGAGTCCTGCCCTTTGGGCTATCCTCGGTGCCACGAGTTTTTACAAAGTGTTGTGCAGTTCTCGCAGCGCACCTCAGAAAACTCGGAATATAGGTGTTCCCTTATCTGGACGATTGGCTTCTGGCAACTCCTTCCAGGCAAGGGATTCTGGACGCCATAGAGATGGCCTCTCACCTCCTTACGTCCATGGGAGTCCTGCTGAACCTCAAGAAATCACAGCTGCAGCCCTCCCAGAGACTCCTTTTCATAGGGACCCTTCTGGACACATCCTGTGCGAAGGCTTTTCTCCCAGAGGACAGAAGGAACGATATCGTTCTGATGGCCCGTTACATCGGAGAGAACAGGTCAGTTACAGCGCTCTCGATGCAATGGATGCTGGGCCTCATGGCATCCTCAGTGTTCACTGTACCTCTGGCCCGTTTGCATATGAGAACCACCCAGTGGATGCTCAGTACTCAGTGGTCTCCAACCACTCACCTGCAGTCCTATCTCATCAAGGTGACAGAACTCCTACGGAGGTCTCTCACCTGGTGGTGTCAAGAGGACAATCTCCTGCAAGGATACCCCTTTGCCCCTCTGGAACATCAGATCTCCATTACCACGGACGCCTCACTTATGGGGTGGGGAGCTCACTGTCAGGCTCTCCACACTCAGGGTGTGTGGACTCAACTCGTGTCTCAGCTTTATATAAATATCCTAGAAATGAGAGCCGTCCTTTATGCGGTCCGAGCTTTGAAGAACATTTTTTGTCACAAGAATATTCTCCTCCAAACGGACAACAAAGCAGTGATGTATTACATCAACAAGCAGGGCGGTGCTCATTCTTACCCCTTATGCAGAGAAGCGATGAGGGTCTGGGAATGGTGCTTGGAGCACAAGGCTCTAATTCAAGCGGTCTACCTGCCAGGTGTACAGAACGACTTGGCAAACGTCACAGCAGAACAGAGACAGAGCCTCATGAGTGGTCTCTCGACTCAACCATAGTTCAGTCACTATTCGAAGAGTGGGGAACTCCGGACCTGGACCTTTTTGCGTCCCCACTCAACACAAAACTGCCTCTCTTCTGCTCCAGAAATCCAGGGCCTGGCATTTTTTGTCAGGATGCGTTCAGGCTGCGGTGGACAAAACGCTTTCTTTACACCTTTCCGCCTCTTCCTCTAATTCAGAGAGTACTCCTCAAGTTCGAGTCTCAGGGAGACAAGATGATTCTCATTGCTCCCTTTTGGCCTCGACAACTGTGGTTTCCACTTCTCAACAGTATGTTGGCAGTTCCTCCGAGACCACTTCCCCTGCAGATGAACCTTTTAACTCAGGGACTGGTGGTCCATCCCAATCTGAGATCTCTTCACCTTCACGCTTGGCTCCTGAAGAGGTAGAAGTAAATCGGTTCAATGTCTCTTGAAGAGTTTCGGATATCCTTCTGGCTGTGCGGAAACCAGCCACTCGGAAAACTTACACAGCTAAGTGGAAGCGTTTTTTCCTCTGGTGTGCAAAGTCCTCTTTGAATCCTTTTTCCTGCCTTCCGGATAAAGTTTTAGAGTACCTTTTGGACCTCTCAATTTCAGCTCTCCAGTACTCTACAGTTAAGGTTCACCTTAGTGCCATTTCAGCGTATCATGAGCCGTTTTTCTCTTTCACTGGCTCAGTTACCTATGGTTAAGAGATTTCTTAAGGGCATTCTGCACACAGACCCCCTACAAGGCGTCCGGTTGCAGCCTGGGACATTAATCTTGTGCTAGACATGCTCACCCGAAACCCTTTGAGCCTCTAGCTACCTGGAACTAAAGTTCCTCACCTGGAAGACTGCCTTCCTAGTGGCCATTACCTCCAGCTCGTGGGGTCTCTGAGATACATGCCCTGGTTACAGACCCTCCGTATACTGTGTTCCATAAGGACAAAGTAGTCCTTCATTACTCATCCTAAATTTCTTCCTAAGGTTGTGTCAGAATTTCATCTTAACCAACCTTTGGTCCTTCCCTCTTATTTTGCGGACTTCCAAAATGAAGGGGAACGCTCTCTTCATTCTCTGGATGTTTAGAGGGCCTTGCGTTTCTACTTGGATAGAACCAAGGATTTTCGTAAAGCCCAGCAACTGTTTGTTTCCTTCAGTGAGGCCTGGCTGGGTCAACCTGTCGCTATTAGATGTATCTCAACATGGCTAGTGGCGTACCTTCGTCACTACTATTCCATGGCGCAGGTTAAGTTGGAGGGTAGAGTTTACGCTCACTCTACCAGAGCAGTAGCGGCATCCCTAGCGGAAATCCGCAACGTGCCCATTGCAGACACCTGCAGTGCAGCCACCTGGAGCTCAGTGAATACTTTCGTTAAGCATTATGCACTCGATGTCCATGCCAGACGACATTCTTCCTTTGGCAGAGCCATCCTTAATGGACTTTTGTCTTAAGAAACGTGAGCTCTTGGTTTCTCCTGCCGCCCTCTCGGGGGATTATTAGCTGGGTACTTTCCCAATAGTGTGAATGAGTGGTGGAGACTTATGTCCAGGAAGATATGAAAATGACGTACCTAATTCTTGATCTTCTTGGTGAGTCTCCACCACTCATTCTACCCTCCTCCATCCCCGAGCTCACCTCTCTTGTTGGTCTTCACTCCTTAAATCTTTAGGCCTTGAAGACTTCTTTGTTGACCCTTCTTACACGGGTCGTCCGGACTATCTTATGTCCGGTTTTTAGGTTAGTCTACCCTTCTAGGTTAGTTACGCTGCACCTCCTTGGTAAACAAAAGTACTGAGGCGGTTGGGGAGTTGACGCCGCGCGTGCTAGGGCTCCTGGCGCCATATCTGGCGTCGACTCCCCACCAAAAAGTTTGCTCCCGATGGGTCCTAGTGCCTCCGGCGCAGATCCCAATAGTGTGAATGAGTGGTGGAGACTCGTCCAAGAAGATCAAGAATTACGGTAGGTACGTAATTTTCATTTTTGATGGGTCCCGGTGGCAAGTGCCTGTACTAGGCCTGGTGAAGACATAAACTGGAGGAACTACTGTCCAAACTGAGAGTCTTCATTGTCAGTCCAAGTGTTGAAATCACCCAGCACTGACAGGCTGGACCAGTCCACCATGAGGTCAGCCAAGAAACTCTCCAGCTCCTGCAAGAATGCACCCGCGTGCCCTGCTGGATGGTATACAAGGATTATTCTGCAGCCTGTACCCAGGCCCCCCTTAACCACCACCGATTCAAATGAAGTAGTTTCCACTGTGGGGTATGCAGTCAGTCTAAGAGTGGATCTAAAACAGATAGCTCTCCTGCCCTGCCTCTTGCAGTGCTCTGTAGAGTAACCTGGAGGGATAGATGCTTCCAGCACAGGGCCAGAATCATCACCTTGCCAAGCCTCTGTGATTCATACCAGGCCTGCTGAGGAGTCCGCAATGAATGCCTCCATTACCATGGTTTTGTTCCCCAGGGACCGGTTGTTACCTGCCACTCCCCCAATGCAGTTCTTTGTAAGGCCATCCCTCTCACTGCCTGTTCTGTTGTGATCTGGACTGCTCTTGGGATCAGCACCAGACAGGATGTTTTTTTGTTCTGGTCTGGTCTACTCCCATGGTGCAGTCTAAACCTTACATTGCAAGTCATGCCCTCTTTCTCAACTCCCCACTGAGCAAGACGATGTCTCTATCCATGCCCCTGGAGGATGCCCCCCCCCCCCCGCAGTGGTCCATGACCACTGCCGATATAGTTTGGGTGCAGTAGACACTACTGCTCGGGGTGTAGGAGACGATGGGACCACTATCTAACCTACACATTAAAAAAACCAAAAAACACTACAGTAACTTCCCACCCAACACACATGCTACTCAATAAATACAATAACAGCAAGCCCGGTGACGCTGAGGGTTGAGACGCTGGATGCCACACCTTGCGCTACACCGGCGACCCGGGTTCTGGAGCAAGCCTAGGCGCTGGGGGTTGGCAGTGGAGTGAGATGGATTGACTGTCCGGAGGACTGCTCTCCTCTCCTGGGGAGGAATCCAGGGGTTTCAGTGCATTAAGTGGCCCCGGTGGAGACCAGGGCTACTGTCATCATGGGACTTACAATTGGGGATGAGCGCTGGCAGGAGAGCCAGTGTGTTGGACGCCATTGCACACCGTGCTCTTGAGGGGCTAGAAAGACGGGAAAAGCCTCCTACACTGTCGGTGAGATTACGGTGTCCCCAGGGGAATGACCCACATCCCAAATGCCGGCCCAGATGTGCCCGGATCTCCCTCCAGAGCCACCCCGTCGACAGCAGGTAAGGCTCTTCACACTTAGGAGCTAGCCGCCACAGGGAGGGTGGAATCGGCCTCGGAGATGGTACCGGGGGTCGAGCCTGCCTGTGGTCGTTCGGGGGAGGAGATCAAGGGAGATCCGAGGGTTAAGGCTGGGAGTAGGGCGCATTCTGAATGGGTACTCCTGAAGGATGCCTGCGTGTGTAGGTGCATAAAATAAATACAATAACAAAATCCTACCATGCACACCTCTGATGCACAGCAAAAAAAAAAAAGTGTTATTACACAGGAACATAAAGCAAAAAAGAAGGGAAGGAGAGAAACAGATGGGGTCCTGCACAGATGAGCAGTATAACTTCACTACAGCCAATCACTAAAGGCTCATATGACACCTTCAAAAAGTCACACTGAGATTTCTTTGAATATATTGAGGGAAAAAGTCTTGGTGTTCAGTACTGAACAGTTCCAACAACATTCAGCCCCAGCCAAATCAGTCTGTAGAACGAAGGGGGTGCTAACAGAATAGTGCAGCTCTCACCCAAGACACCTGCTCATTCAGTTTCCGTGCAAAGTTACACAGAGAGGAAAGCTTTTACTGCAGCTCGTCTCTCACCGGGAGCCAGAAGAAAATGGAGATCTTGGCAAACAAAGGACCATTAATCAGCAGCAAATCCCCAGACCACCTTCAAGCCAGGCAGGATGGATTTGCCCCAATTCCTCTCTCGCAGCACTTTGGGACAGACATAGGCACACAGTCCACCGGATTCACAAAATTACCGGCAAGGAAGTCGGTCCCCCACCACTGGCTCCTGTTCCCGTTGGTGAAAAACAGAATCTTGCCAGGGTGTACCGTTACACAGGCACTTCACAGCTGCTGCGCCAGTCAGAATCAACCACTGCCATGTTCTTTGATCCCTCCAGCACTGCCACTGGGCTACGAGCATGCACTCAGTCCACTTGGGTTCAGCAGCAAGCTGGAGTACAAGGTCAAGTAGGGAAGTGGTCGGGCATCAATTCAGGTACCAAGAAAAATGCCTCAGTATAATACCGATACTGTTTAATAAGTCCAAGAAACTGAGAATTCACATAAAGTTGCCAGGGCATTCGTGGCTGGAGATTACAGAGGGGTATAAAATTTACACCCCACAGCAAGTATGACAGTGAATAAAACAGCTTTTTGTGCAAGTAGCTGTTGAAGCAAACACAGCTAAAAACATGCAGGATGCCAGCTAATGCTAAGCTGTCTTAACAAAAACAGTGCCTTACAGTACCTTACATTTAACAAGCCCTGGCTACTCTAAAAAATCACAAGCCTAAACCTATCTAACTAGGAGTGAGAAAAAGATTAAAATGAAAATGAACCCAAAATACATCAGGATAAAAGAGCCCTTGAGATGGTCAGCACAGCATGGTGGCCGTCTTGCCAGTTCCTCAGATCTTAGGGTCAGCAGCATCCCCCATCGATTCCTCCGTAGGCCACTCTTACAGTTTTAAGAGAGGTCTGACGCGCAGTCTTGGGGTAAGCAGTTCTAACACCCTAAGACTGTGAGACCACTTCTACACCAACAAGAGTGGCTTCTGCAGATGTATTAACATATTACCGATTGAAGTTGATCAGTAATCTGTTAAAAATTTAAATCTTCCTGCATATGGCCATTTCTAGTGCAGCTGTGCCTGGGACACACTTTGCAGAAAAAGACCATCTCACACTCTGGGAAAGGGAGCATTTCGTTTGGTCAAGAGCACACCCTCAAGCCATAACACAGTACTGTTATCTATTTATTTATTTTTTTTAATTCTATTTTTTATCCCTATCACCGAACTCTCTCCAGCGACCTCCAGATCTGCAGTCTCTACCTCCCTACGTGACTCAGCTGACCCATTAGCTCCTCTCCAGCACCGGGCATCCCTCGGGGTCTACCCTCCGGGAAAGGGCTGCCCCCACCCAGGACGCTCTTTCTGTTAGTACTGAGACACCTGGCCTGAGAGGGAGGGCACAGCATAGGGAGCAGAGTCCATTTCAGGGAGTATGGGCTACGGGAGAAGACAGCTTCACCTATCGGTGGAGGGAGGATTTTTACATGTTACGCCCCTGTGGAGCCCGGCTGCCAAAGCGACGTACTGCTGCGGCTCCACCTCTGGCATATGCCATGACGCTGCTTTCGGCTATCCTCAGCCTCCTCCAGAGGTCGTTCGTTGAATGGTCATTGCCCTAGCCCTCCCTGGGGAAGAGAGAGAGAGAGCAGTCCTCTGGACGCTCAATCTTTCCAGCTAACCCCCGACCGCCCGGGTCACCAGTGTGGCGTCCAGTGCCTCAACCCTCCATGCTACCGGGCTGGCCAACACAGTACTGTTAGGATTTAATTTCTGTGCTTCACAGCAAGGCAGCATGGTCTAATGGCTTGACCACAGCTGTATAATGGGTAAAAGCATGACGCCACTGAAAATGAAATATTGCATTTTGCTAGGCTGTACTGGGTAAAATAAATTGTAACCAAAAAAAAAAACCTTCGAGTGTGACCTTGAACAAGTAGCTTGACTTCCCTGTGCTTTTTGACCTCCCAGCTGTAAAACTGTGTGGAGCAGGACCCCACTGAAAATGAGATATTGTATTTCATTTGGGCCATCCAGGGTGAAAGACGTTTAAGTCCTTTAGCCAGAACATTTTGTAAAATGTTACAGAATTTTGTGCATTTTACCTACCGCTTTCATCCAGGCCTATCTGTATGGCGACATTCATAAACTTTAACTATCAGGGTGAACCGGGGAATGTATTTTTAGGGCCAATGAATCTTTAGACTGGCCATGGACTAGCTAAAGTATGAGACATTTGTCTGGACAGATGCACTGCTCTACAGTCAGTAAAGGGACAGTCCCACTGAGCAGTTGGGGACAGATGCAATGGGCTTTTGCCTTCTGTCTAAAACAAGTATATCCCGTTTTTTCAGTTTATAGTCTGAAAGTGTGTGTGTGTGTGTGTGTGTTCCTTTGAACAGGCAATGCACTTTGTTTTCCTTTGAAGGTGATTTCCTCCTTACCTCAAAAACCTATTCCATGCTTTTTTGCACTTTTTTATTTCTCCCAGGCTCCTCTGCACCGTACAGTTTTAGGCCTCTAATCATCCACAGTCTGCCCGCCTGACACCTCTGTGCTCCCTGGCATGGTCTGTCCTGCCCTAGGTTTCTGGATTAGCCCTGCCACCCCCCATGCCCGGCCAAAGCACCAACAGGGAGAAGCATCTTTGAACATCTAGATGGCTAGCCAGGAGGTGTCGTGCCAGAATAGGTGGCTTGGGTGTGGACTGGAGGTGGCCGGTATGTACTGCAAAGGGCAGGTCACTTAACCAGCCCAAAGCTCCCAGGTTGCCCCTGAAAATGGGCACTTGCACCTAGTGGGCCTTACCTGGTTAACAAAGAATAAATAAGTTTCCACTTTTGGTGCGGGTGCGCACTCAGTCTGTGGTAACCCACCTCACACATGGTTCTGCTAGCCAGCCACTAGGAGCCACTGTTAGAGTGGGTTGTGACAAACCCTCCCATGGGAAGAAAACATCCTCACAAATGCTCTATAACCCTCCCTGCTAATCTCTGTATCTGATGTTCCAGACTGAGTGTGAACCCGGGTCACATTTACCGAGCTTGTGAGTTTCACTAATGCACTGCTCCTAGTTATTGCTGTACATTTTAGTATTGTATCTGCGACATCTTCTGACAGCTCTTGGGGAATCCACTTATCTCTTGCCTCTGCCAACTCCATCATCACTGCCACTGTTGGCCCCCCTCCCCCAATAGTGAGACTCTTGTAGGCGGCAGTACTGATTAGGACAGTACTGTGCATCACCAGTTGAGGTGGTGGTGGGTGAGTGTGTGTGTGTCCTGGAGATTTAGGAAGACTCCTGCTGTCCCTCCTGGAGATGCTGGCATTTATGGCAAGAACAAAATGCTGCATCACCCTACCTCATTCACCCCCCCCCCCCAACACCACCATTAAGTTTTCATATTATAGGGGGTCGTAGACGCGAGGAGAAAGAAATATTTCTAGCCTTCTTTGGCGCCCATATGTTTAAACCTGTTATCACGAAAGCAGCTGTGAATCCCAGTTTGGACTAAATGGGCAGGGTTGTGTCCTGCCAGTGAGACCCCACATGTGTATTGTCCAAGCCAACAAAGAAGAAAGTTGTGACTGAGATAACGAAAGATCTTCCCTTGTCAATCTTCACCATTCATTACTTCCTGGGTGTTAGCCGGAGGCGCGCACCCACCAGGCGAGCTTTTTTTTTTTTTTTAAAGTTTGCCTAACGGCACCGCCCCTCGAGGAAGTGGCGTCATCTTGTGAGGCTGCTAGTAGCACCGACTCCTCCTCCAACTCAGTTCTGTTTCTCCCGCTGCCGAGGCAGCACTCTGTCCACGCTGTGAGCGCTGTAGTTGTAGCAGTTTCCGACTGCTTCCTGACACTCAACGCTGATACGGTAAGACTGTTCTTTTCTTTCTTTCGCGCTGGTGTATTTCCTACTGTGTTTTAGTCTTGTTGGTTTGAGCGTTATGTCGGTTCTGGAGCTAGCGTTCTTGACGAGCAGCGCGCTATCGTCCGGTGCTCCTGTGGCGGCATTTCTCCGTCTCGGACGGCGCCAGCGTTTCGCCGTGCCTGGGACCCAACCATGATGTGGATTCGTGCGGCGCCTGTTTCTCGATGGACCGTCGGTCCTGAAGTCCATGGCGTTCAAGCTCGGCAAGGCCCGCCGACTTTCGAGGCCGGCGTCGCTCACGGGAATCGGGGCGAGATCTTTAGGCCCTTCCCGGGTCCCCTCCGGGCCTACTCGATCCGAGGAGGGGTTCCTCATCTATCTTGCCGAGAGGAGGCCCCTTCGAAGTGTTGGGGGCGTCGTAGCCTCCGGGGCACATAGCGCTGGCTTTGCCCTCGGCAGTCACCTCTTGAGTGCAGGCTCCCCGTGTCGAGGCCCTTGGCTTTCGGGCCCGGCCAGGTGAACCCTCGGCGCCGCCTCGCGGCGCCGTTTGAATCCGGCACCATTGCGGTGCGGTGATGCTAGCGCCGTTCAGTGCCGCGGATCCGGCACCAGTGATCAGGGCGGCGCCGTTAGCGGCGCCGCTTTGAATCAGCGCCGTTCACGCGCGCCAGTGATTGAGCGGCGCCGTTGGCGGTACCGCTTTTAACCTCGGCGCCGTTCGCGGTGCCGGTGGACATAAGCGGCGCCGTCGACAGTGCCGCTCCGCCTCCGATACTGCCGGCGGCGCGTTGGCCTTCCCTTCCCAGGCGGTGCGAGCCTGCGGCCGCTGGGGTGTGAGATGGGCCTTCCTGCTGCAGGCGTGGGGGCGGCGGCGTCGCCCTTGGTACGGGGCGTTCGCGGCCCGTGGCCCTGCGGACCCCTGGGGTGGCCAGCATCGAGGTCCTGCTGGTCTCGTCCTCCTTGGAGGGCGATGACTCAAATATGGACCCATCCTGGCACCCCATTCTTGAGATATGGGTCCTCGGTGGCTGGGGTACCAGGCGGCTGGCGCAGCGGGCCCCTCCCTCTGTCCCCACTTACTGTCGTCTCCTGAGGGTTCCTCGGCTGGGGTGGCCGAGTCCCGGGGGCAGGCGTGGGGTGACGGAGGAGCTCCCTCTGGAGGCTCGGTGGCGGCTACCCCAGGTGCTGTTGCCTCCTCTAGGGACAGGGGCGTTGCAGTCGAGGAGGAGGGCCCTCTCGGAATCCGGGGTTGAGGGCAGGCGGTCTGCTGCCCGGTCTTCTTTAGCCACCTCAGGGGGTGGCCAGGAGCCGTAGTGCAGAGCCCGTCCCTCCCCCAGGGTTCTAGGTGTCCCCCGGCGTTTGTCGGACTGCCCTTCTGGATCCATGCAGTCCAGGCGTCGTCGCGGGGAGTTTCTCCCAGGGCTCTTCAGGCTCCGCTTCCCCAGAGTTCCGTTCTGCGGCCTGGTTTGATATCCGGGATCCCTCCTACTAGGGCTCCTTTCCCGGATTCCAGAGCCCTCACGAAGACAGTGCCTCCTGGGTGCCCCTCTCCCATCTCTCTGCCTTCACCACCCCCGCTCCCGGGCCATGTCGGTCCTACGGGTCCGTTATCCTGGGAGCAGTTCAGAGGTTCTGCAGCGGCCTTCCCCTCATATGTTAGATACATGCATGAGCGGGTCTTTCGACTCTCTCCACCGCCGCAGGAATCCTCTGAGCATTCCAACTCCCCATCATCTCGTCTCCCTCCTCTGAGGAGAGGAACCCCTGCTCATCTGTCCTCCGATGCTGATTTCACAGAATATCAGCGTTTCCTCTCGAGGATGGTGAGGGATCTCAGTTTCCTATGTTCGAGGAGACAATACCGAATGGAGCAGCGTGAATTCCTTGGTGAATTCAGTGCCCAGCATCTGGTGGTACCTTCCTGGCCTATCCCCTTCCAGGGGCGTCTATCCAGTCCTGGCAGTTCCTCCCGCTTCTTCCCCAGCCCGGCGGACTGCCAGCGTAGGTGTGCCCCTCTGAGTCTCTAGGTTCCCTTCCCAACCCGTCCTCAGGTTTGGTATACCTGGATACTCCTTCTGGGCGCCGTTGCCTGGCGCACGACCGCCCACCGGATTCGGACTCTCTCCAGTTCGACCGTTGGGGGCGAAGAGTGTTCTCTTCTTCTCGTGCGAGTGCATGTATTGCATCACATCAGGCTCTCCACGCTGCCTATAACCGGCATTTGTGGTCGATGATGTCCCAGCTGCTGGTATCTATGCGGACACGGAGCAAACCAGACAAGCCGTTGCCCTCTCCGCGGTAGGCCTGGAGCTGGCAAGACACCAAGCAAGGGCATCTTATGACGCCAATGAGGTGGCTTCCAGGCTTGCGGGGGACAGCGATCTGCATCAGGTGGACGGCATGGCCGTCTTTCCAGGTTGTCACCCTGGCCCGGCGTGGGTGATTCGCTCCGCCTTCCGGGGACCGTCTTTTCTCTTCCAGAGCTAGGAGACTTTACAGGGCTCCCTCCGTCTCCTTGTCTTGGGAGGCACCTCCTAGCTCTTCTCCCACTAGGCTTTCTGAATAAGCCAGGGTCTTCTCCTTCTGTTTTCTCACCAGCAGAAGGCTGGGGTCTTGTTCCCTCAGGGTATTACCTCTTCCCTCCAGGGAAGAGGAGCTATATCACTCAGGTAATGAATGGTGAAGATTGACAAGGGAAGATATGAAATTACGTACTCCACCGTAATTCCTGATCTTCTCTTGTGTCTTCACCATTCATTACTACTCCCACCATCCCCTCAGTGGCCTCTTCCTGTGGCTTCTCCACCTCCCGTCTCCTTCCTCTCTGCAAAAAAAAAAAAAATCCTCCTTTTGGGGGTTCTAATTTTCCAGAAAATTAATTACTCTAAGATTAGTGGGCCATCTAAGTGGATTGCATTGGCGATCAGACTGCACAACTATCTCTTGCCGTTATCCTGACAAGATATCTCTGGGGTTTTGGCCTGGTTCAGGCTATTCAGTTGATCCTGCAATCCCGTGTTCCAGATATTGCCCTGGAATCAAACCCCCCATTCTTGCCCTGCAGAGCAGAGGCAGACACGTCTGTTCCTTTTTCTTTTAAAAAAAGGGAAAAAATGCTGAGGAACTCTTTCGACTGCTATAGGCACCTTGGTTTTGGGGTCATGCAACCAACCTCAAATTTCTTCTGTAAAAAAAAAGGAAAAACAAACAAGAGGGGAAATGAGAAGGTAATCTCCCTTCTCGCTAGTTTGCAATTTGGTTTCTCCTTTTAAGTGTCCTCCTGGACAATTTTTACAGAAGAGCTGTGCTGACCATATCCAATCCCGGCCAGCCTAAGCCTTGGCCAGTCTGTCTGAGTCCCATTTCTATGCTTAAAACAGCCTGAAAGGCTTACATTTTCCTTTTCTAAGTCCCAGAGCAGCACTCTCCTGCTGTCTGGGGTTCCTTTCCCTCCTCGGGTGTCCTCGAATTCTAGGCCTGTCGCGCCAGGAACCCGAGGGGTAGTCAACAACAATGGCATGTTGAGGATAAGGACTATGCCCTCCAGAGTCTGTCTAGCGGGTTTGGTGAACCTTCTCTTCAGCTCTATCTCCGGGGATTCTTGCTTCCCTCTTAGTCGAGCCTTCAGCTCTAAGCTAACTATGCTCGTTGGGCATTCTGGTCCCTTCAACATCCCATCTCTCTCTTCTCTTTCTTCTTCTTCTTCTATTTTCTCATCTCCTTGCTTTATCTCTCCTCCTAGAGTCGCCCAGGTAAGGAGGCCCTGCAGTCCCTAGGCTAGGGATACTTTATCTCCTCTGTCCTTCCTCCATCGGCTTATTCCTTTTTCAGTTCATTCTTCATTGCTTTGCTATCCCTTGGCTATCTTGCCTCGCTATCTATATTCTCTACTCTCACTTTTGCCTCTCCGGCTCACAGAACTGAGTTGGAGGAGGAGTCGGTCGCTACTAACGGCCGCCCCTCGCGCATGACGCATGACGTCACTCGGCGGTGCCGTTGAAGCAAACTTTAAAAAAGCTCCCGTGGCGGTTGCGCGCCTCCGGCTAACACCCAGGAAGTAATGAATAGTGAAGATACAAGAGAAGATCAGGAATTACGGTAGGTACGTAATTTTCATTTATGACTGGGATATTGGGAGCTGAGACTGAGATATGGGAATTTGCAGCTGAGATATGGGACATTGCGACTGAGATACAGGACATTGTGACTGAGAAAAAGTGCAGTTTATTTTCAAAATTTAACCAAGAAAGATATACTGAGCTGATAACATCTCAGTTCCAGATGTGTCCGGGGGGGGAGGGGTATGGAAGATGGAACAAAAGAAGAAAAAATAGTAATTAACAGCATTACAAAAATAATAGTCTGTACTAGCAGTTCAGTACATAAAAATGAGCATAATCAAAAACATTGCAAAGGAAAAATATTTTAAAAAGAATTTAAAATAAAATAATTCTGTATTAATCTCCTTTTCTATTTGTTAGGCACTATTGGCTACAATCAGCGGAACAGAATCGACACACTCATGTACCTGCTGGCCTATCCCCAGAAACCGATGGTTAAAACAAAGACTATCGAACTGATTGAGTTTGAGAAGCTCCCTGCAGGTCAGAATGCCACAGTTGCGGTCATGAGTTACAGTGGCTATGATATTGAAGATGCGCTTGTCCTCAACAAGGCCTCATTGGACCGAGGTAAGCAGCCAACAGAGTACTGTTCAGACCTGCAAGCACACAGAATAGAAGGAACTCTATGTGTGATCTACTTGGATTAAGTGTCCCCCGGCTAGTTAAAATGTAGGCTTAACACTTTCAGATTTCTCATTCACATAAAAGGAGAGGGCATTATGTTGTCATAAAGTAAGTTTTCATGTTCTCACCCCAGGAATCACTCATTATGATTAAACTGATGCAGTCAGCCTCCTGTGTTGGACTGCCCGGAGAGATTGAATTATATGCAAATGATGGAACTCTCAATTGGCTCATGCCAATTTCAAACTGCTTCCCTAGCAGCTGCTGCACTCTTGAGTGCTTCAGATTCTTTACTCTGCCTGCCTAGTGAAGACGTCCCAGAGAGCTCTCCTTCAACCTCTTCACAATCCATTTACCTGGTCGATAAGTAGTGTTTTTAGTTTGTATTTCAAATTGCTGCCTTAGTTTTAGTTTATTTTATAATTTGTGTGAATATTTTGTGTAATTAGCGGTTCCTTGGAACCGAGGGTTCCTCTATTTCTAGTAAGGTTTTTACCTCAGTTTAGTGATATTTGTTGTTTTTTGCTGTGGGTTCCTTGACCGTTTGTACCTGTTTTATTTTTATCTAAAATTATACATTTCTCGGTTCCCTTTTTCTGTCAGGAACTGAGTAGCGTTTGGGTCCTGGAACCATTAGCAGTTGTTTATATTTAAAATATTCAGTTCCAAGGAACCCATCATTTTGTAATAGTTTACTTTAGCGATTCCTGCTCAATGTCAGAGGCCCCTGTTGTCAAGCCTGAAAAATGCACAGGACCCATTGGTTTTAAATATTGTGAGTCTTGTGGTCAGATTGTAGCAAAAGCAGACAGACATTCCCTTTGTGTTTTTGTCTGGATACTAGCCATATTTTTGCAAATTGTGATATTTGTAAAACATTTTGCCCTAAAACTCTTAGGAAAAGGTCCAAAATATTGGAAGAGATGGCCTCTGCTTCTGCTACTGCTGGGGAATGTGGTTCCTCCACCGCTGGCACAAAAAAGGATGGAGGTAAAGCTAAGGATCCTGACAAAGGATCAGATAAGGTTGAGCAGGCAAAGTCAAAAAGGTCAGTAGAGTCAGGGACTGAACCTGTCCCACTTAAGAAAAAATGCAAGGAAAAGCATGTCGCTGCCCCTCCGGACGAGAAGGCTAAGGAGCTCTCAGCAGACAAACCTGATATGCCCTCGGCTGAGGACATTGCCAAGGCCTTACAGGTCTTGCAAGCACTGCAGGCTGCAGTCCTGGTTCCCACACCGACTGCTCCGGTTCCTGTGCCTGTTCCAGCTCCTCAGGACCCACAAGCCACCTTTGGTGAGGATGATGATGACGATTTTGATGCGGAACTGATAGATCCAGAGGTTTCTCCAGAACAAGAGTTCGGTCTCTTCCCCAGGGATCCAGGATTATACATCACATTATGATTTTGTGAAAAGCATGGTGGAGACACTCAACCTCCTTCTGCAGGAGACAGAGGAGGAAGCATAATTTTTAAGACATGATGGGGCTAGCCCCCACAAAACGTTTATCACTGCCTATGCATAAGTCCTTGAAAAAGGCAGCATTACAAATATTTTAAACTCCCAGTTCCATTCCAGGAGTGGACAAAAAAGTTGATAAGAAACATCAGCTTGATAGGACCACAGCCGATTTTCTTTTCAGCCACCCTGATCCTGAGGGTGTGGTGCAGGCTGCTACCTGCGACAAAGCCAGGATTCCTCTGGCTACCCATCCTCCTGACAAGGATTCCCGGAAGATGGATGCAATGGGTAAAAAAGGGTACATGGCTGTCCCTCTGATAGTTAGGCCAACTACATGGCTTATGCAGTGCAATACCAGAAGGCACTCTGACATACTGTTAGCCCTGGCTGACAGGGTGCCAGGTGGGGTGGCAGTTGACCTACAAGATGCAGCAAGAGCTGCACTAGATGCCACAAAATACCAGTTCCACATGGCTGTGGATACTAATGATTCTGCAGCCAGATTAATGGCACTAATTATCTCCCTTAGGAGATTTGCATGGCTCAGGACCACAAACCTGACTTTGGGCACCCAGGCCAAGGTGATGGATTTCCCATTTGAGAAAAACTCATTATTTGGTGACAAAACAGAAGCCTGTATGAAGAAGGTAGAAGAATACAAGGCTTCCTATAGAAGTAATTCTAAGGATAGGCCTTCCACATCCTATAAGGCCCAAACTAGGGGAGGCAGGGGTAGGGGATCCTATCCCAGACCATTTTTCCAGCCTCAGGCCTCTCATCTGCAACAGCAGCCTAGAGGATATTTTCGAGGAAGGGGCAGGAGAGCTATGAGAAGAGCTGCTCCTTCTCCTGTAGTTCAGGCACAACCCACTCAGAACTCCTGATGGGCTGGTACAGGTTGCATCCCCTGTCGTAGATCCACCAGTGGGTGGCAGGCTGGCTCACTACCTCCAGGACTGGTATACCATCACCACAGACAAGTGGGTCCTGGAGGTAGTGAGCCAGGGTCTGGTACTCCGCTTCAAATCTCTCCCCAAGCTGAGAGCAAGAACATTTGCACCAGTTACATCTGCAGACAGGATTTTACTGGAAGCAGAGGTAAAACATCTGCTGGCAATCAAGGCAGTGGAGCCGGTGTCCCTAAACCAGAGGGGCAAAGGCTTCTACTCCAAATACTTCCTCACAAGAAAGAAAAATGGGGATTGGCAACCTAACTTGGATCGAAGACTTCTGAACAGACACATTCTGAAGCCAACATTCAAAATGGTCACTCTTGCAATAATCATTCCCACTTTACAAAAGGGAGACTGGCTAGCCTCCCTAGATCTAAGGGATGCTTATTTTCACATCCCCCATCAGACCTTCTCACAGAAGGTACCTGAGATTCAGACTGGCCTCAGGCCATTATCAGTTTGCAGCACTTCCTTTTGGCCTAACTTCTGCCCCAAGGGCTTTCACAAAGTGTTTGGCTGTGGTAGTGGAGTTTCTGAGAAAACAAGGGGTGTCAGTCTTTCCCTACCTGGATGACTAGCTAGTAGTGGGGCCATCTCTGCAGCTTACAGAGCAGGCCTTAGCACTAACACAATCTACTCTGGCGACCCTGAGTTTTCTCATAAATGAGCAGAAGTCTCAGCAAACACCAGTTCAGGTATTAGAATTCATTGGTACAGAGCTAAACACCAGTCTGGGCAGAGCTTTTCTGCCACAGGATGGGGTAAACCGCATTCTACAGATTGCAAACTCATTTGTGCCAGGAAAACCCAAACCAGCCAGAGAATTCCTCAGGCTTCTGGGTCACATGGCAGCAGCCACCACGGTGGTACTCTGTTCCAGATTTCATATGAGACATCCAGTTTCACCTGAGACAATATTGGTCACACAGGACAGACCCTCTGTCCAAACTGGTTCCAGTCACCCGCAGCCTGCTACAGGCACTGCAGTGGTGACTAGATGAGCTCAACCTTTGGAAAGGTGTGCCTTTTGTAAAGGAACAGCCTTCCTTAATTCTTACAACAGATGCATCCCTTCTGGGTTGGGGAGCACACATGTTGGATTACACAGCAAGTGGCACAAGGTCTCCTCAAGAATACCTGTTGCATATAAATCTACTGGAGCTCAGGGCGGTGTACCTAGCCCTGCAGGCATTTGCTCCACATCTTCAAAACAAAGTGGTGCAGGTCAGAACAGACAACACCACTACTATGTACTACATCAACAAACAGCGAAGAACCAGGTCAGCCCCACTGTGCTCAGAAGCAGTGAGGCTCTGGTCCCTGGCTTACTCCATGAAGGTATCCCTATCAGCCATATATCCTCCAGGAAAGGACAGTGTGCTGGCAGACTGCCTCAGCAGGATAAGACAGGACCACCGCAAGTGGTGTCTGAATCCCCAGATACTCGGTTCCATTTTCAGGTGATGGGGCACTCCAGAGATGGATCTCTTCGCCTCTGTAGAAAATCACTATTTAGCAGTATACTGTTGCAGGCCTCCTTTCAGGGGCACACTAGCCCTAGATGCGTTGGCACTGGATTGGACGGGGAAGTTCCCGTATGCCTTCCCTCCTTTTCCACTGATATTCAGGACCCTACTGAAACTGAGGGGCCAACTGGTGACAGTGATACTGATGGCACCAGATTGGGCGACGCAACACTGGTATTCACTTCTGTTGATTATCAGTAGTTTCTCCAATTCATCTGCCCAGGAGGCACAACCTGTTGACCTCCTGTCAGGGTAGGATACTGTACCCCAACCTCAAATCACTGCGGCTCAAGGCCTGGCTCTTGAAGACTTAGAGTATGCTAATCTTAACTGTCAGAACAGGTGCAGACATTACTTAGTATTCCAGGAAACCTTCCACTAAGAAGACATATTCTACTAAGTGGAAGAGGTTTTACGTATGCTGTACAGGTAAGGGCGTTGACCCATCCAGGGCTGATTTAGCCATTCTCCTGCATTACCTAACACACTTGCATTATTTAGGCTTGAAGCCTTCGACCCTCAAGGTTCATTTGACTTCAGTCTCAGCTTATCTGTCAGCTGGTAAAGAGAGAGCCATGGCCTCTCACCCAGTCTTCAGGAAGTATTTTAAAGGCCTTATATCTTGTACCCTCCCTTGAGGGAACCTGTTCCGGGCCTGGAATCTGAATATCTGCATTGCCAAGCTCATGAGTGCTCCATTTGAACCAATGGCAACAGCAGATTTGAAGTATATCACTAGGAAAACTGTGTTTCTGGTTGCTATTACTTCAGCCAGAAGGATCAGTGAGTTACAGGCCTTGTGCACAGATATAGACTACATCTCATTCCACAGGGATAAAGTGGTCCTCAGGACCAATAGAAAATTATTTCCCAAAGTGGTGTCTGATTTCCATTTAAATCAGTCCTTCACTTTACCTGTCTTTTTTACAGAAAACTCCAGATCTTACTTCGAGTGGGAGCTCTTGCAGCAGGCTGTAACAGCTAGGACTATGCCGCAGGCACTAGAACCCTCCAGAAAATGTTTCAGCCAGCAGTATACAGCAGGGACCGCCCCCGATGTCGGCCCTGCCCTGAAGTCAGCCCTGGTGCAAAAGGGGGCGAACCCAGCTCCACCTCAGTTCTTTTCCTGCACACGTGAGAAGAAGCCTTCATTTCCAGCTTGCCAGAAACAGCTAAATAACTATTTTTCAACCCGTTTTTGTACCGTTTTCGATGGTTTTTCTGTGTTTTCGACGGATGTCTTCGCCGTCGTCGGTCTCTCCAGAGCCACACCAGAACAAGTGCGACTGCGGGAGGCAGATCCCTGCTAAGGACAGGCACAAGTGCTGCGTCTTTTGCCTCGGGCCGGACCACAACACCGCGGCCTGCTCAGCCTGCCAGGCATTCACCAGCCGGACCCGGGTCCGACATCTCAAGGCCCTGAAGGCGTTCCTTTTAGAAAAGAAGATGGATCATCTTCTCTTGTTAGGGCTTGTTCGTGGGCCTTGGCGGGGGAACCGAGGTGGAGCTGGGTCCGCCCCCTTTTGTACCAGGGCTGACAGGGCGGGGCCAACGTCGGGGGTGGTCCCTGCTGTATACTGCTGGCTGAAAAGTTTTCTGGAGGGTTCTAGTGCCTTCGGCATAGTCCTAACTGTTATAGCCTGCTGCAAGAGCTCCTCTCGAAGATCTGCTGTTACGGTAAGTTCTTACGTAACTGTACTTTCTCCAGAAAGGAGGCTTCACTCCCTTGATGTCAAAAGAGCACTTAGCCACTATATTGACAGAACCAAGTCTTACAGACAAGGTCAAACACAGCTCTTCTTACCTATGAAGAAGTAGGTAAGGGCAGACCTGCCACAAAACGTACTATTGCTCACTGGATAGTGGCATGTATACAGTTTTGTTATAGTAAAGTGGGTAAACAGGCACCCCTGGGCCTGAGGGCACATTCCACCAGGGGCACAGCTGCTTCAGCGGCAGCTTCAAGAGAAATACAGCTACTGGAAATATGCAAAGCAGCTACATGGAAAACAGTACACACCTTCACAAAGCATTACAGCCTGGATCTACAATCCAGAAGTGATGCCAGATTTGGTACAGCAGTGCTGCAGAACCTCTTTCCTTACTAGATTTTCTGCCCAACCTCCAAAAGTACTGCTTGGTAGTCTGTATCAGTTTAATCATAATGAGTGATTCCTGGGGTTAGAAGAAAAAATTACTCGCCATAGTAAACTTGTTTCTTCAAAAGGATAACTCATTATGATTAAAGCACCCACCCTGCCTCCCCTTATAGAACCCATGAATGTTGTTTTACATCCCTGTTTTAGGGTGTTGTTTCTATATAGGTCAGGTTAGAGACTCACTTTTTTGTTAACCAGTTGGTTTCCTTGTGGGCTCAAGTTTTTTAGGTTTACTTCTTGGGGTGTTTTTGACCTGAGAGGACAAAAATTATTTTATAGAAATATTATTTTTAACTAGTGAGTCTTATCCCCAGTTAGGCTACGTAAGAATCTGAAGCACTCAAGAGTGCAGCAGTTGCTAGGGCAGCAGTTTGAAATTGGCATGAGCCAATTGAGAGTTCCATCATTTGCATATAATTCTATCTCTCCGTGCAATCAAACACAGGAGGCTGACTGCATCAGTTTAATCATAATGAGTGATCCCTTTGAAGAAACAAAATTACTATGGTGCATCATTTTTTCTTATCAACTATTCACTATAATTGGTTAAAATGTTTTTATTTCTTAACTCTTATATTTAATGGATGTGTAACCTATTAGGATTCCACTTAATACGTTTGATCCTGGTAATATGGTCTTTACCCTGAGTAAAGCTGACTAGAATAGCGGTAGGTGGTACAGATGAGTCTTTGCCTCCTGTGAAAACTGGGTTCAGAAGATCAAAGCTTGGATATATATATGGCACACATTTTCTGAACATCGCAGATCTGTTTGTTTCCAGATTTATCCATAAAATAACCCCATAAAGGCAGCCAGGTTTGTGTTTAAGCAAAAAACCATAGTGCTCTGGTTGTATGAGAAATGTGGGGCCATCTTGATGTGAGAGATGCGTTAACAGAGTCCGGTGTGTTGAGGAATGGTAGCAGCGCCTTCTAATGGTGAGAGGCTGATACACATGCAACTGTAAGAGGCATGGTCTAACCTTCCAACCAAGGAGAGTTTCCTTTTATCTGACTGGTTAGAGCTGCTGGCTCTGGGATTCCAGGACCCAGGTTTGATTCCCAGCAAGGGCTCTTGGTAAATCTGCCGAGTAAAAAAACACAGACATACTCCTACTATGCAGTTCCAGTTTCAGGCGGTTTGATCCCTTTCTGGTATGTCTGCACCCTATTGGCTTCCATTTCTACAGTCCTGGGAATTGGCACTCATGAGGCGCTGACATCGTTGAGAGCATTCAGACTTTCGGAAAATGGCACAAAGCAGCCAGTGTGAGGGTGTCCTTTACTGGTGAGGTCAATAGAGCAGATAAAATAAATGTTATCTTTCTGACCAGCCCACAGTATGTCTGACATAAATATGGATCTGTACCTCAGAAGCATGGCCCTTCCTGCTGACATCACTCTCTTCCTGGCTTGGGTGCCCTTCTTTAAAATTGACCTGTACTCCGGTTTCATAGTGAATGGACTGTGTAGCTTCCATCAGCAGGGTTTTACCAGCTTTAACCTCTTCAGTGTCGGCTTCCAGTACATGCCGTTCAGTCTCCTTAGAATAAGCAGACTGTTCTCTGCTTCTTCACTGAAAGGGTTAAGGATACATTGCCACTTTATCTGCCTTGTACAGTATGCGCAGTACTTATGTTTGAATTGCAGAATTCCCAGTCCTGTATATGTTTACAAGCAATACACATCAAATGAGTACTCCCACAATTCTGAAGGTGCTAGTTAATTAGTGCATGTAATGGCAAAATCACAGATTGTTCTGCTTGACCGCAGAAGATGAGCCCCCTGAGGAAGAGGTTATCACCTTGAAGCACTGGGGCTCATCTTTTGTGGTCAAATGTAACAATCTGTGATTTTTACACATTATGTGCACTAAATAAATAGCACCATCAGAATTGTGGGAGTGCTCGTTTTTTTTTTTTTTTTCTTTGCTGGTGTTTGGTTTACTGAGCACGTGGCCATTGTTTGTCTGTATTGCTTACCTCTGTTCTGTTAAGCAATAAGGCATGACCAGGGGTTAGATTGTCAGTCTGTTAATCAGCCTCTAGGTGTGTAATGTGGCACGAGGCACAGCCGAGTGCCATATTGCTCGTAGGGGGTGTTTGACTGTTAATCTACCTCCTGAGAGTGCCTTATTGTAAAAACTGATTTCAGAACAGAAGTTAGAAGTGTACATTTTGAACATTTTCCACATTGAGAGGGAGATTTTTAATAAACTAGTTCATCCACCAACTATTTAAGAATGCTGGTTCAGAATCTGAATGCATCATTCAAACAACATGAAGTCTTGCTGTATTCTGACTAATGCAGTTAGCCTCAGCCTTTAAACTGCCCCGGAGAACAAAGGGTTAAACTTTCTATGCAGAGCATAGAATGCTGAGCTCGAGCTCGGTTAATGTCTCTGTCTGTTTCCCTTTGAATTCTAACCGTCAGATTCTTTACGCCGCCTCACTGAACAGTCGCTCCGGAGATTTCTCCTGCAGCTCGATTAGAAAGTCGGTTGAAGTGTCTGTTTACTGTCGGTTTTTAACCAAAATTTATTTCCGCATAGTCGGTTCTGTCTCTGTCTGTGGTACCGTGAGTACTAGATAGGTTTTGTACTGTTTTTCTGTGTGGAACTTGTAAAAGTGTGGATCGGTTCGGCTGAACCAATCATTTGTTGATTCTTGTATCTTACTTTAGTGTGTGGTTACCGGTCTTTATCGGTTCTAAAAAAAAACCGTGTTCGGTACGTTTTTTTCCAAGACCCGTGACACGGTCAGGAACCATTAAGGGAGCCTTGCCTGGCGGTTGCCGAAAAAAGGGTAAGTTTGGTTAGGTTGGCCATGTCTGAGAAACCCAAGAAAAAAAATGGGCCCACTGGGTTTCAACACTGCAGTGAGTGTGGGGAGATCTTTGCTAAAGCCGATCCCCACACCACCTGTGTTGATTGTCTGGGGTTTGACCAAACACCTCTATTCAGAATGCCAAATTTGTAAAAACTTTCCCAAATCTACCCTTGAAAAGAGATTAGGTATACTGAGGGAAAAGGAGGCCGAGAAGTCCGCTGACCCGGATGGCCAGCCCGGTTCAGTTCTGACCGAACCAGAAGGGTGCCCTCTGACCAGAGCGTACCGGGCAAAGGAGGACCGATCCGAGGTTCGGTTCCGACAGAAAGAAAACCCAAAGAGAAATCGTCCGGTTCGGATCCAGAAGCCCATGTTCCGACTGCCGAGGAAATAGCCAGAGTGATTCAGATTGTGGAATCACTTTGCCTGGTTCTGACCGATCCGGCACCTTTTGGCAGGGGCTCGGTTTGGTCGGTTCCCCTGGATCACGATTATACCCCAGAAGAATAATTTTATGAACTGGAGTTTGAGGAGGAGGGGGAGTTTGAAGATGATGATGGTGAAAGTCTGAATGTGCCTGTGGAACCGGACCTCTCCCCAGACAGACCTTCAGGTGTATCCCTGCCTAGGCTTTCTAAGTCCCCTTCCCACTTTATGTTCTACAAAAAGGTGGCTGAGACCCTCCAGCTTCCTATGGAGGAGGCAATGGAGGATCAAGAGGAGCCTGATTTTGTGGAAATGATGGACATCCCAGAGTTCAGGAGACTGTCTATTCCCCTTCACAAATGTTTTGGGAAGCAGACACAAAAATCCTGAAGTCTCCCAATTATATACCTCCTGTTGATAGAAGAATGGACAAAAGGTATACACTGTCAGGCTCAGATACAGGGTTTTTATATCAGCAATGCAACCATGTTGGGGTTGTGCAGGCTGCTGCCTGTGATGAGGCAAACATTCCCTTGGCTTCACACCCCCCAGACAAAGACTCCAGGAGGATTGATGCCATGGCAAAAAAGCAGTACATGGCATCTTCCTTGAGACTCAGGCAGGCGAATTATATGGCCTATACAGCCAAGTACCAGAAGTCCAGGTGGAACACTGTACTGGCACTGGCTAAACAGGCCTCCCCCCCAGCTAGCCAAGGAGCTGGAGGAGGTGGCTGCAGATGGGATTGAGACATCAAAAGTTCAGTTTCATGCTGCTGTGGACTCCAATGATGTGTCATCAAGAGTCATGGCTACATCTGTGGCTCTTCGGAGAATGGCTTGACTCAGATGTACTAGCCTCTCGCAGGATACCCAGGCTAAGGCTATGGATTTTCCTATAGTGGGTAATTCTCTGTTTGGGGAGCAGACAGAAAATTACATGAAGAAAATGGATGAGTAGTACAGGACCACTTACAGGAGTGCTCAGGCCAAAGAGAGGCAGGCAGCTCCTCAAAGGCAGCAGTCTGGGGCAGGCCTTTTCATAGGCCTTTTTACTAAGCACAGGCCTCTTCTCCCTTTTCACAGAGGGGGTTCCTCAGAGGGAGAGGCAGAAGGGGAATGAGCAGGGCTGCATCCACTCCTCAGCCTAAGGCCCCTGCCAAGCAGACACCCTGATGGGCCTGCCCGGGTCGACTCTCCTATTCCAGTAGGGGGCAGGCTGACTTACTTCGTCCAGGACTGGATGTCTATTACATCAGACAAGTTGGTCCTGGACATAGTAAGCCAGGGACTAATTCTCAGCTTCAAAACATTTCCGAAGATGAGAGCCAGATCTTTTCCACCTGCAGGTCTCTCAGAAACCCTTGCCCTAGAGGCAGAGGTTTCATCTCTGCTAGCTTTAAAAGCCATAGAGAGTGTACCTACCCTACACTGGGGCAAAGGTGTATACTCCAGGTACTTCCTTACCCCAAAAAAGACAGGGGAGTGGTGACCCATCCTAGACCTAAGATATCTAGACAAACATCTTTTAAAACCAAAGTTCAAGATGGTAACTCTGGGCATAATCCTTCCCTCTCTAAGGCCAGGGGACTGCCTAGCCTCCCTGGACCTCAAAGATGTTTATATTCACATTCCCATCAGGTGCTCCCACAGAAAGTACCTCAGGTTAGAGTTGCTCTCAGGCCACTATCAGTTCAGAGCAATGCCCTTTGGCCTAACTTCAGCCCCAAGGGTCTTCACAAAGTGCTTGGCAGTAGTAGTTGCCTTTCTAAGGAGGCAAAAGATTTCCATTTTTCCATATCTGGACGATTGGCTAATAGTGGGCCAGTCTCCAGACCAAGTCAAGTCAGACCTGCAAGTGACCCAGCAAGTGCTCACTTCTCTAGGTTTTCTTCTCAGTCTTCCCAAGTCAGTTCTCGAGCCAGTCCAGCTTCTTACCTTTATAAGGGGCAGAGCTGGATACGGTCAAAGCCAAGAGCCTTTCTTCCCCTGGAAAGGGCAAGGGTTCTTATAGAACTAGCCTCTTCCTTCAGCCTTCAGGTATCTTGACCAGCAAGGCATTTCCTTCAGCTCTTGGGCCACAAGGCAGATTCTATGGCAGTGGTCCAAGGGGCAAGATTCCAGATGAGGGATATTCAGTTCCACCTGAGAGCTTTTTGGTCTCAGAGGAAAGATTCCCGTACCCAAACTGATCCCAGTGACTCTGACCTTGATTTAAATGTTTGCATTGCTCAACTTATGCAACCTCCTTTTGAGCCTATGTCCTCAGCAGAGCTTAAGTACTTTACTTGGAAAACTGTGTTTTTAGTAGCCATTACCTCTGCCAGACGTATCAGTGAATTGCAAGCCCTGTCAGTGGAACCTGATTTTATCTCCTTTCACAGGGATAAAGTGGTCCTTAGAATCAGTAGAAGGCTCTTGCCCAAAGTGGTTTCAGATTTCCACTTGGATCAGTCTGTCTCTTCCTGTTTTCTTCACTGATCATTCTTCCTCAGGAGAGAGGAGGCTACACAGTTTAGATGTTAAAAGAGCCCTTAGCTACTACATAGAGCATACCAAGGGTCACAGGTTTGATTCCCTCCAGTTGTTCCTCACTTATGGAAAAGTGGGAAAGGGCAAACCTGCCACCAAGAGAACTATTGCCAGGTGGATTGTGTCTTGTATACAATTCTGCTATGAGAAACTGGAAAGATTCCACCCTCCTCCTGAGGGCTCACTCTACAAGAGGTACAGCTGCTTCCTGGCTACTGCCAGGGATATCCCTCTCTTAGAAATTTGTCAAGCAGCCACCTGGAAAACAGTCCATACCTTTACCAAGCATTACTCTCTGGATATCCAGGCTAGGAGTGATGCTCGGTTTGGCACAGCAGTACTTCAGAGCCTATTCCCAAAATAGGTTCTGTCCCTCCTCCATGGAGGTACTGCTTGGTATTCTGCATTAGTCAAAGTACAGCAAGACTTCATGTTTGAAGAAAAAATTACTCACCTTAGTAATTGTGTTTCTTCTATTGGAGTCTCGCTGTATTCTGACCTCCCCCCGCCTCCCCTCTCAGAACCTGTTTTTTGGGAAGTGGGTGGGCAGGCGCAGTGTTGCTCCTCAAGGGTGCTCCTTTACACCCTTGGCTTTTTTGTTTGGGTGTTTATTTTGTTGTTGTTCTTATTTTGAATTGGTTTTGTGTTTTGGGTTTCCTGACTTGAGTCTTCCTTTGGGAATCCAAAACTTTTTGTTGCCAGTTGTCTAGTAAAAATTTAACAATTTCCACATAGGATAGCTAGTGAGTTTTTGCTCGTAAGAATCTGACGGTTAGATTTCAAAGGGAAACAGACAGAGACATCAACCGAGCTCGAGCTCAGCATTCTATGCTCTGCATAGAAAGTTTAATCCTTTGTTCTCCGGGGCAGTTTAAAGGCTGGGGCTAACTGCATTAGTCAGAATACAGCAAGACTCCAATAGAAGAAACATAATTACTAAGGTGAGTAATTTTTTCTTCCAGTTTTTCAGCAGTGCTAGAGAATGGAATGCTAACAGGAAGAATTCATGCGCCATGGTGATCAGGCTGTACATGACAATGTAACAGAGATTAAGGCACTCGAAATGCTGTTAGCCAATCAGAATGGAGCATTTCTGAAACTTTTTAAATCATTTCTGTTTATGTATCGCTCTTCTTTGTCTACCTGGTCTTTAAAAACCAGCTTCGTATGTAGCTCCCCCTTTGCACCGTTATAAGCAAGGCAGTTATATTTCTATAGTGCCCCACATTACCTAGCTGTGTAACTTTCCACAGAATTTGCATTATGCTATAGAATTTATGTAGTAATGCAGAATTCATTGTGTTTGGTGATTTTTTTGTTTTTCCCCCCATTTAAATATGTTTTTTTGTTTTCCATAGTACCTGGCTCCCTCCCCCTCCTTGTTTATCTTCAAGCTCCTCCTCTGTGCTTAGCATATGATGTCATTGACATCACATCATATTTTAGCCAATGACAGGGCAATATTCTGCTCAGAAATGAATAACTCGTGCTGCAGGAATCAACAAATGCTGCCACAGAAGCCTAGGAGAACTGCCGCAGAAATCGGAACTGAAGTGCTACAAAGAAACTATGGTCCCCGATTATACAATGTCTTAAATAATCATCCAATCTGATTGGCTGGCTGGCACCATTTACCCATTGTAAATCCTGGCATTCCCAATGGGTAAAAGTGCTAGTCAGCCGCATCAGCCCAGCAATCAATCCGACCCCCGAAAATGTAAAAAAGGGTGCCATATTATTTCCCCACTAAGCACCATCTCTCTCGCTTGTTCTCCACTCCCCCACGGCTCGGTCACCACAGGCTCGTACATGCCTCCCACCATACCCATTCAGCAAAGCACATATTTTAGGACCTGCAGGAATGATGAACTGGGGAAAGTGTATCTGAATAAAAAAAAACGAGGGGTAGACGTTTCAGAAATAACTACCAAAAAGTCAAGCCATGATACCAGGCATGCGCCTATACAGTATCACGACTCGGCTTTCTGGCTGTTATTTCTATAACTTCTGTCTCTCGTGTTTTATTCACACACGTTCCCCAGCTCAGCATTAGTCAAAGTCTTTAAATATTTATTTAGCTGAATGGGGATGGTGCAATGTAGTTTGAGCAGATCGCAGCAGTGCTCAAATATATACCCCATACCATCTGCACTCCAAGAAATAAATGATTATTAACAGCTACCAGCTAGATAAAACTTCTCAAATAAATAAATCTCACGGTAGCGAGCTGCCCGTCCAGCTCCCAGCTGTGTTCAGTCCTTCAGTAACATTTGCCCCCTCAGCCCCTTCAGATAAATCTCACTTTTGCACCTAGCTAAAATCTGGCAGCATAGCGGGGAGGGGCCTGATCTCTGTCGTTCTGGGACAGAAAGCAGATGAGTAAATACTTACCAGCACAGTGGCAAAGTTCAGCATAGGCAGTTTGTCGAACACCTTCAAAACAGACATGATGGCATGTTGATTTATTCCTGCAGTTAGGTTAACTGATGTTTTCCTTTACCACTCCGCACAGGCTTCACTTTTGAAGTGCATTTCACTTCAAACTGGCTGCCTGCTAGACTACGTCTTTTGGTGGAGCTTACTGAGAGAAGCGCTACATCGCTAGCTACCACGGTAAATCAGAAGTGGTGTGTTCCACTCAGCATTTATTCATTTTTCTTCCTTTTTTTAATTAGGAGAGGAGTATGTAGTTTAAAGGAAGTTGTACTGCGGAGCTGCCGCTTGAGAACTGTGTTTGAACGTGGTGACTGAGCGGAGACTAAGAGGGGAAAAATCAGATATACTATAGGTGAGGCACTTGCCATCAGTCACGGAGGACCTGCTGTAAAACGAAGAATCTTGTAATATTATACAAACTTCGGGGCAGTTTGAGACGATCCCACTAAGCATCAGCCAACTCCACCACTCTGCAGCTACATTCACACTGCTAAAGGGCACTGTCTCCTAGCAACAGAGCACTGTTTTTTTCTGGCAGAGTAATAGTCAATAAAAATAATTTAAACACCAAAAAAAAAACAGTTTTTCTCTTTTTTGTTAAAAAAAAAGGGGAGGGGATTGTATAATCGCAATAAACCACTCCAGGGTGTGGGTTATGCTGGGATTTACCCATGCCTAGTGGATGTGGATTTGGTCACTCGGCCTGCAGTCTCTGACTGAACCACACCAAGCATGGGTAAATCCCAGCATAACCCACACCCTCTCATGGTTTATTGCTTAATTATATAGTCAGGGCAGTCTTATTTCTATAGTGCCATATTACATTGGGCTCAGAGCACATGACAATACATAACACAGCATACAGTAAATCAGTCCGAAGCATAAATACTTAAGATACAGAAATACATAAATACATAAATAGAGAGTCTGGCAGGATAACCTAGAGGTCAGAGTAAGGAGCTGGGAACAAGTTTGGTATATCCAGCAGAACTGGGATGATTCCTGCAACTACCACTTGCATACTGTGTGACCCTGAGCAAGTCCCTTAACCTATCTGCACTTCTGGAATGCACCTGGAAACGAGCTTCATTTCAGTATGCCGTTCCTGGCCAAAATAATAGAGGTAGACTGTTAGGAGCATAGATTCAAAGATGAAAACAAAAAAAAGAACTGCAAGTCATTAGAATGCCTGATGAAAAAGCCATGTATTTAGCCCATTATTACATACCTCCACTGAGGGAACAGCTCGAAGGCCAATGAGGAGGGCATTTATTATTAGTGATACCACTACTGAAAAAGCACTGCTGGTGATTGCGTCAGTCTCGAAATTGAAATGGCCAAGACTTCTCTCGGTGGAGCAGAAGGGGTGACCGGAAACATAAGAAAGCAGGAGGTCCTTGTGGTAGTCGGAGCCCAGTCCAGTTAGTGCTTTGTAAGTTAAGGTGACTTTGAAGGTGATACACCACCAGACTGGCAGCCAGTGCAGTTTTGTGCTGCACAGGATAGATATGCTCACAAGGTTTAACTCCAGCAATCAGTCTAGTTGCAGCGTTGTGGATCAGGTGCTGGCAGTGTACCAACTCATCGAACGTCACAGTAGTGGAGCCTCAAAGTCACAAACGCATGTACCTGGGTCACCAGGTTCTTGTGCGCTAGATTGGGCTTAATCGAGACATTGTTCCTTAATTTGAAAAAATCCACCACGGACCCACAGCCGCCACCTGATGCTCTAGTGACCGGTTGCAGTCCAAGATGGCGCCCAGATTCTTCACCCTATCCACCGCTCCTAGTACCACCACACCATTTAGTGATGGTCATGGGGATGGTAGACTAGTCACTGCCGACCCGCTGAGACCTGGTTCCACCAGTAACACCTCTGTCTTGCCTGGATTCAAACTCAGCCAGCTGGACCCCATCCGAAAAGATATTTTATGCAGCCATTGATCTAGCTCCAAGGCTGCATCAAGCCTGTCGAATACAGATGACAGTAATAGTTGATATCAGCTGCATAGCAGTGACACTCCAGTGTGTAATATGTAATGAGCTCTCTGTTGGTCACATGTACACTGCGAATAGTAGTAGTAAATTTATATAGTGCCCAATCCCAGGGACCTTGAGTGCTGAACAAAGATTCCAACATTACAGTATAAAAATAAAACATTCAAAATACGCAACCACAATAAATTATAAATATCTATAAAAACTAATAATGCAGTGCTGGTCAGTAGGTGAATGAGGGTGCCTCTCTCAAAGCCCTGGGAAACCTGTTCCAAAGGGCAGAGCTGGCAGATGGAAACGTCCTATCACCAGAAGATTTCAGCCTAACCTTTGGAAATGGCTAGGAGGCCCACCTCGGTGGGGGGTCTGGTAAGGAGTCAGGCAGGTACCAGGACCCAGTCCATACATAGCTTGATAGGTCAGTAAACTGACCTTGAAGGTGATATGCCACATCACTGGCAGCCAGTGCAGTTCATGCATGACTGGTGTTATAGGACACAACCTCGGAAGGCCCGTCGACAACTGGGCTGCTGTGCTCTGAACCTGCTGCAGGCAACGTAGAACACCTCCACTCATACCGAGGTATAAAGGGTTGCAGTAGTCAAGTCTAGAGGTGTAACATGCCTATACCAGTGAGGGCAGAAATAAAAGTTTTAATCTGGGCAATGTTCTTTAGATGATAAAAGCCACTCCGGACTACAGCCAACACTTGAGACTCAAATGTCAACATCTTGTCCAGAATAACCCCCAGATTATTAAACTTCAAAGAAGCCGCCAACCTGGAGGACCCAGCAGTAAACCAGCCCTCCATTGGTGGCCTCCGACCAGGCTTAATTACCAGTACCTCTGTCTTGTTTGTATTGTGTAGCAACCAGCTTGATTAACATCCACTCCCGGATTTCAGCCAGGCATGAATTTATTACCATGAAGGCTCCAAGCATCCCAGGCAAAAAAGACAGCTACAGCTTGGCATAATCAGCACAGCGGTGAAAACCCAATGGGTATTGTCTAATCCCTTCCATAGGCAGCATGTACATCAGGAACAACGTGGGAGAGAGGATTGATCCTGGGGAACTCCATAAAGCAGGGTCATCAAGGTTGAGGAGAAACTCCCCATCGCAACCCTCTGCATCTGGTCTCCAAGATAGGACTCAAACCAGTGGATGACCGTGCCGGTGAGTCTACAGTGCTCTCTTGAGATGATCCAGCAGTCGCCCATGGTCCATGGTGTTGAACCCTGAAAAGAGATTAAGAAAAATGGGAACTGACGGCTGTCCTCAGTCTCTAGCCCTGAGAAGATCATTCTGCATTCTGACCAGTGTTGTCTCGGTACTGTGCCTAGGCCTAAACCTGGACTGGAGAAGTTCATAGATGTCAAAGGCCACAAGTTGCTCCTCAAGCTGCAGAGTCACCACCTTCTCTATAACCTTACCCAAAAAGGGAAGGCCAGAGATGGGTTTATAATTCGCCAAACAGTCTGGGTGCAGAGATGGCTTTTTCAGAAGAGGTCTCACAAGTGAGACAGAATCGAACTGTGTGGCACCTCACAGCATATCTCAGCAGGCTGCGAGGAAAAAAGTAGCTAACACAACCTGATGCGATCTGCTGGATAGGCAGGACTTGAATCACTTGCAGGTTGATCCGGAGGGTCCTAGATATTGCCACAGGCGACCAATCAAAACCCCATAATCCACAATGTCAAATAGCGACAAGAGAGTGAGAATAGCCACAGCATATTCCCCTCTATCTCTCGCCAGGAGAAGAACATTAAACACCCTGACGAGCGCAGTCTCGGTGCTATGCCGAGGCCTGAAACCAGATTGGAGTGGTCCATAGATGTTAAATGTAAGGTGAACTTCAAGCTGCAATGCAGCTACCTTCTTCATCACATTCCCCAGAAAAGGGAGGTCTGAGACAGGCCTGTATTTTTCCCGTATGTCAGGGTCCAAAGATGACTTCTTAGGAAAGGGTCTCACCACTGTCCTCTTTGAGGTAGAGGGAAAGCATCCCTTCTCAAGAGAACATTGAAAAATCTTGGCAGCAAATGGACCCAGGGCCTTCTGACTATCCACCAGCAGTCGGATTGGACACGGGTAAAAGAACAGAAAGTTGGGCCCAGCCCAGGGATCACCTCAAGCACATCCTCATTAGACAGTTTGTGAAACTCACTCCGAGATTTTGGAGTGCCATAGGACACCAAATGATTGGTCTTGCTGGCTCTTCATGGGCCACTTGCAGAGATCCCTGCCTGAATAGATGACACTGTCTTAGAGGAACCGGCCAAATTCCTTGCGCTTAGCTGCTGAAACATCTCCTCCGGACTGCAGGCAGGGTGGATAACAATAATAGAAACAGGCACATAGAAAGTGATGGCCGTAGGAGACCGCCAGGTCCATCTAGTTTTGAATTCCCCCTCCGTCTTTGCCCCCACCACCCCCAGTGGCAGGCTGTTCCATGCATCCACCACCCTCTCTCTGTGAAGAACTTTTCTGATGTTGGTTTTGAACCTCCCTCCTTTTAGTCTCAGCTTGTGTCCCCTAGTTCTGCTACCTTCTCTGAAGTGAAAAAGTTCCTATGTCTGAACCTTATTTACGCCTTTTATGTATTTGAAGGCTTCAATCATGTCTCCCCTCTCCCTCCTCTGCTCCAGGGAATACATGTTCAGTTCGCCTACTCTATCCTCGTATGA
This sequence comes from Neoceratodus forsteri, assembly GCA_016271365.2. NCBI lineage: Eukaryota > Metazoa > Chordata > Ceratodontiformes > Ceratodontidae > Neoceratodus > Neoceratodus forsteri. Next base: position 1,576,440,366 of record CM028131.1, read on the forward strand.
CATCTGGTGCAATTCCGTTATCATCTTTGTTGTCTTTCTCTGCACCGTCTCAATACAGTCAATGTCCCTTTTGAGGTGAGGTCTCCAAAACTGGACATGGTACTCTAGGTGTTCTGACCAGTGCTCTGTACAGCAGCAGGACCACCTCCCTTCTCCTACTTGTGATTCCCCTCCCAATGCATCCCAGTGGCCTTCATTGCTGCCTTCTCGCATTGTTTTCCCACCTTCAAGTTGTCTGAAATAATTATTCCCAGGTCATGTTCATGGTTTGTGGCTGTCAGTTTTTCTCCTCCTAAATAATATATCTTCTTTGGAGTGCCCCTTCCCATGTGCATGACTTTGCACTTTTATGCGTTTAATCTCAGCTGCCATGCTCTAGACCATTCTTCAAGTCTCTTAGGTCTGCTTCTGTCTTGCTGACTTCCTCTAAGGTGTCCACTCTATCAGCAACGTAGCAAATTCCCAGAGGGCCTGGGTGCAAGGCAATGTTACAGGGCCCCTCCCAAGTTTTAAATAAACATCAAAATTATGATTTGGGCCCCTCAAACCTCGTGGGGCCCGGGTGCCACTGCACCCCCTGCACCCTTGTAGCTATACATATCTTGATGTCGTCTGCAAATAGATGCACCTTTCCCTCCAGTCAGCTGGCTGTGTCGGCTATGAAAATATTGAAGAGCAGAGGCCCCAGCACCGAGCCCTGGGGCACGCCGCTGGTCACCTTCCCCTGTGATGATAGTATGCCATTTACCTGCACCTTCTGAGATCTGTCCTGTAGCCAATTCTTTACCCATGTTACCACTTTTTGTCCAACCCCCGTGTTCTGTAGTCTAACTTTTTTACCAGCCTACTGTGTGGAACAGAGTCGAAGGCTTTACTAAAGTCCAGGTAGACCACATCCACTGCCACACTGTCATCCACAGCTTTTGTAACCCAGTCAGAAAAATCAACCAGATTTGTTTGTCATGATCTTCCTGTTATGAAACCGTGCTGTTTGGGGTCCTGCTGTCCTCTTGGCTTCGAGGAATGCTATAATCCTTTGTTTGAGCAGTATCTCCATCATTTTTCCCACAATTGACTCGAGACTTACAGGACGGCAGTTTCCTGACTCTTCTCTGCTACCCGATTTGTGGAGTGGGACAACTGTACAGTGCAGAAAAGCCATGTGGGTCAGTTTTTACTTGAGGCAATTACCGTGTCGAGAACGCTAACTTTCTCAGAGTGATTATCTCTGATAATCCCAATAATGAGTTCTCAGAGCCAGATTTCATCCAAGAATGCACCAACCTCTGCCCTGTTTATTGCTTTTAACCTATGAAGCTCGTCATTATACCAAGCAAGCTATGTCGTGAGGTCAGCAAGTGGACATGGACTGGTGTAGGGGTATCCAAAGCCTTAGAAGGCTAAATTATAGTGATTTACAGCCGCCTCAGCACCACCCTTGCATGCTTTCACCACATCCGAGACCTCCAGTGCCGCCATGAGCTTCCCAGTCTCAAAACTGGGCCTAGGATAGTACTGGACAATCTCCACAAGAGGGAGGAGCCCAATTGACCTCAGCCAGAAACTTCATGGCATTGTGATCCGGCCAGCTGACCAGACCTACCCTAGCATCTGTAGTGTCAAGACCCAGTGAGAAAACAAGGTCCAAGGTATGGTCAGGCTTATGGGTTGCAGTGGAAATCAGCTGAGCTAGGCCCAGTGGTGATGTCCGATAGAGGAACTGCTGAACAGATTGAGATTTCATCATCTACCAAGGCACTGATGTTCCCCAACACTGACAGACTGGGGAGTCCAATGCCAATGAGTCAACGAAATCTGCAAATTCGTGGAGGAACTCCTGCTCTCATCCTGGAGGAAGTTACACCAGGAGAATTAAGTACCCCACCCTTGCCCCACCTTTTACGGCCACAGATGATATGACCTGGTCTTGAACAGTGAGCATACCAGGAGTCTCCGGCTGATTTGAAAACAGATGGCCACTCCCCCCTCCTCCCACAATCTGGTCTTGGTAGGGCACCACCAAGAAACCAACTGGGATGTCCACCTCCAGGACCAGCCTGGAGTCACCCACAGATCCACTGAGCAGTCAGTGATGAAATCCAGCATCACTGGGGTTTTATTCTTCAGGGATCTGGCAGTGCACATAATTACCTGTGGTCAACTGATCCCCTAACTACCTGTCCTCCCTTACCAGAGAACTCCCTCAGAATAGGGACTAGGCAGGGGGACCCCTCTACAGTCCTCCTTTGACTCAGGGTGCCTGTTTGTCCTAACACTTTTGATCCAACCCTCCCACCTCTGATCATGCCCATGGCTAGTGCTCTGTCTTCTTATGATCCCCAAAGGCCTGCAGTGATCAAAGACCGCCACCTGGATAGATGGGGGCACAGAGGACTGGAGCTTCCAAAGCAGATCCGAGGAGTATGTGTGCACAGGGGTTTTGTCACAAAACAAATAAGGGCAGGCAGGAATCTAAAATAAACTACCACCTGACCAAATAACCTTTACAGAAAAACGAAATCCCTCTTGAAGGAGGTATCTTCCCACCCTGTTTATATAATGACCTAAAACAACTCCTCAAAAATTCTCTTCTTTCAGTAGAAACCACCCGGAACCACCAAATCACCTAAAATAATCGTACTACCTGACAAATTTAACTAACCAACAACACTCCCCATGTACTCTAAAACTATAAGGCTATAATCATAAACGCTAATAGTCATTTTGGCCTGTGACGTGTGCCAGAGTGCAGGTAATAGGAGTATCCAGTTCCAAAAAGTTCCGTCTTTTGGATGAGACATTAAATTGAGTTCCTGTCCGTCTGTTCTGGTGGTTGTTCAGGTGGATGTTAAAGATGCCATGACACTTCTCGAAACGAGTAGGGGAATTTTCGGTCTTGTATAGTCAATTCTTTGTTCTGCAGAAACCTCTGACACCTCACCTGCCAAGTTGCCCATTTTAATACTGCAAATATTACATACAGGGTATGTTTGTTCCATTTCTTCCATTCTTTATTCAGCTGTCCGACACTAGGATGTTGTATGCCATATTTTTAAAACACTCCATGCCCCAGAAATTTGCTAATGAATCCCAAAATGACTTTATAAAATTACATTAAAAAAAGAGGTGTTTCATGCTTTCCTCTTGATTTCCACAGCTTACTTCTACACGTATTCTTTCCACTATTTTTTGTGTTTCTGATTACCTTTCACATTTAGATTCCCATGACTGCACATCCAGATTGTTTCTTTATTTTTTGGGGGGAGTCTCTTCTCTAACATTTCTTCTAGAATCATATTTGTGTTCATTTCCTGCTCTACTTTAAAAAACGGTGTTTAGTAATAGTTTTTTTCCACTATCCCTTATAGGCCTGTTTTCTGTTTTTCCTTAATAAAAAGTCTGCTGTTACACCCCATTGTGTTAAGTATTTTCTACATATCCCCTGTGTGTGTGTGTGATATGTGTGTGTGTGTGTGTGTGTATATATATATATATATATATATATATATATATATATATATATATATATATATACATACATAATATATATATATATATATATATATATATATATATATATATATATATATATATACACACACACACACACACACACACACACACATATACACTTCATTTTTCCCTTTAGCATTTCTTTTTTTCCATAGATTGCCAAGCATAATGGGACTCAACCATTGCACTAAAGGCATCCATATTTTCTTTTCTCCTTGTAAGATTGGCACTACATTAGAATAGAAGAAAATGTTTAAATAAAACACTATGGGTTGTACCATGCTTAATCCTCTTCCTTCTATTGGTCTGCATGTGTGTCCTCTTTTTACAGGGTTTAACATTGACCCCCAGAGTAGTTGAAAGAAAAGTCCCAGAATTTTTGTTTGCATTTGCTGTGGAATTGGAAATATATAGGCTACGTACAAGAATACTGGCACAATAAAAGTCCTTGATAAATAAATTTGTTTTTTCCTTGCCATACTCCATTCTTTCCACTTTTTTACTTTACCTTGTGCTATTTTGTTTTTGGTTTCCCGGTTCACCCATATTACATCTTTTCCCCAAAATGTTATTCCTAAAATGTTAGTTACCTTGCACTACCTCCAGCTCTCCCTCTTTCCTACTACTAACCTTTTCTAGGGGGTATATTTTGCTTTTTCCTATATTTATCGTAATTCCTGTGTACTTGCTATTGTTTTTAACTATCTCCAGCATTTTTCCTTTTTTTTTTTTTTTTTAATTTCTATTTATTCTCCCCCTGCACCAGAGCCCCGCATCATCGGGAGACACACACATGTGGCACCCCACTACACCATCTTACCTGACCTCCGGCGGGCCCCCATGGAGCCGTGGCTATACCCTCCAGGTGGGTACAGGGCAGGGCCCAACACCCTGAGACACTTCATTGCGTCAGTCCCACCAAAGGATCAGGCAAGTGCGAGTCATTAGGGTCTTCACTTTCAATGCTCCGTCTTTCTGGAGCACTGGTGCGATTTTCCGTGTTCTAGGGAGTGGCATGTGCCCTGATGTTCAAGGCATCACCGCTGACGTCCGCCACTCCCAACCCTTTGTCTGCTTGCTCTGCACTTGCTGTGCCTCCGGCCACCGTCAGAGGCCAGTCAAGCACCGAGCCTGTGCCCCCCTCCTTCCCAGGAGAGGAGAGCTGTCCTCTGGATGCTCAGTCCTCTCCCTCCCCTGCCGACCCCCGACAGCTCGGGCTTGTTCCCGAACCTGGTTTGCTGGCGTAACACGAGGTGTGGCGTCCAGCGCCTCAATCCTCAGCACCACCGGGCCAGATCCCCTGATGTTTGATCCTTGACCAGTATAACACAGTCATCTGCATATGCACGTTTTCTGTAAATATCTGTTTTCCCATTCTATACCTACTATTTCACCTTCATTCTCAGTTCTTCGCAATAGTGGATCTAGTCAAAATACATATAATAAAGGACTTAAGGGACATCCTTGCCTCACCCTGTTATGTATGTACATTGGGGTCCCCTAAGTGCCCATTTATCACTGGGCAAACTTGTACCTTTGTGTGATGCTGTTCAGCATCATAACGCCATCTCCTGATCCATTGTGTATAAATACCCTTCCAACCTGTGTTCAAAAAGAGTAGGGGAACTTCCCTGGTGTCCGGGCCACATTTCCCCTTATTCAGTAAAAATACTGCTTAGCCTGGTTCAATTTCAGTTGATTTCCATGTGTATCCCCCCTCCTCCCCCATGGGACCAAGGTGCAAAGTCCAATTCAAAGACAGTTTCCAGTGTAAACCATAAACGTTAAGTGCTGTACAGTGAAGCCAGTTTCTTGGGAGAGATATTGAAATCCTCAGCTGCTGCCACCAGGTGCAGAAAATGTGTCTGAGAAAATCCCAGGCATCTGCCACACAGCTTGTACTTTGGTTAGGCCTCTCCAGACTCTCCAGGGCAGGGATTCTTCAGTGTGGCCCCCACAATCCTCTCTTACAGGATTAGGGAATTTCTGTCCGAAAATGTCTCATGAGGTGCCACTCCCTCACAGCAGCACCAGTATGGAAGCAGAAGTCTGAAACACTAAGCATTGTCTCCTTTCCAAAACAAAAAAAGAACCAAAACAGACACCACTCTTACAGGGGTGCTGGGAAAGCCCACAGTCTGATCAGGTGGCCTCTGTCACTTCCAAACCCACTGACTGACTGATCAGCAGTCCACCTCCCACAACCACCAGAAGCACGACAGCAACCGCCAGTCCTGAAGATGAAGCTAATGGCTCCACACTGGGAATCTTCTCCTGGTCAACGTCGACCGTTAGCACATGGCTTCTGCAGCTTGACACTGCCAGGCAGTTCTCCAGGGGGATGGACTTTCCACAACCCTTCAGACAAGGGGGTACAATAATCAGGAAATGTGGTTTTACAGTCTTCCCTCGCCATTTTGAACCCCAGTACAACAAACGCTCGGCTATAATGAATATTCGTCATGGCTCCCGTTTTCCAGCTGTCTGATGAGCTGTCAGTGCTGCAACTTTGCATCTTATTTCGAGAAACGGCTCTTGCAGCAGGTTACACCATTAGGACTGAAGCCGGCAGGCGCCAGGACCCCACAGAAATATTCTAGCTAGCAGTATTCAGCGGGGACCGCCTCCGACATCGGTCCTGCCCCTGACATCAGACATCTTACAAAAATGGGCGGTCCCCTCGAATCCCCATTTCTTTTCCCACCGTCGACTCGCCAGCATCGGCCTCACGGTCCCACTCTAGCGCACGACAACTAAGAACTTTACAGTTTCATCAACACTAAATGTTGGCATCTCCAACTCCTTCTTCAGAAGGACATCCTCCTTCCAAGTGTGCCTGCGGCAAGCAGATCCCTTTCAAGGATCCTCATTCTCCTGCCTGCGGTGCTTAGGCCCGGACCACGACACCGAGGCCTGCTCCTTCTGTCAGGGGTTTAATAGTTGCACCAGGATCTGCCACCAGAAGGCGCTTCAGGGGTTCCTCTTGGAAGAAAAACTACACAGTATGGATAAGGAACCTTCCTCCAGAGGTGAATCTACCTCAAAGGCCCACAAACACCGGGACAAGCATTGGGAGAGGGCCAGGTCCAGATCCCCTAACTGGGCCTCGGACTCGTGCACCAGCTCAGGCTCCACACGCTCAGACCGCTCTCCCTCTAGGGCTCGCTCTCAGCCCCCTCCGGTAAACGTTAAGGCTTCAGGCAGCTCTTAGGCTTCTCTGCACCCTATCAAGACTTCCAGGCCTTCGGCTTCCTCCCCTCCCTCCGGGGCCTCTTCGAAGTCTTCAGACCGTCATCAGGCCAAGACTTCTTCCTCAGACCAACGCTGGGATCCCGACTCCAGATCGGTGTCTCTCAGCCTCCCGGGGTCCAGATCCCCCACTTAGGAAGACTTAGGACTTGACATCCCTGAAGCGGACAACAGACCCGACATCGGTCAAACACCTGAAGTCGGTCAGACGTTCGCTGGAGCCGAAGATATCGGCCAAACACCACACGTTGGCCAAGCACCCGACGTCGGTGACACGTTCACCGGAGTGAACAATAAAGAAAGATGTGATCCCAGTTAAACTTCCTCCTCCTACTCCTTCACCTCCTACTCCCCCTCCTCCACCGCAGGGGCCAGCAGGATGATCACCGACCCCCAAGGAGCACACTCCACCTCCTAGGGGAAGAGCCAAAGAACGGAGAAGGCCTCCTTCAAGATCTCCCTCTGGGTCTTGCAGCCCTAAGCAACCCAGACGCCGACGGTCCACTTCACCAGGGGAGGACTCTAGACTGGACACTTCAGACATCTCCAGGTCTCCTTCTCCACTCAGCATCCCATCACCTGACCCACAAGACCTGCCCAGGTCACCTCCGGATGATCCCTCCTTTTTCGAGATTATGAGGCACATCCAGGACAACATGGGATGGGATTCGGAAGATCTCAACCCCGAGAGACAGCGCCACACTCGTTACCTTCGGCAGAAGGATCCTAAGCCTGTGGTAGTGCCACCCTTGGTGGACACTTTCGAGGACGTCACCAAGGCTGCGTCTAAGCGTCCGCACTCCACCCCTGCTGTGCCAAAGAAAGCTGACCGCCTGTACAAGGCCCCGAAAGAAGATCAGTACTTGGCGCAACAACCTTTGGCTGACTCCCTGGTCATTATGGCCTTTCATGACAGGTCCCAACGACCACAGCATCTGAGCACACAGCCACCGGACCAGGAATCCAAGCAGTTGGATGCCCTGGGGAGGTGCATGTATGCAGCTGCTACATACTTCATCAGGTCCCTGAACTATCTGTCTCATATGGTTCAGTTTCAGAATGCCCTGTGGGAACAGGGTCAGGACCTAGTTGATAAGCTACTGGATGGCGAACAGAAGGCGGAGCTCTTGAACCTCCTCCGCACAGGGTCAGACATGGGGACCCAAGTGTTACGAGCCGCATACGATTCTGTGGACTCGTCCGCCAGAGGCGCAGCTTCGGGCTTCTGTCTCCGGAGACACTCCTGGCTCCGTGTCTCCGGTTTTACCCCGGACGTACAGAAAAGTATTCTTGACGTCCCGTACAACGGAGAAGTCCTGGTTGGTGAACACTCAGAAAAGGTCATCACCAAGCTTCAGGACGCCGGGAAAGCAGTAAGGTCTGTGCAGGCCATGTACAGATCCAAATCTGGTTCCTTTCGTAGGAACCAGAAACGTTTTCGCGTCCAGCAGCAACGACAGCAGCCACGTTCCGGCCAGCAACAAAGGGGCACTTTCCATCGTAAAGCCCAGTCCAAATCTTCCTCAGGCAGAGGTCGGCAGTATACCAAACTGGCCCAGCCTGCGGGAACCAACGCTGCCACAGCATGACTCCTTCCCAGCCCCGGCCCCTCCTCTGGATCAATGGGCAGAAAAGGTCGGGGGTCGCATCGCTCACCACTTTTCAGGGTGGCAGTCGATTACCGCCGACCGGTGGGTAGTTCAAATGGTCAAGAGAGGTCACTTTATAGAATTCCCGACCACCCACCTTCAAGACCTCCCCTGCTTTCCCGTTATTCGGGTCGGCACACACTGCTCATACAGCAGGAGGTGCATGCGATTCTAGGAAAGGAAGCTATAGAGCACGCACCGAGGAACCAGAGAGGTGCAGGTTACTATTCCCACTTCTTTCTGGTTCCCAAAAAGACAGGGACCTCCGTCCGATACTGGATCTCAGCGATCTCAATGCTTTGGTCCTCTACAAACGCTTTCTCATGGTGACCCTTCCTGGTCTGATACCCATGCTCAAGCAGGGCGCCTTCCTAGCATCCCTGGACATGCAGGATGCTTACCTGCACATACCCATTGCTCGAGCGCACAGGAAGTTCTTGCACTTTGAATTTCTAGGTCGCCATTATCAGTTCCGAGCTCTCCGTTTCGGACTGTCATCGGCACCTCGGGTGTTCACGAAGTGCATGGCAGTTGTAGCGGTGGCTCTGAGGAGACAAGACCACTATGTGTTCCCCTACCTGGATGACTGGCTTCTCATGGCACCCTCTCGGGAGGCCCTGATATCCGCCATTCACTGTACTCAGTCTCTGTTCGAGAAGGTGGGCATCATTATCAATCAGGAGAAGTCAAGCCTGGTTCCGTCACAGAATCTGCAGTTCATAGGCGCAGTTCTGGACACTGTCCAAGGGAAAGCTTTTCTGCCCCAGGACCAAGTGGAACACATCAGATCCCTCATCAGGGACATCTTGACAAAGACCATCCCAGCCAGACTGGTCCTGTGCCTGCTCGGACGTATGGCTGCGGCCATTGCAACAGTCCTGCTAGCCCATCTCCACATGCGGGTGACCCAGTGGATGTTACAAGTTCGATGGGATCAGAAGCAAGACCATTTGCAGCTCCCAATTCGGATCACGAAGGCAGTAATCCAGGATTGGCAATGGTGGCTAGATTCAAAGAACCTATTGGCGGGGGTCCCCTTCATTGCACCGTCTCCGATTGTGACGCTCTCCACAGACGCCTCAGGGTTCGGTTGGGGAGCACACCTCGCCGGGGTCAGGTCTCAGGGTTCATGGAGACCCCAGGAAGCTCATCTCCACATAAATATCTTGGAAATGAGAGCAGTTCTTTACGCCCTGCAGGCTTTCCAGTCTGAGATGCCACCGGGTACTGTTCTATTACAAACAGACAATACCATGGTGATGTATTACCTCAACAAACAAGGAGGCACCCATTCCTACCCGCTTTGCAGGGAGGCTATGAGGGTGTGGGATTGGGTACTACAACCCGGCGCAAACCTCATTGCTGTTCATGTCCCAGGAGTGGACAACGTCATAGCAGACAGCCTGAGCCGCTCTCAGGCCAGAGTCCACGAGTGGGAACTACTCCAGGAGGTAGTCGAGGATCTGTTTCACAGATGGGGCACACCAGAGTTAGACCTTTTCGCATCCCCATACAACGCAAAACTGCCCAATTTCTGCTTGCTAGATCCAGGGCCTGGTGTTTTCTGGCAAGACGTGTTGTCCCTCTCCTGGACGGGCAGATTCCTCTATGCGTTTCCTCTGGTCCCATTGATCCAGAGGGTCCTTTTGAAACTCCGCAGAGAGCAAGCGACGCTGATATTTATCGCGCCGTTTTGGCCCAGACAGATTTGGTTCCCTCTGCTACACCATCTGTCCTGGGAACCTCCGGTGCCGCTGCCAATCAGCTCTCACTTATTGTCTCAGGAGGCAGGCTCTTTGGTCCATCCGGACCTTTGCTCTTTGAACCTGCATGCCTGGCTCCTAGAGACATAGCCATCATGCGGTACGGGGTCTCGCAAGAGGTAGCAGATATTCTAGCGGCTGCTAGAAAACTGGCCACTCACGCTACACACGCCATGAAATGGCGCAGATTTTGCCTCTGGGCTCAGGCACAGGGGTTTTTCACCGATGGATTGTCCGGAAAGGTCGGTCCTGGACTACCTCCTGTCTCTCTTTCAGGCAGGTTTGGCCTACTCCTCTATTAAAGTACACCTTTGTGCCATCTCAGCCTATCACACATCTATAGGCCAATGTTCCATAACTCAGTTGGACACAGCACGAGCCTTCCTGAGAGGTGTTCTCCACCTTAGACCTCCGATTAAGGATCCTTTTCCTCCATGGGATTTACCCTTTGTCCTGGAGCAGCTTACGCTGCCACCTTTTGAACCAGCTGTGGATTGCAAGCTACGTCTGCTTACATGGAAGACGTTCTTTTTAGTTGCCGTTACTTCTGCCAGAAGAATTTCTAAACTTCATGCACTGATGTGCAAAGAACCTTATTTGGTTTTTCACCAGGACAGGGTGTCCTTATGTACAAATCTAAAGTTTCTACCTACGGTGGTCTCAGCTCTCACCCTTAATCAGGACATAGACTTACCAGTGTAGTTTCCTAAGTACTCTAATAGAGGAGAGGCCCTGTTGCACACATTAGATGTGCATAGGTGTCTAAGATACTACCTGACCAGAACCAGACACCACCGAAAATCTGACCAGCTTTTCGTCTCTTTCGCCCACAGGATGATGGGAGCTCCCATTTCTAAACAATCGCTGTCCAGGTGGATCATCCGTTGTATCACATTCTGTTACCAGAAGCGTAACAAACCCTTACCGGGCTTGGTTAAGGGTCATTCCACAAGGTGGAGTGGCTACCTCCTTTGTGGCCATGAAAAACGTGTCCACTTCAGCTATCTGTGCGGCAGCTACTTGGAGCACCGTGCACACCTTTATCAGGCATTATAGCCTGGACGTTGCATCGAGGCGAAGAGCTGGTTTTGGTCTAGCAGTCCTTCAGGGACTTCTATCCTAGGCTTCGGTCCAACTCGCGATCTCTACCTAGCCTCCTCCCACCTGCGAGGGATTTCCAGTATTGCTTGGGAATTGGTCCTAATGGTGTAACCTGCTGCAAGAGCTGTTTCGCGAAGTAAAATAGTACAGTTACATAAGAACTTACCGTAACAGTAGATCTTCGAGAACAGCTCTTGCAGCAGGTAGTTTCCCTCCCACCATCCCCTCTGGAGGTAGAGTTGTTCCGATATCCTTCTCCTAGGATTAGGTGTTTCTAACACCGCTCTCATTACCTTTTGATGGCGGATCCTCAGTCTCCACTTCTGATGTCATCTAGCGGCCAGGAGTCTCCGGCAGGAGAACTGGGGATTCTGGGGGACCACCCCCTTTTGTAGGATGATGCCTTACGCGGGGGATGGTCCCACTGAGTACTGCTAGCTAGAAAATTTCCGTGGGGTCCTGGCGCCTGCCGGCTTCAGTCCTAATGGTGTAACCTGCTACAAGAACTGTTCTCGAAGATCTACTGTTACGGTAAGTTCTTACGTAACTGTACTTTGCCTGATTGTCAGGGTGATTGTTAGGCAGGTGCTGTTAATTACAATTCTAGGGACGTGGATATGTTGTTCAGTCCACACTGTCTGGCAGGTTCCTTGCCTCTTTAAATCTTGCCGGAAGGTCTTCAAGCTGGCTCCTCCTACCCACCCCGGTGGTAAAACCCTCGGCTCCTCCCCATGACGCCAGTTCTTCCTTACCGTTTGGAAACTCAGGTTCCCTCCTTAGCGCTCTGCGTTTTTAGGCCTGGATCCACACTCTTCGGATTTCCCAAAACTAATTTTAAAATTTGCAAGACTGAGGTCTTCATCCCTCATGGCTGCGATGGACAAATCGACTCCCGGCTTCTGCTGGTGCCCTTGTGGGCAGAAGATGTCCCAGACCGATCCGCACTCCCATGTGCATCTACTGCCTGGGCCTTGGCCACGATTCGCAGGTCTGCAAATTGTGCAAGTCTTTTTCGGCTTCGGTCTTGGAGGACCACGCTGCCAGACTACTTCTCGGGCGCCCCGAAAAATGGTACCCGCCGGTCATCTAAGGAGGTTCAAGGCGGTCTCCAAGCAAGGGCTTCGTGGAGCAGTTGGAGCAGTTGATTGCCCTCAAGGAGGAGGCGGCCAAGGCTGCTGCTTCTTCCTCCTTGGCTGCGGCATTTATCCCGCTCTCCTTGGTCTCCTCCTCCTACACTGCTTCTTTTAAGGAGCTTTGTCAGTCCCTCTCCACTAAGGGAGAAGGGACATTGGGACATACCAGTCGGTCCAGGAAGAAGGATTCTAAAGGTAAGTCCCGCCGTCGACGTTCGTGGGAGCGGCAGAGATCCCCTTCACTGGACCGTCGACTCTCGACTTCGATCTAGGTCACGGCTGCGGCCGCTGTCTTCACGGTGTCCCTGTCAGGTCAGCCGACGGAGACATCCTTCAACGCGGTCGAGATTTTTCGCGACCTGTCGGACGGTTTGTCGACTGGAGAAGCCGACAACCCTTTTTCACTGGTTTCCTTGGCGCCGTCCTCGGCACCGTGCGGCTCCTCGGCGCCGTCTTCAGTGCCGTGCGGCTTCATGGCGCCGTCTACGGCGCCGCGTGATCCCTCAGCGTTGTTTTCGGTGCCGCATGGTTCCTCGGCATCATTCTCGGTGCCGTGTGCCTCCTCGGCACCGGGGGCTCTCGGGGGTTCCTCTGCTTTTCAGGACTCCTCCTTTCACTCTTTTCCTTCTTCCCTCTCTTCTGATTTTCATTCCTTTCCTGTCCATACAGTCCCTCCTGGACTGTCAGGAGATGACATTGAGCCTGACCCAGACCTTCGGTTGGGTGATGAAGTGGACAAAGCAGGATCTATTTCTGCTGCAGAGCCTGTGGTCGAGGACCTGTCCTTTAAGCCTCTGCTAAAAAAATCGGAGTTCTACTCTTTCTCTCCAGACTACAGACATCGATCCTGGGAAATTGTTAAGACTCCAATACCTTCATGCCCCGGAGATCCCTACGGATTTGACTCCTCCGGTTCAGCCTTCCTTCGAGATGCTGTCTCAGATGGTATGGAATAATCCTGCTCTCACCCCTTCGGTGGCTAAATCCATAGATAGGAAATATTCAGCCCCCAAGGATCGTCCCATTTTGGCATCTCAAGCCTTTGCGATCCTATTGTAGTCCTGGCAGAGAATGACAAGGTGGATTCTTCCTCAACTACTACCAGCTAGAGCCTATCAACAAAGAATCTGGAAGATGAACACCTTAGGTAAGAGAGTCTTTGCTGCTTCTACCCTAAGTATGCGTATTGCCAGTTACCAGGGCTATTTCTCCTAGTATGAATATATCCTGTGGCATTCTATCAAGCAAATGGTTGAAGCTCTGCTGGAATCAGATACAAAGCCAGAGCTTCTTCAAACTATTACCAGAGGTATCGAATCTAACAACCAGCAGGTTAAAGCAGCCATGGATGCTTTTGACACTGCTTCCCATTCTGCGGCTGCTGGTATTTGTACCCGCCGTCATTCCTGGCTGCGCACTTCAGGCTTCACGAATGACGCGGAGCAGCAGGTAATGGTGTTGCCCTTGATGGTGCATATCTTTTGTCCTCAGCAGAGCAAGCTCTAGAGTTACACTAAAAGACTAGGTCAGCCATTAAGTTGGCTCGACCCTCCTGCCCCCTCGAGGGAGTGTCAGTAAACGCTGTCTCATAATCGCTGTCCTTTCGAGGCAGAGGCAGAGGAGGTTTCATAAAAATCAGCCTGCCCAACCTCAAAAGAAGACGCAACAGAAAGCGAGCACCCAGTGCCACCAGCGCTACTCTTTATGAATTGCTGGCCCAAGTCCCATCTCAGCTGCCCGAGGTGGACTTTTCCTCTCCGTGGGAGGTCGTCTGATGCACTTCTACAACCAGTGGAAGTCCATAACCTCAGACAAATGGGTCCTTCGGATAATTCGCGAGGGGTATTCACTCAATCTTGTGGAGACCCCTCCGGATCGTCCTCCCAAACGGCAGCCCAGGCTGTCAACCCTTCAGTCAGACCTTCTCGCCGCCGAGATTCAGGGCCTTCTGAACAACAGGGCAGTAGAAGTTGTGCCGCTGCATCAACGAAACACGGGGTTCTACTCCCATTACTTTCTGGTTCCAAAGAAGTCTGGGGGAATGCGCCCCATTCTAGATCTCAGAAAGCTAAACAAATTTCTCCCCAAGGAGAAATTCAAAATGATTTCTCTGGGAACGCTGTTACCTTTGCTTCATCAACACGACTGGCTAGCCTCCCTGGACATGCAGGATGCTTACCAGCACATTCCTATTCACCCGAGGCATCACAAATTCCTGAGATTTGTGGCTCTGGGACAACATTATCAGTTCAGAGTCCTGCCCTTTGGGCTATCCTCGGCGCCTCGAGTTTTTACAGTGTTGTGCAGTTCTCGCAGCACACCTCAGAAAGGTCGGGATACAGGTGTTCCCTTATCTGGACGATTGGCTTCTAGCAAGCCCCTCCAAGCAAGGGACTCTGGGCCATAGAGGTGACCTCTGCCTCCCCACGTCCATGGGAGTTCTGCTGAACCTCAAGAAATCGCAATGCAGCCTCCCAGAGGCTCCTTTTATAGGGACTCTTCTGGACACCTCCTGTGCGAGGGCTTTTCTTCTAGAAGACAGAAGGAACAATATCCTTCAAATGGCCCATCACATCGGGGAGAACAGCTCAGTTACAGCTCTCTCGATGCAACAGATGCTAGGCCTCATGGCATCCTCAGTGTTCACTGTACCACTAGCACGTCTGCACATGAGAACCACTCAGTGGATGCTCAGTACTCAGTGGTCCCCAACCACTCACCCACAGTCCTGTCTCATCAAGGTGACAGAACCTTTAAAGAGGTCACTCACCTGGTGGTCCCAAGAGGGCAATCTCCTGGAAGGTTATCCCTTTGCTCCTCTGGACCACCAAATCTCCATTACCACGGACGCATCCCTAATGGGTTGGGGAGCTCACTGTCAGGCTCTCCACACTCAAGGTGTGTGGACTCAACTCGAGTCCCAGCTTCACATAAATGTCCTAGAAATGAGATCCGTCCTTTATTCGGTCCGAGCGTTGAAGGACATTCTCTTGTCACAAGAATATTCTCCTTCAAACAGACAACAAAGCAGTGATGTATTACATCAACAAGCAGGGCGGTGCTCATTCGTACCCCTTATGCAGGGAAGCAATGAGGGTATGGGAATGGTGCTTGGAGCACAAGGCTCTAATTCAAGCGGTCTACCTGCCAGGTGTACAGAACGACTTGGCAGACCGTCTCAGCAGAACAGAGACAGATCCTCATGAGTGGTCTCTCGACTCAACCATAGTTCAGTCACTATTCGAAGAGTGGGGAACTCCAGACCTGGACCTTTTTGCATCCCCACTCAACGCAAAACTGCCTCTCTTCTGCTCCAGAAATCCA
This sequence comes from Neoceratodus forsteri, assembly GCA_016271365.2. Lineage (NCBI taxonomy): Eukaryota > Metazoa > Chordata > Ceratodontiformes > Ceratodontidae > Neoceratodus > Neoceratodus forsteri. The sequence continues at coordinate 1,576,456,098 of CM028131.1, forward strand.
GGGCCTGGCATTTTCTGTCAGGATGCGTTCAGGCTGCGGTGGACAAAACGCTTTCTTTACGCCTTTCCGCCACTTCCTCTAATTCAGAGGGTACTCCTCAAGTTCGAATCCCAGGGGGACAAGATGATTCTCATTGTTCCCCTTTGGCCTCAGCAACTGTGGTTTCCACTACTCAACAATATGTTGGCAGTTCCTCCGAAACCACTTCCCCTGCAGAGGAACCTCTTGACTCAGGGACCAGTGGTCCATCCCAACCTGAGGTCGCTTCACCTTCACGCTTGGCTCCTGAAGAGGTAGAAGTAAACCGGTTCAATGTCTCTCGAAGGGTTTCAGATATTCTTCTGGCTGCACGGAAGCCAGCCACTCGAAAAACTTACACAGCCAAGTGGAAGCGTTTTTTGCTCTGGTGTGCAAAGTCCTCTTTGAATCCTTTCCTGCCCACCAGATAAGGTTCTGAGTACCTCTTGGACCTCTCAAATTCAGGTCTGCAGTACTCTACAGTCAAAGTTCACCTTAGTGCCATTTCAGCGTATCATGAGCTGTTTTTTCCTTAACACTGGCTCAGTTACCTGTGGTTAAGAGATTTTTAAAGGAATTCTGCATACCAGACCTCCTATAAGACGTCCAGTTGCAGCCTGGGACATTAATCTTGTGCTAGACATGCTCACTCAGAAACCTTTGAACCTCTGGCTACCTGTGAGCTAAAATTTCTCACCTGGAAGACTGCCTTCCTAGTAGCCATTCCTCAGCCCACAGGGTCTCTGAGATACATGCCCTGGTCACAGACCTCTCAGTATACTGTGTTCCATATGGACAAAGTAATTCTTGTGACTATCCTAAATTTCTTCCTAAGGTTGTGTCAGAATTTCATCTAAACCAACCTTTGGTCCTTCCCTCTTATTGCTGACTTTCAGAATGAAGGAGAACGTTCTCTTCATTCTTTGGATGTTAAGAGGGCCTTGTGCTTCTATCTAGATAGAACCAAGGATTTTCGCAAAGCCCAGCAACTGTTCGTTTCCTCCAGCAAGACCCGGCTGGGTCAACCTGTCGCTATCAGATGTATCTCAGCATGGCTAGTGGCTTGCCTTCGCCACTGCTATTCCATGGCGCAGGTTAAGTTGGAGGGTAGAGTTTACGCTCACTCTACTAGAGTGACCGTGGCATCCCTAGCGGAAATTCTCAACGTGCCCATTGCAGATATTTGCAACGCAGCCACCTGGAGCTCAGTGCATACTTTTGTTAAACATTATGCGCTGGATGTCCATGCCAGATGACATTCTTCCTTTGGCAGAGCCATCCTTAATGGACTTCTGTCCTAGAAACGTGAGCTCTTGGTCTCTCCTGCCGCCCTCTCGGGGGATTATTAGCTCTGTACTCTCCCAGTAGTGTAAATGAGTGGTGGAGACTTATGTCCAGGAAGATATGGAACTTACGTACCTACCGTAATTCTTGATCTTCTTGGACGAGTCTCCACCACTCATTCACACGCCCACCCTCCATCCCCTGAGCTCACCTCTATTGTTGGTCTTCACTCCCTCAAATCTTTAGGCTGTGAAGACTTCTTTGTTGACCCTTCTTATACGGGTCACCCGGACTACCTTATGTCCGTTTCTTACGTTAGGCTACCCTTCTAGGTTAGTTACGCTGCACCTTCTTGGTAAAAAAGGTACTGAGGTGGTTGGAGGGTCGACGAGATAGTCATTACACGCCTGAAGCTGAGGCTCTTCATGTGCCCGCCCTGCTGCTCCATCTCTGGCGCCGACCGTCCAGCAAAAGTTTGCTCCTTGGGTCCTGGTGCCTCCTCGCGAGATCCCAGTTGTGTGAATGAGTGGTGGAGACTCGTCCAAGAAGATCAAGAATTACGGTAGGTACGTAATTTCCATTTCTCCAGGCCGCTTGTCCTGGAGTCTGCAGGGGACCAGTCAGTGGACAAGAGCCCATCCTCGTTTTTGGGTATGCTTCGACTCATCTCAGAGTCTACTGGGATGCAGCTCGAACCCGTTCAAAAATGGGCCAAGTATCCCCTTACGGAGATACTGGACCGAGGGGATTCCCCTACGGAGGCCTTTCTGGTGGCTGAAGCCATTGTTGACCCAGCCCTGGAATTGTGGCGGCAGCCAGCATCTTGTCCCGCCCGCCAGGGTGGTTCGAAGCACGTGGGTCCCCACCGTTCACTCTCCAGCTTCGGAGCACCCTCTGCGGATGAGTTAGTGACCGAGCGTTTTCCGGCATTCCGGGAATGCTCGGGACATGGACAAACCACCCGATAAGGAATCCAAAAAGTTGGATTCCTCTGGGCGGAAGGTTTACGCTGCTTCCTCCCTAGGCCTTCCTCAGGCTAGCTCGGCCGTTCTGATGGCACATTTCTCACACGCCCTTATGGGCTCCCTGGATGAGGTGATTCCTCATCTCCCGGCTGACCTTCAGATGACAGTCAAGCAGGTGTGGGATCAGGGAAGGACGGTGGCTAAACAACAGCTCCAAACTTCATTGGACATTGGTGACTCTTGTGCCCAATCAGTAGCGGCTGCAGTGGCCATGCGCCGCAGAGCTTGGCTGCGGATCTCCACCTTCACTGTGGACACCCAGCACAAGCTGGCAGATGTTCCCTTCCTGGGCACTGACTTGTTCAGGCCCAGAGTGGAAGGCCATCTCCAGAGGATCGAGAAGTCCAATGCCACCTTGGACTCGGTCACGTCTGCCCAGAAGGACAAAGGCCGCCAGCAGCAGCGTAAGCCCTTTTGCCCTAACGCTCCTGTGGCACGTCCAGCCCAGCAACACCAGCATCAGGGCCAGCAAGCTCACACTTGGTGCCCTAAGGCCAAGTCTGCCGCTTCCTCTAGTAGGAAGCCTGGAGGCAAGGGTTCAGGAGGTCCCTCAGCGGGCCCTTCCTCCAAGCCTGCCCAGTGTCGGGTTGAGGGGTGTCACCCCCAACCTCGTCACTCCTCCCCGGGTTTCCCCCGTGGGGGGACGGCTCCGCCACTTCTTTTCCACCTGGTCCGCTATCACCACGGACCGCTGGGTGGTAGAAGTGGTCGGCAGGGGTCTGCCCCTGGAATTCGAGCAGTTCCCTCCCTATCGAGCCGTCGCCCCATGGGGTCCGCAGCCTCTCTGTCGGCTCGTCGAGCCGACATTGCCTTGCTCCTCCAGAAGGAGGTGATCAGCAAGGTGGCGGACCCTTCTCCAGACCCAGGGTTTGTGTCCAGGTACTTCCTGGTCCCAAAACGGACGGGGGGCTGGCTCCTCATTCTCGACCTGCACGACCTGAACAAGTTCCTAAGGCTGTGCACCTTCAGGATGGTCACTCTGGCTCACATCATTCCATCCTTGGAACTAGGCATGTGGTTCTGTTCTCGGGACCTTCAGGATGCGTTCTTTCACATCCCAATCCATCCATCTCACCAGCGATTCCTCTGCTTCGGAGCTGAGGGATCCCTTTATGAGTTCTGGGCCATGCCCTTCAGCCTTTCTCCAGCTCCTAGGGTCTTCACCAAATGCATGGCAGTGGTGACAGCATTCCTGCGGCACCGAGGGGTCCGGATATACCCTTATCTGGATGACTGGCTGATTGCAGCCCCCTCCAGGTTGGAGGTGGAGCAGTCCAGGGATCTGGCCCTCCAGGTCTGCTCTCAGATTGGCCTCCTCATCAGTGAGGCCAAGTCGGAACTCGTGCCAACGAGGGTGATTCAGTTCATCGGGGCAGAGCTCGACTCTCTTCGAGCCAGAACCCGGCTCCCGGCTGACAGGGCCGAGGTCCTTTCCTCCTTTGCTCAGTCATTTTTGGTTGGGCAACTGCGCCCTGCCCGGGACTTCCTGCACCTTCTGGGCCTCATGGCGGCCTGCACCAGCGTGGTCCGTTGGGCCTGCTGGCATATGTGTCCCCTGCAGTGGGGACTGGCCCGCCAATGGTCACAGAGCTCTGGTCGGTGACGGTGACCCAGGAGATGTGGGACGGCCTGCAGTGGTGGCTCGTCCCGGCTCATCTGCAAGAGGGCATCCCGTTTGTCCGCCCTGAACCGACGGTCACTTTAACGACCGCCTCTTTGATGGGTTGGGGTGCCCATCTGGGGGAGCTCAGGGCCCATGGCCTCTGGTGCCCTCTGGAGTCTCGATGCCACATCATCCTGCTGGAGCTTTGAGTGGTGCGACTAGCCCTCACCGCCTTCGCTCTGTTTGTATTGGGTCAGGTGGTTCAGGTCCAGACGAACACCACCACGACCATGTACTACCTCAACCGTCAGGGCGGAACGCACTCCTTGCCTCTGTGCAAGGAGGCTGTCTGCTCTTGGTCTCTTGTCATCAGCCTGGAGGCGGATCTCCTAGCCATCCATGTGGCAGGAGCCTCCAACAGTCTGGCTGATGCCCTCAGCCGGATAGGTGCTGCATCTCACGAGTGGTCTTTCCTGCCGGAGGTAGTACAAGATGTAGTCTCCCATTGGGGCACCTCTCAGGTGGACCTGTTCACCTCCAGAGAGAATGCGAAGCTGAGGTTGTTTCATGCCGCCCCCCTCAGCAGGGCTCGCTGCAGGGGGATGCCTTCTCGAGGCCGTGGACCCCAGGCCTCTTCTACACCTTCCCTCCATTTTCCTTGATCCACAAGGTGCTTCTCAAGGCGAAGAGGGACAAGGCGCAGGTGATTCTGGTAGCCCCAGATTGGCTGCGCCAGTTCTGGTACCCAGATCTCCTCAGCCTCAGCTCCAGGCTCCCGAGATGGCTTCCAGCCCGTCCGGACCTGATCTCAGTCGACAAGGGGAAGGTTCTCCATCTGGACCTTCAATCCCTGCACCTGATGGCCTGGTTCCTGAGCGGCCAGAGTTCCAGGCCTTGGGTCTTTCCGACGAGGTCCTCAACGCTGTTGAGGGCGTCCTGCAGGAGTCGACCAGAAGTGCTACGCCTTCAAATGGAAGAGATTTCTATTTGGTATCAGGACAAGGGGTTGGACCCCTCTTCCTGTTCCTTGGCTAGCATTCTGGACTACCTGTGGTCCCTTTCTCAGCTAGGGCTTCAGTCAACGACCCTCAAGGTGCACCTGGCAGCCATCTCTGCTTACTGGGCATGGGGCCGGCAAGCAGTCAGCGGCACAGAAGAAGGTGGTCGGGCGCTTTTTCAAAGGCCTTGATCACATATCCCCTCCGGTGCAAGAACCTCCACCTCCGTGGGATTTACTGCTGGTATTGGCTAAGCTCATGGGCAAGCCATTTGAACCGATGCATAGGTGCGATATCTCCCACCTGTCGTGGAAGACTGCCTTCTTGGTGACTATCACATCAGCCAGAAGGATGGGAGAGCTCCAAGCACTTTCCATCGAGTCTCCTTATCTGGTCTTCCACAGGGACAAGGTTGTCCATCACCCCCACCCGAAATTCCTTCCGAAGGTGGTGTCGGAGTTTCACCTGAATCAGATGTTGACTCTGCCGGTGTTCTACCCCAATCATACCTCGGAGGCCGAATATAGGCTCCATACTTTGGACCCTAGAAGAGCGCTTGCTTATTATAAGGAGCGAACGGCTGAAGTTCGCCAGCTGTTTGTCACCTACGCTGAAGCCGCACCTGGCAGACCTGCAGCCAAGTGGACTATAAGCAGGTGGGTCACCTCCTGCATAGATCTCTGCTATAGGTTGGCGGGCATGGAGCTCCCAAAGGATAAGAGCTCATTCTACCTGCCATACCAGTGCTTCGGTGGCTGCTTCTAGGGACGTCCCTATCCAAGAAATCTGCAGGGCTGCTACTTGGAAGTCAGCACACACCTTTATTTCCCATTACCACATTGACCTTGAGTCACGCCGGGATGCTGGTTTTGGGACCTCTGTTCTCCAGTCCTTATTCCCTAAGTAGGGGGTACGCGCCTTGCCTCCCTCCTCCCGAAGAACTGCTAGGAGTCTGCCAGACAGTGTGGATTGAAAAACATATCCATGTCCCTAGAAATACAGATTACTCACCTGTAACAGGAGTTGTATATGTTGTTCATCCACACGACCGACCCGACCTCGACGCACAATCTGGCTTCCAGTGGGCTAGATCTGGTGTCATGGGGCAGAGCCAAGGGTTTTACCACCCGGTGGGGGAGGAGCCAACTTGAAGACCTTCCGGCAAGATTTAAAGCGGCAAGGAACCTGCCAGACGGTGTGGACGAACAACATATACCGCTTCTAGAACTCCTGTTACAGGTGAGTAACCTGTATTTACTGTACCTGTATAAGAAACCTTAATCCCACCCCCCATATCACAGTCAAACCAGAAGCTGGTTGCATGAAGCATTCAGGGTAATCCGTACACTCTCCCATCCCATCAAAACCCCATTAACAGCCTGAATTAAAAAAAAAATTAATTTAAAACTAGTCCAGTTTGTCTCCGTTTATGTTTTCTTTCACTCTCTCCGTATCATCTTGCTTTGACAGAGACGCAGTCTGTGCTGTTCCATCTCCATTCTGTTTCACTCGTACTCAGCACTCCAACCCTCACAGCATCAGGCTTAAATGTCACAGTTTAATTTTTTAAATTAGAAACTGCCTCTCCAAACCGGCTGACGTTATGCGCCATGGTAAAAGAAGCACCAACATGATTTTTTTTTTTTTTTTTTTTAAAAAGCTGACCATATTTTTTTTCTGGTAAACAAGGAACTGACATTCCCTTTTCTTTTCCAGCTGATAGGCTCCAGTTTATCGATCGCAGCCTGCTTTATGAAATTAATTCATAAGTTCATTAACAAGCATATCATATGCATATGTATGTTTCAAGCTAATCTAGACCACATTTTAATTGCAAAACTGTTGTTTTTTTTTTTTTGCGTTCCTCGATATAACAAACAATGTGCTATAATGAATGTCGAACTTGGTCCTAAATCATTCGTTATATCGAGGGAAAACTGTACCACAGCAGTCATTGAACACGTTAATGAAAAACAAGCACAAAAACAATAAGAAGCTGTGACTGGCAAGATCTTTGATAACCATGGTCGGCACTGGAAGCAACCAAGACAGACAGATGACTCCTAAGTGTCAAAACAGTAAAACTGCTTCCCTAAAACTAACACGTGTCTCACTCCTAATGCTAAAAGTATACAGGCTGACTTGCCATATGTTAAACAAGCTATTAGAGCAAAATAAACAGAAGAGCAAAATAGAGCAAGTAGGCACAAACATCGTTTATGTAGCGCTCTAACAGATAGCCTGCCCAGTGTGGCGTCCATATTAATCATCCTGAAGTCTGGGAACATAACCACAGAAGGAAGAGTGCCCCAGTCAGTGACATCATCAGCTGCAAACCATCAGAGACTCCTTATGCTGATACCTCTACTTGCATGGGCTGCTAGTTCAGGTTTGATTGAGCACACTGAGGAACTGTTCCATTTTCATCAAGGTAGCCGCCCATACAGGTGGTGTTATCAGCTTCAAGAGCCATAGATTGGACTTTGGTGATGTCACCAGCTGGACAGAGAGCTCAGTGCGATTGGGACCAAACAAAGTGCAAAAATCCACCTTCTTGGCGCAAACTGAACTGTAAAAGTTAGATTGTGTATGCTACTAACCATGGGGGGGGCTCCAGGGGAAAAAAACAAAATAAAGCAGCTGGTTCATTGGCAACTGATCAAGCCCAACAGCAGTCTCTACAATTGGACTCCTCTCTCTGCTTGACTGCTAGATCTTCGACAATATCTCTTTCATCAGGTCACACCTATAGGACAATAAGTCGGCAGGCTCTAGGACCACACAGAATCTTTTGCTAGCAGTTCAGTAGGGGATACCCAAGGCGATGTCTGACATCACCATCCCCATATAAGTGTGGGTGGCCCCGTCCACCCTCAGGTCTTTTCCCACCATCGACCAGTGCTCGTCGGATCACCACAGAAGCGTCTTATGCAGTCTTTTATTTTTTTAGTACAGTTTTTAATACATCCCCTTCTACAAGCCTGCCACCTCCATTGTCATCTTTGTGCTGCCCTTTGTGGGGCTCCAGCACCTTCTGTCCCATTGTGGTGCCTCAGCTGGTGGCCAGGCAACTTTGCATCTCCCGCCTGGTAGCAGCGAGCCCCTTCTCCTCAGTGGATCGCCAGAGTGGCTTCAGAGGATTTTCTTGGCTAAATAACATGTCTCAATGTGGTGCAGGCTCACCCAAGCATTCCTGCAGGTCTGCCAGTCCAGGATCAAGGCCCCAGGAGTAGGATTTCCCCCTGCCCGACGGTCTGGGCTCCTCCAGGCAAGCTACGAGCTGCCCCCCTCCAGGCACACTCTTCCTGAAATGGCCCTTTCTTCCAGCAGAGCTGTCCTATCAGGGATATAGCACTTTGAGGACACCAACCCTTCCCCCTGCCGCATCTCCCAGGCAGGGGGTCTGGGGATGGTCTTTGTAGCTCGGCTATGTCAGTACTCCTTGGGCAGTGCCACCTGCGCCTCTTCCATCCCGTCGTCCTCACAGGTGGGGTATGGCCTGTGGGGTTCTCTCCTAGTCTCTGCCCCAGGCCTGTCGGTGGTGGCACATTTGCCTCCCCTGCCGACATTTCTTCCCCATCACTCGGCAATGGCCAGAGTATTTGCCCTGACGGTGGCATCCTGTGCCTCCCCCGTCAGTTGCTTCTTTGTGCTTGCCGATGGCTCAACTCCTAACATCTAATGGTGCCTCCCTTGCTCTGGTCCTCCTGCATGGGCTAGGCTCTGTTGTGGCTGGGCCTCTTCGACACCGCCTAGGGCAGTCTTACCATTGACACAGTACTTTTGGCCTGTGGTGGCACCCTGGCCTCTCCCCTTCTCTCACCTTTAGCCGGTGTAGCTGTCGCCGCTTGGGGGCTTACTTGCCTGCTGTGACCAGGCTCCCTTCCAGTCCGTTGACTGTGTCCGGGATCCTCCCCCCGGTCGACGATCTGCCCCACTACGCCATGTATTGCATCCCTGGTGCAATGGGCGTCATGTATCACTGGTCGCCTCTTCTTTGATCATGGGTGTCGACGATGATCCCTGATTTCCATTGAGCAAGGATGAGGGCTAGGATACTGTGAAGAGCTTCCTTCTCAGCCTACTGCCCCCACTCAGACTCCCTTATATCAGGGGTTTCCTGGGATACTTCATGAATATACCCCCCACCCCACAGAGGCCAAGGTGGGTACACCCATTTTGAGATTTACCTACAGTACGCAGCTGTGACTGGCCTCTGCCCAAGAAGGACCCCTGCCGTGGGGGTGGGGATTTGCAGCTGATGATCAGCAGTCCATCATACCCACCCCACTCCAAGGACATCAGCTTTTCGAGACTGAGGTGCAGGGGACCCTCGCTGATCTATGAACTTTGGGGACCCTCATAAACCTGGGTCTGGGGCCAGGCCCCAAGGTTAACACAGAGCACGGACAGCCTTGCCGGACTCCAACCTCCACTGCAGGTGCCTCATCCAAAGGTCCCAGGGGTGGTGGTGCGGTCCCAGACGCTGGATCAGCTTCAGCACAACTCCTCTGTAGACCCCCCCCCCCCAAAACCCCAAGTCAGGAGGTGATGATTGGGGTCATTTATTTCTCCTCCATCTAGTGCAGTGGAGGGACCTCCCTACCGCCACTTGGGTTCTGCCATTCCTAGAACAGGTCCCAGCTCTAGAATGTCTGGAGCTACCTTCAGACCTTCTATCCTTTCCCTCAGCTGTCCTCAAACATAGAAACATAGAATTTCATGGCAGACAAGGACCGCTTGGCCCACCCAGTCTGCCTATTTCCCTACCTAATGGATAAGCTGTAGATCCTAGTTAACCAACAGCCTACTTCTTCCTACCCCCCCCACACACTCCTCTAGACCACATGCCAGTGCTAGTCAAGGAAATACATGCACTGTTGCAACAGGGCCATTGAGCCTGTGCCTTGCCATTAAAGGAGCACGGGGGCTCTCGTCTCATCTCTGTCCCATCCCCTAATCTCCAAGGGTCTTAAGAGCCCTGACCATCTGTATCCAGTGCGGAAAGTTCGGAATGGTCACTCTGCAAGGCCTGCTGACACTTCTGAAACAGAGGGAGTGAATAGGCTTCTGAACATGCAGGATGCTTACCTCATATCTAGGTCTCCACAGTATGTATCTTGGATTTCTGTTTTGGGAAAACTCTACCAGTTCAGAACATTGCCCTCTGGCTTGCCATCTGCGCTAAAGGGATTCTCCACATTCTTAACAGTGGTTACAGCAGCTCTCAGGCAGGGGGGCTGGCATGCCTTCCTCTATCTTGACGTCTGGGTGTTAAAAGCTCAGTCCATGGGGCAACTGCTTCAGACCCTAGCACATACCAGACAACTGCTCAGTGCCCTAGGTGTCCCGGTCAATCTATCCTGGGCCATCCTGACCCCTGTCAGCACCTACAGTACATTGGGACAGATCTGTACACGGCTTAAGGCTTAGCCTTCCTGCCACAGGACAGGGTGAAATGCCTCATAGCCAGGACCCCTGGTGTTCTGCAGCAGCATTTTCTGGTTTCTGCTGCATGATTTATTCATTTCTGTGGCAGAATGCAGTTTTGTTGTTGGCTAACTTCTGATATGATGTAATCAATGACATCACGTGCTGAGCATAGAGGGAGGGCTTCAGGATAAATGAGTTGGAGAAGGGAGCCGGGCTCTATGGAAAAAACTGTATATTTGACTGAAAATTCACCAAGAGCAATGAATTCTGCAGCAGTGTGTGTATATTCTGCGGCATGACGCAAATTCTGTGGAAAATTCCACGGCCACAGTAATGCAGAATTCCAGGGGCCTTGCTCATAGCTCAGGCTTAGTTGGGTCATCTCACAGTAGGTATGTCACAGCCAGGACATTCCTGAGCTTGTTGGGCTGGAGGGCGGTTACCATTATCACAGTACCCCTGACCAGGCCATATGTGGGGCTTACCGAATGGGCCCTGATGGTCCGGTGGGATCAGCGTGCCAATGTTCTAGACCAGTAGAGCTTAGAAACTTTCCCTGTTCACCAGGTGCGTCAGTGGTGAATGGACCCCCACAGCGTGCTGAAAGGGGTCCCACCCGTCATCTCAGTAAATCCTCACCATAGGCACTTAAGGGCAGGGCTGGAGGGCACATCTGGACCCTCACTAGACCCAGGGAATGTGGACCACAGTGTAGACTCCCTTCCACATAAATGTTCTAGACATGAAGGCCATCCTGTATACCTTGTAAGCCTCCTAGAACCATCTGTCCCTGGAGCCTCTTCTGGAGCAGACGGAGAACCTCAGTGTACTGTGCTACATTATTAAGCAAGAGGGGACTCATTCTTACGCTGGTGCAGAGAGACGATGAGAGTTTGGTACTGGGTTCTGGAACACTGTCTAGAACTATCAACTGTCCATGTTCTAGGCATCCAAAATGTCCTGGCAGACTGGCTCGGCAGGTCACAGTCCAGAATGCACGAGTGGGAGCTGCTGGCTTCAGTAATAGAAGACCTGTTCGACAGGTGGGGTCATCCAGGGTTGGACCATTTTGCATCCCCACTCAACACAAACCTGCTGCTTTTCTGCTCATTCAGTCCAGGGCCTGGAGTTTTCTGGCGAGACGCATTGTCCCCTCTTCTGGAACAGGAGGTTTCTCCATGCCTTTTCAGAGGGGTGCTAATCAGGTTCCAAACAGAGGGGGCCACTCTAATATTTGTGGCACTCTTCTGGCTTTGTCAGATATGCTTTCCATTACTGCAGCAATTGGCAGTAGAACCTCCAGCACCCCTGCCTCTGTGCAAAGACCTACTGTCACAGGAACGGGGCACTCTGGTCCATCCAGACTCGAGTCACTCCATGTCTGGCTCCTAAGGACGTAGCCATTGCGAGATTGAGTGCCCCCCAAAAGCGGCTGATGTCCTGATGGCTGCCAGGAAACCTTTCACCAGGGATCCCTACTCCATGAAGTGGAAGCAGTTTTGCCGTGTGGAACGCTTCCCACCACCTGGATCTTTTCACTTGCCCAATGAACCAGATTTTAGAGAATTTGCTGTCCTTGTTGGATGCAGGACTGCAATGCTCTTCTGTTAAAAGTGCACTTGTCTGCCATATCCGCCTTCCATGTGCCCATCGATGGCCATACTTCTGGCCCAACTGGACATGGCCCGTACGTTTTTGAGAGGCATTCTATATTTGAAGCCTCCCATCCGCAATCCAATTTCGGCTTGGGACTTGAATTTTGTGTTAGAGAAACTTACTTTGGCTCCTTTTGAGCCAGCTGTGACTTCCGAGCTATGCTTTCTGTCATGGAATGCGTTATTTTTAGTTGCTATTACTTCTGCTCAAAGAATTTTAGAGCTGCAGGCTCTCGTGTGAGCCTCCTTATTTGATTTTCCACAAAGACAGGGTGCCTTTGCGTACTAACCCTAAGTTTTTACCAAAGGTGGTGTGTGTGTGTTTACTTCAAACCAAACCATCCACCTCCCAGTGTACTATCCAGAGCATGCCAATCATGCTTACATACTATACACGCCGTACGAAAGACTGCAGGAGGTCCTCACAGTTGTTTGCTTCTTTCACCCCCTGAGAAAGAGGCCGTTCCAGTTTCTAAACGGGGCTTGTCAAATGATTGGCCAAATATATTACTTTGTGTTACAGGAAGTACAGTAAGGAACTTCCTGGATTTTGTTCCAGGCCATTCAGCCAGAGGCATGGCCACTTCTGTTTCCTGTTGAAGGAATGCTTCAGCTGCATAAATCTGTGCTGCTGCCGCTTGAAGTACTGTCTGCACCTTCACAAAGCACTACAGTCTGGACATTGCCTCCAGCAGAAGGGCAGGCTTTGGCCTAGCTGTTCTTCAAGGTCTCCTTTCTTAGGCCTTTAGCCTTCAGCCACCCAGACTGTCTCTCTGTCAGTACTGCTTGAGACTCGTCCTATAGGTGTGAACTCATGAAAGAGCTATCCACTAAGAAGATAGAACAGTTCTGCAAGAACTTACCGTAACAGTAGATTTTTGAGAGAATCTGTTTCAGCAGGTCATGCCGACCCACCCTCCATCCCCATGGACATAGAGCCTTTTTTAACCCTAATGGCTTTCACCTGGCTCTTTCTCCAGGAAGGTCTTTTTGCTGTTTCCAGCTGAGACTGTTAGTTGCCATCCTTGGCCCTCTCCTGGTTTCCTTGAGAGAGCACTCTGTACATGTCCCCTCTTGGGACCTTAGGGATATACCAGAGTTACCCCTTTCTACTGGGGTCTTCTCTCTTGTCTTCTGCCTAGTCTGATGAGCAGATCCATTGTTTCTTTCCTGTTTCCATTTAGGGAGATCCTCTGAGCATGGTCTCCGGTAGGGAACTGAGGTGGGACGGGGCCGCCCACGCTTATATGGGGATGGTGACGTCAGACTACACCACGGCAGCCCCTACTGAATTGCTAGCAAAAGTGTCCATGTGGTCCTAGTGTATGCTGGCCTTTTGTCCTATAGATGTGACCTGATGAAAGAGAGTCTCTTGAAGATCTTCTGTTATGGTAAGTTCTTATGTAACTGTTCTTTCCTCGCCTCGTGGTGCCAATCAGCCAGGGTCTCCACTGATCACACATGCTCATGTTTTGGCAAAACTAAAATAATTTAGAGCAGAAATCACTAGCTCGTTCCAGATGCTTAAACTGGAGGTGGACACTCTGAAGGAGGTGAAAATACTGAAATCAAAGAAGTGCTCACAGATATGTCCGTTAAGTCTGAGGTGATGACTGACTGGCCTGGAACAAACATGCACAGATTTAGAGTGGAGATTACAAAGGAAGAATCTCAGAATTTGTAGCCTGCCTGTGGAGGGGAGAGGGCCAGCTTATTGAACTTTGTGGAACATCTTGTATATGAAAAATGGGACATACTGTATATCCTTTTCTGATAAAATGGGGTGGGGTGGAGATACTGGCCTGCGAGCTACAAAGTTGGATTTGGTGATGGTGGGTGGGGGGCACGTGCCTGCTCAGGGGTTTCTGTCGGGGGGAGCCCTGGGTGGACAGAGCACTCCATGACTGCAGTCTGTGAAAGAGCTGTAAGTACAGGAGGCTGATCTTAATGCGTACAGATGGACACACACCAGTTGGGGATGGTCTCAAAGCCCAGGTAACGCTTACTTTCCTGAGATTTTATAAATTATGGTAAATCGTGGGCATAGCAGAGGTGCCCGACCAAACTGAAGGTGGTGGCTGTAGTGGGGGGAGGGGCAGTGGTCTGGTGGCATGACGCATTTGTCAGGTTGGATGTATGGTCCTCAAGCCAGACACGTATCCTGTAGCTAGGTTTATTACAGTCAGCTTGTTGTTTATTTGTGCTCCCTTACTCGAGCTCTCTGCTCCCTTACCGTGACCTCGGGGTGGAGGGATGGCCTTCCTCTGTACTCCCTGTGGGCTCTGTAGCTTCTGGCAACCAAGTGCTTGACTTGTTTTGGGTAACTGTGTGCTCTTGGTTAGTTTTTGTGGCTCAGGTGGCCTTTCCTCCTTCTGTCCCCCCACTTGATGGATTTCTTGTTTCCCCCTAACCAGTATACCAGCCTTACTGTAAATAAGTGGTCTCTCCCAGTTATTTGTTATGCTCCCCCTGGATGGGTTCATCAGCCACATATTGGAGCAGCTCCTACTTATGAATGGACCCTCATCAGGTACTTACAGTGCTTCCTTACCCATTGTCCGGTCTCTCAGCTTTTCTTATTTGAATATATATCTGAATCATCACTGCATTCTGACTGAGTGACTGCTACTCATACCCTAACTGGGAACTTCTCGTTTCCTGCTGTGAAGGTCTGGTGTCTGCTAGATTTCCCTTTCTGCGCTGGTCACCAGGCATGGTAGGAGAGAGTATACCTCTCTCACCCTACACAGGAAGTTAACATTGTGTTCTATAGTTCTAGGGATGTGGATATGTTGTTCTATCCACACTATTTGGCATGTCCCTTTCCCCTTTAAATCTTGTCAGATGGTCTGAAAGCTGGCTCCTCCCACCCGCCCGGGTGGTATATCCCTTGGCTCTGCCCGTTGATGCCAGATCTTCCTTTCCACTGGAAGATTCAGGTTCCCTCCTTACCGCTCCCACGTTGAGTAGGCCCTGGCGCTTAAATCCTCGGATTATTTACTGAAAATGAAACTCATTAGAGTTTCTCTGCATCGTTTTGCGATCGTGACCACTATGGAGGATAGTTCCTCACCCGGGTTCCGCTGGTGCTCTTGCGGGCAAAGATGTCTCACATCGACCCGCACACCACGTGCGTCTACTGCCTAGGACATGAGCATGATACCCAGGCTTGCGATTTTTGTCATGCGT
This sequence comes from Neoceratodus forsteri, assembly GCA_016271365.2. Taxonomy (NCBI): domain Eukaryota; kingdom Metazoa; phylum Chordata; order Ceratodontiformes; family Ceratodontidae; genus Neoceratodus; species Neoceratodus forsteri. The sequence continues at coordinate 1,576,471,303 of CM028131.1, forward strand.
TCCATCCAGCAGTGTTGGTCGACTGTCTTGCACGTCTGCAGCTCGGGCAACCAGAAAAATGGCTCCCACCAGTCAAATTTAAAGATGCCTGTCATGTGGCCTCCATGGCCGCGGGGTCCGCCGAACAACTTGGGCAAATGAAGGCCTTTGAAGAGGATGTAGCTAAGGCTGCTGAGCAATCCTCCTTGGTTTTGGTTTTTGTCCCACTTAAGCTGGGCACTTCTTTTCGGGCTCCTTCAAGGAGTTGTGCCAGTCTCTCCCGACAAAAGGGGAGGGCCCGTCCGGATCGCACATCTCCCGCTCCCATAAGGAGTCGAAAGGTGAGTCGACTCATCGACATCGCTCTTGGAACAGAGAGAGATCTCGGTCCCAGGAGTCTCTTGCTTCCACTTCAGTTGAAATTGTGGCCTCGGCCGCTGGTTGTACGGTGCCTCAGTCAGGCCAGCCGGCTAAGACGCGGGACGACGACCCATTTGAAATTGTCATCGACCCCCGTCAACCCGTTGTCAACCGATGAGGCTGACAATTCTTTGTTCAGGACTCCGGTCCTACGTGGACCTACCGAGGAGGAATCCCAGCCTGCTGAGAAGCCCCTCGAGGTCCCTGCCCCCAACCTGGAGGAGCTGTGGTTCTCCCTGGCTCCTTCTGAGCACCCCCGTCTGTCCCCCCGATGGTCGAGGTCTCAGGCACCCTTGACTAAGAGGCCGAGGAAGTCTCACAATCAGCGCTCCAGAAGCGGCGACACCGCTATTTGTCTTCATCCTCCTCAGATGAGGAGAGGCTTCAACAAGCTGTGTCAATGCTATGAGGACCTGATGTGGCAATAGTTAGTGTTGGCTGGTCCGAAGTCGACCTCAGCTTCCACTCTGGCCATCACTTGGCTGTCTCCCTCTAGGTCGACTCCTCCAGAGCAGATCGACACCATCCCCTAGTCCATGGAGCCGGTGAAGACCCTCCTGACTCAGCCAAAGCCAGCCTCTCCACTGATTCTGGTGGAGCCGCCACCTAAGCAGCCTCCCTCAGGGGCTCCTCCCAAGGAGTCTCGGCCCATTAAGGGCCTCCCGCACATGCTGTCCGTCACCCTCACTCCCGATCGCCCACAGCGGGTTGAGAGTGACTCTGGTGGTCAGCCACTCTACCCGGACTCGTTGGAGTCCGAGGACTCAGACTCGCGTCCCTGTGGTGACGATTCAATGAGTCTCTCGACAGAGGAAGGTCCCATGTCCTTTTAGGGCATCCTCCATCTCATCTCCAAGTCTACGGGGATGAAGCTGGAGCCCGTTGAAAAGCGGGCCTAATATCTCCTAACAGATATCCTTAGGAAAGGGGATACACTCTGTCTGAGGCCTTCCCAGTGGCCGAAGCCATAGTTGGCCCGGCCTTGGAGCTTTGGCAGCACCCAGCCTCCTGTCCTGTGCTTTCAGCACGGATGGCCCTCAAGTATGCAATTCCTATCAGCTCCCCTTCAGGGTTTACACAGCATCCCTCAGCTGAGGGGTTGGTGATCGAGTCTGTGTTTTGGCGCTCTGGCAACTCAGGGGACATGGATAGACCTCTGGACAAAGAGTCCAAAAAATTGGACCATTTGGCCAGAAGGGTCTATGCTGCCTCTTTGCTTGGTCTCCGACATGCGAGTTTGGCTGTCATCATGGCACGCTTCTCTCACGCCCTCTTGGACTCTCTGGATGAGGTACTCCCTCATTTCCCCACGGACCTTCAGACCACGGTCAAGCAGGTCCGGGACCAGGGTCGGGCTGTTGCTAAACAACAACTCCAAATGGCTCTGGACAATTGGGATTCTTGTGCCTGTCCAGTGGTGGCCGCAGTCGCCATGTGAAGCAGGGCCTGGCTGAGAGTCTCGACCTTTATGGCAGACACCCAGCACACACTGGCAGACATTCCCTTCCTGTGTATGGACTTATTCGGTCCAGGAGTTGAAGGTCATCTCCAGCGTATCGAGAAGTCCAGTACCACCTAGGACTCTGTTACTTCCGCCCCGAAGGAACCTCAGGGTTCTAAACAGCAGAAGAGAAAGTCCTTTCGGCCTTCTGCCCCTTTGGCCAAGCAGCCCCAGTACCAATCTGGGCAGCAGGCTCAGTCTTGGTGCCCTTGGCCCAAGTCATGGGCTTGACACCCGTAGGCCCAGAGGAAGGAGCCCGGAGTCTCCCACTGGATCCTTATTCTCCAAGCCTCGCGCAGTGGTCAGGGATGGGGCAGCCACCTCCGTGCCCGTCATGGCTACCCTGGGTCCTTCCATGGGGGCCGGCTCCACCACTTCCTTTCCGCCTGGTCCACTGTCACAATGGACAGGTGGGTCTTGGAAGTGGTCGGCCAGGGACTGCCTCTGGGGTTCAAGCAGAACCCACCAAGCCGAGCCCATGCCCTACGGGAGGAGGAGGTTTCTTCGGGATGACATCGTCCAGCTCCTCCGCAGCGAGGTAGTGGCCCAAGTTGTGAATCCCTCTGTCGACCCAGGGTTCATTTCCAGGTACTTCCTGGTCCTGAAACAGATGGGGGGCTGGCGCCCCATTCTAGATCTGCACGACCTGAACCAGTTTCTAAGGTCTCGCACCTTCAGGATGGTAACTCTGTCTTAGATCATACCATCTCTCGAGCAGAACATGTGGTTCTGCTCCCTGGATCTGCAGGCCGTGATCTTCCCTTGTCAATCTTCACCATTCATTACTGCTTGGGTGTCAGCCGGAGGCGCGCACCCGCCACGGGAGATTTTTTTTTTTTTTTCATAATCGGCTCCGACGTGGCCGCCCACGAGAGTGACGCGCTGCATCATGCGCGAGGGGCAGCCGTTAGGCACCACATACTCCTCCTCCATCTCAGTTCTGTTTCTCCCGCTGTCGAGGCTACACCTGCTGCGTGGTCAGATTCAGTTTTGGGCCTACCTGTGTCATCGATTCCAGACTCCTCCTCCTGTTTTTTCTCGACGCAATCACTGGTAAGACCGTTCTTTTTCTCACTTTTTTCGACGGCGCTGAGAGCTTTGCTGTTTTAGTCTTAATATTTTCGCATCATGTCAGGTTCGGGGCCAAAACGTAAGTCGAAGGTGGGCCACGCCCCTATGTGTCGGTGCTCCTGTGGCCGTCATTTTTCTGTCACGGACCGGCATGATGTTTGTCTCTGTTGCCTGGGACCCAACCACAATATGGATGCCTGTGACGCCTGTTTCTCAATGGACCGTCGCTCCTGGAAGTCCACGCGTTTAAGATCGGCAAAGCCCCGCCGACTTTCGGGGGACGGCACCGCTCCAGGGATTCCCAGGTAAGGTCTCTAGACCCTTCCTCCGGGTCCCCTCTCAGGCCTATATGGTCTGTAGAGGAGGAGGCTTCCTCATCTTCTCTTTCCGAAAAGATAGCTTCTTTTGCGGTGTCGGAGGAACGCCGAGATCCCTCCCGGGGCCGCGGTGAGGACACCGCTTCAGCAGTCACCTCCTCGGAGGTGCAGGCTCCCCCAATGTCAAGGCCCAGGTCTGCTGGGCCCAGCATCGGTGGACCCTCGACGCCGTCTTCCTGTGCCGTTTCGGATCCCGGTGCCGTTTGCGGTGCCGGTGATCGAGATGGCGCTGTGTTGGCTCTCGGCGCCACCCACGGTGCAGCTGGCCCGGTTAGTTCGTCTGGCAGTGCCGAGTCAGGTCCTGGCACCAAGGGCGGTGCTGTGGGTCTGGCCGGCACCATTAGGGAGTCGGGGCCAGGTCTAGGTGTTGCGGGTGGCGTCGGCGCCGTCCTGCGTGCTAGTTTCACTGTCACTGACCTGGGTTGCCAGTATTGTGGTCCAGCTGGTCTCTTCCTCCTCAGAGGAGGATGATTCAGATGTGGACCCATTCTGGCACCCTGACTCTTCGGAGTCAGGGTCTCTGGTGGGACATGGTGCTAGGTGGCCCAGCGCTCCTATTCCTCTGTCTCCGCTGCTGTCCTCCCCTGAGGCCTCCCAGGCTGGGGGTGGTCTGGGGTCCTGGGGGGGGATGGAGCGGAAGTGGAGGGAGGGGCTCTCCCTCCTGAGGGGTCATGGCAGCTGCTGATCCTGGTGCTGCTGCACACTCCTGGGGGTGGGGGTCACTGGGGTACCGAGGAGGAGGCGTTCTCGGGAGTCCGAGGGTCGAGGAGCAGGGTTGGGTGCCTCGGCCTAACCTGCCACCCCTCGGGGGGCAGGTAGGAGCCGTAGCGCTGGGCCCCGTCTTTCCCTCTCGAGCCCCAGGGACCCCTCTGGTGGCGTTGCTGTGGGCTGCCCTTCTGGATCCATGCAGCCCCAGGTTCGTCACAGGGGAGGATCTCCTTCTAGACTCTTCCAGGCTTCGCATCCCCAGGGTTCCGTTCTGCGACCTGGTTTGTTGTCTGGGATCCTGCCAGCTCGGTTTCCGTTCCCCGGATTCCAAAGCCTCAGCAGAGGACAGTTCCCTCACCGTAGGTGCCCCTCTCCCATTCCTCTGCAGCTCCCCCCCCTTCTCCCAGGCCATGTCGGTCCCACGGGCCCGTTATCCTGGGAGACGTTCAGAGGCTCTGCGGCGGCCTTCCCCTCATATGTTAGTTACATGCATGAGCGGGTTTTTCGCCCATTCCCACCACCGCAGGAGTCCTCTGGACATTCGAGCTCTCCATCATCCTGGTCTCCCTCCTCTGAGGGAGAGGAACCCACTGCTTATCTCTCCTCCGATGCTGATTTCATTGAATATCAGCGATTCCTTTCGAGGATGATGAGAGATCTTCGTATCTCCTATGTTAGGCGAGATAATACCGCACGGGAGACGCGTGAATTCCTCGGTGAATTCAGTGCCCAGCATTTGGTGGTACTATCCTGTCCTATTCCCTTCCAGGAGGCGTCTGTCCGTTCCTGGCAGTCGCCAGCCGCCCTTTCTCCAGCCCTGGCAGACTGCGAACGAAGGTATTGTGCCCCATCGGAATCTCTAGGTACTCTCCCCAACCCAACTTCAGTTATTGGCATACCTAGAAACTCCCTCAGGGCACCGCCGCCTGGCGCGCGACCGTCCACTGGACTCAGATTCTCTACAGTTTGACCAGTGGGGGCGAAGAGTGTTCTCTTCCTCTCGTGCGATGTTATGCATTGCATCACATCAGGCTCACCATGCTGCCTACAGTAGGCATTTGTGGTCAGTGCTTTCCCAAATCTTAGCATCAATGCCTGATATGGAGCAAACCAGACAAGCTGTTGCCCCCTCTGCTATAGGCCTGGAGCTGGCAAGACACCAAGCAAGGGCATCTTATGACGCCAATGAGGTGGATTCCATGCTTGCAGGGACATCGATCTGTATTAGATGGACAGCGTGGCTTCGTCTGTCAAGGTTGTCACCCCTGGCCCGGTGTAGGGTGATTCGCTCCGCTTTCCGGGGGACTCATCTCTTTTCCTCCAGAGCTAGGAGACTTCTGCAGGGCTTCCTCTGTCTCCCCGTCCTCGGGGGACACCTCCTAGCTCTCCCCCACCATAGGCTTCTCGCTTGATTAGCCCAGGATATCCCCTTCTGTTTCTCACCAACAGGAGGCTGGGGTCTTGCTCCCTCAGGGTTTCTTATTCCCCCCCCGGGGGGGGGGAGCTTGGTACTGACCCAAGCAGTAATGAATGGTGAAGATTGACAAGGTAAGATATGAAAATTACATACCTACCGTAATTCTTGATCTTCTCTTGTATCTTCACCATTCATTACTGATACCCACCCACCTTCCCCTCAATGGCTTCCTACTGCGGTGTCTCCCCCTCCCGTTTCGTACCTCTCCCTTCCTTTGGCCTTCATGCCAAAAAAAAATCACCCTGATTTTCCGTTCTTCTTGAACGGATCTTTTTTCCTCAAGGTAAAAAGGAAGGAGTGGGTTTTTCACCTATTCTGAGGGAACTCTTTCTGACTCCCCCTAGGGGTGACCTCTGGGCTCCTTACCCACGATGCTCAGCTCACAGCTCAAGAGACCGTCCCTTTTGGCTCGGCCTCAAAATTAAGGCTCCCCCTGGCAGGCATCTTTTAATTGTCAGCTCATTCTAGTTGGTGCTTCTGCACTTCTTAACCTAGAGCTGCTGCCCTAGCCTTGCCTTCTGGCAGTCCGATCGAGTTCCCACTCTATCCTTCATACAAAGCTGCCTCTTGTAGGGCCTAACGCCTACCCACACACTTTGGTGTTAGCACTTAACAAGGTGCTAAGGGGCGTACCCCCCCTCCTCATAGTTGAGCGCTCTTTTCCAGAACAGTTCCTGTCCGGGCAGTCTGTAAGCTCTTAGCTAGAGTGCAGGGGGTTAGGATGATGAGATTATAGAGAACCTGCCCTTGTGTCCAATCTTACAAACGGTTCAGTTGAACCTTTCTCAATCCTATTAGAAGGGATTCTTGCTCCCTTGCTTTTTGGTTCTGAGCTTATAACCCTCTCAACCAGTATACTTATGGGCAGTGTTCTCACCTCTCAACATCCCTTCTCTCTTCTCTTTCTTCTGCTTCCTCTTCCTTTTCTCTTTATCTGTTCCTCCCTTTGAGCCGCCCCAGATGGGAGGCCCTGCGGTCCCCTAGGGTTGGTATTCTCCCTCTTCCATCTGTCCTCTACCGGCTTATTCCTTTTTCAGTTTATATCCTTTCCTTTTTCTATCTCTCGGCTCTCTTGCCTCGCTCTCTCCTTTTTTCCTTTAACCTTTTTTTGGCCTCTCCGGCTATCAGAACTGAGATGGAGGAGTCTGCGGTGCCTAACGGCCACCCGTCGCGTATGGCGCAGCGTGTTGCTCTCATGGGCGGCACCGTTGGAGCCGACTTTGAAAAAAAAAAAAATCTCCCATGGCGGGTGCGCACCTCCGGCTGACACCCAAGCAGTAATGAATGGTGAAGATTGACAAGAGAAAATCTGCAAGATTGTTGCCCACCCACCCGGGTGATCAAATCCTGAGTCCCACAGGAAAATTTGGTTGCGCAACCAGACAGACAAGACACAGGAAAGGAAAGAACAGAACAGATCCCTGCATTCAAACTCTCCATAACAACTGGGACAGGGTCCTATTCAACCCTTTCACATTTGGCATGCCCCTTTCCCTTTAAATCTTGCCGTATGGTCTGAAAGCTGGCTCCTCCCACCCACCCGGGTGGTATATCCCTCGGCTCTGCCCCTTGATGCCAGATCTTCCCTGCTGGAAGCAGAGGGTTGTGCGTCAAAGCCGTGGAGGTCGGGTGGGTCCATGTAGATGAACATATACCACTCCTAGAACTACTGTTACAGGTGAGTAACCTGTTTTTCTAGGGATGTGGATATGCACAACCAAATTTTCCTGTGGGACTCAGGATTTGATCACCCCAACAATCTTGCAGATTTTCCCTTGTCAGTCTTCACTATTCACTACTGCTTGGGTGTTAGCCAGAGGCACGAACCCGCTACGGGAGTTTCTTTTTTTTTTTTTGCCAGGAGTCGGCGCCGATGGCACTGCCCCCAAGAGCGACGCACTACGTGGTGTGCGATGGGTGGCCGTTAGACGCCGCAGACTCCTCCTCCATCTCAGTTCTGTTTCTCCCGCCGTCGAGGCAGCACCTGCTGCGCGAGTTCTACAGTACTACACCATTAGGCCTTCTCTGCAACTTCATCTCAGTTCGTTTTTCCCAACGCTGTTGCCGGTAAGATCGTTCTTATCTTTAATATTTTAATGGCGCCGGGAGCTTTTCTGTGTTATAGTTAATTTCGCATCATGTCTGGTTCAGGAGCTAAGCGTAAGTCGAAAGCGGGCTGTGCCCCCATGCGTCGGTGCTCCTGTGGCCAGCATTTTTCCGTTACGGACCGACATGATGTCTGCCTTCGGTGCCTGGGACCTAACCATGATATGGACAGATGCAACGCCTGCTTCTCAATGGACCGCCGTGTTCTCGAAGTCCGCGCATTCAAAGTTGGCAAGGCCCCGCCGACTTTTGTAGGACGGCCTCGCTCTCGGGCCTCCCAGGCCAGGTCTCTTGGCTCTTCATCTGGGTCCCCTCCCAGGCCTATATGGTCTGGTGAGGAGGAGGCCTCTTCATCTTCCAGCTTTGCTGAGGAGGAGGCCTCTTTTGCGGTGTCGGGGGAACACCATGGTCCCTCCCGGGACCGTGGTGGAGGAACCGCCTTGGCAGTCACCTCTTTGGAGGTGCAGGCTCCCCCAGTGTTGCGGGCCATGGTTGCTGGGTCCCGTGTTGGTGGACCCTCGATGCTGCTGTCCGGCGCCATCTCGGATCACGGCGCCGTCCGTGGTGCCAGTGATCGGGGCGGTGCCATGTTGGCTTTTGGCGCAGCGTGCGGCACCGTGGTTTCGACGTCTCCGTGAGCGGCGCCGTGTTGCGTTCTGGTGCTGTTGTTGGTGCCAGGAGCTTAGCCAGAGCCGTGGGCAGATTGAGACCGGGTCCTGGAGCTGCGGGCGATGCGCCGGGACTGTATGGTGCCATGTATGGCACCGGCGCCGTTTCTCAAAGGACTGTTGGCGTGGCCAACATCGAGGTCCTTCTGGTTGACTCCTGCACGGAGGCAGACGACTCGGAAGTTGACCCAACCTGGCTCCCCGATTCTTCGGAATCAGTCTCTTTTCTGGATGCGGTGTCAGGCGGCCCAGCATTCTGATTCCTGAGTCTCCCCAACCGTCTTCCTCTGAGGATTCCCAGTCTGGGGGTGGCCTGGAACCCATCGGGCAGGGTGGTTTGGAGATCAGGGACCGGTCTGTCTCCCCAGAGGGGGCTGTGGCAGCTGCCATTTCTGGTGCTGCCACACCTTCTCGGGGTGGACTCAGGGTTCTGTCTCAGGGGCCCCTTGAGGGACCTCGGATCAATGGAGCCTGTTGCTGGAGTCGAGGAGGGCGTCCTCAGAGTCTGAGGGTTGAGTGCCGAGGTGAGAGGCGTCGAGTTCGCCCTCCCACCTCGGAGTGTGGGGAGTAGCGAGGTGCAGCCCGCCTCTCCCTCTTAGGCTCAAAGGGACCCCTCTGGTGGCATTGATGCGGGTTGCCCTTCTGGACCCTTGCAACTCCAGGTGCGTCACAGAGGAGATTCCCCCTCCAGGCTCTTCCAGAGTTCGCATCCCCAGAGTTCCGTTTTGCAACCTGGTTTGATATCTGGGATCCCGCCAGCTCGGGCTCCGTTCCCCGGATTTCAGAGCCTTAGCAGAGGACAGTTTCCTTCTTGTAGGTGCCCCTCTCCCATTCCTCTGCGGCCACCCCCCTCTCTTCCAGGCCATGTCGGTCCTATGGAACCGTTATCCTGGGAGACATTCATAGGCTCTGCGGAGGCCTTCCCGTCATATTTTAGGCATGTGCATGAGTGGGTTTTTCGCCTCTCCCCATCGCCGCAGGAGGGCATTCGAGTTCCTCACCTTCCTCGACTACCTCCTCTGAGGGAGAGGAACCCTCTGCCCACCTTTCATCCGATGCTGATTTCACGGAATATCAGCGCTTCCTATCGAGGATGGTTAAGGATCTCAGTATTTCCTTTCTCAGACGAGACAATACCAAGCGGCAGATGCGTGAATTCCTTGGGGAATTCAGTGCCCAACATCTGGTGGTACTATCCTGGCCTCTCCCTTTCCAGGAGGCGTCTATCCGCACCTGGCAATCTCCAGCCGCACCTTTTCCAGTCCTGGTAGACTGCAGGAGGAGGTATTGTGCCGCTTTGGAATCTCTAGGTACACTCCCCAACCCACCCTCGGTATTGCAGTTCCTAGAGACTCCTTCCGGGCATCGCCGCCTGGCGCACGACCATCCACCGGACTCTGATTCCCTACAATTTGACTGGTGGGGCGAAGAGTGTTCTCTTCCTCTCATGCGATGTTGTGCATTGCATCACATCAGGCTCACCATGTTGCCTACAACAGGCATTTATGGTCAATGCTTTCTCAGGTTCTAGCATCTATGCCTGATACGGAGCAATCTAGACAAGCCGTTGCCCTCTCTGCTATAGGCCTGGAGCTGGCAATGCACCAAGCAAGGGCATCCTATGATGCTAATGGGGTGGCCTCCAGGCTTGTGTGGACAGTATTAGGCAGACGGCATGGCTTCGTCTATCAAGATTGTCACCCCTGGCCCGGCATAGGGTGATTCGCTCCGCATTCCGAGGGACCCGCCTTTTCTCCACCAGGGCTAGGAGGCTTCTGCAGGGGCTTTCTCCGTCTCCTCATCTTCGGGAGACACCTCCTAGCTCTGCTTGACCTTAGGCTTCCTGTCTTGCAAGGCCAGGGTCTCTTCCTTCCGTTTCTCATTAGCAGGAGGCTGAGGGTCTTGTTCCCTCAGGGGTTTTCCATCCATGCTTCCTTCCCACCCCTCCTCAACCCTCCTCCATCCTCTCCTAATTGATCTATCCCCCCGAGGATCCCACCCCAGTGATCTTTGTCCCTCTCTCTATCTTTTTTCTTACTAGTTTCGCTGGTTCAGTTTTGTGTTCCCTTCTCTCTGCTGTTTGCCTGAGTCACCACTTCAGTCTGTACTTTCTCCCTCTGTATGCAGTCCAGACTGATTATTTGTTTCCTCTGTACAGTTCATGGGTCTGTGATGTACAGTATAGTACTGGATTTTATTTTATTAATTTAAATGATTAATTTTATTGATCCTGTTCTCTATATTGTAAGATTTTAACATGCCACTGTAATCCCTCTGTCTTGACTGTTCATTCTTGTGCATTGTATTGTAGTGTACTTTACCATTTTTGGTTCGTATTGTATTGATTATGCTATTGTTTGTACCTCCTTACTGTGTACATACCCCCTGGTCGCACCTGGAAACAAGCCTAGGCTCAGTGTGCCTTTCCCGGTTGACACATTTAAAATAAATAAATAAAATAAACTTATGGATCAGGAAATGGAAGATTTATCCTATTTAAAACAGTACTTCTGTGAGAGGGGAGCCAGCGGATCATGCAGATTAGTGAGGCAGTTGCTTTCTCAAAGGAAGCAAGCTTGTATCTTGCAGTTGTGTGATCCAGTCCTGGACAACTAACCAGGGACTGTACTGTTATTAGATGGAGCATGGCAGACCGCTACCATATACTTTATTCCCAGGACACACCTTCTAATCCGTCAGAGAATAAGTAGTTTTTAGGCATCTTGCTGCTTCCTGCACTGTCATCTGAGCTTCAGGATCAACTCCTGGGACCAATTTCCATCGAAATTATGGAAGTTCCTAAAAGCTCAAACATGAGGAAATACTTGGGTCCCAATGGGTTCCTAGTGGAATTTTATAAAAAATGTCATGAAACATTACTCCCCACACTGTATCTATCAATCAGTCAATCAATATTTTATTAAATAATGTATGAGTGGGATGCTCAGTTGAGCAGAGATCATTTTCAATGAGGTCCCGGTGTAGTGCTCAGGATACAGTTTTAACATGGACAAGCACATAGGCAGTGCTTATACAACCTGCCTAGTCAGTGAGTTACCATCTTTTACAGGATTTACATTGAGGTTGCATATAGTGCTCTTGGTAAGGTTAAAAGGGTTACAGCAGATAAGTCGAAGTGACAAGTCAAGGGTGTTAAAATGGAGATTCCTCCTCCTTATGGAGTTCTGCCTCTATATCCATCCTATGTAAACCAGGAAGGATCCTTGTCCCCCACATCTTGTAGGCCTATATCAATATTAAGTATTGATTATACATTTTGTACTAGGCTTTGGGCCTGACAATTAGACCATATAATGCCCAGTTTACTAGATAAGGACCAGATGGGATTTGTCCACATGCAGGAAGCCCATGACAATATATGTTGCATTCTACTTTTAGTAGAATATGCGATACAGCATTCTGTTCCCTTGGCACTTGTCATTCTGGATGCCAAAAAGGCTTTTGACAGGGTGTCCTGGTCTTTTCTCTGGGAGGCACTGTCTGCCATGGCCTTCCCAGATGAGCTCATCTCCAAATTTGAAGCACCGTATCATGACCCTCAGGCACACAGCAGAGCTAGTGGGGCTATTTCCTCTCCCTGTCTCCTTGTTGAGGGGTTCGAGGCAGGGGTGTTCCCGCTCCCCACTGCTCTTTGCACTTTATATTGAGCCATTGGCAGCTGCAAACTGCAGGGCAGATGGGGTTGAGGGGATCCCCTGAGAGGTTGAACTTTTAAACTTGCACCATTTGCAGACAATGTCATCCTGACATGTTCCTCTTCCAAAATATCTCTCCTACAAACATGGGATATTATTGAGGAATTTGGCACATTATCAGATTTCAAACTGAATACAGTCATCCCTCGCTATAACAAACCCCATTATTACGAATGCTTGGCTATAGCGAATAGCCTCGGTGGCTCCCAGAACTGTCACTTTCTGACAGCATATGTACACACTAGCACAAAACGATTTGTTAGCATGGGAATATCCATTACATTTCGCGAGCTCTGGTGTCATCCTGCGAGTGTTATTTGTTGACATGGTTATTGTAACAGTCAATTGGTTAATTGTCTAATTATAATTGTTTAAAGTACAGTACAGGCAGGTTCCTATCAGGTGCATCGAGTAAACATTTTCTGCATTTAGGTACACTTTCTGGCAAGCCCTTTTTTATAAATTCACTGACCTTTTCAAAGCTGCATTGTGCAGTTGTATTCTATTCCATCGCAGTGAAATGCTCCGGTTACTCTGTGGACACTAAACTTCAAATCCTGGACAGGCTGAAGGCCAAGAAGAGTCTTGCCAAACTGTCTCAGGAGACCAGCTACTCAAAGTCGATGATCTGTACATGGCGAAAGCAAGAGGCTTCACTCCGTGACTTTGCAGTAGAGTGCACGGAGATTGAGGGGCTTCAGAAAAAGAAGATTAGGAAGGCAGACGAGCATGAAATTGATCGTGCCACCCAACTCTGGTTTAGCCAGCAGTGTGCAAGTGGGGTCCCAATCTCAGGATCCATCCTCCGAGAGAAGGCAATTCAATTTGTCTGTGAGATTCACAGTGAAGAAAATTGTTTCAAGTCCTCAACCGGGTGGCTATGGCGCTTTGAGCACCGACATGAAATACGCCTCATTGCTATCACAGGTGAGGCTCGATCCTGTAACGACGCAACAGCATAGAAACTAGACTTTGACGCCAGATAAGGACCGCTTGGACCACCTAATCTGCCCATTTCACTACCTAGAGAATAAGCTGCAGATCCTATTTAACCAACAGCTTATTTCTTCCTACCCCCCACAAAAATTGCCTTATGTCTGTCCCATGCGTCCACCGCCCTCTCTGTGAAAAATACTTCCTCACATTGCCCTGAGCCGTCCCCTCTATCTTCAAATTGTGTCCCCTTGTTCTTGCACATCTCTTTTCTGAAAGATGCCACCCTCTTGGACTTTGTTGATTCCACTGAGGTACTTAGCGTTTCTATCATGTCCTCCCTCCTCCTCAAGGGTATACATATTAAGCTCCTTTAGTCTCTCCTCGTATGGCTTCTCTTGCAGACCCTGCACCATTTTAGTTGCCTCTTCTGAACTGCCTCCATCCTGTCTATGTCCTTCGGAGATGGGGCTCCAGAACTGACGCCAGTACTCCAGATGGGGTCTCACCAACTGTCTGTACAGGGGATAACGACTTCGCTTTTCTGCTGGTGATGCCTCCCCTATACATCCCAGCATCTCCCAGCCCTCCCTACCACCTTCTCACATTGCTTGCCAACCTTAAGGTCATCTGATATCATTACCCCCAGGTCCCTTTCCATTTTTGTTGTTATTACTACCCCATCTCCATTGTGTAATCTTCCCCTGAGTTTTTGTTTCCCAGGTGCATTATTTTGCACTTCTTTGCATTGAATCTAAGCTGCCATACTTCTGACCATTCCTCCAACCTTGCCAAGTCCCTTCTCATCCTTTCCACGCCTCCTTGTGTATCAACCTTGTTGCAGATCTTTGTGTCATCTGCAAAGAGGCATACTTTTCCTTCTAGTCCCTCTGCAATGTCACTTATAAAGACATGAAAAAGGACTGGACCCAGTACTGAACCCTGCGGTACCCCACTAGTAACCCCTCTTTCTTCAGAGTGGACTCCATTTACAGTTACCTTCTGTGTCCTGTTGTCCAGCCAATGTTTTACCCAGGCTACCACCCTGGGACCCACTTCCAGGCTGGTTAATTTGACTATTAATCTTTTGTGTGGGACTGTGTCAAATGCCTTGCTAAAGTCTAGGTAGGCCATGTCCACAGCCCCTCCCTGGTCTACTACTTTGGTCACCCAGTCAAAGAAATCAATTAGATTTGTCTGACATGACCTTCCCGCTGTGAACCCATGTTGCCTTGGGTCCTGTGCCCCACTGACCTCTAGGTACTCAACAGTTCTTTCCTTCAGAAGTGATTCCATCACTTTCTCTACCACAGAAGTCAAACTGACAGGTCTGTAGTTTCCTGCCTCTGTCTTGGTCCCACTTTTGTGAAGGGGAATCAGTCTGCCTTCCTCCAGTCCTCAGGTAGCACACCATCCTCCCATGATTTGTTAAAAAGGGTAGTCAGCGGTGTCACTAGTTCTCTGCTTAATTCTTTTAGAATTCTGGGATGAATTCCATCTGGCCCCATTGCTTTGTCCACCTTCAGTTTTAGGGTTCTTTCAGAACCCTTTCTTCTGTGAAAGGACTGGGATCGACCCCCCATCCAGAGTGCTTCTGTTAATGGATTAGGCACCTCCCCACCTCCTTTTTGTGAATACTGAACAGAAGTATTCATTCAGTATCCCTGTTTTTTCACTGTCCCTCTCTGCCCACCGTCTATTCTATTCAGCCTCACTATCTCTCCATTTGTCTTTCTACGCTCCCTGATATACCTATAAAAGGTTTTATCCCCCTTCTTAACTGAGTTAGCTATCTTTTCCTCAGTTTGGGCCTTTGCTATTCTGACTACCCTCCCTGCTTCCTTCTGCCTTAACTGGTGCAGTTCTCTGTCCTGCTTCTTCTGTGTTTCCTTATATTTCCTAAATGCTATCTTTTTCTCCCTTACCTTCCCCGCCACCTCTTTTGAGAACCTTAGTGGCTTTTTCTTTTGTTTTGATTTGTTTATTTGCTTTACACAAAGATGTGTTGCCTCTGTGATGGCAGTTTTGATATTTCCCCATTTGTGCTGCACCCCTCCTTCTAGCCTGTTTGCTAGTGCTTTTCTAAGGCACTCTCCCATCTTGCCAAAGTCAGCCCTCCTGAAGTCCAGAACCCTTACTTTTGTATGGCTTGACTCTGTAGCTGAGTTTATCGTGAACCACAGTTTGATGGTCACTTGGTCCCAAATGGCTATCCACTTCTAGATCTAAGATCCTCTCACTGTCCCCATTTGAGAGTACGAGGTCTAAGATTGCTCCCTCACGAGTAGGTTCCAAAACTAGCTGCTTGAGGCATGCCACCTGAAGGGCATCGAGATTGGCCCTACTTTTGGATGTGGCTGCAGGAAAGGTACTCCAGTTAACATCTGGCATATTAACATTGCTGCCCAAACAAAAAAACATGTCCGGGTATTACCCTGAACAAATTTACAATGGGGGCGAGACAGGTTTGTTTTGGCGCTGTCTCCCTGATGTAACGCTGGCTGCTAGGTCAGAAGTTAATGCCAGCAAAGGATTTAACACTGCAAAGGACAGGTTGACATTCCTGTTCTGCACTAATGCAACTGGCAACCATAAACTGCACCCTCTTTGCATTGGCAAATTTAAAAATCCTTGCTGTTTACACCACGCCAACAAACGTGCACTGCTTGTAATTTATGAGAGCAGTAAGAATGCATGGATGACTTGTGACATTTTCCATCGGTGTTTTTTGATTCTTTCGTTCCTTCTGTGCGGCAACATCTGCGCAACCTGATTGACAAAGCAGATGCATCTGACATTATAGTTGCTTGGATCGTTAATGATGACACCGTCCCCACTGTGGATCACATGACAGATGCTGAGATTGTATCCTGTGTGTCAAGAGAGGGAGGAGTGCCAGAAACAGAAGACCCTGATCAGTCAGAAGATGAAGACGATGACTTAGCATGCTTTTCTAGGATCATGGATATGTTGTCCATCCACACTCTTTGGCATGTCCCTTTCCCCTTTAACGATTGCCGGAAGTCTTCAGGCTGGCTCCTCCAACCCACCCGGGTGGTATAACCCTCGGCTCTGCCCCATGACGCCAGATCTTCCTTTCTGCTGGAAGATTCAGGTTGCCTCCTTCATGCTCCCACATTTTGTAGGCCCTGGCTTCAAAACCTTTGGTTATTCCAAAACTTTGTCTAGTTTGCATTTGCGATCGTGACTATTTACCTTCGATTATGGAAGACAAGTCTTCCCCTGGATTTCGCTGGTGTTCGTGCGGCCAGAAAATGTCACGCACTGATCCCCACACCGTGTGTGTCTACTGCTTGGGTGTCGACCATGACACCTCAAAGTGCGATTTTTGTCTTGCATTTCACCCCAACATCCTTGACGACCGTCTCGCATGTCTAAAGTTGGGGAGGCTGGAAGAACGGAACCCTCCGGTGAAATCAAAGGAGGCTCGGTGGGCGGTTTCCACCACTGCGGGATCTGCTGAGCAATTGGAACACATGCAAGCCTTCAAGGAGGAAGCGGCTCGGGCTGCAGAATCTTCCTCTCTGAGCTTCATCGTTCCACTCAACCTGGGCTTCACCTTCTCAGGTTCTTTCCGAGAGTTGTGCCAGTCTCTCCCGACTAAGGGGGAGGGTCCTGCGGGCATGCACTCCTCTTGGTTCCGTAAACGGGAAAAGGACCTGGGATTGGGAGAGATCTCAATCCCAGGAACCGACAGTCTCGACTTCGGTCGAAATTGCCTCTTTGGCTGCTGGCTTCTTGGCTTTGCCGTCTGGCCAGTCGACCAAAGTGTCAGTCGACGAGGTTGAAATAATCAACGACCCGATCGACCCATTGTTGCCGACTCCGATCGACGATTCTCTGTCGGACGCCGGTCCTTTCTTTCCCTGACGAGGAGACCCAGCCCGCTGGGAATCCCGTCGAGGAAGTGGTCCTTGATCCTGGGAAATCACCGGTCCTGCTGGTGTCTCGCGAGCGACCGAATCAACCTGTCCAATCTCGATCGCGGTCCAGGACCCCGTCAACCGAAAGGCCGAGGAAGAGCCACAAGCACTCTAAAAAGAGGCGACACCATCAGTCGTCCCTTGTCCTCCTCGGATGAGGAGAGGCTCTGGCGGAATCTCCGTCAGCGCTACGAGGACCTCATGTGGCAACAGCTGATTTTGACAGGGCACAAGCCGACTCCGGCTCCTACCCTGGCCATTACTTGGCTTTTGCATCCCAGGCCGAAGCCGACTCCTTCGGAGCCAATTAAGTCAGTTCCCCCGCCCGCGGAGCCGGCGAAACCTCCGGTTCGGCCTAAACCAGTCTCTTCACTGATAGTGGTGGAACCACTGCCCAAGCAGCCTGTGGAAGGGGCTCCTTCTAAGGAAGATAGACTGGACACCAGGCTTCCCTGGCGTCTTTCAGTCACCTGTCACTCCGGACCACCCTTGGCAGGTCGAATGTGACCTAGGCGGTCGACCGTTGTATCCGGATTCCTCGGATTCGGATGTGACTGGCCTACATTCTCATCCCGGGGATGATGAATCGGCTGGTGGGTTAGAGATGGAGGAAGGTCCTTTTTCCTTTCAGGGCATTCTTTGCCTTATCTCTGAGTCTACAGGGATGCTCCTGGAACCTATCCAGAAAAAGGCGGAGTACCCTCTCACGGATATCCTCAAGAGAGTGGATACCCCGATGGAGGCCTTTCCTGTGGCCAGGGCCATAGTTGGCCCGGCCTTAGAATTTTGGCAGCACCCTGCCTCCTGTCCAGCTCCATCTGCCCGCATGGCCCGCAAGTATACGGTGCCCATGGGGTCCCTTGCGGGGTTCACAGAGCACCCTTCGGCAGAAAGCCTGGTGACCGCCTCTGTGTTCAGGTGTACTGGCAGTTCTGCTAACACTGACCGCCCTCGCGAAAAAGAATCCAAACTCTTGGATCATTTGGCTCGAAAGGTCTATGCAGCCTCATCTTTAGGCCTTCGTCAGGCAAGTTCGGCTGTCATCATGGCACACTTCTCCCATGCCCTCTTGGGGTCTTTCGATGAAGTCCTCCCACACCTTCCCGCAAACATGCAGACCCATGGTCAAGCAGGTCCGTGATCATGGTTGGGCTGTTGCCAAACAGCAGCTTCAGACAGCCCTGGACAGTAGGGATTCTTGTGCCTGCTCGATAGCAGCCGCAGTTGTCTCTCGTCGCAGGGCTTGGCTGAGACTCTTCTCTTTTCCGGCAGACACTCAGCACAAACTAGCTGTTGTGCCTTTCCGGGGCATCGACCTTTTCGGCCCAGGTGTTGCTGGTCACCTTCAGTGTACTGGGCAGTCCAGTGCTACCTTGGATGCTACTTCTGCTAACAGTTCTTCGGGCAAGAAACAGCAGCAGAAGAAGAAGCCTTTTCGGCTCTCTTCCCCTGCAGTACAGCAACCCTCCTTTCAAGAAGGACAGCAGCAACATCAGCAGCAGGCTCAAGCTTGGTGCCCCGGCCCAAGCCCGGGCCCTCCCTGGCTCATAAAGGAGGCCAAGGTTCAGGTCCTGGATCCTCCTCCTGCAAGCCTGCTCAGTGACTGGGGGGGGTCCTGCCTCCCCCTCTCCTGTCACGCCAGCTCTGGGTCTTCCTGTGGGGGGCCGGCTCCGCCACTTCCTTTTTGCCTGGTCTGCTATCACTACGGACAGGTGGGTTCTCGAGGTGGTCGGTCAGGGACTGCCTCTGGAATTCGAGCAGTACCCTCCAAGCCAAACCTGCACCCCTCAGGAGGAAAGAGTATCCGTCCAGACTCAGTCGGCTCTCTGAGACGACATTGCTCAGTTCCTCCTCAGGGAGGCAGTAGCTCCAGTGGCGGATCCTCCAGCAGACCCAGACTTTGTCTCCAGGTACTTCCTGGTGCCCAAGCAGATGGGGGGCTGGCACCCCATTCTAGATCTGCACAGCTTGAATCAATATCTTGGGTCACGCACCTTTTGGATGGTCACTCTGTCCCAGATCATACCATCCTTGGAGCGAAACATGTGGTTCTAGGAGCGTGGATATGTTGTTCATCCACACTTCTTGGCATGTCCCTTTCCCCTTTAAATCTTGCCGGAAAGTCTTCAAGCTAGCTCCTCCCACCCACCCGGGTGGTAAATACCTCGGCTCTGCCGCATGACACCAGATCTTCCTTTCGCTGGAAGATGCAGGTTCCCTCGTGCTCTCACAGCAACTTGTGACCCTGGATTCAAAAGCGTTGGTTTTTACGAAAAACTAAAACTTCGTTGAGTTAGCGATTCCGATTATAAGCGCATGGACATGGTGGATAAATCGTCCCCAGTTTCACTGGTGTACCTGCGGCCAGAAGATGTCGCGCCAATCCCCACCTAGCGTCGTTTATTGCCTGAATGCCGGACGCTGACACCCCGTCTTGCACTTTCTGCCTGGCCTTCCATCCCAACATCCTGGATGACCACAAAGTGCGCCTAAAACTGGGAGACTGGAGAAAAGGAACCTGCGGTGAAATTGAAGGAAACGAGGTGGGCAGTTTCCGTGGCTGCGGGATCCACCGAGCAGCTGGAGCAAATGAAGGCATTCGAGGAGGAAGCAGCTCAAGCTTTAGCCAATCTAAGCCTTTTTGTTCCGCTCAACCTTGGCTCCACCTTTACAGGCTCCTTCAAGGAGTTGTGCCAGTCTCTCCTTAGCAGGGATGAGGCGCCCTTGGGCTTGCACTCCTCCCGCCCTCGCAAGAGGGATAAGGATCCGAAGTCTTCATCTAAGCGAAGAGCGTTCTTGGGACCAAGAAAGGTCTGAGTCCCAAGAGCACGTGGTCTCGGCCTTGATCGAGATCGCATCCTCGGCTGCCAGCTTTTTGGACATCACGTCTTGCCAGGGAACTGAGGAAATGGCCGATGAGGCTGAGATTACTCTCGACCCAATACGACCCTCTGTCGCCGACCCGGTCACCCGACTCTTTGGAAAGGACTCGGTCCTTGTTTTTCCAGATGAGAGACCCAGCCGCTGGTGTCCCATCGAGAAACAGTTCCGGAACTGGTTTCACTTGTACACTTGTGTCTCCCAGTCGATCGAAGTCGACTCCCTCGGTCTCGATCGAAGTCCAGAACCCCTTCGGCTGAACGGCCGAAAAAGAGTCATAAACACTCTAAGAAGAGGCCTCACCACAGATCTTCATCCTCCTTGGACGAGGAGAGGCTTTGGCGGAAACTCCGTCAACGGTATGATGATCTCATGTGGCAGCAGCTGATTTTGTCCGGGCAGAAGCTGGCCCCCCGGCCATCACTTGGCTTCCGCCTCCTAGGCTGACGCCGACCCCTCTGGAATCGAAGTCTTCGGTTCCCCCGCCTGTGGGGCTGTCCCGTATCCCGGTTCGGCCTGCCTCGGTCTCTCCACCGATTTTGGTGGGACCACCGCCTAAGCAGCCTGAGGAGGGCTCGAAAAGAATGAACGAACACTGGGCTTCCCGGCGTCATAGTCGATAACGGTCGTCCCCAATAAGCCCTCTGTGTATCGAGGAGGCCTAGGCATGAGGCTGTTGTATCCCGGACTCTTCGCATTCGGATGCTACCGATTGCACTCCCATCCTGGGGATGATGAGTAAGTCCGTGGCGGGTTGGAGAAGGCCCTTCCTCTTTCAGGGCATTCTCTGCCTGATCTCCAAATCCACTGGAATGCCCCTGGAGTCCATCCAGAAGAAGGCGGAGTACCTCCTTATGGATATCCTCAAAAGAGGGGGATACCCCGACGGAGGCCTTTCCAGTGACCGAAGCCATTGTTGGCCTGGCCCTTGAGCTTTGGCAGTGCCCAGCTTTCTGCCCAGCACCGTCTGTCCGCATGGCCCACAATTATGCAGTGCCCATGGGGTCCCAGGCGGGGTTCACAGAACATCCTTCGGCTTAGAGCCTGGTGACCGCTTCTGTGTTCAGGCATACTGGTAGCTCAGCTGACGCTGACCGACCCCCGGACAAGGAGTCCAAAAATATGGACCATTCCGCTCGTTAAGTCTATGCGGCCTCTTCCTTAGGCCTTCATCAGGCCAGCTCGGCAGTTATAATGGCACACTTCTCTCATGCCCTCCTAGGGTCATTAGACAAAGTCCTCCCTCATCTCCCGGCAGACATGCAGACCACAGTGAAGCAAGTCCATGATCAAGGCTGTGCTGTTGCAAAATGGCAGCTCCAGATGGCCCTGGACATCAGGGATTCTTGTGCCCGCTCTTTAACAGCCGCAGTGGCCACTCGCCGCAGGGCTTGGCTGAGGCTTTCCTCCTTCCTGGCAGATACTCAGCACAAGTTAGCTGACGTACCCTTCCTAGGCACGACCTGTTCAGTCCAGGAGTTCAGTGCGTAGAGCGGTCCAGTGCTACCCAGCGGATGCTACTTCTGCGAGAAGGGTTCTTCAGGCAGAACCAGCAGAGGCGTAAGAAGAAGCCTTTTGGCACTGTTCCCCTGCGGTCAGGCAACCCTCCTATCAAGGGAGGCCAGCAGCAGCAGGCTCAAGCTTGGCGCCCAAGGCCCAAGCAGGGTCCACAACAGCCCCATAGAGGAGGCTGAGGTGCAGGTCCAGGAACCTCCTCCTCCTCTAAGCCTGCTCAGTGACAGGTTGGGGGCTGCCACCCCTAGACCCATCACGCCAGCTCTGGGTCCTCCTGTGGGGTTCCGGCTTCATCACTTTCTTTCTGCCTGGTCCGATATCACCTCAGACAGGTGGGTTCACGAAGTGGTCGGTCAGGGACTGCCTCTAGAGTTCGAGCAGTACCCTCCCAGCCAAGCCAAGCCCCTCTGGAGGAAAGGATCTCAGCTTGCACCCAGTCAGCTCTCTGAGACGACATAGCTCAGCTCCTCTGCAAGGAGGCGGTAGCTCCAGTAAGGGATCCTCCTACAGACCCAGGCTCTGTGTCCAGGTACTTCCTGGTGCCCAAGTGGACGGGGGTTTGGCGTCCCATCCAAGATCTCCACGACCTGAATCAATATCTCAGGTCTCGCACCTTCCGGATGGTAACTCTGAACCAGATCATACCATTCCTGGAGCAAAACATGTGGTTCTGTTCACTGGATCTGCAGGACGCATTCTTTCACGTCCTGATCCGTCCGTCCCATCAGTGGTTCCTCTGTTTCAGGGTTGTGGGGACCCTACTCCCGAGTTCGAGCCATGCCGTTCGGCCTGTCATCGGACGCCGGGTCTTCACCAAGTGCATTACAGTGGTGGCAGACCATCTTGACATCAGTGCAGATCTACCCTTATCCTGAGCGACTGGCTCTTGGCAGTTTCCTCCATTCAGGAGGTGAAGAGGTCAGGATCTGGCACTCTGAAGCTGCCTCCCAACTCGGCCTCCTGATCAAGCGAGGCCAGAGTCGGAACTCATGCCCTCTCAGGTGATGGGCTTCAGCCAGGCAGAGCTTGACTCTTGTCAAGCCAGAGCTGGCTCCCAGGAGTGGACAGAGAATTCTTTCCTCCTTAGCTCGATCATTTCTGGTTGGGCACTTAGCCCTGTCTGGGACTCCTGCGCCTTCTGGGTTACATGGTGTGCACCTCAGTGTTCCATTGGGCCAGATGGCACATGTGCCCCTCCAGTGGGAGCTGGCCACCCAGTGGACTCAAGCGCCGTAAGTCATTTCGACCCGGCGATCACTGTAACCCAGGAAGATGTGGGGCGCTCCCAATGGTGGACCACCCCAGAGCGGTTTGCAGGAAGGGATCCCGTTTGTCTGCCCGAGGCAGCCGGTCATCTTTCGACCCGATGCTTCTCTCATGGGCTGGGGAGCCCACATGAGGACAACAAGGCCCAGGGTTCTGGACCCCGAGGGCCGATGCCACATCAACCTGTTGGAGCTCAGAGCAGTCAGACTGGCACTGTCAGCTTTCGCCTCAGCTCCAGGGTCAAGTGATTCAAGTGCAGACGGACAATACCATGACCATGTTCTACCTCAACAAACAGGGCGGCACGCACTCCCGTCTGCTGTGCAAGGAGGCGCTCTGCATCTGGACCCTCATAAGCCGGTTGGAGGCGGATCTCGTAGCCATTCATGTGGCAGGAGTCTCAAACCAGTTGGCAGATGCTCTCAGCCATCTAGGCCAGACATCCCACGAGTGGTCTCTCCATGCAGAGGTAGCTTACAGTCTCTTCTCCCGTTGGGGCAAACCGTTGGTGGACCTGTTTGCCTCCAGGGAAAACTCCAAGCTGAGGCTGTACCATGCCCGCCTCCCTCTGCAGGAGCTTGCTGCAGGGGATGCCTTCTCAAGCCGTGGACCCCAGACCTCCTCTACACCTTCCTCCTTTTCCTTGATCACAAGATTGCTCACTCAAGGTGAGGAGGGACAAAGCCGAGTGATCCTAGTAGCCCCAGATTATGTGCAGTTCTGGTACAGATCTCTCCTCAGCTTCAGTTGCAGGCCCCGGAGTTACTCTGTACACACCGGACCTGATATCATTGAACCAAGGAAGGTATTCCATCTGGACCTTCAATCCCTGCAGCTCACATCCTGGTACCTGAGTGGGTAGAGTTCCAGGCTCTGGGTCTTTCGAGGATGTCTCACACGTGGTGGAGGCATCTCGTGAAGAATCGACAAGGAAATGTTATGCCTTCAAATGGAAAAGGTTTTCCATTTGGTACCAGGGTAAAGGTCTGGATCTCTTATCCTGCTCCGTGGCTAATATTCTGGACTATTTTTGGTCTCTCTCCAAAGGGAGTCTACAGTCATCGACCATTAGGGTGCACCTGGCAGCCTATCTGCTTACCGGGCGTGGGCCGGTCAGCCGTCATTGGCGCAGGAGACAGTGGTCGGGCGCTTCTTCAAAGGCCTGGATCACATATTCCCTCCTTGCATGAACCTCCACCTCCGTGGGATCTGTTGCTAGTTTTGGCAAAGCTCGCGGGCAAACCATTGAACCCATGCACAAGTGTGAGCTCTCACATTTGTCGTGGAAGCGACCTTCCTGGTGGCTATCATCATCAGCCAGAAGGACAGGGGAACTCAGGCGGCACCTTGGACTCCCTTATCTGGTCTTTCACAGGGACAAAGTTGTCCTGTGCCCCAGCCAGAATTCCTCCCGAAGGTGTTATCAGAGTTTCACCTTAACCAGGTGCTGACTCTGCCGGTATACTACCCTAAATACACCTCGGACGCTGAGTACAGGCTCCATACTCTGAACCTGAGACATGCTCGCTCCTATTATAAGGAGAGAACGCAGAAATTTGTGGAGAGGTTCGCCAGCTGTTTGTCACCTACGCTGAAACAGCCTGGCAGACCTGCAGCAAATGGACCATTGCAAGGTGGATTACATCATGCATAGGTCTGTGCTGATGAGTTCTTGAGCAAAGACCTCCCAGAGGGATAAGAGCTCATTCTACCAGCCATACTGCTGCATTGGTGGCTGCCCAGGACATCTATCCAGGAAATCTGTCGGGCTGCTACCTGGAAATTCAGCAAACACCTTCGTACCCACTACCACGCCGACTTTGAGTCACGCCGGATGCTGGTTTGGGGCCTCGGTTCTCAATCTCTCTTTCCCTAAGTAGAGGTGTGTCCTTGCCTCCCTCCTCCCGGAGAACTGCTTGGAGTCTGCCAAGAAGTGTGGATGAACAACATATCCACACTCCTAGAAGAACAGGTTACTCACCTGTAACAGTAGTTCTAGGAGTGGTATGTTGATCTTCCATCTCAGTCTTCACCATTCATTACTGCTTGGGTTAGTGCGGAGGCAGACCGCTATGGATATTTTTTTTTTTTTTTTTTGGGTCGGCTCCATGAGCGCGCCATCTAAAGCGACCAGACTACGTCATTGCGCTTGAGGTGGCAATGGAGTTACGCAGACTCCTCCTCCATCTCAGTTCTGTTTCTCCGCCGTTGAGGCTCACCACCTGCTTGCAGATAGTTGAGAGTTAGGCCTTCTGTGTCTACAAGCCAGACTCCCTTCTGTTTCTCACTACTTCTCTCGGCCGCGTCATCGGTAAAGACCGTTCTGTTTATTTCTTCTTTCGTGACGCTGAGAGCTTTTGCTGTTTAGTCAAAATTTTCACATCATGTCAGGTTCGGGGGCAAAGCGTAAGTTGAAGGGCTGCGCCCCTATCGTCCAGTGCTCCTGTAGCGGCATTTTTCCGTCCCGGATCGGCATGATGTTTGTCTTCGGTACCTGGGACCCAGCCACGATATGGACTTGATGCTCGCGGCGCCTGTTTCTCCATGGACCGTCAGCGTCCTGAAATCGCAGCGTTCAAGATCGGCAGGCCCGCGACTTTCGAGAGGATAAGCGTTTGCTCCAGGGATTCAAGTGGTCTCTAGGCCCTTCCCTCGGGTCCCTCTAATTTTCTATACGGTCTGACAGAAGGCTTCCTCATCTTCTCTTGCTGAAAGGCAAGCTGCGGTGTCGGAGGATATGAGGTCCCCTCCCGGGCGCAGCGGGGACACCGCCTCGGCAGTCACCTCCTTAAAGTGCAGGCTCCCAGTGTCGGGCCCGCCTGCTGGGCCCGGCATCGGTGGACCCTCGACACGCTTTCAGCGTCACATTTGGATCCCAGCGCAGCGTAGGCGCCAGTGATCAGTATGCCAGTGGCGGTGCCAGCAGGGCCGGTTAAAATTCTCCTGGCGGCGCCCGGTGAGATCCCGGCGCCCGATAGGCGGTGCCGTGGGTCAGCCAAGCGCCGTTAAGAGGGGCTGAGGCTTGGGTGTCAGTGGGGGTCCAAAGTTGTCGGTGCCGCCTCGGCGCCGTTTCACCGAGGACCCCTGGGGATTTTGCTAGTATTGTGGTCCAGCTGATCTCTTCACTCTTCGGGCTGATGATTCAGACATGGACCCGTCCTGGCAACCTGACTCTTGATCAGGGTCCCGATGTACGAGGTGCTGCAGTGGCCCAGCGCACCTATTCCTCTGTCCGCTGCCGTCCTCCTGAGGCCCCAGGCTGAGGGTGGTCTGGGGCGGCGGAGCAGGGGTGGAGGGGAGGCTGTCCCTCCTGTGGGGCTCGTGGCAGCTACCCGACCCTGGGTGCTGCTACCCCTCGGGGTGAAGTCGCTGGGGTCGGGAGGAGGAGTTCTCCAGAGTCCGAGGGTGGGGCAGGGTTCAAGCGTCTCGGTCTCTGCCTGCCACCCCTCGAGGTGGCTCACAACCCGTAGCGCTGGGCCCGTCTTTCCTTTTGGACCCGGGGACCCTCTGGTGAGTGGTGGCGCAGCTGTGGCTGCCCTTCTGGATCCATGCAGTCCCAGGTTCGCCGAGGGAGGATCCTTCTGGGCTCTTTCCAGGCTACGCATCCCCAGGGTTCCATTTTGCAACCTGGTCTGTTGTCCGGGACCACGTAGCTCGGGCTCCGTTCCCCCCCATTCAGAGCTAGTAGAGGACAGTGCCTACTCATGGGTGCCTTCTCCCCATTCCTCTGCAGCCACCTCCCGCTCTCCCGGGCCATGTAGGGCCCACAGGCCCGTTATCCTGGGAGGCGTTCAGAGGTTCTGCAGCCTTCCCCTCATATGTTAGGTGCATCAATAAACCAGGTCTTTCACCTATCCCACTGGCTCATAAGAGTCCTCTGGACTCAAGCTCTCCATCATCCTGGTCTCCTCGGCACTCCTCGTGCACAGTTTAACAGATATCAGCGATTTCCTTGAGGATGGTGAGGGATCTTGAATTTCCTATATTGGGAGACAGTAATACTGCTTGAATGGGAGAAGCGTGAATTCCTTGGCAGATTCAGTGCCCAGCACTTGGTGGTACTATCTGGCCTATTCCCTTCCAGGAGGTGCTCTATCCGTTCCTGGCAGTCGCCAGCTGGCCCTTTCTCCAGCCCCGGCAGACTGCTTAGCGTGAGGTGTGCCCCGCCAGGAATCCTAGGTACTCTCCCCTCGGGTTTGGCATACCTAGAACTCCCTCCAGGCGCCGCCATGGCGCAGCTATCCACCGACTGGTTCTCTACAGTTCGACGGTGGGAATGAAGGTATTCTCTTCCTCCTCGTATGCGATGTCTTGCATTACATCTCATGCTATCACGCGCCTACAGTAGGCATTTGTGGTCGATGCTTTCCCAAATCTTAGCATCAATGCCTGATAATGGAGCAAACAGACAAGCTATTGCCTTCTGCTATAGGCCTGGAGCTGGCAAGACACCAAGCAAGGGCATCTTATGACGCCAGTGAGGTGGCTTCCAGGCTTGCAGGACAGCGATCTGCATTAGACGGACAGCATGAGCTCGCTCAGGTTGCAAACCCTGGCCCAGCTAGGGTGATTCACTCCGCTTTCCGGGGGACCCGTCTCTTTTCCTCCAGAGCTAGGAGACTTCTGCAGGGGCTTCCTCCATCTCCCCGTCCTCGGGGGACACCTCCTAGCTCTTCTCCCCCATAGGCTTCTCTCTTGATTAGCCCAGGGTCTTCCCCTTCTGTTTCTCACCAACAGGAGGCTGGGGGTCTTGTTCCCTCAGGGTTTCTACCCCCCTTTTTAGGGGGAGCTTGGTACTCACCCAAGCAGTAATGAATGGTGAAGACTGACAAGGGAAGATATGAAAATTACGTACCTACCGTAAATCTTGATCTTCTCTTGTATCTTCACCATTCATTACTGATACCCACCCACCTTCCCCTCAGTGGCCTTCTACTGTGGCTGCCTCCCTCCGCTCGCTCCTCTCTCCTTTGGCCTTTATGCCAAAAAATTGTTTTCTATTTTCCATTCTTATTGAATGGATCTTTTTCCTCAAGGTAAAGAGGAACGAGCAGGGTCTGTGTTTCCACCATATTCTGAGGGAACTCTTTCTGACTGCCCCAGGGTGCGACCTCTGGGCACCTAATCACGCTATGCAGTTCACAGTTTGAGACCATGCCTGGCTCGGCCTCAAAGAATTTAGATTCCCCTGGCAGGTGTTATTATTATTCAGCTCATTCTGGCTGGTGCTTTGCACTTTTTAGCCTTGAGCTGTTGCTCTGCCTTGCCTTAAGAGAGTCTGATTGAGTTCCCCCTGCTTCTTTTCACAGAGCTGCCTTCAGATGGCATAATCCTTCCCCATACACTTCTGTGTTAGCACTTAATAGGTGCTAGCGGCATATTCCTTTCCTATGTGGGCCTCTTCCGGAACAGATCTTCTGCCCGGGCAGTCTGTGAGCTCTCAGCTAGGATGTAGGACTTGGCATGTTGAGAGATTAGAGAATCTGCCCTTTATGTCCGATCTGTGCAGGCGGTTCAGTCCGAACCCTCTCTCAGTCCTATCAGCAGGGATTCTTGCTCCTGGTTTTAGTCTCGAGCTTATAAGCCTCTCAACCAATGCCTCCTATGGGCACTGTTCTCTCCTCCTCAACATGCCTTCTTTTCTTCTCCTTATTCTTCTTTCTTTTCTCTCTCATCTGTTCCTCCCCAGAGCGCCCAGAAAGGAGGCCCTGCGGTCCCTTAGGGTAGAATTCTCTCTCCCCACCGCTTATTCCTTTTCAGTTTATATCCTTTCCTTTTGCTGTCCCTCGGCTCTCTTGCCTCGCTCTCCTTTTTTCCTTATCCTTTGTTTTCGCCTCTCCGGCTACCAGAACTGAGATGGAGGAGGAGTCTGCGGCACCTAACGGCCACCCCTCGCATGACGCAGTGCGTCGCTCTCGAGGGCGGCCGTTGGAGCTGACTCAAAAAAAAAAAAAACTCCCATAGCGGGTGCGTGCCTCCAGCACTAACCCAAGCAGTAATGAATGGTGAAGATACAAGAGAAGATCAAGAATTATGGTAGATACGTAATTTTCATTTCATCCACACGCCCACCTGACCTCCCCAGCTTTAGGCGCACAACCTTGCTTCCCGCGGGTAAGATCTGGCGCCATGGGGTGGAGTGAGTAATTACCACCCGGTGGGTGGGAGGAGCCAGCTTGAAGACTTTCCGCAAGATTTAAAGGGGAACGGGACATGCCAAGAAGTGTGGATGAACAACATATACCACTCCTAGAACTACTGTTACAGGTGAGTAACCTGTTCTTCTGTTCACTGGATCTGCAGGACGCGTTCTTTCACGTCCCAATCCATCCATCTCATCAGCGGTTCCTCCGCTTTAGAGCCAAAGGGACCCGTTACGAGTTCAGAGCAATGCCGTTCGGCCCGTCATCGGCCCCATGGGTCTTCACCAAATGCCCAAATGCATTGCAGTGGTGGCAGCCCATCTCAGGCATCGGGGGCTCAGGATTTATCCCTACCTCGACGATTGGCTCTTAGCAGGTCCCACCCAACAGGAGGTGGAGAGGTCCAAGGGCCTGGCCCTCCAGACCTGCTCCCAAATCGGCCTCCTGATCAACGAGGCCAAGTTAGAACTCGTGCCTTCTCAGGTGATGTGCTTCTTCGGGGCAGAGCTCAACTCTCGTCAAGCCAGAGCTCGTCTCCAAGTGGACAGAGAAGAGGTTCTCATCTCCTTTGACCAATCATTTCTGGTTGGGCAATTGCACCCTGCCCGGGCTTTCTGCACCTTCTGGGTTACATAGCGGTGTGCATCTCATTGGTCCGTTGGGCCCAGTTGCACATGCGCCCCCTCCAATGGGAGCTGGCCGCCCAGTGGACTCAGTGCCACGGTCATTTTGACCAGCTGATCACTGTAACCCAGAAGATGTGGGACGCTCTCCAATAGTGACCGCCCCAGACCTGTTGCAGGAAGGGATCCCGTTTGTCCGCCCCGAGCCGACGGCCATCCTCATGACCGATGCGCCTCTTATGGGCTAGGGAGCCCACATGGGGGACAAAAGGGCCCATGGGTTCTGGACCCCTGAAGAGTCCCGATACCACATCAACCTGTTGGAGCACAGAGCAGTCAGAATGGCACTTTCAGCTTTCGCTCCTCAACTCCGGGGTCAAGTGGTTCAAGTCCAGACGGGCAATACCACGACCATGTACTACCTCAACAAACAGGGCAGCACGCACTCCTGTCTGCTTTGCAGAAAGGCGCTCCACATCTGTACCCTTGTCAGCCATTAGGAGGTGGACCTCCTATCCATCCATGTGGCAGAAGCCTCAAACCATCTGGCGGTTGCTCTCAGCCACTTAGGCGAGACATCCCATGAGTGGTCTCTCCATCCAGAGGTAGCTTACAGCCTGTTCTCCCACTGGAGCAGACCGATGGTGGACCTATTTGCCTCCAGGGAAAACACCAAGCTGAGGCTGTTTCATGCCGCCCCCGCGCAGGGCTTGCTGCAGGGGATGCCTTCTTCAGGCCGTGGACCCCAGGCCTCGCTCACGCCTTCCCTCCATTTCTCTTGATCCACAAGGTGCTCCTCAAGGTGAGGAGGGACAAGGCTAAGGTGATTCCCAGTAGCCCCAGACTGGCCTCGCCAGTTCTGGTATCCAGATGCCTCAGCTGCAGCTGCAGGCCCACGAGTGGCTTCCAGCACACCCGGACCTGATCTCTCTCAATCAGCGGAAGGTATACCATCCAGACCTTCAATCCCTGTGCCTCACAGCCTGGCACCTGAGCGGCTAGAGTTCCAGGCTTTGGGTCTTTCCGAGGATGTCCTCACCGTGGTGGAGGCATCCAGAAAGGAATCGACCAGGAAATGTTATGCCTTCAAATGGAAAAGGTTCTCCATTTAGTGTCAGGGCAAGGGCCTGGGCCCTCTGTCCTGTCCAGTACCTAACATTCTCAACTACCTTTGGTCTCTCTCCTAAGGGGATCTTCGGTCATCGACCCTTAGGGTGTACCTGGCAGCCATCTCTGCTTACTGGGTGCTGGCCAGTCATCCAGCGGTGCAGGAGACAGTGGTCGGGAGCTTTTTCAAAGGCCTGGATCACATATCCTCTCCGGTGCATGAACCTTCACCTCAGTGGGATCTACTGGCAAAGCTCATGAGCAAGCCATTCGAACCAATGCACAAGTGTGAGCTCTTACACTTGTCATGGAAGACGACCTTCCTGGTGGCTATGATGTCTGCCAGAAGGACAGGGGAGGTCCAGGCACTTTCGGTGGACTCCTCTTATCTGCTCTTCCACAGGGACAAGGTTGTCCTATGCCCTCAGCCAAAATTCCTTCTGAAGGTGGTGCCACAGTTTCACCTTCATCAGGTGTTAACTCTGCCGGTGTGTTACTACCCTAGTTACACCTCGGAGGCCGAGTACAGGCTCCATACTTTGGACCTGAGATGTGTTCTCTCCTACTATAAGGAGAGGATGACGGAAATTTGGGGAGAGGTTCGCCAGCTGTTTGCCACCTATGCTGAAGCCGCTTCTGGCAGACCTGCAGCAAAATGGACCGTTGTGAGGTGGATTACATCTTGCATAGGTCTGTGCTATGAGTTGGTGGGCATGGAGCCTCCCAGAGGGATAAGAGCTCATTCTACCCGCCATACTGCTGCATCGGTGGCTGCTTCCAGGGACATCCCTATCCAGGAAATCTGCCGGGCTGCTACCTGGCAGTCAGCAAACACCTTCATTACCCATTACCACATAGACCTTGAGTCACGCCGGGATGCTGGTTTTGGGTCCTCAGTTCTCCAGTCTTTTCTTCCAGCAGTCTCCATACCAGGGACCACCCACACGACCTCACTTCCTGGGTTGTACCTATAAAAGTGGGTGGTCCCTGGTAGCTCCGTTCATTTCCCCCCGGCTTCAGCTCTGATGGCATCTCTACAGCAGCATAATGACGGGTTGAACTCATAGCCTGCGGTGACTGGGCTTCACATGGCACCAGATTTCTGTACTCTATAAGAGTGCTACAATGGATGTTGTCATATACACAGGATTCTCAACCAGAGGGCTCAAAAAACTCAGAGTCCTCTTTCAAGAAATAAAATAGGGAAGGAAACACCTTCCCCTAAAGCTTTCCGCCTGACCGCCTCTTGTTAAATGGTCCTACCTCAAAACATGGATCATCAAGAAGTATTCATCGCCGACGAGGTACACCCCTGTCAATGGCAGAGTACTACTTCATCAAAAGAACACAGAAGTACAACCTCTCACAGCAAGGAACATGCCTCATTGATGGGTCATCATTCCTCCAGCTCCTGTCGATGAGGCCACATACACCGCCGACTACAGAGGTCCTGCTACCCTCCCCATCAATGGGGCATGCTGCCCGTTGCAGAGAGGGCTCTACAAGACATCCCCATCTATGAAAACACCACCTCCGTTGATGGAACACACACTACATACTTCGTCGATGGGGCAGCCTCCCCCGTCGACAGGACGTGCTCCCTATGCATCATCATCGACGAGAAGTCTTCCACCATCGTAAGTATGCTCTCACCTTCCCATCATGATAACAGCATTCCCATCATCGACTGAGCATGCACTCACTATCCCATCGCCAACGGAGGGCATCCCAACCGCCGACTGAGCATGTACTACCTTCCTGATCATCGACGGAGTGTATTTTACCATCGACGGAGCATGCTCTACTTATCCTTCAACGATAAGACATAGTTCATCGTTGACGGCATGCTTGTCTTCCGCTGACTAAGCTGATGCCACCGTCGCTGCAGCAGCCCCGCATCACAGAATAGCACCTTTACATGCATATAATACAAGGGAAGATCCTTATAAAGGTCTACCATGAGAAGCCATGGATATTCTGAGACAGATGTATCAAAAGATACTTATGGTGCTGCATTACCACAAAATAAAGAATTATATACTATGGAACACAGAGGGAAACCAGCCTCATTTGCACTCATGCATGGTACCCACACACCAGTCGGTGGTGAACAAAGACGCCAAAAAAGTGCTGGATCACTTTACCGGGAGGCACAAATTGAGCCCCCATCACCACGTACACTGGACTCTGAGCCTGCTTACATGGCAATTCCATCCTCACACATTCCAAATATTGAAGAAATAGTAAATAGAGTGTTAGATTCTATGGGTTTTGACCATACAAACACTCCGAGGCATAAACCCCAATCACAAACTATGTCTCCACCTCCATCAAAACAGGCACGCACAGGGCTAGAATGCTCACCGTAATGCCTCCTGATGAATATTCAGAAGAATATTTTCCAGATTATCATACAAATTGAACTTTGTACACATGATGATGATTCTTCTAATATAAGAGATTATGAGTAGGCCCCATTTTTCATGGCACATCGAGCAATGTTCTCTGGCAAGGTTCTCATTTGCTGCAGAACTTCATGCACATTTTACTCTTGATTTTTTTTCCTTTTTTTCACCCCTTTTTTTTTTTTGCCATATCTGACACAATGCATGCTTGTAACACAGTCATTTTATGGGCGTTTGTCACCAAATTTTCAACATAACCAGTTTAAGACATCTGCTCATGAACAGTATCACTGTGATTTTCTTAATCTGTCCCGAACATTGATTTCGCGACACTGACCGCACTATTGTGTGCTACATGTGCGAAAACACATTTCGGTGAGATGAGAAAATGACAGTAGTACTGTTCATAGGAGGTGTGTAAAATGGCAATACTGAAAATCTGGAGTGAAAATATTAAAATGCTTGAGTTCTGACTTGCATAGGAACTGGTCAAGCGCACTAGTAAAACAGTCATTTTGGGAATATTTTCTACAGATTTTCAACATAGGGTTTTTGGGAGCCTACCTCTGAACTGTGACACTGTCATTTAGGTTAATCATTCCGGAAAGGTGGTTCCGTGCAGTGACTGCGGAACCACCTTTCGGGACTGATTAACGAAATAACAGTGTCACAGTTCATGAGGTGGGGCCCCAAAAACCCCATGTTGAAAATTAGTAGAAACAATTCCCAGAAATGGCTGAGATATGCACTAAAGTTGAAAAAAACCCATTTATGCCGTTCTACAGCTTACGGCATTTCTCCAGTTCAGCGGTCGGCTTTGAAGAGTGCAGACGTGTTCCTGGTCCACCAAAGATCGCTGCGCTTGGGCCCGGAGGTAAGGTTGAGGTGGGTACGCAGAGGGTGGGTGCGGTTGGGGGGCAAAGAATCAATGAGGGAAGGTTTTGTTTGTTTCAGGTATTTTTTGTTTTAGATACAACGAAGGACTTTTGCCACGCTGGGAGCAGGCAGCTTGAAGGGGGACAGTGAAGCCAGCGGGATTGGGCACCCCGTCGGCAACGGAAGCTTTGCCACGCTGGGGTGGCTCCCAGCGTGGCAGCTAAGCAGGGGAGAGGGGACAGTGAGTCGACTGGGGCAGCGGAAGCTTTTGCCACGCTGGGGTGGGCTCCCAGTGTGGCATACAAACTGGGGGGCACCCCGTTGTAGGGCGGCGTTGTTCGTGAGGCGACTGCAAATTCCTTCGGATATTTCCGGCGGTTTGCCACACCTGCAGAATCGCAGAAAACTTGGGCCCTGGTTATGAGTCACCTTATGATGTACCATTTTACTGGGCGAAGGTTTACTACAACCACTAAAGTCGGTTGACATCGAGCTGAGTTCACCTGCTGTGGCCCCTCTTGATGCTGGGGCCAGGCCTCGCCGATGTTGCCTTTGCCTTTTTCTCATTAATATAGGCTGTATGCCTGGATGGGGCTTCTGTGCCTTCCCATCGGCCCTTCTATTTGGCCTGTTGACAGTACAGATGTCAGCTTCAGGTGGCCCTTGGCCTTCAGCCGCCTGGGGCCCCAGGCTCCACCTGCCTTTCTGGGTCGGGGTCCTGGAAGCACCCTTTTACTTCTCTTTCCAGTGCACAGGCAGGGCAGTTGGTATGGTTTCTGCAGTGGTTACTTCAGTCTCTTCCCTGAACTGCCCCATAGGTGTACCAGTGCCCCCTTTTCCTTCCTTCGACAGGGAGAGGCACTCCCATGCCTTCTCTGGGATTAGGGCTAGCTGCATCCTGAACCCACCCAGTCTTTTTTTGTGGCTGCACCTTAGGGCTTACAGGTGTTCGGGCTATGGCATGCTGCCTTCGCCTTCCTGGGCTTTGAAGCTTGCCCTTTCAGTAGCCCCCTAGGCCTCAGAGTGGGACCAGTCCATTCTCCCCGGTCTGAACAGTATTGGGGGAGCACAGATGCCAGATCTTCCTGAACATAAAGTCTCCACCACTCATTCACACTGATGGGATCTACGCCGGAGGCGCTAGGACCCAGCGGGAGCAAACTTTTTGCAGGAGGGTTGGCGCCAGAGATGGAGCCGCGAGGAGCGGCACTGCAAGCCTTGGCTCATGCGGTAATGACGATCTTGGCATCGACCCTCCAACCACCTGTTCCTTTTTTCTAGCCGTCGAGTGCGCTATAGTGACGACATTGCTCGCCTGCCGGGAGTTAAACTTCAAACTAGCAGCATAGTTTTCCATTTTTATTTTTATTTTGTAGTATTTCTTGAAATAAAGTAGCGCTTACTATAATTTATTATAAGAAAGAAGTCTCAGCCTGCATTGACAGAGTTGACCATGGCGGTCAGGTGGACGTGAGGAGACTTACGTATGAAAAGATGTTCAAGTCAGCGGGCTGGGTCCGGTCCGCCGCCCTCTCCAGAGGGAGGATCTGACAATGGACAGTCCAGTGCCCAGGGGAGGGGCGATCCCCTGGAAGCATAAAAGAAAACAGTCGCACCCTTGGCACTGTTCGACCCTCGAGGCTCTTCTTAGAGCCCATGCGTCCAGAAAGAAGGCATCACTCGAGGTCAGCCTTCTGGTATGTTCTGCCGTCCAGCGGTCGGTCATTGGGGTCAGTGGCCGGTCTCCTCTGGAGTCGCCGGTTTCTGTCTCCAGTCTCCAACCTCTTGGCATCGGGCCCTTCCCGCCGTGGTAGGGCTTCAGATGAGCAGTTTCATCAGTGGACCGCTCTGATGGAGCAATGGGCTCGGAGGTTGGTCCAGCTGCCTGGCCCGGTCACTCAGGGGCCTCGGTCCTCCGGGGATCGGGTAGGGTGGTTGGGCCTCTCCCTAGTGGAGTGTGGGCGCCAGCTACCCGGTTACCCGTCGACTCTGCGCTCAGGTGTCCCCCCCCCCGACATGGCTGCAGCGCAGGGCGCCACACCGATGCCTCTTTCTCCTGTTTCTTTTCTTTCTTTTGCCTCAAATCTTGGGTTTCAGGGCCCTGTGTTGGTTTCGGCATCAATGGGTCGCTTGGCGCCGTCCTCGGCGTTGAGGTGTCTGGCACCGTCCTCGCTGCCGTGCGGCTTTTCGGCGCCGTCCTCAGCGTCGGGCTTGTCGGCGCCATGCGGCTTTTCAGTGCCATCCTCAGTGCTGAGGGCTCTGTTTGTGCCATGCTATTCTTCGGCGCCAAGACTTGGTGTGATGTCTTCCAGTCTCCAGGGCTCCTCGACTCCGAACCCCTTTCCCTCCTATTTTCCTTCTGATTTTCACTCCTTTCCTGTCCATACAGTCCCTCCTGGTCTGTCAGGAGATGATATTGAGCCTGACCCAGACCTTAGGCTGGGTGATGACGTGGAAGGAACAGGATCTAATCCTGCTGCAGAGCCTGTGGTTGAGGACCTGTCATTTAAGTCTCTGCTGAAAAATTTGAATTCCACTCTTTCTCTCCAGACTATGGATATCGATCCTGGGAAGCTTTTAAGACTCCAGTACCTTCATGTTCTGGACATCCCTATGGATTTAACTCCCCCGGTACAGCCCTCCTTTGAGACACTTTCTCAAATGGTGTGGAATAATCCTGCTCTCATTCCTTCTGTGGCTAAGTCCATAGATAGGAAGGGTATCTGTACTTATTTCCGCCAACCAAAATCCCGAGACCAAAATGCCGAAAAAGCGAAATCCCGACTGATTAAAATCCCAAGACTAAAATGCAGAAAAAGCGAAATCCCGACTGATTAAAATCACGAGACAAAATAGCGAAGTACACAACAACAACTTTTTTATATTTTTTATATTTAACATTTATTTCATAAAATAAAGACAAAACAGACAGTAACAAAAATGTCATAACTTGGTTGTATAGAGTGCTATTTGAAAAACAATATCTGACAACAGATGCGCCTTTATTGAAAATTCTGAAGGAGCGGGGAATCCGTTTTCAGACTCCATACCCAGTGTGCCTTCGAATCCACGGGGAGGATGGTCCTAAACTGTACTTAACCGCTGAAGCCACCTGGAGTGCCATGAAGGAGAAGGGTTTGCCTGTGCTAGATCTTTAATTTGTCACCCTCAGAAGTACTGAAGCAAGTGCCAACACTTTTGAAAAAACAGGTCTGCACCGAGGATAATGCACCTTCACAAACGAAGCGCTAAGGACTGGCTCTAATGCTGATTTACTTGGCTGTAAAGGATTCTATATTTTATTTTGAAAGCACTCTCTAGGATGTACATTTGCTCAGTTTGTCTTCCAAAACTTACTGTGCCTCAAGTCTGAGCTCCTTGTAAGACTTAGCCCATTACTATGTGTCCTACTATTTCATTACTGAATATTGATCTTTTGGTTTCTCTGTTTCTGGAGGATATTGACAGTTGAGACTGATGATTTTATTTCAAGTTAATATGGGCTATCGTTAAAACAATTGGACAGTTTCTGTTTTCATAGGGGTGACAGTTTCTCAGACTGCATATTTATGGTGTTGCCAGCATGCTGAACACTTCACTGTTTGCCAGCATACACGTGGCAATACTCCTAATTACAGTGTGTATGTCTGTGTGTGGGGCTAAATTAAGGCATTTTTCTTTTGAGAGATCTGGAGACTTTCAAATCTGAATTGTGTGGGTTACACTGGCAGAATAACTCGGCGTTTGGGCAATTCTTTTGAGAATTAGGGGCAGGATTTCAAGCGTCAGGAAAATAGTTGGCGAGTTTAGTACCTAAATCATAGGAAGTATGCTGCTCCCAAAGCGACCCATTTGGCCTCCCAAGCCTCTGCGGACCCTATTGTAGTCTTGGCAGAGAATGATAGGTCGTCCTTCCTCAGATTACTAAAGGCTGACCTATAAACAAGAATCTGGTAAGATAGATACCTTCGGTAGAAGGTCTTTGCTGCATCCACCCTGGGTAGGCGTGCTACCAGGGCTATTTCTCTAATATGAGTATATCCTTTGGCATTCACTAAAGCAAATGGTTGAAGCTCTACCGGAGTCGGCTAATTCAGAGCTTCTTCAAACCATAACCAGGGGTATCGAGTCCAACAATCAACAGGGTAAAGTGGCTATGGATGCTTTCGATACTGCCTCCCGAGCAGCGACGGTGGGCATTTGTACCCGCCGTCATTCCTGGCTGCACACTTCAGGCTTCACGAATGATGCCCAATAACAGGTCATGGCGTTGCCCTTCGATGGTGTGTATCTCTTCGGTCCTCAAGTAGAACAAGCTCCAGAGGCCACACAAAAGACCAGATCAGCCATTAAATTGGCTCGACCTGCTCCAACCCCTTCTCGCGGGGGTGTTAATAAGTGCCAGTTTCACAACCGTCAGTCGTTTCGAGGCAAAGCGGGAGGTTTTAATAAAAATAGCCCCTCAGCCTCAAAAGAAACCGAAAGCACAAGGGCCCAAAGCGCCCAGTGCCGCCTTCTGAGTTTCTGGCCCAAGTCCCACCTCAGCTGCCCGAGGGGACTCCTTCTTAGCAGTGGGAGGTTTTCTGACTCAATTCTACAACCAGTGGCAGTCCATAACATTGGACAAGTGGGTCCTCTGGATAATCCATGAGGATATTCCTCAATCTTTCAGAGAACCCTCCGGATTGTCCCATAAGCGGCAGCCAAAACTGTCAATGCTTCAGTCAGAACTTCTAGCCTCCGAGATACAAGGCCTTCTGAACAACAGGGCAGTAGAAGCAGTTCCAGCTGGATCAATGGAACACAGGGTTCTACTCCGATTACTTTCTAGTTCAAAAATTGGGTTCATACGCCCCATTTTGTACCTCAGAAAATTGAACAAATTTCTTCCCAAAGAGAAATTCAAAATGATACGCTAGGAACCCTGTTACCTTTGCTTCATCAACACAACTGGTTAGCCTCCCTGGACATGCAGGATGCTTACCAACATATTCCTGTTCACCCAAGGCATCACAAATACCTAAGGTTTGTGACTTTGAGCCAGCATTATCAGTTCAGAGTCCTGCCCTTTGGGCTATCCTCAGCGCCGCAAGTTTTTACAAAGTGTTGTGCAATTCTCGCAGCGCATATCAGAAAAATCGGAATACAGGTGTTCCTATATCTGGATGACAGGCTTCTAGCAAGCCCTTCCAGACAGGGAACTCTAGACGCCGTAGCCACGGCTTCACACTTTCTCACATCCATGGGAGTCCTGCTAAACCTCAACAAATTGCAGCTGCAGCCCTCCCAGAGGCTCCTTTTCATAGGAACTCTTCTGGACACCTCCTGTGCGAAAGCATTTCTTCCAGAAGACAGGAGGAGCGATATCCTTCAGATGGCCAGATACATCGGAGAGAGCTGCTCGGTTTCAGCTCTCTCGATGCAATGGATGCTAGGTTTCATGGCATCCTCAGTGTTCACTGTACCCCTAGCACGCCTCCACATGAGAACCTCTCAATGGATGCTTAGTACTCAGTGGTCCCCAACCACTCATCCTCAGTCCTTTCTCATCAAGGTGACAGAACCTCTGAAGAAATCACTCACCTGGTGGTCGCAAGAGGACAATCTTCTGGAAGGGTACCCCTTTGCTCCTCTGGATCATCAGATATCCATTACCACAGACGCGTCCCTGATGGGGTGGGGAGCTCACTGTCAGACTCTCCACACTCAAGGTACGTGGACTCAGGATGAGTCCCAGCTTCACATAAATGTCTTAGAGATGAGAGCCGTCCTTTATGCAGTCCGGGCTTTGAAGGACATTCTGTGTCACAAGAACATTCTCCTTCAAACAGACAACAAAGCAGTTATGTATTACATCAACAAGCAGGACGGTGCTCACTCTTACCCCTTATGCAGAGAAGCGATGAAAGTGTGGGAATGGTGCTTGGAGCACAAGGCTCTAATTCAAACAGTCTACCTACCGGGAGTGCAGAATGAACTGGCAGACCGTCTCAGCAGAACAGAGACAGATCCTCACGAATGGTCTCTCGACTCAACCATAGTTCAATCATTATTCACAGAGTGGGGAACTCTAGACCTGGGCCTTTTTGCATCCCCACTCAACACAAAACTGCCTCTCTTCTGCTCCAGAAATCCAGGGCCTGGCATTTTCTGTCAGGATGCATTCAGGTTGCGGTGTACCAAACTCTTTCTATACACCTTTCCACCTCTTCCTCTAATTCAGAGGGTACTTCTCAAGTTCGAATCCAAGGGGGACAAAATGATCCTCATTGCTCCCTTCTGGCCGCGACAGATATGGTTTCCACTACTCAACAGTATGTCGGAAGCTCCTCCGAAACCGCTTCCCCTTCAGACGAACCTTCTGACTCAGGGGCCTGTGGTCCATCCCAACCTGAGGTCGCTTCACCTTCACGCTTGGCTCCTGAAGAGATAGAAGTGAACAGGTTGAATGCCTCTCATAGGTTTCAGATATTATACAGCTGCGCAGCATAAGCCAGCCACTAAAGAAAACACACAGCCAAATGGAGCGTTTTTCGCTCTGGTGAGCAAAGTCCTCTTTGAATCCCTTTTCTGCCACCAGATAAAGTTTTGATTACCTCTTAGACCTCTCAAATTTAGGTCTACAATACTCTACAGTTCAGGTTCACCTTTGTGCTATTTCAGCTTATCATGAGCCAGTACTTTCCTTGTCACTGGCTCAGTTACCTGTGGTTAAGAGGTTTGTTAAGGAATTCTGCATACCAGACCTCCCATGAGACATCCAGTCACAGTCTGGGACATTAATCTTGTGCTAGACATGCTCACTAAAACCTTTCGAGCCTCTAGCTACCTGCCAGTTAGAATTTCTCACTTGGAAAATGGCCTTCTTGGTGGCCATTACCTCGGCCATAGGGTCTCTGAGATGCATGCCTTGGTCACAGACCCTCCGTATACTGTGTTTCATAAAGACAAAGTAGTTCTTAGGATCCATCCTAAGTTTCTCCCTAAGGTTGTTTCAGAATTCCATCTAAACCAACCCTTGGTCCTTCCTACTTACTTTGCGAACTTCCAAAATGAAGGAGAGCTTTCTCATCATTCCTTGGACGTCAAAAGAGCTTTGCATTTCTGTCTAGATAGAACAAAAGAAATTTGCAAAACTCAACAACTGTTTGTTTCCTTCAGCGAGACCCAGCTGGGCCAACCTGTCGCTATCAGATGTATTCCAGCATGGCTAGTGGCATGGCTTTGCCACTGTTATTCCATGGCGCAGGTTAAGCTGGAAGGCAGAGTGTACGCTCACTCTACTAGAGCGGTCGCGGCATCCCTAGCGGAGATCCGCAACGTGCCCATTGCAGATATTTGCAATGCGGCTACCTGGAGCTCAGTGCATACTTTCGTCAAACTCTGTGCCCTGGATGTCCATGCCAGACGGCATCTTTCTTTTGGCAGAACCATCCTTCATGGACTCTTGTCCTAAAACTGTGAGCCCTTTGTCTCTCCTGCCACCCTCTCGGGAGATTATTAGCTCAGTACTCTCCCATTAATGTGAATGAGTGGTGGAGACTTTATGTCCAGGAAGATACGGAAATTACGTACCTACCGTAATTCTTGATCTTCTTGGACGAGTCTCCACCACTCATTCACACGCCCACCCTCCATCCCCCGAGCTCACCTCTGTTGTTGGTCTTTACTCCCTCAGTCTTTAGGCTGTGAAGACTTCTTTGTTGACCCTTCTTATACGGGTCATTCAGACTATCTTATGTCCGGGTTTTGGTTAGGCTATCCTTCTAGGTTAGTTACGCTGCACTTCCTCGGAAAAAAAGGTACTGAGGCAGTTGGAGGGTCGACGCCGAGATAGTCATTACCGCATGAGACGCGGTGCCGCTCCTCGCGGCTCCATCTCTGTCACCGACCCTCCAGTAAAAAGTTTGCTCCCACTGGGTCCTAGTGCCTCCGGTGCAGTTCTCATTAGTGTGAATGAGTGGTGGAGACTCGTCCAAGAAGATCAAGAATTACGGTAAGTACGTATTTTCCATTTCTGTCCCCCCAACAGGATTCATAATCCCCCCCCCCCCAAACCGGTGCAGCAATAAAACATGTCTGGGCAGAAATTGTGGTTACCTAAATAAGGCATATGAAAACTTGGAGGTAGCAAGGTGTAAAAAACATTACACAGTAATAATGAACATTAATTAGTGAAAGTGTTCCAAGTCCAGCTGTCTCTCAAAACAAGTCCAGAACATCCAAATCCCAACTCAGACACAAAAGTCCCAGATGCAAGGTGAACATGCGAAAAATATATAAAGGACTAGATTGATCAAAGTAACTTGACGCCAGAACAGGCATAATACTACTTAAAACAGCTCCTGCATGTAGACCGGAGGGCAGGAAGCGGAGAAGTGCTCAGTCCAGCCCTAACAGGCCACTTCCGAGTTGCGGACTGAGCCCAGCCCTATGCCTCTCTTCTCTCCCCCCAAAACCGGCACCACTGCTGCTTTAGAGCTACAGACTTCCCCTAAATGACTCAAAGCAGTACCTGTACAAGCATGGCAGCGACGTTCATCCAGAAGGGTACACTTGCTTTTGGATTTCCTGCTCGATGTACTTGAGAGCCACATCTGGACTGGTAAAGGCCTTTTGAGTCATCCCTTGCTGTTTGATAAGGCACACCGGGTATACCAGCGCGAATGGCCAGTTCAGTCCGTGGAGCTTCCTTCTCACAGGTGTAAAGGCTTGCCTCTCAATCTGTAGGGCCCTTGAGTAATCCTGGAAAATGCTCACGGTTTGGGATCTGACCTGAAGAGGAGCAGCATTCCTGGTGGCCTCCAGCACTTTCAAGTGGTCATGGTATCTCAGGAACTTAACGATCACATGTCGGGGTCTCTCATTCAGGGTCAGTCGGCTTCCAGGCGATCTGTGCGCTTGCTGAATTTCTAGGGAGCAGTCGAGTGGCAATTGCAGACGATCCTGCAGCCAAGTCTGAAAGAAGGCAATGCAGTCGTGGTCTTCGGTGCCCTCCGGGAGGCCCACTACCCTTATATTCGTATGCCACTCCCGGTTCTCATAGTCTTCAAGGATTGCATGCAGCTTTTTCAATTTCTGCCAGGGCATTTTGTAGCTTGGGCTGCATC
The DNA here is from genome assembly GCA_016271365.2 of Neoceratodus forsteri. NCBI lineage: Eukaryota > Metazoa > Chordata > Ceratodontiformes > Ceratodontidae > Neoceratodus > Neoceratodus forsteri. Next base: position 1,576,514,128 of record CM028131.1, read on the forward strand.
TGGTTACTTAAGTCCTCCTGTGTACTGAGCCACTCCTGTACCTCCGTAAGCCTTGTCGCATGCTGCTCCATGGTCTCTCCAAGGGAGTTAACCATCGTTTGCAAATGAGCAAGCTGAGCGAGACATTCTCAAATCCGCATTCATTTTATAGTTAAGTCGTATTTCAGCTTGGTGAACATTTTTTCCAGTGCTAAAATTTGGACTCACTAGACAGTTATCTGGGTTAGGTAGATGACTCGGTGATTCAGAGGCCGCTACAGTGCTAGGAGTCGGGAGGCAAGGCCTCCTGCAGATGACTTCCCACCGCTGTTGCTGCTTTTAAAATTCAGATGGCCTTGTTTTTCAACATTTTAGCAGGCATACCACTATTCAGCTATTCACTTTGTTTCTGCACCAGAGAGGGTCCCTGGGAGCCAGATGGATACGATTTTAGATGGATTAGGCACAGAGCTCCATGTCCAAGCTGCCATCCTGGAAGTTGGCTTGGCCATGCCCCACTTCTGCCTTTTCACCTCTTTCTTCCACCCCACCCCCCCCTTTCTTAATTCTTACAATTTGGTCCTTACAGCTTCTTTTCTCCCTGATGTACTTAAAGAAGTCTTTCTCCCCTTTTTTATGCCCTGCGCCAGCCTGATTTCCCTTGCTGCCTTGGCTGCCCTTACCCCCTGGTCACTTCATTCGCTTCTTTCAGGTATTCTTCCCTATCCTCCTCCCTCCCCAATTTTCTATATCTCCTGTAAGCTGTCCTTTTCCTCCTCGCCCTGTCTAGCACCCCTTTACTTATCCAGCTGGGTTTCTTCCCCCTAGCCTTCTTACTCTGGGCCCTGCTGCAAGTTTCTGTTGCCTCCACTATCCCCTGTCTTATCAGTTCCCACCTTTGTTGTGTGTCCATACCTGGTTGAATTTTGCACAGGAACCCTGTACCACTTCCTCATCATTTTAAAGTTGGCATTCCTGAAATCCAGCACCCTTGTGCCAGATGCCATCCTCTCTTTGCCATCTGTAACTGGAACCATACTGTCCAGTGGTCACTCCCCACAGTGGTTCCTCCACCCTCACATCCCTCACCCACTCCCCATTCGTCAGTATGAGGTCAAGGGTGTTCCTTTCCCTAGTTGGTTCCTTGACCAACTGTACTAGAAAGCTTTCCTGGAAGGCATCCAGCATTACCTGCTCCCTTCTGCTCTTTGTGGTAGGTGTGTCCCACTCCACCGCCGGCAGGTTGAAGTCCCCTGTCACCACCCCCTTTCCTCAGTTCCTCCTGATGTGTTCTGCCAGTACCCTGCCCATCCCTTCAGTTTGAGGGGGTGGCCTGTACACCATCCCCAGTCTTAGTGATCTATTTTTAGGATCTTGTAGTTGCACCCACAGTGCTTCTGTATCTCTGTCATCTCCCTCCTCCCTTACACATTTTAATCCCTCCTTTACGTTCAGCGCCACCCCCTCCCCCCTTCCCCTTTCCTTCCATTATAATTTGTGCCCCGGAACCGTCATGTCCCAGTCGTGGATTTGGGTGGCCCATGTCTCGGTTATAGCTGCCAAGTCCACCCCTCCTCCAGGAGAGCCTGTAGATCTTATCTGTGTCAACCTTCACCATTCATTGCTATTTGGGTACTATGCCAGAGCTAGGACCCGTGAGAGACTTTCTTTTTTTTTTTTTTTCTCATGGATGGAGCCGGCGCGGGGCAAGCGCCACTCGGGCCGACATTCCACATGGCGTGAGGGTTGACAGTTGGCCGTCGTCAACTCCGCCCCAGCCCCAGTTCCTTTTCTCCGCCATTGGTGAGGGATCCTCACGTGCAAGACTGCAGCTTTGCAGCCTAGTCCGTCAGTATTTTTAGTATTTTGCCTCAGTTCTGCTTTCGTCTGCTTGGCGTCGCTTCAAAAATCTGGTAAGATATTTCCTTTTATTAAGCGGCGTCAGTACTGTGTTTGTTTTCTTTCTAGATCTGGTCATGTCTCGTCCAGGGCAAGAAGGCGTCGAGAAGCGGGCTGACCCCCATCGTCGATGCCTGTGGCTGCCTTTACTCCATAATGGACCAGCATGACCGATGCGCCTCCTGCCTCGGCCCAGACATGATATGGATAACTGTGATATTTGTTTCTCCCTGGACCGCCGTGTCATTAAAAACCCGTGATGAAGGTCGGACGTGCGCTACCGACTTCGGAGGGTTTAATTCAGAGTTAACTGGGCCAAGGCCAAGATTCTGTGCCCTTCCTCTGGGTCCCTCCCGTCTCTATATGGCCCGTGGAGGAGGAACCCCCACCTCTTTAGCCTTGCCGCAGCAGGGCTTCTTCCACGGTGCAGGAAGCCCAGGCTGACCCCCTTGGGGGTCGGTCGGGAGGCACCGCTTCGGCCGTCGCTACTTCGGTAGCGAAGGCTCCCTCGGTGTTGCATTCCGTGTCCCTCAGGACCGGGCCGGCACTGTCCTCGGCGCCATCTTGTAGCGTTGCTCTTGGTCCAGGCGCCACGAGTGGCGCCGTGGGCTTTGAGTGCGATGCCATGGTCGTTGTCGGGCCAGCTCTCAGCGCCGCCGTCATCCCTGATGCTGTTCGCAGCGTCGGGGTTCTCGGCGGCGTCGGGTTAGGTAGTCTGGAGGTTTCTGGGCCTGGTTCTGGTCCTGACACCATGTGCGGCGTTGTGGCAGGAGCCAGAGCCATCCCAGTAGTGGCGCCGGGGATGGGGTCAGTGCTGTGGTTGGGGTCGATCCTGCCTTCGCGGCGCCGGAGTGTTGTGGGGCGCTGCGTTCATGGCCGTGCCTGTCTTCGGTGCCGCTCATGGTGCAGGGGTGGGTGTCGGCGCCGGACGTGATGCCGCACTAGCATGGAGCCGTGCTCGGGGCCGCGCCCGACTCTGGTGTCATTTGCGGCGCCGGGGTGGATGTCGGCACCAGGCGTGGAGTTGTGCTTTCTTCTGGGGCCATCAGAAGCGTTGAATCCCAGGGTGCCCGGCCTCGGGGTCCGGGAACTCTAGGGGTCCGTGGGGTGATCTGGCATCGGGCCTCGGAGCATACCTCTTCGGAGGCGGATTCTGAGTTGGATCCAGATTGGCTCCCGGGTTCTTCTGAATGTTCAGATCCTTCTATCTCCAGCACCTCTGCCCCAAACAGCCTCCCTCTGGGACTCAGCTTTCACTGGTAGATCTCAGGATCAGGAGTCTGACCAGCCAGCGGTGGTCCCTGTGACTACTGCTGAGCAGCCTGAGGTCACCATGACTGTTTCTTCAGTTGAGGTCCCCCCTTTGGTGTGTTTGGACGAGCCCAAGTTTGGGGCAGCCGGGTGCATCAGGAGGGAGGGTATGATTCCCTGGGTGGACTCCTCGGAGGTGCCAGTTGCCTAGGTTGGTGGCTAAGAGGACGAGGTCCCTCTCTGACTCCGAAGGGTTTAGGGTAGGGGTGTGGCACAGCGAGGCCCTTCCTAGACCCCAGCCGGGTTCTTGTAGGAGTCAGGCGCAGACCCTCGCCTTTCCCTAGAGGTCTCCAGAGGGGACTTTTACTTCTGAGGTCAGGGGCCGTCCTTCTGGACCACTGCGGTCCCAGTCACCTAATGGGAGGATTTCTTCTTTGGGCACAGCTCTGACCATTCCGACCGGTTGCACAGCTGTTAGCTGCAGCGGCCTTTGGTTCCCCCTCCTTGCGAAGAGTTTCCTGTTGGCCTCCCTGCCCTGACAGAGACTGTTCTGCTGTTGCCAGGAGCCTGTCCCCCGAGCCTCTGTCTCCATCCCCAGTAGTCCCAGGTATTCCCTGTCCTCGTGGGCCTCTTACCTGGGAACAGTTCAGAGGTTCAGCTGCACATTTTCCCACCTACCTCCATGCCCTGGACCAGAAGGTGTTTCACCACGCTCCCTTGCAGCTGGACCCTGAACCTGGGAGCTCGTCTTCCTCCTCTTCTCCCTCTACTGAGGGAGAGGAACCTTCGGTCCACATCTCCCCAGCGTCTGATCTGTCCTCATATCAGTGCTTCCTTGTGAAGATGCTGGACGAGCTTCACCTGACCCCGGTCCCAGTCAGCAATCCCGAGCATGTGACGCATGCCTTTTTGGGCGAATACAGTGCGGCCCACCTGATGGCTCCCGCCTGGCCTATTCCTTTTCAGGAGGTGTCACATCGGCTCTAGCTCGTCCCTTTTCCACAGTGCCAGCCCCAAGGACCCTCGCCAGCGGTATTGCTCCCCTGGGTCTCCAGGTTCTCTGCCTCCTCCTCCTTCATGATTGACCTCCCTGGACACCCCCTTGGGGCCTCGCGCCCCTTACTGTGACCGTCCTCCGGATTCGGACTCTGCGGATTTCGACTTCTGGGGGAGGCGAGTGTTCTACTCAGCACGGATCTCTGTCAATTTCAGCACATCAGGCCCACTATGCAGTCTATGACAGGTTTTTGTGGTCCAGGCTAGGACAACTCCTAGCCTCGATGCCTGATTCGGAGGAAACCAGGCAAGCCATTGCCCTCTCTGCGCAGGGCCTGGAGCTAGCAAGGAACCAAGCAAGGGCATCTTACGATGCCAATGATGTAGCTTCCAGAGTGGTAGGGACAGCAATCTGTCTTTGGGGGATGGCATGGCTTCGCCTATCCCGGTTGTCACCCCTGGCCCGGCATAGGGTGATTTACTCCGCCTACCGGAGAACCCATCTCTTCTCCCGATGGGTGAGACGGAGGCTCTCGGGGCACCTTCCTTCCCCCACTGGGGGAGCCCCATCTCACTCAGACCTCTTCAGGCATGTAAGGGTTCTCTCCTGCAGTGTCTCACCCACTGCGGGCTGAGGCTTAGTCTCTTAGGGGTGCTCGGGGCGCCTGCATCACTCCAACTAGTGACGTAATGGTGAAGATTGACACAGATTAGATATGAAAAATTACGTACCTACTGTAATTGTTGATCTTTCTGTGTATCTTCACCATTCATAACTAAATCCCATCCTCCTTCCACCTGGGGCCTCAGTCTCTGGACTCCACCCCTCCCCCTGTGTGTCTTTCCTTTCCTCGCTCTCCTCTCCCTTGCATGTAGGCAGGAGGAGACTGTGGAGACACACAGCGGTGAATTCTTTTGAGGGCTTATGGAGATTGGAGGGGGCCTACCCCTTCTCTTCTCCCTTGTCTAGGGAGTCGCGGATTGGAGGGGTGTCCTCTTTTCTCTCCCCCCCCCCCCAACATTTTCTTATTGTTTTGAGCTCAAAATTCGAGCCCACATCTTTCCCTCTAAGCCTTTGGCTGTTAAAATTTTACCCCTTATTTTGGGAGGGAGAGGGAGAGTTGAGACACACCCTCAGTCTGCACTCTCTAGTTGGTTGGTCCTCAGACCTAAGCTGCCTTCAAGTCATGTCTTGCAGCTGAACTTTATAATCCACGTCTGGACTTTATTTCCTGAAAAGGATAAAGTGCAACTCCGTTCCTAAGGGTGTGCTGCTCTTCCCCCCTCCTTATCTTTCTTCCTTTTTCCTTCTCTTTCCTCTCCTTCCAGAGATTGGGGCCCCCTCTCCCCAATTTCCTTTTTTAAGTCTCCTTTTTCTGTCGCCTTAGTCGTTTATTTCTCCTTTTAGTTGATTCTTCTTTTCCTTTTATCCATCCCTTAGGCTGTCTTGCCTCAACCCACCCTCCCTGCTGTACACTCTCCGGCGTGTCAGAACTGGGGCTGGAGCAGAGTCGACAACGGCCAACTGCCAGTCCTCGAGCGCCACGTGGAACATCGGCCTCGAGGGCAGCGCCAGCCCTGTGTCGGCTCCGCCCATGAAAAAAAGTCTCCCACGGGGTCCTTGCTCCGGCATAGTACCCAAATAGTGATGAATGGTGAAGATACACAGAAAGATCAACAATTACGGTAAGTACGTAATTTTCATTTCTGCCCCTTATTCCCCAGACTCCTAGCATTTAGTGTTACCACCCTCCAACCCTTGTTTCCGCACCCCCCTGCCTCTCTCCCCTTATGTTCACTCACTTAGTAGTTGCCTTCCTCCTTACCGTGTTATCACGGGGGGTATGCCCATTTGGTTTCACATCACTAGGCACCACTGTCTGTCCTGCTACCCCCCCCAGTTTAAATGCTTCTCAATGCTTCCCTATCCTTGCTTTCAGTACATTGTTTCCTTCCTCATCTAGGTGCAGTCTATCTTTTGCATACAGACTGCTGTTCTCCCAGGTTCCCACCCACCCTCCTACCAGCCCATACCCCTTTTCACGACACCAGGTCCCCAGCCATTCGTTAAACTCTTCCTTTTCTTGCCATGCTTGCCCTGGGAACAGGAAATACCTCAGAGAAGGTGACAGATTTGCCTGCTCCCTCACACAGAGCTCCCAGTTCCTCAAACCTCCTCTTAACCTCCCCTACCGTCCCATCAGCCAGGTCATTTTCCCCAGGTGTATTATTAGATGAGCCTTTCCCTTCCCTGCTTGCATACCTTAGCAGTTGCCCCACCCTTTCCCGCCTTCATTCCTGGCATGACTTCCACCCAGATTCTACTGTACCGCCCCTTTGTTTCCCAACCTGACCCCTCTTAGTATCGACTCCCCCAACACCAAGACACCTCCCTTCTCCTCTCCTTCTTCCTTCTGTACAATGTTCCCTCCTATTGTCTCTGTTTCTCCGCTGTACTCAAACCTTTTTGCCCCAATTCACCTATTTCTCCTCCTCAGTTGTTTTGTTCTTTGTCCCCGTTGACTGTGCTTCCCTTCCTCCTTCCCTCTTTTGACTCCTTTGTTAGAGGTCTGCCCTCATCTGAGCTCACAGCATTACCAACTCCCTGTTCTCCTGCTCCTATTCTCCTTGCACGTTTGTCTCCCGTACCTGTGTCACACCACTATCCCCTTGTCCTTGCCTCCCCCCTGTTCGTCTTATCCCGACCATCTTTTTTCTTTTCCTGGATGTCTTTTGTGCTTTCCAGATTCCCTTCTCCTGACCTAATTTGCCCTTTCATCATCTTTGACACTTCCCCCATTAGCCTTGGTACTTCCTTCTGTAGCCTCCCCAGTCTTATACAGACTGGGCGCCCTGTCCTCCACAGGGTGTCCATGAATACTGCCCTTCCACAGTTATTACACCCCACGATCCTTCCTTCCCTGTGATTTCTGTTCCCCCCTTTCCCAGATTCCTTTGACCCCCTCTCCCCACCACTGACCCTCATTCCGTCGTGCTCCACTATATTGTCCCCTTCCCAGACTGCCCCAAGCCATCGCCATTGCCCATTACCCCCTCCTATTCTTTGTTCCCTCTGCTCCATTCTCCATCTCGTGGTTCCTCTTTTTTTTTTTTATACTTACTATTTATGCCCCCTTCTCACTGCTCCAGGAACCTCTCTTCAGGGATCCCAAGGTCGTGCGAGCTCCCGTAGTCCCGCCCCGGGTACCTCCATTCCGGGTACCAGCTGCCTGCCCCCATCCTGCCATGGTTTACCCCCTGGGCGGGGAGGAGAGGGTCTCCCCTTACCCTCTCTCACACCTCAAGTATGCGTCGGGAGGTCAGCTGGCCCCATCTCAAGAACCCGGTTATGGGTTTTCTCGGGACGACCGGGTCCCGTCTACCAGAACCTGGAACAGGGTATTTCCAGTTTTCTGGTGATCCCAGCCCACAGGACGTGTGCATGCAAGGGCGGCCAAGGATCGACGCATGTCAGGACGTGCTTAGTGCTCCAGCTCCCGGCAGACGTCCTCCCTCCCTTGTATGCTGTCTCGCTGCACCTCCACCTGTGGTCACCCAGGTGGCAGTATATAACCAGGACCCTCATCACCCACCGGAGAAAGAGAGCAGCCCATGGGCGCTCAATCCTTCTCCCCAGCCCCAGTCCGTTCCGAACCCGGTCGCTGATGCCATGCTGCAGTCTCTCATTGTCATGCCTGCTACCGGGTTTCTTCTATCTTGACCCTGTCTGTTGGCAGCACTATTTCCCAGCTCCTCAAGTACCTCCCTCATAGCCTTCAAGCCCAACCCCCAGTGTCTTTTCTGTATTTAAGAAAGGCTGGTGTGGGCGCTTTTATATTCCAACCACCGAACCTAACACAGTGCTCAGCCAGCAGTTGTAAACTACAAATTTAAGCTAAAAAAAAGCACCAAAACTTACAAAATGTCTCAGAGATAAATAAGTTCTCAGAAACAACTCGCTTCTTATTCCAAGTTTCCAAGAGGATAATCACCAGATTACAGGATTCAGGCAAGGTCATTCATTCGGTGCACCCTATGTACAAGCCGAAACAAATGCCTTTTCAGAAGCACCGCTTTTTGTGGGAAAGCGGGGCAGCAATCCAGATACCAGCCACAGCAACAACAAAGAAGTGGCTATGATCGTAAGGGTTCCTCGCAAGGCACAACAGGCTCCGGTTCTAGGGCCGCCAAACCAGCCCAGACCAGTCTTCCCCCTCCCACCACAGCGTGACTCCTTGCTGAACCCTCCTCCTTCCGTAGGCTTGGCGGAGGAGGCGGTTGGAGGTCACTTTTCTCTTTATGGCCAGGGTTGGTGAAAGGTCACCTCCAACCAATGGGTTCTACAAATGATAGACAGAGGGCAGTCGATTGAATTCCTGCAGATGCCACCGGATAGGCCACCACTTCCTTCCCGTAGTTCCCCGGCTCACACAGAGCTAATTCAGGAGGAAATTCAGGCTCTTCTGGTCAAGGGAGCAAAAGAGCCAGTGCTGGCCTCCCAGCAGGGAACAGGTTTTTATTCATATTTTTTCCTAGTGCCCAAGAAGATGAGGGACCTCGCCCCATCTTGGACCTCAGCGACCTCAATCAGTTTGTCAGTACAAATGTTTCCAGATGGTCACCCTGCAGGCCTTAAGGCCATGCTACACCAGGGAGATTGGCTGGCATCACTGGATATGCAGGGCGCCTATCTACACATTCTAATAGCCAAGTCTCACAGGAGGTTCCTCAGGTTCTAGTTTCAGGGAGGCACTTACCAATTCAAGGCATTGTCCTTGCCTATCATCAGCCCCAGGGTCTTTACCAAGTGTCTGACGGTGGTCACAGCAGTCCTTTGGAGTAAGGAAGGGCCTCTATGTTTTCCCATACTTGGACGATTGGCTCCTAGCGGCCCCGTCCAGGCAGCAGCTGCGGCATACACTAGAAGACACCTCTTCTCTCTTCGGAGAACTAGGGATCACCATAAACCAGGCCTAGCAGAGCACCAGAGACAGGCATGGAGGACCCGGCAATGGGTATGGGTGTGGCACCCCTGAACCCACCCTCGCCTACTGGGGATAGGGCCATTTTCCTTCTTGTTCCTCCCCATGGCGCGGACGTGCAGTGGCGTCAGTGAGCAGATGGGATGTTCCGGCCCCCTCCCGCAGATGCCCGCCGACACCAGACCCCCATTGGTTGTCCCCATGTATTGTTGCGCCTCCTAGCCGCCACCACCAGGAGGGATCTCCAAGAATCCACACCAGGAGAGAGCAGTCCTCCAGATGCTCAATCCTCTCCTCCCATACGACCCCGGCTGTCCGAGCTCGCTCCCGAACCCGGGTTGCCCAGTGTGGTGGCGAGGTGTTTTTGTGTGTGTGTGTGTGGTCAAAAATCCCATTTGCAATTTATAATGGTCTACCACTAGAGGTCAGCACTGTTCATTTTTCCTTTTCTATTGAAGTACTCCTCTGTCACTCAACATCTCTGTTCTCACCCAGGTGGTCTCGAGTTGTGGCTTGCTAGTATTAAGGAGTCACTAAGGCACCTGCACCTGGCGGCCCATCTCATAGCCCCCAACCCCAGCTTCTTTCCCCAGCCATGGCTCATATGGCCAGTGCTAGTACAATAATGTCTACACTAATATTACAAAGTACATATTTATAGGCTGCATCGAGACCTTAGGGTCGCTAGGCTTCCCTAGGTGATAGCCCCCTCATGTAACATTTCTCCCCAGCTAAAGACCTTGTATCATACAGGAACAGTTACTTATTGGCAAAACCATACCATATTACTACCAAAAATCTTGACCTCCCAGATACAAAACTTCTCTGCTCTTTTATTAGCCTCCACTACCTTTTTGTCCCACCCATACCAGAACATTACGGTGCCCCCTATAGCCCTTCCAACAGCTAAGTTACGCCATACTGTTTACAGCCAGAATCATAACCTTTAGATTAAAGTCTGTAATATTACTATTATTGCTTTGTTCTGGGAATTTAGAATTGAACCCTGGCCCCACAATACCTCTTAATGCACCCTCAGAGCTGCAACAACTGAAAGGCTTGAAGTTCCTTTATGTCAATGTCTGCAGCATGCTCAGGAAACTGGATGCCCTACAAGCCTGGGCATGTCAAACTACACCAGCTGGTACTGGTCCTCACGAAACCTGGCTGAAGAATCCACGACAAACAACGAGATCACTATCCCGAGTTATGTTTATTGGGCAGACCAGTCTACCAGAGGAGGGGAGTTGCAGTTCACGTCGGGATAAATACACAGTCTCCATGACTAGTTCAGCCTCCAAAACAAACAAGTATGAATGCCTAATGGTTAACTCTCTATCCACCAGCGAGACATTGTGTATCATGTGCTGTTATAGACCTCCCTCAGGGATCTAGAACTTCTGCCTCATCTCCACAACCTGATGGATACGTACCTGCATGAATTCCTCATCCTATGAGATATCAACCTTGACTGGTACAGTCACAAATCTTCACTCCTAAAAGAACTGTGTGATTTGCTAGGTCTGAACCCATTACCCCAATGCCAAAAACCCTCAAATAGAGCCTGCTTGACCTGATTCTTTCCAACAAGCCTCACAAAGTCTCGCATGATGAAGTATTCCATAAGGATCTCAGTGACCACTGTATCATTGCATTTGTGAGGGGCTTCTTCAAAGCAAATACATTGCCTAGATTCATACTAAAAAGAAATCTCTGCAAACGTAACCCTGTCAACTTCCAGGCAGGCTTGAGTCTCATAAATTGGCAGAAATTCTACCTGGCACCCACGGTCGTGGAAGCCTATAACCACTTCTATAGCAGTTTGTTCAAAAGTCATAAACACACATGCCCTTTAGTTAGGATAAGAATACGGAAAAGGACCTGCCCTGGTTCACTAGAGACTTAAAACTAGCATTGCAAGTTAGAGATGAGCTTTGGGTAAGGGCATGTAAATCCAAGCTTGCACCCAACTGGGCAGCAAGAAATAATAACAAATTTATTTATAAAATGCAATATCAATAAATATCAAAGCGCTGTACAATATTCTAAAAACAAACAATTCACAAATAAATAGGACAATTAAAAATTAGTTGCACAAAACTTGTAAGGCTGCAAAAACGGAGTATTTCCAGAATACACTGAGCTCATCCAAATGCAATACCTCCAAGTTGTGGCAAACACTCCATAACATCAAAGGCCATAGCACCTCTCCATCTTATCCTTCAAAAATAGTTTCCCATGGGGCCACTGTCACAGACAAGAGCCTTATACTAAGGGCCTTAAATGACCATTTTGCTACTGCCGGATTAGCTTTTGACACTTCCCCAGTGAGCAACTTCCTTTCTGCACCCACCGCTGATGGATCAGACCAAATAGCTCATCGGACACCCAGCATGGGAGCACGTTCCACTTCAACCTTATGTCTTACAAACAAGTAGAGGATCTACTGATCTCCCTGGACACAAAAAAAAGCACAGGTGCTGATGGAGTCGAACCCCTATTCCTGAAACTAGACTTTTGCTATCTAACAGCACTGATCACACACCTCTTCAATAAGTCGCTTGCCCGGGGGAATTTCCCACACCCTGGAACATCGCCCATATTATACCCCCCTTTAAATCAGGGTACACCTGTGACCTTAATAACTATTGCTTCATATCCCTCCTTCCCATCTTATCCAAACTTCTAGAAAAATTGGTTAATTCACAGCTCAGAGAACACCTGGAATCTTCAGATCTCCTCAACCCTTTACAGTCAGGCTTCTGTACACACCATAGCACAGTCTCGGCACTAGCAAAAGTTACCAATGACTGGCAAACCGCCCTTGACAACAAACAATACGTATGCGCAGTTTTCTTAGATCTTAGTAAGGCATCTGGCACTGTTGACTATGATATACTCCTGAACAATCTAAATAACCTTGGACTAGACCTACTGCCATGCGCTGGTTTTCCACTTACCTTTCAAACAGGCAACAACAAATTAAAGCACAGTCTCTCCCTCTTAAACCTCTGACCAGGAGTACCCCAGGGCTCCGTACTTGGGCCCTTATTGTTTCTAATCTGCATTAACATCAGTGCAGATGTCACCAACGCTAACATACATCTGTTCACTGATGATACCTGCATTTATGCATCTGACCTTTTCCCTTGCTATGCCTGTGCTTATCTACAAGATGACTTCAGCCAGCTCCAGCTAAACTTAGTCCATCTCAAACTGTTATTAAATGCAAAAGATGCAGGTCATGCTCTCCCCCGCACTCAAGCAGCCAAAGCCCCTCTCCTGCCACTCCCATGAAATAATAACCTTGCTAAATGAACCACTCAAAATGGTGGATACGTTCAAATATCTAGGTTTCTGGATAGACCACCAGCTCTCCTTCACAGTACACTTAGAAGAGCTCGGCTCAAAACTAAAAAAGAGACTGGGCTTTTTCTTTAGAAATAAATGCCTACTTATGCATGATGCCAGGAAAAAACTGGTACAAACCACATTCATCCCTCTCCTCGATTATGCTGACCTTATATATTGCCATAGTACACTTTCTGCTCTTAAAAGACAGATGTGCTCTATCGTAGGGCCATAAGGTTCATAACGAACGCCCCAGCCAGAACCCACCACTGCACGCTCTATGCACAAATTGGCTGGTCATTGCTTTCCAACAGAAGACTAAAAAATGTTCTGCTGTGGACCTACTGAGCCATCATGGGCAAAGTCCCTCATTAACATTACTGACCTATTTAACCAGTCCTCCAATGCCTATTCACTGAGGAGGCATTCCTGCCTTCAGTTGGAGACACCTGTGGTCGCTTCACATCATGGTGAAGCCACTATCCGACATTCCCTCCCTTCACTATGGAATAACTTTCAGCGCTCATTTAAGCTAGTCTCTACCATCTGTATACGGTCCTTCAAATCTCTCGTAGACAAAGCTATCCAAGAAAATGCAACCATCACTCCTAACCCTGCCTCTATCCATCTTCTTCACCTCCTCTCCTTAACTCAGCCCCTTTTTCCCTTCTAAAACCTTCTTTCCTAAAACCCTAGCCTTGTCTACCAAATATGTAACTGACTTTATTTGTAATGTACTGCTACCTATGTTGTTCTCCTCTGAATGTTGCACTTATCATACAATGCTCTCTGTGTAGTTAGTACAACTCTGTAAACCTATTTGTTGTAAACTGTCAGTCTGTATAATCCTCTGTCCAGGACTTCCTTGAAAATGAGCTTGCTCAATGGAGCTTCTCCTAAAGAAATAAAAATAAATCAAAGAAAATAAAAAAATATGCGAGTGCCCCAGTGGAATCTGTGTGTCCAATGATACCAGCACTCGGATAACCTGGAAGAAATGGTCGTAGTCTCCTCTCCGGCTTGCAAGGTTCTGCAGTGGTGGCAGGACCATCTCAATCTGTTGCGAGGAGTCTCATTTCTTATCCCGTCTCCCGAGCAAGTCCTGACTATGGGCACAGGATGGGGTGCTCATCTGCACTGTCTTGGGTCACAGGGATCCTGGTTCCCACTGGAGGTCACTCTCCACATAAATGTGCTCAAGATGAGAGCGGTCCTGTATGCCCTCCAGGCCTTTCAGAACCACCTGTCCCTCTGCTTACCTGCTGGTTCAGTCGGATGACAACATCAGTGTGGTGTACTACATCAACGCAGAGGAAACACTCTTACCCACTGTACCAGGAGGCAATGTGAGTCTGGTACTGGGCTCTGGATCCGCGGCCTCAAGTTGTCAGCCGTCCATGTCCCAGGAGACCAAAGCGTCTTAGCAGACAGTGAAGCTGATTCCAGTCTGGAAACATGAATGAGAAGTGCTGTCCTTGGTGGCGAGGATCTGTTCGAGAGGTGAGGGCCTGAACTGGACCTTTCTGCATTCCCACTCAGCGCAAAACTGCAACTCTTTCTGCCTCACTAGATCCAGGGCCTGGAGGTTTCTGGTGAGACCTATTATTCCTCTCCTGGAAAGGGAGGTTCCACTATGCCTTCCTCCCATTTCCATGAATTCAGAGGGTGCTCCTCAAATTGCAGATGGAAGGGGCCTTTCTCATACTGGTAGCGCCTTTCTGGCCTTGGCAAATCTGGTTTCCCTTTTTACAACAGCTGGCGGTGGAACCTCCAGTCTCTCTCTCTCTCTCCCGCTCTGCCAGGACCTGCTGACACAGACTCAGGGGACCCTGGTCCATCCAGATCTCAGGTCCCTTCAGCTACATGCTTGGCTGTCGAGGACATAGCCATAGCCTGTTTTGGGGTTTCTCAAAGGGTAGCTGATGTCCTGGTGGCTGCCAGGAAACCCTCCACCAGAGCCACATACTCTGTGAAGTAGAAACGCTTTGCAATTTTGACCTCCACATGCCACTTAGACCCTTTCTCCTGTCCGGTGAACCAGGTTTTGGAATTCCTGTTGTCCCTATCTGACTCTGGGCTTAAATACGCATCCATTAAGGTGCACATGTCTGCCATCTCTGTCTTCCATGTGCCAGTGGACGGTCCCCAAGTTAGAGGTGACTCATATGTTTTTGAGGGGCATTCTTTACCTGAAGACCCCTATTCGTAATCCTGTCCCACCTTGGGACTTGAATTTTGTGTTTGAGAAGCTGACCCTGCCTCCTTTTGAACTGGCCATATTCTGCGAGCTACACTTTCTGTCATGGAAAGCGTTATTTTTAGTTGCCATTACTTCTGCTCAAAGAATTTCAGAGCTACAGGCTGGTCACACACGACAGGTGTCTTTGTGGAAAATTAAATAAGGCTGGTCACACATGACAGGGTCTCTTTGTGTATTAATCCTACGTTTCTTCCTAAGGTGGTGTCTGAGTTTACCTTAAATCAGTCCACCCACCTGCCTGGTTATTACCCAGAGAATGCCAATCCAGGGGAATCATTGCTCCATACTTTGCATGTGCATAGAATTCTGCATTACTATACACACTGCTCGAAGGACTGCAGAAAGTCCAAGCAATCATTTGTTTCTTTTGCCCCTGGGAAAGAGGGTGTCCCAGTCTCAAAATGGTGTTTGTCCAAATGGTTGGCCAACTGTATTACCTTTTGTTATTGGAGTTACAGTAAGGAACTTCCTGGGACTGTTAAGGGCCATTCAGCTAGAGGTATGGTCACTTCTGTTGCCTGTTTCAGCAGCTGAGATCTGTGCTCTGGCCACTTGGGAGTTCTGTTTACACCTTCACCAAACAATACAGTTTGAACATTGCCTCCAGAAGGAGGGCAGACTTTGGCCAAACTGTGCTTTAAGGCCTTCTTTCTTAGGCCTCTGGCCTCCTGCCACACAGACTGTCCTTGCTCTCAATACTGCTTGGGACTTGTTTCATTGGTGTGACCTGATGAAAGAGATACTCCCAATGATTATAATGCAGTTACGTAAGAACTTTACGGTAACAGTAGATCTTTGAGGGAATCTCTCATCAGGTCATGCTGTCCCACCCTCCACTCCCACCTTGGGATTGTCGTCTGTTCCAGACTGGTTGATAGTGTTCCAGCCTTATATAGGGCTAGTCTCTCTCTCTCTCTCTCTTTCTTTGTTTCCTTGGTTCCCCAGAGATAGCGGGGGGGGGGGGCAAACGTCTCCAGTGGAAAAGAACTGAGGAGGTAGTGGGGCCACCTGCACCTGTACAGAGCTGATGACGTCGGCATGGGCAGCCTTAATAGACTGCTACAGAAAAAGGCTTCCGTGGGATCCTTGCGCCTGATGGCTAAGTTCCATAGGTGTGACCTGATGAGAGATTCCCTCAAAGATTTACTGTTATGGTAAGTTCTTGCTTAACTGCACTTTATTCTTGAACTTCATCTTTATAGTGCAGTACTGTATAATATATAATTTCCTTCCAAGTGATTGTAAGGTATCAGACTGCCATGGAGGACTTAAAAACGTACGTGTCAATGAGTTCCCTTTATTGCACATGTATATTACTACTGCTGATGAATTGTACTGATATGATGCTTCACACCTTGGCTACTGTGCTGTTTTCTGTGTTTTAAAATGCAACATTTTTTTTCTCAAAGCCACAGTGCAACGAAACTGGACAAAAAATTGACCTCACCTTTTTCATTATTATAGAGAATAATGCATGGGTTAGTGCATTATGCAAATTTAATGCACACCTTAGGTGTGGGAGGCCACATAAACCGAAGAGCAAAGCTCGGGGATGTATAAAACCTCCCACACTGAGGGTGTGCATTAAATTCAAGTATACACACTACCCCATGGTTTACTTTTTATAAATGCTGGTGAGCAATTTATTTATAGCCTGACTTTCTGTGACCATGTGTCTCTCTTATACACACACGCCGCACACAGTGTGTCTCTTCAATCCTGCTCACTCTTCAGAATGAGCATTTTGTTATTTCTATTTGTTTATTTAACTTACTGTTAGGGATGCGATTGCACTTAAGTAGCACTGTAGACTGTCAGCCATGGTCCTGTTCCTGCGTAGCACTTACTGTCACTGACGAGACCTAAGAGCAGGATCAACCAGATAAAGCTGCCTTTAAACTTTATAAGCAGGATCAACCACACAGAGAATAATGAAAAGGAGAGGAGTCGTGTTGCAGCAGCTCCGCAATAACGGATAGACGGAGATGCCACGTTTGCAGAACTGTTCAGCCTACCCACACAAAGCATGAGAGCCAGTGAAGTAGCGCTCTAGGTTTTGACAGACAGAGCGTGTGAATGCCATAATACAATAACCAGCCAGTTATTCCGGTGAATATAAACTGGCAGAGCCCTTTGAAAAAGTTGCTCATCAGTTACTATAAAATAATTCCAAGCAACTTTCACTTTTACTTGGTGGCAGGATTTTCTACTTCATCCAGCATTTGAGTATTTTATGAATGTTCTAATTTAGTTTTTTTCTCAAGAAAAAAGATGGCTGCCACATCTAATGGAGACTTATTGTAAACCTGTTAAGGGTTAGGATAAAAAAAATAACCTATGGTGGGCAGCATAAAGGTAGCTAGAAGAGCAGGTTTGATAAGTATGCTAATATTTATTAATTGTAGCTAAAGGTAGCTTTTTTGGGGGGGGGGACCTTTTCCATTGCACTGCTCCTTTAAAACTGATTTTATAAAAATTAAGAGCCACCGATCGGAACTGATGATGTCACTGTTAGAGCTCCTACGATAGCACAGTAGGGAGTTACATACTGAGCTGGTTTTAAAGAGACAGAAAACAAAAAAATGAGAAAGATGTGCACAGAGAGTACAGGAGTGAGTAAATATGAATGGGGAATGGAGCAGTGCGTCTCTTCTGTTAAAGACTTTGCTGGAGCAGTTCATTAAAAGGTTGTGGATCTGCAGGTGTTTGGGGCTACATTTAAGGTAATTGTTTCTGTTCACAGGTTTTGGAAGATGCCTTGTGTACAAAAATGCAAAGTGCACCTTGAAACGCTACACTAACCAGACATTTGATAAAGTGATGGGGCCAATGTTGGACGAGAATAACTCGCAAAACCCATTTACGCCATGAGATTTTAGATGCTGACGGTATCTGCTCCTCAGGTAAAACCAAGCCCTCATATTTAACTACTTGAAAGAATGAAATATATATATGCTTGTTATTTAAATGTTTTCACCAGGAATGCATACTGATTTTTTTATTTAGTTATTTGTAAATTGGTAACTGGGAATGGCACACTGAACCAAGGCTTGTTTGCAGGTGTGACCTGGGGAAGGGAACGGGAGATAAAATAAAACGTATACAGTATCAACGCTCGGTACAGATAAAGTGCAGTCAAAGTACAATACAAGTGTAAGTGCAAATAAAAGCAGCATATAAAAACAGCAAGGCACAATGAGCAGCAGTAATGTACCAACAGAGAGACCAGCAGAGGGAACGATGGCACAGAAGTAGGAAGGTAAGGGAGCCTGATACGAGCTGAGGTAGAACCCACGAGGAGGCCAAACATCATGGAAAGTAGGAGCTCCCAACAGGGGAGGGAGAGGAGTGACAGGAGCAAATGGGGGTAGGAAGAAGTTTTAGGTGGTAGCGGGGGGAGAGGGAGCAGGTTCCAGATAGAGGGAAGGAGACAGGAGAAGACAGACTGCCCAGGAGAGGAGTAAGGATGGAGAATGGAGGAGGTGCAAGGATCCCTGGAACGGAGAGAGTATGAGGTAGAGGGAATGGGAGAAAGGAGTGATGATAGGTAAGAGGGAAGGGACCTGAATCAGTATTTGGAGATGAAGGAGGCACATTGAAACTGGAGACGTAAAAGTACAGGGAGTATGTATAGGAAGGAATAGAGGGGTCTGTGGCAAGTTTGGGGGGGAGTTGGTAGCATAGCAACAAAAGGTATTACCGAGGGTGTTTGGTTTGGCAAGGGAGGAGGAGGGGGCAGTGGTATGGACCACATCTTTCTAGTTGAAGACGGGGAGCACCATTTTGGTAACAAGCTCCTGATGAACCTGCAGAGACAAACCATCTTTGTTGTGGTACAAGGCACCGAATTTGGGGTGGAGCTTGGCGTGGATGGCATCAATGTGGGCAGAGAAGTCAAGTTTAGTATCTAGCCACACCCCAAGGTACTTGAAGGATGGAACTGCTTTGAGGGGGGGTGCCATCCAAGGTGGAGAAGACTGGGAGGAGGGAGAGCCTGGCCAGATTCTGGCTCGTGTCACAGGTCATGTTTTTTTAGTGTTGACTCAGAGTTGGAGTTGAATCAGCGTAGGACACTTATAAGTCTTCCTGGAGCAAGCTTTCCACGGGTACCATTGAGGGACCAGAGGTGAAGATGACTGTGTCATCTGCATACATGTGAATATGCAAGTTGGCACAGGCAGAGGGAGATCGTTTAGGAAAATGGAGAGCGATGGGACCCTGGGTGGAGTCCTGTGGGACCCCAGTCAGGATGGGTAATGGAGTGACAGGATACCTCCTACCTGTACCAACCGTTGACAGCCCATGAGGTAGGAACAGAATCATTCAACAGCGGGAGTTGGGAGGCCAGCAAAGCTCAGCTTATCCAGGAGGAGTGGATGGGCCACTGAATCAAAGGCTTTGGCCAGCTTGATGAATGTGGCCGCCATGATGTTCCCCTGATCAGTTGCAGAGGAGATGGAGTTAGTAACACGTAGCAGGGAGGAGACAGTAGAATGATGATTTTTGAAACCAGATGAAGGGATAGAGGAAGTTGGATGAGTAGAGGAAGTTGGCAAGCCTAGAGCTGACAAGATCTCACTTCGAGGGGGAGCTCTTGCAGCAGGTAATACCATTAGGACT
The DNA here is from genome assembly GCA_016271365.2 of Neoceratodus forsteri. Classification (NCBI taxonomy): domain Eukaryota; kingdom Metazoa; phylum Chordata; order Ceratodontiformes; family Ceratodontidae; genus Neoceratodus; species Neoceratodus forsteri. Next base: position 1,576,533,466 of record CM028131.1, read on the forward strand.
AAGGCCGCCAGGCATTAGGACCCCACGGAAAAATGTTCTAGCTAGCAGTCTATGGCGCTATCACAGTCTTTTTCCCACCATTGATCCACGGACATTGGATCTACTGATGCCATAGTTGCAGTCAACTGCCTCACACAGTATTTTTTTTCTCAAAAATATCCATTTCTTCAACACTTTTTCCAGTCACAGTTTAATGTCTTCATCATCTCAGCAGTGAAAATCAAAGTGTGTGTGTGGGAAGCAGATCCCAGAGAAAGATGCCCATTCTGCCTGCCTGATCTGCCTAGGCCCAGACCACCGGCCAGATGATTGCCTGCACTGCATAAAATTCAACAACAAGCCCAGGATTCGCTGTGCCAACACTTTAAATGGTCTACCTTCTCAAGCAGCAAGTAGCTGCCAGCAGAAGACCCCATCAGGACACAGTTCATCCTCTTCCACCAGGATTTCCCGCCCCCGGAGGAGAGATCGGAGGAAACACCACCACCAGGAGAAGGAGAGGGCCAGATCAGAGTCCCACCCAGTTGCCTCACCAGGCGTCTACTACTTCCGCCTCTGGTGAGAGGTCGGAATCTGTCCCCCAGGTACCAGAGCAGCTTCTGGGGACACTCAGAGAAGTTGACCGCCTCCACTCAGGCAAAGGTAGGAATCTTCCTCCACAGGACAGCTGTCCACCCTGATCCCCTTGGCCCACCGAACCCATAAACATGGGTCGACCCATGAGGGACAGGCATTGACTTCAGGCAGATCCACAGTGCCCACTGCCCATAAGCCTTCTGAGACATCCGATAAGCACAAGAAAAAGAACGAATCAGAGAATTGCTGGGAAGTCATCAGGCACCGGCTGCCTCCCCCAACAGAACACTGGCATAGTCTGCTTCCCAGATGACATGGCATTCCGACTTGACGTCGGACAAAGAGGCGCCCCCTACAAAAGAAAGGCCGTCAGCCCCGAAGGATCAGCCATTGGCCCTGGTGACCGATTCCCCAGATGAAGGGGTACCGGACACCCAACAGCCTCCATCTAAAGAGCCGGATGGTAGGCCGCCAGATACCAAGGATCTGACGCCTGATGTCTCCATGGATAAAGTGCCCGAGGACCGGACTCCTACACCTTTAGACCAGATGCCCGGGCCCTCCAGCACTTCTAATCAGATGCCCCCACCACCAGTCATTCCACTAGCTGAGGTGGGAGCACTTTTTAATGCATGGTGGAATACTGTCAAGGAGGATCTTCTCCATAGACCCAGGGATCCATCCCCAGTACACCCACCACCCAAGACCTCCTCCTGGTGGCCTTTACTACCGAAGGACGGCCATATGACAAAGAGGACAGACGGACGCCTGGGCCCAGTGGCCGCAAGAGGCATCCATCATCTGTCCCTTCATCCAGCGGATGCCCACCGTCGTCTTCAGGGGACGATGCATGGGACTCGTCTTCGGACTGTTCTTCAGAAGACGAGCTCCCCATTCCGTCTCCAAATCCGAGAGACTCACCGAGGTCACCTTCAGATGGACGATCCTTTTGGGACATCATGCACCATGTTCAGGCCTTTACCAATGGGACACCGAGGAATTAGACCCAGAAAGGTGCAGGCTGGCCAAATTCTTAGGAGCAACAGATCCCAAACCATTGGTCATCCTCCTTTGGTGGAAACTTTTCAAGATGTGACCAAGTCCACATGGAGACATCCGCCACTATGTCCACAATCTCTGTAAGGCCATAGACTGTACAAGACACCAAAAGGGAGCCTTTTCTGGCGAACACCCAAAGGCAGACTCGATGGTCCTGACAGCTGCCCATAGCAGGGCACAACAACCACACCACATGAGTGCCCAGCCACCGGACCCAGAATCTAAGAAACTAGACCAGATGGGGTGCAAGGTGTACTCCTCGGCAGCTTGCACCATTAAGTCACTCAACTTCCTGGCCCACATGGTCACCTACCAAAATTCCCTGTGGGCAAAGGCAATGGACCTGGCCAAAGCACAGCCAAATTCAGAGGGTAAGGCGGAACTCCTTGATGTGATTCTGTCTGGCATGGACGTGGAGAAGCATGTCCTCAGGATTATGACTCCACGGATACAGCAGCAAGAGCAGCAGCCACCGGCATTTGCATTCGGAGGCATGCTTAGCTAAGGGTTTTCGGCTTCCAACAGGATCTTCAGGATGCTATCCTGGATGCTCCTTTCCAAGGACCAGTACTGTTCGGTCAGGACACAGAAAAACTGATCACCAGTCTTCAAGACTCAGGTAAAGCTGTGTCTGAAGTCCACAGAATGTACGGGTCGGAGCCACAATCCACACACCGCCGTCCCTTTCTGAAAAATCAGGGACGGCAAGGAAGGCACCAGCCACAACACAAGGGAGGCTTCAAAAGAAAAGGACACCCTGTCCCTTCAGATGCCTAGGGCCCCAAAAACCCCAAGGCGCCAAGACCTCTCTTGTCTACACCCTCCAACACAGCATGACTCCCTACCAACCCCCCCCCCCCAACCACAGCATGTGCAGAGGGAGGCGGTAGGAGGGAGATTCTCCCTCTGCATATCTGGATGGTCCAGTATAACATCAGACCAATGGGTCCTCCAGATGGTGGAAAGGGGATACTCCCTAGAGTTCACCCAGTTTCCACCGGACAACCCACCCATCCCCTCCCACTGCTCACTCTCCAATGCACTCCTCATGAGGGCAGAGATACAGGCCCTACTGGACAAAAGAGCCATATAGGAGGTTCCCTTTGCTCAAAGGGGAAAGGGATTTTGTTTCCATTTCTTCCTCGTCCCGAAAAAGACGGGAGACCTCCGTCCCATTCTGGATCTGAGTCAGCTGAACACCTTTATCGAATACAAGCAGTTCAGAATGGTGACCCTGGCGAGCCTGTTACCAGTGCTCCACCAAAGAGACTGGCTTTGCTCACTAGACATGCAGGACGCCTACATGCACATCAAGATCCTGCTGTCCCACAGGAAGTACTTGCACTTCACCTTCCAAGGAGGACACTAGCAGTTCAGGGCACTGCCATTCGGCCTATCCTCAGCGTCAAGGGTTTTTATCAAGTGCCTGGCAGTGATAGCGGCAGCCCTCAGGAGATGGGGTCACTTTGTATACCCCTACCTGGATGACTGGCTTCTTACTGCACCAACAGAAGACCAATTGAACTGGACCTTGGAGGAGACATCCAGCCTATTCCAGAATTTGGGCATCACCCTAAACCTGCCCAAGTCACAACCATGGCCAGCTCAAAGGCTGCAATACATTGGAGCAGTCCTGGACACAGTCCAAGGGAGAGCTTTTCTTCCCACAGACAGGGCAGCAAGGCTAAGGGAATTCGCTCGCAGGGTACAAGACTCTGACTCTGTTCCAGCAAGAGTGGTTCTACAATTGTTGGGTCACATGGCACTAGCTATTGTGACAGTTCCACTCTCGCATCTGAACACTAGGATCCTACAATGGCACCTCAGGGTTCAGTGGGATCAAGGTGCGGACGAGCTGGAAGAACCCATTTGGATCTGCGGTGCAGTCGGACAGTCCATGACCTGGTGGCTCACCTCGGCCCATCTGAGCATAGGGGTTCCTTTTCAGCGACACAGTCCACTACAGACTATCACCACCAACTCATCAGGACTGAGATGGGGAGCACATCTTGCTTCGTATCAGACAAGGGGCTCCAGGAATTCAACAGAATGAGCTCTTCACATAAACATTTTGGCAATGAAAGCCATTCTGTATGCCCTTCAAGCTTTCCGAGGGGTACTCCTTCCCGGACTTCTACTGGTCCAGTCGGACAATACCCCAGTAGTCTTCCATCTTAACAAGCAAGGGGGTACACACTTGTATCCCCTATGCAAAGAGGCGATGAGAGTTTGGTCCTGGGCGGTGGATCACAAACTGGACATCACAGCTGTCCATGTTCCAGGAATCCACAACGTCCTCACAGGCAGCTTAAGTCACTCTCGATCTCAGAACCACAGGTGGGAACTACAGTAAGAAGTCCTACACTACCTCTTCAAAGGTGGGTCAGCCAGAACTGGACCTCTTTGCGTCCCCACAGCCAGACTGACCAATTTCTGCTCGTAGATCCAGGGCCTGGTGTTTTCTGGCAAGATGCATTGTCCCTCTCTTGGGTGGGGAGGTTTCTGTATGCTTTCCCTCCCTTCGCTCTGCTTCAGAGGGTCCTGCTCAAGTTGCAGGCAGAAGAAGCCAGGATGATACTGGTAGTGTCATTCTGACCTCGACAAATTTGGTTCCCAGTGTTGCAACAGCTGGCAATCGAACCACCAGTTCCCTTGCCCCTCTCCACTCACTTGCTCTCCCAAGAGCAAGGAATGTTAGTCCATCTGAACCTCCAGTCCTTGCACCTGCATGCTTGGCTCCTGTGGACTTAGCTAGGGATAGGTTTGGAGTATCCCTTAGAGTGGCAGAGGTACTTGTGGCAGCGAGAAAACCCTCTACCAGGATGATCTACACCTTGAAATAGAAGTGTTTCTGCTTATGGGCGATTCCTCGTTCTCTGGATTCCCTGGGTTGTCTGGTGGAATCTGTGCTGGAGGTATCTTCTCCACCTGTCGGACTTGGGTCTCAGTTACTCGTCCATAAAGATGCATCTCTGTGCTCTGTCAGCTTACCGTGCACCAATAAACAGGAAGACTCTGGCACAGCTGGACATCTGCAAGACCTTCCAGAAATATATGTTGCATGTGAAACCCCCAGGAGACCCAGTACCATCCTGGGATCGCCTGTTCATTTTAGAAAAGTTCACCTTGCCACCTTTTGAACCAGCCACAAGCTGTGTGCTCCGCCTTCTCTCTATGAAGGTGTTATTTCTAGTTGCCATTACTTCAGCTCGGAGGATTTCTAAGCTGCAGGCTCTGATGTGTAAAGAGCCTTATCTGGTTTTTCACAGGGACAGAGTACTCCTGCGTACAAACCCAGAATTTTTACCAAAGGTAGTGTCTGAGTTCACGTTGAACCCGGACATTCAACTACCAGTTTATTACCCAGAGTACTCGAACAACATGGAGGCATCGTTACATACTCTGGATGTACATAGAATTTTACATTACTGTCTGGCTAGGACTAGATCCGCCAAACAGACAGACCAGTTGTTTGTCTCCTTTACCCACAGGAAACTTGGAGCACCAATCACAAAACAAACCCTAACTAAGTGGCTTGTGCACTGCATCACTTTTTGCTACCAGCACCACAACAAACCCCTACCGGGACCGGTGAGGGGTCACTAACAGAGGGGCGGCGACATCTTTCTCTTCCCTTCGAAATGTATCTTCAGCGGACCTCTGTGCAGCCGCTACTTGGAGTTCAGTGCATACCTTTGTGAGGCATTACAGTCTGGGCATTGCTTACAGAAGGACAGCAGGGTTCAGCCTAGCAGTCCTTCAGGGACTTCTCTCTCCTAATTTCCCACAGTTTTTTATTGTCCTCCATCCTTCTGATCTAGGTCTCTCCTTTGGCATTGCTTGGGACTCAGTCCTAATGGTATTACCTGCTGCAAGAGCTCCCCCTCGAAGTGAAATAGTACAGTTACGTAAGAACTTACCATAACAGTAGATCTTCGAGAGGAGCTCTTGGAGCAGGTGGTTTTCCCACCCCCCTGCCCCCAGGGACAAACATTACATCTTCTCTTTGGGGATGGGAGATCCTTCTCGGTTCTCCCATCTGTATTTTCATTCGGGTCTCCAGTGGGAGAACTGGGGTGGCGCCGGGGGACCGCCCCCTTATACCACGTCTGACGTCGGGTGGAGCTGTCATCGGGGGCAGTCCCCCGCCATAGACTGCTAGCTAGAAAATTTTTCCCTGGGGCCCTAACGCCTGGGGGACTTAGTCCTAATGGTATTACCTGCTGCAAGAGCTCCTCTCAAAGATCTACTGTTATGGTAAGTTCTTACATAACTGTGCTTTTCTCTTGTAGCCTTGCAAGAGAGGGGGAGAAGGGAGCTAGATCGGAAGTTACCAGGAGAGTAGGGGCAAACAAATTGTTTAGTTGCCGTATTGGTCCTTGTAAGAACAGATCCAGAAGCAAATGGTTTACCTTTTATTAAACCAACAAAAATGTTACAAAAAGAACAAAGTACTTTAGCTTTCGGACCAACCAAGTCCTTCCTCAGAAGGAAGTACTCAGGGGAGTAGGGGGTCACCCCTTTGTGAAAAGGGACAACTTTGGCAGTCCCCCTGAGGAAGAGCATAGAGGGAGGAGGAGAGGTTGAGGAGGTGAGCGAGGGTAGAGTCAATGACAGGAGCTGAAAGGTGGAGGAGTTCAGGATCCAACCTGTCTGGTCTGGATTTGGACAGGTTTAGGGAGCAAAGGGTAAACAAGGTTTCCTGGGTAGTGGCAGGGAAGAATGGAAACATAGGGAGGGATGTAGTGGAGAGGAGGAGGAGCAGGGGAGAGAAATCAGTGGGGGGAGAGGGAGGACACAAGTAGTGAAGAACTTGAAGTGAGCTGCTACAGAGGACCAGTCAGAAACAGGTGAACCATTAACCATGAGGGCTGAAGCAGCGCACTGGCTAGAGTGGGTCAAAGAGAGTGAGTTACCTTGCAGAATTTGGCTGCGGAGCTAAGGTTGATCTTTGAGGATATCTCTTTCATCAGGCACACCTATGGAACTATAGCCACCAGGCAGTAGGATCACACAGAAATTTGTTACAAGCAGTCTGCTAGGGGCAGCCATGACAGCGTCCTACTTCGGCACTCCCATATAAATGTGGGTGGCCCCTTCCCTCTCAGTTCTTTTCCCGCCATCGACCATACTCGTCTGACTCTACACAGAGACGCCACCGCTATAGTTCACCGCTATTCAGTGTGTGTGTATTTCTCTCTCTTGAAACAGAGGGAGTTTTGCAGAATGGACACAGCCTTTGTACATGAATTTCTAAGCGCCCTATATAAGATGAGGTTGGGCAGGGAGTGGGATAATTTGTAGCTGGCCTAAACAGGATCATAAGACTTGCACTGGTCTGTGACTTTGTGGATAATTCAGTGTGGTGGGAAGATTTGACCCTGGCCTTTCTGAGGGGGTGGGCATGCTTGTCCCAGACAGAGGAAAATTTGGAATGGACTAGGGAAAGGGCCTCATCAGTATTGGGGCAGAGAGGATGGCTGACTAGTCTTCTGTAGCAAGGTTGCTCAGGAGAGCATTGATTTTAAGCAACCAGAGGGACCTAGACCAGATTGACTTAATTCATTCACTCTGGTAACAGCCTGTAGGTGGTAGGAGAAAACACCCCCCTTCACTCCAGTAAACATCTGTTGTTGACAGCAAATCACTCCACAGTTCCTCGGGGAAGCGTCTGTGGGCGTCTCCGTTTGGATATATATATTTTAGCCAGCCAATCAACTTTGGGCTTCTTTAAGTATTTCTAGTGGTACTTCACTACCTGCTTATCATGTATGGATAAATAATTTGGTGTTGATGATATGTTACATGTTTTCCCCCCAAAAAAGGGTTTACATTGCTTTTTTTTATTTTAAATAAAATCATTTTTTCAGCATTTCGACTAGTATATAAAAAATAGCTTAGAACTGATTGCATACCACCGTTAGAAAGGTAATTTTGTGCTGCACAACTTTGCGCTCACTTTATATTATAGCAGTTACAGTTTATGAAACATTCACATTTGTTTATGATATGGCGTGTATGGTTTTTATTTGAAAAAAATCATTTTGGGGGGGTATTTCAGCTAGTATAAAAAAATAACCAAATTGCTTAGAATTAATTGCATACCACCATTAGAAAGGTAATTTTGTACTGAACAACTTTGCCACTCATACTTTGTGTGTAGCAGTTGTGGTTAATGAGGTATTCGCATTTGTTTATGGTATGGTTAACTTTTGTCTGTCAAGCCTCGCAAAAGCACCTTGAATAAAAGGATAAAAATACATGTTTTGTATTAGAAAGCTTGCTTTTTAGTACAGAATTACTTTACTACCTGCTTATCACATATGAATACATAATTTGGTGTAGACATATTACTTGTTTCCCCATCCAAAAATGGTTTACGTTGCTTTTTTTATTTTAAAAAATCATTTTGGGGGGTATTTAGGCTAGTACAAAAAAAACAACGAATTCCTTAGAATTGATTGCATACCACCATTAAGAAGGTAATTTTGTGCTGAACAACTTTTGCCACCCATACTTTGTGTGTAGCACTTGCAATTCATGAACCATTCACATTTGTTTATGGTATGATGCGTATGGCTTCATGTTTGCTTAGAAAGGCCCAGGATGCAGTGCTAAGGGTATGGAGGGCAGAAGGTGTGGAACTCTTGGAGAGCTGCTGTGGAGTGGGTGAGTTTAGGGAGGAGGGAGGGCACTGACTTGACGCAGATTGTCATGCAGTGGTTGCTGAAGGCGTCCATTCTGCTACAGCGCAGTGGGGGTGGGAGGAGAAAACCCATTCCAGGTGGGTATGGTTAGAAGAGTGGGGATTCAGCCACATGAGTTCAGTATTGAGTTGGGAGAGATTAAGGGACTCAATCATGAGAGAGGTAGGATTGGAGGGCAGGGAGAAGTCAATTAATATTAAAGTCCCCAAGGAGGATGAGTTCACCTGAGGAGGAGTATGAGGTAATAGCAGAGAGAGAATCAAGTAAAGGTGCACCCCAAGCCTGGGACATTAGGAGTGAAGGTTGGCAGGGAGGGCTTGAGCCTCTGCTCTCCTTTTTGTTTTGGGGGCGGGCAGTTTGGCGCACCCACTTTAGTGGCAGCTCCTGGTGCTGTCGGGGTCTTTGACCTCCATCAGGCACCCTCCAGGCCAGCTGCAAGCATGTTTTGAACCAGTGGGTGGGCGGGAGAAAGGTGGAGGAAATGGCACACCGATGCACTGGATGATGGCCTTCACTGGTCTCTGCATTGTGCTGACCCCTGCCCCCAGCCAGTCATAGACACCCCCAACACACCACCTAAGGCTCCTACAGCCAGGCACAGACGCCTCCCCAGTACACTACACCAGTGAGGCTCCTCCAGCCAGGCACAGACCCCCAGCACACCACTGAGGGCTCCTTCTGCCAGGCACAGACCCCCAGACACCACTGAGGGGTCCATCTGCCAGGCACAGACCCCACCCAGAACACCACTGAGGATTCCTTCCAGCCAGGCACAGACCCCACCCAGAACACCACAGGGTTCCTCCAGCCAAGTCACATACCCCGCCTGAGCACACAACTGAGGGCCCTCTAGTCAGTCACAGACCCCCCAGCACAGCACTGAGGGCCTCTCCAGCCAGGCACAGACCCTCCCAGCACAGCACTGAGGGTCCCTACATCCAGGCACAGACACCCCAGCACAGCACTGAGGGCCCCTCCTGCGAATCACAGACCCCCCCCCAGCACACCACTGAGGTCCCCTCCAGCCAGTCACAGACCTCCCGCAGCACAACACTGAGGGTTTCTCCAGCCTGTCACAGATCCTACTAGTACAGCACAGAGGGCCCTCCAGCCAGGCACAGATCCCCAGCACATCACTGAGGGTTCCTTCAACCAGGCACAGACCTCCCAAGCACACCACTGTGGGTCCTCCAGCCAGTCACAACCCCCAGCTCAGCACTGAAGGCTCCTCCAGCCAGGCACAGCCCCCAGCATAGCACTGAGGGCCCTCCTGCCAGGCACAGACCCTCCCAGCACAGCACTGAGGGTCCCTTCAGCCAGTCACAAACCCCCAGCACAGCACTGAAGGCCCCTCCAGCCAGGCACAGACCCCCGTATAGCACTAGAGGACCCTCCAGCCAGGCACAGACCTCCCCATAGCACTGAGGGACCCCTACAGCCAGTCACAGACATCCCTAGCACAGCACTGAGGGCCCCTACAGCCAGGCACAGACCTTCCCAGCACACTACTTAGGGCCCTCTAGCCATTCACAGCCCCCCATCACACCACGGAGGGCCCCTCCAGCCAGTCATAAACCCCCAGCACAGAACTGAAGACCCCTCCAGCCAGGCACTGAGGGCCCTGCCAGCCAGTCACAGAACCCCAACAGAGCACTGAGGGCCCCTCCAGCCAGTCATAGCCCCCAGCACACCATACATTGCCCCCTCCAGCTGGGCACAGACTCCTCCTCCAGCACACACCACACAGGGCCCCTCCAGCCAGGCACAGACTTCCCAGCACAGCAGAGAGGGCCCCTCCAGCCAGTCACAAACCTCCCAGAACACCACTGAGGGCCTCTTCAGCCCGTCAGACCTCCCAGCACAGCAGTGAGGGCCCTTCAGGCCAGTCACAGACCTCCCAGCACAGCATTGAGGGCCCCTCTAGACAGTCACAGACCCTCCCAGCACTGCACTGAGGTACCCTCCAGCCAGGTACAGAGCCCATCAGCACATCACTGAGGGCCCCTCCAGCTAGGCACAGACCACCCAGCATAGCACTGCGGGCCCTCCCAGCACACCAGTGAGGACCCCTCTAGCCAGTCACAGGCCCCCCCGTCCAGCATAGCACTAAGGGCGTCTCCAGCCAGGCACAAACCCTCCCAGTACAGAACTGAGGGCCCTACAGCCAGGCACAGACCCCTCAGCACAGCACTGAGGGCTCCTTCAGCCAAGCACAGACCCCCCCAGCACACACCACTGATGGCCCCTCCAGCCGGTCACACCCCCCAAACACAGCACTGAAGGCCCTCCAGCCAGGCACAGACCCCCAAGCATAGCACTGAGTGCCCTTCCAGCTAGTCATCCCAGCACAGTGCTGAGGGCCCCTACAGCCAGGCAAAGACCCCAAGTTCACCACTGCGGGCCCCTCTCCTAACCAGCCCCCACAGAACACCACTGAGGGCCTCCAGCCAGTCACAATCCATGCGCCCCCAGCACAGCACTGAAGGCCCCTCCAGCCAGTCACAGACCCCCTAGCACAGCACTGAGGGCCTCTCCAGCCAGCCAACCAAGGCCCCCACCACCAGCAGCACTGAGGGCCCCTTCAGCCAGTCACTGACCCCCCATCACAGCACTGAGAGCCCCTCCCACCAATCATAGACCTCCGCAGCACAACACAGCACTGAGGGCCCCTCCATCCAGTCAAAGACCTTCCCCCAGCACAGCCCTAAGGGCCCCTCCAGCCAGGCACAGACCCCCAACACAGCACTGAGGGACCCTCCAGCCAGTCACAGACCCCCCCAGCACAGCACTGGTTGCCCCTCTCCCAGTCAGACAGATCTCCCCAGCACAGCATTGAGGGCCCCTCCAGCTATTTACAGACCCTTGAAATTTGACAAAGCCCACCAGGTGAAACGTCCGTTACGTTTTGTTGTTCTGTGCAAAGGTGCCTTATGGGTTCCTGCAATAAACTGCTGCATCTTTGAAAACTAAAATTTGAGTGTGGACAGCAGTTTTATTGAGAGCTTAGCGAGTTCAGTGGCGCTTTTTTCTGCTCAAGTGTTTGGATTGCCACAGGAATCGCAACTGTAGCAGAGCAGCTCTGATTTCCATTACTATTTATAGACCCCCCAGCACAGCACTGAGGGCCTCTCCAGCCAGGCACAGACCCCCCAGCACAGCACTGAGGGCCCCCCCAGCACAGCACAGCACTGAGGGCCCCTCCAGCCAGGCACAGAACCCCAAAACACCACTGAGGACCCCTCAGTCAGTCACAGACGACCCCCGACACAGTACTAAGGGCTTCTCCAGTCAGCACAGACCCCTCAGCACAGCACTGAGGGCCCCTCCAGCCAGGCACAGACCTCCCAGCACAGCACTGAGGGCCTCTAACCAGGCACAGACCTCTCCAGCACAGCACTGAGGCCCCTCCAGCCAGGCACAGACCTCCCCAACACAGCACTGAGGACCCTTCCAGCCAGGCACTGACCTACCAAAACCCCACTGAAGGCCCCTCCAGCCACTCATAGACCAACCCAACACAGCACTGAGGGCCCCTCCATCCTAGCACAGACCCCCAGCACACAACAGAGGGCCCTTTCAGCCAGTCACAGACCTCCCAGCACCTCACTGTGGGCCCCTCCTACCAGTCAGACCTCCCAGCACAGCACTTCAGGTCTCTCCTGCCAGTCACAGACCCCACCAAGCACAGCATTGAGGGCCCCTATGGCCAGGCACAGACCTCCCTGGCACACCACTGAGGGCCCTCTAGCCAGTCACAGCCCCCAGAACACCACAGCACTGAGGGTCCCTACGGCCAGGCACAGACCCCCAATAACAGGACTGAGGGCCCCTCCAGCCCGTCACAGACCCCCAACACAGTACTAAGGGGCTTCTCCAGTCAGGCACAGACCCTCCCAGCACAGCACTGACGGCCCTTCCAGTCAGTCACAGATCTCCCAGCACAGCACTGTGGTCCCCTCCAGCCAGTCACAGACCCCCTCAGCACAGCACTTAGGGCCTATCCAACCAGGCACAGACCCCCCAGCACAGTACTGAGGGCCCCTCCAGCCAGGCACAGACCCCCCAGCACAGCACTGAGGATCCTTCCAGCCAGCCACAGACTCCCCAAAACACCACCGAGGGCCCCTCCAGCCAGTCATAGACCAACCCAACACAGGACTGAGTGCTTCTCCATCAAGGCACAGACCCCAAGGACAGCACTGAGGCCCCTCTGGCCAGGCACAGACCTCCCCAGCACACCACTGAGGGCCCCTCCAGCCAGTCACAGACCTCTCAGCACAACAGTGAGGGCCCCTCCAGCCAGGCACAGGCCCCCCTGCACACCACAGAATGCCCCTCCAGCCAAGCATCCTAGCTTGCCTGCTGCTCCTCAGAGCCGAGAAGGACCTCCTTGGGGATAAGCTGGCAGATTGGTGGCAGTCAGGAGAAGAAGCTCCTCCACAGGCCAGAGAGAGCCACCAACAGAGCATGCTGTGGGATGTTGTTCAAAGTTGGAGACCTGTGGAGGCTCCTCCGTGCCAGTGTGGGGGGACTGGCAGGCAGAGGGAGGCACTGTTAGCCCGTAGAGGAGCCTGTGGGCATGACTGGAGGACGAAAATAGGGACAAAAAATCTATGGTGGTTTTAGTGAAGCATCTGTACTAAAGTTTTAAGTTGCTTGTGCTAATTACTGACATGGGGCAATCTCTGTAGCTGCCCCCAAGAAGCGCTAAGGCTTATAGAAAACACTCTAGTGTCCTCCTGGCACTTTCCGCCCATCCTACTCCCTAACGCCAAATCCCTCCCCTGACAAGGCCCCACCAGGCTGCTATCTGCCTATTTCTAAATGCACTTCTACAATCCTATGTGTTACCCTAACCCTACCCCTATACTACTTATTCCCAACCTCACCTCACCCTCTCCCTGTTCCTCTGCGTTCTATTTCCTTTCAACCAATGGTTATTGTTCTTTGATTGCACTACTGTAATTAGTATATTGTACATTTTATCGATTTTAATTTTACTGTTTGTGATCTCTTTTGCTTCATGTTTGTATCTGTTGTCTTGTCTTGTGTTATCCTCGACTTGGAACCTTTGTAAATGAATTCCATAGCTCAAAGGTATTAATCCGAGACTGAAATAAATAAATAAAGTAGTGTTTCATGATTTCATTTTCGTAAAAAAAATGCAGTTCTTACTGAACTAATTTTACTTGTTTCTCTTTTTTTTGTTTCCAGGTGAAAAAGTGGAAAACAAGCAGGTGTTGGTGAACAAATCCATGCCCACCGTTACCCAGACTCCCCTAGAAGGACCTCCCAACCTCAGCAGCCACAGTACAGAGATGTGCCCATCACGTAGTTGTGATGAATTGTCCTGTGAAATATATATGACTATCAGAAGAGAATTGTCTTCAGTTGGAAAAAAAAAGTGCTAGAACCCCCACCCCACTGATTCTTTGGGAATTACACAATTATGGCAAATGAAATTCCATATTATAATGCATTTAGTGCTGACCAATTCCATTTAATATGGTGCAGCTTCTGAAGTGCATTACCTTGTGCCTTAAATTCATAGCATCTCACATATGAGTACCTTGGAGGCCAGCTGTGGATTATAAATTGCAGGTGCTGATTCGAGTCAATCGCTTTCTTTGATTAACTTTTATATAATAACTGGGCAGCGTTTTTTTCCCATAGGGAGACCCAGTTATAACAGCGGACTGCGTGCGGGTTTCCTAAGCTCCCATGCGCATGTTCTCTGAATCACCACACCAGAATCACCGCTCTCTACTCTGCCGCCAGCAGCACTCGGCAGTAAGTAAATAAAAAGAACTAGCCAGTCGCTTCTCGTCCTTAAGTTTACCAGTCCTTCCACAGGTGCTCCTTAACTGAACATTTAAAAAAAAAAAAAAAAAAGAAAGGGAACAAAAAAAAACGCAAGTTTTCAGCAACAGAGGATGGTGGACCTCGGTTCATCCCAACCAGACCACAGCTGCAACACCGATGTATTTTTATTTTATATAATTGCTGTGGTGAGAAAATGCTCCCCAGCAATTATATAAAATAAAATATGGGGATGGTGTGTAATCGATTTTACACACCCCTCTGTTGTGGGATGCATTTCATGTAGCACCCATAACTCAGGTGTGTGTAAAGATCTCAGTCTTACTTGAGAGGGCTCTTGCAGTAGGTAGTTATGTTTTCAGTAATTGTGTATTTTGTGCATATGGATTGTCTAACGTCAGACAAGAACAAGTCAAGCCTTCATGTGGCGCAACTACCGCAGACAAGGATTCGCGATTCTCTTGCCTCTTCTGCCTAGGCCTGGAGCATAGGGTCGAGGACTGAGACCTGTGCCAGTTTCAGTCTGGCCACACACAAGTGCCACCAGCAGGCTCTCGAGGCTCACCTCCTGAAGCAATGAATGGCCACTGTGGAGAAGAGCACCAAAACTTTGCAGTGCTTCATCCTCACCATCCGAATCCAGGCATAAAGGAGCGGCACGGGACCAAGACAGGTCCCTTCTGCGCCTGAGGCTGCCTGTGGGCCCCTCGGGCAAGTGTCGACCACTCTTCCTCCCGGAAGTTGGCCATGCGGCCCAGCCTGCCCTGCCTAAGGAGCAGTCCCTTGGGCCTCCCATACCACTAGTCTTAGTGACACTGTGGGCACTTTGGCGGGCAGCTTGGCTGTGCTTAGACCCATTTCCTTAGTCGGGTCTGTCGCGCGAAAGGGACTGATAAGCCACTTGTTGGGCCTCTGACGACCGCCCAGCTCAGGCTGTTCCGCCAGGCTCTGGAGATTCCGGAGTCCTCCCAGCTTCGACTGATAAGTCGGGCATTGGCTTGTCCAACGCCTGTACAGTCACCACGCTGATAAGTCGGCGTTGGCTACGCCGATGCCCATGCGATCAACCAGATGTCGGGGTCCGTGATGGCCTCAGCGATTCCCAGTTGCCGAACCGTTCTCAGCCTCCTCTGGAGGGTTCTCACATACAGACCTCCTCCTCCTAGCCACTGGAAGTGGTTCCTCCTCCCTCCCTTATTCCAAGAGGGAAGGAGGATAAGGAACCTCCGGCAGGCGATTTACCTAGTTCGCCTCCGGACTTGGGCTTAGGAGCTGGCAATCCTGATGGAACCCAGCCACACACTCCCCCATCAGAGACTCCATTGCCTCCGCCTCCTGCAGGCCCGACGTCCGACACACTTGTTCGGATTCGGACCAGGATTTTGACTCAGACTCTTCCTCAGGCTTAAGGGTTTCAAACCTCACCCATTGTGGAACTTCAGCCAGAGGAATCCCCAAGTCTCCCCGGAGGATCCTTCATTCGCAGACTTGCTTTGTAAATAGCAGAAGTCTATGACTGGAAAACGAATGCCCAGGATCCAAAACGACAAAGGTTAGCAGAACACCTGGACATGCAGGAGGCAGCTCCTCCTCTTACCCCTTCCCCTTGGCTGGAACTGCGTGAGGACCTGGCATCCACCATATGGATCATGCCTCCTCAATCCCGGTGGTGACCGAGAAGGCGAGACCGCACTTACCGGACGCCAGAGGGCAAAGATCACCTAGGTGCCCACCCAAAGGCAGACTCAGTGATTATTGCATCGGCCCATGATCGGTCTTCCAAGCCCTGATACATGAGCACCTCACCTCCCGACAAGGAGTCGTGGCAGCTAGAACAATTTGGAAGAAAATTTTACTCTTCCTCCACATTGGCCATGAGGGCACTGAATTACGTAGGCCACATGCTGATCTATCAAAAATCACTGTTCGCCCAGTCTTGAACCGGTTATAGAGGCTCTACCGGACTTGGATTCAAAGACCATCTTGGCGGACTCCATCCGATCCGCCAAAGTGGCTTGCAGGCATTCCCTCAAGGCCACATGTGATGCTGTGGACTCCTCAGCAAGGGGGGCTGCTACGGCTGTTAGCCTCTGATGTTTCTCATGGCTGAGGGTGTCAGGTCTAGCTCAAGACGTCCAAACGGCCATCCAGGACGCCCCTTTCAGAGGTTCGGTCCTGTTTGGAGGAGACACACAGGTCATCATTACTGACCTGCAAGACAAGGGCCAAACTCTCAGATCAGTACTTACTATGTACCGACCCAAGTTCCAAGCTAAACCTTTTTCGTTGACTAGGAAAAAGGCTGACAAAACAGCAGCAGACGGTCAGACATCAGCCCAAACGTTGGGCTCAGTCAGCCACAGCCACCCCTCTTCGTAACTCACTGTACATTTCTTTGATTTCTGCACAAAAAGTAGGTATCTCTTGGTAAATTAGGTCAAGTTTTTCCTTCTTCACTTTGTTTTTTGGTTGTTTCCGCTGAGATTTAAACAAGCCCCATTTAAGATCTGCAGAGTCACGGTTATCTGATGTGACCGAGGCCTCCGATTCGGTTCCATCAGCTGTCTCCTCCATCGTGCTGTGTTTAGTTACTAAATTCAATCTCTCCAATTCTCTACACTTTCCTCTGGTTTTGTAATGCAAAATCTATTTAAGAAATATGCAGGATTACAGCCGAAGCATATTTTTTTTTTAGCTCGGGGTAGACGCAGTTCTCTTTCTAGGCAGCCATTACTTGGGGGGGTGGAACCGGAAGTCTCAAGCAGCCACTGTTTTAACAAAAGAGCTGCAGAGCTCTTCTCCTTTTGGTATAGTCAGGTAAAGAGAGAGAGAGACCCTACCGATGCGGACCCGACACAGTTCCCAACAGGCTGGACAACCTTGAGCCCGAGGGCCTTCCCGGTCCTTCTCCAAAGAAGACCCCTGAGCGACTGCTGCCTCGACAGCCCTCGAAGGCCCGTTCCCAGTCTGATGACCATCGTCGGCAGCCGTCGTCTGTCCCGATCTCAGCCCAGGAGCCGATCCAACTCTTCCAGGCTGGCCCGATCCCGCTCCTGGCGCGGTCCCCAGGCGGCGTCAGTCGACTCTTCGTCGTCTGTACCCACAGCCGTCGCCGGTCCTCAGACGACGTGGGTCCGTAGCTACCGGCGCTTGAGCGGGGAGAGTTCTAGGCCCAGTAGCAGGTCGTCTTCTCCTTTTCTGCTTCCTCATCCCTCTCAGGGGTTGAGGGTTCCCCAGGGAGAAGGACCAGCCCGACCTTTATGGATGTCTGAGGCACATCCAGGCCTCCAATGAATGGGAGAGCGAAGGACCTGGATCCGGAATGCCGTTGACTGGCCCCGTTACCTGAGGCAAAAGGAGCCCAAGCCTCTAGTGGTGTCTCCCTTAGTGGACACCTTCCAAGATCTCACCAGAATAACTTGGAAGCATCCAACCTCCGTCCTGGCTGTTACGAAGAAGTCAGATAGGCTGTATAGAGCCCCGAGAGATGGCCTTTCCCGGCGGAACCCCCTCAGTCAGACTCATCGGTCATTATGGCTGCATCATGACAAGTCTAAGCAGCCTAAGCACCTAAGCTGCCAGCCTCCTGACCCAGAATCCCGCTACTTGGACCAGGTGGGCAAGAAGGTCTACTCTGCCTCAACCTGCTCCATCAGATCCCTTAACTTCCTCATGCATATGGTCCAGTACCAGAATGCGTTGTGGGAGAGAGGCAGGAGCTAGCCAATGCCTTGCCAGACTCCACAAAAGACAGAGCTTCTGGACATATTAAAATCGGGCTCGGATGTTAACGCATGTTCTCTGTGCCTTGTACAACGCCTGCGAATCTGACGGCCAGGCGTCAGCGTCAGTGTCTATCCTCCGATGCCATGCCTGGTTGAGAGTCTGAGGTTTTCACCAGGATTTGCAGTCCAGAATCCAGGACCTCCCATTCCAGGTTCCGTCCTTTTTGGGCAGGAGACAGAGTCCCTTCTCTCAATCTCCAGAAGTCTGACCAAATCTGTCTGGTCTGTCAGGCAAATGTACAGAGGGACCAAGCCGCACAAGACAACGTCCTTTTCACAAGCCCTCAGGTGCTGAAGCCCGTGAAACCAACAGGGCCAGAGAGGTGGCTTCAAAGGAAAGCTGTCAACCAGCAGCCTGGGCGCCCTTTCGAGCCTCAAGTCCTTCCAAAGCGCCTCTGCCCACCCCTGGCTCCACCCAATGACTCCTCCCGACCCCCTTCTCCGGAGGAGGTTCCAGGAGGTGGTGAGGGTCGATTCTCCTTCATCTGAAGGGTTGGAGCTCAATTACAGCGGACGAGTGGGTCCTAGACATTATAAGGAGGGGACATACGCTGGAGTTCACCGAGATCCCCCCCAGACACTCCACCAAGGTCCTCAAGATATCCTTCTTCACACATACTGCTTATAGAAGGAGAGATTCAGGCCCTCTTGCGAAAAAGGGCAATAGAACCAGTTCCTCTGCAGCAGCAGGGAAAGGGATTTTACTCCGACTTTTTCCTAGTTCCAAAAAAGATGCAGGATCTTCAGCCCATCCTGGACCTCACTCCTTAAACAACTTTATAGAGTACCGATGGTTCAGGATGGTGACCCTTCCAGGTCTTATTCCTCTGCTGCACCAGGGAGACTGGCTCTGCTCCCTAGACATGTAAGATGCGTACACGCACATCGGGGTCTTTCCCCCTCACAGGAAGTACCTGAGGCTCCACTTCCAGGGGGTGCATTATCAGTTTCGGGTTCTTCTGTTCGGCCTCTCCTCCGCTCCTCAAGTCTTCACCAAATGTTTGTCAGTTATAGCTTCCTTGGCTCTAGGCGCCGGGGCATCACATCTTCCCTTACCTCGACGATTGGCTGCTTGTGGCCCCGTCAAGGACTCTCCTACTTCAGGCTCTCTAAGACACCTATACTCTGTTCCGAGAGGTGGGGATCACCCTGAACCTTCCAAAGTCTTCCGCGGAGCCCAGCCAAAAACTCGTCTTCATAGGGGCGGTCCTGGACTCAGGCCAAGGCATGGCTTTTCTACCTCCAGACAGGGGCGATCGACTGCAGAGATAGCGAATCAGTCCTAGTAACCTCTCAGGTCCAGGCCAGGACCTTCCTCAAACTTCTGGAACACATGGCGGTGGCCATCCCTGTCACTCCTTTGGCCCGCCTCACTGAGAATCCCACAGTGGATGCTCAGGGTGCAGTGGATCAATGCTCGGACAGAGCTAGACCACCTGGTCAGAGTGGCAGAGCCAGTCAAGAGGACAGTACTTTGGTGGCTGGACCCTCTCAATCTAGAGAAAGGGTTCCTTTCCGTCCAGAACCCCAAATCAGACCGTAACGACAGATGCATCAGATTTGGGATGGAGGCGCACTAGGGGCCTGCCAAACGCATGAGGATCTGGACCCCAGAGCAGCGCGATTTCCACATCAATGTCCTGGAGATGCGAGCAGTCCTCAATGCGCTACATGCCTTCAAGTGGACCTTGTCCCAGGCTCTCTCATAGGTCAGATGGACATATGGCAGTCGTCTTTTACATCAACAAGCAAGGGAACACTCTCCTACCCCTATGCAGGAAGGCGATGAGAGTCTGGTACTGGCGCTGGAGTCACATCTCTCTGTCCACAGTGCATGTTCCAGGCATCCTAAACAACTTGGCAGACAACCTAAGCAGGTCTCAGTCCAAGGCTCATGAGTGGGAGTTGCTACAGTCAGTAGCGGACCAGCTCTCCGACACATGGGGTCGTCCAGAGCTGGACCTCTTTGAGTCCCCACGCAATGTCAAACTGCCAGCTTTTTGCTTGCGAGAGCTCGCGCCTGGTGCTTTCTGGCCAGACACATTGTCCCTTTGTTGGGCAGGGAGGTTTCTTTATGCCTTCCCTCCCTTCCCTCTCATTCAGAGGGTACTGTTGAAGATGCAGGCCGAGAGGGCTCGGATGATTCTAATCGCCCCTTTGTGGCCTCGACAGATTTGGTTCCCACTACTTCAGTGGTTGTCCTCGGAACCTCCAATTCCGCTGCCCAGATGCTCGCAGTTGCTGTCCCAAGATTGAGACATGGTCCGTCAGATCTCAGGTCTTTGCACCTTCATGCTAGGCTCACAGATCATAGCAAAATCCAGGTATGGGCCTCCCAGGAGGTGGCAGGCGTCCTCGTCTCAGTGAGGAAGCCCTCTACCGCCTCCACTTATGCTATGAAGTGGAAGATTTTCTGCTTAAGGGCCGCCTTCTCACCGTCTGGACCCCTTACCTGTCCAGTGAACTCAACATTACAGTATCTCCTCTCCTTATACCAACAAGGCTCGAGTTACTCTTTGATACTGGTGCACACGTAGAGCCATTTTGCATATCATGTCCCTCTTGGGAGATAGAACTTTAGCCCAACTGGACATGGCCGCACCTTTACGGGTTATTTCTACATATGAGACCTCCCATTAGGGATCCTATCCCTCCCTGGGACCTCCTGTTTGTGTTGGAGCTCACTCTCCCCCTTTTGAACCAGCGGCTGATTGTGAACAGCGTTACTTTTCCTGGAAGGTTTGTTTTTAGTTGCTGTTACCTCGGCTTGAAGAGTTTCAAGCTCAGGCTCTGATGTAAAGAGCCTTATTTGGTTTTTCACAGAAAAAGTTTCCCTTCAAACAAATCCTCGTTCCTTCCCAAAGTGGTCTCGGAGTTTACCCTCAGCCAGTCAGTTGACCTTCCAGTTTTTTCCCTCTCTTTCCAATAGGGGAGAAGCTCTCCTTCACACACTGGATGTTCACAGGGCACTGAGATACTACCTCAAGCGCACAGCTACACACCATAAATCGGAGCAGCTGTTTGTGGTCTTCGCGCCACAACACTTGGGCAAATCGGTGTCTAAACAGACGATTTTTAAGTAGCTTGTTCACTACATAGTGTTTTGGTATGAGAAGCACAAAAAAACCTTCTGGGCCCGGTTAGGAGTCACTCCACCAGGGGAGTCTCGGCTTCCTTTACCACCTTGAAGAATGTCTCTATAAGACACATCTGTGCAGCAGCCACCTGGAATTCTGTGCACACTTTTGTGAAGCACTATAGCCTCGATATTGCATCCAGACACCGTGCCGGTTTTGGCTTGGCAGTCCTTCAGGGACTCCTGTCCTGACTTGCTGTGTTGTCAGCTTTATTCCGTCCTTCCTCCGGGGTTAGGCACCTCCTTGGTGTAGGACTGCTTGAGTTCAGTCCTATTGGTTATAACCTGCAAGGCTCCCACTTGAGTAAGATAGTACAGTTACGTAAGAACTTACCGTAACAGTAGATCCGAGAGGAGCTCTTGCAGCAGGCACTGCTTTCCTGCCCTCCATCCCCCGGGTGAGGTGTTCAGCACATCATCTACAGGCTTAGCTTCTTTCTCTTGTTAGGGCCCGTTCGTAGGTCTTGGCGGGGGAACTGGGGTGGAGCCGGGGTCCGCCCCATTGTGTACCGTGACCGACGTTGGGGTGGAGCCAGCGTCAGGGGGTGGTCCCTGCTGAGTACTTCTAGCTAAGATTTTTTCTGGTGGGTCCTAAGGCCTGCGGCGTTAGTCC
This sequence comes from Neoceratodus forsteri, assembly GCA_016271365.2. Classification (NCBI taxonomy): domain Eukaryota; kingdom Metazoa; phylum Chordata; order Ceratodontiformes; family Ceratodontidae; genus Neoceratodus; species Neoceratodus forsteri. The sequence goes on from CM028131.1 coordinate 1,576,555,162, forward strand.
AATGGTTATAGCCTGCTGCAAGAGCTCCCCTCGAAGATTTACTGTTACAGTAAGTTCTTGCGTAACTGTACTCTCATCATATACTGAATTTGAGAGAAGGACTTTGGAAATGCTTGACAGATTTAGGGGAAGAGGCTATGAGGAATTGGTCCTGGAAACAGTTTTGGAGAAAGTTAAGCAGACTAATAGAGCAACACTATTGACCCCCCAAAAAATAGCTGCTAGAGGAGATGTGATAACATATTCTACTGTGTATAATGATCTGGCAGGAAAGGTGGGTCATTTTTTTTTTTTCACTTTTCTTTCTGGCCCTCCAGCTCGGAACTCTGTCAGGCCACTGTTTTTGCTGACTCGCTCTACTGCCCTGTGTTCCCAGCCATCTTCAAGTTACGTCTCAGTTCCCTGGGTCAGGGGGCGGCAACCAGAGGAGACCGCGAGGGGCAGTGGTGGGGAACCAGTGTTCTACATATGCGGTGGCCTATCCGAGCTGATGGGGTATTTCTCTCCTTCTCCTCCTGTAGGTGCCTGGAGCTCCCTTCCCACCCCCCCATGCATGGTGCACATCTGGCGGCTGTGGTGCAGGGCAGCCTGCCTGCGTCAGCCATGCTCCCTTGCGTGCAGCTCTGACACTCTGTGGCACCCTGGTCTCCACCAGGGGTCACCAGAGTGCGGAAATCAAGCCCCTCCCGGGAGAGAGCAGCCTGGTGGGCCTTTTCGATCCATCTCCCTCCCTGCAGGCACCTGCCAGTTCGCTCCCGAACTCTGGTCATGCGTGGCGTGAGATGTGGCATCCAGTGCCTCAACCCTCAACGCCACCAGGCCGGCGTGAAAGGTGGGTAATTTGATCCACAAATACTGGCCACTCTAAAATACACAGACCCAATACTTGCAAGAGAACTAGGTAGGGCCCCAAGGGTCCCTTTTAAAAAAACAAGAAACCTAGGCGATATGTTGACATCTAGCTATTTTGTCCCTTGTAGGAACACACACCCATACAGGAACTGGCTACCTATTCAGCCAAAAGGCTTTTTTCATTGTGGCAATTGTACAGCTTGTAAATATGTTACTGTGGCAAACATATTTGAAAATCCCAGTACAGGTAGAAAAGTATATGTGAAATAATTTGTTTCTTGTGCCACTACTTTTGTCATATATGTGACCTGGTGCCCATGCAAGCAGCTGTTTGTGGGACGCACTGTGAGGCAACCTAAGGTGTGCATCAGAACCATCATATATGTGATGAATCTAATGCCCTGGATGTGCACTTTAAACATGCCCACAATCCAAACACCTCTGTATTGAAATTTAAGGGGTTAGATTTAGAGCATACCCCATCAATGGCGGGGGGTGATGAGAGTGAATCATCTGCTGCAACATGAAACAGGGTGGACTATGTCCTTGCATGCACAGAACAGCCATTGGTCTGAAATGAAGTTGACTACGTCCATACTTAAAATAGTAATAAAGTCAAAAGTGAAATTTGTGGTTTTACTCAAGTTAGCAATAAAGACTTTTGCTGATCCCAATCTCTTTAAAAGCTAAATATGTATTGCACTCTTATATGATATAAATATTTGAGTTATCTAATTGATATAAAAAAGTTGATTAATATAGGATTCTTCTTGTCAAAAGTAAAATTAGTGTGACAAATATGTAAATATATTGAACTGGCATTTGAATAATGAATCTGATGAACGTATACAATGTTGTTTTCTAGTCATGTTGGGTAATATTGTAATAGACAGACGCAGTGAATGGCTTGATTTCCCTGTTGTCCTTATTCTTGTCCTTTCGTCACCCCCATCCCTTCACATTGTCCCTGTTGTTCTCCCCCCCCCCCAAAGTCTGTATAATTGTTAAAAGTAAAATTATTATGGTAAAATTTGTAAATGTATTGTAATGACATTTGAATAATGAATGATATGAACCTGTATAGTGTTTTTTTCCAGTCATGTTGATGTTGGGTAATTTTGTAATAGACATACACAATGAATGGCTTGTTTTTCTCTGACCCTATCCTTGTCTTCTCATCAACCCCACCCATCCAATTGTATTGTACCTGTTTTTCCCTCCCTCTGTCCTTAAGCCTTAGTGAATTGTTGCTTAAACAGGTATATTGAATTAAATATACAAATGATGGGTGGATAAAATAAACAATGTACTTGAATACTTCACTCTAGCGAAGACCAATTGCTGGTGAAGCACTGAGAACAATTCTAGATGGTCAGAGACTGAAATAAACCAGTTTTTTATCTGCAGTAGTGCCTGGTATGTGCATAATTTTTGCTGAGTGTGGTTTCCTTGCTGTTTCCATTGAGATTTGGGCTAGCTGCCTCAGAACTGCACTACCTCATCTCTCAGAGCGCACTGTGTTTTGTTTTATACTCTGTTTTACTGAGACTTTATGCATGAGAATGTACCTCTACTACAGTGGTTTTCATATCCTCGAGAAGGAAAATAAACTGCCACAAGAGTTGCAACCACAACCTCAACCCGACCTCTAAAACCCTATTAGAGGATTATTTATTTATTTATTACTAGGATTACAAATACCTTTGAACTAAGGGTTCTTTTACAAAGGTTCGCGTCAGCAATGGGTGCAAGGAAAACAGTGGTAAGATACAATACAAGGTCAGGAGGTTAACATAGAAGTAAGCAGAGGTAAGATGCAATATAGGTCAGGAGGTTAACTTACTAGCAAAATACAGTACATGTGTATAGACTAGCACAGTAGCAAACCGTCAGTGGCAAATAATGCACAATTAACAATACGGGTGTATATATAGCAAGACACAGATACAAATGAAAACCATCCTGGGGTGACATAAGTGGAGCAAGGGTGGGGGATAAGAGGGAGGGGTGAGGAGAAAGGGGGTAGGCAGTCAAGGATTTGACGTTGTCGTAAGTGCAAGAACAGAAAGATAAGTGCTAGGTAGTCAGGGGTGGAGCAACAAGAGATAGGGTGATGGGGAGGGGAAGACAGGAGGAGAGGAGCGGGAGAGGGGGTGGAATGGTAGGTGGGAGGTGAGAGGGGTAGAATGGTAGGTGGGGGGTGGGAGAGAGACTGGGAGTAGCAGGGGATGGAGGGGTGGAGAGAAGTGGGGAGGAGAGAAGAGGAGGGAGAGGTGAAACAAAGCTGCAAGCCTAGGCAGAGCAGTCACAACTGCTAAGGTCAATAAGGTGCTGGCGGAGTTTACGTTTGAATGGGCCAAGCTTGTTTTCAGCTGCAATTTGAGGGGAAGGTTGTTTCGCAGCAGGTGGGCCCCTGGTGTGGAAAGCACGCTTCCTGGGCATGAAGTCTCCACCACTCATTCACACTAATGGGATCTCGCAGAGGCGCTAGGAACCAGCAGGAGCAAACCTTTTCAGGAGGGCTGGCACCAGAGGTGGAGCCATGAGCCTCTGCTCGTGCGGCAGCTAACTATATCGGCATCGACCCTCCAACCACCTCAGTTCCTTTTTCCTGCCGTCGAGTGCGCTTCATTGATGCGTCGCTCGCCTGCCAGAGTCAAACTTCAAACTAGCAGCATAGTTCTCAGTTTTATTATTTTGTAGTATTTCTCGAATAAGTACAGCTACATTAATTATTCTTTTAAAGAAAGAAGTCTCAGCCTACATTGACGGAATTGACCATGAGCGGGTCAGGTGGCGGTAGGGAGACTTTGTATGAAAGCTGTTCAGTCAACTGGGCTGGGTCCGGTCCGCTGCCCTTTCGGAGGCGGGTCTGACAGCAGACGGTCCAATGCCCAAGGGGCGGTCCCAGGAAGCATAAAAGAAAATGGTCGCATTCTCGACACCATTCGGCCCCTGAGCTCTTCTTCGACCCATAGGTCAAAAAGAGAAGGCATCACTCGAGGTCACCCTCTGATATGTCTGCGCGTCGATGGTCAGTCATTGGGGTCAGTTGCCGGTCTCCTCTTCCGGAATTGCCAGTTTCTGGTCACCAACCTCTTCGACATCGGAGCCCTTCCCCGCCTTCTGGTAGGGCTTCAGATGAGCAGTTTCATCAGTGGGCCACTCTGATGGAGCAGTGGGCTCAGAGGTTGGTCCAGCTGTCTGGCCCAGTCACTCAGGGGTCCTCGGACCCTTCAGGGGATCGGGTAGAGTGGTTGGGCCTTCCTAGTCACGTGGTGCCTTCTTCGGTGCCATCGACTCTGTGCTCAGGTGTTTCCCCCTCCCATGGCTGCAGTCCAGGGGACCACACTGATGCCTCTATCTCCTGGTATTCTTCCTTCTTTGTACTCAAATCCTAATTTTCGGGACCCTGGCTTGGTTTCGGACGCCCGTCGACTGGTTTGCTCAGTGTTGTCCTCTGCTGAGCGTGCCTGTTGGCGCCATCCTCGGTGCGTCCTCAGCACCATCATGACTTTTTCAGTGCCATTGAGTTTCTCAGCGTAGCTTGTGCCGTGTTCTTCTTCGGCGCAGTCAGCTTTGTCGGCGCCATGTTCTTCGGTGCTGAGGCCTGGGTTTTCTTCAGCCAGTCTTCAGGGCTTCTCCTCTCCGAATCCTTTTCCTTCTTCATTTCCTGCTGACTTTCATTCCTTTCCTGTCCATACAGTCCCCCCTGGACTGTCAGGAGATGATATTGAGCCTAACCCAGGCCTTAGGCTGGGTGATGATGTGGAAGGGACGGGATCTAATCCTGCTGCAGAGCCTGTGGTCAAGGACCTGTCATTTAAGTCTCTGTTGAAAAATCTGAATTCCACTCTTTCTCTCCAGACTATGGATATCGATCCTGGGAAGCTTTTAAGACTCCAATACCTTCATGTTCCGGACATCCCTATGGATTTAACTCCTCCGGTACAGCCTTCCTTTGAGACACTTTCTCAAATGGTATGGAATAATCCTGCTCTCATTCCTTCTGAGGCTAAGTCCATAGATAGGAAGTATGCTGCTCCCAAGGATCGACCTATTTTGGCCTCTCAAGCCTTTGCGGACCCTATTGTAGTCTTGGCAGAGGATTATAAGGTTGTCCTTCCTCAGACTGCTACAGCTCAACCTATAAACAAAGAATCTCGTAAGATAGATACTTTAGGTAAGAGAGTCTTTGCTGCATCCACCCTGGGTATGCGTATTGCCAGCTACCAGGGCTATTTCTCTCAATATGAGTATATTCTTTGGCATTCACTCAAACAAATAGTTGAAGCTCTACCAGAGTCTGACGCTAATTCAGAGCTTCTTCAGACCATAACTGGGTATGAGTCAGCAACCCAACAGGTTAAAGCAGCTATGGATGCTTTCGATACTGCCTCAGACTGGCGGCGGCATTTGTACCCACCATCATTCCTGGCTGCGCACTTCAGGGCTTCAATGAATGATGCCCAGCATCGAGTCATGGCGTTGCCCTTCGATGGTGTGTATCTCTTCAGTCCTCAAGTAGAACAGGCTCTAGAGGCCACACAAAAGACTAGGTCAGCCAGTAAATTGGCTCAACCTGCTCCCACCCCTTCTCGGGGTTGTTAATAAACGCCAGTTTCACAACCGTCAGTCCTTTCGAGGCAAAGGCAGAGGAGGTTTTAATAAAAATCAAACCCCTCAGCCTCAAAAGAAAATGCAACAGAAAGCGCAAGGACCCAAAGCGCCCAGTGCCGCCTTCTGAGTTTCTGGCCCAAGTCCCACCTCAGCTGCCAGAGGGGCATTACTTAGCGGTGGGAGGTCGTCTGACTTAATTCTACAACCAGTGGAAGTCCATAACATCGGACAAGTGGGTCCTCCGGATAATCCGCCAGGGATATTCCCTCAATTTTTCAGAGAACCCTCCAGATTGTCCCCCCAAATGGCAGCCAAAACTGTCAATACCTCAGTCAGAACTTCTCGCCTCCGAGATACAAGGCCTTCTGAACAACAGGGCAGTAGAAATAGTTCCCTGGATCAATGGAACACAGGGTTCTATTTCATTACTTTCTAGTTCCAAAAAAAACTGGGGGCATGCGCCCCATTTTGGACCTCAGAAAATTGAACAAATTTCTTCCTAAAGAGAAATTCAAAATGATATTGCTAGGAACCCTGTTACCTTTGCTTCATCAACACGACTGGTTAGCCTCCCTGGACATGCAGGATGCTTACCAACATATTCCTATTCACCCAAGGCATCATAAATACCTAAGGTTCGTGGCTTTGGGCCAGCATTATCAGTTCAGAGTCCTGCCCTTTGGGCTATCCTCGGCGCCGTGAGTTTTTACAGAGTGTTGTGCAATTCTCAAAGCGCATCTCAGAAAAATCGGAATACAAGTGTTCCCATATCTGGGCGACTGACTTCCAGCAAGCCCTTCCAGGCAAGGAACTTTCAACGCCGTAGCCATGGCCTCAGACTTTCTCACGTCCATGGGTGTCCTGCTAAATCTCAAAAAATCGCAGTTGCAGCCCTCCCAGAGGCTCCTTTTCATAGGAACTCTTCTGGACACCTCCTGTGCAAAAGCTTTTCTACCAGAGGACAGAAGGAGCGATATCCTACAAATATCCCAATACATCCGAGAGAACAGCGTGGTTCGAGCTATCTCGATGCAACGGATGCTAGGTCTCATGGCATCATCGGTGTTCACTGTACCCCTAGCACGCCTCCACATGAGAACCTCTCAATGGATGCTCAGTACTCAGTGGTCCCCAACCACTCACCCTCGGTCCTTTCTCATCAAGGTGACAAAACCTCTGAAGAAGTCATTCATCTGGTGGTCGCAAGAGGACAATCTTCTGGAAGGGTGTTACTTTGCTCCCCTGGATCATCAGATTTCCATTACCACGGACGCGTCCCTGATGGGGTGGGGAGCTCACTATCAGACTCTCCACACTCAAGGTACGTGGACTCAGGACGAGTTCCAGCTTCACATAAATGTCTTAGAAATGAGCCATCCTTTATGCAGTCCGGGCTTTGAAGGACATTCTCTGTCACAAGAACATTCTCCTTCAGACGGACAACAAAGCAGTGATGTATTACATCAACAAGAAGGGCGGTGCTCACTCTTACCCTTTATGCAGGGAAGCGATGAGAGTGTGGGAACGGTGTTTGGAGCACAAGGCTCTAATTCAAGCGGTCTACCTGCCGGGCGTGCAGAACTAACTGGCAGACCATCTCAGCAGAACAGAGATAGATCCTCACGAATGGTCCCTCGACTCAACTGTAGTTCAGTCACTATTCACAGAGTGGGGAACTCCAGACCTGGACCTTTTTGCATCCCCACTTAACACAAAACTGCCTCTCTTCTGCTACAGAAATCCAGGGCCTGGCATTTTCTGTCAGGATGCGTTCAGGCTGCAGTGGACAAAACGCTTTCTATACGCCTTTCTGCCTCTTCCTCTATTTTGGAGGGTACTTCTCAAGTTCGAGTCCCAGGGGGACAAAATGATCCTCATTGCTCCCTTCTGGCCTCGACAAATATGGTTTCCGTTACTCAACAGTATGTTGGAAACCCCTCGGAAAGCGCTTCCCCTTCAGATGAACTTCTGACTCAGGGGCCTGTGGTCCATCCCAATCTGAGATCGCTTCACCTTCACGCTTGGCTCCTGAAGAGATAGAAGTGAACAGGTTCAGTCTCTCACAGAGTTTCAGATATTCTTCTGGCTGCACTCAAGCCAGCCACTAGGAAAACTTACACAGCCAAATGGAAGCGTTTTTCGCTCTGGTGTGCAAAATTCTCTTTGAATCCTTTTTCCTGTCCAACCAATAAAGTTCTAGAGTACCTTTTAGACCTCTCAAATTCAGGTCTGCAATACTCTACAGTCAAGGTTCACCTTTGTGCCATTTCAACTTATCATGAGCCAGTACTTTCCTTGTCACTGGCTCAGTTACCTGTGGTTAAGAGGTTTCCTAAGGGAATTCTGCATACCAGACCTATCAGACGTCCAGTCGCAGCCTGGGACATTAATCTTGTGCTGGACATGCTCACTCGAAAGCCTTTCGAGCCTCTAGCTACCTGTGAGTTGAAATTTCTCACTTGGAAAATGGCCTTCTTGGTGGCCATTACCTCGGCCCGCAGGGTCTCTGAGATACATGCCTTGGTCACAGACCCTCCGTATACTGTATTTCATAAAGACAAAGTAGTTCTTAGGACCCATCCTAAGTTTCTCCCTAAGGTTGTTTCAAAATTCCATCTAAACCAACCTTTGGTCCTTCTTACTTACTTTTCGAACTTCCAAAATGAAGGAGAGCGTTCCCTTCATTCTTTGGACGTCAGAAGAGCTCTGCATTTCTATTTAGAGAGAACAAAAGAATTTCACTAAGCTCCACAACTGTTTTTGTCCTTCAGTGAGACCCAGTGGGTCAGGCTGTCACCATCGGATGCATTTCAGCATGGCTGGTGGCATGCCTTCACCGCTGTTATTCCATGGCACAGGTTAAGCTGGAGGGCAGGTGTACGCTCACCTCTAAAGAGCAGTCGTGGCATCCCTGGCGGAAATCTGCAACATGCCCATTGCAGATATTTGCAGTGCGGCTACTTGGAGCTCAGTGCATACTTTCGTCAAGCACTATGCCCTGGATGTCCATGCTAGATGACATATTTCATTTGGCAGAACCATCCTTAATGGACTTCTGTCCTGAATTTGTGGCTCTTGGTTTCTCTTGCGGCCCTCTCAGGGGATTATTAGCTCGGTACTCTCCCATTAGTGTGAATGAGTGGTGGAAACTTTATGTCCAGGAAGATATGGAAATTACGTACCTACCGTAATTCTTGATCTTCTTGGACGAAGTCTCCACCACTCATTCACACGCCCACCCACCATCCTCCGAGCTCACCTCTGTTGTTGGTCTTCACTCCCTCAGTCTTTAGGCTGTGAAGACTTCTTTCTTGACCCTTCTTATATGGGTCTTCCGGACTATCTTATGTCCTGTTTTTGTTAGACTATCCTTCTAGGTTAGTTACGCTGCACCTCCTCGGAAAAAAAGGTACTGAGGCTGTTGGAGGGTCGACGCTGAGATAGTCATTGCCGCACAAGCAGAGGCTTGTGGCGCCGCTCCTCAGGACTCCATCTCTGGCACTGGCCCTCCTGCAAAAGTTTGCTCAACTGGGTCCTAGCACCTCGGTAGATCCCATTAGTGTGAATGAGTGGTGGAGACTTCGTCCGAGAAGATGAAGAATTACGGTAGGTACGTAATTTCCATTTGAGCATGGCTGGTACGGCAGAATGGAACGATAAACATTGGTTTGAGGGAACTGCACGTAAAATGTGCAGTGACTGTGGGCAACATTAAGGCCTGAGTTGCAGGGGGTGTGAGGTTAAGACAAATTTTCTTAGCCAGTAGGCAGATCTGGTAGGCAAGTCTACTATTTAGATTGAGCCAGTTGGATTGCTTGTAGAGATCACAGGTATGCATATGCTTCCCTGCGCCAGTGAGAATTCTGCTGCATTTGTTAAGGGCTGTCTTGACCTGTTTTAGGGTGGTATCAACGGCAGCCCTGTAGAAGACAAGCCCATAATCAATGACAGGTAGGACTGAGGCAGTTATGGCTGCGCGCATTGCTTCTTTGTTAAGACAGCGATGGTGGCGGTAGAGGACCCCAGTTCTTGAGTCGACTGATTTTGAGATGTGTTGAACATGCGAGCTGAAAGACACCATGCAATCAAGGGTAATACCAAGGTATTTAAACTCCTGCACTTGCTCAAGTGGCTGTTCAAGTTCATTATGTATGGTGAAGTTTATGGATCTGTATTTGCTGTGAGAGCTATGGAACAGCATGGACTTTGCTTTTTTTTTTGTAATTCATCAGCAGCTTATGTTGGAGAAGCCAGGTTTAACTAGGCTAAAAGTTCGTCTGTAGCACCTTGAGGCGAGGCAGATGTCAGTATGGGAGGAAAAGAGGACTGCATCATCGGCATAGAATATTAAGTTATTATTGCAAACTGCAAGAAGAGTATTGATGAAAAGGCTGAAAAGTAGAGGGCCAAGGCTGAAACCCTGGGGTACACCAGAGCGGACAGGAAGGGCACTTGAGAGTCAATGATTTTGACTGCTTGCCGAGAGGTAGCTTTCAAACCATTTGGTTACATAATTAGATAGTCCAAGGGAAGAGAGTGAGTGAAGCAGGAGCTGGTGGTTCACGAGTGTCAAATGCCTTGTTCAAATCAATGAACACTGCACCCAGGTAGTGGCCAGTGTCAGTCGCCTATATGAATATGGCTGGTGAAGTCATATGTGACTGTGAATGTGAGAAGTTAGTAAGGAGGGCTGGGGGATACTGGGATGCATGGGAGAGGCATCAACAGTAGAAAACAGGAAGTTGTTATCCCTCTGTACAGACAGTTAGTGAGACCCCATCTGGAGTACTGCATGCAATTCTGGAGACCCCATCTCCGCAAAGACATAGACAGAGTGGAGGCTGTTCAGAGAAGGGCAACCAAAATGGTGCAGGGTCTGCACCAGAGGACATATGAGGAGAAACTAAAGCAGCTTAATATGTATACCCTTGAGGAAAGGAGGGAGAGAGAGAGAGGACATGATAAAAACTTTCAAGTGTCTCAAGGGAATTAACAAAGTACAAGAGGGTAGTATCTTTCAGAAGAAGAGATGTACAAGAACAAGGGGGCACAATTTGAAGATAGAGGGGGGACAGTTCACAGGTAATGTTAGAAAGTATTTTTTCACAGAGAGGGTTGTGGATGCATGGAACAACCTTCCTGAGGAGGTTGAGGAGTCAGGAACAGATGGAGAATTCAAGAATGCATGGGACAGGCATAAGGCAATTCTAGTGGGGGGTAGGAAGAAGTAAGCTGTTGATTAACTAGAATCTGCAGCTTATCCATCAGGTAGGGAAATGGGCAGACTAGGTGGGCCAAGCGGTCCTTATCTGCGGTGGTAGTACTATGGGCTTTTCTAAAGCCATGTTGTTGCGGGCAGAGTAAGTTATATTTGTTGAGGTGTTCAGACAGCTGGTCAGCTACAATTCGTTGCAACGCCTTGTAGAGTGGTGGGAGGATAGAGATAGGGCAGCAGTTGAGAGAGAGACCTGTCCCCACTTTTATGAACGGGTGTGACCACTGCTGATTTCAGAGCTGGGGAATTGTTTATGAGAGTGAGAGATTCAGATGTTTAGTGAGAGGTTGTAGGACAACATCAAGGGAGAGAGAGAAAGAGTTTGAGGTCAAGGGTATTGCTGCTGAAACTGGCTTTGCTTAGCACTTTAAGATATCTTTTAGGTTCAGACATGGATACCTCTTAAAGTAGAATGGGGGTATTACTGTGGAGATTGATTTTATTATTGAGTCAGTGCTGGGCAGAGTTGTCAAAGAAGTTGTGGGGGACACTGCTGAGTTCAGTGAATGCGAGATTAAAGGAGTCTGCTGTTTCTTTGGGGTCCTGTAAAGTGGAGCCGTTAACCTCAATCATAGTGGGGGAGGATTTGCTTGGTTTACCCATGAGGCTCTTGATGTTCTCCCAGGAGGATTTGCTATTTCTCCAGGAGTTAGTAAGTTCCTGGTTGTAGAAGACTTGCTTGGCTCTGCATATAGCTATTGTACACTGGTTCCTAGCCGCCTTATAGAGCTGCATATCGTGTGGTTTCCCTGAGTCCATGGCTCGGTGCCAGAGGTCATCTCTGTTTCGCATCATGGAGATGAGTTCAGGGGTTAATCCAGTGATTAGTGGTAGATTGAGTTTTGCATTTACATAGGTGGGCAAAACTGTTACAAACTTTGTTAAACTGGGCAATGAAGAAGTCAAGTGCTTGGTCGACACTGCTCAAGGAGTGTCCAGTCAACCGTTGACAGGGCAACAAGGAACTGTGGAAGCTTTCCTTTTCTTAAGATTTTTTTATAGGAGAAAGAGGACTTGGGTTTAGGTGCCTTGTTTGACCAGTGGCAAATAACTGGAGAGTGATCACTGAGGGCATCTGGGAGAATTTCCGTGTTAGTGATTCTGCTGGGATGAGGATTGTGGATTCTTGGAACTCAGCAAAGAGTCTTTTTATCTAAGTATACAAATTTGTCCTCCCACAGGCCCATTACCAACTTTGCATGACTGGGGGCCATAGAGGTCCCCATTACAGTTCCACATTTTTGTCTATAAAGTTGCTTAATCGAAAACAAAATTGTTTTTTACTAGAACAAACTCAAGGGCCTGTATTAGGAAGACGGTTGGTATTTCATCACCTTGATGTGGTTCACTTAAAAAGTGCTGTACTGCTTCTAATCCTCCATGATGTCTGATACAAGTATACAGACTTTTGACATCTGTGGTCAACCAGAGAAAGTCTTCCTCCCATGTCACACTCTGCATTTTATTCTGAATGTGCATGGTGTCTCTAGTATAAGATTTCAGGTTCTGAACAAATGGCTTAAGAAAAAAAAAACAATAAACTGGGGTAGATTTTGTCAGAGAACTTATCACTGAGATTATGGATCTCCGGGGATTGACCAAATCTTCATGGATCTTGGGGAGAATATATAATCTTAACCGTATCAATCTTCACCATTCATCACTGGTGGGTACTACACCGGAGGCGCTAGGACCCCTCAGGAAGCTTTGTAGCTTTAAAGGAAAACAGTCATTTGCAGGGGCTCCTGCCTGCAAACCTTACCCTCAGTTTAGCTTTTCAGGAAAAGCACCTTTTCTTGCACCGCAGTTGTTTAATTACGAAAATCCACTACCGGAAGCATGGCGGACGCAGGGCCAGCTCCATTAACTGTAAAGCTGCGGCACCGCACCTTTACAGTTAATGGAGTTGACCAGCGTCCGCCATACTTCCGGTAGCGGACTTTTGTAATTAGGGACAACTTTATGGAAGACAAGGCGCTTTTCTCTGAAAAGCTAGACGAGGGTAAGGTCTGCAGAGTAAGGGAGAACCTGCAAATGACTGTTTTCCTTTAAGGTTTCCTCCTAGGAGGAGGGGCCACATAGAGGACGCTGCTGCCCTTGAGGCCGACGCATTGCATGGCACTCACGGGTTGGCCAGTAACCGATGCTGGCCCCTCCAATACCTCAGTTCTGCTTTTCCCGCCAGCGAGGCTGCAGCAACTTCGTGGGACAGCAAGAAAATCATCTGAGTCACTCCCAGTTCTGCTGTTTCCACTCATTTGGTTAGAATACTCGACGCCACACTAGTTCGACTCCATGTTGGTATTGTCTTTTTTTATTTTTCTTAAAAAGTTCTCAGTTTGGCATCAAGTCTTTCCCTTCGCTTTTGTTAAGTTGTATGCAGTCGGATCATGTCGGTTCAGAGCAAAATGTTCAAAGGCAGGGACCTCCTATGCGTCTGTGCCCCACTGGAAGTCTGTTTTCCGTAATGGACCCGATGACCGATGCTTTACCTGCCTAGGGCCAAACCATGACATGGATCGCTATGACGCCTGTTTTGGTGTGGATTACCACTTCTTGAAGATCTATCTGCGTGGCAAGGTTGGGCCATGACCCCCAACCTTTGGTGGTCAAGCGTCACATGAGGGCTGCTAAAGCAAGGTCCTTGGGCCCATCCCCAGGTGTCCCCCACTGCTACGCACCGTGGAGCAGGCCTCCCTGGCTGAGGTCTCGCTGAGCCCGGATGCCTGGGCGAGCAGTCGGGAATGGTCAGCCCTTCTGGGAGGCCGGCCGTGGATTGCTTGCAACTGGGGAACGACCAACCCCAGTGTCAATGCCTCAGCTACACATGGGGCCTGCACGGTGGTTCCTCGAGGGCTTTGGGAATGCAGCCTCGGCTTCTGTCACCGATTCTGGTGTCGGGTAAGTGAGGCCAAACCCCGGCTGCTGCAGGGCCCCTCCCGGTGCCGGCTCGGTGCCGGTACGGGTAGAGTGGCCGGGGCTGCCTCTCTTGGGATCGCCGTGCTCTCTTCCTTGGATTCAGAGGATGATCAGGCTGATCTGGATTGGCAATCGAGCTCTCTGGAGTGACGGTTACTCCCTGGGATCTGCACGAGGTCTTCGTCTGTGAGTTTCGTTCATAGGGTTGAAACCGTACACACCACCACCATTTCCTCTGTAAGTGCCATGCTTGGTGCTGCTGTGGACTCGGCACTGTCTTGGGTGGTGGCGCGGCAGTGCCATGTCCGATGATGGTGTTATGGTCTGCATGCCACAGTCAGTGCTGCGCCTGGCAGCGCTGCAATCAATGTCGCTCGGTGTCGGATTTTCGATCCGGTGCCGTCCACAAAGTCCAGCGCCGCATTTGAGGTCAGCGCTGGCCAGTGATGATGTCGGGTGCCGCTTCAGACGCAGTGCCACTGTCGGTGCTGTGGTAGACGCCCTGTGCCACGGTCGCTGCCTCCTTGGGTGATGGCGCCACTTAGGGGCTGTCCCCATGGGGATGCCGGCTTTGGTGCCGAGTCAGTCTTCTGTGCCGACATGGAGTTCAAGGAGCATTCAGAGGCCGACCCTGTTGCTGGCTTCTCTGTCTCCTCCTCCCTGAGAGTGGTGGCCATTGTGGGACCTCTCTCGAGGGGCAGGTCTCAGTCCTCTGAGCCGGGGACCCTCTCAGCCTCCCTCTCTGCCCTGGTGACCTCTGTCACCCTGGGGTGGAGTCGGAGTGCTGGGCCGGGCACCCCCTCCCTATCTAGGGGTCGGAATCTTGCATGGGTGGTGGGGACAAGGGCCACCCTTGGTCTCCTCACCAGGGTCTTCTCCCCTAGGGCTCCCCCCTGCCAGCTTGAGGAGGTTTGAGCAACAGGTGGGGTCTCAACAGTGTACCCTTTTCATTTCAGAGGGGTCCCCCGCTTGGGCACAGCCCTAGCAGAGGGATTCTGGTCTCTCAGGACCATTCTGTTCAGCCTTCAACTCCTCATCAATCCCCCCCCCCCAACCTTCTCCCGGGTCTTTACGGTCCCTTGAGACCTCTCACTTGGGAGCAGTATAGGGCGATGGCGAGTGCTTTCCCCATCTGTTACAGGGCCATGGATGAGCTGGTGTTTGCATCTCCTCTGCTGCACTGTCATTTCCTATGCAGAGCCCTTCCACTTTGTCAGCTTCCTCCTCCGTAGAAGAGGACTCCACTTTGTACCAATCTTCTGATGTTGACATCACAGACTATCAGCAGTTCCTGGTGACAGTGATGGAGGAGCTCAATCCTTCCTAAACAACTCAATGCAATTCTGCACGTGTGACAATGGTTTTCCTTTGGGAGTACAGCTAGGATTCGATGGTGATCTCTCCATGACCTCTGCCTTTATGGGGAAGTCGCAGGTGTCTGGCAGTTCCTGCCTCCACTTCCCTGGTCCCTACAGGATCACCAGCACAGGTATTGCACTCCTCACAGTGTCCAGGGTCTTTGTCCCACCCCACATCAGGCTTTGAGTGGCTGGATACCCCTTCTGGATGTCTGCGCCTAACAAGAGACTGTCCTCCAGACGCAGACTCTGCAGAGTTCGATCGCTGGGGCAGAAGAGTTTTTACCTCTGTGCGTCTCTTGCTGTCCATAGCTGCTCATCAGGCACATGTGGTGGCCTATGAAAGGTGCCTGTGGGCTTCGTCGGGACAAATCCTGGCGGCCATGCCTGATTGCAAGGCAATCAGGCGGGCCATCACCATCTCCACCAGAGGCCAGGTGTGGGCATCTTATGACGCCAGCGTGGTAGCCTCCAGGATTGTGGGATCTGCGGTCTGCATTAGATGGATGACATGGCTTCGTCTTTCCTGGTTGTCACCCTTGGCCCTACGCAGGGTGACTGCCTCACCATTCTGGGAGGCCTGTTTTTTATCTCTTGCAGGGCCAGGCGAGAAATGTCAGGGCACCCTCCCTCTCCTGCAGGTCAGGAGGCTCATCCTGGCTTTGTATAGTAGAGGATCTGGCCAGACCCATGATGGGCCCTCTCCTTTCATGAGTCCCCCAAGGGAGGCTGAAGGCTAGCTAGCCTTCGGGGAAGTACTGGTACCACTTTGTGGTGCTTGGTACTCACCCACCAGTGATGGATGGTAAAGATTGATGCAGTTAAGATATGAAAATTACGTACGTACCTACTGTAATTCTTGATCTTACTGTATATCTTCACCATTCATCACTGCTCTCCCGGCCACCATCCCTCTTGGGCCTCAGCTTCTGGGCAGTGCCTCTCAATGCTTGCCCTCCCCATTGAGCCCAATTGTGGGCAAAGTCTCACTGGGACCTCTGGGCTCACTGCCACTATTTGGGAAGCATCAGGGGCCCACTCGGGGGGGCAAGCAGGAGCTCTTAGCCTCTTTTCTGTGGCTCCCGGGACCCTCTTGACAGTAGGAGAGGTCTTCATATTCTAGGAGTCCTGCCTCAGGCTTCCTTCTGGCAGGATGCCTGCCTTCTACCTAGTGACCCTCCACTGAAACTTAGCCCTAGTGAAGGAACAGTGCCTTGGCTTGGACTCGAACCCAGGCCTTCTGTGTGGCAGGCGAGAGTTCTATCACAGAACCACCATTGCAGATATTGTCAGCAGTGGGATTCAAACCCATGTTACTAGAGAGACTGGTGTCTAAATCCTGCATCTTAGACCACTTGGCCAAAGTACCTAATGGCAGTGCATACCAAGAAAGGTGGCGTGGCAGAACTGCATAGGCTCAGAGGCGAAGCTATGCAAGACCTGAGCCAATGCCTAAATCACTATATAACTATGTAGTGCAGGACAGTCGCTAGTAAAACAAAATGTAACATAAAGCTGTAGTTTTTTTTTTCTTCCAAAAAATGTACCATCAGCTGCCAGGTTTTTTTGTACATATTGAACACAAAACCAGTTCAAAAGCAGCCTTCCTGCTGTCCTTGGCATTACCTCAAGCCTCATTCCTTTTTAAAACAACAGTGCAGTGAAAATGTTTTTCTAGGGGCGTGGATATGATGTTCAATCCACACTGTCTGGCAGGCTCCTTGCCTCTTTAAGATGGGCGGAAAGTCTTCAAGCTGGCTCTTCCCACCCAATCGGGTGGTAAAACATTTGGCTCCACCCCATGACGCCAGATCTTCCTTACCGCTTGGAAGCTGAGGTTCCCTCCTTAGCTCTCTTGCGTCTCTAGACCTGGATCCTAAACCTTCGGTTTTACCGAAAATCGTACTTAAATTCATGAGGCTTAAGTCTTCTCCTTCCCTCGCAGCTGCAATGGATTCTAAATCTACTTCTGGCTTCCGCTGGTGCCCTTGCGGGCAGAAGATGTCTCTGACCAACCCGCACGCCACATGCATCTACCGCCTGGGGCTTGCCCATGATCCACAGGCCTACGATCTTTGCAAGTCCTTTTCGGCTTCGGTTCTTGAAGACCACGCTGCCTGACTACAACTGGGGCGCCCCGAAAAAGTGGCTTCCGCCGGTGAAGTCAAAGGAGGCCCGTTAGGCGGTGTCCATGGCTGCGGGCTCCACGGAGCAGCTGGAGCAGTTAATCGCCCTCGAGGAGGAGGCAGCCCAGGACGCTGCCTTCTTCCTCAGTGTCTGCGTTTATCCTGCTCTCCTTGGGCTCCTCCTATACTGCTTCCTTTAGGGAGCTTTGTCAGTCCCTCTCCACAAAGGGAGAGGGGCTCTCAGGGACTCACTTCAGTCGGTCAAAGAAGAAGGAACTGAAAGGTAAGTCCCACCGTCGATGTTTGTGGGAGTGGGAGAGATCTCACTCCCCGGCGCGTCTCTTATCAACTTTGGTCTTGGTTGCAGCTAAGGCCGCTGGCTTTTCAGTGTCCCCGTCAGGTCAGCCGGCCGAGACACCCGTCGATGCGGTCGAGATTTTTCTCAACCCGTTGGACGGGCTGTCGACTGGAGAGGCTGACAACCCCCCTTCACCGGTTCCCCCAGTGCTTACCGAAGACTTGCCTCGGCCTCCTGAGCCGAAGTCCCCGGTCAAGGACCCTGAGCCAGGGGATGAGCGGGTTTGCACCAGCAACATGGCCAGCAGGCTCATGCTTGGTCCCCCAAGGAAGCCTGCTGCTTCCTTCTCAGGAAGCCTGGAGGGAAAGGTCCAGGCAGCTCCTCGGCTGGCCCTTCCTCCAAGCCTGCCCAGTGATGGGTTGAGGAGTGCCGCTCCAATCTCTCACCTCCCCTGGGTCCCGCTCAGCCACTTCCTTTCTGCCTGGTCCGCTGTCACCACGGACCGTTGGTTGACAGAGTGGTCGGCAGGGTTCTCTGGAATTCGAGCGGACCCTCCCTATCGAGGCCGCCGCCTCGGGGCTACCGGTTCCGCAGCCTCTCTGTTGGCTTGCTCTGCTCCTCCAAAAGGAGGTGATCAGCAAGGTGGCGGATCCTCCTCCAAGCCCAGGGTTTGTATCCAGGTACTTCCTGGTCCCAAAACGGATGGGGGAGCTGGTGCCCCATTCTTGATCTGCATGACCTGAACAAGATCTTACTTCGAGATACAGCTTTTGCAGCAGGTAACACCATTAGGACTGAAGCCGGCAGGCGTCAGGACCCCACGGAAATCTTCTAGCTAACAGTCTTCAGCGGGGACCGCCCCTGACGTCGGTCCCGCCCCCGACGTCAGACGTAGTACATAAGGAGGCGGTCCCGGCAGATTCCCCAGTTCTTTCTCGCCATCGACTTGCATGTCTGGTCCCTTCGGCTCGCTTTCTAGCGACGCCTGTTAAGTTCTTCCTTTGGGAAAAGTTCTTTTCGGCTCATTTGCTGTCTGATGTCCTCTCAACCTCCGTTGAAGGCCATCCATCGAGTGCGCCTGTGGGAAGCAAACTCGTTCAAGGATCCGCGATTCGGCCTGCGTCCGGTGCCTAGGCCCAGACCACACACCCAGTCCTGCTCCTTTTGTCAGGGGTTCAACAGCCAGACCCGATCCGCCGTCAGAAGGCCCTTCAGGCGTTCCTGCTCGTAGAGAAAATTAAAGCCATGGACGCAGCCTCCAAGAGGGAATCTTCAGAGAAGGCCCGGAGACACCCCGAGAAGCACAGGGAGAGACTTAGATCTAAGTCCCCGTCTAGGGCCTCTGACTCCCATAGCTCCGGCTCCCGGTCCGACTGCTCTCCTTCCCGGGCCCGTTCTCAGCCTCCCCCCCCCCCGCAGCGGTGAAGACCCCTCCGGGCTCCTCTTCCGTCTCTCAGGCTAAGACCTCCAGGCCTTCCTCATCTTCCTCTTCTAAGGCCCTGGCTAGGTCGGGGGACCGCCATCACCACCACAAGTCTGGTTCCCGCTGTTCCGAATCCGACGTCAGGTCTGTCTCCTTGCCTCCTCCTTCACAGCGGAAGACCAAAGAGCTTACCTCCTTGAAGAAGTCGTCGGACCCGGCGCCGGCTCGTCCGACGCCGGCCATTCATCCTAAGTCCCAGGAACCGTCGACTGCCAGACGCCCGTCGCCGGTTAGGCCTGCGTCTTCCCGGTCGTCGGCCGGGGGACCGACGTCCGTACCCATCAAGAAGAGGACCCGGCGCCTCCCACCGGCGTCGGTCCAGGAGACAATTGCACGGAGGAGGGCGGCCCAGCCCGAGGACCAGGCGGCGAACCCGGTCCTGTCGCACCCCAAGAGGAACCCTCTCCGAACCTGGAGACCCCTGGGGAGCGGGGCGCCAGAACCCGACGACAGGCCATCGGGCGCCCGTCCGTCGTTGGGCCTCAGCATATCCGGAGGTCAAGGAGTTGTTCACTTACTGGTGGGACACCATAAAAAGGGATGTGGTTCCCACACCTCCTCCACCTGCGACTCCACCGGCCCCTGCGCCCCCTACTCCATCCGGGGCTGCAGGCCGAGTACCTTCCCCCCAGGAGCCTGCGGATCCTCCTAGGGGTAGACCAGACAAAAGGAGACCTCTGTCCAGATCTTCTTCAGGGTCACCCAGCCCTAAGAGACCCAGAAGACGCCGTCATTTGCCTTCGACGGAGGACACGGGATCGGAATTCTCGGAAGGATCCAGATCCCCCTCTCCGATCAACGTCCCTTCTCCGGACCCACATGAACTTCCAAGATCTCCTCCAGATGACCCATCGTTCTCAGAGATCATGAGGCATATCCAAGAGAACATGGGCTGGGACGCAGAAGAATTAGACCCCGAGAGATTACGCCTCACCAGGTATCTTCAGCAGAAAGACCCTAAGCCTGTGGTGGTACCACCCTTGGTGGACACTTTCGTGTATGTCACCAAGGCAGCGTGGAAGCGTCCACACTCGCTCCCGGCAATGCCGAAGAAAGCTGACCGCCTGTACAAGGCCCCTAAGGAGGACCAGTACTTGGCTTCACATCCTCTGGCCGATTCTCTGGTCATAACAGCCTTTCATGACCGGTCCCAGAGACTGCAACATTTGAGCACCCTGCCACCAGACCCGGAGTCCAAACAGCTGGACGCGATGGGCAGGCGCACGTATGCTTCCGCTACTTGCGCCATCAGATCCCTGAACTACTTAACCCACATGGTACAGTTCCAAAATGCCTTGTGGGAGCAGGGACTGGATCTGGCGGACAAGATGCCAGATGGTGAGCAGAAGGAGTAGATGTTGCAACTCCTCCGTACGGGTTGGACGTGGGAACCCAGGTGCTACGAGCCGCGTACGATTCCGCGGACTCCTCGGCCAGAGCGGCAGCTTCAGGCGTATGCCTCTGGGGACGCTCATGGCTCCGTGTCTCCGGATTCACCCCGGACGTCCAGAAGAACATCCTGGACGCCTCTTTTGATGGAGAAGTTCTTTTTGGTGAATCCTCTGAGAAGGTCCTCACCAAGCTCCAAGAGGCCGGGAAGGCGGTGTGGTCGGTCAAGGCAATGTACCTACCCAGGCTTAGTTCCTTTCGTAGGAACCATAGCCGTTTTCATGGCCGGACGCAGAGACAGCAGTCCTGCACCGGCCCACAACAGAGGGGCTCCTTTTCTCGCAGAGCCCAGGGAAAGTTGTCCACAGGCCGAAGTCAGCGTCCAGCTAAGCAGGCTCAGCCCACGGGTCCCTCCGCCGCCACAGCATGACTCCTTCCCAGCCCCCGCCCCTCAGGATCAATGGGACATCAAGGTCGGGGGTCGCATTGCGGACTACCTGCCAGGGTGGCAGTCCATAACCACCGACAGGTGGGTCCTTCAGTTGGTCGAAAGAGGCCACTTTATAGAATTCGCAGACAAGCCACCCTTGAGGCCTCCTCTGCTCTCCCGTTACTCGGGTCAGCACAAATTGCTTATCAGGCAAGAAATACTCACGCTCCTGCAAAAGGGAGCGGTGGAGTATGTTCCAGAGGACCAGATAGGGTCCGGATACTATTCCCACTTCTTTCTGGTTCCGAAGAAAACAGGGGACCTCCGTCCAATCTTGGACCTCAGCGACCTCAATATGTCGGTCGCCTATAAACGATTTCGCATGGTGACCCTTCAGGGTCTCATCCCCATGCTAAAGAAGGACGCCTTCTTAGCGTCCCTAGAGATGCAGGACGCCTACCTGCATATCCCTGTGGCTCAAGCGCACAGGAGGTTCCTGCGCTTAGTTTCTCGGCCACCACTTTCAGTTCCGAGCTCTTCCGTTCGGACGGTCATCGCCCCCCAGGGTCTTTACCAAGTGCATGGCAGTCATGGCAGCGTCTTTAAGGAGACAGGGCCACTATGTGTTCCCGTACCTGGACGATTGGCTTCTCATGGCCGCCTCCAGAGAGAGGCGCTGTTGCTGGCTATCCAGAGCACCCAGGTTCTGTTCCAGTCTCTGGGCATCCTAATCAATTATGAGACGTCTCTCCTCGTACTGTCTCAGAAGCTGCAGTTCATAGGCGCAGTTCTGGACACCGTCCAAGGGAAAGCATTTCTTCCCGACGAAAGAGCGGAACACATCAGATCCCTCATCAGGGATCTCTCGGCGAAGAAGACTGCCCCGGCCAGGCTGGTCCTTCGTTTGCTCGGACACATGGCTGCGGCCATTCCAACCGTCCCTTTGGCACGGCTCCACATACGGGTAACTCAGTGGATGCTCAAGGTGCAGTGGGACCAAAGGCAAGACCACATGCAGCAGCCGGTCAGAATCATGAGCGCCGTGATTCGAGACTGGCAGTGGTGGCAAAACCCAGGGACACTCTCTGCGGGTGTTCCATTCACAGCGCCATCCCCGAAGGTGATTCTTTCCACAGATGCCTCAGGGCTGGGGTGGGGAGCACACCTGAATGGGGTGAGGTCCCAGGGAACGTGGACCCCTCAAGAAGCTCATCTCCACATCAACATTCTGGAGATGAGGGTGGTCCTTTATGCCCTGCAGGCCTTTCAGTCAGAAATCCGGCCGAATACTCTTATGCTTCAAACAGACAATACGGCGGTGATGTATTCCTCAACAAGCAAGGAGGCGACACTCTTACCCCTTTGCAGGAAGCAGAGTGTGGGATTGGGTAATCCAACAGGCGTGAGCCTGATTGCAGTTCACGCTCCCAGAGTGGAAAAACACAATCGCAGATGGCCTGAGTCGTTCCCAGGCCAGGGTCCACAGTGGGAACTTCTTCAAGGGAGTATGGATCTGTTTCTTGATGGGCACTCCAGAGCTGGACCTATTAACTTCCCCATCCAACGCAAAACTGCTCAATTTCTGCTCGCTAGATCCTGGGCCTAGTGTTTTTTGGCGAGACGCGTTGTCCCTCTCCTGGGCGGACAGTTTCCTCTACACCTTCCCTCCCTTCCCGTTGATCCAGAGAGTCCTTCTCAAACTGCGCAGGGAGCATGCAACAATGATCTTGGTAGCTCCTTTCTGGCCCAAGCAGATCTGGTTCCCCTTGCTGACACAGCTGTCCCGGGAACCTCCAGTCCCATTGCCTTTCAGCTCCCATCTCTTGTCTCAGGAGGAAGGTTCACTAGTCCACCCGGACTTACGCTCACTGAACCTGCATGCATGACTCCTAGAGACATAGCCATTTTGCAACACGGGGTCTCGCAAGAGGTGGCGGAAGTTCTTGCCACGGCCAGAAAGCCGGCAACGCATGCGACGTACGCCATGAAATGGCGCCGTTTTTGCTTGTGGTCGCAGGCACGCAGCCTTTCCCCTCTAGGATGCCCAGTGAAAGTGGTGCTGGAATACCTGCTTTCCCTATTCCATTCGGGTCTCGCCTACTCCTCTATCAAAGTGCACCTCTGTGCGATTTCGGCTTACCACTTCCCGGTGGGACAGCGCACAGTGGCACAGCTTGATGCCTCTCAAGACTTCCTGAGAGGGTTGTTACACCTTAGGCCACCCATTAAGGATCCAGGTCCTCTGTGGGACTTACTCTTTGTCCTGGAACAACTCATGCTTCCTCCCTTTGAACCTGCCGCGGATTGCGAGTTGCGTTTTCTTTCATGGAAAACATTATTTTTAGTTGCTGTCAGTCAGCAAGGAGAGTTTCAAGCTTCACGCCTCATGTGCAAGGAGCCTTATTTAATTTTCCACCAGGACAGAGTGTCTTTGAGGACGAATCCAAAATTCTTGCCTAAGGTGGTCTCTGCCTCACTTTCAACCAGGACATCGATTTGCGGTGTACTTTCTAAGTACTCTAGTAGAGGAGAGGCATTGCTTCACACCCTGGCGTTCACCGCTGTCCTAGGTACTACCTGAACAGAACTAAGCAACCATAAGTCGGAGCAGTTATTAGCTTCCTTCGCTGAGAGGATGCAGGGGCCAACCAGTCTCAAAACAGACCCCTTTCGCTGGCTCGTCCAGTGTGTTTCATTTTGCTACGACAGCAAACAGAAGTCCCTCCCGGGTACAGTCCGGGGCCACTCGACTAGAGGTGTAGCTACCTCCTTTGCAGCACTGCGTAACGTCTCTACCTCTGCCATTTGTGCTGCAGCTACTTGGAGCTCTGTGCACACATTTATTAGGCATTATAGCCTGGATATTACTTCATGGCGGAGGGCCGGTTTCGGCCTGGCCGTGCTACAGGGTCTCCTGTCCTAGACTCAGGACCTCTTTAAAGATCTCTCCTAATTTCCTCCTCCCAGAATGCTTACAGGCGCTATTGCTTGGGAATCAGTCCTAATGGTGTTACCTGCTGCAAGAGCTGTATCGTGAAGTAAGATAGTACAGTTACGTAAGAACTTACTGTAACAGTAGATCTTCGAGAACAGCTCTTGAAGCAGGTACCTTCCCGCCCACCATTCCCCCTTGGAGGAGGTATGGCTTACCGAACCTTGGGCAGGGGCTTATGCCCTTTATCTTTTAATGGCGGATCCTCGGTCTCCCATTCTGATATCATCCTGCGGCGGGAGTCTCAGGCGGGAGAACTAGGGATCTGGGCGGGACCGCCTCCTTATGTACTACGTCTGGCGTCGGGCGGGACCGGCGTGGGATCCCGCTGAAGACTGCTAGCTAGAAGATTTGTGGGGTCCTGACGCCTGCCGCTTCAGTCCTAATGGTGTTACCTGCTGCAAGAGCTGTTCTCGAAGATCTACTGTTACTGTAAGTTCTTACGTAACTGTACTTTCCTAAGGTCACACACCTTCAGGATGGTCACTCTGGCTCAGATCATTCCATCCTTGGAACTAGGCATGTGGTTTTGTTTTCTGGATCTCCAGGACGTGTTCTTTCACGTCCCAATCCGTCCGTCACATCGGCGATTCCTCCACTTCAGAGCGGAGGGATCCTTTACGAGTTCCAGGCCATGCCTTTCGGCCTTTCTCCAGCTCCCAGGGTCTTCGCCAAATGCATGGCAGTGGTGACAGCATTCCTATGGTGCCGAGGGGTCCGGGTGTACCTTACCTGGACGACTGGCTGATAGCAGCCCCCTTCAGGTTGGAGGTGGAGTGGTCCAGAGATCTGGCCCTCCAGGTCTGCTCTAATATTGGTCTCCTGATCAACAAGGCCAAATCGGAACTCGTGCCATCGCAGGTGATTCAGTTCATCAGGGTAGAGTTCAACTCTCTTTGAGCCTGAGCACAGCTCCCAGTGGATAGGGCCGAGGTCTTTCCTCCTTTGTCCAGTCATTTCAGGTTGGGCAATTGCACCCTGCCCGGGACTTCCTGCGCCTTCTGGGTCTCATGGAGGCTTGCACCAGTGTGGTCCGTTGGGCCCGCTGGCATATGCGTCCCCTGCAATGGGGGCTGGCCCGCCAGTGGTCTCAGTGCTCCGGTCCTTTGGACCAGCCAGTAACTGTGACCCAGAAGATGTGGGACGGCCTGCAGTGATGGCTCGTCCCAGCTCATCTGTAGGAGGGTATCCCGTTTGTCCGCCCCGAGCCAACGGTCATCCTTACGACCGACGCCTCTTTGATGGGTTGGGGTGCCCCTCTGGGGAGCTCTGGGCCCACGGCCTCTGGTCCCCTCAGGAGTCCCGATGCCACATCAACCTGCTGGAGCTTGGCGTCACGGCTAGCCCTCACCGCCTTAGCTCGTTTGTATGGGGTCAAGTGGTTCAGGTGCAGGACGGACAACACCACAACCATGTACTGTCTCAACCGTCTAGGGGGGACACACTTCTTCCTCTGTGCAAGGAAGCTTTCTGCATTTGGTCTTCGTGATCAGCCTGAAGGCAGATCTCCTAGCCATCCATGAGGCAGGAGCCTCGAACAGTCTGGCCGATGCCCTCAGCCGGATAGGCGCTGCATCTCACGAGTCATCTCTCCTGCCGGAGGTAGTTCAAGACCTGTTCTCCCATTGGGGCACCCCTCAAGTGGACCTGTTTGCCTCCAAGAAGAAAGCGAAGCTGAGGCTGTTTCATGCCCGCCCCCTCAGCAGGGCTTGCTGCAGGGGGATACCTTCTCGAGGCCGTGGACCCAAGGCCTCTTCTACGCCTTCCCTCCATTTCCCTTGATCACAAGGTGCTTCTCAAGTCGAAGAGGGACAAGGCGCAGGTGATTCTGGTAGCCCCAGACTGGCCTCGCTATTTCTGGTACCCAGATCTCCTCAGCCTCAGCTCCAGGCTCCCGAGGTGGCTTCCAGCCCGCCTTGACCTGATCTCAGTCAACAAGGGAAGGTGCTCCATCCGAACCTTCAATCCTTCCACCTGATGGCCTGGTTCCTGAGCGGCTAGAGCCGCAGGCCTTTGGTCTTTCCGACGAGGTCCTCAGCGTTGTTGAGGCATCCCATAAGCAGTCGACCAGAAAATGTTATGCCTTTAAATGGAAAAGATTCTCGGTGGAGTCACGTGATGTGGAACACGGAGTAGCTGCGCTTACCGAGAGCTCCGTTCCGCCGCCGATGTTTAAACCTTTTTCCGACTCCTTTTAACATAATCTTTTCGCTTTGCTGCCAGTAACACGCTAGAGAGTGCACACCGAGATCGTTTATGGAGGCTTCAGATGCGCAAACCTCCGCCTGCACACCCTCGCAACCCCAGAGAAGGCCGCTAAAACCAAAGCCTCGCTCCTGGCCAGCCCAGGGGCGGGGAGTCTGTTTGTCAGGGAGCCTCTTTCCCTGACGCGGTTTCTTGAGGAAATAAGACAGCTAAAGGACGCGGTCCAGGATCTGTCTGGGAACATTAAAATATCACGACTGCCATTGAGGAACTATCACACAGAACATCTGATGGGAGGCACGATTAAATCATTGGAGGGACACACAGACAGACTGGATTCCTCGGTTAACAAGATGGCACATCGAATACAGAAGCTGGAATTAAAAGTGGAAGATTTAGAGGGCGTGAATCGGTAATAACGTTGTCATTATTGGACTGCCAGAAAAAGCGAAGGTACTGAGCCCATTAAATTTGCTCAAAATTAACAGAAAAAATTGCAGGACCCTCACAGTTCGGTGCAGCCTCACGTTATTGAAAGGGCCCATAGGGCTTTACGCCCAGTACCACCCCCGGATCGTCCTCCCAGAGTATTTATTTTTAAATTTCTAAACTATCAAGAGAGGCAGCTGCTCATTGACAAAGTGAGAGAAATTAAAGACATATTTTGGGAAGGTTCCAAAATCAGAGTGGTGCAGGATTTGCCACTTTCCGTTCGGCAGAAACGTGCTACATTTCATCCACTGGTTAAAAAATTAATAGCAGCCGGAATTAAATTCCGTATGGGATACCCGGCAAGACTCCAAGTCTGCATCGATAATGAATGGAAGACTTTTGAATCCCAAGAGTCGGCTGCCTCTGCTCTCCATGAACTTCTTCCAGCATTGTTTAAGGACCCTTGAAATGGAGTGTTCTCTTATTGGATTTCAAGGGAGCAGTTTGATGTTCAACGATTCTGTTTCAGGATGCGAAGATCCGGACTGTTAACCCTCAGGATATTGAAGAGCATTTGTTGTTCTTGTCCGAGAAGATTCTACTGGTTTGGGACTTAACATTGGACCTTATGTTTTTTTTTTTTTATATTTATTCTACTCTTGTGTATTCACCGGCCTCCACGTATTATTGAGAGCCTGTGTCGTTATTCATGTAGATTTGGCATTAGTATTTGCACACTCGTCAGGGTGTTCACACCCGTTAAGTGTGGTTGTAAATTTTAGCCAGTTTCTGTTAATTCAGCATTGGGTCACTATGTGGAGGGATAACAGGTGGGTTGCTTAAGGTTGCTGCTCCCTCTTAATCTGAAGTTGGAGTTAAAGCAAACATGGGAAACTGGGTTCTAGTAAATGGAGCATTTCTCCAAGATGTGAGGATTGTGTTTTCTGGGTGCATGTTACTCCCAGAAGGAATTTTAGTTTTTGTTTAGTGAGGGGCATCTTGTTTCCTCTCTGGTCATAGTGAATAATCATAGTGAGGAAGGAAGAAATGGTTTTAATGTCGACCTCAACGTAGGTTTAGGTTGGTTAGCTTAATATTGTTCTCTTTGTTTTGTAGTTCCTAGTGTTAGAAGGGAGTCATCTTCATTGATATAGGGGGGAACGGCTTGGTTAGTGAGCTTAGTGGGCTGGTATCATGGGCAGTTCTAAGTTGGAAAAGGGGACGGTGGCTGGGAGGCTTGTTGGGATTAGTTGGTAAAATGGGACAAAGAAATGGGTTGGGGGCTGGTGTATAGGCGGGGGTATTTTTGTAGGGATATTGGATTTCTTGTTGTAAGGGGGGAGGTACACAAGGCCTGCAAGCTTATTGTTTCTTGTTTGTTAGTCATACGGTCGCAGGATAGCATAACGATGTGATAAGAAATGGGGACAGATATTGCTGTTAAGTTCCTTACGTTGAATGTCAAAGGGGCGAGGAATAAATCTAAACAATTTAGGATATTGAAATATATGGAAACCGTGAAGGCTAAGGTAGTATTCTTGCAAGAAACACATTTACTGCAAGAAGAAATCAATGCTATGCGGAGACTTCAGATAGGGAGGATTTTTTCGTCTCAGGGTAATACGAAAGCAGAGCGGTCATGATATTATTTCATAGATCATTGTACTTTACCCCTTTAAGGTAATTCAGGACAATGAGGGTAGGTACATCCTAGTGAAGGGCAAATTACAGAATATGACCGTTTTGATTGGGGCAGTTTATGGTCCTAATACGGACTCCCATGATTTTTTGGTTGAGCTATTAAAGGTCCTACAACCATTCAGTCATCTTCCCATGATACTAGGTGGAGATTTCAATATGGTGCTAGATCCTTCACTTGATAGATCTTCCAGGACCCAATTATATCCTACCCCTGCTTCTCGTGCTTTTGGAGAATTGGTAGATCAGTTGGGCCTAGCAGATGTCTGGAGGGTCCTTCATCCAGAGGAAGGGGATACACATTTATTTCCCATACTCATAGATCTGGTTCTGGATAGATTATATTCTCCTTTCTGCTCCTTGCTCCCAGGGACTCTTAACTCAGCAATTGTGGCTGCCCTCTCTCAGACCACTCTGCAGTGGACCTTACAGTTTCCTTCCTTCTCTTACCCGTAAAAGTAATAGATGGAAGATAAATAATCAAATTTTGAGGATTCCTAAGATAACTCAATTTTGTCAGCATAAATGAAGGAGTTTTTCTATTTAATCAGAAAGACGAGGTTCGCCCAGATATTCTTTGGGGTGCATTTAAGGCATACCTGAGAGGTTTATTAATCAGCCAGGCGGTACAAAGAAAGAAAGAAAATGAGGCTACTATGGCGGTGCTATTAAACCAGATTAGGTTTCTAGAAGCTAAGTTACTCAGTACCCCCTGTGAGGAAGACAAAATAAACATAGCGAGGGTAAAAGATGCATATCTTAAAATATTAGGTGAGCAGGCCGAATTAGCTATTATCAAAACTAAAGCAAAATTTGTGGCTCAGGGAGAAAAGTCGGGTAAGTTGTTGGCAAGGCATATTACACAATTTGAGTCTTCCCGTTTAATCGAAGGGATTTTTTCAGAAGAGGATGGTACTATCAAAACCACCCCGGAGGACATGGTCCAAGTTTTCCGAAAGTATTTTGAATCTTTGTACTGTGGCATGCAGTCCCCTCCAGCTGAAGTGGAGATCTTGTCTTTTCTAGAGAAACTACCCCTCCCTAGTTTAGACGAGTCAGACCGAGCACTTCTCAATGCTGAGATAACACAGGGGGATATAGAAACGGCCATTAAAGGTTTAACACCAGACAAAACGCCCGGGCCAGACGGGTTCTCAGCCAGTTTTTATAAAACATTTTCTTCTCAGCTTTCCCCATTACTACTTAGACTTTTTCAATATATTCTATCTGGAAAAGAAGTAGATAATTCCCTCACGGAAGCACTTATTGTTCTGATCCCTAAGCCTAATAAGCCACCTGAAAATCCTGCTAGTTACAGACCAATTTCGTTGTTGAACTACGACATTAAGATCCTGGCTAAGTTACTGGCTGATCGTATTAACCAAATAATCTCAAAGTTGATAGGGGTAGAACAAGTAGGCTTTATGAAAGGTAGATCCCCATCGGACCATTTTAGAACATTGGCACATGTCTTCTCGGCCTCCGAGGGGGCCGAACTCCCGATGGCGTTGGTCTCCTTGGATGCCGAGAAGGCCTTTGATAGGGTCCACTGGGCCTTCTTGTTTGCGGTGATGGACAGATTTGGTTTCCCAGAGAAATTTGTGGCCTGGATCAGGGCACTGTACACCAATCCCTCGGCTAGAGTTGTGTGCAATGGGGCTATTTCTGCGCCTTTCACATTATGTGTTGGCACGAGACAAGGATGCCCCCTTTCACCCTTACTATTTAATTTGTACTTGGAACCTCTTATAAGGTGCATAGTGCTATCTCCTGAAATTTTGGGTATTAATATAAGGGGACAAACAATCAAGGTTACGGCCTATGCCGATGACTTGCTAATTTATGTATCGAAGCCTGACAGATCCATTCCCGGTCTACTAAAAGTAATACAGAATTTTAGTGTATTAGCTAACTATAAATTGAACCAAGACAAGACAGTTGTTTATCCTTTGAATAACAGGTTATTTAGACGGGATATCGAGGGTTTAGGTCTAGGATGGAATGCTAAATCCCTCAAATATCTAGGCCTCACCTTGGCAAGTAGCCAAGATAGACTACGTCAATTGAACTTAGAATCTTTAGTTCACAACATCAAATTAGACCTAAAAAGATGGGCACAGCTACCATTGTCATTATGGGGTAGAATCAATATCATAAAAATGAATATATTTCCCAGGCTTTTCTACCCCATATGCATGTTAAATGTTTGGATCCCCTCTCTTGGTTCAAGAAACTTCATGGGGAATTGGCTGATTTTGTCTGGGGTTATAAAAAGCCAGGATGTACGTAACTCAAGTTAGCTATGCCCAACAACTTAGGAGGTTTGAGATTGCCTCACTTTACGCTTTATTTTGGGCAGCGATCTGAATAAGTACGGGAGATGGATGCACTGTGAGGATAATATCTCAACCTCCGGATACATTCCATTATGGGTTAACTTGAAAGTAGCTTTATTAAGAGCTTTGACATTAATCCCAGAGCTCTATTCCATGTACCTACCGCCTACTTCCCTCTCTATTAAAAATTCTCCCATTGACTTTCCTAAGAATACACAATCAATTATGTAACTTTTGAAATATGAACAAACTCTAGATAGTGAACAGCCTGTTTGGGAAACCCTCAATGGCAGATAGGGCATCGGACGATCAAACAGAATTGGTTACCCTTCCTGGTTGATTGTTCCTTGAAAGAATTCATTAACTCAGGTGGTGGCGTAATCTCATTGATGGAGATCATGAAGAAGTTTGACTTGACACCCAGGGATAGTTTCAAAATATATCAATTACGTCATTCATTGGTTCAGAAAATTGGAAGTCATCCGATTTATCCACCCCGTATTGCATTCTGGGAGGATCTTAGGCCATTAGTGGGAACTCCACAGGCCATTTCTAAAGGTTTATCTAGTGTTGTTCCGTTGGGCCTTTAAGGACAATCTAGGCGTAGCTCATACTGGGCCAAGGTATTCCCTAATATAACCTTAGATTGGGCAATGGATTTGGTAGAATTGCCATAAACTCGTTCGACAGGATCATCTTAGGTTAATGCAGTTTAAGATATTACATAATATTTACTACACGCCTCAGAAGTTATTGGACTTAAATTTAGTAAGGGGTTCTGTATGTTATAGGTGTGATATGGAGGGGGGAGACCTTCTCCACATTTTCTGGTATTGTCCTAAAATTACTCCATTGTGGAATGAGATAAAAAGTAAGGCCGATCCATTACTGGGATTAGAGAATATGTTTTGTCCTGAAGTGTGTTTGTTAGGAGATATGTCAGGTTTCTCGGTTAAAGTGGAAATTTCATATAACTCTGATCTCAGCATAGTGAAAAAATTAGTGTTGAAACACTGGAAGGACTCCTGTAGGATTTCCTACTCGAATGGTTGGCAGAATTCCTCTCGAGCCTTAGGACTGAGAGGATGATCGCTATTTTAAACAATCAGTTACCCTTTTCGAGAAAATCTGGACCCCACTGGTAATAGCTTATACATAATATATTTATGTGGTTGAAACTCCATCGACTGTATCTGGCAGCAGGACCTTGTGTGGGAGTTGGGAGGGGTGGGGGTAGGTAGGGGAGGGGGTGGGGGTCTATGGAGGCTGTTTGTGTTTGTATCTATTACAGAACTTTTGGACATATGTTTGATTTTGTATGTACTGTATTTGTTATTTTTTACTTGTCTCCTCAAGATGATGTATATAAATGTTTAATAAAAAGTTAATGGCAAAAAAAAAATGGAAAAGATTCTCCATTTGGTGTCAGGGCAAGGGGTGGGACCCTTCTTCCTGTCCATTGGCTAGCATTTTGGAATACCTGTGGTCCCTTTCTCAGCTAGGGCTTTGGTTGACGACCCTTAAGGTGCACCTAGCAGCCACCTCTGCTTGCTGGGCGCGGGCCGGCAAGCAGTCGGTGTCGCAGGAGAAGGTGGTCTGGCACTTTTTCAAAGGCCTCAATCTCATATCCCCTGTGGTGCGAGAACCTCCACCACTGTGGGATCTACTGCTGGTATTGGCCAAGCTCATGGGCAAGCCATTCGAACCAATGCACAGGTGCGATATCTCCCACCTGTCATGGAAGACCTCCTTCTTGGTGGCTATAACATCAGCCAGAAGGATGGGAGAGCTCCAGGTGCTTTCCATTGAGTCTTCTTATCTGGTCTTCCACAGGGACAAGGTTGTCCTTTGCCCCCACCTGAAATTCCTTCCGAAGGTGGTGTCGGAGTTTCACCTGAATCAGGTGTTGAGACTGCCGGTGTTCTACCCCAGTCACACCTCGGAGGCCGAATATAGGCTCCATACTTTGGCCCCTAGAAGAGCGCTCGCTTATTATAAGGAGCAGACGGCTGAAGTTCGGGGAGAGGTTCGCCAGCTGTTTGTCACCTACGCTGAAGCCGTACCTGGCAGACCTGCAGCCAAGTGGATGATAAGCAGGTGGGTCACCTCCTGCATAGATCTCTGCTATAGGTTGGTGGGCATGGAGCCACCCAAAGGGATAAGAGCTCATTCAACCCGCCATACCGCTGCCTCGGTGGCTGCTTCTAGGGACGTCCCTATCCAGGAAATCTACAGGGCTGCTACCTGGAAGTCAGCACACACCTTTATTTCCCATTACCACATCGACCTTGAGTCACGCCGGGTTGCTGGTTTTGGGACCTCGGTTCTCCAGTCATTATTCCCCAAGTAAGTATCGAGGTGCGTGCCTTGCTTCCTCCTTCCGGAGAACTGCTCGAGTCTGCCAGACAGTGTGGATTGAACAACATATCCGATCCTAGAAATACAGGTTACTCACCTGTAACAGGAGTTCTAGGAATGGTATATGTTGTTCACCACACGACTCCATCCGACCTCCCTGCCACCAACCTGGCTTCCAGTGGGCTAGATCTGGCATCATGGGGCAGAGCCGAGGGTTTTACCACCTGGGTGGGTGGGAGGAGCCAGCTTGAAAACTTTCCGGCCCATCTTAAAGCGGCAAGGAACCTGCCAGACAGTGTGGATGAACAACATATACCACTCCTAGAACTCCTGTTACAGGTGAGTAACCTGTATTTTTTTTTCCATAAAGCTTGTTTCAGCTACGATTAATAAAAAATATTTTGGTGGAACTAGAACATCTTGCCACCAAAGAAAACTGGAAGATGTGTAGAATCTTTCATAGTGAAAAAAGGTAGGGTGAATTCTTTTGCCCAGTTTTATTTCACTGCTGCTTTAAATTAATGCAGTTCCACTGACTAAAGGAGTGTGTGTGTGTGCATCTACAGTGATCGTTTCTTCCCACCCCATTTCGAAAGTGAGGGGTCTGCTGACCTCCATTCTCCACCTCCTGTGACCCCAAGAAGACATGGGACTATAGTCCTCCTTCCTACATTAACGTGTGCTGCCCTGTAACTCGGGGTATGTCAAAGCATGAAGTCGACAGGCTTCAGGTCCTGTACAACAAGGTGGCGAGGTTTACACTGAGTCACCCAAGAAGCCGCCTCCCAAGGCCTCGCTGGCCCAGCTTCAGTGGCCTCCTTTGAGGCTCGTCTTCAGTGCCCCCTGCTCTGCCTTTGCTTACAAACTGCAGCACCCGCTGCCCCACCTAGCCTTACAAGAATAATTATTCCTAAGTCTAACCTCATATACTCAGGACCACTGGTCAGTCCCTACTAACAATCCCAGAGTCAAGATTAACATGGGAGGCAAACCTTTGCTCACACTGCCTCTAAGCTGTGGGAACGTTCTCCCATCTTTAGTACAGGAAGCCCCATCGCTGTTAAACTTTCAGCATAAGGCTCAAGTCCCACCTGCTTGGGGCATGCTCGTGCCATTGTCAGGGTATTGGATAGTCAATCCCCCCACATCCTACACCAATCTCCTCTCCTTTTTCTCACCCAAAATGACTCCAAAAGCATGCCTCAACTCCCTCAATTGTTGCACTTAGTTCAATATATTGAAATATTGCCTTTATTGTAACCTTGAATTTCATGTCTACTTTCTCTGCACCCTGTACTACCTGACTGTATTGTACTGTTTCTGTCTCCTGGGTCACCCCTGAAAAGGGACCTTCAGGGCTCAGTGGGCCTACCCAGTCATCAAAATTCAATAAATAAATAAATACAGTAACAGTATGTAACCTGTTGATATTACCTGGATTAATCTGCACCATTCATCACTGATGGATTCAAGCTGGAGGTGCTAGGACTCCACGGGAAGCTTATAGCTCCAAGCTTTTCAGTTTCTCCTCTGGAGGAGTGGCCAATGCTGAGACCAGTGCCGCTTTCAAGGCCGACATACTACGTGGCACTCACGGGTTGGCCAGTAACGGACGCTGACCCCTCCACCACCTCAGTTCTGTTTTTCCAACCGTTGAGGCAGCAGCTGATGACTCCATGGGACCAGTGCAGCAGTTCAATGATCCAGAAAGTTGTGTTTGTCAGATAACCAGTTACTCCTGCTGCCAGTCCGCACCATTTTCGGCACCATCCTACTTTCTTATTTTAAAATGTTTTGTGGTGTCGATTCTTTTCTTTGAGTATTGTTATCTTTATGTGGTTTGTCATGTCCAGTTTGGGGCAAAAGCATTTTTCCAAGGTGGGGACTTTAACTCCCTTGTGTCGGTGCCCCTGTGGTAGTCTCATGACCGTAACAGAACCGCATGACCAGTGTTTTATTTGCCTGGGGCTGCGCCATGGCATGGATTCATGCATCGCCTGTTTTTTAGTGAACTTCCGCATCCTGGTAAACCATGCAGCGAGGTTGGGGAGAGACACCCCCCCCCAAACTTTCGGTGGTCAGCATCGTATGAGGGCTGCCAGGGTAAGGTCTCTGGGCCCTTCCCCTGGGGCCTCCCCCCACTGCTATACACACTGGGGGAGAACAGGCCTCTGCTGTTTTGGGTCTTGCAGAGACCGGAGGCCTAGATGAGGGGTCAGGTAGACAGCTGGCTTCCTCTGGGGGGCCGGTTGAGCACCCTTTGCGGCCTGATTCCCCTTTGGAGAACCAGACCGCCCCGGTGTCAAGGCTTTGGTTATACATGGGGCCTACATTGGGGGCTCCCTCTGTGGCTGCGGCTGGCGTGGCCTCAGCTCCCCACACCAACCCCAGTCTTGGCGAGCGAGGTGGCACCGTTGTTGCCTCTGGGTCCCCTACCGACACCGTCATCAGTGCCAGGACAGTTAGCGTGACTGGGGTTGCCTCTCTGGGGATCTCCGTAGTCTCCTCTTCAGAATGGGAGATGACCGGGATGATCCCGATTGGCAGCCCAGCTCTCTGGAGCTCCAGACATCCTCTGGGCCCAGTCCAAGGTGCTCTCCTTTACCCTCTTCTCTGGCCGGCACTGTCCGGAGTGCCACTTCTCCCTCTGCCATCTTCAGTGCCGAGGAGGCCTCCGGTGTCATTTCCGGTGCCATGCAGGAGGACAGCACCATATTCGGTGCTGCCTCTGAAGTCGGTGCCACTTCTGGTGGTGGTGCTGCGGTCGGTGCCACTCCTGGTGACTGCACCATGGTCAGTGCCACTTCTGGTGATGGCGCCAGGGTTGGTGCCACTTATGGTGGCAGTGCCGTCGCCCCTGGTGTTGTGTCTGTTGCTGGTGTCACCTTTGGTGTCACTTCAGTTGTTGGCATCAATCCTGGGGCTTAGGAGGAATCTGAGGCCGACCTTGGTGCCGTTTTTACCCTTCCTCCCTCTCTGAGAGCAGTGGCTAAGGTGGGGCCTCTTTCAAGGGGCAGGTCTCAGTCCTCTGGCTCGGGTCTGGTAGGTCCTTCTCCTGCTAGAGGTCAGAGCCCTGCTGTTAGTGGGGACAGGGGCTGCCCTTCTGGGTCTGTATGGCTCCGACTTCCTCACCAGGGGTCTCCCTCCCAAGGGCACCACCCTGTTCGCTCTGAGCAGGTTGAGCAACAGTCAGTGGCTGGGCAGCGCAGCCCCCTCCCTCAGGAGGCGCCCTTGCTTGATTCCACAGCCCTGGCAAAGGGCCTATGGTCTCTCAGGACTGCTGTTCTGCTCCTCCTCCCTCTGTGCCTCCCCCTCCCCTCCCCTCCTTCCAGGGCACTCCGGTCCCCTGGGTCCCCATACGTGGGAACAGTACAGGGCGACAGTGAGTACATTCCCCATCTACTTTAGGGCTGTTGATGAGATGGTTTTTCCACCTCCTACCCTCGCACCACCGCCCACTGTACAGAGTCCTTCCACTTCGTCGGATTCTTCCTCAGAGGAAGAGGACACCCCCACCCACATCTTCTCTGACGCTGATTACACCAGTTATCAGCAGTTCTTCGCAGCGATGTTGGAGGAACTTCATTTTCCCCCATCCTTAGACCGCAGTCCTGTGTGTTCGATGCTGTCCTTCCTTGGGGAGTACAGTTTAGAATCCATCGTGATCCCTCCATGGCCCTGTCCCTTCATGGAGGAGTCTCACAGTGTCTGGCAGTTTCCTGCCTTCTCAGATCTTCCTGGACATAAAGTCTCCACCACTTATTCACACTAATGGGAGTACACCAGAGGCGCTAGGACCCAGTGGGAGACAAACTTTTTCAGGAGGGCTGGCACCAAGATGGAGCCGCGAGGGAGCAGCAGCGCGAGCCAAGCTCACACGGTATAAACTGTCTTGGCGTCAACCCTCCAACCGCCTCAGTTTCTTTTTTCCCCACCGTCAAGTGCGCTTCAGTGACGACGTTGCTCGCCCGCCAGGAGTCAGACTTCAAACAGCAGCTTCGTTTTTCAATTTTATTATTTTGCATATTATCATGAGTAGTGCTGAGTACATTTTAATAAAATATTCTTACTTGTACAAGAAAGAAGTCTTCAGCCCTCCATTAACGGAGTAGACCATGAGTGGGGCAGGTGATGGTAGGGAGACGTCACATGAAAGATGTTCAATCAGCTGGGCTGGGTCTGGTCCACCGCCCTCTCCAGAGTGGGGGTCTGACAACTGATGATTCAGTGCTCGAGGGGATGGGCGGTCCCCCAAAAAGCATAAAAAGAAACTGTCCCATTCATGGCACCGTTCGTCCTTGAGTTCTTCTTCGACCCACCAGTCAAAGGAGAAAGCGGCATCACTCGAGGTCGCCCTCTGGTACGTCTGTGCGTAGATTATAGGTTGTCTGGATCAGAGGCCAGTCTCTGCCTCTTCCGGAGTCGCCGGTTTCTGTCGGCGGCTTCTTCGACACCAGAGCCCCTCTCACCCTATTGGAGGGGCTTCCAGTGAGCAGTTTCACCATTGGGCCGCTCTTATGGAGCAGTGGGCTTGTAGATTGCCCCGGCTGCCCGAACCGGCCAGTCCGTCGCCGGGGCCTTCTGGCCTGTCGGTTTCGGACTGGCAGGCGGGGCGGTTAGGACTTCCTAGTCACGCGGCTCCTCCGGTGCCGTCGACTCCGTGCTCTGGTGTCTATCCCCCTGACATGGCTGCGGCACAGGGGTCCACACCAGTGCCTCTGTCTCCTGCCATTTTTCATTCTTTTCCTTCAAATCGTAGTTGGCAGACTTCTGCCGGCCTTCTCTAAGCGCCCGGGGTCTTTGTGGCACCATGTGTGGTGTTGACACTGTGTCGCGGTTACCACATATCCTCAGCCGGCCTGTGGTGCCGAGGGTGGTGTCGGCGCCATGCATTGCGCCACTTTTGATGTCGGCGCCATGTCTGTAGTCGTCACCACTCTCTTCGGCAGCTCCGGGGACGTCGGCAGCGCTGCATGGTTTCCAGAGGTTCTCAATACCGATTCTGTTTCCTCCTCTTCTTCCTCCTGGCTTTCACTCCTTTCCTGTCTATACTGTCCCCTCTGGACTGTCAAGAGATGATATTGAGCCTGATCCTGATCTTCGGCTGGGTGATGATTTTGATGCTGACTCTGCCCTGGGGGCAGGGATCAATCCTTCTACAGAGCCTGTGGTTGAAGACCTTTCCTTTAAGTCATGGCTCAAGAATTTAAAGTCTACTCTTTCTCTTCATACCACAGAAATCGATCCTGGGAAGCTTCTATGCCGCCAGTATCTGCATGTTCCAGAAATCCCTATGGATTTAACCCTTCCGGTGCAGCCCTCTTTCGAGACGCTTTCTCAGATGGTGTGGAACAATCCGGCTCTTATTCCCTCTGTGGCTAAGTCCATAGATAGGAAATATGCCCCTCCCAAAGATCATCCCATCTTAGCCTCACAAACCTTAGCTGATGCCATCGTGGTCCTGTCAGAGAATGATAGGGCTGTCCTCCCTCAGGAATCCACAGCCCATCCTATAAACAAAGAATCTCGCAAGATCATCACCTTGGGGAAGCAAGTCTTTGCTGCCTCAACTCTGGGCATGCGTATTGCTAGCTACCAGGGTTATTTTTCTCAATATGAGTATGTTCTTTGGCATTCGCTCAAAGCAATGGTAGAAGCTCTGCCCAAGTCAGAGGTTAACTCAGCTACTACAGATCATAACTAGAGGTATCGAGTCCAATAATCAACAGATTAAAGCTGCAGTGGACATTTTCAATACTGCTTCCACAGTGGCGGCGGTTGGCATTTGCACCCGTCGCCATTCCTGGCTGCGTACTTCAGGCTTTACGAATAACACCCAACAAAAAGTCATGGCCTTACCCTTCAATGGCATGTATCTGTTTGTGCCTCAGGTGTAGCAAGCACTAGAGGCTACTCAGAAGGCTAGGTCTGCCATTAAGACAGACCCCCACCCGCTCCCTCTCTAGGAGGTGGGAACAAGCGTCCGTTTCACAACCGGCAGAGGAGGTTTTAACAAACCAAACTCCTCAGCCACAAAAGAAAATGCAGCAGAAAGCACAGGGCTCGAAAGCACCCAGCGCCACCTTCTGAGTATCTGGCCTAGGTCCCACCTCAGCTGTCCAAGGGGGACTCTTCCTCGGCAGTAGGAGGACATCTGACTCAGTTCTACAACCGGTAGAGGTCTATAACATCAGACAAATGGGTCCTCAGGATAATCCGCGAGGGGTAATCTCTCAGTCTTTCAGAAACCCCTCTGGATCATCCTCCCAAACAGCAGCCCAGGCTGTCAGCGGTACAAGGGTGACAACCAGGGTAGCGAGCTATGCCATCCGCCTAATGCAGACTGCTGTTCCTACTAGCCTGGAGGCTACCGTGTTGGCATCATAAGAGTCCTTCACTTGGTGTCTTGCCAACTCCTATCACGGGTAGAAATGGTGATGGCCCATCTGCTTGCCTCGGCTATCAGGCATGGCTGCCAGGATCTGACCCTAGCGTAGCCTATAGGCACCTTGCATAGGCTACCTAATGCCTATGATGCGGAGATAGACAGCAAGACATGGGCAGAAGAGAAAAGCTTTGTCCCAGTGATCAAACTCCACAGAGTCGGCCTCTGGGGGTGGTCTCTAAAGGGCGATGACGCCTCAGGTATCCAGCCACACCAGTCCAGATGCAAGATGGAGCATAACTCCTGGAGACCAAGGGGGAGTGCAACACCTGCGCTGGCAGTCCTGAGGGACTGGAAATGGAAATTACGTACCTACCATAATTATTGATATTCTTGGACGAAGTCTGCACCACTCATTCACACTAATGGAAGTATGCTGGGCGCGCTAGGACCCAGCGAGAGCTTCTTGCTTCCGAGGTACAAGGCCTTCTGAAAAACTGGGCAGTAGAAATAGTTCCGCTGGATCAAAGAAACACAGGTTTCTACTCCCATTACTTTCTGGTTCCAAAGAAAACTGGCAGCATGCGCCCCATTCTGGATCTCAGAAAACTAAACAAGTTCCTTCTCAAGGAAAAGTTCAAGATGATATCACTAGGTACCCTGCTACCTTTGCTTCAGCAACACGATTGGCTAGCCTCCTGACATGCAGGAT
This sequence comes from Neoceratodus forsteri, assembly GCA_016271365.2. NCBI lineage: Eukaryota > Metazoa > Chordata > Ceratodontiformes > Ceratodontidae > Neoceratodus > Neoceratodus forsteri. The sequence continues at coordinate 1,576,595,030 of CM028131.1, forward strand.
GCCTATCAACATATTCTCATACACCCAAAGCACCACAAATACCTAAGGTTCATGGCATTGGGTCAACACTATAAGTTCAGAGTCCTGCCCTTTGGGCTACCCTCAGCGCCTCGAGTTTTTACAAAGTGTTGTGCAATTCTCGTGGCGCAACTCAGGAAAATCTGAATACAAGTGTTTCCATATCTGGACGACTGGCTCCTAGCAAGAGACTCTGGACGCCGTGTCCATGGCCTCAGACTTCCTCACGTCCATGGGAGTCCTGCTGAATCTCAACAAGTCGCAGTTGCAGCCCTCCCAGAAGCTCCTCTTCATAGGAACTCTTCTGGACACCTCCTGTGTGAAGGCTTTTCTTCCAGAGGACAGAAGGAGCGATATCTTACAGATGGCCCGATACATCAGTAAATACAGCTTGGTTCCAGCTATCTCGATGCAATGGATGCTGGGCCTCATGGCATCCTCGGTGTTCACTGTACCCTTAGTTCGTCTCCACATGAGAACCTCCCAGTGGATGCTCAGTACTCAGAGGTCCCCAACCACTCATCCTCAGTCCCTTCTCATCAAGATGAGCGGAACCTCTGAAGAGGTCACTCACCTGGTGGTTGCAGGAGGACAATCTTCTGGAAGGATATCCCTTTGCCCTCTGGATCATCAGATCTCAATTACCACGGACGCATCCCTGATGGGTTGGGGAGCCCAATGCCAGGATCTCCACACTCCAGATACGTGGACTCAGAGACGAGTCCCAACTGCACATAAATGTCCTGGAAATGATAGCCGTCCCTCTGTGCAGTCTGAGCCTTGAAGGACATACTCACAAGAACATTCTTCTCCTTCAAGCGGACAACAAAGCAGTGATGTACTACATCAACAAACAGGGCGGCGCATACTCTTACCCTTTATGCAGGGAAGCAATGAGAGTGTGGGAGTGGTGCCTGGAACACAAGGTCTTGATTCAGGCGATTTACCTGCCAGGAGTGCAAAACAAGCTGGCAGACCATCTCAGGAGAACAGAGGCTGATCCTCACGAGTGGTCTCTCGAATCTACCGTCGTTCAGTCTCTCTTTAAAGAATGGGGAACTCTGGACCTGGACCTTTTCGCGTCCCCACTCAACACAAAACTGCCTCTCTTCTGCTCCAGAAATCCAGAACGTGGAATTTTTGTCAGGATGCGTTCAGGCTGCGGTGGACAAGGCGCTTTCTATACGCCTTTCCGCCCCCTCCTCTAATTCAGAGAGTACTTCTCAAATTGGGGTCTCGGGGGGGCAGAATGATTCCCATTGCCCCTTTCTGGCCTCGGCAAATATGGTTTCCGCTACTCAACAGTGTATCGGAACCCCCCCCAAAGACGCTTCCCCTCCAGACAGACCTTCTGACCCAGGGTCCCGTGGTCCATCCCAACCTGAGGTTGCTTCACCTTCAGCTCCTGAAGAGATAGAAGTGAATAGGTTCAATGTCTCTCGTACAGTTTCAGATATCCTTTTGGCTGCGTGTAAGCCAGCCACTAGAAAAACCTACACAGCCAAATGGAAGCATTTCTCTATCTGGTGTGCAAAATCCTCTTGGAATCCTTTTTCCTGCCCACCGAATAAAGTCTTGGAGTATCTTTTAGACCTCTCAAATACAGGTCTGCAATACTCTACAGTCAAAGTTCATCTTTGTGCCATTTCGTCGTATCATGAGCCAGTACTTTCCATGTCACTGGCTCAGTTGCCTAATGATTAAAAAGGTTTGTTAGGGGTATTCTGCATACTAGACCCCCTATGAGATGCCCAGTCGCAGCCTGGGACATTAATCTTGTGCTAGACATGCTCACTCGTAAAACCTTTTCGAGGATCTCTAGCTACTGCAAATTGAAGTTCCTAACTTGGAAAATGGCCTTCCTGGTGGCCATCACCTCGGCCCGTAGGGTTTCTGAAATACATGCATTGGTCACTGACCCTCCGTACACTGTATTTCACAAGGACAAAGTAGTTCTTAGGACTCATCCTAAGTTTCTCCCTAAGGTTGTCTCAGAGTTCCATCTGAACCAACCTTTAGTCCTTCCTACCTACTTTGCAAACTTCCAGATTGAAGGGGAGCGTACCCTTCATTCAGTGGATGTTAAGAGAGCATTGCGGTTCTATCTAGATAGAACAAAAGAAATTTGCAAAGCCCAACAACTATTTGTTTCCTTCAGTGAAACCCGGCTTGGTCAACCTGTCGCTATAAGATGTATTTTAGCATGGCTGGTGGCTTGCCTTCGCCACTGCTATTCTATGGCACAGGTCAAGCTGGAAGGCAGAGTGTATGCTCAGTCTACCAGACCAGTCGCGGCATCTCTGGTGGAAACCCGCAATGTGCCCATCACAGATATTTGCAATGCGGCAACTTGGAGCTCCGTGCATACTTTCGTTAAGCACTACGCCTTGGATGTCCATGCCAGACGACATCTGTCGTTTAGCAGGACCATTCTAATCGGACTTCTGTCCTAGGTATGTGAGCTCCTTATCTTCTGCTGCCCATCTTGGGTTTATTTAGCTCGGCACTCTCCCATTAGTGTGAATGAGTGGTGGAGACTTTATGTCCAGGAAGATATGGAAATTACGAACCTACCGTAATTCTTGATCTTCTTGGACGAAGTCTCCGCCACTCATTCACACACCCACCCACCATCCCCGAGCTCACTTTTCTGTTTTTGGTCTTCACTCCCTCAATGGCTGGGCTGCGAAGACTTTATTATTGACCCTTCTCATACGGGCCATTTGGACTGTCTTATGTCCGTTTTTTTTGGTTAGTCCTTCTAGGTTACTTACGCTGCACCTCCTTGGAAAAAAAGGTTCAGAGGGCGGTTGGAGTGGTCAACGCCGAGATAAGTTCATCAAGACGCAGCTGGCTCTTGGTGCCGCCTCTGCGGCTCCATCTGTGGCGCCTGGCCCTCTTAGAAAAAGTTTTCTCCTGCTAGGTCCTAGCGCCTGCGGTGAACTCCCATCAGTGTGAATGAGTGGTGGAGACTTCGTCCAAGAAGAACAAGAATTACGGTAGGTACGCAATTTCCATTCTTTCGTACTTCTCTTTTCTTCCTCGTCACACCCCCTCCTTGGCCTGCCCAGTAGTTGGGATCTCCCTACCCAGAACCCTTAGAGCCCTACCCCTTCTCCTGTGGCCGGCTTTGTTCCTTTTTCAGTTTATAACCTTTCCTTTTCCTATCCCTTGGGCTCCCTTGCCCCATTCTTTTTTCTTTATCTCTTAATTACCTCGCTGGTGAGCAAAACTGAGGTGGTAGAGGGGCCGGCATCCATTACTGGCCAGCCCGCGAGCACCACATAATACAATGGCCTCAAGAGCAACACAGCTCCTGATGTTGGCCCTTCCTCCAGAGGAGAAACTGAAAAACTTAGAGCTATAAGCTTCCTGCAGGGTCCTAGCGCCTTCGCCTTGAACCCACCAGTGGTGAATGGTGAAGGTATCCAGGAAGATCAAGAATTACTGTAGGTACATAATTTTCATTTGTTTCTCCTTTCTATTTTTAGCTACAAGGGAACAACAGATTCATACATTGAAAAAGTGATGATTTCCTCCAATGCAGAAGATGCCTTCCTGATCAAAATCTTATTGAGGCAGACACGAAGACCAGAAATCGGTGACAAATTTAGCAGCCGTCACGGGCAGAAAGGTAACATCTAAGAATAAAGGGGAACATCTATGAACAGTGGCCCTCGTAGTTTGAAATCCCACAAAAAGCCCATTTAAAGGAGGCATGGGTCATACCTGTAGCTTGCAACAGTTCAGAGCTATCCCATAGTCAGCCTCATGTTGGTGCAATACAGACTCCAGTTTATGGAACCATGTGATGTCATGCACGGTGAAGCTTTACCCTTGATGTAGTTAGGCACAGCTTCCCCTGTATTGCATCATAAGTTTCCAGAAATGGTGATAGTGTAGTATTACTACAGGGCAGGCAAAGGCAGAGATATCACCGGATCGCTGCCAGCTGCAGGTGAGCCCAGTGTCTCATTTAAAAGGGCCTTTTCACAGGCATTCAAACTGTAAGGCACACTGTTTATCAAGATTCCTTTTTTTGCCATTTCTTTTTACCTCATGTTTGCACCCTACAGTGTGCTGTCCTTCTAGTCCTCATATCACTTGAATCCTCTGTGTGCTGGACACGCTGCTGGCACCATTGCATGCCGCAAGACTCCCAGTTCATGACCCTGGATCTGGGTCTGTCCCTCCCTGAGCAGATTTGGGTGGCATGGGCACTCAGGCAAACAGAGGCAGTAAGTTTATCCTTTCTCTCATTTCACTCTCTGTCCTCACCTCTTACTTTGTCCCAATTTTCTCCTTTAATATCCTACCATCCCTGTTTGTAACAACCCTACTACTCCTAAACTCTCTATCTACCCTGAATGACTACTCTAGGGCTGTAGTCTTCATTGTACAACCTTACCTGTATTGTCTGGGATGCTGCTCAAATTACATTAGTTAAATGTAAATTGCTTTCCTTCATTTTCACTTACTGACAATGTATTTTTTACCTTGCCTGTTATCCTGTTTCTGACTCCTGTTTGCATTCCATTCCTACCCATTTAACTATTGTCTAATTTATGTAATGTAATGTCATGTTATTTGCCTCTTATGTAATGTTCTGTACCCTCCTGGGTCGTGCCTGAAAATAGTCATTGCCATGGCTAGTGCACCATACCCGGTAAACAAAAACGAAAAAGATAAATGTAAACCAGCCAGCCATTTTTTTTTTTTGAGGCCCCAAACACCTCCGAAAACACGTCTGCCATGGTGTCCTGTGGCAGAAGTGTGTTCAATGTGTGGTCACCCATGCCATGTGCATTGTTGCAAAACACCACTGAGAGTGGACAGCGCTTGATTCCTCCATGGGAGGACAGCATCTCAGGAATGCTCTTTAATCCTCCCTGCCAGCCTTCGCTCCTGATGTCCCAGGTTTGGGGTTTGAACTGGTCGCCAGCATGCCAGAGCAAAGCCTCATTGCACAGCGTTATGGAGCTGGCTCTAACATTCCCTTTGCTATGTTCCAAAGATTTTATTTAGAACCTGCTGAATCTAAGCATTTATTTTATTTTTTTTTTGTAGTTTTCATATAGTACATTTTAGTGCTGCTGTTGTTGAGCTCCTCTTGAGAAATTACACAAAATGGTTTATTATTCTCAGTCATCTTCTGTACATCTGAATTCTTCCACAAATGATCACACAGTCACCTCACACACAATAAAGGGTTTCATTCTTTCTGATTGCAGGGCAAGTTACTATCTGTATTTTTGCCACAGCTGTTAAAAATGACCACATACATGTAAACATTTTTCTCTAACATTTCCATAAGGCAAGGACAAAAAAAATATGATCCTTGTAAAAACTCGTTGGTGCCATGCATGAAATAGAAGGGGGTGGTATTATATTTAAGGGATAAATCTCAACAGGGTGTGCAGTTATAAGGGAATAGATGCATGCCTTGGGTTCTTGTTAGGCACAAGGTGCAGCTAAATGCCTTAACTGTCCAAGAAGTGCATTTAATATTCCCAATAAATGCACACTGAAGTCTCTTATCCCACTTTTTGAGTTACTGTTTTGTGGCCCCCTTTGTTACTTACCACCCTCTGGGGTGATTACTCCAACCCACCACCTGACATCTCCTGGCCTTAACCACTCCTAGGTCTTCCAGGAGTTGCCGTCCTTGGTTGGACTGCTGGGTGACCCAACCCTGTGGAGACTAAATTCAGGTAAAGGGGGGAGCCTGGGTCATCAGTGCAGGGCCTGCTCAGGATCAGCATCCTCCTGTGTCAGTCGGGGGTTTTCTGGCTTTATCATCACCACCCCGCATGTCATCAGCAGATAAGGGTGTGCAAACGCATACACACAAGCCCGGTAGCACAGCAGCAGCAGCTGACATCCTCTTTCTTACACAGGGCCGCCTGTGGTCCCTGAGGCGGCTCTGCATGGCGGCTGCTGACACCCACCTGCTCTGTAGGAGAAGTGCATCCATTGAGACACTTGACCCTACCTCCCTGGGCCAGCCTCCAATGACCCAGGCTCGTCCTTCAAACCTAGGTCACATGGGCGCTGCCACTGCCCCAACAGATCAGCGTGTTATCAGCGTGTTATCAAACTTATAAAATGGGCACTAGCATTGAGGTCTGTAGTTAGGGTTAGATGTGTCTCCATAAGAAAATAATGTAGTCATGTGATGTCTTGTGACCAGTGAGGTGACATGTTTGTAGCCCATTTGTAAATGAAAACATTTATCCGCAGGCTGCAAAAAACTGATCTGGCTGAGAATTAGAAAGAAATTTTCAAATCTTCAAGGGCATCTCTTGCAGCAGGCCACACCTATAGAACTACAGCCACCAGGCTCTAGGATCACATGGAAACTTTTCTAGCTAGCAGTCTATTTGGTGGGCCACCCACATCAACATAACATGCTGCCGACATCCTTACCATATGAATGTGGCTGGCCCCGCACCCTCCTCAGTTCTTTTCCGGCAGTCAATCATCATACATCTGGCTTCACAGAAGATACCACCAGCTTCAGTCGACTGCCTTTTTTTGTTGTCTTATTTTTTTTTTTTTTTCGATTTTCTCTCCCCCATTCCTGAAATCCCTTGTCCTTAAGAGAGTTTTCTTCTTTTTATGCAGAACTCTGCCTCTGAGAAGCTCTTTCACATCTGTCGTGCAGGAGAAGATTCTCGAGAAAGACAGCTATGATGCCTGAATCCGCTGCCTAGATGTAGACCACAATGTGCAGACCTCGCTCTCTGTCCCTGCTTCAATCAGGCTACCAGGGAGGCGCTGCGCCAGACCCCAGAACCTTGCTGCTGGCGGAAGGTTGCGGCATGGGGAAGGAGCTTCAAGCCAGGAGTTCCTTCACTTCGCCAGCTTTGTCTTTGAGTTCCCAGTTGTCCAAGGCCTGAGGCAAGTCAGCTGGGAAGTGTAAGCACCAGGATAAGGAGCATGCTAAGAGGCAGTCTTTCACGGATTGTTCCTGGTTGCCGCGTCGACCACAGTGGGGCCATCTTCCTCTTTGGGAGCGGTTCCCCCTGCCACGAACACCCGCTCCTCTACAGGACTCGCTGTGGCAGCCCCCCCCCCGCTAGTCTTACTCTGATGGGTGCAGGTTTGTCAGCGTTGGGTGCTTCCTTGGCCCCACCGACCTTTCAGCCCCTACTCTTCAGGCCCTTATTCTCTGCTGGCCATCAGTCAGGCGGCTCTACCGGTTCAGTCTTGGCCAGGGCTGGCTCAGTGCTTTCGGGGGTTCAGCCTGCTCCCCTGATCGTCGGCAGCCCTGGTTTCAGCCTCGGGGTCCCAGTTGCCGCCAGTGTCACCCCAGTCCATTTCTCCATCATCCGCTCCTTCTCTGACTCCAAAGATGCCAGAGGCTGCAGTGCTGACGCCAGTGCCTCAACCTGCTCCATCGTCCTTCCCAGCACCATTTCTGATGCCTGCTCCTCTGCATCCACAAGCTCTGTCGTTCGGTGGACTTCCAATCTATAGTATATTCCCTGTGGGACTTTATGCAAGCTTGCCTTGCCTCTGCTCAAGGGCCGGCACCTCAGGGGCGTTCTACGCCAGACCCCCGCCTTCTCTCCCCTCAGTGCAGCGCCCTGGCCCTCGTACCCCGACACCCACTCTACCTCATCCTGGGCAGAGGGATGACGACAAGCATCACCCAGAACTTCTTTCTTCCGATGACGACGAGGAAGGCGTCGATGGGGATGATGGGGGTGCTAGCCCTTCACATTCTGCTTCTACAATGTTTTCTGGAGGCGAAGAGACCACAAAGTATATCCCTTTGTCTCCCCCTGATGACCCTTCTTTTGTCTTGGTTATGAGGCAGTTGCATGCCGCCATGGGGTTCAAGGAACAGGATCCTGCCCAGTGCCATTTGTCCCACTACCTGGAGTTGTCAGACTCTCCTCCTCTCATCATACCCCCTCTGATGGAGCCTTTCAAGGATGCCACCATGGCTGCCTGGTATAGACCCAACTTGGTCCCCGCCATGCCCAGAAAGGCAGACAAGTTGTAACAGGCCCCTCCGGGAAACCATTTTATCTGAGCAACCCCAGGCCAGCTCGTAGGTCATCAGTGCTGCCCATGATTGGAATAAGAAGCCTAAGCATCTCAGCTCTCTCCCTCCGAATAAGGAGTCCAGAAAGCTGGACCTGATTTGCAAAAGGACCTTAGACTCTGCTGCTCTGACCATTAGGGTCTTGAACTGCAGTGCCCATATGGTCAAGTTTCAAAACCAGCTCTGGAGGACAGGCCAAAGGTGGCCAAGGCTCTCCCAGAGGACCCTCAGGCGCAGAGTTGCTTCAGGTCCTTCAGTCCAGGGCTGATATCGTAAGCACCTGCTGAGATGGGTTTATGATGCCGCTGATGCCTCAACTTGAGCTACCGCAGCTGGTATTTGCCTCAGGAGGCATTCTTGGCTCAGAATGTCAGGCTTTGCAAAGAACATGCAACAGTCTAGCCTTAATGCCCCTCCTTCAAATCCCCGCTGCTGCACTGCTCCAGAGTCAATGTTCCTTTGTCTATACTGCTTCTCTCTGGCTGAATAGCCTCAGCCCAGCCATCACCTCAGCTCCAACTCTTGGTACCTTCAAAACTAGACTCGACTTCATCTTACGACCTCGAGCTCCTGTGACTGCTACTCTTATTCCTGAGCTGTCATGTCCTGTCACCGATACCACCACTTCTTCCCCTCCCTGCTGCTCCTCCTTACCCCACTTGCACTTATTATCCTCTACCCCCCACCTATCCACCTTCCCCCTTTCCTGCAATCCCCACCCAATCGTCTGACAACTGCCTCCGGCTGCATCTTTGTATCCCCCTTCGTTTTTCCTCCCTTGTTCTCTGGTACCAGCTGCCGCTATTTCTAGGCCCCACTGTCTTTCCCCAGGTTTCCTACTTGGCTGCTTACCTGAGTGTTATATGATCCTGTCTCTAATTACCAAGTGTTGTTGTACTGTGACTATTGTTCTCTTATTTTGTGTCATTTCATCCCTGTTTGTAATGCCTCTGACGTGGAACCTTTGTATAAGAGCCTTGGCTCAAAGGTAATTGTAATCCTAGAATTGAATGAATAAATAAATTTAGAGGCTACAGACTCTTTGGGGCAGATGTGCAGGACATACTTTTGGACCTGTAAGCTTCTGGTCAGACTCTGCAGTCAGTACACTCTTTGTATCACAGCCAATCCAAAAGTGGGCAGTGTCCTTTGCCATGCCACCCACAGACCCTAGCCTCAGGGCAAGCACAGAACAGCCTCTGCCCTGCCCTCCTTCCTCCACCACTGGGAAGGACCCGAGGAGGAGGAGGGTGGCTCAGCCGTAGGGGCCACTTCAGCCTAACTCCTTACGTGGCCCCCCCTCCAATACTGCAGGAGGTGGCGGTAGTGGGTCGTTTCTTCCTACACCTCGACAGGAGCTCACTACAGATGCTTGGGTTCTGCTGCTCATAGAGCACAGCCACACTCTGGAAGTCCTGTACTGGCCTCCGGAACAGCCTCCAGTTCAGTCCAGTTACCCCCCCCAACCACATCCCGGTGCTCTGGGAGGAGATTCACGTATTACTGAGAAAGGGAGCTATAGAATCCGTCCCCAAGGATCAGAGAGACGGGGTTATATTCCCATTTCTTCCTGGTTCCCAAATGCACAGGGGATCTCTGGCCCGTCCTAGACCTCTGCACTCTAAACTTCTACATCCAGTACAAGAAATTCCGGATGGTGACCCTCAAGGCGCTGCCTCTTCTGCATCAGGTAGACAGCATATGCTCCCTCGACATGTAAGGTGTGTGTCTCTCCGGCAGTACCTCAGATTTCAGTTCCAGTGAGCACATTTCCAGTTCCGTGCCTTGCCATTTGGCTTGTCCTCTAACTCTCAGGTGTTTACCAGATGCTTGGCAGTGGCTCTCAGTAGGGAGGAACTTTGTCTTTCCCAACCTGGACAACTGGCTTCTCAAAGCACAATCCAGGGACCAGCTGTTCCAGACCCTGGTGCATACAACACAATTGTTCAGCAACCTGGGGATCACTGTAAATCTGCTCAAATCAGTCTTGTCCCCATGTCAGCGCCTACAGTACATAGAAGCAGTACTGGATACAGTTCAGGGTATGGCTTTCCTGCCTCAGGACAGTGCGGACCGCCTCGTGGCTCAAGCCCGCCTGCATTACAACAACAGATATGTTTCGGCCAGATTCTTCCTCTGGCTCTAGGGCCTGATGGCCACGGCCATTGTCACAGTTCCTCTGGCCAGGCTGCATATGAGGATTCCCCAGTGGACACTGGGGGTCCAATGGGATCAGCGCACCGACTACCTAGAACAACTGGTCCTGCTCTCTTCACTGGTCAAAAAGGTGCTACTTTGGTGGATGGAACCCAGCAACCTTTTGAAAGGGGTTCCTTTCCTCACTCCCTCCCCTCAGCAGATCCTCACCACAGATGCTTTGGTTGGGCTGGGGGGCTCATCCGGGTCCTCATCAGACTGTTGGGGGGGAGGGGGATGTGGTCCAAAGTGGCGATCACCCTTCACATCAATGTCCTGGAAATGAGGGCCATTCCGTATGCCTTGCAAGCCTTCCAGAGCCAGCTGTCCCTGGGCCATCTGTTGGTACAAACGGACATCAGTGTAGTCCATTACATCAACAAGCAAATGGGACCCACTCGCACCCTCTTTGTCGGGAAGCCATAAGAGTCTGGTACTGGGCTCTAGAACGCGGCTTGGAACAACTCTCGTCTGTCCATGTTCCAGGCGTCCAGAGTGTCCTGGTGGACAGGCTAAGCTGGTCACAGTCCAGGGAACACGAGTGGGAGCTACTTACCTCAGTAGTAGAAGACCTGATTGACAGGTCATCCAGAGTTAGACCTTTTTGCGTCCCCACTCAACGCAAAACTGCTGCGTTCTAGGGACATGGATATGTTGTTCATCCACACTCATTGGCAGTATCCTTGCCGCTTTAAATCTTGCCGGAAGGTCTTCAAGCTTGCTCCTCCCACCCACCCGGGTGGTATAACTCTCGGCTCCTGCCGCAGCCAGATCTTCCTTACGCTTGGAAGCTCAGGTTCCCTCCTTAACGCTCTGCGTTTGTGACTGATTCTATTTCTCCGTTTGCGATTTAAAAATAATATTTTGCAAAAGACTTCGATCTTCGATCCCTACAGCGGCTGCGATGGATCATCGACTCCAGTTCGAGAATGCCCATCGCGACAGAAGATGTCTCGGACGGATCCACACTCCACGTGTGTCTACTGCTTAGGCCTTGAGCACGACCGCGGAGGCTTGCGACCTGTGCTCATCTTTCTCGGCCTCGTCCTCGAAGAACCGTGCTGCCCGGTGCAACTGGGCCGTCCGAAGCGTTCCCTCGGTGAAGTCCAAGGAGGCCCGGTTGGCGGTGTCCGGCGGCGGTGGTTTCGGCGGATCAGCTCGGCGGATGGTCGCCCTCGAAGCGCGAGCGCTGGCCGTATCTTCCTCGACCGCGGCATTTATCCCGCTCTCTCTGGGTTCTTCCTACACGGCTTCCTTTAAGGAGCTTTGTCTGTCCCTCTCCACTAAAGGAGAAGGGCCTGCGTCTGCTGGACCTTTTCTCGGTCCAAAAGAAAGGACAAGGGTAAGTCCCTCCGTCGGCAGCTCTTGGGGCGGAAGGTCCCTCTCCCGGGCCGTCGACCCGTCGGCCGCAGTCGACCGCTCGGCCGGCCACTGGCCTCACCGGTGTCCCGTCAGGTCAGTTGACGAGACTCCCACTGATGAAGTCGAGATTTTCTCGACCATTGAACCGAGCTGTCGCCTTTAGCAGCCGAGATTCCCTCTCCCGGTTCCCGGGAAGTTGGGAATCCGTGGGCTCGCCTGTGCCTCGGTTCCCGGAGCCCTCGGATGGACCTTCGAGCCGAAGGGAGTGTCGGTTCCGGCCCGACACCTCCTGCACCGACCCAATTCGGGACTCTCGGTCGATGCCGGACCTCTTCAGCGGTAGCCGTTCCCACCGTCATAGGCGGTCTCGGTCTCGGCACCGCGGTCGCTGGCGTGCCGCTCGTCCTAATTCTCCTCCCGGATCGAGGAGGCCGGCGTCGTCGGCAGTGCGAGGACCTTATGTTGCAACAGCTCCTCCTGGCCGAGAAATAAGCCGACTCCGGCGCCTTCCCGGCCATTAAGTGGCTGTCACCGGGCGGCCGACACAACCCCTCGACTTGTCCGAGGAGCCTATACCCAGGCCGGTTGTTCGGCCAAAACCAGCTGCTCCACCGATTGCGGTGGAACCTCCGCCTCCACAGCCACCATTTGGGGCTCCGACCAAGGATTACCGATTCGCTGAGGTTCCACCCCATCGGCTGTCAGTTACCCTCACTCCCGACCGACCCGCCGCTGGTGAAGGGTGGTTCAGGCCAGAGGCAGCTCTTGGAGGACTCTTCCGAGTCCGAAGATGATTCCTCCTTCTTCTCCAGCGACTGGACTTGGAGTCTTCAGGAGGTCAGCCAATGGACGATAGCCCGTCGTCCTTCCTAGGACTGCTCGGCTCATCTCGGAGTCTACCGGGATGGAGCTCGAACCGTTTCAAAGCAGGCGGGTATCCCCTCACGGAGATTCTGGACCGAGGATTCTCAGCCGGAGGCCTTTCCCGGTGGCCGAGGCCATAGTGGGTCCAACACTGGAACTTTGGCAGCGCCTGCTTCCTGCCCTGCCTTGGCCAGGATGGCCAGGAAGTATCGGTCCCCTACCGGTTCCTTGTCCGGTTTCGGAACACCCTCTGCTGAGGGGTTGGTTACCGACAGCGTTTTCCGGTCAGCGCCCGACTGCGCCAGGGATATGGACAAACCTCTGACAAGGAGTCCGAAAGTGGACTATGTCGGGCGAAAAGTCTACGCTGCGTCCTCTCGGCCTTCGTCAGGCCAGTTCGGCCGTCCTCATGGCACATTTTCTCTATGCCCTGTTGGGCTCCTGGATGAGGTCATCCCTCATCTTCCGCCGATCTGCAGACTACGGTTAAGCAGGTGCGGGACCAGGGCAGGGAGTGGCCAAACAGCAGCTCGAGACTGCTTTGGATGTGGGGACTCATGTGCCAGATCGGTGGCGGCCGCGGTGGCTATCGTCCGGCGGGCTTGGCTGAGGATATCCACCTTTACTTGGATACCCAGCACAAGTTGGCGGATGTTCCTTTTTGAGGACTGACCTCTTGACCCTGGGGTGGAAGGTCACCTGCAGAGGATCGAAGTCCAATGCCACCTTGGACTCGGTCTCTTCCGCTCAGAAGGACAAAAGGCCGCAAACCACAGCCTAAGCCCTTAGTCCTTCTGTGCCCGGCGCCCGGCCAACAACGTCAGGGCCAGCAGGCTCCGACCTTGGCATCCCAAACCCAAACCGCGGCTTCCTCTAACAGGAGGCAGGGAGGAAAGGGCCCGGGAGGTCCTCGGCGGTCCTCTCCTCCAGCCTGCCCAGTGACGGGCTGAGGGTGTCACGCCCCATCCCCGTCACCTTACCCCTGGGTCCCCGTGGAAGGCAGCTCCGGCTCCTTCCGTTCCGCCTGGTCGCTGGCCACCACGGACAGGTGGGTCTTGGAGAGTGGTGGGAAGAGGCCTGCCTCTGGATTGAGCAGGCACCACCCTTCAGAGCCGTCGCCCCTCGAGGCCGAGATCCCAGCCTCACTGGCGGCTCGTCGAGCCGACGCCTCTCCTCCTCCAGAAGGAGGTGGTAAGAGAGGTGGTGGACCCTCTTTCAGACCCAGGGTTTGTGTCAGGTACTTCCTGGTTCGAAAGCAGACGAGGGCTGGCGCCCATTCTCAACCTACACGACCTAAACAAGTTCCTAAGGTCTCGAACCTTCAGGATGGTCACTCTGGCTCAGATAATACCATCCTTGGAGCAGCGGCGTGGTTCTGCTCTCTGGACTTGCAGGGCCGTTTTTCACGTCCTATCCGTCCGATCTCACCAGAGATTCCTTCGCTTCCAGCAGGAAGGATCTCTCTTGATTCAAACCATGCCCTTCGGCTTGTCTCCAGCTCCAGGGTCTTCACCAAATGCATGGCAGTGGTGACAGCATTCCTGGGCGCCGAGGGTCGGGTGTACCCTTACCTGGACGACTGGCTGATAGCGGCTCCCTCCAGGAAGGAGGCGGAGTGGTCCAGAGATCTGGCCCTCAGGTCTGCTCTCAACTGGGCCTCCTTATCACAGAGGCCAAGTCGAACTCGAGCGAAGCAGGTGATTTTATTAGCAGACGCAGCTCGACTCTCTCCGAGCCAGAAGCGGCTCCGCCGGACAGGGCGAGGTTCTTTCCTCCTTTGCCCGATCATTTCTGGTTGGGCAATTCGCCTGCCGGGACTTCCTCGCGCCTCCTGGGTCTCATGGCGGCCTGTACCAGCGTGGTCCGTTGGGCCGCTGGAACATCGTCCCTTCCAGTGAGGACTGGCCAGCCAGTGGTCCTGGCAGCTGCGATCCCTTGGACCAGCTTGCCGGTGACACTGGGGATGTGGAGGCAGCTCTCCAGTGGTGGACCATTCCAGATCATTTGCAGGGAGGGCATCCCGTTTGTCCGCACGAGCCGACGGTCTCTCTGTCGACCGATGCCTCTCTGATGGGTTGGGGTGCCCATCTGGGGGACACCGGGCTCATGGCCTCTGGTCCCAGCGGGAGTCCCGATGCCACATCAACCTGCTGGAGCTCCGGCGGTCCGCCTGGCTCTCACCGCCTTTGCTCCGTTCCTCCGAGGAGTCAAGTGGTCCAGTCCAGGCGGACAATACCACGACCATGTATGCCTATCTAAACGCGCCAGGCGGGGCAGCTCTCCATGCTTCTATGCAAGAGCTCTCCGCATTTGGTCACTCGTCTGCGCAGCCTGGGCGGATCTCCTAGCCATTCACGTGGCAGGAGCCTCCAACACCCTGGCGATGCCCTGAGCGGATGGGGCTGCATCCCGCAGTGGTCTCTCCTCCGGGAGGTAGTACAGCATCTGTTCTCCCTTTGGGGCACACCTCAGGTGGACCTGTTTGCCTCCATGGAGAACAAGCTGAGTCCTGTTTCATGCCCGCCCCTCAGCAGGGGCTCGCTGCAGGGATGCCTTCTAGGCAATGGACCCAGGCCTCTTTACGCCTTTCCCCATTTCCCTTGATCCACAAGGTGCTTCTCTCAAAGGCGAGGAGGGACAAGGCGCATGGGATTCTGATAGCCCCAGACTGGCCTCGCCAGTTCTGGTACCCAGATCTCCTCAGTCTCAGCCCAGGACTCGCGGCAGCTTCCAGCTCGACCGGACCTGCTCTCAGTCAATCGGGAAGGTGTTCCATCCGGACCTTCAATCCCTGCACCTGCGGCCTGGTTCCTGGCTGCTAGAGTTCCAGGCTTTGGGTCTTTCCGGCGAGGTCCTCAATGTAGTTGAGGCGTCCGTAAGAGCGCGACCAGAAAATGCTATGCCTTCAAATGGAAAGGTTTTCCATTTGGTGTCAGAACAAGACTTGGACCCTTCCTCCTGTTCCTTGGCAAGCATCTTGGACTATTTATGGTCCCTTTCTAGTCAAGGGGGCTTAGGTCGGCGACCTAAGGGTGCACCTGGCAGCCATCTCCTGCTTGCAGGCGCGGGCCGGGAAGCAGTCGATGGCACTGGGGAGAGGTGGTCTGGCGCTTTTCAAAGGCCTTGATCACATTCCCCTCAGTGCGAGGAACCCCCACCTCCGTGGGATCTACTGCTGGTACTGCCAAAGCTCATGGGCAAGCCATTGAACCTATGCACAGGTGTGCTCTCTCTCACCTGTCGTGGAGACACCGCCTTCTTGGTGGCTATCCGTCAACCAGAAGGATGGGAGAGCTCCAGGCGCTTTCCATCGAGTCTCCTTACCTGGTCTTCCACAGAGAAAAGGTTGTCCCTGCGCCCCACCGAAATTCCTTCCGAAGGTGGTGTCGGAGTTTCACCTTAACCAGGTGTTGACTCTGCGGTGTTCTACCCAATCACACCTCGGAGGCGAATATAGGCTCCATACTCTGGACCCTAGAAGAGGCGCTCGCTTATTATAAAGGCGCCGCAGCTGAAGTCGAGGAGAGGTTGTATGTTTGTCACCTACGCCTGAAGCGCATCTGGCAGACCTGCAGCCAAGCGGACGATAAGCAGGTGGGTAACCTCCTGCATAGATCTCTGCTATAAGTTGGCGGGCATGGAGCCTCCCAGAGGGATAAGAGCTCATTCTACCGCCATACGCTGCAACGGTGGCTGCTTCCAGGGACGTCCCTATCCAGGAAATCTGCAGGGCTGCTACCTGGAAGTCAGCAAACACCTTCATTACCCACTACCACATCGACCTTGAGTCACGCGGGATGCTGGTTTTGGGACCTCCGGTTCTCAATCTCTCTTTCCCAAGTAAGTATATGGGTGTGCGTCTTGCCTCCTCCTCCGGAGAACTGCTGGAGTCTGCCAATGAGTGTGGATGAACAACATATCCATGTCCCTAGAAATACAGGTTACTCACCTGTAACAGGAGTTCTAGAGATGGTATATGTTGTTCATCCTACGACCTCCGACCTCCCGGCTTGACGCACAACCTGAGCTTCCGGGCCAGATCTGGCGTCATGGGGCGGAGCCGAGGTTATACCACCCGGTGGGTGGAGGAGCAAGCTTGAAGACCTTCCGGCAAGATTTAAAGCGGCAAGGATACTGCCAATGAGTGTGGATGAACAACATATACCATTCCTAGAACTCCTGTTACAGGTGAGTAACCTGTATTTTCTGCTCGATCACTCCAGGGCCTGGAGTTTTCTGCCAAGATGCGTTGTCCCTCTCTTGGAAGGGGAGATTTCTCCATGCCTTCCCTCCCTTCACGCTAATTTAGAGGTTGTTGATCAAACATCAGATAAAAGGGGAGACACTGATCCTTATCACCCGCTTCTGGCCTTGCCAGATCTGGTTTAATCTGCTGCAGCAGTTATCAGTAGAAGCTCCAGTGCCTCTATCCCTGTGCACAGGCTTGCTGTCCCAGGAATAGGGCACCCTGGTCCATCCGGACCTAAAGTCTCTGCATCTTCATGCTTGGCTCCTGAAGATGTAACCATGGCTAGATTTGGGGTGTCCCCAAGGTTGGCTGATGTTCTGGTGGCTGCTATGAAGCCCTCCACCAGGGCTACTTATTCCATAAAATGGAAGCGCTTTGCTGTGTGGGCGACTGCCCGCTGGCTGGACCCTTTCACTTGTCTTGTGAATCAGATTCTGGAGTACTTGCTGTCCCTGTCAGACTGCGGTATGAAGTACTCCTCCATTAAGGTGCACTTGTCTATTGTTTCAGCTTTCCATCTGCCTGTTGATGGCCATATGGTGGCACAAATAGAGGTGTCGCATACCTTCCTGAGGGGCATTCTTCGTCCGAAGCCTCCCATTCGCATTACTGTCCCACCTTGGGACCTGAATTTTGTGTTTGAAAAATTTATTTTGGCTCCTTTTGAGCCAGCCATGACTTGCAAGCTACGCTTTCTGTCATGGAAAACATTATTTTTTTTATTTATTATGCTTCCCCCTACCCCCGGCCGCTTAGTCATTCAGCTCCAACTCCAGTCACCTTAGCTCGCTTCCTATGGCCGCCATCCACCAATACTCCCCTGGCTTACCCCCAGAGTGGGGCCACGGCACCTCGACCTGCCTGTCTACAGTGGGGAAAGGTTTCCAGAGCCGACATTGCCTCCCGGCCTTACCCTCCAGGACGGGTTGTGGTGGTGCCGCGGAACGGTAATTAAGTCGGTGGAACCGTGGAGAGCATTGGAGGCCAGGTGCCAGGGCGTCATCAAGAACTGCTGGCATTTTCCTCCTTGATTGTTTTCCTGGTTGCGGAGACATACAGTGACATCCAGCATCCGCCCCAACCCCCAGAGTGATCTGACGCCAGTCGCTGTGGTACCCCCGGCCTCGGCCAGGGGTCCGTCAAGCACCGGTCATGCTCCCCTCCCTCCCCCCAGAGAAGGAGAGCAGTCCTCTGGATGTTCCATCCTTCTCCTCCCCGACCAGCCCTCCGATGACCTGGATCTGTTCCCCAAACCCAGGTCGCCGGTGTCTAGCCAAATCCAGCAGCCACCGATAGGCCGGCAGAAAGCATTATTTTTTGTGGCCATTACTCCTGTCTAAAGGATTTCTGAACTACTGGCTCTCGTGTGTGAGCAGCCTTATTTGATTTTCTTCAAAGACAGTGTCTTTACGTACAAATCCTAAGTTTTTTCCCAAGGTAGTGTCAGAGTTCACATTAAATCAAACTATCCACCTGCCTGTTTATCATTCAGAGCATGCCAATCCAGGAGGCATTGCTCCATTGGATGCATAGAATACTTATAAGTTCCAACGCATGAAGGACTTTAGGAAGTCCTCACAGCTGTTGTTTGCCCCTGGGAAAGAGGCGTCCCTGTTTCTAAACAGTGCCTGTCAAAATGGTTGACTGACTGTATTGTTTTTTGTTAGAGGAAATATGGTAAGGAACTTCCTGAACCTGTTCATAGCCAGTCTACTAGAGGCATGGCTAGCTCTGTTGCCCATTTCAGGAACGTGTCAGCTGCTGAGATCTGTGCAGCTGCCACTTGGAGTACTGTCCACACCTTTACCAAGCACTACAGTCTGGACATTACCTTGAGACATCGAGACAGTTTTGGCTTAGCTGTGCTTCAGGGCCTTCTTTCTTCGGCTTGTGGTCTCCATCTGCCCAAACTGGTTCTTTTGCTGTCAGAACTGATTGGAACTCATTCTGTAGGTGTGGCCTGCTGCAGCAGATACCCTCGATGAAGATAGTACAGTTATGTAAGAACTTACCATAACAGTAGATCTTCGTAAGGATTTCTTGCAGCAGGCCATGCCGTCCCTCCCTCCTTCCCCCTTCAACCTGGAGGAGCTCTCTGTGTTTATCCCCCTTTCTCCTTCAGTTTTAGTTCTGTTGGTGGGAACCTTTAACTTCCCTCGGTTCACCCGCTGGTGCTTTTCTACTTATGATCTCCAGCGGGAGAACTGAGGAGGGCACGGGGCCACCAGCAGTTAATATGGTAAGGACATCGTCAGCGTGTGACGTTGACGTGGGTGGCCCCCTGGTAGACCGCTAGCTAGAAAGGTTTCTGTGTGGTCCTAGTGCCTGGCAGCTATAGTTCTATAGGTGTGGCCTTCTGCAAGAGATCCTCTCAAAGATCTACTGTTGTGGTAAGTTGTTACGTAACTGTAGTTTTCTAAATGTTTGGGGACTGTTCAGAACTGGTGAGAATAAAAACAGAGTAATCTTTAATTGTTTTGTGAAATTGTGCCTGGAAGCTGAAGCTCCTGGAGCAAAGGAACAGACTGCAAAGGTTAGCGTTACTTTATTTCTGGGATAGTCGGAGGAAGCTCCAAACAGAATCCCAGGGAAAGTCACATGTTGAACAGAAATGCGCCTGCCCACACATTTCCTGGTAAAACGAGGCAAGTGCTGTACAGACCATGAGGGATCAGTGTCTTACTATAGTGCGTTGGGGAAGGGGCAAGTACTATACACACCACAGGGGAAGGGGCAAGTACTGTACACACCCCAAGGGATCAAGGTCAGACTGTGATGCAAGGGAAGGGGGCAAGTACTGTACACACCCTGAGGGATCAGGGTCAGATTGTGGTGCAGGGAAGGGGGCAAGTTCTGTACACATTGCATGGGATCAGGGTGAGACTGTGGTGCAGTGGGAGTGGGCAAGTACTGTGTACATTATGAAGGATCAGGGTCAGACTGTGGTGCAGGGGATGGTGGCCAAGTACTGTACATATCACAAGGGATCAGGATTGGACTGTTTGGGGCACCTGAAAAGTTTTATTTTTGTGGCGCTTCACATTGTGAATAGGATTCATTACGAATGGGTGAGGTATACCGTACTAGGGGAAATGGCACAGCCCACAGCTGTAATAAATCCTGGGCAACTGAACACTCGGATAGCAGCAACTCCCAGTCTTTGCTGTGCCATCAAGGAACAACTTAGAAATTCTTCTGAAGAAAATAAAGATTTTCTTTGCTTTTACCGCTTGAGGCTGCAGTTCTGCATAGTAGGTTGGGCTTCCTGGTGACAGGAGCACCCTAAATTTAAAATCATGCCTGTTAAGCTCGGCTTTTAAATTGGATAACCTGCCCCTTTTTCCCCATTTCCACTGCCTGTGATTGGATTGTGGACCAAAACTGCCACACTAGTTTAGGGTGCCTGTTTTATTTAGCAGGTCTCAGTTTTCCTCCTGTCATGGTGCCTCAGGTAAGTACTGTACCTGTCTTTGGGTTATTTTTTAGGGCTTAGACTGGGGCATTTCCATGCCTTCCATCCATCTAGTTGGGCATCGGTTCTCCCCACCACCACCTAAGGATCAAAGGGTAACTGTATGTGTGTGTTTGCCTTTTATTTCCTTTGCAGGTGTTTTGATTTGTCACAGTTTGAGGATATTTCCTTCAATTTTTCCTCTGCTTGATTGGTTGTCCAAAAAAAGAGGAGAGAGGAAACTTAGACTCTGAGAAGGATCAGAGTTTTTCAGGCAGTTTTTGTGGGGGATTTGTTGCCACAGATTGTGTGGCAATTTTCAACGGCTCCATTGAGCTGCAGGGCTTTCCTGGCCTTTGGGCTCATGCTGTGTATTTAGTGAGGGTCTTTCTCCAGCCTCAGTGCGTCTTTTGCATTCCTATGCTTGGGTGCCCCAAACATGCCAACATCACAGCATAGCGTCGTGACATTCACATACGTGCACTTTCACTTTCACAGAGTGTGCACACCTGCCTTTTTCAAGTGCTAGATGCGGCGGCTGTGTTTTCCTACCAGATCAGCACGGCTGTTGAACACGATCATTCCGACTACAGCTGTTGGTGCTTCTAGGATGGTAGGAATGTTTTCTACTTGTGTGTTTTTCCCCACAGATGGAGGTGGGTGTCCCGGCAGTGCTCCTCCATTCACACATTATATTGAGACACTTCAGATAGTGTTCTACTTTTATTCTGCTTTTCTGGGCATCTGTATGAGTATTGTTTTGGCACCAAGGCTTATCGGAGACCTCTAGTGTTCAAACGATGTAAACCTGCAAAAGGGTGATGTGACCCTCGCCTCTGGGTTGCTATTGCCCCCATTATGTTACTCAGGCTAATATGTCTCTTACAGTTCCCCATAATTGGAACTCCAAGCTGGAGGTGAGGGATGCACCTGGTGTACCAGCGGGCAGTGGCAAAGCAGAATTGTATAAACTTTTGTAGTTGTTCTTAGGAGAGGTTCTAGGCCCCAGTGTTCTGCAGAACATCCCTTTAGAGACATTTGACCCCAAACTGGTCCCCTCAGGTCGGGGCGGCTCACACAGGTACGTCCAGGTGCGCTGGAGCAGGACAAGTCTGTTAATATGGATCTGAAGGCAGACCCTGTCCCTGATCATACAGAGGATCAGGATGAGGATATCGGGGATCTTGGGGAAAATCCTGACCTTAAGAAGTTAACTTGATGATGATGATGGTGATGACGAACACTCTGAGGAGGAGGAGGAGGAAGGGGAGTGGACAGAGCCAAAGAGGAGGATTCTTATCCCTCCCCTGTTTGATAACAAATCCTTGTCCTATCTGATAACTGAGGCTTGTAGTACATTACATCTAAAGGAGGTGCAATCCATGGAGGCATTAGATGTAAATACTATCCTGTCCACATCCTCCTCTGCTCCAAAGTGTTTTCTAAACTTTAGTCTCTGTGACCAGATTATTGAACAAGAATGGACAGGTTTGGACCAAAGAAAATATCTGCCAAAACCCAAGGTACAGTGTTTGCCTTTTTGAAATAAAAATAACTGCAAGTGGAAACCCCTCCCTGGCAGATAAAGCTGTACATAATTCCATTATACACCCTACTATCCCACTTGAAGCATCTTTTGCCTTAGTGGATTTGCATGATGAGCTAGTGGGTGCTTCATGCAGAACCTTCAGCCTCCACGCAGCACGCAAACCTCTGTGCCTCCTTTATTGTTGCTAGAGCCTTAAAATTGTGGGTTACGACCCTGGGCAGCTCCATTCCATAGGATTCAGAGGGGGGCAAGCATTTTGCAGTTGGTATCCATGACGTCCACCTTTCTAGGGGATGCCACGATGGAGAACTTACACATGTTGGCACACTCCGCTTATCAGATGGTGTCCGCTATGTGAGTCATGTGGCTTCGGCATTGGGTCACTGATCAGATGTCGAAGACCAAGCTGTTTAACTTGGCTTTTGAGGGAGGCTTATTGTTTGGTTCAGGCCTGGATGATGATATGAAGGATATCCAGGATAAAAAGGGCCACCTTTCAGTGTCAAAACAACAGCAAAAGGCCAGTTCAACTTCAAAAGGTCAAGGAGGCAGCCGACAGAGGCAGTATTGAGGGCCTTTTCATCCCTTTCAGAACTTCGTGAACCAGAGGAGTAAAGGATCCTATTCTGGTTTCAAGAGCAATAGTAGCAGAGGAGCCCTTGCCTAAAGATGCAACAGAGGCCCAGGGTGAAGAGGGGGCACCTCACAATGAGAATACATGGGCCCATCTCTGCCTCCCTTCCCTTGGTGGAAGACTGCACAATGTTTACACAAGGTGGGCCCATATAACATCCGATATTTGGGTTCTGGAGAGTCTGGCTTTAGGTCATGCAATAGAGTTTTCAACCATTCCCTCAAAGGGGCATTTTCTGTCTTCCCCAGTACCAAAGGACCCTGAAGAGGCAAGCAGTGCTACAGACATTGGATCACCTCACAGAGATCAGGATGATTGTCCTGGTGCCTTCCAGCAAACAAGGCCAGGGATCCTGCTTGATTTATTTTGTGGGTCCCAAGAAGTCCGGGGGTTTCAGAACAGTTCTGGATCTGAAACACCTAAACAAGTTTGTTCACCACATGACCTTCAAGATGGAGTCCTTACAATCAATCATCCAGGCTGTCCAACCAGAGCATTATTTAGCATCCATAGACCTGAGGGATGCGTATCTCCACATTCCCATTCAGCAATCTCATCAGAGTTTCCTCAAGTTCACGGTCCTGGGTTAACACTTCCAGTACAGGGTGCTCCCATTTGGGCTGGCAACACGCTCCCAGGTGTTCTCGAAGGTGCTCATAGTCCTGGTGGCTCAACTCCAGCAGGAGGGACATCATGTTTGTCCCTACCTGGACAACTTGCTCATTCGGCGCCATTTGCTTCTTCAGTAGGAAGTCAGTGACCAGGACTCTGGGGTTTGGAGTCCCAGGGCTGGGAGTAATCGGGAGAAGAGCTCTCGAGGTGTCACAGACCCTGGAGCACCAAGGAGCGGTGTTCAAGATGGACAAGGTGTGAAGGTCTTCCTCTTGTCAGCCAGAAAAGGGGACCCTGTTGAGAGAGGTTCAGTGACTGAGGAGCCAGTCGTTTGCTTCAGCTCACAGCTTTCTGTGGATTCTTGGCCTCATGATGGCGACAATAGAGCTGGTCCCTTGTGTGACAGGATTGAATAGGATCCTGTCCTAGTTGTTTCGGAGAGTTTGAATGCAGGGGTCTGTTCTGTTCTGTTCTTTCCTTTCCTGTCTCTTGCCTGTCTGGTTACGCAACCAAATTTTCCTATGAGACCTAGGTCTTGATCACCCCGACAGTCTCGCAATTCTTTGCCTCGCACTGTCTCAGTCTTCCTTTGCTGTTTCTGCTTTTTCCCCCTTGCATATCTGCTGGTATAAAATAATATGCAAATCATCATGTGGAAATGTAACTGAAACTGGATCCCTTTGTTTAGAAATTATATAGTGTTACTGTTGAAATATATATAATTATAGTTTGAGATGATTGCAGAAAGCTGTTGGGAACTCAAGGAATTAACCTGAGAGCAGTTTTAAGCCCTTTTCAGAAGCTGTGGAGAAGGAGCCTCAGTTCTGGGACATTGTGTTCTTGCTACACCTGACTGAAATTGACAAGAACTTTTTAGAAAATACAGGATGCTTGTTAAGGAGGAGTGTTGCAAAGACTTATGAGAGAGAGCTGCAATGTTTTGGGAGACATACAGAGAGTGAAGGAATACTCAGATGGATCTTCTCTGATTATTCTGTCTTTGTAAATAGTTATTCTGAACAATTTAATTTTTTTTATGTTACTGCTAATACTAATAAACACTTCTGCGAATTCTACAACTGCTCCTGTTTTCCTATGCTTCCTGACCTGTGCCTCGGCAACAGATGGTGTCAGCCTAGTGAGAGTTAATACGCCTGTGCATACCTGGGCCAGGAGTTTTGTGCTATGGGTACTGACCTAGTACCGGGAACCATAGAGAAAAGGTATGGATTCTGCAGCAGTAAGTCCAGGAGTGGTTACCAGGAGAATGGCAGCCAAACTAGCAAGTCAGAACTCAAGCTGAGATTGTACAGCCAGCACAAGTTATGGAAAAAGAACAGGCAGTGACAGAACCTGAAAGCCTGATGGACTTTTTCAAATGGTGGGCTATACAACAAAAAGAGACAGAGAAGAAGAGAAGAGATGCAGTGACAGGAGCAACAAAGAAAAGAAGAGATGCAGCGACAGGAGCAGCACTGGCTGGATGCCTTGCAAGCTATCAAAGCAGAAGGATCTGGCACTGGTCCAGCAGAGCAACAAGGTACAAGCAACTTAAAAGGCATTAAACTTACAAAGTTGTGTCCCTTGTAGATATCAAGGCATACCTGACAACTTTTGAAATAATTGTCACAGCCTGCCA
Organism: Neoceratodus forsteri; assembly: GCA_016271365.2. Lineage (NCBI taxonomy): Eukaryota > Metazoa > Chordata > Ceratodontiformes > Ceratodontidae > Neoceratodus > Neoceratodus forsteri. Next base: position 1,576,619,657 of record CM028131.1, read on the forward strand.
ATGGCCAAAGCAGCAGTGGACAATCAGACTGGTAGCCTACCTGACAGGTAAAGCCCAACTTGCCTACAGCAGTATGGACACTGCACAGTCTGAAAACTATTACCTTGTGAAAAAAGAAATCCTGAAAAGATGCATCTCAGGAGAGACCTACAGGCAAAGATTCTGGTCCGTGTAGTACAATGCATTTGACAGTTCTCGAGAAGGCGTCACCCGACTCTGAGAGCTCCTTATTAAATGGCTCCAACCAGAGGGCAAAACAGTCCCACAGATCACCGATAAATTTGCAACAGAGCAATTCATCAACATCCTGCCTAGAGATGTGCAGCTTTGGGTGAAAAACACGACCCAGAAAGTGGGGAGAAGGCTGTTTCTTTGGCTGAGGACACCAAATGGCCAGACAGATGTCACAACAGCGGGTAACAGCCAAGCACTGGTAAGACCCTCTTTTTCCCATTTAAACTCCAAGTCTGATAAGAACTCTGGTGAGGGTAACAAATCTGCCTCCAAAGACTTGATTTGTTATAATTGTAACAAGCTAGGACATATTGCAAGAAAACTGTCATAGTAAGGAGAATAGCACTGAAAGCAGATTTGTCCTTAGCAAATTGGGGCAAGTACTTACCAGATGTGAAGGTGAAGGTGGGGGATAAGACTGTAAAGGGATTCATTGATTCGGGAAGCAGACAGACCCTAGTGCAGGAAAAACACTGTGCAAAGGGACCAGGTACTGGTATCATCTACATCCATGGGGACACTCGATACTATCCCACCACCCGCGTGACTTGACCATTAAGGGTGTGGTCGCACTAAATGAAAGTAGGGGTAGTACCTAAGTTACCTGTACCCGTGATTATTGGAAATTACTGTCCAGGATTTACTGAGTTATTCTCGGAGGAACTGAACCCTGCAGTTTCAGCACCAGTGGTAACAAGAGCACAGGCAAATCAGTCTCAAACGGTGGGGACACTTTTCCTTTCAGTGACTTTGAGTTGGACTTGTTTGAGGACAGCTCCAAGATACGGAAGTCCAGGAAAGACAGAAAATGTGTGAAACAACAGTGGCAACAAAAGGCTGATGGACTTAAAGGGTTAAAATATGAAAAGACTGAAGCTAAATTGATAACTGATTGTCATTTTGTTTCAGAACAAGCTAACAATGTTCCTCTCCAGGGTTATTTTAAGCATCTGAAGGTGAAACCAAAACATGGTGAACCAGTGATCTTACCTCGAGTGGGAGCTCTTGCTGCAGGCTATAACATTCAGGACTATGCTGCAGGCACTAGGACCATCCGGAAAACTTCTCAGCCAGCAGTATACAGCAGGGGACCGCCCCCGATGTCGGCCCTGGTACAAAAGGGGACGGACCCAGCTCCACCTCAGTTCTTTTCCCACCGCGTCCTGCACGTGAAGAGAGACCATCTACAATCAGCTTGCCAGGAACAGCAAGAGTTTTCCTAAAAACCTGCTTTTTCTTACGTTTTCAATGTTTTTTTCTAGTTTACCGAGATCAGACCGTTTCCGACGGTTTTGAAGTTCTCCGAATGTCTTCACCGTTGTCGGCCTCGCCTGAACACCATCAAAACAAGTGTGGCGTGGGAGACAGATCCGGCCAGAGCGGCCATCGAAGTTATGCTTGCCTGCCGGACTGCTGCCTGTTCTGCCTGCCGGGCATTTACTAGCCAGACCATCCATCCGTCTGAAGGCCCTGAAGGCTTTTCTTCTGGAGAAGATGGATCTGCACTCCTCCATGGGGAAAGCGCAAAGAAAGTCCAAGCGTCACGGGAAAGGCCGTAGTGGGTCCCGGCACGATCCTGGTCTCACTCGGCCCTCTCCCAAGAAGGCCTGCGCCGGGATCAGGAGGAAACATCTAAAATCGTCTGAGCCAAGGCTGGCCCTTGGGGAGAAGCCAGCTAAGCCGAAGAGTAACCCCGCTAAGGGGTTACCACCAAGCCCTTGGAGGTGGCTGCGGCCCCACCTCCCAAGGCGCCCGGCACCGCCTACAAGAGTGCACCTCAGAGCCCAAGGACTGTCCTCGCCCCCAGAGGCACCCGTCGGTACCACCACCGACGCCGGTCGAAGGGGCAAAGGGTGAGGGATCGGCCGTGGAAGAGCCGACGTCCCCATCGCCCAAGTCCACCTCCCCCCTGGGACCCCAGGAGGGCTCTCCTTTGCGGGCCGACATCCCGGATACTCCCTTTCCGGGCCAAGCGGCCAAACTTTTCGAAGGGCAGCTGCAGGAGCTCTTTTCCTTTTAGTGAGGGGCAGGTCAAGCGGACCCCCAGTGCCGGCCCAGACACTGGTACCGGACCCAGCGGGCAAACCACAGCAGGAGGTGAGCCTTCCCGTGAAGCCCCGGGCGACCGCCCATCTCCTTCTGAGGGCTCGTTCCCGCACCTGGTCTGGGGACCACTGACAACACTCCAAGGACTCCGGAGACCGTTGTCGGTTTAGGTCACGTTCTCGAAGCCCTTCTCGGCCTTCTAGATGGGAGCGCTCCCGACGTTGGTCCTCTGACCGACGTCGGTCTCTGTTCCGTTGCCGGTCTCGGGACCGGAGTCGGTCTTCGGACCGACGTTGGTCCCCCAGTTACCGACGACAGAAGGAGTCTGGTCATAAGGAGAGTTCAGACTATTCTAGATTTTATAGTCGATCTCCCTCATCCTCATCCTCGTCATCTTCCTCTCTTAGCTTGCAGCGGTCCCCGGGAGAGAAGGACCAGCCTCACTTGCCTCCAGATGATCCAACCTTCATGGACGTCATGAGGCATATCCAGGCCTCCAACGAGTGGGAGACGGAGGACCTGGATCCGGAACACCGGAGACTGGCAAAGTACCTGAGGCAGAAGGAGCTGAAACCAACCACTGGTGGTCCCTCCTTTAGTGGATACTTTCCAGGACCTCACGCGAACTACCTGGAAACAACCAGCTTCCGTCCCGGCTATTCCTAAGAAGTCGGATCGGCTGTACAAAGTCCCGAGGGCAGAAGCTTTCCTGGTGGAACACCCTCAGGCGGACTCCTCAGTGATCACGGCTGACCATGATAAATCCAGGCAGCGGAAACCTTAGCTCACAGCCTCCTGACCCAGAGTCTCGCTAGTTGGACCAGGTGGGCAAGAAGGTTTATTCTTCCTCCACCTGTTCCATACAGTCCCTCAACTTCCTGACGCATATGGTCCAGTACCAGAATGCGCTATGGGGGAGAGAGGACAAGAGCTTTTGAAGGCCATGCCAGATTCTGATCAGAAGACAGAGCTTCTGGACATCATGAAATCGGGCTCAGACGTAGGCTCCCATGTCCTGAGAGCCTCATATGACACTGCAGATACGGCAGCCAGGGCAGCCACTTCCGGGGTGTGCCTACGGCGCCACGCCTGGTTGAGAGTCACGGGCTTTCCCCAGGATCTGCAGGCCGGTATCAAGGATTTACCCTTCCAGGGTACCGTGCTATTTGGGCAGGAGACGGAAGCTTTGATTTCTCGTCTCCAAGAGTCGGGCAAGTCTATCTGGTCGGTCCGTCAGATGTACTGCGGCGACCATCGAAGACAACTTAAGCGGCCATTTCGTAAGCCCTCAGGTGGCCAAGGTCATGCCTGTGGTAATCAGCAGGGGCAGAGGCGCGGCTTCCGTAGGAGATCCGGTAACCAGCAGCCTGGAGGCGTTCCTACCCGTGGTCCCAAGTCCTCCCAGGCCTCTCTGCCTACACCCGGCTCAGCCCAATGACTCCCTTCCGCCCCCCCTTCCACAGGAAGACCCAAGGGAGACAGTTGGGGGCCACTTCTCCCTTCATCTCGAAGGGTGGAAGTCGATTACTGCGGACCAATGGGTCCTAGATATCATCAGGAGAGGACACACGCTGGAGTTTACGGAGTTTCCCCCAAATACTCTGCCAAAGTACTCTCGTTATCCTCCTTCTCACATCCCACTAATAGAAGGAGAGATTCAGACCCTCTTGCAGAAATGGGTAATAGAGGTAGTCCCCTTGCATCTGCGGGGAAAGGGGTTTTACTCCCATTTCTTCCTGGTCCCAAAAAAGACATAGGATCTTCATCCCATTCTGGACCTCAGCTCTCTCAATCTCTTTATAGAGTACAAAAGGTTCAGGATGGTGACCCTCCCAGGTCTACTTCCTCTGCTGCACCAAGGAGACTGGCTTGGTTCCCTAGACATGCAAGATGCATACATGCATATCGGGGTCTTCCCTCCCCACAGGAAGTTTCTGAGGTTCCACTTCCAAGGGGAGCACTACCAATTTCGAGTTCTTCCGTTCGGCCTTTCTTCCGCTCCGTGAGTCTTTACAAAATGCTTGGCAGTGGTGGCTGTGGCTCTAAGGCGCATGGGACACTACGTTTTCCCATACCTGAGCGTTGGCCACATAGCCCGTCAAGGGCAGGCCTACGATCACGCCCTCAGAGACACCTGTACTCTATTCCGAGAGCTGGGATCACCCTGAATCTACGAAAATCATCCCCAGAGCCCAGTCAGAAGCTCATCTTCATTGGAGCGGTCCTGGATTCTATCCAGGGCATGGCCTTCCTCCACCAGGACAGGGGCGATCACCTGCAAGAGATTGCCAAAGGGATCTCAATAACTCCTCAAGTTCTAGCACAGAACTTCCTTAGGCTACTGGGGCACATGGCGGCGGCCATTTCTGTCACTCCCTTGGCCCGCCTCCACATACGGATCCCACAGTGGATGCTCAGGGTACAGTGGGACCAGGGCTACGATGATCTAGACTTTATGGTCAGGATCATCGAGCCAGTCAGGAGAACTTTGCTTTGGTAGATGGACCCCCAGAACTTGGAGAAAGGGGTCAGCTTTCATCCGGAGCCACCAGGTCAGACTCTTACGACAGATGCATCAGACCTGGGGTGGGGGCGCACCTGGGTGCTCATCAAACGCAAGGGATTTGGTCACCTGAGGAGCGATCCCTTCACATCAATGTACTGGTGATGCGAGCGGTTCTCTATGCCTTACAGGCCTTTCAAGAGGACCTGGTGTCAGGCTCTTTTCTGGTTCAAACAGACAATATGGCAGTCGTCTTCTACATCAACAAGCAAGGGGGTACTCATTCGTATCCCCTTTGCTGGGAGGCGATGAGAGTCTGGTACTGGGCGCTGGAGCGGCGCATTCTGCTGTCCGCAGTGCACGTTCCAGGCGTCCTCAACGATCTGGCCGACAGCTTAAGCAGGTCTCGATCCAGAGTGCACAAGTGGGAGCTGCTACAGTCCGTGGCAGATCAGCTCTTCGACAAGTGGGGTCATCCAGAGCTGGACCTCTTTGCGTCACCACGCAACGTCAAACTGCCAATGTTTTTCTCACGCGAGCACGCGCCTGGAGTTTTCTGGCCAGACGTGTTATCCCTTTGCTGGGCAGGGAGGTTTTTCTATGCCTTCCCTCTCATTCAGAGAGTCCTGCTAAAGTTACAGGCAGAAAGGGCCCGAATGATTCTCGTAGCCCCCAGATGGCCTCGGCAGATTTGGTTCCCACTCCTGCAGCGGTTATCCACGGAGCCTCCAGTTCCGCTGCCCATATGCTCGCAGTTGCTATCCCAGGAACAGGGGTCGCTGGTCCATCCGGACCATCGGTCCTTACACCTACATGCTTGGCTCCTTCAGACGTAGCTCAACACAGATACGGGGTCTCCCCGGAAGTGGCGGCAGTCCTAGTTTCGGTGAGAAAGCCCTCCACCCGCTCCGCCTATGCTATGAAGTGGAAGCGTTTTTGTCTATGGGCCTCGTCACAGCATTTGGACCCCGTCACTTGTCCAGTGAACTCAGCGTTGCACTATCTCCTCTCCTTGTATCAAAATGGCCTGAGTTACTCCTCTGTCAAGGTGCATATGTGGGCTGTCTCCGCCTGTCATGCTGTCATTGGAGATAAGCGTTGCACAATGAGATATCGCCGCACCTTTTAAGAGAATTTTGCATATGAGACCTCCCATTCGGGACCCTATCCCACCCTGGGATCTCCTTTTTGTGTTGGAGAAGCTCACCCTCCCTCCCTTTGAACCGGCAGCGGATTGTGAGCTGTGTTTTCTTTCTTGGAAGGTTTGTTTTTTGGTTGCTATTATCTCAGCTCAAAGAGTTTCCGAGCTTCAGGCTCTGATGTGTAAAGAGCCGTATTTGATTTTCCACAGGGAAAGGGTTTCCCTTGGAACAAATCCTAAGTTTCTTCCAAAAGTGGTCTGAGTTGACCCTCAACCAGTCGGTTGACCTTCCAGTTTATTTTCCTTCCCCATGCAATAGAGGGGAGGCTCTCCTTCACACACTGGATGTCCACAGGACTTTGAGGTATTACCTCAAGCGAACGGCTACACACCGTCAATCGGAGCAACTTTTGTGGCCTTTGCGCCACAATGCTTGGGCAAACCAGTGACCAAGCAGGCGATATCAAGTGGATGAGTCCACTCGTTTCCTTCTGCTATGAAAACACAATAAGCCCCTACCGGGCTCGGTTAGAGTCACTCCACCAGAAGGAGTGTCTGCTTCATTCGCCGCCCTGAAATGTCTCTATCAGGGACATATGTGCAGTTGCTACCTGGAATTTGGTGCATACCTTTGTCAAGCATTACAGCTTGGATATCATCTCCAGGCAGCAGGCCGGCTTCGACCTGGCTGTTTGCAAGGACTTCTGTCCTGAGGCCTCTGAGTCAGCATATTCCACCTCCTGGGGTCAGTCTGCCTCTTTGGCGTGGACTGCTTGGTATTCAGCCCTGAATGTTATAGTCTGCTGCAAGAGCTCCCACTCGAAGTAAGATGGTACAGTTACATAAGAACTTACCGTAACAGTAGATCTTGAGAGGAGCTCTGCTGCGATACTCTTCCCACCTTCCCCCTCGAGGTGTGCAGATCCATCTTCATTTACATCTCCTCTATGTGCTTCATTTCCTTCTCTTGTCAGGGCTTGTTTGCAGGCCTTGGCGGGAGAAGTGAGTTGGAGCTGGGTCCACCCCTTTTGTACCAGGGCCGGTGTCGGGGGCGGTCCCTGCTGTATACTGCTGGCTGAGAAGTTTTTTGGATGGTCCTAGTGCCTGCGGCATAGTCCTGAATGTTATAGCATGCTGCAAGAGCTCCTCTCGAAGATCTACTGTTACGGTAAGTTCTTACGTAACTACTTTTAAAAAGTGTAATGGATTACTATACAGAGTTTGGGTTAAAACCTAGACACAGGAACAGACAAAACAATTGGTTATACCACAGAAATATAGAAAAGAGAGTTGTTACAAATAGCACGATAGTCTTATGGCTGGTCACTCAGGGAGGGATCACACCCTTGCCAGATTGCTGTATAGATTTTACTGGCCTGGAATTCATGAAAATGATGCTACCTATTGTAATTCCTGTGCTGAGTGTGAGAAAGTAGCCCCAGTCTGTAGAAAAGACAAAGGTGCCCCTACCCTTGACAGATGTGCCTTTTGAGAGAATTGCAATGGATGTGGTTGGTCCTTTAGACAAAATTAAAAAGGGTAATAGATTTATCCTGGTAGTATGCGACTACCGTATGTACTCGCGTATAAGTCAGTTTTTGGGGAGTTTTTTTACCCTCGCAAACTGCAGGTCCCGACTTATATGCGAGTAACTGGTAAAATAAAAAACAAGCATTTGTCAATGCCAAATGTTTGCTTGCTGGCATTGGCATTGGTAGTGTAGGAGTTACATAGCTGCATAATAGGAATGGCAGTGAAGTATTGAACTGAAGCCAACCCCACCAGCACCCTGCAGAGACTGACAGACATTGCGGTGTGCCTTTGGGTCATCAGGCATAACGGCCACGCCATTTCACCACACCCTACTGTGCAGACACCGACAAGTGTCACGGTGTGCCTTGGGGTCTTTGGCCCTTATGCATACCCCATTCCACCAGGAAATATTGTGAGATGGGTGCGGTATAGGAGAATGGGGTGAACTTTGGGGCCGAAGAGTCCAAGGCCCACCTCGATGCTTCTCAGTGGCTGCATGGTGGGGGTGGAATGGTATGAGCAATGCAGGTGACAATCCCAAGTCACAGCCCTGATGCTTGTCATTCTCTACAGGGTGGGGTGTTATGGTCGGAAACCCTAACGCCTCAGGCATTCTTTGGTATTTTCACTCAAAATTTTCAACATGGGTTTTTTGTGACCCCCACCTCATGAACAGTGGCAATATCAGTTTGTTAGCTGAAAGCTGCTTTTGCACAGCGACTACGGCATTTGTCACCACAGGTGCAAAAACACATTCTGAACAGGATGTGAAAAATGACAGCTGTACTGTTCATGGGGAGGTGTAAAAAATGGCAATGTTGAAAATCTGCAGTGAAAATATTAAAAAAACTGGTGAAGTCATGAGCGTGCGTAGAAACTGTGCAACGTGCACCCGTAATGTAATTAGTTTGGGAATTGTTTACAGCAGATTGTCAACACAGGCATTTTGGGACCTCCGGTCATGAACAGTGTCACTGTGATTTTCTTTATCTGTCCTGAACAATGATTTCCCACAGCGATCATGCATTTCTGTGCTGAAAGTGTGAAAACACATTTCGGCCATGTTGTGAAAAATGACAGCTGTACTGTTCATAAGGAAGTGTGGAAAAATGCCACTGGTGAAAATCTGGACTGAAAATATTACAAATTCATGAACTTACAAGGGTGCATGGAAACTGCTTAGGAATTTTTTCACCAAATTTTTAACAAGCCATATTAACACTTCTGCTCATGAACAGTGTCACTGTGATTTTCTTAATGTGTCCCAAACATTGATTTCGCACACTGACTACGCCATTGTGCGCTACATGCACGGAAACACATTTTGGGTGAGATGTGAAAAATGACAGCTGTACTTCTCATAAGGAGATGTGGTCAAATGGCAATGTTGAAAATCCGGAGTAAAATATTGAAAATTCGCGAACCTCACAGAGCATGTGTGGAACAGGCGCAGCATGCGGCCTAAGTAAAAAGTCATTTTGGAATTTTTCACCAAATTTTCAACATAGGCTTTTTGAGAGTCCACCTTATGAACACTGGCACTGTCATTTTGTTAATCGGTCCCGAAAGATGATTTCGTGCAGTGACCGCGAAATCACCCTTCGGGCCCGTTAACGCCATGACAGTGACAGAATTCATGAGGAGGGGTCCCAAACCCATTTGAAATTTGTGCCAAAATTCCAAAACATCGTGAGATATGCAGCAAATTTGAAAAAACCTGTTCATTACATTATACAGCATACCGGCATTTCCTCAGTTCGCGGTCGGCTTTGAAGAGTGCAGGCGTGTTCCCGGTCACGAAGATCGTCGCGCGAGCTCCAGAGGTAAGTATGAGGTGAGGTGGGGTTGTGGGGAGGCAGGGTGCGCAGAGGGTGGGCGCAGGTGGGGGAGGGAGCAGGGAGACTGCGATGAACCCGTTTTGTGTTTCGGTTTTTGATTCTGGCGTGGAGCGTTTGCCATGCTTGGGTGGGCTCAGCATGGCAGTTACCTCGCAGGACATTTGCCACGCTGGGGTGGGCTCCCAGCGTGGCAGCTGAAAAGCAGGGGGCAGGTGGGCCGGCGGGGATTGGGCACCCCGTCAGCCATTCCGACACACTTGCGCTGGGGTGGGCTCCCAGCGTGGCTCTCAACTCTTTCTTTGGTGGTGGGGAGACTGTGGAGCCGACTGGGGATTGGGCACCCCAGCTGGCCAAACACATTGTTGCCACGCTGGGGTGGGCTCCCAGCGTGGCACCTGAAGAACTGTTTGGGGGAGCACTTCAGTGAGTACTTCCCTTATCTGATTATTGCTCACTGAGCGGCTCTCCCTTTCAACTGTAAGCCACTGCATTCCGAGTGCTGTCATAGACAGCTGCAGCATACATTGGGCAACTGTGGCCGTGCCTGCAAACACAGGAGGAATTTGGAAGAGGGGTGACACACCTCCAGAAACTCCGATGATGGCACTATGTTTCTTGCACATGCGTGCAAGCAAACATAACAAAGGTCAGTGAAACAAAAGCAAGTTTTGCTCTCTATCTGCACTGCTCACTCAGTACTGAGTGTTGACACCTAATTTGATAGCTAACCAACCTAAAATTAACACCTCGCTAGCCGATTAACACTAGCTACACCTACTACATGCCAGTCTATTGTCTGCTGTTCTTTACTGCCTCTCTTAACAAGCCACGTTTGCAGATTATTTAATTTATCAGTTTAGCATGAGATAACTGTTGTTCCCTTCCCTTCACTGAGTTTTCTTACACAGCCTCTTCCCCCTGATGTTAATGTGTCATCCACCAAACGAAAATGCTCTGCTTACGATGCTGAATTTAAACTATTTAACGCAGCATTTTAAATTATTTTATAAATGATTATTTAGCTTAATACAATTTCTTATTGATGGCTTGTGCTGTCTTGTTGGTGGTGCTGGTGATAACAGTTGGTAACAGTGGGAAGTGGCAATGGATAAAAGACCACCCGACTTATACGCGAGTCACGAGCTGAGGAACGAATCTGCTGCATGAACAAGGGTCCCCGACTTATACACGGACCGACATATGCGAGTATATACGATATGCTACTCGATACCCAGAAGCAGTTCCAGTGCGTTCTGTCACAGCTTCAAAAGTGGCAGCAGAGCTTGCAAAAATGTTCAGCAGAGTGGGCATACCTAAAGAAATGATTACTGATCAGGGTAGTAACTTTGGTGCTGCATTACTTAAGGAGCTGTACAGACTACTAGGTATCACTGCCGTAAGAATCTCCCTGTCACCCTCAGACAGATGGTTTTGTTGAGCATTTCAACCAAACCCTAAAACGCATGTTAAAAAGGTTTGTAAAAGGGGAAGGAAAGATTGGGACCAGTACTTGCCTTACCTACTTTTTGCTTACAAAGAAGTGCCACAGGCATCAACAGGAGTTTTCACCATTTGAAATGCTGTATGGTAGGCAGCCAAGTGGGCTACTGGATGTGATAAAAGAAACATGGAAAGATAACCCCACTCAGAAACAATCTATAGCGTCTTATATGTGTGCCCTAAGAAAGAAACTGGCAAAATAATGTTGAAATTGCCCATAGTAATCAGGAAGAGGCCAAAAACCAGCAGAAGGTATATTATGACCATGGAGTAAAAGAAAAAAATTTTGAGCCAGGTGAAAAGGTTTTGCTACTGTTACCCACAACAGAAAATAAACTGTTACTGAAGTGGCAAGGGCCTTATAGAGTGCTTAGATGTACTGGCACGTTAACTACGAGACTGAGACCCCTGACAGGAAAAATCCTACTAAGATATACCATGCTAACCTCAAGAAATGGGTTGAAATGGCGCCAATGACCGGGTTCGGGGCGGACCTGGATCGTCCGGAGGGCGATCGGGAGAAAGGATTGAGCACCCCATGGGCAGCTCTCCTTCTCCAGGGAGGGTGGGGGCAGTGTCAGCGCAATGAGTACCCTGGCGGAGGCTGGGAGTCACTCACGCTACGGCTCGGTATCAGGTAGCGGGGCAGACAGCGTCATTGCGTCCCGCCTCCGTGAAAACCAGGAAAAAGATGGCGGGGCGGGTCGCTGTCTGTCAAGCCCTCCTGGGGCTTCAGTTAGCTACCATCGCCGCATCCTGACCAGATACTAGTTCCGCCTTGCGGATAGAAGGGACTGGTGCCCGTGGCCCGCTCTCGAGGGGTAAGCCGAGGATAACTGGAGATGGCGGCAGTAGATGGCAGTGGAAGTCCCAGGGGCCGTGACCAGGTTGATAATGTGGCAAGCGGAACGCGGGATAAAGAAGAAAATAAAAAAACAAAGAAAGAAATGGGTTGAAAAATGCCAAAAGCTGCGTTGCTAGTTTTACCAGGAACTGATAAAGAAAATATTGATGTAGCTTATGACAGACTGGAACATACTGTAACTGCTGATGCTGTAAAGGTGAATGTTTCCTTACCTCAGAACAAACTGCAGAAATTCGTAATGTGCTAAAGACGTTTAACAGTACTTTTACCACAGTATCAGGCCGAGCAAAAGGGGTCTAGCATGTAATAGTGCCAAGGAATACTCGCCCAGTTAGGCAAAAGACATACAGGTTATCAGAGCAGTTAAGAGCTGATGTGGTTAATGAAATACAAAAACTGAAAGAACTGGGTATCATAGAAGAGTCAAGGAGTGCTTGGTCATCTCCAATGGTAATTGTAAACAAAAAAGAATGGGGTGTTAGAATCTGCCTGGATTTTAGGAAACTTAATCAAGTGTCAGAATTTGACAATTACCCTATGCCCAGAATAGATGAGTTGGTGGTCAGACTGGGAGTGCAAAATATATCGGTACTCTTGATCTCACCAAGGGTTACTGGCAAATCCCTTTAATAATAATAATAATAAAACTTTATTTCTATTATGCCTTTCAAAAAACCAAGGTGCCTTACAAAATAAAACAAATGAAACATTTCAAATCTTAAGAGTTAAAAGCAACTAACACAGATAAACAGATAAAATCAAACTCCAAATTAGGGCCCGATTTTCAGCGGCACATTGGAGCAAAGTTCTCTGACAGGGTTCTCATTTGCATGAGAACTCCAGCACTCAACACCAATTTCTGCGGCAATTCTGCAGCACATTTTTACCCTTCATTTTTTCCTTTTTTGTTTTTTGCCAAAATCTGACACAGTGCACGCTCATAACACCGTCATTTTAAGGCGTTTGTCACCAAATTTTCAACATAGCCAGTTTAAGACCTCTGCTCATGAACAGTATCACTGTGATTTTATTAATCTGTACGGAACATTGATTCTAGAGACATGGATATGTTGTTCATCCACACTGTCTGGCAGGTATCCTTGCCGCTTTAAATCTTGCCGGAAGGTCTTCAAGTTGGCTCCTCCCACCCACCCGGGTGGTAAAACTCTCGGCTCCGACCCATGACGCCAGATCTTCCTTACCGCTTGGAAGCTCAGGTTCCCTCCTTAATGCTCTGCGTATAAGACTGGTTCCTAATTCTTCGGTTTTGCGAATTTAAAAGTTTTTGCATTTCAAGACTTTGGTCTTCTATCCCTCGCGGCTGTGATGGAGAAATCGACTCCCGGTTTTCGGAGATGCCCTTGCGGGCAGAAGATGTCTCTGATGGATCCGCATTCCACGTGTGTCTACTGTTTAGGCCTTGAGCACGACCCGCAGGCTTGCGACCTGTGCTCTTCCTTCTCGGCCTATGTCCTCGAAGACCGTGCTGCCCGTTTACAACTGGGGCGTCCTGAGAAGCGTTTTCCTCCGGTGAAGTCAAAAGAGGCCCGGTCGGCGGTTTCCGCGGCGGCAGGCTCGGCGGATCAACTAGAGCAGATGATCGCCCTCGAAGAGGAGGCGGCGTGGGCTGCATCTTCCTCAGCCACGGCATTTATCCCGCTCTCCCTGGGTTCCTCTTATACAGCTTCCTTTAAGGAGCTTTGTCTGTCCCTCTCCACTAAGGGAGCGGGACCAACATCTGCTGGACCTTCTTCTCGGTCCAAAAAGAAAGACAAGGGTAAGTCCCTCCGTCGACGCTCTTGGGAGCGGGAAAGGTCCCTCTCCCCGAGTTGTCGGCCATCGACTTCGGTCGATCGTTCGGCTTCAGCCACTGGTCTCACGGTGTCCCCGTCAGGTCAGCTGACCGAGACTGCCATCGGCGCGGTCGAGATTTTCTCGACCGTTGGGCGGGTTGTCGCCAAGCGACGAGATCCTCTCCCGGTTCCCCGGTGAGAGTTGAGGATCCGTGGAAGCTTCAGCAGTGCCTCGGTTCCGGAGCCTCGGTGAACCCTCCGAGCGCGCGAGGAAGTCGGTTCCACCTGTCCCTCCCCGCACCGTCCTCGGAAAAGCCGAGGTCTCGGTCTCGGACTTCTTGCGGTCCAGCCGATCCCGCTGTCATAGGCGGTCTCGGTCTCGGCACTGCGGTAGCGGCGCCGCCGCTCGTCCTCATCCTCCTCCTCGGACGAGGGGAGGCTTCAACGTAAGTTACATCGACGATACGAGGACCTCATGTGGCAACAGCTCCTTCTGACCGGGAACAAGCCGACGCCGTTGCCTTCCCCGGCCATTAAGTGGCTGTCACCGGATGGCCAAACAACCCCTCGACTTACCCGAGGAGCCTGTTCCCAGGCCGGTTGTTAAGCCAAAACCAGCTGCTCCACTGATTTCCGGTGGAAACTCCGCCTCCACAGCCGTTATTTGGGGCTCCGACCAAGAATTCTCGGGCTCAGGGCCTGCCCCATAGGCTGTCTGTTACCCTCACTCCCAATCGACCTCGGCAGGTGGAGGGTGGCTCAGGCCCGAGGCAGCTCTTTGCGGACTCTTCCGAGTCTGACGATTCTTCCCTTTTCTCCAGGCGAATAGACTTGGAGTCCTCTGGAGGTCAGTCGATGGACGATAGCCCTTCGTCCTATCTGGGATTGCTTCGGCTCATTTCGGAGTCCACCGGGATGAAGCTCGAACCTGTGTCTAAGCGGGCCAGGTATCCCCTCACGGAGATACTGGACCGAGGGGATTCCCCTACGGAGGCCTTTCCGGTGGCCGAGGCCATAGTGGGCCCGGCCTTGGAGCTCTGGCAGCGCCCTGCTTCCTGTCCTGCGCCCTCGGCCAGGATGGCCAGGAAGTATGCGGTCCCTACTGGTTCCTTGTCCGGTTTTTCGGAACACCCCTCAGCCGAGGGGCTAGTTACCGACAGCGTTTTCGCGGCGCTGGGAGCATAGGAGGCGTGGACAAACCTCCCAACAAGGAGTCAAGAAGTGGACTATGCGGGTGCAAAGTCTACAGCTCGTCCTCCCTCGGCCCTTCGTCAGGCCAGTTGAGCCGTACTTCATGGCACATTTCTCTCATGCCCTGTTGGGCTCCTGGACAAGGTAGTTCCTCATCTTCCGGCGGACCTGCAGACCACGGTTAGGCAGGTGCGGGACCAGGGCAGGGCAGTGGCCAAACAGCAGCTTCAGACTGCTCTGGACATTGGAGACTCATGTGCCAGGTCAGTAGCGGCCGCAGTGGCTATGCGCCGTCTGGCATGGCTGAGGATATCCACCTTCACTTCGGATACCCAGCACAAGTTGGCGGATGTCCCCTTCCTGGGGACCGACCTTTTCAGCCCTGGGGTGGAAGGTCACCTGCAGAGGATCGATAAGTCCAATGCTACCTTGGACTCGGTCTCATCCGCACAGAAGGACAAAGGCCGCAGACCACAGCCTAAGCCCTTTGGGTCCCTCGAAGCCTGCGGCACGCCACGACCCCAGCAACGTCAGGGCCAGCAGGCCTGACTTGGCATCCCAAACCCAAGCCCTCGGCTCCTCCTCCAGGAAGCAGGAGGTAAAAGGCCCTGAAGGTCCTCGGCGGTCCCTCCTCCAAGCCTGCCCAGTGACGGGTTGAGGGTGTCGCCCCCACCCTGCTTTCACCCCAGGTTTCCCATTGTGGGGCGGCTCCGCCACTTTCTTTCCGCCTGGTCCGTTATTACCACGAGACCTGGTGGGTGTTGGAGAAGTGGTCAGAAAGGGCCTGCCTCTGGAGTTGCGAGCAGGCCCGCCCTTCAGAAACCGTCTCACCTCGGGGCCTCGGGGTCCGCAGATCACTGTCGGCTCGCCCGAGCCGACATCGCTCTCCTCCTCAGAAGGAGGTGATCAGAGAGGTAGCGGACCTCCCTCAGACCCGGGGTTTGTGTCCAGGTACTTCCTGGTTCCGAAACGGACGGGGGGCTGGCGCCCCATTCTCGACCTGCACGACCTAAACAAGTTCCTAAGGTCTCGGACCTTCAGGATGGTCACTCTGGCTCAGATAGTACCATCCTTGGGCAGCGGCGTGTGGTTCTGCTCTCTCTGGACCTGCAGGGCCGCGATCTTCCTGGACATAAGTCTCCACCACTCATTCACACTAGTGGGATTGGCGCGGGCACTAAGACCCATCGGGAGCAAACTTTGCTGGAGGGTCGCGCGAGAGGCAGGCGCCCGAGACCACCGCAGAGCCCGCCAGCTCAGGCAGTAATGACCATCTCGGCGACGACCCTCCAACGCCTCAGTTCCTTTTTCCCGCCGTCGAGTGCGCTTCGATGGCTTGACGTCCTGCGCCTGTCGAGGTCAAACTTCAAACTAGCGCTTGGTTTTCAGTTTGTTTTGTAACTTTATCCACGATAAGTAGTATAAGCTTAATTTTATTCTATTTTCGTTAAATTTTCTAATATTTAAATTTTACTTGAAAGAAGTCTCGGCCTACTGGACGGATCGACCATGAGCAGGTCAGGTGGCCGGTAGGGAGACTTCGTGAAGCTGTTCAGTCAGCCGGACTGGGTCCGGTCAGCCTCCTTCTCCTCAGCGGGGTTCGACAACGGTCAGTCCGATGCCAGGGATAGGCGGTCCCCGCGGCATAAAATAAGCAGTCGCATTCTAGCACCGTTAAGCCTCGAGCTCTTCTTGACCACAGGTCAAAAAGAGAGGCATCCACTCGAGGTAGCCCTCTGGTGTCATCTGCGGCGTCGGCGGCTCGGTTATCGTTGCTAGTTGCGGTCTCGCTAACCCGGTGCCAACTTCCGGTGATCGTCGTCCCTCGACATGGTCCCTCCCGCCTATAGGTAGGACTCCAGATGAGCAGTTTCATCAGTGGGCGTTCTTGTGGAGCAATGAGCTCGGAGGTTGGTTCTTCTGCCTGGCTCGGTTGCCTCGAGGCCTCGGGCCCCTCCGGCGATCAGGTAGGGCGGTTGGACCTTCCTAGTCGCGTCGGCGCCTTCTTGAGTGCCCAGCGACTCCCGATGTAGTGTTTCCCCCTCACATGGCTGCGGCGCGGGGGCCTCACCGATGCCCACTTATCTCCTGTTTTTCCTTCTCTAGCTTTCAGGTTCCTGGGGCTTTTCCGAGCGCCGCCGGCAGGGTCTGTTGGCTTGTCGGCGCCGTTTTCGGTGCCGCTGGGTCTTGCGGCGCCCGTCCGCCGCGCAGCGCCGCCCGGTAGTGCCGTTGGATAAGCGGCGCCGTTCGGCGATGTCGTCCGCGGTGCCCGGTCGCCAGGCGTCACCAGCGGTTGCGTCTGTGGCGCTACATCGGCAGCGCCTGCGTTCGTCCACGCAGCGCCGCCGGACGCTCGCGAACGGCGTGCCTCTTGATCATGCGCCTCCTAGAAGTGCAAATCTTCCAGCCCGTTTGCCGTCTCGGCGCCCGGCAACCCTAGGGACTCTCCTTGTTTTCTGCTATTTCCTCCTCTCCTAATTTTCCTCCTTTCCTGTCCAAACAGTCCTTTCTGGACCATCAGGAGATGATGTTGAGCCTGACCCAGACCCTGGTTGGGTGATGAAGTGGAGAAACAGGATCTTTCTTTGCTACAGAGCCTGTGGTGAGGACCTGTCCTTAAGTCTCTGTTGAAGAACCTGGGATCACTCTTTCTCTCCAGACTACAGACATCGATCCTGGGAAGATATTAAGACTCCAGTATCTTCATGTTTGAGATCCCTCGGTTGACTCTCCGATCCAGCCTTCCTTGAGGCGCTGTCTCAAATGGTATGGAATAATCCTGCTCTTATTCCTCAGTGGCTAAATCCATTGATAAAGTATTCAGCTCCCAAGGATCGTCCCATTTTGGCATCCCAAGCCTTTAGGATCCTATTGTAGTCCTGGCAGAGAATGACAAGGTCGTTCTTCCTCAAACTACTACAGCTCGACCTATTAACAGAGAGTCTCGTAAGATTGATACATTAGGTAAGAGAGTCTTTGCCCTCCACTCTAAGTATCGTATTGCAGTTATCAAGGCTATTTTCTCAGTATGAGTATATCCTGTGGCACTCTATGAAAAGAATGGTTGAAGCTCTTCCAGATTCAGTTCCAAGTCAGAGCTTCTTCTGACCGTTATTGAGTATTGGTCAAACAACCAACAGGTCAAAGCACTATGGGCGCTTTTAACTATTGTAAGCTCAGCAGCCGTGAGGATTGTACTCGGCGCCATTCCTGGCTCGTACTTCTGGCTTCACGAATGATGTTCAGCAGCAGGTGATGGCGCTGCCTTTGATGGCTCCTTTCTTTTTGCCCTCAGGTGGAGCAAGCCTTAGAGGCCACTCAGAAGACTAGATCGGCCATTAAGTTGGCCAGACCTCCGCCTGTCCTCTCGGGGCATGTGAACAGGCGATCAGTTTCATGAGTCGTCCAGTCCTTTGAGCAGAGGCAGGGAAGCTTATAAAAAGCCAACCTGCCCAACCTCAAAAGAAGATTTGAGCAGAAAGCGCAGGGGCCTAAAGCTCCCAGTGCTACCTTATGAGTCGTTGGACCTGTTCCATCCACTCTGCCCGAGGTGGAACTTTCTCCTCCGGTGGGAGGTCGTCTGATGTACTTCTACAACCAGTGGAAGTCCATAATTTTGGACAAATGGGTCCTTCGGATAATTCGCGAGGGTTATTCTCTCAATTTCTTGAAAACCCCCCCGAATTGTCCTCCCAGACGACAACCCAGGTTGTCGGCCTCTCAGTCAGACCTCCTCACCGCGGAGATCCAGGGCCTTCTGAACAACAGGGCAATAGAACTGGTGACCCCGCATCTGCGAAACACAGGGTTCTACTCCCATTACTTTCTGGTTCCAAAAGAAATCTGGGGATCGCCCATTCTAGACCTCAGAAAGTTAAACAAATTCCTCCCAGGAGAAATTCAAGATGATTTCCCTAGGTACCCTGTTACCCTTGCTGCATCAACACGACTGGCTGGCCTCTCTGGATGTGCAGGATGCTTACCAGCATATCCTGTCCACCCGACCCACCGCAAGTTCCTCAGGTTTGTGCTTTGGGTGGCATTATCAGTTCAGAGTCCTGCCCTTTGGGCTATCCTCGGCGCCCGCGAGTTTTCAAAGTGTTGTGCAGTTCTCATGGCGCATCTCAGGAAAGTCGGACTCCAGTGTTTCCCTACCTGGACGATTGGCTTCTAGCAAGCCCTTCCGTCCAAGGGACTTTAGAAGCCGTGCAAGCGACTTCTCGCCTTCTCACGTCCATGGGAGTTCTCGCTGAATTTGAAAAATCTCAACTGCAACCCTCCCAGAGGCTCCTTTTCATAGGACGCTTCTAGACACCTCTTCAGCGAAGGCTTTCCTTCCAGAGGACAGAAGACTCGACATCCTTGAATGGCCCGTTACATCAGGGAGAACCAATCGGTTACAGCTCTCTCGATGCACGCATGTTGGGTCTCATGGCGTCATCGGTCTTCACTGTCCCTCTGGCCCGACTGCACAAGAACCACCCAATGGATGCTCTCCACTCAGTGGTCCCCGACCTCTCACCCCAGTCTTATCCCATCAGGGGCGGAGCCCTTGAAGGTCTCTCACCTGGTGGTCTCAAAGAACCATCTCCTGGAAGGATTCCCTTTGCTCCCCGGATCATCAGATCTCCATCACCACAGGCATCGCTAATGGGATGGGGAGCTCACTGTCTCTCCCTCCACACTCAAGGTGTATGGACTCAGTTGAAACTCATCTCCACATAAATGTCCTGGAGATGAGCGGTCCTCTATGCAATCCGAGCTCTGAAGGATGTCCTTTGTCACAAGAACATTCTCCTTCAAGCGGACAACAAAGCAGTGATGTATTACATCAACAAGCAAGGCGGTGCTCATTCTTATCCCTTTGCAGGAAGCAGTGAGGGTGTGGGAGTGGTGCTTGGAGCACAAGTCTCTGATTCAAGCGGTTTATCTGCGGGTATACAAAGCGACCTAGCAGATCACCTCAGCAGAACGGAGGCAGACCCTCACAGTGGTCTCTCGATCCAGCCGTAGCTCGGTCCCTGTTCAAAGAGTGGGGGACTCCAGACCTGGACCTTTTTGCATCCCCACTCAACGCAAAACTGCCTCTCTTCTGCTCCAGAAATCCAGGATCTGGCATTTTCTGTCAGGATGCCTTCAGGCTGCAGTGGACAAAATGCTTTCTATACGCCTTTCCTCCTCTTCCCCTAATTCAGAGAGTACTTCTCAAATTCGAGTCTCAGGGGGACAAAATGATTCTCATTGCTCCTTTCTAGCCTCGACAGATATGGTTTGCGCTGCTCAGCATTCTGTGGAACCCCCGAAGGTGCTTCCCCTTCAGACGAACCTTCTGACCCAGGGTCCCATGGTCCATCCCAATCTGAGGTCGCTCACCTTCACGCTTGGCTCCTAAGGAGATGAGAGGTGAATAGGTTCAATGTTTCTCGTAAGGTTTCAGATATTCTTTTGGCTGCGTGTAAGCCAGCCACCAGAAAAACCTACCCAGCTAAATGGAAGCATTTCTCTCTCTGGTGTGCAGAATCCTCTTCGAACCCTTTTTCCTGCCCACCAAATAAAGTCTTGGAGTACCTTTTAGACCTCTCAAATTTAAGTCCGCAGTACTCTACAGTCAAAGTTCATCTTTGTGCCATTTTAGCTTATCATGAGCCGGTACTTTCCTTGACACTGACTCAGTTACCTGCAGTTAAGAGGTTTCTTAAGGGTATTCTGCATACCAGACCTCCTATCAGACGTCCAGTCGCAGCCTGGGACATTAATCTTGTGCTAGACATGCTTACTCGGAAACCTTTTGAGCCTCTAGCTACCTGCGAGTTGAAGTTCCTCATTTGGAAAATGGCCTTCTTGGTGGCTATCACTTCAGCCCGTAGAGTTTCTGAAATACATGCACTGGTCACAGACACCCCCCCCCCCCAAATACACTGTATTTCACAAGGACTAAGTATTTCTTAGGACTCATCCTAAGTTTCTCCCTAAGGTTGTCTCAGAATTCCATCTAAACCATTAGTCCTGCATACCTACTTTGCGAACTTCCAGAATGAAGGGGAACGTACCGTTCATTCTATGGATGTTAAGAGAGCGCTACGATTCTATATACTGTAGATAGAACAAAAGAAATTTGCAAGGCTCAACAACTGTGTTTCCTTCAGCGAGACTTGGCTGGGTCAACCTGTCACTATTAGGTGCATTTCAGCGTGGCTGGTAGCATGCCTCCGCCACTGCTATTCTATGGCACAGGTTAAGCTGGAAGGCAGTGTGTACGCTCACTATACTAGAGCAGTCGCGGCATCTCTGGTGGAAATCCGCAATGTGCCCATTGCAGATAGTTGCAATGCGGCTACCTGAATCTCAGTGCATACTTTCATTAAGCACTATGCCTTGGATGTCCATGCCAGACGACATCTGTCATTTGGCAGGACTATCCTTAACGGACTTCTGTCCTAAGTATGTGAGCTCTTAGTTTCCTGCCGCCTGTCTCGGGGGATTATTAGCTCGGTACTCTCCCATAGTGTGAATGAGTGGTGGAGACTTTATGTCCAGGAAGATATGGAAATTACGTACCTACTGTAATTCTTGATCTTCTTGGACAAAGTCTCCACCACTCATTCAACTCCCACCACCCATCCCCCAAGCTCACTTCTCTGTTTTTTTTGTCTTCACTCCCTCAATGGCCGGGCTGTGAAGACTCCATTGTTGACCCTTTTTACACGGGTCATTCGGACTATCTTATGTCCGATTCTGTTAGGCTAGTCCCTCTACGTTAGTTACGCTGCACCTCCTCGGAAAAAAGGTACTGAGGCGGTTGGAGGGTCAACACCGAGATAGTCTTTACTGCACAAACTGGGGCTCGTGGTGCCGCTTCCTCGCGGCTCCATCTCTGGTGCCGACCCCTTTGAAAAGTTTGCTCACACTGGGTCCTAGCTCCTCCGGCATAGATCCCATTAGTGTGAATGAGTGGTGGAGACTTCATCCAAGAAGATCAAGAATTACGGTAGGTACGTAATTTCCATTTCTGAAGGTTGAAAAACAAATGTATGAGTTTTGTACTGTTATAGAAAAAAGGATACTGCACATGTTTTTAATTTCTGAAAGAAGTTAATGTTAGTAGAGAATTAATAGAAAGTTTTGGAAACCTGTTTGATAAAACAGGATCTTATCTATGTCAGTCTTCACCATTCATCACATGCGGGTTATATGGCCGGACGGAGGTCATGACCCTGCGGGAGCTCTTTTTTTTTTGGTAGGCAGAGCCGACACACGATCAGTGCCGCCCTCGAGGCCAACACATTGCGTGGCGCTCTCGGGTTGGCCGTTAGGCACTGTTGACTCCACCTGCCTGCCAGTTCTTCATCTCCGGCCGTTGAGGTCGCCTCGTGGGAAGCTCCAGAGAACTTCAAGGCCTAACGCCTACACAGTAAAGTTTTCGACTCTGTCGATCATTCCTTCTGTGCCGCAGTCCATTGGCTTCTTCCCTGCCGGTTCTAGTTGCCTTGCTCGACGTTGCTTGGTAAGACCTTTCCAATTATTTTATTCTTGGCAACGTCGAGTCTGTTTTGGTGTTTTTTTTTCCTCGTAGGTCATGTCTCGGTCAAAGGGCAAGAAGACTTCGAAGATGGGGCCAGCCCCCATCTTGGCCCGGTGCCTGAGCCGTAAATTTTCCGTCACGGCCAGCACGACCATTGCCTTACGTGTCTTGGCCCGCATCACGACATGGACTCGTGCGATGCCTGTTTCTCCATGGATCACCGGGTTATCGAACACCACACGTGGAAAGTGGGGCAAGCTCTGCCGACTTTCGGGGGTCGGGCGCGCACTCGTCGGGCCAAGCCTCGTACTCTCTGCCTTTCCTCCGGGTCCCCTCCCGGTTCTATACGGACCGAGGAGGAGGGAGCCTCGGCTTCTAGTAGCCTGGCCGTCGCCGAGGCTCCTTCCACAGTGCAGGAGGCCCAGTCCGCTCCTTCTGGGGGGCGGGCGGGAGGCGCCGCCATGGCAATTGCCCCTTCTGGGGTGAAGGCTCCCCCGGTGTCGGACCCACAATTCGCAAGGCGTGGGTCAGCACTGTCCTAGATGCCATCACTCTGCGCCGTTTCGGGCATGGACCCTGACAGAGCCATTGTCGGCGCTGGTTCGTGTCTCGGCGCCGTGGCTGCTGTTGGCGCCATTCGAGGCGCCGATACTGCTAGTGGCGCCGTGGGAGGCTCTACGGTGCGGTTTTTTTCCTCTTCTCGCCTTGGTGCCATTCGTGGCGCCTAGGTTGAGCACGGCGCTGTGTCTGCCTCTGGACACGGCGCTGTGGGGGCTTCAGAATCCGCTGTCGGCAGTGACGTCCCTGCCCTTGATGCCGTTTGTGGCGCCATGGGGCCAGACGGCACTGTGGGGGTTTCTGACCTCGGCACCGTTGTTGGTGCCGCCCCTGCCCTCGGCGCAGTTTGTGGTGCCGTGGAGCCAGGCAGCACCGTCCGCGACGCCGAGAGCACTGTCAGAACCATCATCGGTGCCGTCTCGGCCCTCGGTGCCGTTCACGGTGCCATGGAGCTGGACAGCGCCATGACCGGTTCCGACTCCGAGGGTGCTGCCCGGGCTGGAGCTGTGTCCTCCTCGGATACCGTTCGCAGTGCTGCGGCGGGCACTGGCACTGACTCGGCACGGTCTCCATTTCTGGCTCCCCGTTTGGCACGGATGGCAGCAGGCACCCTCCTACGGTCTGGCACGGCCTCAGCCTCTACCTCTTCAGAGGCAGAGTTGGACTCTGAGTCAGGCAAGCAGTCTGACTCCTTGGAGTTGGCCGCTGTGGTGGGAAGCCCTGTAGTGTCTTCAACAAACCGGAGTCAGCTCCCTTCTGAGGTGAGGTCAGTGGCAGCCAAGACTGGGGTCAGAGGTGCTGACCAGCAAGAAGTGGTGCAGGCCACTATTGTTCTGCAGCCCAGTCTCGGTGGGTTCACTGACCCCTCAGCAGTTGTACCCCCTTGTGTGATGTGTCTGGATCACCCAACTTTGGGGCCAATCGGGGCACCTACGGGAGGGGAGGGTACTGTGCCTTGGTTAGCTCCTTCGGGTGCTGACCAGGGCTGTCAGCTACCTAGGCTGGCCCTCTCGAGGAGGAGGGCTGTCTCGGATTCCAAGGGGTCGAGGAGCATGGGGTCTTCGCGGCGACCTTTTTCTGAGCCCACCTGGCCTCTGGGAGAAGCCGCAATGCGGATCTCCCCTCTTCCCCCCTCGCTGTCTTTGAGGGAGCCCCATTCTTTTGAAGTAGGGGACCATTCTTCTGGACCTATTCGGCCCCGGTTGCCTCACAGGGGGGATTCTTCCGGGCGCAGCCAAGGCAGTACCGAAATGGTTTGTTCAGCTGTCGGCTGTGGAGTCTTCCGGAGCACCTTCTTTTTCGGGTGCTCCTGGTCTGCTCCCTAGCCCAGGTGGAAGTCAGCCGATTTCTCGGCTCTGTCCCCATCCCTCTGCTACATTCTCGTGCGCTCCCAGGCATCCTTGGTCCTAGCGGGCCTATCTCCTGGGAGCAGTTCAGGGCGGTGGCTGCTTGGTTCCCCGCGTATGTCAGGGCAATGGACAGACAGGTTTTTCAACCTCCCCCCGAGCAGCCACCCTCTGAGCAGTTGGCATCCTCCAACTCTTCATCCCCCTCTTCCAGGGAAGAGGAGCCTTCTGTCGACATCTGTCCAGCTGCTTATCTCGCAGAGTATCAGCGTTTCCTCGTGAGGATGTTGGAGGACTTGCACCTCACCCCTGCCACTTTAAGCAATCCAGATCACTCGGCACACGCCTTTCTAGGCGATTTCAGCGAGGACACCCTTGTGGTGCCCCCCTGGCCTGCTCCCTTTCGGGAGGCATCGTAGTGTTCCTGGCAGAGGCCCTTCTCCAGAGTTCTTGCCCCTAGGGAATTCTGCCAGCAGTATTGTGCCCCCGCCCGGAGTCTCCAGGTTCCATACCTCATCCGCAGTCTGGATTGATGCAGCTGGACACTCCCAATGGGCTTCGCGCCCTTCACAGTGACTGGCCCCCAGATCAAAACTCCTCGGATTTTGACTTCTGGGGTAGGAGGGCTTTCTACTCTGCACGGTTGTTGCTTTCTATTTCTGCACATCAGGCCCACTATGCAGCCTATGACAGATTCTTGTGGTCCAGGCTAGGTCAGCTCCTAGCCTCATTGCCTGACACGGAGCAAACCAGACAAGCTGTTGCACTCTCTGCACGTGGCCTGGAGCTACCAAGGCACCAAGCAAGGGCATCCTATGATGCCAGCGAGGTAGCTACCAGGGTTGTAGGGACAGTGATCTGCACTAGGCGGACGGCATGGCTGCGTCTTTCCCGGTTGTTACCCTTGGCCCGGCATTGGGTGATTAACTCCGCTCACCAGAAAACCTCTCTCTTCTCCCATAGATCGAGATGGCGTTTGTTTGGGCAACTTCCTTCCTCCTCAAGGGGGTCCCCGTCTCACTCCCGGGCCTCTCCAGGCCCTGAAGGTTCTCCCTCTTAGTGTGTCACCCACTGAGAGCTAAGGGACTCTGTCCCTTAGGGTTAAAAGAAACCCCCCTTCGGGGGGGCTCGGCACTCACCCATATGTGATGAATGGTGAAGATTGACACAGATGAGATATAAAAATGACGTACCTACCGTAATTATGATTTTTCTGTGTATCTTTGCCATTCATCAGAATCCCGCCCTCCATCCTCCTGGGGCCTCAGTCTCTGGGTCCCCCTCCCTCCCTCTCTGTGCCCAGCCTCGCTCCCCTCCTTTCTTTGTCAGGAATGGGGTAAACAGGGGCACATGGGGATAATGTTCTGGGGAGAGTGGTCAGCATGGGGCACTCCTTCTCCAGCGTGTTAGCTCCACCCCTGTGGGGTGGGAGTTGGCAGTTGCCCTCCATTCTCTCCTTCTCCTTGTTCCTGTCCATCTTATTCTGCTTGTCCTTGGACATATCCTTTACTAAAAAAAAAAAAAAAAATCTTCTCCGTTTTCACCAAAATCTTTCCTTGAGAGGGTGACAATTCTCTGTGTCCTGTCCTCCTCCAGAATAGCCGATTCTGCTTATATGGAGTTTTGCCACTGATTCTGTGCCTTGAATTCTGGCAAGAAGCCTTTCGCTACTCCTTGCAGTTCCTATACAGTCTGGAGATGGACCAATTTCCGGGATGTGGGTTAACCTTTCTCCCCTCTCATCCTAATTCCTAAAATCCTTTTCCCACCGTACCTCCCTCTTCTGTTTCAAGAGATTGGGGCCCCTCCCAATCCCTTTAGTTTCTGACTTCTTCTTCTTCTGTCCTCTGTCATTATTTCTCCTTTTAGTTTATACATCTTTTCTTTTTCTGTCCTTGAACTTCCTTGTCCCACCCTCCTCCCTTCCTCTTACCTCTCCAGTGACTCAGAGCTGCAGGCAGGCAAATGCAGCTACGCCTAGCAGCCAACCGCACAGCCATAATCGCCTACGAGGTGGTGCCGATGGTGCGTCGGCTCCACCTACAAAAAAAAGCTCAGCGGGTCATGACCTCCGCCATATACCCCATATGTGATGAATGGTGAAGATACACAGAAAGATCATAATTACGGTAGGTATGTAATTTTATTTCCCTCTTAAGGAGGGAGGTGTATGTGATAGGGTTGAATAGGACCCTGTCCCAGTTGTCATGGAGAATTTGAATGAAGGGATCGGTTCTGTCCTTTCCTGTCTCTCGTCTGTCTGGTTGCGCAACCAGATTTTCCTGGGAGACTTCGGACTTGATCACCCCGACAGTCTTGCAGTTCTTTGCCTCTCACTGTCTCTATCTTCCCTTGCTGTTTGTCTTTTCCCCCATGCATATCTGCTGGTGTAAAAATATATGCAAATTATGATGTGGAAATGTAACTGATATTGGGATCTCTTTGTTTAGAAATTATATAATGTTACTGTTGAAATGTATATAATTATAGTTTGAGATGATTGCAAAAAGCTATTGGGAACTCAGGGGGTTAACCTGAGAGCAGTTTTTAAGCCGTGTTTCAGAAGCTGTGGAGAAGCATCAGTTCTGGGACATTGTGTTCTTGCTTCACCTGCATGAAATTGACAAGAACATTTTAGAAAAAAACAGGATGCTTGTTAAGGAGGGGGGTTGCAAAGACTTATAAGAGAGAGCTGCAATGTTTTAAGAAAAACTCAGATCGATCTTCTCTGTTCTGCCTTTGTAAATAGTTATTCTGAACAATTTTTTTTTATGTTACTGCTAGTACTTATAAACACTTTTTTGCGAAGTTTACAACTGCTCCTGGTTTTTCCTTTGCTTCCTGACCTGTGCTGCGACGACACCATGGGCTCACCTTCGAGTTGCTGTTGGCCTATGATCCAACCTCGGATGACTGTCAGGTCAGGATTCCAATTTCCCCATTCCTGCGGCAGTCTCTGAGTTGGTGGGTGAGTTTGGAGAACCTGAGCAAAGGGTTTCCCGTGAAAGTCTCCCCAGAGTTAATTCTGGCAATCGATGCCAGCCTGTTGGGTTGGAGGGCAGTGCTGGATCACATTCCCATTCAGGGGACTTGGTCAACACAGGAACAGCACCTACAGATCAACATCCTGGAGATGAGGGCTGTGCATGCCTCTCTCCTTCATTTTCAAAATTGGGTGCCGTTAAAAGCCATGAAAATAAGGTCAGACAACATTGTCATGGTGGCGTACATAAACAATCAAGGGAGCCCAAGGAGCAGAGAGATGCTAAAACAAGCCACCAACCTCCTGCTGTGGTCAGAGGAGAACTTTCTCTCTCTGTCAGTAGTTCACTTGGTGGGGGAATTGAGCATTCAGGCCAGTTGGCTAAGCTACGAGAATGTCCACCCAGAGGAGTGGGTGCTGAACCCAGAGGTGTTCGATCTCCTGTGCCAAAGATTTGGTTGTCCACAGATTGACTTGTTCACCTCCAGCCAGAAAACTCAAGTGCAGTGGTTCTTCGGCCGCTACTGGTGTCCACAGGTGGAGACCGCGGACACCCTGTCACAGGCATGGAATTTCGACAGAGCATATGTCTTTCCTCCTGTGCCACTCCTCTCAAGGTCATATGCAAAATAAGGTGCTCAAGAGGAAGCTTTCTTCTAATAGCTCTGGAGTGATGTAGAAGACAGTGGTTCTCGGAGTTGATGAACCTAGCTCAACACGCACTGTTTCGACTTCCAGTATGGGGGGACTTTCTCTCCCAAGGTGTCCCATTCTGCATCCAAATCTGGGAGCGATGCAGCTTGCGGCCTAGCTCCTGAAAGGCGACTCCTGAAATGGTTTCTCTAAGAAGGTAGTGGACACCCTGATGGCTGCCAGAAAGAATTCCATGTCGACAGCTTATGCTTGCATATGGACCACTTTTTCAGCTTGGGCCCAAGAGAAAAATATCCAGCTTTCTAAAGCCACGGTTACACAGATTTTGGATTTTCTGAAGGAAGAAGTGGAAGAAGCTTTGGCCTTGAGAGGTCTAGTGTCAGCCCTCTGAGCCTCCTTGGGATCGTCCTTAGGGACTAACTGGGAGGTTATTCATTTTCTGTGAGCTGTCAGCAGGAGCCAACCTCTGTGCCGATCCCCCATTCCTCCATTGGATCTGAATCTGGTCCTGAATGCTATTTATAAAGGACCCTTCGAACTGCTTTCATCGATACTGTTTGTGTTGTCTTACAAGGTGTGGTTTTTAGTTGTTATGTGCTCAGCTAAGAGGATTGGTGAACTCCAGGCTTTGTCTCACAAAGAACCTTACCTTGTCATGAATAAGGACAAGGTAGTTCTCAGAACAGTTCCATCTTTCATTCTGAAGGCCCCTATGACCTTTCTTATGAACCAGGAAATCTGTCTCCCATCCTTCCAATTGTTTAACCAGGTGAGACACACTAAGCTGAAAGCTTGTTTACAGGTGCAACCTGGGAGCATAGGGAAATTAAGTGAGTTGCCCAGGATCACACAGTATGCAAGTGGGGGCTGTGGGATTCAAACCCAGGATTCCAGATTTGCAGCTCAGAGCCTTAAACCACTGTGCCATACTGCATCCTTCTGTCTGTGACCAACTCACCCAAAAGAGGAGTTGCACAAGTTGGATTTGTGATGGGCAGTTCTGACATACCTTAGATGGACTGCAGAGTTCTGGAAATTTGATAGGTTGCTTGTGCTTTTCAGAGCAGCCAAAAAAGGACAAAAAGCCTCCAAGGCCACCCTGGCAAGGTGGGTGAGGGCATGCATTGCCTAGGTTTACATCGCGGAAAAGAAGAGGGCTCTGGCTCTCATCAAGGCACACTCCACCAGAGCTGTGACCATCTCCTGGGCGGAGAAAGGTGAAGCATCTGTTTTAGAATTATGCAAGGCAGCAACATGGTCCTGCGTCCACACATTCACCAAGTACTACAGATTGGATGTTCAAAGTTTGGCTGATGCGGCCTTTGGTCGCAGTTTTTCAAGCGGCAGTTAAAAAAATTCCTTTCTCATTTTGCAGTTGACATAGGGACAATATTCTCCCCACCTGTTTTTTTTTTTCATGGGTTGCTTCTTAAAACCCAGTCATGATATGCCGGCCGGTGCTTGGCGGTTGGATTTTCGGCTGCGGCGCCCGGCGACCCGGGTCGGGGCGGACTGCGGGTGGCTGGAGACGGCGAGGAGAAGGATCGAGGCCACGGGCTGCTCTTCTCCGGGAGGACGGGACAGTGTCCGGAGCTCAGCGACTTTCGGCGGAGGCCGGGTATCGCGAAACCGACGGCGCTCGCTGACTTGAGGCGGGCAGACGTCCACGTCATTACCGTCCGCCTCCCAGAAAACCAGGAAAATGGGCGGCTGCTGCCTCCCTACGCATGAAGCCCTCGCGGCTTCGATTAGCCCCAGGCCAGCTTCCCGACCAATTCGGTCTCTGCGGGTGTTTGGGTCCGCACCCTGCAGCTCCGCCGTGGGGGTAATCCACGGGCTATCGGGGAGCCGTGGCCGATCTGGGGGTTGGAAGCCGGTGGTCTGGGACCGGGCAGAACTACCGGGAGGTCGGCAGCTAGGAAGGGGATAAAGAAATATAAAATTAAAAAAAACAGTCATAATGAATCTCATTGAAAATGTGGAGCACTTCAGAAAACATTTCTTCATACTTACCGTAATTTCCTTTTCTGTTAGCTCCAACATTGTCAGTGGGGCCCGCCTGCAAGCCTTGCTCCAGCAAGAGAGTGTTGTTTGATATGTTAGCACTGGCATATTTGTTGATCATCTTCGAGGGTATCTCTTGCAGCAGGTCATACACTTGGGAATGTCCATCATAGGGCACTCTTTCACGGTAACTTCTACCAGCAGTGTTGACTGGGGTCCACCCACGATGACGTCAGTCCGTGCATATGTATAAATACGTGGACAGCCCGTAGTGGTCTCAGTTCTTTTTCTGCCATCTCCCATCTCACTTCACATGCTGCTTTTGCCACCTGTGTGTCTATACTACCTTCAACGAGGAAAGTTCACAATTTTGTTTTTTATGTCCAGTTCGGATTCCTTTTTCCCCGTAAGTGCCACTGTGGAAGAAAGATCTACAGATTCAACAACCACTCTCTCTGATCCTCGTCGACGACCCATCCCTCCAGCATGGGACTGGGTCCTTCATCGACAAACCTCTGCTTGCATTCTTCAACGTTTAACCCTTGTCGATGTCCCGTCCCTCCAGCATTGGCCTGTCCATCATCGATGGCCTCTGCTTTTTGGCATTCATCGGCTCCATTTTTTTTTTTTTTTTTTAATCATTATATCACAATTTTTACATAGATAGATACTTGGTTCCAAGGCATAGAAAGTGATATAGGTACAAAAACTAAGTCAGGATAGTTTTCTTAGCTCCGTGTTACATTATGGGAGGGGAAGTACAACTGAATAATCAGTTAGGAGTAGAGTAAGGTAACAAATGCCAATCACAGTCATGACCTTGGACTATAAGTCTAAATAAAGCAAAGTCCGATAAGCCCCAGGGTACAAGACTCAATAAGTCAACAAGTGACTTTTTTAAAGTCCACGTAAAAAACCTGCAACACAATAAAACCACCGTTAATAGGGTCAAACCCTCGATGCTTCACTCCACCTGAAAATAACCATCAATAAACTTTAGAAGAACAAATATAAGGAACTGTGGAACAAATTCAAGTCCCAATTTGCCCATTCTTGACCGCCTAGCATGGGTTAGGGTTTGGCCTTGATGGACTTACCGGCCTTGCCACCACCATCCCAGTCCATATCTCATTGCGGCTCATCGGTCCAGGCATTGGGCATTGCTTCTTCAGCTTCGGGCTCTCGGCCCTATCCACTGCCCAGGCCGATCCCCTCCGTGATATCTCCCCTTGCATGGGGTCCACAGTGATCTTCCCGTGTCAGTCTTCACCATTCATTACTGCTTGGGTTGTGCCGGAGGCGCACACCCGCCTGGGAGATTTTTTTTTTTTTTTTAGGCGAGACAATACCGAACAGGAGACGCACAAATTCCTCAGTGAATTCAGTGCCCAGCATTTGGTGGTACTGTCCTGGCCTGTTCTTTTCCAGGAGGCGTCTATCTGCGCCTGGCAGTCGCCAGCCGTCCCTGTTTCAGCCCTGGCAGACTGCAGAAGAAGGTATTCTGCCCCATTGCAGTCTCTAGGTTCTCTTCCCAACCCGCCTTCGGGATTGGTGTCCCTAGAGATTCCCTCCCGGGCCCCGTCACCTGGCGCACGACCATCCACCAGACTAAGATTCCCTACAATTTGACCAGTGGGGGTGAAGAGTGTTCTCTTCCTCTCATGCAATGTTATGCATTGCATCACATCAGGCTCACCATGCTGCCTACAGTAGGCATTCATGGTTGATGCTCTCCCAAGTCCTAGCATCAATGCCTGATTTGGAGCAATCCAGACAAGCTATTGCCCTCTCTGTTGTAGGCCTGGAACTGGCAAGACACCAAGCAAGGGCATCCTATGACGCCAATGAGGTGGCTTCCAGGCTTGCAGGGACAGCGATCTGCATTAGGCGGATGGCATGGCTTCGTCTGTCAAGATTGTCACCCCTGGCCTGGTGTAGGATGATTCGCACCGCTTTCCGAGTGACCCGCCTCTTTTCCACCAGAGCTAGAAACCTTCTGCAGGGGCTTCCTCCTAGCTCTCCTCGCCTTAGACTCCTGTCTTTAGGCCAGGGTCTCTTCCTTCTGCTTTTCACCTGCAGCAGGCTGAGTCCCTCAGGGTTTTCCTAGTCCCCCTTCGGGGGGGCTTGGTACTCACCCAAGCAGTAATGAATGGTGAAGATTGACAAGGGAAGATAAGAAAATTACGTACCTACCGTAATTCTTGATCTTCTCTTGTATCTTCACCATTCATTACTGATTCCAACCCACCTTCCCCTCATGGGCCTCCTTCTTCAGGCTCGCCTCCTCGCTGCCCTCCCTCCTTTCATGCAAAAAAAAAAACATTTCTTGAGCCTTCCATTCTTCTCTCAGAACGAATCCTCTTATTGACGGGGAGAGGAACGAGTAGTATTTATCTCTATCCTAATGGAACTCTTTCTGATTGCCCCTGGGGGTGACCTCTTGGCTCCTTCTTAAGCCATGTTGTTCAATTCACAGTTAGAGAAACCGTTCCTGTTAGTTCAGTTCCTTTTTCTGGGTCCCTTCTGACAGGTTTAAATCTCCTGTTGCACCAGCCTTTGCTAGTCAAATGCTGTTCTGGCAATCCATTGCCTTGATCTGGTGATCTGCTTGCCTCCTTGGGGAGTCAGACTGAGTTGCCACTCTGTCCTTTCGCAGGAGGTGCCCTTTCTGGGGCTCAAACTCCCCCTCCTCTTCCCTACACACATTTGCGTTAGCACAAAAACAAGGTGCTAGTGGGCTTCCTTTCCCTCCCTAGTTGGGCGCTCTCCTTCCGGAACAGATTTTCTGCCTAGGCAGTCTGTGAGCTCTCAGCTGGAGTGTAAGGGGTTGGGGATAGCGGGAGATGCAGAGAGTCTGCCTTTTGTGTATAAACTGTGTAAAGGCTCAGTTGAACCTTTTATCAGTTCTTCCTTGCTCCCTTCTTGGTTCCGAGCTTACAAGCCTTCAAGCCAAATCCTCACAACTTGGCAGAGGTTCTCCCTCCTCCCAACATCCCCTTTTCTCCTCCTCTTCTTCTTCTCGTTCTCCCTTATCTGTTCCTCCCTCAGAGCCACCCCAGAAGTGATGCCTGCGGTCCCATAGGGTAGGTTCTCCTCTTTCCTGTCCTCTGTCGACTTATTCCTTTTTCAGTTTATATCCTTTCCTTTACCTATCCCTCAGCTCTCTTGCTTCGCTCTCCTTTTTTTCTTATAATTTTTTCACCTCTCCGGCTAACGAACTGGGATGGAGGAGGTCTCGGTGCCTAGCGGCCACCCCTCGCACACCGCCTAGTGCGTCGCTCTTGGGGGGGGGGGCCGTCGGCCTCAACTCCTCTCCAAAACAAAAAAAAAACTCCCGTGGCGTGTGCGCACCTCCGACTAACACCCAAGCAGTAGTGAATGGTGAAGATACAAGAGAAGATCAAGAATTACGGTAGGTATGTAATTTCGATTTCTAAAGGAATGAGATCACACTGGAGCTGGAGGATATGTTCTCCCTACCAGAGGTGGTGACCTTGTCTCTTGTTCTGTTAGCTATTCCACTGCCAGGTAATACAGTTGGAGGACATACACTCCAGTTGTTAGTGGTATTAATATTGGCAGTGAAAAAGGTATTGACACGACTGTGGTCCACTCCCCGTTCCCCTAGTGTAACCCAGTGGAGGGCCACAGTCTTATCTATATATAGGTTGGAGAATATCGCCTACCAGTTCCATAATAAAATGCAAGTGTTCGAGGAAATGTGGAGATGGTGGGTACTCTACCAAATGGAACACGTGGCTGATTTCATCCCATGATGCAATACTTGAGCCTTGGGCTTTAGCCACCCAAACGGTTGGTACTATGGGTTTTTAATTTATTAAATCTAATACCAAGAAATATCATCAGGCGCGGAGACACAACTGGGAAAATATTTTATTGTAAATCTCTACTTTTTATCTCAGACACCGTGATTGTTATTTGCAGTTTACACTGCTTCAGGTTCGAAAGTACCATACTGTAATCTCTATCTGTACTTTATGTGCATCTATGTATATAATATAAGAAAGTGGACACTGGGAGCCTCACCTTGAAAGTGGGCATGGGGGCCAGGTATGAGACACTTTTATAAGCAAACCAATTCAGTTTAGTGCCCATTTTGTATTAACTGACCGAGATCAGAAAAATCCAATTTGATCAGAAAATAAATGTTGGATGAAAACACATTTAGTGTTGATAAGGTTTGATGGGGCACATCTGGAAATTTCCTTGTATCCATTGTTTTGATAGACAGACATATATTTTTAAAAATACTGTACTTTTTATGTCTGCATTCCCTCAGACATGACTTGGGGCCTTTCTTCCATTTCTGTCACGCACCCTGCCCTCAAGGAACCCCACGTGAACCGACACTTCCTGCCTGTCATTGCTCAACTCCTAATTCTGGTTCCTAAATGAGTAATCCTTGACTGTTCCCATAGGCGGTCCATTTCTCTGAGGAGATGCTTTGGTCAACTGTCAGGAAGTCAGAGGTGGGAGCCTGTGAGAGTGAGGCAGGCCAGACAGTTCAGGAGAGCGTGATGAGATAAGGGGACTGCATTCCAGGCCTAACCATTTTTTTTTTTTTTTTCCCATAATCCCCTCCAGTTTATACCCTCCCACTATAGGGGTGTACAGCATGAGAATGCAAGATGGCGAGTGCCTGATAGG
This sequence comes from Neoceratodus forsteri, assembly GCA_016271365.2. Taxonomy (NCBI): domain Eukaryota; kingdom Metazoa; phylum Chordata; order Ceratodontiformes; family Ceratodontidae; genus Neoceratodus; species Neoceratodus forsteri. The sequence goes on from CM028131.1 coordinate 1,576,654,036, forward strand.
GTCATAGAAGAGGAGCCAGATAGGGATAGATGCTGCCCTCCTTCCCGGGACAGGAGGCTCCCTGCTTTGCCAGTGGGCACCAGCCATCCTAAGCCGGGGCATGAACCTGGATTGCTGGGGGCAGTGCTGGTGCTGTGCAGCTGGCCAGCCCTGTATTCATTTTTAAATGGTCATGGGTAGAGCTGGGCTTGGACAGGTTCCCAGCTGGAATCCCTTTCAAAGATTCCTGTTAGTTGAGTGGCAATGTTGAAGTTAAAGGGACACTGTCAGCCCCCTCAGACCTCAACTTGTCCTTAATTTATAAAACACATTTTTGCTGTCACATTCCTATTTGGTGCCATTCTTCCATGAGTTCCTTAGGACACGGGATACACATCATCTTCTCGAATATATCAGGCCCCACAAGCCTCACAAGGCTCTCACACAGAGGCAGTGACTAATAAATGGGCAGAGGAAATCTGGCATCAAACCCCAAAAAAAAATCAGTGGGAAGAGGTATTGTCTGGCTATCGCGTGTATTACAGTTAGTCATACATGTCATGAATACTCCTGGAGGCATTTGATTAATTATTTCCATACCCTGGTTATCGCAGCTCATTTCACCACAGCACACAGTGGCATGCTGGCATCACCGTGGTGAATAAGAGGCAACTCACACGCACATTTGTTGAGGATTTGAAGGACCTAGAACAAGAACTACAGGTGCGTTTTCAAAGTCCCATTAACTTACTCCAGAATTATATCTCTTGTTGCAGTACCACCCAGAGTTTAGAAGCCTGCATACCCGCCTTTTGCTAGGAGTCCTAATTACTGCATACTCGATTATGGCCAACTCCGGCAGTACCAACCACAGAGGCCTGGAGAAACCACTATTCTCCAAATCTACAACAGATAAAATAACATATCCATTGAATGTCCACTTAGAATACATTGAATGTCCACTTAGAATAGTCAACACTTGCTAGACAGGGTGGGTGCACTATACAATGAACAAGACCCCAGTTTTGTACCCTATACGCAGAAACTGAGCTCATGTCAAGATTTTCAGTTATCTCAGTCCTTGACTGATAACAGATTGAATTTACGTGCCTATCTTGGAGATCCCTTTTAACCCTGTGCAATAATGAGTTTGCCTGGAGGCCCCTGGCACCCACCTCCTCTTACCCGGGTCACCACCTAATAGTCAAACTTCGGTTCAGTGGTAAATTTATTGAAACCTTTGGCAAAGAAGCATAAGATAAACTGTGTACATAACACTGTAAGTATTACTCTGGCTTTCACCAAGGGCTGGGGTTCTTCTTAACTGCTGATTAGAGCTGCTAATATGTATACATTGGACAGTCAGATTATACTACTGATTGGTAATTCTGTATTATCTGAATGTGCAATTGCTATGTATTATAATTATGTATGCTAATAGCATGCAAACTTAATAAAAAGATGTTCACAAAAAAAGCATTTTATGATTCGCATTTTGTGGAATGTGCTGATGTAGCTGGATGTTAGATTCTAATTTGTTTTTCCTTTTTTAAAAGTGAAAAATAGGAAAACGGACTGCCCACCATACTGGTTACCACACAAAATATATTTGTTTACTGTCCTTAATTAACTCCCACTGCATCTTTCCTGGACTTGAGAACACCCCCACACAATCTAGCCACTCATTATCTTATATTTCTTTATACTGCTCCTAGCGGCGCGGATCCCCGCGATCTCTGGCACGCCGGCCACGCACCTCGGGTCCAGTCTTGCACCCCACAGAGCCGGCCATTGTTGCTCACGCACTCTGTGCAGGATCCTCTCGGGAACCAGGGCGTGGCCATCAGCCACAGAGATTGTCACTCCACCATGTTTCCGCCCCTTGCAGAGTGGACGTGCAGTGACGTCCAAGGCACAGCATGCCAACATCTGCCCGCTCTGTCCCCCTTGCTGCCATTGCTCTGATAGTGCCCCCGGTTGTCACCGGGGGCCGCTACAGAGAGGTGGTTCCCTGGATCCCTCCCCGGGATAGGAGAGCAGTCCACTGGATGCTTGATCCTATCCCTCCTGCCAACCCAAGTGGCCGGGCCAGCGTCGAACCCGTGTTGCCGGTGTGGCGTCCAACGCCTCAACCCTCAGCGCCACCGGGCCGGCTCAATCTAGTCACTCATGATGCAGTGGAAGGAGAGGAGATAACTGAATCATGAGTGGCTGCACTGTTTGGGGTTGTTCTAATGTTCAGGAAGTATACAGTAAGAGCAGATCAAGGATTTGAAACAAAACAAGGTTGGGTATAATTACACCATTAGCATGCATTTCAGTTCTGCTAAGAAAGGAAGTAGATAAAACAACCAGAAACATCAATGAATTTTAGAGAAGGTAAACAATCCTAAAATGTAGGGTTTCAACTAGAAATAGTATGATGCAAAAAAGGTTGACAGCGTCCCTTTAACAGCTCTCTGAAGTATAAAAAAGGGTATCTGAAAGGACGCCCCCACCCCACCACTCCAAGTTAAAAAATAAAAAGGCTTCTTAAAGAGATTGGGGCTGCTGGCTCCACAGAGCCCCAGTGCAGTCCTTCTTGAAACTTCTACAAAAAAACTCTGTGGCTACTCATGCCTCACCTGCTGGTAAGCCTATTGTCACGTTGCTTATATTAGAGCAAAGGTGGTGCTCTTTAAACCCTATGAAATCCCAAACGTAGATTTTTTTAATGCATATTTGCCTTGGGATATTTACAATGAATTGTTGCTTTGCTTTCTAAAGCTGACTTACTTGTGTATTCTGACCACACCTAGAATATGGGTACAGTTCTGGAGACCATATCTAAAGAGGGACATTGATAGAGTGGAGAGAGTACAGAGAAGAGCGACCGAGATGATATATGGTATGCATCAGAGGACAAGTGAGGAGAGGATGGAGGAGCTTGACGTATATCCACTGGAAACCAGGAGAGAGAGGGGGGGGATATAATTGAAACTTTTTAAATATCTGAAGGGAATTAAGGTGAGGGAAGGGAGTATCTTCAAGAGGAAGTACAACCCAAAAACTAGGGGGCACAGCTTGAAATTGGAGGGAAGTCAATTCAGAAGGAATGAGGGAGGGCACTATTTCACTGAGAGGGTGGTGGGTCCTTGGAATGGGCTACCTGAGTGGGTGGTTGAGGTATCAACAGTGGGGGGATTCAAAAGCGCATGAGATAAATACATAGATTTAAACAAGAGAAGGTGGGATAGATACCCTGAAGGGGGAAAAAGGGGGCAGAGATCAATTGGGGGGGCAAGTAAGTGAGATGTACTGGAGTACAAAGGCTACCTAGGGGAGGAAAAACAAGGGCAGACTAGATGGGCCAACAGGGTCCTTTTCTGCTGACAAACATCTTTGATTCTATGATCTGTACTGATGCAGACTTTCATGGACTGTTGAATCACCAAAATAATTTTTCATTTTTTGTCATATACAAGTCCTTCCCTCCAGTATGTAAAAATACATTCTGAGGTGCCGGCTCCATTGCGTCGAGCTATTGGGAACCACTGTAGCACACTGGTGACCTGAGCGATAGGGAACCACTGTGGCATGCTAGTGAGCTGGTATAGCACGCTGGTGACCTGGGTTCGTGCCCTGAGCCTGGGACGGCGGGAGCCAGGGCTGGCAGGGAGGCATTCAAAGCACCCTATAGATGTTCTCCTCCTCGTGATGGTGGGCCATGACACCTCACCGGTACATCAGCACGTAACAAGCCTGGTGGTACATTCTTGATGGTGCAGCTGACCTCCAGGATGCTGCTGGGGATGCATGCACAATGAGGAGGGGGCTGATAGTATGAAAAAAGGGATAATAGGCCCTGATACACCAGATGACAGTTTCTGGAGGACTGATCCATGTTATCCAGCTCTATCACGTGCTGGATCTCTTTCTCTCCGTAGCCTTTCTGACCCGTGGAGCATTTGAACTCTCCTTGATGCCCCAGGGAGCCCCCATGCTGTGTCATGCTGGGACATGGTGGGGGAAGATGGTGCAGAAGAGTATATCTATCAGCAGAACCCAGAGATGCGAGCAACGAGTTTGACATGCCGGTGGTCCCCTTTCAGATAGCCCAGAGGAGTGGTATGCCAAGGGTACAGTGGTGAACAAACAGAGTATAATAAAAAAAATTCTGATTTTACAAAGGGAAGATTTATATGTGCTGGTAATTGGGGTCCATGAACCCCCCACCCCCTTTCCCAACTGCTGCTGCCTTACTTAAAATCATTCCTGCTCTCCAAGATAGGCCAGCTGAGTTTGGTCAGACTCCTGCCATAGAGTTTTGTCTGGTGGTATTCTGAAGGCAACTTAGGTAAATTTGTGGTGTGAGACAAATGGTAAGTGTCAGGTGATTCTGTCTTTTGTAAACACACTGCCATTTTTAAATCCTCATTCTTTAAACCTGCAGTTCTCTCCTGAAACCCAGGAATGCACCAAACCGTATGCTCCGCACACTCTTCGACAGTAAAATGTCTCTTCATATCTGAAATGCACCATCATGTTTTCAGTGGAGTCCTGCTCTTACCTAACTTTACTGTTGGACAGGAGGAATGCACTGGGGACTTGCTCAGGGTGACATGAGTCAGTTGCTGTGGTGGTATCTGAACATGGGTCTCCTGCTTCCCAGGCCTGTGCTTCAACTGTACTGGACCGTGCTGCCTCCCAGTGTTTGTGAACCACTGACCTTCTGACCTCTGAATCAGTACCCAAACTGTACTATAGAGAATGGGAGTTGGTTAGCATTTTATGACACAAAATGTCTCCAGCGACCCCCAATCCTGTTTTCAGAGTAACTTACCTCCCACCACCAAAACACATAGGCAGTGTGTACTCGGCCAAGTTCCTGCGCTTATTGTTTTACAATAGCTGCTCCCAGAAGCCCATTCTTGGGTTTTCAATTAATCAGCTCTTTGTGTGTCTCAGACGATGTAAATTTATTGCACCGCAGACCATTCAGCTTCTCCTGGGAAAGCCGTGTTCGGGCACTGTTGTCTTTGGGGAGCTCCTCACAGCCAGAGTGATGTTTTAATCAGCAGGCTGATTATAATATTTATCCCCCCTCCCATTTAGACATCATTTGTACAGAGAAGAACAGGAGTGGAGTTGGAGGGGGGATTGAAAATCCCAGTATGAAATAAATGGGGGTGGCTGTGTCAGAATAAAAAAAAAAAAAAAACCCAAGAGGAGGTTACAGTAAGCAGTTTAGCCGCTTAGCATTTTCACAGTTTGTTGGGGGTGGGGACTATTTAGTACTTTCGAGTATGAAAGAGAGCACTAGGAGGTTGGCCAATCGCTCTGAGAGATTTATAGTTCATTAGAGAAAGAACCTGTCTTATACATAGATGCTGGCTTTATGTTTTGGAGAGTCTCACGCCTAGATATCCTTAAACATTTATAGTTTAAAATCATTGAAGGTTGAAAATGTTGTTTTTTTGGGGGGTGGGGGGATGCTTTTTATGTTGAAGGTGTTAGTACCATTTTGATATCTATTTACACACGTGTGTGTGTGTGGATAGATATGGATGGATGGATGGATAGATAGATATAATATCGCTATATATATATATATATTTTTTTTTGTTCAACATACCATTGCCGATCTGTGCTGCCAAGCATTAGGGGACTGTTCGGCACTTCTGGCAATCTGGTGTCACCCCCTTCCCGAGTCCAAGACATCAAAATGCCTAAGTCCCTCCCACTTATAAAACTGTGTAGAAACAGGACCCCACTGTAAATAAGATGCTGCATCTAAATTGTGCCACTCAGGGACAAATAAACTGTTAAAAAAAATACGCTGGCCCAGTGGTGTGGAGGGCTGAGGCCTCCTGCCACGTTGACAACCCATGTTTATGGTGTGAGCGGGCTGCCGAGCGTCGGCCAGGATGGGAGAAGATCGAGTGTCCAGAGGACAGCTCTCCTCTCCCAGGGAGGGAGGGACGCAGTGACCGGCATCAGCCTGACACCAAGAGGTGGCTGGGTGCCGGCACACAAGGTCCCTCTAGCAAGCAGGGGGAGGCAGAACAGATGGCCACTGTGCTGTGGGTAGATGTGCACACAGCACAGCCATTGCCCTCATTGCACGTTCCACCTGTGGGGGAACAAGAACAAACAGAGGAAATACAGTCGGCGAGTCGGATGACTGCCAACCTCACAGGCTCTGCCCGCAGGAACAGCCCTCCTGAAAATCTGATCCTTACCTGGCAGAGATATGGGGTTCCCGCCACCCTGCCATGGGGAAAGAAGGAGCAGAGCTTGCTGTGGTCTGGAGATGGGGCTGGAGGGTCTGCAAGAACGTATTGACCGTCAGTAAGGAGGATAAAGAAATTAATGTAAAAAAAAATATATAAATTCAGCTTGATAACACAGCAGTAGCACTGCCACTCGCTATAGTGGCGACCCGGGTTCGAGAACAGACTTGGGCTGCTTGGGAGCCAGCCTGACAGGGAGCATTGTGTGCCCTGCTACTTAACTGCCCCCTGGTGGAGGCCAGGTGACAGCACAGCGGGAGCACCTAGATGGGGAGTGGGACAGGTGCCGGACACCAGGTACACATACCTGCGCTTCATTGTATGCCGGCACCTTTAGGAAGAAAACCAGGAGCTCGAGCAAGGAGCTGTTTTCCACCATTGCACCAGTACCCCTGGAGGCCCATGCCGCAATTGCCCCGGCACTCCTGCAAGCCCACGACAATCAGTATAGCAGGCTACCACAACCATATGTGTTCCTCAGCAAAGGGTGGAAAACCAGTAAGTCCATGAGAATGTCGATGATGGGGCTGGAGGGGGGGCCGAGGAGTAAGTCCTGTTTTTGTGGGGAGGGGAGGTGGCATGAGAAAAAACTTGAATTACTCAAAACAAAAAAAGGTCCAACCTCTACATTTTAACCCAAGTGGCCACCAGGTGTCACTGCTGCTCTATGTTGGGGCAGTAGAGATGCAGCTCTTTGGGAGCTGAAAATAAATTCAGAGGAAAGCAAAGCTACATAGATACATAGACACCGTTGACAGATGAGGGCCTATGGCCCACCCATTTGAGCTTATAAGTTCCCTTTATGTTTTTCTAGAAGTCTGTTGCCCTTTACCCCTGACCTCCAGAATTCCTTTGTCTATCCCATGCATTCTTAAATCCTGTGATTGTTTCAGCTCCCACCACTTCCTCTGGCAGGGTGTTCCACTTGTCTGCCACCCTTTCTGTGAAGAAATTCTTCCTCACGCTTCTCTGAATCGCCTCCTCCTCCAACTTCATCCCATGCCCTCTAGTCCTGGGACATCTTTTTTGCTGGAAAATAGTGTAGTCCTGCACTAGCTTCCTCCCTTAAACCATTTGACCAGTTCACCTGGTTTGTTTTCTTTCCTTTCTGGTTAAAAGTGAAAATAACGTACATTTCATGATGATGATCATGCTTTTTGTTCACATGATGCTCATTTGGAAGATTCCACTCCGAGCTCCTCACAGTTCGACACAGAGCCAAGAAACAAGGAATCGCAATAAAATAGTCGGCAGAGAAATGGCCAACAATCCGCTAGCAGTAAAATTATTCAAAGGCCTCTTGAAACAAAAAGGTTTTTTTGGGGATGGGATAACTCTGATATTGGTCCACAGTTTATTACAGTGCGACAGAGCAGCAACTAAAAAGGATCTGTCGCTGACAGTCCACAAGAGAGACGGAGGGATGGCCAGTTTGTTCACTATACCCGTTTGTTGCCCCCTTCCCTGTTGCATATACTGTATATAACTCTGTTTGTTGTTCCACAGGTGTACGTGCAGAGAATACCATATGGTAGTATGTAGATTAAGATCTTCTTTGAGGATATCTCTTTCATCAGGCCACATCTGTGGAAGTATAGACACCAGACACTAGGACCACATGGAAACTTTTTTGCTAGCAGTCTTCTAGGGGCCGCCCATAGCGACAGCAGGCATTGATGTCCTCTACTGTAGAAATGTGGGCGGCCCCCGTGCTCTCCTCAGTTCTTTTCCCGCTGTTGATAATACTCGCTGGACTCCACGGAGATGCCACTGCTACAGTCAATTGCTAATTTTCGGTTTTCTGAACTTTATTTTCAAACAACATGAAGTCTTGCTATATTATAGACATTAGCAGTTTGATCCAGCTCTAGAACTGCCCCGGAGTGAAATGGTTAAAACCATTCCAAAATAGAATTTTGGCACGAGAGCAGCTCTATCTGTGTCATTTCAAACTTGAACTGTCAGATTCTTTACTTCGCCTCAGTGAACAGTCGCTCCGGAGATTTCTCCTTCTGCTCGGTTCATTCGGTTTGTAAAGGTTTTCTGGGTTGGATTTAACCGGGAATAGTTTTATTTAACCGCAAACCGCTCGTTCAAGCTCTATCTGTGGTAACCGTAGTAAATGAAGGTTTTGTCTGTGTGGAACTTGTAAGTTATCGGTTCGGTTTTGAACCGATCAGTGGGTTTAAAACTCATTTAAAACTAAAAGTTACTATTTTAGAGTGCGGTTCCCGGTTCTTGTCGGTTCTAAAAAAAACGGATTTATTACGGTTTTTTCCAATACCCGTGACACGGTTAGGAACCGATAAGGGTGTCTTGCCTGGCACTGCCGTTAAAAGGGCAGTTTTGGTTAGGCTGGCATTATGTCTGAGAAACCCAAAAGAAAAACCGGGCCCACTGGGTTTCAACACTGTGATGTTTGTGGGGAAGTCTTTGCCAAGGCTGACCCACACACCACATGTGTTTATTGTCTGGGGTTTGACCACCTCCAGTCAGACTGCCAGGTATGTAGAATTTCCTGCAGCCACCCTGGAAAGATTGGGCAGGCTCAGGGAACGAGAGGCAAAAGTCCGCTGACCCGATGGCCAGCCCGGTTCGGTGCCAACCGAACCAGAGGGAGTGCCTCTGACCAGGGCCAGACTTCTCGGCAAAGAAAAGCTGGTTCTGAGGAACCAATTCCAGTAAAGAAAACAAGAAAATCAGCAGGTCTGAGTCCAAAATTCTTCTCCAACTGCTGTAGAGATAGCAAAGCCATACAAATTGTCCAGTCACTGTCTCAGGGTCCGTCCGAACCACCACTATCTGGTAAAAGTCGGTTCGTCCGTTCCCAGTGGTTCAGGATTATGATATTGAGGAATTTTATGAACCAGAGGAGGGAGGAGGATTATGAACGGTATGAATGTGGCTGGGAAGGTCTGGTGTGCCCATTGAACTGGACATCTCCCAGACAGACCTTTAGAATCTCCCCTATGCTGTCTGAGTCCCCATCTCATTTTATGTTTTATAAAAAGTTGCTGAAACCCTCCAGCTTCCTTTAGAAGAGGCTGTGGATGAGCAAGAGAGCCTGATTTTGTAGAAATGATGGATATTCCAGAGTCTAGGAGATTGTCTATTCCTTTACATAAGTCTTTTAGAAACAAACAATTAAAATTTTAAGAGCTCCTAATTCTGTGCCTCCTGTAGATAAAAGATGGACAGAAGGTATACATTGTCAGGCCCTGAGACAGAATTCCTTTCTCAGCAATGCAGTCATGTTAGTAGTTCAGGCTGCTGCCTGTGATAAAGCTAATATTCCCTTGGCTTCACATCCTCCTGACAAGGATTCCAGGAAGATTGATGCCATGGCAAAAAAAACAGTATATGGCAGCCTCTCTGGGACTCAGGCAAGCAAATTTATATGGCTTATGTAGCTAGGTATCAGAAATCTAGATGGGATACTGTTATGCAGTTGGCCAAGCAGGCCCATGGCCAGCTGGCTAGTGAACTAGAACAGGTGGCTGCTGATGGCATTGAAGCCTCTAAGGTTCAGTTTCATGCTGCTGTGGATGTTAATGATGTTTCCTCTAGGGTCATGGCCACATCTGTAGCTTTTCGTAGGTTGGCCTGGCTCAGGTGTCTAGTTTGTCACAGGATACCCAGACTAAGGCTATGGATTTTCCTGTGGTGGGAAATTCTGTTTGGAGAGCAGACAGAGAATTACATGAAGAAGATGGATGAATATAGGACTACTTACAAGAGTGCCCAGGCTAAGGAGCGGCAAGCCACCTCAAAGGCATGTTCCCCAGGGTAGGGTAGGCCTTTCACAGGCCTTCTACCAGACTCAGGCCTCCTCTGCCTATGCTCAGAGGGGCTTTTCAGAGGCAGGGGTGGCAGACGTGCTCCCACCCCCAGCCTAAAGCTCCTGTAAAACAGGCACCCTGATGGGTGCCCAGGGCCGATTCTCCTGTACCAGGGGGGGCAGGCTGGCTTACTTCAGTCAGAATTGGGCTTCTTTAACCTCAGACAAGTGGGTTCTGGAAGTAGTAGCCAGGGTCTGGTTCTCAGCTTCAAAAGTTTCCCAAGTTGAGAAGCAGACTTTTTCTACCTGCAAGTGCTTCAGAGACCTCGCCTGGAAACAGAGGCCTCATCCCTGTTAGCTCTCAGAGCAGTGAAAGGGTTCCTCCTGCATCAGGGCAGGGTCTGTATTCCAGGTACTTCCTTACCCCAAAAGACAGGAGAGTGGCGGCCCATTTTAGATCTCAGATATCTGAACAAGCATCTTTGAAACCAAAGTTCAAAATGGTAACTCTGGCAATGATTTTATTTTCCTAAGGCCAGGGACTGGCTAGCCTCCTGGACCTCAAGGATGCCTATTTCCATGTCCTAATCAGAAGATCCCATCGAAGTACCTCAGATTCGAACTGCCCTCAGGTCATTACCAGTTCAGAGCAATGCCCTTCGGCCTTACCTCTGCTCCAAGGGTATTCACAAAGTGTCTAGCAGTGGCAGTGGCCCACTTAAGGAGACAGAGGATTGCTTTTTCCCTATCTAGACGACTGGCTCATTGTAGGCCAGTCCCCAGAACAGGTAAAATCTCACCTGCAGGTCACCCAGCAGCTTCTCACCTCCCTGGGTTTTCTGCTAAACCTACCAAAGTCGGTTCTGGAACCAGTCCAGGTACTCACCTTTATAGGGGCAGAATTGGACACAAAGCTAGCCAGAACCTTTCTTCCCCAGAAAGGGTAAGGAATTTAGTGGCTCTGGCCTCTTCCTTCACTCTGCAGGTCTCCACCAGCAAGACACTTTCTGCAGCTCCTGGGGCACATGGCTGCATCCACAGTTGTGCAGGAGCCAGATTTCAGATGAGAGACATTCAGTTTCACTTGAGAACCTTTTGTCTCAGAGAAGAGACCCCTTGCCAAGTTGGTCCCAGTGACTGAACCTTGATCCTAGCTCTCCAGTGGTGGCAGGATCAGAGCACTTAAGAGCGGGGTCCCTTCATTTCCCTCTCACGACTTGACTCTCACTACAGATGTTTCCCTTCTGGGTTGGGAGCCCACATGGGCGACCTTTCCCTCAGGAGTTTGGTCCCCAGGAATCTCTGCTCCACATCAATTTGCTGGTACTCAGAGCTGTCTTTTAGCTCTTCAAGCTTTTCTGCATCTGTCCACGACAAGGTGATACAAGTCAGAACAGACAACACCACAACAATGTGGTACATCAACAAGCGGGGCACTCGGTCTTCGGCCTTGTGCACCGAGGCAATGAAGTTGTGGTCTCTGGCCTATTCCCTGAACACTTCCCTCATAGCAGTTCATCCTCCAGGGAAGGACAATGTCCTAGCGGATGCCCTCAGCAGGATTTCCCAGGGCCATCACGAATGGTCCCTGGATCCTCAAGTGCTGGGGATAGTTTTTGCCAGGTGGGGCATCCCTCAGATAGATCTTTTTGCAGCCCCAGACAATCACAAACTTCCTCTGTTCTGTTGCAGGCCTCCAGTGCTGGGCTCAGTTCCCCTGGATGCCCTTCTTCTGGATTGGGAGGGGAAGTTCCTCTATGCTTTCCCTCCTTTCCTCTCCTATTCAAAGTACTAGTCAAAATCAGATCTCAGCCTTGCAGGGTGATTCTGATTGCCCCGGATTGGGCCAGGCAGCCCTGGTACCCACTCCTTCTGTCTCTGACAGTCCATCTTCCCCTGTGCCTCCCCAGGAATCACAATCTGTTGACTTGTGCCCAGGGAAGGGTTTGGTATCTGGACCTCAAATCCCTCAACCTCAAGGCCTGGCTCTTGAGGAGTTAGAGTTTGCTGATTTACACACCTCTCAGGGTGTTCTTGAGATCCTAAAGGCTTCCAGAAAGCCTTCCACTAGGGCTACTTATAGTTCTAAATGGAAAAGGTTTTCCATTTGGTGTGCTGGGAAAAATATTTCCCCAGAATCTGCTGAATTGCCCATTTTGTTAGATTACGTGGTACATCTTAATTCCTTGGGTCTCAGACCAGCTACCCTGAGAGTTCATTTGGCAGCTGTGTCTGCTTTGTGTCAGCAGGAAAGTCATCCCTCTTTCCTCTCATCCTGTGTTTTCCAAGTTTTTTAAGGGATTACTCCATACTAATCCTCCTTTCGGAACCGCCCCTGCTTGGGACCTTAATGTTTGCATTGCCCAGTTAATGCAACCCCCTTTTGAACCTCTGTCTTCTGCAGAGATTAAGTACCTAACTTGGAAAACTGTTTTTCTAGTGGCTATCACTTCTGCCAGACGCATAAGTGAATTGCAAGCCTTGTCAGTGGAGACTGACTTTATTTCTTTCCACAGGGATAAGGTAGTCCTTAGGACTAATAGGAAGTTTTTGCCTAAGGTGGTTTCAGATTTCCATCTTAATCAATCTATCTCCCTTCCAGTATTTTTCACTGATCATTCCTCTTCGGTGAGAGGAGGTTGCACAGCCTGGATGTTAAGAGAGCTCTTAGTTATTATATAGAGTGTACCAAAGGTCACAGGTTCGAATCCCTCCAACTTTTCCTTACCTATGGTGAAATTGGGAAAGGCAACCTGCCACTAAGAGATCAATAGCCAGGTGGATTGTCTCTTGTATCCAATTTTGTTATCAGAAAGTGGGCAGAGCCCCTCCCCCGGTTTGAGGGCTTATTCTACCAGGGGTACAGCTGCGTCTCTAGCTGCTGCCAGAGATATCCCTTTATTAGAGATTTGCCAGGCTGCTACTTGGAAAACGGTACACACTTTTACCAAGCATTACTCCCTGGATGTCCAGGCCAGGAGAGATGCTTGGTTTGGCACAGCTGTTCTTCAGAGCCTATTCCCTAAGTAGGTTCTGCCCCTCTTCCATTGAGGTACTGCTGTGTATTCTGCTAATGTCTATAATATAGCAAGACTTCATGTTGTTTGAAGAAAAAATTACTCACCTTAGTAATGTTGTTTCTTCTAATGGAGTCTTGCTATATTATAGACCTCCCCCCCAACCTGCCCCTCCAGAACCTCTACTTGGTGGGGTGCGGGCAACTTAGTGTGGGCACTACTTATGTCCTGTTAGCATTTTGTCCCTTTGGGACTTTGGGGGTGTGTTGTATGCTGCAGTGTGTGTTTTATTATACTTATGTTCCATTTTCATATTATTAGAATGGTGTTAGTATTTCTGGTCCCTGACTTGATTCTTGGGTGTTGGGACCATCAATGGTTGTTATTATTTAGGTAGCCATTTGGCTAGTGTAGGTTACAGCTTCCACACAGACCTTAGTGAGTTTGGCTCGTAAAGATCTGACAGTTCAAGTTTGAAATGACACAGATAGAGCTGCTCGTGCCAAATTCTATTTTGGAATGGTTTTAACCATTTCACCGGGCAGTTCTAGAGCTGGATCAAACTGCTAATGTCTATAATATAGCAAGACTTCATTAGAAGAAACAACATTACTAAGGTGAGTAATTTTTCTTTTCTTACCTTTGTACATTTTCACTTTATTTGTAAAGTGATTGTCATTATTAGTATGTCAATGAAAGATCCTGCTAAGCTCTTTCATTACTGCAAGTGTGATTGAAAAATCTTCTCCCACGAATTCTGCATCTTCTATCTTGGAGAGGCCCATGACACTAAGTCCTGCAAGATCTGCCTGAAATTTATTCAGACCACCCAGCGATGCTGCCAGAAAGACCTGCAGTCTTTTCTCCTAGAGCAGATGGTAGTCAGAATGGAAAGAGAGCTCCAGGCGAGAAGCTCCTCCATGTCGCCATCCTAGTCCTTGGATTCCCATTCCTCCAAGGCTCAGGAAAAGTCTTCAGGCAAGTATAAGCACTGGGAAAGGGAAAGGAGTAAGGATAAATCTCCCCCGTTCGCTCATGGTCACTACTCTCCTCTGTGCCAACCGATGCAGCGTTATCCGCTTCAGCGTGATGCCTCCTGCCACCAAAACCCTCACCCCATGGGTCGGCTTTGGCAGTGAGTTCTGCTGGACCTCTCAGAGCCGGGTGAAGGCACGCCAACATCCAGGCTGTTGATGCCCCTGCCAACCTTGCAAACTTTGCCACTAGACCTCAGCTTCTTCAAGGTTCACTGGCAACGGGTGTCGCTGATCCTCCTATGGTCAGGCGATGACCTGACGCCAGGGCTCCAGTCAGCCCCGCCGACCCTGCAAAGCACTTCATCAACATCAGGGTTTTCACCTCCTCCTGTCGATATCCCAAGGCACCCCTGCAATGCAATCCACCATCGACATGCAAACGGTGCTCTCCTCCTCATGGAGATAATACAGCATCTTGTGCCTCCTCCAGGTCCGACAATGCTGGGGCCTACCAGACCAGCCCCTGCGCGTTGATGCCTGTCTCGTCAACGCATCCTGCTCACTCCAGGGCATCAGCGTCCTCATGTCCCTCCTTGCAGCCTTCAGAGCGCATCGACTAGGATCAGGAATTATATACCTGATCTCATGCCACAAGAAGAAAAGGAGGAGAAAGATATGGATGGGAACAGAGATAGATCTGGTATCACCATTTTCACCAGGAGTGAGGACTCTACATTACATACCCCTAGGTCCCCACTGAAGAACCTTCCTTCATTGGTATGATGAGACAGCTCCAAACTGCCTTGGGGTTTGATACCAGGAGCAGGACATTACTCTGAGAAACTTGAAGTTTCTAGAACTGCCAGATTCTCCCCCTCTGGTCATTCTTCCTGTACTGGTTGCATTAGAGGATGCTACCCTTGCTACATAGTACAGGCCAAGCTTGATCCCTGCCATAGCCGGAAAGGCAGACCAGCTATACCAGGCTCCATCAGGAAAGCTCTTTTAGCAGGGCAACCTGAGGCAGATTCAGTTGTGATTAAGGCAGCCCATGGTAGGTCCAAGGTGCCTAAATACCTCAGCTCTCTCTCCCACCAGATAGAGTCAAGAAAGCGGGACCTAATGGGAAAGATAACCTTTGCTTCTGCCACATTGTGCCTCAGAATAGTTAACTCTTAGGTCAGTATGGTCAAATTCCAGAATACCCTCTGGAAAAAGGCTAAAGTGGCAGCCCAGGCCCTTCCAGAGGGTCCCTAGAAACAGGAGATGCTCAAGGCTCTCCAGACTGGGGCCAGCCCGCCGGTGCAGCAGTAGGGCTACCGCTGGCAGTGCCAGTGACCCAGGTTTGGGAATGGACTCGGGTGGCTGGAGGGAGGGAGGAGGATTGATCGCCCAGAGGCCGCTGTCCTCTTGAGGGAGGCATGTCCCGCTGCTCACCGCCACCTGGGTGACACAGGTGGAGGTGCAGCAGACAGCATGCAGCAGGGTGGGAGGACGTAGCCGGGAGCTGGAGCGCTTGCATGTTGCGAAGTGCTCCACCTCTTGGCTTCCATAGTGTTCCAATGTCCTCAGTGATTGGACCAGAAAATGAGAAAAGCCCCCAACCGACGCCTGGAGACAGGACCTGGCTGCCTGAGAAAATCCATAACCAGGCTCCAGATGGGGCCTGTGTAGCATGCTCAACGAGACTCATGGACTCGCGCTCCTCCTCGCCTGGGGCAAACCGAGGTCAGATGGGGGTAGAACTGCCAGGACCAAGGAGATACCTGGAGAGGACCTACAGGAGTGGGCACAGCCTAGGGATCCCAGAGGATAAGATCCTGAGTGGTGAGTAAGAAGCATAAACAGAGAATATATGAAAAAAAAAAAGGCCCTCCACACTGGGACTGATGTAAGTAAGCACCTCTTGAGGTCTACCTGTGACATTTCCGATTTCAGCCAGTACAGCTGCAGCTGACATCTGCCTCAGAAGGCATTCTGAGCTCAGGGTGTCAAGATTTGCTAGTGATGTCCAGCAGTCCATTCTGAATGCCCACTTCAAAGGTTACAAGCTCTTTGGGGCAGATGTGCAGGATATCCTTTCTGACCTTGAAGCCTCTGAGAGGACTCTTCAGTCCACTCCTTTTACTACACCCAAGCAAGAAGTGGGCAGAGGGTGTCCTTTTGTTGCGCCACCCACAGACCCAGGTCGTGGACCAGACAGCAGGGCAAGCGTAAAGCAGGTGCAGCTTTGCCTGCCTCTACCTCCACCACAGGTAAAGCCCCCAGAGGTGGAGATACAGCCCATGCTGCCAGTTAAGCTTCAGCTTAACTTCGGTAATCCAGGAGATGGTGCTAGGGGGTAGTTTCTCCCTTCACCTGGACTGTTGGAGAGAGAGATTACAACAGATGCCTGGGTCCTGCAGCTCACAGAGCAAGATCACACTCTAGGACTTCTGGAATTGCCTCCGGACCTTCCTTCAAATCACTCCAACTACTCTCCAGACCACATTCCAGTGCTACTGGAGGAAGTCCACACATTGCTACAGAAGAGGGCTATAGAACCAGTTCCGGCAAAACAGAGGAAGAAGGGCCTGGCCTCTATTCTCACTTCTTCCTAGTCCCCAAATCCACAGGGGACTTGAGGCCCATTCTGGATCTGAGAGATCGGAACTTCTATAGTCAGTACAAGAAGTTCAGGATGGTAACTCTGCAAGGCCTGCTGCCCCTACTGCGGGGGATTGGATATGCTCCCTAGACATGCAGGATGCTTATCTGCTCATCAGGGTTTGCTCTCCTTACAGGAAGTACCTCAGGTTCCTGTTCCAGGGGAATACTACCAGTTCAAGGTATTGCCCTTTGGCTTGTCATCTGTGCCACGGGTCTTTACCAAATACTTGGCAGTGGGGGCAGCAGCCCTCAGGAGGGAGGGAGGGACTGTACATTTTCCCCTACCTGGATGACTGGTTGTTCACAGCCGAGTCCAGGGAGCAACTGTCTTACACCCTAGCGCATACCAGACAGCTATTCAATGCACTAGGGATCATGGTCAGTCTGTTCAAGTCAGTCTTGACTCCTTATCAGCACCTCCAGTACACAGGAGCTATACTGGACACTGCTCAGGGATTAGCCTTCCTGCCCCAGGACAGGGCAGACCACCTGATAGCGCATGCCCAGGTGTTTTACAGCAACAGGTATGTCGCAGCCATGACATTCCTGAGACTGTGGGACCTGATGGCAGCAGCCATTGTCACAGTTCTCCTGTCAAGGCTGCACATGCGGATTCCCCAATGGACACAGCGTCCAGAGGGACCAACGCACCAATGATTTAGAACAGAAAGTTCTGGTAACCTCACCAGTAGAGAAGGTGCTTCAGTGGTGGATGGAACCCAGCAATTTGCTCAAAGGGGTTCGTTTCCTAAACCCTTCAGCTCATCAGATCCTCCCCACAGATGCTTCAGGGATGTGCTGGGGGCACACCTGGGGCCTCATCATATCCAAGGTACATGTACCACAGTGGAGAATTCCCTCCACATAAACGTCCTAGAGATGCGGGTCATTCTGTATGGTCCGCAAGCCTTCCAGAATCACCTGTCCCTGGGGCCTCTGCTCATGCAGACTGACAAATATCAGTGTAGTGCACTACATAAACAAGCAAGTGGGGACTCATTCATACCCCATGTGCGGAGAAGCGATGGGGGTTTGGTATTGGGCTCTAGAACAGGATCTTGAACTGTCGGCAGTCCATGTTCCAGGCACCCAGAACATCCTAGTAGACAGGTTAAACAGGTCACAGTTCAAAATGCATGAGTGGAAACTGCTGACCTCAGTGGTGGAAGACCTGTTTGACAGATGGGGTCATCCAGAGTTGGACCTTTTTTACATCCCCACTCAACGCAAAACTGCTGCTTTTCTGCTTGCTAGCTCTAGGGCCTGGAATTTTCTGGTGAGATGCACTGTCCCTCTCCTGGAAAGAGAGGTTCCTCTATGCCTTTCCTCCCTTCAGTCTAGTTCAGAGGGTGCTGATCAAGCTTCAGTTGGAAGGAGCAACTCTGATCCACATTGCTCCCTTCTGGCCTCATTAGAACTGTTTCCCCTTACCGCAGCAGTTAGCAGTGTAACCTCCAGTGCCCTTGCCTTTGTGCAAAGGCTTGCTATCACTGGAGCAGCACACCCTGGTCCATCTGGACCTCCAGTCTCTCCATCCTCATACCTGGCTCTTGAGGATGTAGCCATGGCAAGATTTGGGATGTCCTGGGGGGCTGTGAGGAAACCCTCTACCAGGGCCACATATTCCATGAAGTGGAAGTGCTTTGCTCTGTGGGTTACTTCCCATCTCTTTGATCCCTTCTGTTGTCCAGTGAATCAGATTCTGGGGTACTTGTTGTCCCTTTGAATTGTGGGGCTGTAATACTGTTCCATTAAGGTGTACCTGGCTCCCATTTCAGCTTTCCATGTGCCTATCGAAGGCTGTTTGGTTGCACAGCCAGAGGTGTCCCATACGTTCTTTTTTTTTTTTTTAAATTTGCCTTTTTACCACCTTCCTAGCTGCCGGCCACCCGATGCTTCAGCCCGGTCACGGGCTGACGGCTTCCACCCCCCAAATCGGCCTCTGGTCTTCCGATACCCCGTGGCTTACCCCCCACGGCGGGGCCGCGGGATGGAGAGGGCGAGACATCCCTCAGAGACCGTAATCGGTCGGAGGACTGGCCTGGGAGGCTAATCGAAGCCGCGGCGGGCTTCATGGAGGGCGGCCGGCAACCGTCCATTTTCCTCTTTTCCGGGGAAGGCGGGGTCGTGCAATGACGCCTTAACGTCCGCCCCGCCTTCTATATTCTTTGAGCGCGGCAGCGTGGGTATTCCTGGCCTCCGCTAGGAGTCCCCATCGCCCCGGATGCTGCCCCAGCCCTCCCCGGAGAAGGAGAGCAGTCAGGGCGCTCGATCCATCTCCCCGGCCGGCCCTCCACGGCGACTCGGGTCCGTTCCTGAACCCGGGTCGCCGGCGTCGCGAGCAGAAATCCAACTGCTGCGCCGACGGGCCAGCCAAGGTGTCCCATACGTTCTTGAGAGGCATTCTTCACTTGAAGTCTCCCATCCACAATCCTGTCCTGGCTTGGGGCTTGAATTTTGTTCTAGAGAAACTTACTTTATCTCCCTTTGAGGTGGCAGTGACATGTGAGCTACGCTTTGTCATGCAAAGCATTATTTTAAGTTGTCATTATTTCTGCTCGAAGGATTTCCAAGTTTCAGGCTCTGATGTATGAGCCTCCTTATTTAATTTTCCACAAAAACAGGGTGTCTTTGTGTACCATCCCTAAGTTCTTGCCATAGGTGGTGTCAGAGTTTACCCTGAACTAAACCATCCACTTGCTTGTTTATTTTTCCAGAGCATGCCAATCCAGGGGAAGCATTGCTTCAGACTTTAGATGTACATAGAATTCTTAGATATATTATGTTCACCGTATGAAGTACTGCAGGACGTTCTTGCAAGTCTTTGTTTCCTTCGCCCCTGTGAAGGGGGTCATACCAGTTTCTAAACGGTACCTTTCCAAATGGTTGGCCAACTAAATTACTTTTTGTTACAGAAGTACAGCAAGGAACTTCCTGGGGTTGTTCATGGCCATTCAGCCAGAGATATGGTCACTTCTGTTACCTGTTACAGGAATGTGTCAGCTGCAGAAATCTGTGCTGCTACAACCTGAAGTACTGTCCACACTTTCACTAGATGCTACAGTCTGGGCATTGCCTCTAGAAGATGGGTAGGCTTTGGCCTAACTGTGCTTCAAGGCCTCCTTTCTTATGCCTATGGCCTGCAGCCACTCAGATTGTCTCTGTGTCAGTACTGCTTGGGACTCGTTCCATAGGTGTGGCCTCATGAAAGAGATAGCCTCAAAGAAGATAGTACAGTTATGTAAGGACTTACCATAACGGTAGATCTTCGACATTATCTCTTTCATCAGGCCATGCTGTCTCACCCACTGTCACCCTTGGACTCAGAGTTTCTTTGTTTCTGTCTCTCTTTCCTGGACAGTCTACCTTCTGTTCTACCTTGCTTGGTAGCGGGAACCTTTGACTCTTTCTCGGTTACCCAGGAGGGGGTTCTCTGTGTATGATCTCCAGTGGGGAATTAAAGAGGGCGAAGGGCTGCCCATGTTTATATAGTAGAGGACGTCTGACGTCACCGTGGGTGACCCCTAGTAGACTGCTAGCAAAAAAGTTTCTATGTGTTCCTAGCACCTGGTGGCTATAATTCCATAGGTGTGGCCTGATAAGACATTCTTTCGAAGATCTACTGTTAACGGTAAGTTCTCATGTAACTGTACTTTACACTAACACCTTCAATCACTCCGTAGATGTGTTAATAAAAATTAAAAAATGATGGATTAATAGGGTCTATGGATGGCTATTTAGATATATAGATACTATAGCTAGATGGATGGATAATTAGCTACTGTAGGTAGACTGACAGATAAGTGGATAGATACTGTCTGTAGATAGATAGGTAGATACATATTTGTAAATAGATGCTGTCTAGGTGTTTAGATACTGTAGATAATCTGTAGATTGACAGATACTGTATGTAGACAGGAATGCAGTAAGGCACAATGGGGTGTTTGATTATGGGTCAATAATCACACACCTCTCAAGGGGTGTTGTTAGGCATGAGGTGCTTATATCAAGTGCCTTTAAACACCTGAGAGAAGTGTGTGATTATTGACCATAATCACACACCCTGAAGTGCCTTATCACTCTCATAACATGTATAAGAAAAATCACAGCAACTGTTTTTTCTTACATGTTGTATAGTTACAGTAACTGTTATTTTACAGGAAAGTGCTGTAAAACTTTAAAAAAAAGTTCCTCTCAAGGACCTCACAGTTCCCACGATGTTTCCCTCGCTCCCCATAAGAGACAGCGACATGCTGGAGTAGTAATTTCCTAGTGAGTTACCACACACAGAGGCTGCCATTGTGAGTTTTCATTCATTTACAGGTATTTATTTCATTCATTTTAAATTATGAGTCGGCATGGCTCCCTCGATGTGCTGAACACCCGAGAGCCACTATGACTTCTCAAGGCTCAAAGTGATGTGCTTGAGCAGCGCTGTGTGTGGCTCCAGCAGCATGAGGGTCAGATCAGGATGTGTACTGTGAAGCGGCTGACACCTTGAAAGAAGTGCAAGCATGTGATTATGGGTGGATAATTACACAGCTGTACTGGTGTTTCTGCCAGTCACAGCACAGGATTTTTCTTACATGTGTTATAACTAGATATGTAGATACTTTCTGTACTATACCAATATTGTAGATAAACATTGTTTAGATATTGTCTGGATGGATAGATAGATATTGTATGTAGATGTTTATTTATTGAAAACTTTGGAGATAACTTTTGAGTACAAATGCTCATTTACAAAGGTTTCACATCAAATACATAGTCTCAAAAATATTACAGTAAGCAGTTCTGGTGGAAATGCAGTTGAGTCAGGCTCCAAGCACTTCAGGCAGAATAACTACACACAGTTTTGAACAGAATGGGGAGGCACTGATAAGCAGCAGAAAAATATTAGCCTCCCCCTACAAAACAGGGTACTAAATGAGAAAAAGACCAAGGTAGAAAGATCAGTGGGGGATGCTGCTACAAAAGGTAAAGCCATCAAAAAATGGAGAGCAATGAGTACCAATGCCCATAGTCTGGGTAACAAGCTTCCTGAATTAGTGGCCTTGATGGAGGAGGAACATCTGGATATTGTGGCAGTCACAGGAACATGGTACACGCAGAACCATGACTGTGACGTAAACATACCAAGATACACTGTCTACAGGAGGGACAGGGAGGGTAAGAGGAGGAGGAGGAGCTCTCTACTAGGGAAGGAATCAAAGCAACAGAACAAAAGGGTAAACAGGGAGGAGAAGAAGCACTGTGGGTCAATTTGGAGGCAGGCAATGGCACCACAATCCGCACAGGGGTTGTATACAGACCCCCCTCTCAGGGGGAGGAAATGGACAAGGAAATGATAGAAAGTGCAGATAAAGGCGATATTGCTGATGGGTGATCTGAATATGCCAGATGTTAACTGGAGTGCAGTTGCAGCAGCCACTTCTAAGAGTGGGGTTATTCTAGATGCCCTACAGGGGGCATGCCTTAGACAACTAGTATTGGAACCCACTCGAGAGGGAGCAATCTTAGGCCTGGTCCTCTCAAATGGAGATGGAGATAGGATCACAGATGTAGAAGTGGGTAGCCATCTGGGAACTAGCGACCATCAAACAGTATGGTTCACAATAAACACAGCAGTAGAGTCAAGCTATACAAAGGCAGAAGTACTGGACTTCAGGAGGGCTAACTTTGCCAAAATGGGTGAGTGCCTAAGGAATGCACTAGCAAATGGGCAGGAAGGAGGGGTGGAAGAACAATGGGGAATAATAAAAAACTGCCATCACAGAGGTAACAAGCCTTTGTGTGAAGCAAATAAACAAAACGATGTAAGAAACCACTATGGTTCTTGAAGGAGATGGCAGTGAAGGTTCAAGAGAAAAAGAAAGCATTCGGAAAGTACAAGGAATCACAGAAGGAGCAGGACAGAGAATTGTATCAGTTAAAGCAAAAGGAAGCTGGGAAGGCAGTGAGAACAGCAAAGGCCCGAACTGAGGAAAAGATAGCCAACTCAGTTAAGAAGGGGGATAAAACCTTTTTTAGGTACATCAGGGAGCGAAGGAAGGCTAAGGAGAGGAAAGTGAAGCTTAATAAAGGGGAGGGGTGGGCAGAGGGTGACTGTGAAAAGGCAGAGATACTAAACAAATATTTTTGCTCAGTATTTACAAATGAAGAGGGGGAGGTACCTAAAACAAACAATAGAAACACTCTGGATACAGAAGTTGATACCAGCCCATTTACAGAAAAAAGGGTTCTGAAAGAACTCTTAAAACTGAAGGTGGACAAAGCAATGGGGCCTGATGGGATTCATCCCAGAATTCTGAAAGAACTAAGGGTAGATCTAGTGACACCACTGACTACCCTCTTCAACAAGTCATGGGAGGATGGGGTGGTACCTGAGGACTGGAGGAGGGCAGATGTGATTCCCCTTCACAAAAGTGGGAGCAGGGCAGAAGCAGGAAACTACAGACCTGTTAGTTTAACCTCAGTGATAGGTAAAATGATAGAAACACTTCTGAAGGAAAGAATTGTCGAGTACCTAGAGGCCAGAGGGGCACAGGACCCAAGGCAGCATGGATTCACAGGGGGAAGGTCATGCCAGACGAATCTAATAGATTTCTTTGACTGGGTGACCAAGTAGTAGAGCAGGAGGGCTGTGGACATGGCCTACCTAGACTTTAGCAAGGCATTTGACTCAGTCCCACACAAAGATCAATATACAAGTTAGCCAGCCTGGGAGTGGGTCCCAAGATGATAGCCTGGGTAAATAATTGGCTGGAGAATAGGACACAGAGGGTAATAGTAAATGGAGTCCACCCTGAAGAAAGGGGGGTTACTAGTGGGGTGCCACAGGGTTCAGTATTAGGACCGGTTCTCTTCAATGTCTTTATAAGCGGCATTGCAGAGGGACTGGAAGGAAAAGTATGTCTCTTTGCAGATGACACAAAGATCTGCAACAGAGTTGATGCACAAGGTGGGGTGGAAAGGATTAGAAGGGACTTGGCAAGGTTAGAGAAATGATCAAATGTATGGCAGTTTAGATTTAGTGCTAAGAATTGCAAGGTAGTGCACATGGGAAACAAAAACCCAGGGGAAGAGTACACAATGGGGGGTGAGATACTAACAACAACAAAAATGGAAAGGGACCTGGGGGTAGTCATATCAGATGACTTAAAGGTGGGCAAGCAATGTGAGAGGGCAGTAAGGAGGGTTGGGGATACTGGGATGCATAGGAGAGGCATCACCAGTAGAAAACAGGAAGTTGTTATCCCTCTGTACAGACAGTTGTGAGACCCCATCTTGAGTACTGTGTGCAGTTCTGAGACCCAATCTCCCAAGGACATAGACAAGATGGAAGCTGTACAGAGGAGGGCACTAAAATGGTGCAGGGTCTGCAACGAAAGACATATGAAGAGAGACTAAAGGAGCTTAATATGTATAGCCTCGAGGAAAGGAGGAGAGGGGACATGATAGAAACTTTCAAGTACCTCTAGAAATCAACAAAGTCCAAGAGGTATCATCTTTCAAAAAAAGAGGTGTGCAAGAACAAGGGGCACAATTTGAAGATTGGGGTGGCTCAGAGGTAATGTAAGGACGTATTTTTCACAGAGAGGGTTGTGGATGCATGGAGCGGCCTTCCGGAGGAGGTTGTGGAGTCAAGAAAAGTGGTTGAATTCAAGCATGCATGGGACAGTCATAAGGCAATTCTAGGGCGTGGGGGTAGAAAGAAGTAGGCTGCTGGTTAACTAGGATCTGCAGCTTATCCATTAGGTAGGGAAATGGGCAGACTGGTTGGGCCAAGCGGTCCTTATCTGCCATCAAATTCTATGTTTCTATGAATCCATACAGTTTGTTATATAAAAAGTCGCAGGTTATGTACAGAGAGAAACCAAATAAAACTGTTTAACGGTTACAATTGCATTGGACTGCAAAGATCTCTCAGACTGATTAAAACTAGGGAGATGCAGCAGTGTAACAGGCAGTTCATTTAACAAATTAGCAGCCCTGACAGCCTTCCCAACTGAGTGTGCTAGAAAGGAGGCTTAAGGGCATTCCTGGCCATGTTCCTGGTGTTATATTGGTTAGACACCCTGTGGAAGCAATTTGTTAAAACAGGGTGTGTTAAGCCCAAGAGTACCTTTTTGGCTAGCAAACAGGTCTGGAGCTATATTTTGCTGGGTAAAGGTAGCCAGTTAGTGAGTGTGTAAGGGTACAATTATAAGTGTGGTTATCCGCACCAAGTACAAAGCAGCACACCTTTTTACAGTTCAGCTTTACTCTGTTTAGCACCGTATCACAGGCAGCTGCTTAGAAGGGGCCATTTGCATACCCATTATGGGCCCATTTGCATAGGGAATGAGGTAGTACTGCGTGGTGCCGCTCCCCAGTTGTCCATGTCCTGAGGGCTATCATTGGTGCTAGTGCCCCCTGCCGATCGCTGTTTCATTCAGAAATAACACAGGTATCACTGGTGGTCTTGTGTTCCCTCTCCCATCACCACCCCATTCAGAATTAGAACATATTTCAACCTTTTCAGATATACCCAGGTCAAAAATTATTTACTGCGACAAAGAGACGTAACCTGTAAGTTAACAGACCCCATTCCAATAATTTGGAAATATTTTGAAGATAATATTAATGGTCATACGTGGGGACACCTACACAGAATTCTTCAGGATGGGATGGGTGACTCATCAGTTTCTGTGTTGAATAGTTGTTGCAGGGATCTAGAGTTAGATATCTCAGAACAAGAGCGGTTACGAGCATCCCCATTGGCATGCAGAGTAACTCGTTCTACTAAAATGGCGGAATTTGCCTGGAAATGTTGCAGCCGATTTTTCGCTCACTGGCAATTCTAATCCAAATAACTCCCACCCCCACCCCAATATGGCAGGTGTTGGTGGAGATGTTCATGTTTGTTGGCCGACCTTAGCCGTGTTTTTTGGACATGCCCACAGTTAACACCATTCTGGTGTACATTACAACAGGAAATTTCGTATTGCTTAGGAGAGGCGACCAAACTCACTGCTGAGATGGTTCTGCTGTCTCTATTTCCACCCAACAGACCACCTTGGTATCGAACCCTACTACCTATTTATATTTTGGCAGCCAAAAAGGCAATAACAAGATGATGGATGTCTCCTGTTATTCCCACTATCAAAGACTGGTGGGGGGTGGTATCCGATATCTACTATATGGAATCCTTTACGGCTAAACTCCATAATAAACACCACACATGCAAGGTGCTATGGAGGCCATGGGTGATTATCTAGATGTGATCCAGATTTTGTCCCTTGACCCTTTCCATTTAAAAACCCTGAAGGTAGTGAGGGGGACACAGTCTTCGGAGGACCTCAGGTGCAGCCTTCACATCTGTTCTAATAAATTACTAGCCCATAGAGAAATATAATTTGCAGTGAGCTTATGAGGGTTATGTGGCTGCAATGCTAGAAATCCAGTCGTTGTGTAAATGTAATACCTTTAAAAGAAAAAAGGAAAAGTGTTCTATATATGCTAACTATTCAAGGTTTACTGGAAATGAAAATGTAATAACATTATACAACGATGACTGTACCATTGGCTGTTTGTAACATCTAAGTAATAAAAGAAATAATAAAAAGAATTAGAACATATTTATCCCTGGTGGTCCAGTGGTCCCCTCCTCCCGCCCCTGTTGATTGCTGTCCCTTTCAGACTTCAAACATATTTATCCCTAGTGGTCTAGTTGTCCCTCCCTCCTGATCATCTGCCCAAGACATGTACCAAATATTTCCTGTTGTTCAGTGTAACCACCGCGCTCCCCACCTCAATTCCCCTGTTGGTAATGTAATCCTCTCCCTTGTGGTCTAGTGGAGCCCCCACCCTGGAAAGGAGTGACCCACCACCCCCCAATCCTAAAAACTGAGCCAGCAACCAGCAAAGCCCTCATCTTTCCACCAAGGCTGGCCACCAAGTGCCTTTATGCCTTTACAGCTTTTACATGCCTTTACAGCTTTTACGCCTTTACAGCTTGCTTTGTTCCAGCAGAGCACCAAAATACTGAAGAAAGGCTTCATCGTTTTCCCTTCACCCTTCAGACGTTTTAAGCGATTTGTGGACAGGAAAGGCACACTTGGGCTGTCCTCCCTGTCTTTCTGGCCTCCTGTTTGTTGAGGTAGAGATCCCTGTTTGCCTCCAACTGGTTGGCCTCATACCTTCTGAAGGTTGACATTTTGGCTTGCACTGCTTCCCCTACTTCCTTGGAAAAACCGTATACATCTTTTATGCCTCTTCCCCTTCCCTACCTGCCTTCGATATCTCAAGGATCCCCTTGTTTAATAGTTACCCACTTGTTCTATACCCCTTCTAGTTGTCAAGACCCCTTTAGTCTCTCCCTTAGTTTTTGCTCCATCTTCCCGAACTCTGCTGTCCTAAAGTCCAGGGCCCATGTCAAGGACTTCTGCTGCTGAACTTCCAGGGCTATGTCCAACTGCACTGTGTTGTGGTCACTTGACCCAAGAGGATCGCCCACTGTTACCCCCCCATGTTATCCTGATTTGATAGAATTAGGCTGAGTATAGTACCATCCCTAATCAACTCCTCTATATGCTGAGTTAGGAAATAGTCCTGGAAGGCATCCACCAGTCCCTGGTTCCCTATGCACCTTGCCCTAAGAATTCTCCAGTCTACGGCAGGTGGGTTAAAATCCCCTAGCAGGACAACCCCAGCCAGCCACTGCCCTCCTGTTCTCTTCGGAAAGGACCCTTTCTGTTTCTTCAGACTGATTTGGGAGCTTGTAGATCACCCCCATGCAGAGACCCTCACATCCTCCATGTCCATTGAGCCCTTGGGGATTCCACCTTGCCCCCTCCCTGTATCCTCCACCACCCTGATGCTTTCCTGGTGTACAGTGTCATCCCCCTCCTAGATGGTACATATCCAGGGTCCATGAGGTCCAGTCATTGTTGGGTGTTGCCCACGATTCAGTTATAGCCATTATATCTGGGCAGCCCTGACCCTCCCTCCAGGAACCATCTCCTCCCCTTGCCCTGTCCACTGACCAGGCCTACCTTACACATGCCGTGTGTTATATTGCTTTCCGCATCTCCCCCTTCATTTGATGTGGTTGCCACTCAGATGAATTCACCTTCCATATTTCCTGTTGGTGTTATCCCTGCCCACTAATTGCCCCTGCAGATCAGGGCAGTGCTAGCTAGGTCCTCCTTACCTGAGTTTTCCCGTGGGTGTCCCTAGAGCCAGCTTCCCCCTGTTAGTTTAAATGCCCCAAAATATATGCCTTAAACCTTTGGCCAAATGCCCTTGTCTACTTCCTATTGGGATGAAGCTTGTCCAAGTTAAAAAGTCCTTTACCCCACCTAAGAGCACCCCAGTCTCCCAAGATGTGAACCTCTTCCTCTGCCTTACCACTCTTTCAACCAGTTGCTGAACTGGAAGATTTTCTGTCTCTGTGCCTTGCAGTAAAGCACTGCTGGCAATGTGTCGTGTAAGCAGTAACATGCAACATTGTGTGTGGTGAGGCACTGATATGCACATGCTTTGTATGGGTTGCAAGGTGCAGGGCAAAGCATGCATATATCAGCAGCGACCGTGCACCCTGAAGTGTGTTATCACACTTATAAAATGGGCACAAAATTAATATATGGGGAAAAACACATGAAAAAGATGGATGCGTGCAGTTGTTGCTGAATAATGCACGGTCATGTTTTGTGTTAGCACCAATAGCAGAGTAGACATTTTCTTACTCATTTTAAACATGGTTATAATGGTAGGACACTTGTGTTTGAGTGGATAATGAAAACCTGATCTGATAAGCTGCCTTGATATACACCAGTCAGGATACTGATGTTTCCCCAAGTAAAACCTCAGCCAACTTATGATTATTATTTTTGTAGATATTTTTCAAATTTTTACTGAAAAGTGTACTAAATATTTTTTTTTGAATCAGCTCAAGATGGCGGCCACAGATACTGCTATCTGATTGGATGAACTAGATTACATTCCATGCTGTTACATACTCACAAATGCATGGTGCTTCATTTTGTAAGTGTCAGTTTTTTATACGATGCCAATTTATAAGTGCAGTCACACACTCCAATGTGCAGTATTTAAGCAATAAGGCATGACGTGGCATTGGTGGTACTAGGTTTACCCACAATCAGGGGCATAGTGCTTTGCCTCGTGCTTTCAACCCCTGACCGTGGGGTAAACCTAGTACTACCAGTGCCCCTGGATTGCCTTATTGCTTATATGAAATGGGCACTTAGGCCACTTCTAAAAACGAACATTCTAAAAGTTTTCAAAGCCACAAAAAATATAATAAAATGTTGCTAAATAATATAAAATAGTCCCTCCACAGATGTTTTTCACTTGTCAGTCATCTGTCTTTCTTCACATTCAATACGTTGTGTGATTGTTTACCATGGAATAGCTAAGCAATAAGACATGACAGGGTGTGCATGGAACAGATTTTACCACATGGCCAGGGGCATAGTACCGGCCTCGTGCCTTCAGCCTCTGGCCGTGCGATGAAATCTGTTATATGCACACCCCAGAGTGTCTTACTGCACTTATAAAATGGCCCTTTGTATTTTAAATCGCAATTTTTATCTTTAAATAGAAAAAAATTTAAATCTTTACTGTATTTTGATGTAGAGTAGTTCCTCTACCTGTAATACAATTTAAAAAGAGGCTCAA
Organism: Neoceratodus forsteri; assembly: GCA_016271365.2. NCBI lineage: Eukaryota > Metazoa > Chordata > Ceratodontiformes > Ceratodontidae > Neoceratodus > Neoceratodus forsteri. The sequence continues at coordinate 1,576,683,389 of CM028131.1, forward strand.
AGATTTCCTTTGTGCCCCTGCACCTCATCAGTGTTATCATTGACCTTGAATTTTGCTTGATGCTAGTTGGCTGATCAGTTTGCTTGATTTCCCTGTCCTGTGTAAATACTACAGTATTACTCTCTGGCAGCTGCCTCTGTCTGACCAGGTACGTCTGCAATTACTATGAAACAGTGAAACACACTTCAACTCATGTCATGTATGTACTTACTACCTCTATCTCCTTGATGTATACAAAATGTATGTAACTAATACTGTCGATCGCTGATTGTATCATAATTGTCGTTTCTTCAACCATGCCCCCTGTGTGATTTGTACTATATTGTAATTGTTCTTTCCTGTTTTATGTAACTAATTCCGGGTTGCCCCTGAAAAAGGCACTCTGTTGTCTCAGTGGGCTTACCTGGTTACCAAAATTAAATAATACAATAGATTATTGTAGTTTTTGTTTTTTTTGCTTGCCCCTTGGACTTTTGTCCCACTGTTGCCGCCGTATTTAAAGCTGATTGCTGTGGCTACAGAGTGCCTCTCACACACTCTTGACACCCCCACCCCCCCAAAACACACACACAGGCACATCGCGATCCTCACGTACACATGTGTATTGTTTTAATTTATATATTTATTTCATGTTTCATATTTATCCGAGGATGGGGTCTGTATGGAGAGAGTGGGCATGTGTGCTGGTCTGTCTGGTGAAGTGAAAGACACGAGCGCAGCATTTGGAGTGCTAGTAATTTTAAAAGAACAAACGAACAAGAAAAGTAGACCTGCTCATTTGAAGAACTGTGCCAGAGAGCAACTGAATGACATTCTGTATTAGGACCGCATGTGAACTGAAAACAATTGAATGGGAGGCAGCAGTGACAAAGTGTCTGAATGTGCGGCAGTGGTGAGTGATCTAGCGAGCGGCGGGGCGGTGAGTTGTTCCAGTGTTTAAATTGAAAGCAGATTGCTAATGTGGGTTAAATTAAAGAAAAAAAAAAAGGGTAACCATAGCTGTTTTATACATGGATACAGATTATTGTATAGGTATTTGCACTGTATTTCGTGGAAAATTTGCTCTGTTACAAAAAAAAAAAAAGGCAGTCCTTAACACTATTATAATTTCTTAAAATTCTAATCGCGCATTAAAATGTTTTGTTTTTGAGCTGCATCCAGGATGTCTGCACTTGTTTTTATCTGTACATGGAACAGATTTCATGCACAGATGATAACCAGTCAGAAAGCAGGAATTGCTCTCTCCATTTAAAAAAAGATTCAAAGCTCTGCATTATTCTGGTAGTAGAATGCCACCCTCCTCCACACACACACACACACACACACACACACACACACACACACATATGGAATATATGAATTCAGAATTCTTCAGAGTTCCACTGGCATACACACGCACACTCACAGACACACAGGCTTCAAGTGGAGCCAGAACCTCATCTGTTGCCAGGTAAGGAGTAGGGAGTTGTCTGTCAAACTGGTAAGGATAGGATGGTGGGGGGGGTGGGGTTCATGGTCATCAAAGAAATACCAGGAATGGAAATTCTGAATAGTCCTTGATTTTTTTAAATTTGTGTATGTGTGTAGGAAGGAGCTATTGAGTGAAAAGAACATTAAATTATTTACTTACTTTAATTTAATGAACTTTTATTTTTAGGACCTAGTTGAAGTTTTTATGTATGAGTAAAGGTTGCAGCCGTGATCTTCCTGGACTAAAAGGCTCCACCACTCATTCACACTAATGGGACTACGCAGGAGGCACTAGGAGCAGGAGCCAAAAATTTCCACGAGGGTTGGCGCCGGGATAGAACCTCACATGTGTGGCGCCACGAGACTAGCTCAGACCGTATAGGCTATCTCGGCGTCAACCCTCCAACCGCCTCAGTTCCTTTTCTCCCACCGTCAAGTGCACTTCGATGACTATGTCGCTCGCCTGCCTGGAGTCAAGTCTTCGTCTATACAAAAGCATCTATAGCTGTTCAGTATTCAATTGTTACTACTTTTAATGTTCATTTATTTAAAAAAAAAAAAAGAAATTCTCAGCCTGCCATCAACAGAATTGACCTTAGACAGTAGCGGTGATGGTAGGGAGACTTCATTTGAAAGCTGTGATGGCAGTGTCCGGTCCGCCGCCCTTTGCGGGGGGGGGGGTCTGACCATGGGCAGTCTGGTGCTCGGAAGGGAGGACAGTCCGCCCAAAGCACGAAAGCAGCGGGCCCGTTCGTGACCTCGATCGGGGACCTGACTCTGCTCAAGCTTTTCTTCCTCTTGTCGGTGGAAGAAGAAACGGTACCGCTCGAGGTCGCCCTCGGGTACCACTGTGCGGGAATCGTCGGTGGTGGAGAGTGGTAGGCCTGACCTGACTTCGCTGGGGTCCTCTGTGGCTCCATTCTTAACGGCCGCGATCTTTGACACCGGCCCTGTCTCTGTCCTCGATGGGGCTCCGGTGAGCAGTTTCACCTCTGGACTGCTCTTTTAGAGCAGGGAGTACAACTTCTGCCCATTTGACTTGACCAGTGGACTTGGTTCTGGGTCCTTTGGGCCTCGGCACCACTGGGCCATGGCCGAGTCTGACAGGCAGGATGTGTGCGGTGCCCTTCGGTGCCAGCGCCATCGACCCCATGTGCCTACCCCCCTTACCTTTTCCTATGCAGCAGCCACTGCACCGTGATTCTTCTCACCCTTTTTTTTTCAGGTCTAGGGCCAGTATGCCCGGTGCAGTGTGTGGGGAGCAGCAGCATGTGATGCTGGCTTCTGTGTGGTGCCTGCACCGTGGATGGCACCGAAACTCCTCATCATCGTTCCGGGTGGCGGCATCTCCTGTGATTCTGGCCGGGACCTGCCTTTTGGAGGTTGTTCTGGGATAGAAGTGGATCTGGATGAGTCTCTCCCTGTCCTGATTTGTCGAAGACGCAACGGATGACTGATTTTAGGGGCTGAAATGCAAGCCTTCTGTATCAGCAGAGCCTGTGATTGAAGATCTTTTTTCCCATTTTTCCTGAGGGACATGGGGTCCACCGTAACATTTCAGACTTCATCTGTGGACCAAAGCAGACTCCTACATCTTGAGTTCCTGCATTCCACAGTACGAGTACACCCTGTGGAAAACACCCGGTTCAGTGGGTCGAGAGCCTCCCAGAATCTACCATTCCATGGCTAGGGGCATATAGCCTAATCAGCTAAAAGCTTTTGTAGATGCCTATGACACTGCCCCTAGGGCGGCTGCCATTGGCAGCAGGTGATTAGCATCTCCTCGGCAGTGCTTATCGGTTAAGCTGTGGAGAGTGCTCAGACATCTGCTGCCCCTCAGAGGGACAGCACCATCGTCATTCTCGTAACATGCAGTCCGTTTAAGGTAGAGGCCTGGAAGCCTTTGTCAGGAACCAACTCCTCAACTGTGAAAAAATTGCAGCAGAGGGCGCATGGCCCGAAGGCACTCGGTACTATCCTCTTGGATCCAGCCCAGGTCCCACCTCAGCTGTTTGAGGTGGATGCCTCTCAGCAGTAGTGGGGGGCATCTGATTCAGTTTTACAACCAGTGGAAGTCCAATCCAGCAGACGTATGGGTCATCAGGATTGTCCAAGAGGGATACTCTCCCAATTTTGCGAAGATTTTCCCCAGACCCAGGCGGCAGCCCAGTCTGTTTGCCCCTCTGCTAGTCCCTCTTTCCTCTGAGAGACAGGGCGTCTGCGGGATCAGAGCAGTTGAGGTTGTTCCATGGCAAATCGGGACACAGGTTCCTACTTTGTTTGCTTGGTTCCAAGACAAGAGGGCATCATGTGCCCATTTCTTGACCTTGAAAGGTTAAACAAGTACCTGTTCAAGACTACCCATCTGGGCTGGAGTCTCAGGAAGCAGCTGCCACAGCTTCTCAGTTACTCTCTTCCAGGAGGGGTTTTCTGATTAAGGGAAAATGCCAAATTCACCTTCCCAGCAACTCCTCTTCGTAGGAGCCCTCCTGGATACATTCAGTGTGAGGGTTCTTCTTTCTGGAAAAACGGAGAAACGACATAGTCAGATGTCTCGTTAGTTCACAGAAAGTGACTCTGTTCGGGCCCTTTTCGATGCAGTGGATGCTGGGACTGATGCCTTTGTCCGCATCAAATAGTGGTCTCTGACCACGCATCCGCAGTCCTCTGCATAAATGATAGAACCTCTGACAAAATTACTTACATGGTAGACGCAATTGGTCTAGCTTCTGCTAGGTCTACCCTTACCCACTAAAATCCCAGATCACCATCACCACAGTTGCACTCCTGATCAGTTTGGGAGCCCACTTTCAGGACTTCCACACTCGGGCGTGGAGTCAGGAGGAGGAGCATCATCTCATAAATTTCTTAGAGATGAGAGCTGTCTTATACGGTTTCCAAGTCCTGAAGGAGGCTCTCTGCCACAAAGTGATCCCGCTTCGGATGGATGACAAAATCAAAATTGTGATGTTTCATCAACAAGCAGGGTGGAGCTCACTCCTACTGTCTGTGCAGGAAGGCCGAGAGGATGTGAGAGTGGTGCCTTGAGCACGTTGCATCACTTCAGTCATTGTGCAGTCGCTGTTTGATGAGTGGGGCAGTTCAGACTGTGATGGGGTTGTGGGATAACAGATGGACCAGACACCAAACTTCAAGTTCAACACACAATCTCTGTGTGATGTTTATTCAAAATGCAGAGATAACCTTAAGCAATGGCATGTCCCTGCTTCAGTGCATTAGTTTGCAGCAACAGAATATGTATGTCCTTTCTCTGCACTTAGCCAGCACCTACTGACACTGACCTCTGATCTAACTTAGCAGTTGAGATTCAGCCTCCACCCCTGTACGGGCCTTGTTTGCTTGGGTGGTGGGGGCTCAAATAAAAAAAAAAAAAATTAAAACAAGTTAAAGACAGAGAACCTCACTGCAGAAGCCCTGAAACATGGGTTACCCAAATGGCATTGACAATAAGCCAAGTTTCAAAGAAACACAACATCACACATACTTCCATAATGCAAAGCATCATAGGATATCTGTAAATCATCATGACATTTCAGACTTGTTCAACTTACAGTAATTTACATGCATTTTAAATAGCACAACTAACTTAATTAATATAATAGTCACCTAGTACTTTTTACTATTATCAAAAACCCCTAGTGCCATGGCATTTTCAACATTTACAGGTTTCATAAACATAAAGTATATACATCAAGGTATTTTATGACATAGTGCTATTACGTACTAAATTTAACAACAATAAACAGTTGTTTTTTTTCAATTTAAAGTTTATTAAAGGTTTTAGAATACAGAGAACAGATCCATGGTGTACATGAGTTAGACATTATACATAATGTTAAGTACATAGTCTGTTCCCCCCACCACCCTCCCTTATCCCATACCCCCCACAGAGAGATCTGTTATATACATTATAAATTTGGGATTGAGATATCATTACCTACAGGTTGCAAAGAGTAAAGGTATTGTAAAGGTCTCCATATCCTGTAAAGAATTTTTCGGCCGATTGTGTAAACTAGCAATAGCTTTTTCTGTTCGGAGATTTGCCACGAGCTCTTGAAGCCATTCAGTGTAAGTGATTTCTGTACTATCTTTCCAGTGTTTCAAGACTATCTTCTTAACCGACATGGAGATCAACACCATGTGATATTTGCAGTTCAGTACTGGAATTGTTGAGAAGTCTCCTAGCAGGCAGATTTCAGCTGAGAATAAGTCAGACCTAGAAGGGGATCAGCCCGTTGTTTAATAAGTGCCCATAAGGGGGCAACTGTAGAGCAGGACCAGAAAATATGAAGCAAGTTGCCCTCCTCTTGATGACACCTGGTACAAATTGGAGACACTGCAATGCCAAACTTGGACAGTTTTTGAGGGGAATAGTAAAGATTATGTAAAATTTGATATAGTATGAGCCGAAGTCTATCTTGAGTAACACATTTGTGACAAGCTTGCGATAAGTAGGGCCAGTTAAAGATCTTGTTTGGGAAAAGAGAGGACCAGTAAGTTGTTGGGCCAAAACTACAGTATCTAGGCAAATCTGATTGTATAACATACTGTAAATTGTAGAGACAGCTTACGGGAAGCCTGCTAGTGGACCTAGTTCTTCCCGGAAGGCGAAAGTTGGAGATTGTGGAGGTATAACTCCAAAGACTGTAACAAGGAGATGGTGCAGTTGAAACACTTTGAAAATATTGTAGATTGGAATATTAGCCTTGTTCAGGATCTCCGGAGAAGACAGCCAAGTTCTATCTTCTTTGAAAAGAAATAGAAGAGGACAATCTCCTAACTGCGGGAGCCATCCTGACAAAAGTTTACCCCCCTATTTTGACACTAGGGTTGCACCTCGGGGGTTGAGACAGGTCATAAGGGTGATTATACTTTACGAAAAGACACAACTGAGAGTGAACTCTGATAGATACCACTATGGGCGTAGTCTTTACCTGGGGAGGAAGGGAACTGATTTTCATATACAGAAGTGCAGCAGGGGAGAGTCCTTGAGCTTTTATTAGCTCTAATTCTATTTTGAGCCAGACTGGTAGAAAGGGAAGAGAAGTTTGGGAGTCCTCTGCAGATATCCATCTGAGATATTTATTAGTATGACTTGCCCAATAATAAAGACCTACATGTGGCGGGCGCAGTCTCCCCTTAACTTTGGGGGCAGCTAGTTTATGAAATGCCATCTGAGGTTTTTTACCAGCCCAGATAAAATCTGTAACGAGACCATGGACCTTTTTAAACCATGACAGGGGGAGCCAGATATGTAGGAGATTTAATGGGTAAAAAAGACGGGGAAAAACATTCATTTTAATTAAGTTAATTTTACCCCATAGGGACATTGGTAGGAGGGACCATCTTTTCAAATTCTGAGTAATTAAAAGAAGGAGGGACTCTAAATTTAGTTTTAAAAGGCGGCTCAAACTCCTTGCAAGTTCAATTCCAAGATATTTCAAGGAATCTGATTTCCATGAAAACCCTAAATCAGAAATGGTATGCTTTAAAACGTTATGGTTAAGGGGGAATACTACTGTCTCTTCTATGTTTAGCTTATAATTAGACATTGTACTGAAATCTTTGATAATTCTCAATGTAGGAGGAATAGATTTGGCTGGATGTAACAGCTGCAGGAAAAGGTCATCCACGTAGGCTGACACCTTGACAACCTGACCGTGGATAGGTATACCTTGAACATCCGGACACTCTGTCAACCTGCGAATGAGAGGCTCTAAATATAGATTAAAAAGAAGTGCTGGCAAGGGACATACTTGCCTTGTGCCCGATTTTAGAGAGAAAAGTTCAGATGTTGCCCCATTGCTAGTTATTCTGGCAGTTGGATCTAAAGAGAGGGTACCTATCCATTTCTGGAATTCTGGAGGGAAACCAAGTGCGTTTTAAGTATGTAATAAGAAGTGCCAGTTGACCCTATCAAAGGCCTTTTCGGCATCCAGGGAGACCAAAACCACTGGAGAATTGGCGTCCCTGGATGCCGAGAAGACATGGGACAGAGTGCGTAAGTGATCTACGGATGACCTTCCTTTCATAAAGCCCACCTGCTCTGGTCCTATGAGGTCTGGAAGTACTTTACTAATCCAGTCAGCCAAGAGTTTGGCCAATATCTTAATGTCTTGATTAAGGAGCGATATTGGCCTGTAACTTGTCACTGAGTGCGGGCATTTATCAGGTTTGGGTAGGAGCACAATCAGAGCTTCAAACATGGATGCATCTGATTTTGCCCCTGAGAGAATGTGTTGACAAAGTAGAAGAAGCACAGGGATTAAATCCTTTGCGAAAACTTTATAAAAGTTACGGGAAAACCCATCTGGTTCAGGAGTTTTTTCCATAGGAAGGTCTCTAATCACTTGAGCTAATTCAGCTGGGGAAAATGCAGATGTCAGGGAGAGCTGCTGTGGCTCTGTAAGAGAGGGCAAATTGGATTCCATTAAATAAGCATCCAGATATTGCCTGAAGGGAGGATTAAACACTGGACCATATAATTGTTGTTAATAGTACCGGAATTCTGCCACAGTGTCAGCTGGGGAGGTCTTTAATGTATCATCTTCTGGGGTACGAATAGCTTCTACTAACCTTGAGAATTCTTGCTGTTTGAGCCGCAAGGCCAGCAAGCGGCCTGCTTTCTCCCCTTGGTCTGTATAGGAAATGTTAGCCTTCTGAATGGCAAATTCTGCTTTTTCTCTCAGAAGTTGTGAGTAGGAATCCTTCAGTTTAACTAACTCCTGTCTAAATTGCTCCGTGGATTGAGAAGTTAACTTATTCTCTTTATCCCGAATTTGGGAAAGAAGAGAGAAGTTGGCCCTTTTTGTTTTTTCTTCTTTTTGGAGGCCAAACCAATCAGTATTCCCCGTAAGTAGGCCTTTAAGGCACACCATTCTGCATCTGGTTTATCAGTGGAGTTAATGTTAGTAGAGATGAAGAGTGTGATCTGGTCCGAGATATATTTGACTGTTTCTGGATCTTTTAAAGGGAAACTCCGATAGAGTCTCTCAGTGCAGCAGCGGTTGCAGAAACTCCCTATCAGGGCTTTCAACATAAAAGAAAAATTTTTTCACTACCTTGAATTTTAATGAAAGGATCTGCCGCTCCATCATGGCGACAGAGCCTCAGGCGGCCATTCGCGAGCACTCGGTGACTTTCCATCAACGTTATGCTGATGAGGGCTACCAACAAATGGCAGATGCTGGTAGCCCCTCATTAGCATAACCTTTGCGGCGGAAGTCACCCGAGGTGCGCGAGATATCCGCCTGGGGGTCTGTTGCCATGATAGAGCGAGCGGATCTTTTTCATTAAAATTCCGGGGCACCAGGTAGTAAAAAAAATTTATTTTATGTTGAAAGCCCTAATCGGGCATTTCTGCAGCCGCTGCTGCACTGAGGGACTCAATCAGAGTTTCCCTTTAAGAGTTGGTTATTTATTTTCCAGCACCCTCCTGATTTAGGGAGAAATAAAAAAGTTGTCATTCAGGAAACCAGAGACTGGTCCGAGGGTGGGCCTGGGTGGATAGAGGACTCCAACACCCCTGGAATAAAGGCTTGTGAAATAAGTAAATAATCAATTCGAGAGGAAGACGAGACCCATGTACTGGAGAAGTAAATGTATATTCTCTAACATTGGGGTAAAAGACACACCAGATATCACACAGGCCCATTTGGTCAGTCAATTCCCGTAATGCTCTTTGTGCCGGAGAGAGACCCTTGCGAGAACCTCCAGACCGATCCACGTTTGAATCAAAAGTTACATTCAGGCCCCCCCCCAAAAAAAATAATTGGAATGAGCAGAAAGGGAACTAGGGCATTAAGTAACTGCATAAAAAATCCAGGAGAGTCCATGTTTGGATCACACACACTGCCCAGCAAGATAGTAGTAGTATGGAGTTTTCCTTTGACCAGAAGGAACCTACCTTGAAGGTCACTGATGGTTTGGATTGGGGAAAAGGGAACAGATCTACCAACTAAAATCATAACACAACGGCTTTGTGTATTACCTTCCGCTGAAAAACATTGCCCAACCTGTTGTCTCCTTAATTGAACCGCTTCTGAATTAAGCAAGTGTGACTTCTGTATAAATGTGATATCAGCCTTCAAAAGGCCCAAATGTTTCAGTATTTTATATTGTTTGACCTTCTGCCTGGCCCCTTTGACATTCCGTGTAAGTAGTTTTAAATCCCTTGCCATGGAAATGCGATGCAAGTGTGTTCACCCTGTAATCCAGTAGTGTAGTCAGGAAACACTTGTACCTCCATCTGTATCCCCTCTGCGTTACCCTCCCTAGCCTGAAGCCCCCCCTCTAATAGCCCTATACTTGGTACCTCAGTCCCTTGCGCCAGTGAGTCGAGAACATGTATCCAGTTCCTTAAGTCTAAAGAATCCAGATTGAACCCCCAAAACAATAAATTTTCCCCAGCCCACCCCCTCCCTCTATGTGCTGAACTGCACACTGCAGTACAGCACAATTTATCTCCCCCTCCCTCCAGCCACCCTATCTAGTCTTTTTCTGACTATGAACAGATAACAGTATACTAGGTTTAATGACCAAACAGGTTAAACAGTAAACATTAACTAGCCTAACGTTTCTGTTTCCCCTCTTCCTCTGTGTTTAACTTAAAAAGCACTTGTAAGTCCTAAGTGAGCACTGTCTAACCATTAACAGTATACTAACCATATGAATAAAATGAGATTACAAACCCTGCATATTTGGCTATGCTTCCGTCTGTCCTTAGCCAGTATACGGGAAATGGATAGGGAGCTGTGATTTGTGTCACTGAAAAATTTTAACAACATTTTGTAAAAATGAAACACTTAAAGGTATGCAGTAAAAAACCTTTATAAATGATGAATTAGAAGTCAGTCTTTTTAACCGAAGAACAAGTATGATAGTTGTCTAGAGTTCTCACCTGGTGCTTGGGTGGAAGCCAAAATAAAAACAGAGGGTGTCTCTCCCTTGTACAAAGTCATTGAATGTAAAACTAAAGCGTCTCTTATGTAAAAGTACAGTTGCACCAGCACGTACAAAAATAATAAATTTAGTGACCCAGGCACAACGCAGCAAGACAACTTTCATGAAATCAGCAGTAAAAGTGATGCAGCCCAGGAGGAGCAATATCAGATTCACTGTCCATTTAGAATCCAGGACATACGGTGGTTCCGCGCTATGTAGCAGTCCAAAGTGATAGAAGCTGAAAACATACCCCCCAAAAAACAATTCTAGGACCATGTTAGGCACAAATAAGTCATTGTCACCTCTATAGTTGGAAGTGCTACAGGCAAGCCACCCAGCCAGTTACATCTGGTGAACAACGCAAAACAAGCACGTAACACGGGCTCCCTCTAGTGGCGCATGATTAGAATAACTCTGGGAGGCGAAATGTCAGAAGTAGCTGCTCGATGATACGCACAGTCATGTAAGGAGAGAACACCGAAGTCTGGCCAATGGAAAATCATGTACACAAATGCTCACAGTCTGGGAAACAAGATCCCAGACCTGCAGACAATAATGACAGAGGCTAAACTGGACATAGTAGCAATTAGCAAGACGTGGTTTAGCAGTAACCACACTTGGGAGACTTCAGTACCTGGCTATGTACTGTTCAGAAGAGACTGAGGTGCAAAAAGGGGGGGTGGCATGGTCCTGTATGTCAATGAAAATATCAAAGCTACAGAAATTCAGAATACACATAGGAGCCAGAAGAACTGTGGGTCACCCTGAAACAGGAAATGGGACAGCCATACGAACTGGGGTTGTTCACAGGCCCTGACACAGGGGAAGACATAGACACATTACTGTTAGAAGATATAAAAACATAACCGCCAAAGGGAGGTTCTGATAATGGGAGACTTCAACATGCCAGATACAGATTGGTCAATACCAGCAGGAACATCTGCCAGAACTAGACACATGATGGATTCCCTGCAGGGGGAGGGCCTCAAACAACTGGTACAACAACCCACAAGAGACAGGGCTATCCTAGATCTAGTACTGACTAACAGGGAAAGGACCACAGATCTCCAAGTAGGAGGTCACCTGGAGGCCAGTGACATCATATGGTATGGTTCAATTTGGCTACTAGAACTAAATCATCCCATTCCAAGGCAAAACTATGGGACTTCAGAGGAGCTGACTTTGATAAGATGGCCAACAGAGTTAAGCTAGCCCTGGCAAAAGAAATACAGGTGAGGGGGACAGGCAAAGGGGGCTATTAAGGATGCAATACTTGAAGCAACATCCCATTGTGTTAGAGAGAAAGGAAGTGAAAAAGAAGGAAACCGCTTGGTTCCAAAAACAGTAGCAGAAAAGGTCAGAGCCAAAAGGCTGGCCTTCAGGAAATATAAGGGAACACAGCAGAATGAAGATAGGGAGGCATACCAAACTTCCCTAAGGGAAGCAGGGAAGGCAGTAAAGCAGGCAAAGGCCCAAACCGAGGAAACACTAGCACAAACAGTAAAAGAAGGTGACAAGACTTTCTATAGATACATTAGTGAAAGGAGAAAGTCCAGAGGGGGTATTGCTAAGATGAGAGGAAATAAGGGGGCCTGTGAGGAGGAGGACCATGTAAAAGCATCTATCCTAAATCGATACTTCTGCTCAGTATTTACTGAAGAGAATGTAGGGCAGGGCCCACAGCTCAGCATCATGGAGACAGGGGGGAGGGAGGTATGCACTAGTCCCTTCACAAAAGAAAGGGTCCTACAAGAGCTCGATAAGCTCAGGGTGGACAAGGCAATGGGACCTGATGGCATACATCCCAGGGTACTAAAGGAGCTAAGGGTGGAACTAGCAGAGCCATTATCAGAACTGTTTACTGAGTCTCTGAACACAGGAGAAGTCCCAGAAGACTGGAGAAGGGCTCACGTGATCCTGCTCCACAAGAGTGGTAGCAGGGAGGAGGCAGGGAACTACAGACCAGTCAGTTTTACCTCAGTAGTGGGCAAGATTATGGAGGCACTCCTTATGGAAAGGATAGTGCAACACCTGGAATCCATAAGTGCACAGGATCCAAGATAGCATGGGTTTACAAAAGGAAGGTCCTGTCAGTCTAATCTCATAGATTTCTTTGACTGGGTAACCAGAGTGGTGGACCAAGGGGGAGCAGTTGATGTCGCCTACCTTGACTTCAGCAAAGCTTTTGATACTGTTCCCCATAGAAGATTGATTAATAAGCTGGGTAGATGCAGGGTGGGTCAGAAGTTGGTCAACTGGGTGGCAAACTGGTTGACGGGCTGAAAACAGAGAGTGGTGGTAAACGGTATACAGTCAGAAGAGATGCAAGTCAAAAGTGGGGTACCTCAGGGATCAGTCCTGGGGCCAGTCCTCTTCAATATCTTCATCCGTGACATTGCAGAAGGACTGGAGGGTAAGGTCTGTCTGTTTGCAGATGACACCAAGATCTGCAGCAGAGTAGATGATCCAGATGGGGTGGGCAGAATGAGAAGAGATCTGGATAAACTAGGAAAATGGTCGAAAGAGTGGCAACTGGGGTTTAATGCAAAGAAGTGCAAGATCATGCACATAGGGAAGAGAAACCCTGAAGCTACATATAGGCTGGGAGGGGAGTTGCTGGCAGTCACAAGGGAAGAAAGAGACTTGGGCATCATCACCACCGATGTCCTGAAATCATCCAAGCAGACCACTAAAGCAGTAGGTAAGGCTAGGGGAATGTTCGGGTGTATTAGTAGGGATATCACAAGTCGGAAGAGGGAGGTAATAATCTCTCTTTACAAGACACTGGTTAGGCCCCATCTGGAGTACTGCGTGCAGTACTGGAGGCCACACCTTTGCAAGGACATTAACCAAATTGAGGCAGTCCAGAGAAGGGCAACCAAATGGTGCAGGGACTGCACCAGAAAACATATGAGGACAAATTAACGGAGCTCAATATGTATACCCTAGAGCAAAGGCGGGTGAGGGGGATATGATCGAAACATTCAAACACCTTAAGGCATTACAAGGTGAAAGAGTCTAACATGTTTCAATATAAGAAAATAGCAGGACAAGAGGACACAGTACGAGATTAGAGGAAGTCAATTAAGGGTAATGTGAGGAAGTTCTTTTTCACGGAAAGGGTGGTGGATGCATGGAACGGCCTACCTCAGGAAGTGGTGGATATGAATACAGTGCAGGGCTTCAAGCAGGCATGAGATAGGCATAAGGGAGCAATACAGATGAGTATGACTAGATAGGCCATTGACAGAGCAAAGGCCAATGGCACATTTATAAGGTAGAAAAAGAAATGGGCAGACTGGATGGGCCTTGTGGTCCTTATCTGCCGTCAACTTCTATGTTTCTAACCCCAGATCTAGTTCCCCGGTGCCTGGTGGAGAAAACGAGACCAGCCATTGTGAAGTTGGGGAAAAGTCAATATGACACAGTCATTGCCCCTTTTCTGACTTTTAAATGTTGCTGCTTGCAGTAGTTGCTGTTGTTAATAAAATCTTGGGAGGTGTTAGGAAAACTAAAGCAAGGAAGTACCCGTAGCTCATTATGAAGCAAGAAACAAGGACCTTCGTTGAGACTGGGGTTTTATCAAATAAGACATTTTGTAAAACATTCACACAAACTGGTTCTCCTTATTCATCATTTGTTATTCAGGGGGCACGAAAGAGGTCAGGAAGGGCAACTTTCAGTCTGGCTGTTGCAGTATTGGGATCCTCATATGATGACCAGTTCCCAGCTACTAGGACTTGAAGCTTGGCTGGATAAGTCATCCAGAATTTAATCCCAGCCGCTATGAGTTTAGATACTAGCGGGTGAAACACGGTTCTATCTGGCGTACTGTAGCCAGCAAATCCTGTGCTATCCTGACTTTGGTCCCCCTCCCATCTCACCTCTTGTTGGTCTTTAAATTTAAGCAAAACATGCTGTCTTTCCAGAAAATTTAGAAATATGAAAATCGGGGGATGCGGAGGGGCACACGCTGATGGTTTGGGGCGGAGAGCTGTATGTGCCCTTTCAATAATATATTTCGGTCCAAATGGAGAGGGACCAACAGTTTTCTCCAGTAGTTTCTGTATAAAAAGAATAGTGTCCTGTCCTTCTTCTCCCTCAGGAAGACCTATGAAGACCGTGTTATTGCGCCTACTGCGGCCCTCTGGATCCTCCACCTTCAGCTCTAGGCGAGACATTTTTTGCCACATGGCCATGAGCTCAGGATCAGTTCTTTCAGCCCTCTTCTCAAGAGAGCAAATTCTGGCTGTGTTATCTGATGCTCTTTGTGACACGTCTTCTATGGCCTGGGTAAGAGATTTAATTTCGGAGGAAATGTTACGGAGCTCATTTCTGAAGGGAGCAAATTCAGCCCAGAATTGTAGCATAAGCGGCTCCTGTTCTGCTGGAGTGGGCGTGGAGATTGCTACTTCTGTTGCTCTATGAGCCTGCTGTTTCGTGGGGCCTTCTCCGGGGTTACCGGAAAGGTGTGTTTCGGTGGTGCTCTCCTCATCTTGACTTCCATGAGCGTTCTGATATGGAGCTAAAGGTAGCAGATGCCTTCTGCTATCGGTATCTGTATCGAGAAGTAGGTTTTGCAAGGTTTAACCACTGCAAAAGTAAATAAATCAGAGCGGGTGACTGGAGCGATATTGAGGAGCTGTTAGTCAGTGCTCTGCATCACGTGATCTCCCCCAAACACAGCCTGTTTTTTATCAGCTCGGAGGTCACAACAATAACCTCCCTGTTTGGGGACCTGAGAGGGAAAAGGAAAATTAAAGAGAACACTATAGCATAGTCAAGAAAGGGAAGGGGTGCTCATAGGTGGCCAACCTTGTGGAATAGAAATTGTAAAGATTAGATCAGGCTAAGAAATAGAAGAACTGTTGCAACAGATTTAAGAAAAGATCGGTCCTCAAGAGTGGCAGGAGCTCCCTGTCACACAGATCTGGTCCTTTTTGGGTCCCCTCTCAATGCAAATCTGCCTCTATCCTGCTTCAGAAATCCAGACCCTGGTGCTTTCTGTCAGGATGTACTCATTGCAGTAGACAAGACGCTCCTGTACGCTTTCCTCCTCTTCCCTTAGTTCAGAGGGTGCTGCTCAACTTGTAGGCACATGGGAGCAGGATGATTCTTATCATCCCAGATTAGCCTCTGCAGATATCATTTGTGTTGATCAACAGTCAGTCAGAAGTTCCCCCGAGGTGACTCCCTCTACGAGCGGACCCTCTGACACAGGGACTTTGGTCCGTCCCTCCTGCACTCCCTTCATCTCCATGCCGGGCTCCTGAGGAGATGAAAGTGGGCAAGTTTTAGGTTTCCCAGACAATCGTAGAAATTTTCTTAGCTGCGCATAGACCTTCCACCAGGAGGACTTGTGTGGCTAAGCGGATACACTTCACCATCTGGTGTGCAAAGTCCCGTCTGGACCCTTTTGGTTGCCCACAAAGTAAAATGTTGGGGTGCCTCGTGGACCTGTCTAATGCACGTCTGCATGTCTCGACAGAGAACGTACATCTCTGCGTGTTTTCAGACTGTCTTGAGCCAGTAGAGAACATGTCACTGGCTCAGTTACTGCTAGTCAAGTTTTGTTTCTCCCTACTTACTTCATTAACTCCAGAATGAAGGAGAGTGCTCCTTTCATTCTTTGGATGTTAAGAGGGTTCTGCTATCCTACATCAACAGAATGAAAGATATGCAATCCGAGCAACTATTGTATCTTTCAGCATTCCTCGGCTGGGTCAGCCTGTTGCCATGAGATGTATTTCTGCATGGTTAGTAGCATGTCTTCGACACTATTAATCCATGGCGCAGGTCAAATTGGAAGGCCAGATTCATACCACTCTACTGGAGCTGTTGCGGCTTTCCTGGCGGAGATTCGTAATGTACCCATTGCAGACATCTGCAAGGCGGTGACTTGGACCTCAGTGCATACCTTTGTAAGCACCACATTCTGCATGTCTATGCCAGACAGTTCACTTTCTTCGGAGTGAGATCTATCTCCTACCACCCTACTCAGGGGGGTTGATTTTTAGCTCGGTACTCTCCCATTAGTGTGAATGAGTGGTGGAGACTTTTAGTCCAGGAAGATATGGAAATTACATACCTACCGTAATTCTTGATCTTTTTGGATGAAGTCTCCACCACTCATTCACATACCCACCCACCATCCCCCCAAACTCACTCATTCTGTTTTGGTCTTCATTTTCCTTGTTCAGGCTGTGAAAACACTGTTGAATTGACCCCTCTTACATGGGTCATCTGGGCCATCTTATGCCCGGAAGTTAGGGTTAAGTTTCTTAAGTTAGTTTACGCTGCACCTCTTCGGTCAAAAAGGTACTGAAGCGATTGGAGGGTCGACGCCGAGATAGCCTGTACAGCGCGAGCTAGTCTCACAGTGCCATGCATGCGCGGTCCTATCCCGGCACTGACTCTGCTGAAGATTTTTGGCTCCTGAAGGGTCCTAGCACCTCCGGCGTAGTCCCATTACTGTGAATGAGTGGTGGAGACTTCGTCCAAGAAGATCAAGAATTACGGTAGGTACGTAATTTCCATTTTTTGATGGAAATTAGGAAGTAAGTGGCTCATTAATTCTGTGAGTTGCCCTGGTTGGCAGGGACTTGTTTTTAGTCATTGGTGGTGCTCTCTTACTGCAGTGGCTAGAACTATGTCTCAGCCAGTCAGGACACAGGGATTTCCTTGCCCATTTTATATGTGTTGGAGGATACAGACACCTGCAAGTGGGTGCTGAGGAGCACTCGGCCTGTGGCCTTGTGTCTCAGCAGACACTAGAGGAGTGCCATTATCTCTCATGGAATGCATCCCCTGTCATGTTACATAGAAAGGGTCTCCGGTCGCATACAGAATTAATCAGCTAGCGTTGACGGAACGCAGTGACACAAAATTCCAAAATATTTTTAACTTCATCCCATTCTATTCATTATAGTTCATTTTAGGCTGAGTCAGAGTCTGCAAATAAAGTCATTATTTCTGGCTTGAGGCATTTAGTTTTAATGTTCTGTGACTAAGAAAAGCACACTGAGTCAAAGCTCATTTCTAGGTACTTCCTGGAAGCACAGGGAAGTTGGGTGACTTGGAGGCAGTATAGCACAGTGGTTTAAGGCTCTGAGCTGCAAATCTGGTGACATCCAGCAGACCAAACCTGGGTTTGAATCCCACAGCTTCCACTTGCATACTGTGTGACCCTGAGTCAGTCACTTAACTTCCCTGTGCTCTCAGGTTACACATGTAAAAAAGCTTTCAGCTTAGTGTGTCTCACCTGGTTAAAAAAAAAAAAAAACTTGCTCAAGGTCTTAAAGTATGCAAGTGGCAGTTGTGGGTTTCAAACCAGGTCTTCAGGTTCATAGCTTGGTGCTTTAACCCTTTAGGCTACACTGCCTCCCTAGTCAGATTCTTTACAACTTTTAAAAAGCTACAAAACAGCATGTAACACACTTTTTCAAGGTAATGCCAGCAATTATTCTTAAGGCCAATATATTGTCTGCTACCTCCTTCGACTGATTCCTGAAATGGTGTTCTTCCATTTTGAATAGTTAAGTATAAATTTATAAGTTGTCTAGCAGAGTTACACCAGCAAAAAACAAACAGGAGTCTAGCAGTCCGACCGTACCCCTGTGCCAAAAGTGGAGGGATTTACCTGCTGTATGGTTGTTAGATATGCTGTTAGTTTGTCACTGGATACCCATATAGTTGCTGTTTAGCTGAGAGCATGCCATATCAGTCTAATAGATCATCTTCAGGGATATCTCTGTCATTAGGTCACACCTATGGGACTTAGCCATCAGGCGCTAGGATCACACACAAGCTTTTCTGCAGCTGTCTAGTAGGGGCCGCCCACACCGACGTCAGGCTCCAACATCACAGCCCTATATAAGCGTGGCGGCCCTGCTGCCACCTCAGTTCTTTCCTGCCATCAGCCATTTGCACACGGACTCCGTGGAAGCTTTGTCGCTCAGTCGACTACCAAACTTCTACTTACCTTTTAACACTTTATTTTAAAGTGATTCCCTTTATTTTTATATGTCATACTACTCCTTCATCGACTCTTTTCCTGTCACTGCTGAAAGATTTCCTCAACCGACGACCATGAACTTTGTGTCTGCTGTCTCAGGCCTGGTCACAACGCTCTTGCCTGTGAGCTTTGCCGGAGTTCAGTCTCACCACCTGGCGGCAACGCAAGAAAGCCCTACAGAGGTTCCTCATAGAGCAACAGGCAGCCAGCGGAGAGCGGTGGTCTTCCAAGGCTCCCTCCTCCCAGTCGCCGGTGTCCTCTTCGGGTTTTCAGGTCACCTAGGCCTAGGACAAGTCCTCGGTGAAACACTCTCACCAGCATAAGGACCGACCTAAACATCGTTCCCCCTGACAGCGATTCTGGTTCCTGTTGGATTCTTCCTCTTGTTCTCCTGGGATCGCACCATTGAACACTTAAGCTTAGACGTCTCTCTCTCTCTCTCTCTCCGTGCAGGCATTTGCTCCTATCAGGCCCCCACAGTGGAGTGCTCTCCCAGCCTTCCTTGGGCTGCAGAGGGGCCGTTGGCCTCCGGGTCGTCGGCCCCAGCCCCACTGTCGAGACCTCTTGAACCGAGAGGCCTGCAGGTGCAGGGCCCCACAGCCTCTATTATTGCTAGCAGTTGTTCATCGGAGCTGGGCCTTTTGCCCTTTCTGTCGATACCTGTGTCAATGATGCTTCCTTACCCTGCCATCAACCTCAGTGAGGATCTTACCTCTATAACCTCGGCTCTCATACAGCAGTTTTTTCCACGGCCTGGGCCTTAGTCCCCCATGCCATCGGGTGCTGCTTAGATGTCGATGCTAGTTCAACCTACCCAACCCATGCCCTCTAGAGCCAGCAGTATTCCATCCATCAGTCCCTGCTTCAGAACAGGCCAACGTGGAAGAGGAATACCACCCTCATCCTATCTTCCCTGATAAAGAGGATGAAGAAGATGATGTGGAGGTTGACTCCTCTGACAGGTCTACTGTCTCCTCCAGGAGTGAGTACTCAGTCAAACACACCCCTACCCCCCCGAGGACCCTTCCTTCTTTACTATTATGAAACAACTCTCCTCCGCTATGGGATTCCAGACTGAGGAGGAGGACGTCACAAGGCGGAACCTGGTGGATTTCTTGGAGATCCCAGAATCTCCACCCAAAGTTATTCCTCCTCTGCTTCCAGCGCTGCATGATGTTGCCATGCTGCCAGGCATAGGCCCAGCCTGGTATCCTGCCATGCCCAGAAAGGCTAATAAGCTTTACCAGGTGCCCTTGGGACTGCCTTTCTATGCAGCTCTGCCAGAAACTGATTCAGTATTAGTCAAGGCAGCTCATGACAGGTCTAAGGCTCCCAAGCACCTTAGCTCCTTCCCCCACCCCCCCGACAGAGAATCTCAGAAGATTGACCTCTGGGGCAAGAGGACTTTTACCTCAGCCACTTTGGGCCTTAGAATTGCCAACTACTTGGCTCATATGATCAAGTACCAGAATACCCTCAGGAAGAAGGGCAAGGCTGCTGCTTAGGCCCTTCCTGACAGTTCCCAGAGACAAGAGCTTCTCAAACTTCTCCAGGCCTCGGAAGATGTTGGTAAGCATCTCCTCAGAGCCACCTGTGATATGGCTGATACTATAGCCAGGGCAGCTGCTGCTTGCATTTGCTTTAGAAGGCACTCCTGGCTTAGAATCTCTGGCTTCACTGCTGATGTCCAGCAAAAGGTGCTGAGTGCCCCTTTTGTAGGTCACAGATTATTTGGCCGTGATGTGCAGGATATCATTAATGACCTGCAGGCCTCTGGCAGAGCTGTTAGGTCTGTCCACTCCCTTTATCATACCCAGTCTAGGAGCAGACCGCGGCCCTCCTTTCGTAAGGTCTCTCACAAGGCCGGCTCCAGAACCAAGCTCCAAGGCAAGTGCAGGGCCAGCTCTGCCTTGCCTGCCCCCTCCTCACCACTGGTCCTTCTGCTAAGCTCTGCTGAAGAGGGGGAGCGGCCCCAGCCACTGATTCTGCCTCAACCTGACTCCTTGCCAGATCCCCCCTCCTCTTGTTCCAAGCCAGGAGGTGGTGGTCGGGGGTCGGTTCTCCCTCCATCTGTCCCAGTGGGGAACCATTACCACAGATGCTTGTATGCTGCAGATAATCAGCAAACAGGGCCATGCTCTAGAACTTCTAGACCAGCCTCTAGATGTTTCACCATTTCCCACGCTTTATTCTCTGGACCACACAGCGGTGCTCCGGGGGGAGGTGTTCATTTTGCAATGTAAAAGGGCCATAGAGCCAGTGCCCAGGTGGCAAAGGAACAGGTGGTTCTACTCCTGGTTCTTACTGGTTCCCAAAAGAACTAGGGACTCGAGGCCCATTCTAGACCTCAAGGAGTTGAGTTCTAGAATGGGCCTCAAGGGGTTGAATTTTTACATCCAGTACAGAAAGTTCTGGATGGTAACTCTACATGACCCTCTTCCTGTGCTCAAACAGGGTGACTGGCTGTACTGAAGCAGAAGTTGGGGCAGTTTATTAAAGACAATTATAGTTTAAACTAGGTAAGGGAGCCAAGGGTGGGCATTCACCAGGAGAGGGGGTCCCTTGGACC
Source organism: Neoceratodus forsteri (assembly GCA_016271365.2). Classification (NCBI taxonomy): domain Eukaryota; kingdom Metazoa; phylum Chordata; order Ceratodontiformes; family Ceratodontidae; genus Neoceratodus; species Neoceratodus forsteri. The sequence continues at coordinate 1,576,704,406 of CM028131.1, forward strand.
TCCCCCCCACAGCAGGGCAGGAGCCTTATTTAAATAGAAGAGGGGTTGGGGGTGGGTAAAGGTGCAGAGAGGATAAGATCACAGTGGAGGGTGGTATCATTGAATGCTAGGAACCTGGGGTCCGTCTACCAGGAGCTCTGCAGGTGCTTTTCCCATTTTCTATGGGAGTGGCACGTGCCCCAACGTCAAGGCGTCTCCACTGATGTCATCCACTCCCAATCCTCTCTTTACGCCCACACGCTTGCTATGCCTCCGGCTTCCACCAGAGGCCAGTCAGGCGCCAAGCATGTCTCCCCCACCCCCAGGAAAGGAGAGCTGTCCCTCGGACGCTCAATCCTCTTCCTCCCCTGCCGACCCCCGACAGCCCAGGCTCGTTCCCGAACCCGGCCGGTAGGCAGTGTGGCGCCCATTGCCTCAACCCTCAGCACCACCGGGCCGGCTGTTATTTTAACGAAGTCCCCACGTCTCCATTTGCAGCTCATGCTCGCCATCCACCAGAGGGAGTTTTCCTTGCTCAGCTCCCCTAATCACTCTTAACCTCACTGCTCTCTGCTTCTCTCCATTACTCCTATCTACTCAGCTACCCCGCTGCCTAACTCCCATTCCCCTGCTCTAACCAGCCTCACTGCTCCCTACTTCACCTCTGTTTTCAAGCCTGCACAACTCTGTTGCTATCTAGTCTCCATCTCCTATCTGACTAACCTCCCCTGCTATCCACCTCTCCTAGCCCTCATCCATTCTCCCTGCGGCCACTAGGAGTCGCTATTTCACCCCTCCTCCCTGCATCTGACCCAGCCTTCTCCAGCCTTGATTACTATTTTTCCCAGGCTTTAGGACACGCCCCCCCCCAACTCAAACCTGGTACCTTCTGTGCCAAAGACCGCAGCCGTACCACTACGCCACAGTGGCAGTCACTCTCACAGAAGTCCCGCCTTAGCCCTTATTCAATCCATCACTCTACCAGCAAAAGGCAACATGGGCGCCAGCACTCCATGACTAAGCCTGGCTATTTTGGCCCTCCTAGTGCTGGCCTTTCCTCAACCTGACCACATGCTCGGCACACAAGGTGCCATACCTCTAAACTACTCCATGGTATCTCAACCTCCCCCCACCTTGGTCACACCCTCTGTACCCCGGCACCCACCTTCAGGCAGCACTCCTACTCCCTCTGCCTTGCCAGGCCCCCCCCCCGGACCCACCTCTTCCCTGCTATTCCTACCCTTTGCGCCTTACCCATTCCCTGTACCCTAGTGGTTAGGTCCTCATCTAGGCACCCAGCTAAGGATGCCATATGTCACCGCCCCCTAGTTAGAATTGTCACATTGTTACTACTAATCTCTGGAAATGTCAGGGGTTTGGCAGTTGAAATTCAATGCAAAGAAGTGCAAGATAATGCATATGGGGCACAAAAACCCTGGCACAATATATCAGTTGGGGGGTGAGGATATAGCATGCACCAAGCAGGAAAGGGATCTTGGGGTTATCATCTCTGATGACCTCAAGGCAGGGAAACAGTGTGACAAGGCAGCAGGTAAAGCAAATAGGATGCTGGGATGCATAGGCAGGGCATCACCAGCAGGAAAATGGAGGTCATAATTCCACTTTACAAGACACTAGTGAGGCCCCACCTGGAGTACACTGTACAGTTCTGGAGACCTTACCTCACTGAGGACATAGACAGGGTAGAGAAGGTTCAGAGGAGGGCAACAAAGATGGTGCATGGATTGCATCACATGTCCTATGAGGACAGGTTGAAGGAACTGAACATGTACTCCCTGGAGGAGAGGAGGGAGAGAGGGGATATGATAGAGACATACAAGTATCTTACAGGGAGGAACAGGGTGCAGGAATACACTATTTTTAAGCGAAAAAGGTGTTCCAGGACTAGAGGACATGGGATGAAGTTGGAGGGAGGACGATTCAGAGGAAACGTGAGGAAGAATTTCTTCACAGATCGGGTGGTGGACAAGTGGAACACCCTGCCAGAGGAAGTGGTGGGGGCTGAAACAATCACGGGATTTAAGAATGCATGGGATAGACATAAAGGAATTCTGGAGGTCAGGGTTAAGGGGCAACAGACTTCTTGGAAAACATAAACTGAACTTACAAGCTCAAATGGGCAGACTGGGTGGGCCATAGGCCCTTATCTGCTGACACTGTTTATGTATCTATGTCCACCCAAACCCGGGCCCTACACACACCAGCCCACCCAAGACCTCTTCATCAGGTCTCTGCATTTCCTCCCTGAACATTTGAAGCATCCTGAAAAAATCTACTGCACTTCAGTGTTGGGTCGTACTACACCAACCTGACATGAAACCCCTAGTTAGAGACCTGGCTTTCCAGATCCACCCCCTGATTACTTTGTCTCCCTCCCCAGGTACACCCTCTACCGGGAGGATTTGGTAGGCAAACGTGGGGGTGGTTGTGCTGTTTCCATACGCGATACCATTGCTGGTCATGCACTCCCAAGCTTGATAATGGAGCTCAAGCCCTCACTCTCAAAATCATCCCTGATCCTACCAGGGGCCCGCTCTACATCACGGTCTCCTACATTCCCCCTAGGAGCCAAAATCCAGCGATCCTGTCACTCACCAACTACCTCTGAACTCTGCCACACAAAGCTGAGCAAGTCATTTTAGGGGACCTCAATGTCAATTGGCTTGGTACCTCTGCATCCCAAACAAGGGACTCCTTCACTGCCCTTGATATGACCCAGTTAGTCTCCCAGTCCACCAGACTTAACCCCTCAAGTGGAACCAGCACCCTCCTGAACATCATAGTATCCAGCCCCCCCCCCCATAAAGTCCGGGATATCAGTATCCTTCCCAACTCTCTAAGTGACCACTCCCCAATCCTCTGCTTCTGGTCCTCTACCACCCCTAAACAGGTGTCCCGTACCACTGTTTGCAGGCGCCTCTGCCCATCAACCACACTCCTAGCATTGACTCTGCGCTTGACCTCTTTACACAAGCATTTAACAAGACCTGCAATCTCTTCGCTCCACTCACCAGGCTCTGCACCAAAGAACCAAATGCGCCATGGGTCACCCCATCCCTTATCCAGAAACTCAAGGAAAGGGATAACCTCTGGCACATTGTTGTGGAATCTGACAAGTCAACGGCTAGGCAAGCCTACAACGCCGCACGCAATAAGTGCACTTGGGCCATCCTCAAGGCCAAAGTTGAGCACTACCAGGCCACCCTTACCTCCTCCTGGGGGGTCAGCCCAGACCTTCTGGGATAACATGAAAGAGTTAAATGGGAAGTCTCGCCCCCATCATAGCTTACTGTCAACGGCTCTGTTACCACAGACCCCATCGACATAGCAGACTGCCTGAATTCCACATTCACCAATCTTAGCTCCGTCCTCCCTAGTAGTTTCTTTGACCCCGTCCCTGCATCTCAGCCCCCTGCCCTTCAACACCCACCATTCCAGCTGCATAAAATATCCACCCAAGAAGCCAGGCTGTACCTGCTAAAAGCCCTATGTAGCAATAGCCCCAGTAATGACCCTCTGGACACTTGAATCCTACGTCAAGTCCTGGATGTCATCCTAGTCCTACTGACTGACCTACTTAGCCACTCCCTCTACTTGGGTCAATTCCCCAGTGTCTGGAAAACAGCTATCGTCATGCCCATACACAAAAGTGGTGACCGGTCCTCCCCCAATAACTATCGACCAATTTCCATTCTCCCCACTCTCCAGAGCTCTTGGAAAAGTGGTGGCCACCCAGCTCACCGAGTATCTTGCTAAGTATGACATTTTGTGCCCTGCTCTCCTAGAGTTCTCTAACTACCTGCACTCTTCTCTTGACTCTGGCAACCTCGCTGGAGCTGTGTTCATTGACCTCTCCAAGGCCTCTGACACTGTCTGCCATCCCCTCTTGCTTGACTCCCTCCACCAAATCGGTTTGTCCACTGGTTCCCTTGCCTAGTTCTCTAGCTACCTCTCAGCTCGATCCCAGCGCGTAAAAATTAATGGTACCTTGTCCAGCACCTGACCTGTTTGCTCCGGGGTCCCCCAGGGTTCCATCCTGGGATCCCTACTTTTCAGTCTCTATCTTAACACACTTCCTAGTTCCTGTTCAGGTAAAATTCTCCTATATGCAGACGATGTGGATCTCTCTGGACTCAAGTCTCCACCACTCATTCACACTAGTGGGATAGCGCCAGAGGCGCTAGGACCAAATGGGAGCCAAACATTTTCTGAAGGGTCGGCGCCGAGACAGGACCACACATGCGCAGCACCGCAAGACTAGCTCATGCATGCACAGCACCACGAGAATAGCTCACGCTTGAGTCAGCTATCTCGCCGTCAATCCTCCAGTCAGCCAGTTCCTTTCTCCGCATTGAGTGCGCTTGATGTTGACATCGCTCGTATGCCAGAGTCAAAGTTTTCGTCTATACGACAACAGCTTTTAGCCATTTAGTATTCATTTAATTTAACATTTTTAGTAGTATTTTCTTATTGTACGGAAAAGAAAAAGAAGATTATGAAGAAGAAGAAAAAGAAATTCTTACCTGCCATCAATGGAGTCGTCCTTAGATGGTAGCGGTGACAGTAGGAAGACTTGGTTTGAAAGTTGTTATGGCAGAGGGACTGTGTCCGGTCCACCTGCCTTTGCTAGGGGGGTCCGACTACAGACAGTCCTGTGCTCTGGGGAGTCCACTGAAGCACTGAATCTGGCAGTTCCAGGGATCCAGCTCTGCTTAACCCTCGAGCTGTTCTCCTCCCTGGGGAAGAAGACCTGTGCCCACTCCAGGTCAGTCTCCTCTGGCACGCCTGCATGGGGATTGTCGGCCCGGTCGGGGCGCATAGGGCCTGAACCGACTTGGTGGGTTCCCTTGGCCCCGCTCTTAACGTCTGCGTTCTTCGACTCCCGACTCCATCTCTGTCCTCGATGGAGTTCCGGTGAGCAATTTCACCTTTGGGCCGCTCCTGTGGAGCAGGCGGTTTGACTTCTGTCCAGATTTCCTGGCCATTGTTCCCGATTTTGGGGCTTTCAGAGCCGCTGGACCAGGGCCGGGTCGATTGGATCAGGATGTGCGCGGTGCCCTCTTGGTGCCTTCGCCATCGCGTCAACCGCTCATGCCTACCCCCTCCCTCTTTCCTTGCAGAGGCCAGCACGGGCACCACTTTTTCCTTCTCCCCTTCTCCTCAGGATTTTCTCTGCTGGCATTCTCTATGGTGCTGCTGGTCCTGGTGCCGCGGCCGACGTCATGGGTGACGCCGCAGGTCCAGCACCGTGGAGTGGCGCCATGGCAGCGCTGCTGGAATTGGCATCTGTGCCATGGACGGCACCACTGGTGTTGGTGTTGGCGCCGTTGCTGCCATGCGATGCCGTGTGTGCTGTTGGTGCTGCACAGCGCCACGGGTGCTGTTCTTGGCGCAGTTGGTTCCCGGCACCACTGGCATTGCCACGGGTGTCCCATGGTGCTGAGGGGCCCACGGGTGCCACGGATGGCGCTGGGAGCACCTGTGGATGCGGGCAGGTGCTGTGGTTGGCATCGGGCACCAATGGGTGTTGCGATAGGCACCCACAGGTGGTGCCGTGGGCACCCCTGGGTGCTGGTGGCGTCATGAGCACCACGGGCATACATGGGTGTCGCGGGTGCGATGAATGCCTGCGGGTACTGCCGCTGGTGCCCTCGGGTGCTAAGGGTGCCAGTGGGTGCTGGGGTACCTGTGGGTACCGCCGCGGGTGCCCTCGTGTGTTGCCCAGGATGACATAGGCACTGCTTGGTGCCGTCCTGTGCCATGAGTGACGCTGATGCCACGGGGGTACCAGTTGAAGCTTCCGCAGAACTGGTGGCGGATTTTCCCTTCTGCAGACCTCTTCTTCCGCGGAACTTGTGGCAAGATGTTTTCCGCAGAATGAAGTCCTGTTCTGCGGATTATTTTTCCGCAGATCTTCGTGAGTGGCGGTCTGCATGGGATCTTGTGACATCCAGTGGTTTTCCACTGATGGAACTCTTCTGTGCTGTTCTGTCAGTGGAATCCCTCGTTCCGCTCCGCACTTTCTCAGCTCCTTACGTGGTGCCGAGCTCCTCGACACCCTTCCTGGTGGTGGAGTATCTAGTGGCTCTGACCTAGACCTACCTTTAGGGGTCCTTCTGGGGTAGAAGTGCATCTAGATGAGTCTCTCCCTGTCCTACTTGTCGGTGATACAGTGGATGACTTATTTTGTAGACTGGAGGGCAAGCCTTCTCTATCACCAGAATCCATGATGGAAGATCTTTTCAGTTGTTCCTCAATGATGGGGTCTACTATAGTATTTCAGACTGCATCTGTGGACCAAACACTTCTGTGTCTAGACTCTTCAAACAACATGAAGTCTTGCTGTGTTCTGACAATATGCAGTTAGCCCCAGCACTTGAACTGCCCCGGAGAGGAAAGAGTTGACTTTATGCAGAAGCATTGAACGTTGAGCTCGGTTTTCAAACCTCTGTCTCTGGTACTTACCAGTGTAACTGTCAGATTCTTTACTCCACCTAACAGTGAAGTTGCTCCTGAGATTTCCTCTCTGCTTGGTTTGGTAAAGTTTGAAAAAAAAGTTCAGTTCTAGGGACATGGATATGTTGTTCATCCACACTGTCTGGCAGGTATCCTTGCTGCTTTAAATCTTGCCGGAAGGTCTTCAAGCTGGCTCCTCCCACCCACCCGGGTGGTAAAACTCTCGGCTCTGCCCCATGACGCCAGATCTTCCTTACCGCTTGGAAGCTCAGGTTCCCTCCTTAATGCTCTGCGTATAAGACTGGTTCCTAATTCTTCGGTTTCCGAATTTAAAGTTTTTGCATTATAGACTTCGGTCTTCTATCCCTCGCGCTACGATGGACAAATCGACTCGGTTTTGGGCGGTGCCCTTGGCGGCAGAAGATGTCTCGGACTGGATCCGCACTCCACGTGTGTCTACTGTTTAGGCCTTGAGCACAACCCGCAGGCTTACGGACCTGTGCTCTTCCTTCAGCATACGCCTCGAAGACTGTGGCTGCCTGCTTACAACTGGGGGCGCCTGAGAACATTTTCCTCCAGTAAAGTCAAAGAGGCCCGGTCGGCAGTTTCATGGGTGGCGGGCTCGGGCGGATCAGCTAGAGCAGATGATCGCCTCAAGAGGAGGCGCTTGGCCGCATCTTCCTCGACCGCGGCATTTATCCCACTCTCCCTGGGTTCCTCTTACACAGCTTCCTTTAAGGAGCTTTGTCTGTCCCTCTCCACTAGAGGAGAGGGACCAACGTCTGCTGGACCTTCTTCTCGGTCCAAAAAGAAAGACAAGGGTAAGTCCCTCCGTCGATGCTCTTGGGAGCGGGAAAGGTCCCTCTCCCCGAGTTGTCGGCCATCGACTTCGGTCAATCGTTCGGCTTCGGCCACTGGTCTCACAGTGTCCCCGCCAGGTCAGTTGACCGAGACTTCGCCGACGCAGTCGAGATCTTTCGACCCGTCTGGACGGTTGCCGATCGCGGCCGAAAATCCCTTCTCCCGGCTCCCCGTGGAGTTGAGGATCCTGGCTTGCCAGTGCCTCCGGTTCGAGCCCTCGGTGAACCTCCAAGCCGAGGAGGAGCCGGTTCCACCCGCCCCTCCCCGCACTGCCCTCGGAAAGGCCGAGGTTCTCGGTCTTGGTCTTGACTTCTACGCTGTCCAGCCAATCCCGCCGGCCATAGGCGGTCTCAGTCCGGCATTTCGCGTAAGCGGCACGGCCATCCTCGCCCTCCTCCTCGATGAGGGAGTCGTTTCACGTAGTTACGCCGATGTATACGAGGACCTCATGTGGCAACAGCTCCTTCTGACCGGGAACAAGCCGATGCCGTCACCTTCCCCGGCCATTAAGTGGCTGTCACCGGAGTGGCCAAAACAACCCCTCGTTTTACCCGAGGAGCCTGTTCCCAGGCCGGTTGTTCGGCCGAAACCAGCTGCTCCACCAATTCCGGTGGAACCTCCGCCTCCACAGCCGCTGTTTGGGGCTCCGACCAAGAACTGTCGGTCGACTCAGGGTCTGCCCCATAGGCTGTCGGTCACCCTCACTCCCGATCGCCCTCGGTAGGTGGAGGGTGGCTCAAGCCCGAGGCAGCTCTTTGCGGACTCTTCTGAGTCCACTCGACGATTTCTCCCTTTCTCCAAGCGAGTGGACTTGGAGTCTCTGGTCAGTCACTGAACGACAGCCCTTCGTCCTTCCTGGGTTTGCTCAGGCTCATCTCGAGTCCACCGATGCAGCTTGAGGCCAGATTCAAGCGGGCCAAGATCCCTCATGGAGATATTGGACCGAGGGATTCCCTATGGAGGCTTTCCTGTGGCCGAGGCCATTGTAGGCCCGGCCTTGAGCTCTGGTAGCGCCTCTGCTTCCTGCCCTGTGCCTCGGGTCAGGATGGCCAGGAAGTATGCGGTCCCTACCGGTTCCCTGTCCGGTTTCTCAGAACATCCCTCAGCCGAGGGTTGTTACTCGACAGCGCTTCCGGCGCCGGAAACGCTTAGGGATCGGACAAACCTCCGACAAGGAGTCCAAGAAATTGGACTATGCCGGCCGAAAGTCTCGCCATGCCTCCCTTGGCCTCGTCAGGCTAAGCTCGGCCGTGCTTATGGCACATTTCTCCATGCCCTGTTGGGCTTCCTGGACGAGTAGTCCTCATCTCCTGGCTGACCTGCAGACCACGCGGTTAGGCAGGTGCGGGACCAGGGCAGGGCAGTGGCCAAGCAGCAACTTCAGACTGCTCTGGACATTGAGACTCATGCACAGGTCAGTCGCGTCGCAGTGGCTATGCGTCAGTAGGCATGGCTGAGGATATCCACCTTCACAGCGGATACCCAGCACAAATTGGCGGATGTCCCTTCCTGGGGACCGACCCTTCGGCCCTGGAGTGGAAGGCCACCTCCAGAGGATCGAAAGTCCAATGCCACCTGACTCGGTCTCATCCTCAACAGAGGGACAAGGGCCGAGACCGCAACCCAAGCTCCTTCGTCTCGCCTGCGCCTCGACACGCCCAGCCCAGCAACACCAGGGCCAGCAGGCTCGCGCTTGGTGTCCCAAACCCAAGCCCACGGCTTCCTCCTCCAGGAGCAGGGAGGTAAAGGCCCAGGGGGTCCCTCGGCCGGTCCCTCCTCCAAGCCTGCACAGTGATGGGTTGAGGGGTGCCGCCCCCAGCCTCATCACCTCACCCCAGGTTCCCCCCGTGGGGGACGGCTCCGGTACTTCCTTTCTGCCTGGTCTGCTATTACCACAGACCGGTGGGTGTTGGAAGTGGTAGGAAAGGGCCTGCCTCTGGAGTTCGAGCAGGCCCCACCCTTCAGAGCCGTCGCACCTGCCCTGGGCCTCGAATCGAAGCTCGCTGTCAGCCTCGCCGAGCCGACGACGCTCTTCTCCCCGAGAAGGAGGTGATAAGAGAGGTGGCGACCTCCCTCAAACCCGGGAGTTCGTGTCCAGGTACTCCTGGTTCCAACGGAGGGGTTGCCCCATTCTCGACTCCACACAACCTAAACAAGTTCCTAAGGTCTCGAACCTTCAGGATGGTCACTCTAGCTCAGATAATACCATCCTTGGAACACAGCATGTGGTTCTGCTCTCTGGACCTACAGGACGCATTCTTTCACGTCCCTATCCGTCCGTCCCATCAAAGGTTCCTTCGCTTTCGAGCGGAGGGATCCCTTTTCGAGTTCCAAGCCATGCCTTTCGGCTTATCTCCAGCTCCCAGGGTCTTCACCAAATGCATGGCAGTGGTGACAGCATTCCTGCGGCGCCGAGGGGTCCGGATTTATCCTTACCTGGACGATTGGCTGATAGCAGCCCCCTCCAGACAGGAGGTGCAGCGGTCCAGAGATCTGGCCCTCCAGGTTTGCTCTCAAGTCGGCCTCCTCATCAATGAGGCCAAGTCGGAACTCGAGCCAAAGCAGGTGATTCTTTTCATCGGGGCAGTTCTCGACTCTTGAGCCAGAGCATGGCTCCGCAGGACAGGGGCCGAGGTTCTTCCTCCTCTGCCCAGTCATTTCTGGTTGGGCAATTGCGCCTGTCCGGGACTTCCTGCGCCTCCTGGTCTCATGGCGTGCCTGTACCAGCGTGGTCCGCTGGGCCCTGGAACATGCGCCCTTTATTGGGCTGGCCAGCCAGTGGTCCCAACGCTGCGATCCATTGGACCAGCTAGTGACGGTGACCCAGGGATGGGAGCGCTCTCCAGTGGTGGACCGTTCCAGTTCATCTGCAGGAGGGCATCCCGCTTGTCCGCCCGAGCAGCGATCTCTCTATCGACCGATGCCTCTCTGATGGGTTGGGGTGCCCATCTGGGGGAACACCGAGCGCACAGCCTCTGGTCCCCACGGGAGTCCCGATGCCACATCAACCTGCTGGAGCTCTCTGTTTCTTCGGGGTCAAGTGGTCCGGGTCCAGACGGACAATACCACGACCATGTACTATCTAAACCGCCAGGGCGGGACGCGCTCCATGTTTCTATGCAAGGAAGCTCTCCGCATCTGGTCACTCGTGCGCAGCCTGGAGGCGGATCTCCTAGCCATTCATGTGGCAGGAGCCTCCAACACCCTGGCCGATGCCCTAAGCCGGATAGGGGCTGTGTCCCACGAGTGGTCTCTCCTGCCGGAGGTAGTGAAAGATCTATTCTCCCATTGGGGCACACCTCAGGTGGACCTGTTGCCTCCAGGAGAATGCGGTTGAGATCTGTTTCATGCCTGCCCTCAGCAGGGCTCGCTGCAGGATGCCTTCTCAAGGCCGTGGACCCCGGCTCTCCCACGTCTTTCCCCCGTTCCCCTTGATGCACAAGGTGCTTCTCAAAGCAAGGAGGGACAAGGCGCAGGTGATTCTGATAGCCCCAGACTGGCCCTACCAGTACTGGTACCCAGATCTCCTCAGCCTCAGCTCCAGGCTCCCGAGGCATCTTCCAGCTTGCCCGGACCTGCTCTCAGTCAATCAGGGGAAGGTATTCCATCCGGACCTTCAATCCCTGCACCTGACAGCCTGGTTCCTGAGCGGCCAGAGTTCCAGGCCTTGGGTCTTTTCCGACGAGGTCCCTCAACGAAGTTGAGGCGTCTCCGTATGAGTCGACCAGAAAATGCTTAAGTGCCTTCAAATGGGTAGAGATTTTCCCGCTTGTGCCAGGCAAGGGCCTGGACCCTTCCTCCTGTTCCTCTGAAGCATATTGGACTCACCTTTTGGTCCCTTTCAGCAAGGGCTTTGGGTCGACGACCCTTACAGTGCACCTGGCAGCCATCTCCTGCTTACGGGCGGGCCGGAAGCAGTCGGTGGCGCAGGAGAAGGTGGTCTGGCGCTTTTACTGGGCCTTGATCATTTTTCCTCCGTGGCGAACCTCCACCGTGGATCTACTGCTGGTATTACAAAGCTCATGGGCAAGTCCATTCAACCAATGCACAGATGTGAACTCTCTCACCTGTCGTGGAAGACCACCTTCTTGGTGGCTATCACGCCAGCCAGAAGGATGGAGAGCTCCAGGCGCCTGCATGAGTCTCCTTACCTGGTCTTCCACAGGGACAAGGTTGTCCTGCGCCCCACCGAAATTCTTTCCGAGGTGGTGTCGAGTTTCACCTTAACCAGGTGTTGACTCTGCCGTGTTCTACCCCAGTCACACCTGAGGTCGAATATAGGCTCCATACTCTGGACCCTAGAAGGGCGCTCGCATTATAAGGAGCCCACGGCTGAAATTCGGGGAGAGGTTCGCCAGCTGTTTCTCACCTACGCTGAAGCCGCACCTGGCAGACCTGCAGCCAAGCGGACGATAGGCAGGTGGGTCACCTCCTGCATAGATCTCTGCTATATGTTGGCGGGCATGGAGCCTCCCAGAGGGATAAGAGCTCATTCTACCCACCATACTGCTGCATCGGTGGCTGCTTCCAGGGACGTCCCTATCCAGGAAATCTGCAGGGCTGCTACCTGGAAATCAGCACACACCTGCATCACCCATTACCACATCGACCTTGAGTCACGCCGGGATGCTGGTTTTGGGGCCTCGGTTCTCCAGTCTCTGTTCCCAAGTAGGGGGTGTGCGCCTTGCCTCCCTCCTCCTGGAGAACTGCTAGAGTCTGCCAGACAGTGTGGATGAACAACATATCCATGTCCTTAGAAATACAGGTTACTTATCTGTAACAGGAGTTCTAGGAATGGTATATGTTGTTCATCCACTACACTTCCTCGACCTCCCGGCTTCGGCCAGCACCCTGAGCTTCCAGCGGGACAGATCTGGCATCATGGGGCGGAGCCGAGAGTTTTACCACCCGGGTGGGTGGGAGGAGCCAGCTTGAAGACCTTCCGGCAAGATTTGAAGCGGCAAGGATACCTGCCAGACAGTGTGGATGAACAACATATACCATTCCTAGAACTCCTGCTACAGGTGAGTAACCTGTATTTTTCTTCCGTTTATTATTTTCAGATTTCCAGCCTCTGTCTACGTTACAGTTAGTGTGGTAGATAGGTGGTGACTTGTCTTTTATTTAAACATTCTGTGGAAATTGTTTTGTCTCGGTTTCTCATCAGTCAGTCCGGTTAGGAACCAACCTTTTTTGCTTGTTTTTATTTTCTCTGGGATTTAATGTGGAGTTCTGGTGCTGATCGGTTTCAAAAGAACCTGGCTTTTTCTGGTTCTTGTACAGAACCCGTAACACGGTTTGTAACCGATCGATTGGTTATTACCTGGCTTAAAAAGCTTTTAAGGGTAATTGTTTAGGTTGGCCATGTCTGAGAAACCCAAGGAAAAAAAACAGTCCCACTGGTTTTCGACACTGTTCTGAGTGTGGGGAGACCTTTGCCAAGGCCGACCCCCACCTCATCTGTGTTTATTGTCTGGGGTTTGACCACCTCAAAACAGACTGCCAGATTTGTGAAAACTTCCCTAAAGCCACTCTAGAAAAAAGGTTGAGTAGGCTGAAGGAAAGGGAGGCCGAGAAGTCTGTAGATCCGGATGGCCAGCCCAATTCGGTTGCGGCCGAACCTGAGGAGGTGCCTACTGACCTAGGCGATACCTCCTCGGGCAGAAGGAGGTCTGACTCAGAGGGGTCGATTCTGTTGAAAAGGAAGCGTAAGTTAGCCGGTTCGGATCCAGGACCGCATACTCCAGCCGCTGACGAGATAGCCAAAGCGATTAGTATAGTTCAGTCGCTTTGTCTTGTTCTGTCCGAACTGGTACCGCCGGTTAGGTCAGATCCAACTCCATCGGATTACGATCCAGATGCTTTCTATGAGGAGTGGGAGGGAGGGAGACAGAGTATCCCGAGGATGAGGATGAAGATCACGACTTTGAAGGTCTGGATGTGCCCATTGAACCGGACATCTCCCCAGACAGACCCTCCAGTGTCTCCCCTCCCAGGCTTTCTTAGTCCCCTTCACACTTCTTGTCTTACAAGAAGGTGGCTGAAACCCTCCAGCTCCCAATGGTTGAAGCTGCTGAGGAGGAGGAAGAGCCTGATTTTGTAGAGATGATAGACATCCCAGAGTCCAAAAGATTGTCTATCCCTCTTCACAAGTCCTTGGGGAAACAAACAAAAAAAAGATTTTACAAACACCTAACTCCTTACCTCCTGTGGATAAGAGAATGGACAGGAGGTATATGCTATCAGGCTCAGGCACTGAGTTTTTATACAGTCATTGCAGCCATGTTGAGGTAGCGTAGGCTGCAGCCTGTGTCAGGGCTAACATTCCTTTGGCTTCACCCCTCCCCAGACAAAGACTCCAGGAAGGTCGTGCTAAGCCAAAAAACAGTATTTGGCATCTTCTTTGACACTCAGGCAGGCTAACTATATGGCCTACACAGCAAGATACCAGAAGTCCAGGTGGGATACTGTTCTGGAAATGGCTAAACAGGCCTCCCCCAGCTAGCCAAATAGCTGGAGGAGGTGGCTGCTGATGGAATTGAGGCATCCAGAGTGCAATTTCATGCTGCTGTGGACTCCAGTGATGTGGCATCAAGAGTCATGGCTACATCTGTGTGTCTCAGGAGACATGCTTGGCTCAGATGTACTAGCCTTTCGCAGGATACCCAGAACAAGGCTATGGATTTCCCTGTAGTGGGTAACTCTGTTTGGGGAGCAGACAGAGGCTTACATGAAGAAAATGGATAAGTACAGGACCACCTACAGGAGTGCACAGGCCAAGGAGAGGCAAGCCACTCCTCAGAAGCAGCAGTGTAGGGGCAGGGGCAGGCCTTTCCACAAGCCTTTTTACCAAGCCCAGGCTTCCTCTTCCTTCCCACAGAGGGGGTTCTTTCGAGGGAGGGGCAGGAGGGGGAAGAGCCGGGTTGCATCCTCTTCCCAGCCCAAAGCTTCTGCCAAGCAGACACCCTGATGTGTCAGCCCAGGTCGACTCCCCCATTCCAGTAGGAGGCTGGCTGGCTTACTACTTCCAGGCCTGGAAGTCTGTACCTCAGACAAGTGGGTCCTGGAGGTAGTAAGCCAGGGACTGGCCCTCAGTTTCAAAAGGTTTCCAAAACTGAGGGCCAGGTCTTTCCCACCTGGATCCATCTCAGAGACCCTTGCCCTAGAGGCAGAGGTTTTGTCTCTTCTGGCTCTCAGAGCCATAGAGAAAGTTCCTACTCAGCACAGGGGCAAAGGCCTGTACTCCAGGTACTTCCTTACCTCAAAAAAGACAGGGGAGTGGCAACCCATCCTAGACCTAAGTTATTAGAACAGGCACATCTCAAAACCAAAATTCAAAGTGGTGACTCTGGGAATAATTCTTCCCTCTCTAAGGCCAGGGGATTGGCTTGCATCCCTGGACCTCAAAGATGCCTATTTCCATATTCCTATCGGGTGCTCCAACAGAAAGTACCTCAGGTTCAAGTTGCCTTCAGGCCACTATCAGTTCAGAGCCATGCCATTCGACCTAACATATGCTCCAAGGGTGTTCACAAAGTGCCTAGCAGTAGTAGTTGCCTTCCTCAGAAGGCAAGGTATTTCCATTTTCCCATATCTGGACGACTGGCTAATTGTAGGTCAGTCATCCGACCAGGTCAAGTCAGCTCTACAAATCACTCAAGACTTGCTCAGTTCTCTGGGGTTTCTTCTCAGTCTCCCAAAGTCTGATCTTATCTGTGTCAGTCTTCACCATTCATCACAGATGGGTACTGTCCGGAGGTCAGGACCCCTTGCTTTTTTTTTTTTTTTTTTTTAAGGATAGGCGGCGACGCGCATTCGGCACTGCCCTCGAGGCCGACGTACTCGTGGCCTTTCGAGGATTAGCCATTAGCTGTGTCGACTCCGTCTGACTACCAGTCTTCATCTCCTGCCGCCGAGGTCGCCTGCGGGAAGCCTGAAGAAGTCTTCACAGTTTTAGGGCCTTAAACCTCGCGATATTTTCGCCGCCAGTCCGCGGTCTACTAGTTCTGGGTACTGCCTCCACTGATGTCGCCGTAAGATCTTTCCTTTTATTAACATTTAAGCGACGCCGAGTCTTTTTGGTGTCGTGCTCCGTGAGGTCATGCCGCGGTCGGAGGGCAAGAAATTTTAAGGCGGGCGGCCCCTATGCGCGGGTGCCCATGCGGCCGCATTTCTCCGTGACCCCACCAGCATGACCGGTGTCTCGCATGTCTTGGCCCGCTTCACGACATGGATTCGCGGCGACGCCTGCTTCTCCATGGACCGCTGTGCCCCTAACAGCGCATGTGGAAAGTTGGATGAGCTCGCCGACTTCGAGAGGACGGATTCGCGACTGCCGGGCCAAGCCGCGCTCTCGGCCTTTCTCCGGGTCCCTCCCGGTTCTATACGGACCATGGAGGAGGGAGCCCGACCTCCCGTAGCCTAGCCTTGGTCGAGGCTCCTCCCGCGCGCAGGGAGGACCGGCCCCGCCTCCGAAGCGGGCGGAGGCGCTGCTATGGCAATCACCCTTTGGGGGTGAAGGCTCCGTGTCGCCCCATGGTCCGGAAGGCCCAGGTCGGCGCTGTCCTCGACACCGCCGGTCGGTGTCGACGAGGCCTTAGGCGCCGTCATGTGCCGAGGCCTGGCAGCCACTCGCCGGGCGCCGGCTTCGTTTCAAGGCGCCACGACTCCTGAATTCAGTGTCGCTTTTGCTATGTCTCGCTGCATCGCTTCGGCGCCGAGGGGTGGGCGGTGCCGCTGTCGGGCGCCTGGTCCGCTGGGGCCGGGCCGACACAGCCTTGGTTCTCGTGCCACTCTGGGCGCCGTGCGGCGTTAGCAGGTTGCCGGGCGCCGAGCCTGCTCGACGCCCGCGCCACTTCGACTCGGGTGCCGCCGTGACGCCGGGGCTCTGGCGGTGTTTGCGTCTCCGGGGCCGCTGTTGGGGTTGCCGCCGGCACCGTCTCTGTTCCCGGCGCCGGTGGGCTTGATGGCGCCGCGGCTGGCCCTGTCTCCGGACCTTTGGTCTCGGCTGCCCTGCCGCCTTCTGCCAGCTCACGGCGGCCATGGAGGCGCGGGCGGCTTTGACCACTGCCACGATTTCTGGGCCCTTCGGTTGCGCTTCCTCGCCTCCTCACTGTCTGGCTTAGGGCCTTGATTCCACCTCTCGGAGTCGAGTCCAGCTCAGAGTCGGACAGGCAGTCACACCCTTCGGGGTTGCCTGAACAAGAGAGTGAGCCAGTGGTCTCTTCGAGTCGGAGTCAGCCCCCTGCTGAGGAGCGTCGGGTTCCCCTCCAGATCGGGGTCAGTGGCACTGACCAGCAGGCTGTGGTGCATGCCACCATAGCCATGCAACCTGGTCTGGGGGGTTCCTTGACCCTTCAGCGGAGGTACCCCCTCCCGTGATGTGTCTCGATTGCCCAACTTTGGGGCCCATCAGGAAGCCTACGGCTGGGGGGGGGTGCTGCGCCTGGATTCCCCTGGGACATCCCAGAGCTGCCAGCTACCTAGGCTGACCCTTCCGAGGACCAGGACCTTCTCGGACTCTGAGGGGTCGAGGGTGGGGTCATGCGCCGGGCCTTTCTCTGGTGTCCACCTGGCCCTGGGCAGGCAAGTGCGGACTTCCGCCTTCCCTTCTGGTTCCTTGAGAGGGTCCTATTCTTTGGAGGCAGGGGACCGTCCTTCTGGACCTATACGGCCCCGGTCGCCTCACTGGGGGGATTCTTCTGGGCGCAGCCTAGGCAGTACCAACGTGGTTGTACAGCTGTCGGCTGCGGAGTCTTCCGGGACACCTTCCCCGGGTGTCCATGGTCCGCTCCCTAGCCCTGGTAGAGGCCAGCCGATTCCTTCCCTCGGCTCTGCCCCTACCCCTCTGCCGCATTCTCCAGCGCTCCCTGGCATTCTTGGTCCTACTGGGCCTCTCACCTGGGAGCAGTTCAGAGCGGTGGCTTCTCGGTTCCCTGCTTACGTTAGGGCCTTGGACAGTCAGGTTTTTCAACCTCCCCCTGAGCAGCCACCCTCGGAGCATATGGTGACCTCCAGCCCTCATCCCCCTCTTCTGGGGGTGAGGAACCATCTGTCCACATCTCTCCTGCCACTGATCTCGCGGAGTATCAGCGTTTCCCCGCGAGGATGTTGGAGGACCTTCACCTTCCCCTATCCGCGAGCAATCCAGAGCATGCGGCGCACGCCTTTCTAGGCGATTTTGGGGCAGCCACCCTTGTGGTGCCCCCCTGGCCTGCTCCCTTTCGGGAGGCATCCATGCGTTTCTGGCAGAAGCCCTTCTCTGGAGTTTTGCGGCCCCATGGGACCTCCAGCCAGAGGTATTGCCCCGAGTCTCCAGGCTCCACGCCTCATCCGCACTGCGGATTGACGCACCCAGACACTCCCGACCGGGTTGCGTCTCTCCACGTGACCGCCCCAGATCAGGACTCTTCGGATTTTGATTTCTGGGGGAGGAGGACTTTCTACTCGGCTTCTCTCCATCTCCGCTCATCAGGCCCACTATGCAGCCTACAACAGGTTCTTGTGGTCAGCGCTGGGTCAGTTCCTAGCTGCTTTGCCTGACTCGGAGCAGACCAGGCAAGCCATCGCTCTCTCTGCACGTGGCCTGAAGCTAGCAAGGCACCAAGCAAGGGTGTCTTATGAAGCCAACGAGGTAGCTACCAGAGTGGTAGGTACAGCGATCTGCACCAGAAGATCGGCGTGGCTTTGCCTTTCCCGGTTGTCACCCTTGGCCCGGCGTAGGGTGATTTGCTCCGCTCACTAGGGAACCTATCTTTTTCCTGTAGGGTGAGATGGCGTTGTCGGGCAACTCCTTCCCTCCGGAGGACCCCGTCTCGCCTCCCACTCTCGGGCCTCGCCAGGCCCAGAAGGTTCCCATAGTGTGTCACCCACTGAGGCTAAGGGACACTGTCCCTTAGGTGCAATTAGTCATCCCCTTGAGGCTTGGTACTCACCCATCTGTGATGAATGGTGAAGATTGACACAGATAAGATATAGAAATTGCGTACTTACGTGTTATGATCTTTCTGTGATCTTCACCATTCACCACAATCCCGCCCACCGTCCCCCCTAGGGCCTCAGTCTCTGGTTCCCTCCCTCTGTGCCTCCCTCCTGGAGAGCAGGGTAAAGTAGGGACACAGGGGTGTAATTTCTTCCCCTTTAAAGGGTACAGCTCGAGTGGCATTCCTTCTCTACTGCATATCTCCACCCTATCAGGGTGGGAGTTGTTGGTTGCCCTCCTCCTGTCATCCAACTGTTTCAAAAAAAAAAGGGAATCCCCTTTTTTTCACCAAATCTCGTTACAGAGAGAGTACTAATCCCTGTACCCTGTCCTTCTCCAGTATAGCCGACACTGCTTTTGGGGTATTGTCACATATTCTGTGCCTTGAATTCTGGCAAGAAAGCTTTGCTTCTCCTTGCAGTTCCTATACAGTCTGATGACGGACAAGGGTCCTGGATCCTTGTTACCTCTCACTGTCTCCTAAATTTTCTCCCTCCCTTCCCTCCCTTCTTCCGCTTCCAGAGATTGGGGCCCCTACCCAATCCCCTTAGTCTCATCTCTCCTCTGCTGTCCTCTCAGTCGTTATTTCTCCTTTTGGTTCAGTTCTTCCTTCCTTTTTCTGTCCCTTGGACTCTCTTGTCCCACCCTCAATCCCTTCCTCTTACCTCTCCGGCGACTCAGTACTGGTAGTCAGGCGGAGTCGACACAGCTTAATGGCTAATCCTCGAGCGCCACATAGTACGTCGGCCTCGAGGGTGGCGCCGATGCTGTGTCAGCTCCGCCTATCCTTTTAAAAAAAAAAAAAAAGAAGAAGTCTCCCGTGGGGTCCTGACCTCCGGCCAGTACCCATCTGTGATGAATGGTGAAGATACACAGAAAGATCATAATTACGGTAAGTACGTAATTTCTATTTCTCGAACCAGTACAACTTTTTACTTTCATAGGGATAGAATTGGATACTATCCAAACAAAGGCCTTCCTTCCTCTGATAAGGGTAAAAGCCCTAACAGATCTTGCTTCCTCTTTTCGGCCTCTGGTCTCTCGTCCAGCGAGGCAGTTTCTTCAACTCCTGGGCCACATGGCAGCTTCCACTGCAGTGGTGCAAGGAGCCAGATTTCAGATGAGGGACATTCAGTTCCACCCAAGATCCTTTTGGTCTAGGAAAAGAGATACACTCTCACCAAATCGATTGCAGTGACTCAGATTCTGATCCAAGCTGTCCAGTGGTGGCTTGACCAGGACAACCTCAGACAAGGAGTTCCATTTCTCTCTCAAGTCCCCTCAGTAGTCCTAACTACAGATGCTTCTCTCCTAGGTTGGGGAGCCCATTTGGGAGCCCTTACGGCTCAAGGGGTCTGGTCTCCACAAGAGTCTCTCCTTCATATCAAACTCCTGGAACTCAGGGCAGTTTTTCTAGCCCTTCTGGTCTTCTCAGAGTCTGTCAGGGGCAAGGTGGTCCAAGTCAGGACAGACAACACCACCACAATGTGGTACATCAACAAGCAGGGGGCACTTGGTCCACGGCCTTGTGCACAAAAGCCATGAAACTGTGGTCTCTAGTCTGTTCTCTTCAGACTTCCCTGATAGCAGTTCACCTCACAGGAAAGGACAGTGTACTAGCGGATGCTCTGAGCAGAATCTCCCAGGGGCATCACGAATGGTCCCTGGACCCTCTCATACTACAAGTCATCTTCTCCAGATGGGGCACTCCAGAGATAGATCTCTTTGCAGCCCCAGACAATCACCAACTTCCTCTGTTTTGTTGCAGATCTCCAGTCCTGGGGACTATTCCTCTGGGTACTCTCATTCTGGATTGGAAGGGCAGGTTTCTCTATGCCTTCCCTCTGTTGTTCAGAGTCCTGGTCAAAATCACATCTCAACCCTGCACAGTGATACTGGTGGCTCCAGATTGGGCCAGACAGCCTTGGTATCCTCTGCTGCTGTCTCTGGCAGTGTCACATCCCCTGACTCTTCCCAAGAGATACAATCTCCTGTCCTCCTCCCGGGGAAGATCTGGTACCCCAATCTCCAGTCTCTCAACCTCACGGCCTGGCTCTTGAAGAGTTAGAATATGCAGGCCTGCATCTTTCTCAGGGAGTCCTGGAAATTTTGAAGGTTTCCAGGAAACCTTCCACTAGAAGAACTTATAATTCCAAATGGAAAATATTCAGCATTTTGTACTGTCAGAAGAGCATTGTGCCTGATTCTGCAGGCATTGCTACAGCCTTAGATTATCTGGTTCATCTTAATGGTCTAAGCCTTAGGCCTGCAACTCTGAAGGTTCACCTAGCAGTTGTCTCTGCATTCCTTTCAGCAGGGAAGGGCTCTTCCCTGGCAGCTCATCCTGTTTTCAGTAATTTTTTCAAAGGTCTGATTCATATTAACCCTCTCTTTCGAGAGCCTACTCCAGCTTGGGATCTTAATGTCTGCATTGCCCAGCTTATGCAGCCACCCTTTAAACCTCTGGCTTCGGCTGAGCTGAAGTACTTGACTTGGAAAACTGTGTTCCTGGTAGCTATTACTTCTGCCAGACGGATTAGTGAATTACAGGCCCTGTCAGTCGAACCTGACTTTATCTCCTTCGTTTTTTTTTTCTAACTCTATTTTTCGCCCCTTACCTCCGAACTCTCTCCGTCGACCTCCTGTTCCACAGTCTCTACCTCCCAACGTGGCTCGGTCGACTCAGGCTCCTCTCCGGTACCGGGCATCCCCCGGTTCTACCCTCCGGGGAAGGGCCGCCCTCGCCCAGGGTGCTCGTTCTTTCAGTATTGAGACACCGGCTGGCGAGGACAGGGCAGGCCCGAGAGCAGAGTCCGTATACGGGAGTGTGGTCTGTGGAGGGAGGTGCCTTCGCCTATCGGCGATGAGGGGGATTTTTCCTCCTTAGTGCTTTTTAGTCCCTGTGGAGCCCGGCCCAGCAAGGCAACGCACGCCGTGGCTCCAACCCCTGGCTGACGCCTGCAACGCTCATTCGGCTACCCTCCAGCCTCTGCCAGAGGTCGCTCATTGAGCGTTGGCTACCCCAACCCTCCCCGGGGAAGAGAGAGCAGTCCTCCAAATGCTCGATCTCTATCCCCCCCGCCGACCCCAGGCCACCCAGGTCCACTCCCGAACCCGGTCATCAGCATGACGCAAGGTGTGGCGTCCAGCACCTCAACCCTTTACGCCACTGGGCCGGCCCTATCTCCTTCCATAGGGATAAGATGGTCCTAAGAACCAATAGGAGATTCTTACCCAAAGTGGTATCAGATTTTCATCTGAACCAGTCTGTCTCTTCCTGTGTGTTTCACTGAACATTCTTCTTCAAGGGAAAGAAGATTACACAGTTTGGATGTTAAAAGGGATCTTAGCTACTACATAGAGCATGCTGAGGCACACAGAAATTACTCTTCAATTATTTCACACTGTTGGCAAAGTGGGGAAAGGTAAGCCTGCTACTAAAAGAACTATTGCCAGGTGGATTGTCTCTTGTAGACAGTTCTGCTATGACAAATTGGGAAAAAAACCCCCTCCAGGCCTGAGGGCTCAGTCGACTAGGGGTACAGCTGCTACTCTGGCTGCGGCCAGAGATATACCCTTTCTAGAAATCTGTAAAGTAGCCACCTGGAAAACAGTCCATACATTCACCAAGCATTACTCTCTGACATCCAGGCTAGGAGTGATGCTAGGTTTCACAGCAGTACTGCAGAGCTTGTTCCCAAAGTAGGTTCTGTATTCACCTCCTGGGGAACTGCTTGGTAGTTTGTATATTGTCAGAATACAGCAAGACTTCATGTTGTTTGAAGAAAAATTACTCACCATAGTAATGTTGTTTCTTCTAGTGAAGTCTTGCTGTATTCTGACCTCCTTCCCTGCCTCCCCTCTCAGAACCTAGTTTTTGGGAAGTGGGCTGGTAGGTACAGTGTTGCACCTCAGGGGTGTACCTTGTACCCTCTCTCTTAAGGGTGGGGTAGTCATTTTATTGTTACCATCTTTTTTTCTTGGGTTCTCGACTTGAGTCTTTTTGGGACCCAAATTGTTGCCTTTTGGCCATATAATAAACAATTTCCATAGTTTACTACTTAGTTTGCTCGTTAGAATCTGACAGTTACACTGGTAAGTACCAGAGGCAGTGGTTTGAAAACCGAGCTCGAACTCAATGTTCTATGCTTCTGCATAGAGTTAACTCTTTCCTCCCCAGGGCAGTTCAAGTGCTGGGGCTAACTGCGTATTGTCAGAATACAGCAAGACTCCATTAGAAGAAACAACATTACTATGGTGAGAAATTTTTTTCTTTTCAGTTGTCAGGACAGTTACACTCTGTGGAACATTCTAATTCAATGGTTGGGAGCCATACAGGCTCTTCGGCTCCTTTGATAGGGGCTATATACAGATACTGTCCCTTTGGTGACTTCATCGGCAACAGGTGGTTAAAATCTCTTCAGCTGTGATTATTGGTCCGGTCACGATTTCAGTTATGGACGCTTAGGCTCCTCCTTCCCCTCAGATGGACAACATCTTTGTCATCTTTGTATCAGGCAATCCTTGAGAGATAGCAGCCTGAAAGCCTTGTCAGGCTCGGACTAATGGTAAAAAAAAAAAAAAGGAAAGAAAAAGAAAAATCATAGCAGCACTGAGCCTAGCCCGAAATTACCCGATACCATCCTTTTGGATCTAGCCAGGTTCCGCCTCAGCCCCTGAGGCGGTCGTCTCTAAACTGCAGTGAAGAGTACCTGACTTCTTCTACCCCTAGGGGGAGTCCTATCCAGCGGAGGTATGGGTCATCTCTTTTCTCCAAGAGAGATTTCTCTTATTCAGAGATATTCCCTAGGCCTAGGCAGCTGCCCAGTCTGTTGGTTCCCCTTTTTTATCGGGCTTTCTTCTCTTGATCAGAGCAACAGAAGTGACTCTCCAGCGAGTCGGAACTCAGGTTCCTAATTCCTTGCTTGCTTCAAGTTAACAGGCGGCATACTGCTTTCTTGACCGTAGGTCAAGTAGGTCTTTTTTCAGAGATGGCTTCTCGATATTCACACCTTCAGTTCCCGTGCACTGGTTCTGTGCCAGTCGTTCACGAAGTTACCCACTTCGAGCGGATGGCAAAACTGTGATGTTTGTTTTTCATCAGCAAGCAAACTAGAGTCCTTTCCTACTCCCTTTCAGGAAGGCCGGAGCGAGTGATGCCTCACCGCATTGAGTCACTTCTGCCATTATTCAGTCACTTTCAACTAATGGGTTAGCCCGAACTTGGTCCTGCTGCGTTCCCCCTCGACGCACATCTGCCTCTATTTGCCTTAGAAATCCAGACCCTGTTTTTTTCTGTCGGAATGATTTTCTGCAGCGGACACATCCTCCTGTACACTTTCCCTCTCATCCCTTAGTTCAGAGACTTCTACTACAGTTGTAGGCACAGAGGTGCAGAATCATTCCTTTTGGAATATGAAGTGGGTAGGATCTGATTCTACTAGACCACCACAAGAGGCTCTAAGTCGTGCTTGGCCTTCCATCAGGAAGGTTTCAGTCACTAAGTGGAAACCATTCTCCTTGATGGGTTAGCCCCACCTGGACCCCCTTTTGCTCACCAAGTAAGGGGTTCAAGTGCTCCTGGATCTGTTGTTCACAGGTCAGCCATACTTGGTAGTGAGGGGGTTCCATCTGCGCTTTCCGGTCTACCCTGAACCAGTAGACTTTACCTCTGGCTCTTTCAGTTCCTGTGGTCCTTTTACGTTAGATTAGTAAGTCTTTGACGCCATTAATTTTTGTCCTAGACCAAACTGTGGGTCTGGGTTCTCGCCGCTCTCCTAGAGTGGTTGCGGCCTCCTGGCAGAGTTTCATTTTGTGTCCATTGCAGTTTTCTGCACAGTGGTGAGTTAGAACTCAAGCGCTTATCTTGTAAGCACTATGTTCTAGATGACCTTTCCAAGACAGCTCTTTTTATTAGCAGGACAGTCCTTGGCCGTCCTTTCTGAGTGAGTCTTATCTCCTACCACCCTAATCAGGGTTGTTGGTTTTAGCTTGGTACTCTACCACTAGTGTGAATGAGTGGTGGAGACTTGAGTCCAGGAAGATCTGGAAATTACATACTTACCGTAATTGTTGATCTTCTTGGACACAGTGTCCATCACTCATTCACATGCCCGCCCTCCATACCCTGGGCTCACTCATTTTCTTTCCTGATCTTTATGGTCCTATGGTTCAGGCTGTGACAACATTGTTCTTTGACCCTTCTTGCAAGGGCCATCTGGGCCCTCTCAGGCTCAGAAAGTTAGGCTAAGTTATTTTCATTAGTTACGCTGCACCTCCTCGGTCGAAAAGGTACTGAGGCAGTTGGAGGGTCGACGCCGAGATAGCCTACACAGGTGCGAGCTAGTCTTGTGGTGCCTGGCATGCATGGTCCTGTCTCGGCGCTGACCCTTCAGAAAATCTTTGGCTCCAATCCGGTCCTAGCACCTCCGGCGCTATCCCACTAGTGTGAATGAGTGATGGAGACTCTGTCCAAGAAGATCAACAATTACGGTAGGTACGTAATTTCCATTTCTCTACGCCTCACACCATAATTCTACCTCACTCCAGGCCTCTCTCCAACACACCTTCAACCAAGCTGAAAAGTGGGTCACTGAACATAGACTAGTCATTAATCTAAAGAGGACTATGTCAGTGCTCTTCACCCACCACTAAAACAAGGCCAGAAACGCTCCCCTCCTGATACTTCCCAGTACTCGGCACCCCTTAGAGCAAGTGACCACCCATAAATATTTAGGCATCACCTTCAACACTGCCCTCACTTTCCACGCCCACATCAGTGCCTTCTCGGCTGCCACTGACACTCAGATCGGCCTTCTATACTGCCACAAGGACTGCCTTCCTCCTGATGCACTCCGGCTGGCCAACACCTCCTCTGTCCTGTCCCTAGTGGAATATGGCCTGCCTGTATATGCTGCTGCTGACAATACTGCACTCACTAAAACCCAGCTGTCTATAAACAGGGCCTGTAGGCTCCTGACCGGAGCCCCCAGGCACACCCATACTTGCCTACTCTACTCCACCGCCAACCTTCTCAACCTCGAAGAAAAACTCCACTACCAAACTTGCCT
The DNA here is from genome assembly GCA_016271365.2 of Neoceratodus forsteri. NCBI lineage: Eukaryota > Metazoa > Chordata > Ceratodontiformes > Ceratodontidae > Neoceratodus > Neoceratodus forsteri. The sequence goes on from CM028131.1 coordinate 1,576,729,774, forward strand.
GCTAGCAAAGAAAACACTACTCTGGCTCTCTCTCCCCCTGGGGTGTCAGTCTCTCTCTAGCATGCCTCCCCTGCTGTCTGCACCTGCAGCTCGGATAAGGCCACCCTACTGTTGCCCAGAACCAGGACCTCACTAGCACAAAGGTCTTTTTGTCACAGAGCCGCCTCCTGGTTCAACTCCCTGCCAGTCAGCATCACCAACATTCCTAAAATTGGTCCCTTTAAGACCGCCCTTCGTAACCACCTTTTAATCGCACGCTGTTGTAAATGTAACTAACTTTAGCTCTCTCCCATCCCCCCCGGACTCTCCTGTGGGGCCTAGCCACCCAGAACGTTCCAAATCTCGACAGTGTCCGCTGGACAGCATACTCAGATACCCCTCCACTTCCCTTCTTCACCAGCACCATAGTCCACTACCCCACAGGACATCTGTTTTACACCCTGCACCAACAGTCACCAGTCATCTTTATTTTCTAGTCTGGCCCAAGTGCAGTCATCATTCACTCCAACACTGCATGTCTGTTATTCTGCTCTACTTATACTGTAATGTAGGACTGGGGTATGTTTCCCTTGTTGATCATGTGTAACTATTGTAAATATGATTGTACCTAATCAGTGTATCATTGTTTGTATCCTGAACTATGTAACACTGTTTGTGCTCTCTGTGACGAGGTACCTTTGTAATCGAGTTTCTGACTCAAAGGTTGTAAATCCGAAATGTACAAATAAATAAGTACTCGATGAGTACTTCTGCTCAGTATTCACCAGGGACAGTAGCGTAGCAAATTCCCAGAGGGCCTGGGTGCAAGGCGATGTTACAGGGCCCTTCCCCAGTTTTAATTAAACATCAAAATGATGATTTGGGCCCTTCAAACCTCATGGGCCCGGGTGCTACTGCACCCCCTGCACCCTTGTAGCTATGCCCCTGACCAAGGAGAGGGAAGGGCCCATACCTAAGGGGGGTGGGAGTAGGGGGAGAGGCAGTCACAGATGGAATAATCAAAGAGGAAAGGGTGTTAGAAGGCCTTAAGTCCCTGAGGATAGAAAAGGCACCTGGGCCTGACGGAATTCATCCTAGAGTCCTAAGGGAGTTGGCAGAGGTCCTGGCAGGGCCACTGGCAGACTTGTTCAACACCTCTCTGGATACAGGGTGCGTGCCCAAGGATTGGAGGGTGGCTGATGTGGTGCCCTTCCATAAGAGTGGGCCCAGTGACGAACCAGGTAACTATAGACCAGTGAGCCTTTACGCAGTTGTAGAAAAGCTAATGGAGACTATCCTTAAGGAAAGGCTGGTAACATTTTTGGAGGATAATGGTCTCCAGGACAGCAAACAGCACGGGTTTGTCTCAGACAGATTCTGCCAGATGAACCTGGTGGACTTTTTTGATTGGGTGATGCGGGCACTGGACAAGGGTTATGCGGCGGATATCGTTTACCTGGACTTCAGCAAAGCCTTTGACTCAGTGCCTCATGGTAGGCTGACCAGCAAATTGAGCAACTTGGGAGCAGGCAGGAAACTAGTTAGATGGGTCAAGAACTAGTTACAGGATATGCAGCAGAAGGTAGTAGTGGGGGGTGAATTACCGGAGCCTGTGGCGGTAACTAGTGGAGTCCCACAGAGATCATTGCTGGGACCAGTGATGTTTAACGTCTTCAAAGCTGACAGGGATGTGGAAGTGACCATTGCACAGTGTGGTTCCAGTTCGATATGGGCAGGGAAAGCATCCCGACAGACCAAAATCTTGGATTTCCGGAGGGCAGGCTTCAGGAAAATGGGCTAAGTGCTAAGGAGCCATCTGGTGGGCATCAGAGCAGGTATGGGGGTGGACCAAAGGTGGTCCATCATTAAGGAAGGAATACTGTTTGCCACAGATGAGTGCGTTAGGCTCAGGGGGAAGAACACAAGGGCTAACGTGCCCAGCTGGTTCAGTTCTGGGGTTGCCCAGGCAGTAAGGGGAAAAGAGGTTGGCCTATAGAAAATTCAAGAAGACCAAGAGAGAGGTGGATAGGGAAAATTACCTAAGGTTGGCTAGTGAGGCAAGTAAGGAAGTCCATTGAGCATAGGCACAGAAGGAGCTGCAGATAGTCGAAGGGGAGAAGGCTTTCTTTCAATATATAAGTGAGAAAAGGGACAAGAAGGAAGGGATTGTTAGGCTTAAGAAAGGGGTGGATTGGGTGGAGGATAATGGAGGAAAAGCAGAGATACTGAATTAATACTTCTGTTCTGTCTTCACCAGGGAGAAGGATGGACCAGTGCCTTCAGGAGGGAAAAGAGGGGCAGGGGGAAGGGGAACACAGATGATGTGATAGAGGAGGATAGAGTGAGGGAGGGGCTGCTGGCATTGAAGGTGGACAAATCACCAGGCCAGGACAGAGTACATCCAAGGGTACTAAAGGAACTGGCTGAGGAGTTGCCAGGGCCACTGGCAGATCTATTTAATAGTTCACTAGAGTCAGGTGTGGTACCGCAGGACTGGAGAACAGCACATGTAGTGCCTCTTCACAAAGCGTTATCAAGTATGACCCAGGGAATTACAGACCAGTCAGTCTGACCTCCATTGTGGGCAAGCTCATGGAGACCATACTAAAGGAAAGGCTGGTGGAATATCAAGAGGAGCATGGTCTCCAGGTTGATAGGCAGCATGGGTTCATGGTGGGGGGGGGGAGAGAGATTGTGTCAAATGAATCTGATGGACTTCTTTGACTGTGTCACTAAGACTGTAGACAGGGAGCAAGTGGTAGACATCCTCTATCTTGATTTCAGCAAGGCTTTTGACTCTGCCCCACAAAAGGTTGATCAAGAAGTTGGTGGATCTCGGGGTTGGGGAAAAGATGTCCAGATGGGTGGAAAACTGGCTGAGGGACAGAACCCAGAAGGTGGTTGTGAAGGGAGAGTTATCTGGCACCAGAGAGGTAACCAGTGGAGTCCCGCAGGGCTCAGTGCTGGGGCCAGTGTTGTTCAGTGTCTTCATCAGTGACATTGGGGATGGCATTAAGGTCAAAATGTGCCTATTCGTGGATGACACCAAGCACTGCGGGAGAGTGGACACAGCTGAAGGGATACAGGACCTACAGGAAGATCTGGAAAAGCTGGGGAGGTGGTCTAGGATCTGGCAGCTTGGCTTCAATGCCAAGAAATGCAAAGTTATGCATATTGGAGCCAAGAATCCCAGGACAGAGTACTACCTGGGTGGGGTCTGAGTATCTGCATCAAAGGAGGAAAAGGACCTGGGAGTGATGCTCACTAGTGACCTGAAGCACTCCATGCTGTGCAAGAAAGCAGCAGTAAAAGCAAACAAAATGCTGGGATGCATATCTGGGGGATCAGTAGTAGGAGAAAGGAGGTTATACGCCCTTGTACAGGTCGCTGGTAAGGCCACATCTAGAGTATGGAGTTCAGTACTGGTGCCCACACCTCAAAAAGGACATTAACCTGCTGGAGAATGTCCAGAGGAGGGCTACAAAGATACTAGCTGGTCAGCAGGGTAAGGCATATGAGAAGAGGTTGAGGGCACTGAACATGTACTCTCTGGAAGACGAGAGAGAGAGAGGGGACATGATTGGGACCTTCAAGTACTAGAAAGGGATAAATAAGGTTGATAAGGAGAGTTTTTTTAAGCTGAGTGGCAACCGTAACACGAGGGGGCACAGTCTTAAGCTGGAGTGTGGGAGGTTTAGGAGGGAGGTCAGGAAGCACTTCTTCACATAGAGGGTGGTGGACACTTGGAATGCGCTGCTGGAAGAGGTGATCGCGAAGACAGTGTGCATCTTGAAGAGAGGCTGGGAAAGACATAGGGGGTAGGTGGGGAGGATGGGAGGAGTGGCGAGGGAGGGCAGGGACAGTAGGTCAAGCTGTGGACCGTGCAATACGAGCAAACTAGATAGACCAAATGGCATTCTTCTGCTGGCTTCTTTGTATTTCAGATGAGATAAAAAGTAAGATCAGCTTCTTCACTGATGACACTAAGATCTGTGTGGAAGTGGATGGGGGGAAGGTGGCAGTGTACTCCTGGAGGACTTGGCAAGACTGGAGGGATGGTCGAACACATGGCAACTTGAGTTCATTACCAAGAAGTGCAGAGTCATGTACTTGGTAGCCAGGAACCCTGGAAATAGTTACTGGTTGGGAGGTGTGCAGTTATCTACGTCAGCAGAGGAGAAGGATCTGGGTGTACTGGTAACAGGGAAATGAACCACTCAGCCCAGTGCAGGAAGGCAGCGGCTAAGGCCAACAGAATGCTGGGGTGCATCACAAGGGGATTACCTCTAGGAGAGAGGAAGTCATCCTGCCCTGGTACAGGTCTCTGGTGAGGCCACACTTGGAGTACTGTATGCAGTACTGGCGCCCTTACATTAAGGAGGACATCAGGCTATTGAAGGGGGTGCAGCACATGGCAACAAAAATGATTCTGGGAATGGGAGATAAACCTTTTGAGGAAAGTCTGTAAGAGCTCAATATGTATTCCCTGGAGGATAGAAGGGAGAGGGGGGGATATAATTGAGACCTTCAAGTACCTGAAGGGCATGAACAAAGTAAACACCGAGAGTATTTTCAAACTAAACGGTGGAAGGGGAAACCAGGGGACACAGTCTGAAGTTGGAGGGAGGCAGATTCAGGAGGGAAATGAGGAGGCTCTACTTCACCAAAAGGGTGGTCACAGGGTGGAACGCGCTGCCAGAGGAGGTGGTATCACTTCGGAGAGTGAGCAGCTTCAAGAGGGGATGGGACAGGATCGGAGGGAGGGTTCAAACCAGGAGTGGATGGGGGAGGAGGGGATGAATGAAACAGGAGGAAAAACAGTGGGGGGGGCAGCCAAGGGAAGGGGAGCAGCTGCAGTCTAACTGGCTGAAGTGCTGCACACTCGAACAGACTAGGTAGACCATAAAGCCTGTATTTGGTGGCAATTTCATATGTTCGTGCTTCCGGACATGCAAAGATGCCTATCTGCATATCATGGTTTGCTCCCTTCCGCACAGGTGATGCCTATGGTTTCTCTTCCGGGGAGGGGGCATCACCAGTTCAGAGTAAAGCCCTTTGGCTTACCCGCTGCACCACGGGTATTTACCAAGTGCATAGTAGCTGTAGCAGTAGCCCTCCGATGCAGAGGCCTTTATGTGCTCCCATACTTGGACGACTGGTTACTAAAAGTCCAGCCCAGGAAACTACTGTTGCTGACTGTAGAATGCACCCTGCAGTTGTTCCAGTTCTTGGGCATTACTATCAATCTGTCCAAGTCTGTGCTGACCCGGCCCCAGTGGTTGCAGTACATGGGGGCAATTCTGGACTCTACTCAGGGCAAGGCCTTCCTACCACAAGACAGGGCGGACTACCTCATAGCCCAGGCTGTGGCTCAGTGCCAGTATGTCCCAGCCAGGGAGTTCTTGAGGCTGCTAGCCTAATGGCTGCAGCCATTATGACTGTCCTTTTGACCAGGTTGCACTTGAGGGATCCCCTAGTGGAACCTCAGGGTCCAGTGGAATCAACGTTCTGACAACCCTGGATCAGCTGATCCTCATCTCCTGCCAATTACGCAAGGTGCTTCAGTGGTGGATGGACCCAGACAATCTCTTAAAAGGAGTCCCCTTTCATATTCCCACCCCTCACCAAATCCTCACCATGGATGCTTCGGGTCTGGGTTGGAGAACGCACCTAGGCCCTTATCAGACCCAGGGAATCTGGTCCCAGTGGGAGACCAGCCTCCACATAAACGTTCTAGAAATGCAGGCAGTCCTGTATGCCTTACAGGCCTTCCAGAACCATCGCTCTCTCCAGGCCCAATGCTGGTGCAGTTGGACAACCTCAGTGTGGTCTATTATATCAACAAGCAAGAGGGGGCCCATTCTTACCCCCTGTGCCAGGAGGTGATGAGGGTTTGGCACTGGGCTCTAGATCACAGTCTAAAACTGTCAGCTGTCGATGTGCCAGGCGCCCAAAATGCCTTGGCGGACACAGTCCAAGATGCATGAGTGGGAACTACTGACCTCGGTCGTAGAAGACCTGTTTGACAGGCAGGGTTGGCCAAAGTTGAACCTTTTTGCGTTGCCACTCAATGCAAAACTGCCACATTTCTGCTTACTAGATCCAGGGCCTGAAGTTTTCTGGCAAGACATGACATTCCTCTCCTGGAAAGGGCGGTTTCTTTACACCATGCTACCCTTTCCTCTGATTCAGAAGGTGCTCATCAAGCTACAGTTGGAGGGTGCACCCTAGTTCTGGTGGCTCCATTCTGGCCTCATCAGATATGGGTTCCAGTACTGCAGCAATTGGCTGTGGAACCTCCAGTTCCCTTGCCCCTCTGCTGGGACCTGTTGACACAGGCACAGGGGACACTGGTCCATCCAGACCTCTAGTCCTTCCATCTGCATGTATGGCTCCTGAGAACATAGCCATTGCTCCGTTTGGAATGTCTCAAAAGGTGGCTGATGTCCTGGTGGCTGCCAGAAAACCTTCCACCAGGGTAACTTGCTCAATGAAGTGGAAGCGCTTTGCAATCTGGGTCGCTTCCCATCGCCTGAATCCTTTCACTTGTCCTTGTGAACCAGGTTATGGAACATCTCCTGACTTTGTCTGATGCAGGACTCCAATACTCCTCTATTAAAGGGCACCTGTCCACTGTATCAGCCTTTCATGCGTCTGTTTGGCCGTACTCTGGCCCAGTTGGATGTGGCCTGTACTTTTCTGCGAGGAATTCTCCACTGGAAGCCTCCTATCCATAATCCGGTTCTGGCTTTGAACTTGAATATCATTCTAGAGAAGCTGACCCTGCCTTCTTGTGAGCCAGCTGTGTTTTGCGAGCTACGCTTTCTGTCGTGGAAAGCGTTATTTTCAGTTGGTATTACTTCTGCTCGAAGAATTTCAGAGCTACAGGCTTTCATGTATGAGCAGCCTTATTTGATTTTCCACAAAGACAGAGTCGCTTTGCATACTAATCCTAAATTTCTTCCTGAGGAGGTGTCTGAGTTTACTCTGTTAATCTATATACCTGCCTGTTTATTTTCCAGAGTGTGCTAATCCAGGGGAAGCATTGGATGTGCATAGAATTTTGCATTACTATACACACCGTAGCAAGGACTGCAGGAAGTCCTCTCAATTGTTTGAATGGTTTATTTCACCCTTGGGAAAGAGGGCATTCCATTATCTAAACTGTGTGTGTCCAAATGGTTGGCCAACTGCATTACTTTTTGTTATAGGAAGTACAGTAAGGAACTTTCTGGTGTGGTTCATGTCCATTCAACCAGAGGCATGGCCACTTCTCTTGCCTGTTTCAGGAACGTGTCAGCTGCGGAAATTTGTCTGCTGTCACTTGGAGTACTGTCCACATATTCACCAAGCACTACAGTGTGGACATTGCCTCCAGAATAAGGGCAGGATTTGGCCTAGCTGTGCTTCAGGGCTTTCTTTCTTAGGCCTCTGGCCTCCTGCCACCCTTGCCCTTAGAACTGCTTGGGACTCATTCCATAGGTGTGACCTGATGACAGAGATATCTCCGAAGAAGATAGAACAGTTATGTAAGAGCTTGCCATAACAGTAGATCTTCGAGGGAATCTCTGTCATCAGGTCATACCATCCTTCCCTCCACCCTCCTTTCCCTGTCTCTCTCTCTCTCTCTCTGTCTCTGTCTGTCTGTACAGCTCGGCTGTCCTGTTGCTCCAGCCTTGTTACTAACTTGGCACCTTCTCTCTCTCCCTCCTCGGTTCCCTGGTGGGACTGCTGTCTCCTATGGCTTCCAGCTAAAGAAAAAACTGAGGAGGGAGCAGGGGCCATCCACGCTTATATAGGGCTGTGATGTCGGAACCTGCCGTCGATGTGGGCAGCCACTACTAGACTGCTGCAGAAAAGCTTCCATGTGATCCTAGCGCCTGGTGGCTAAGTTCCATAGGTGTGATCTGATGACAGAGATTCCCTTGAAGATCTACTGTTATGGTAAGTTCTCATATAACTGTTCTTCTGCCAACTACTTTTTTGGGTTGCATAAGGCAATTACTGTATCGCCATGCACACTGTTGTATCTTATTGCTTATTTAAAGTAGTGCTAGGAAAAATATATGCAGTAGTTTGTGAGTAACCTCTTATGGCACAGCTATACGTCCCTTTTGCATTAAAACAGGTGCATGGCAAGTGGGTGACTGCTATACATAACAGTTTGTGTAGCAGTTGTCAAGAACCTTGGGCAGCTTGCTGGAAAGAGGGTACTTTTTAAATAAATATTGCTTTGCCTTGCCTTGGTGAAAGCTGCAGAGTTTGATTACAGAATACTAGGTAAAAATTTTCATTGACGGGCGCAAAAGGATAAACCTGAGTTATTTGCATCAATCCCGGTTTTCCTGGAAGGCATTAGTTTTTCTTGTTTTGGTTTTCTTTCCACATGTTTTTGTTTACATCTTTAGGACAACTCCACTGGTCCACTTGTGATCTCAGTTGATAATGGACATTTCTTGCTACGTCTTCTTGAAGCAATTAGCCATGGTGACCTAAGTAGGACTTCTTATTGGTTTTTACACCTTGATCATATCTTGAGAACAGTATATACCATTATTAATGACCCTGCTACCTGATGCTGTCGACTTGGAGCATTAATAAGCTAGTTTTGGACAAGTTCTGTGCCATGATTTGCTGCTACAATTTTGGCTGTATGTTGAAAAACTAATTATCCAATTGTGATCAGGCTTGGTATTCACAGTCCTTGCTTTCACCTCCTGAGGCTGACAGCATCCTGGCCATAGTGATCTAATAATGCATACATTCTGGCTTCTGATTGGTTGTTAAATTTTCAAATTAAAGAAGCCGGATTTTTTCTGAAAGGGTATTTTCTAGGAGCGTGGATATGTTGTTCATCCACACTGTCTGGCATTGTCCCTTTCCCCTTTAAATCTTGCCGGAAGTCTTCAAGCTGGCTCCTCCCACCCACCTGGGTGGTAAATACCTCGGCTCCGCCCCATGACGCCAGATCTTCCTTTCCGCTGGAAGATTCAGGTTCCCTCGTGCTTTCTGCAGTGTTGAGGCCCTGGATTCGTTTCGACGGTTTTCACCGCATCTTCGCTCTGAAACTCGTTAGGTTTTACGACTCTGATTCAGACATGGATGACAAATCGTCCCCGGGTTTCGCCTGTGTCCTTGCAGACAGAAAATGTCACACCGATTCCCCACCTCTCGTGCGCGTTACTCCTCGGTTCTATTCACGATACCTCGCAGTGCTCCATTTGCACTTCCTTCCACCCCAACGCCCTGGAAGATGCGTCAGGCGCGCCTGAAGCTGGGTAGACCGAGCCCGCAACCCACGGTAAAATCCAAGGAGGCCAGGTGGGTAGTTTTCCAGCGGCTGCGGATCCGCCGAGCAGTTCGAGAAGCAGGTGGCTTTCAGGGATAGTTACCCAAGCTCGGGCTAGCCGAGGTTTCTTCGTGTCATCAACCTGGGCTCTTCCTTCTCAGGATCCTTGGATTTGTGCCAGTCTCTCCCTACCAAGGGTGAGGCGCCTCGGCTCGCACTCTTCCGTTCAGAAGAAAGGATCCTAAATCTTCTTCAGTCGAAGAAGAAGACACTCCTGGGATCAGGAGTGGTCCGAGGTCTTGACTTCGGTCGAAATTGCCTCCTCGGCCGCTGGGTTTTCAGACCTTCCGTCTGTACCAGGCGTAAAAGCCGAGGAGTCGGCTGATCCAGCCGAGATTATTCTCGACCCGATCGAGCCGTTATCACCGACTCCTGTCGATGATTCTTTGGAGAGAACGCCGATTCTCTCCTTCCCCGACGAGGAGACCCACCCCGTGGGCCTCCCGATTGAGGGAAAAGAACCGGAGCCTCGGTTTTCACCGAGCCCAGTCTCTCCCGATCGACCAAGCCGACACCGTCGGTCTCGATCAGGGAGCAAGTCCTCTTTGGTCGATCGACCTAAAAAAGGACACAAGCACTCCCGCAAGAGGCGCCGCCACCGTTCCCCTTCCTCCTCGGATGAGGAGAGGCTTAGACGAAAAATTCGTCGATGCTGCGAGGATCTCATGTGGCAGCAATTCCTGCTAGCAGGTCAGAAGCCGGCTCCCTCGGTGGTCCCGGCTATCTCTTGGCCTCAGCCTCTTCGGCCGCCTCAGACACTGATTGCTCCGTGCCGGTCTTGGGGCTCCGAGCCTTCCGCAGAACGGTTTCAGGTTCCCACCAATTTTGGTGGAACCTCCACTAGCTGCCCCTCGGGGTTCTCCAGGAGGCACGACAGTCTTCGGTCTCCCCACAGACTGTCAATACGGTCACCCCGATCGCCTAGGCATATCAAGGGGACTTAGGTGGGCAGCCTTATATCGACCCTCCGATTCCGATAACACTGGCCTTCACTCTCTCGGATGAGCTGCCGCCAGGCTTGGAAGAAGGGCCTTCCTCCTTCCAGGGTATCCTCCGGCTCATTTCCGAATCGACGGGGATGGCCCTACAGCCTATTCAGAAAAAGGCGGAATATCCCCTTACGGATATTCTTAAGAGGGGGGATACCCCTACAGAGGCATTTCCAGTCGCCAAAGCCATTATTGGTCCGGCCTTGGAACTCTGGCAGCGTCCAGCCTCCTGCCCAGCTCCTTATGCCCATATGGCACGCAAGTACGCGGTGCCCACAGGGTCTTTGGTGGGGTTTACTGAGCACCCCTCGGCGGAAAGCCTTGTGACTGCCTCAGTATTCAGGCAGACAGGCAGCTCAGCCGATAGTGACCGCCCTCCAGACAAAGAGTCCAAACTTATGGACCACTCGGCCCGGAAGGTCTATGCTGCATCATCTTTGGGCCTTCGTTAGGCAAGCTCAGCGGTGATTATGGCACACTTCTCTCACGCCCTCTTGGGATCGCTGGACGAAGTTCTCCCCCACCTTCCAGATGACATGCAGACCACGGTCAAGCAGGTCAGGGACCAGGGCAGAGCTGTTGCTAAACAACAACTCCAGACTGCTCTGGACGTGGGTGATTCCTGTGCCCGTTCACTAGCTGCAGCGGTATCCACTGCCACAGGGCTTGGCTGAGGTTATCCTTTTCCAGTGGATACTCAGCACAAGCTAGCTGATGTGCCCTTCCTTGGCACCGACCTCTTCGGGCCAGGAGTGGCAGGTCACCTGCAACGTATCGAGCAATCTAATGCCACCTTAGATGCTACATCCGCTAAGGGTTCTTCAAGTAAGAACCAGCAGAAGCGCAGGAAGAAGCCTTTTCGTCATTCTTCCCCTGCGGTCAGACAACCACCCTTCCAGGGGCAACAACAGCAGCAGGCTCAGGCTTGGTGCCCTAGGCCCAAGCAAGGTCCCCAGCAGCCCCGCAAGGAGGCCGAGGCGCTGGTCCAGGTGCCCCTCCTCCTCTAGCTTGCCCAGTGACGGGCCGGGTGTCCTCCTGCACCCGCCACTTCAGCTCGGGTCCTCCTGCGGGGGCCGCCCCGCCACTTCATTTCCGCCTGGTCCGTATCACCACGGACAGATGGGTCCTAGAAGTGGTCGGGCAGGGTCTGCCCTTAGAATTCGAGCAGTACCCTCCCAGCCGAGCCCATGCCCCACGAGAGGAGCGGATCTCAGTCGCCCAGTCTGTCCTCTCGAGACGACATTGCGCTACTCCTCCTCAAAGAGGTGGTGGCCCGAGTGACGGATCCTTCTTCAGACCCAGGCTTCGTCTCCAGGTATTTCCTGGTGCCCAAACGGACGGGGGGTTGGCGCCCCATTCTAGATCTGCACGACCTGAATCGGTATCTCAAGTCCCGCACCTTTCGGATGGTAACTCTAAATCAGATCATACCATCCCTGGAGCGAAACATGGTTTTGCACACTGGATCTTCAGGACGCTTTTTTCCACGTCCCTATCCGTCCGTCTCATCAGCGGTTCCTCCGCTTCAGGGTCGAAGGGACCCTGTACGAGTTCAGAGCCATGTCGCTCGCCTGTCATCGGCCCCAAGGGGTTTCACCAAATGCATTGCAGTGGTGGCAGCCCATCTTCGCATCAGGGGGTTCGATTACCCCTACCTGGACGATTGGCTCCTGGCGGGATCCTCCCTTCAGGAGGTGGAGAGGTCCAGGACCTGACCCTCCGAACCTGCTCACACTTGGGCCTTCTGATCAAGCGAGGCCAATCGAACTCGTACCTTCTCAGGTGATGGGCTTCATCAGGGCAGAGCTCGACTCGTCCAAGCCAGAGCTCGGCTCGGCGGACAGGGGGAGGTTCTCTCCTCCTTTGCCCAATCATTTTGGTTGGGCACTCCACGTCCCTGCCGGGACCTCGCCTCCTGGGCTACATGGCGGCGTGCACCGTCGGTGGTCCACTGGGCCAGACTGCACATGCGCCCGCTCCAGTGGGAGCTCGCCCCCCAGTGGTCTCAGCGTCAGAGTCTTTTCGACCAGCTGGTCACGGTCACCCAGAGGATGTGGGATGCTCTCCAGTGGTGGACCGTCCCGAGTCATCTGCAGGAAGGGATCCCGTTTGTCCGCCCCGAGCCGACGGTCGTCCTTACGACCGATGCCTCTCTCATGGGCTGGGGAGCCTACATGGGGGACCACAGAGCTCATGGGCTCTGGACCCCAGAGGAGTCCCAATGCCACATCAACCTGTTGGAGCTCAGGGCAGTCAGACTGGCTCTGTCAGCTTTCGCTCCTCAGCTCCGGGGTCAAGTGGTTCAAGTCCAGATGGACAATACCACGACCATGTACTACCTCAACAAACAGGGCGGCACGCACTCCTGTCTGCTATGCAAGGAGGCACCCCGGATCTGGACCTTCGTCAGCCGGCTGGAGGCGGATCTCCTAGCTATCCATGTGGCAGGAGTCGTGAACCAACTGGCGGATGCTCTCAGCCACTTAGGCCAGACATCCCACGAGTGGTTTCTCCATCCAGAGGTAGCCTACTACCTGTTCTCTCGTTGGGGCAAACCGTTGGTGGACCTGTTTGCCTCCAGGGAGAACACCAAGCTGAGGCTGTTCCATGCCCGCCCCCCTCAGCAGGGCTCGCTGCAGGGGGATGCCTTCCGAGGCTGTGGACCCCAGGCCTCTTTTTACGCCTTTCCTCCATTTCCCTTGATCCACAAGGTGTTACTCAAGGTGAGGCAGGACAAGGTGAAGGTGATCTAGTAGCCCCAGATTGGCATGCCAATTCTGGTATCCAGATCTCCTCAGCCTCAGCTGCAGGACCCCGGAGCGGCTCAGTACACGCCCGGACCTGATTTTTCTGAACCAGGGGAAGGTCCTTCATCCGGACCTTCAATCCCTGCACCTCACAGCCTGGTTCCTGAGCGGCTAGAGTTCCAGGCTGTGGGTCTTTCTGAGGATGTCTACACCGTGGTGGAGGCATCTCGAAAAGAATCGACCAGGAAATGTTATGCTTTCAAATGGAAGAGATTTTATATTTGGTGTCAGGGTAAAGGTCTGGACCCCTTATCCTGCTCGGTGGCTAACATTCTAGACTACCTTTGGTCCCTCTCCAAAGGGGGTCTTCGGTCATCGACCCTTAGGGTGCACCTAGCAGCCATATCGGAAACACGGTGGTGGTCGGTCAGCCAGGCATTAACTCAGGAAAGGTGGTCGGGCGCTTTTTCAAAGGCCTGGACCACATACTCCTCCGTGCGTGAACCTACTCCGTGATCTTTTGCTGGTTTTGCAAAGCTCATGGGCAAGCCATTCAACCCATGCACAAGTCTGCACTTCGCAGACTTGTCGTGGAAGACGGCCTTCTTGGTGGCTATCACATCAGCCAGAAGGACGGGGAGCTCCAGGCGCTTTCAGTGGACTCCCCTATCTGGTCTTTCACAGGGACAAAGTTGTCCTGCGCCCCAACCCGAAATTCCTTCCGAAGGTGGTGTCAGAGTTTCACCTTAACCAGCTGTTGACCCTGCCAGTATATTACCCTAATTACACCTCGGACGCCGAGTATAGGCTCCATACTCTGGACCTCAGACGTGCTCTCTCCTATTATAAGGAGAGGACGGCGGAAATTCGGGAGAGGTTCGCCAGCTGTTCGTCACGTACACTGAAGCCGCTTGCAGAGACCTGCAGCCAAGCGGACTATTGCGAGATGGATCACATCATGCATAGGTCTGTGCTATGAATTGGCGGATAAGGAGCCTCCCAAAGGGCTAAGGGCTCATTCTACCCGTCATACTGCTGCTTCGGTGGCTGCTTCCAGGGACATCCCTATCCAGGAAATCTGTCGGGCCGCTACCTGGAAGTCAGCAAGCACCTTTATTACCCATTACCACATTGACCTAGAGTCACGTCGGGATGCTGGTTTTGGGGCCTCGGTTCTCCAATCTCTATTCCCTAAGTAGGGGGTGTGCGCCTTGCCTCCCTCCTCCCGGAGAACTGCTTGGAGTCTGCCAGACAGTGTGGATGAACAACATATCCACGCTCCTAGAAGAACAGGTTACTCACCTGTAACAGTAGTTCTAGGGTGTGCCTTGTTCATCCTTCAAACCTCCCGGACTTTGGCGCACAACCTGGCTTCCCAGAGGGCTAGATCTGGCGCCATGGGGCGGAGCCGAGGTATTTACCACCCGGGTGGGTGGGAGGAGCCAGCTTGAAGACTTCCGGCAAGATTGAAAGGGGAAAGGGACAATGCCAGACAGTGTGGATGAACAACATATACCACTCCTAGAACTACTGTTACAGGTGAGTAACCTGTTCTTTTTTTACATTTAAACTGTTTATTGAATTTCATGACTAAACATTAATAGACTCCACAGTACATGAGATAGTACATGAAAATTAACCACCATGTTGTGCACAAGGATATTAACATATAAAATCAACATGTTAGTCCCAAGGGGTTGTGCCAGATAATGCCCTTAAATAGTCCCAAAGAAGAGTTTATATATATATATATATATATATATATATATATAGCCAGAAGTGCCACATGGCTCGGTATCAAAATGAATGGGCGTTTGGTCATGAGAGTCCAATGTTAAATGAAACTTGTGATCGTAAAGATATTCTAGCTTGATACTCTAGCTTCTGATATGGCTATAGATGAAGCAGAAATTTACTTGCAATAGCTAGTAGAAAAAAGCTTCACTGACATATTGCACACCGTATGCAATTTACAGTATAGCAAATATTAGTAATGCAGAGGCATTACGGACTCATTTTCATTAAGGGCATGTTTTGTCCTTTAAATTTCATACTAACTTCCAAAACTTGTTCTCTTTTTTGTATGATTAAGAACTAAGGAACACTCTTTTGGTAATCAGTGTCTCCTCACACATTCGTTGGGTAAGAGAACTGTGAAACAAAGGTACAGCTCTGTGTTCCTTTAAATATCTTATAAACTGCCTGATTTATAATGTAGTTATTTTTAAAAATTGAGTTACTTTTTTAAAACTTTTTTTTAGTAACTGTTTATGCCTCTGGCGTCACCAACCTGGTCCCTGCCCAGTCACTCACCATCCCTTGGACTTGCGTCAAACCTCCATCCTCTGTGGATAAACACACACACACGGTAGGATCATTAAGCCCTCCTCCAAGCCCTCCGAAATCTGGTGGAGGCAGGAGTTGAGTCAGTGGTGTGGAGCCAGTGAGCTGGAGGTGCCATCCTGCCAGGTTTGGGTCCCCCCAATTGCAGGCAGCCACACTGAGAAAGTAGCTGTATAGTGTCAGCCAGTGTCTTCCCTCTGCAAAGCACACCGACCTTCAGCTCCACCCATAATCACCCAGCTGGCGCTGCAGGGGTGCCGCACTCCCATCCTCCTCGAAGGAAAGCATCCTCTGGGATGATCAGTCCGCATCCCTCTGACCAGCCCTTGATGACTCCAGCTCATTTCCAGACCTAGGCCGGCAGTGTCACGAGCGGTAGCCATGCCACTCCGCTGACAGGCCAGCCAGGTTCTTTTATTTTTAAATTTAAGAAGCCCTCCTCCCTGATTCTCTAAGTGGGACATTGTTTTTTTTTGTTTGTTTTTTTAAATCTTGTGCAAGAGGCCGTTTTTATGGTTAAAAGTGGACTACAATTGCAAGGCAGTTGTTAGCGCACATTGACTAAATCAGCGCTATCAATTTATAATAGACTTGACTTCCAGAAATTTGGAATCTGCGAAAACTTTTGACTTCCAAAAATCTGGAATGACTTCCAAATTGTGACCAGTGGAAGTTTTTGACTTGCAACTAAAATAAGCAAACTGAACCTCTGATTATTGTATCTCACATGCATTAAACTGTCAGGTTTTCTGCCATCTTGGCCAGGTCTCTTATAAAGATGAGGTATTATCCAACTGAATGGGATCTGCAGGTAATGTAAGGGTTAAATAAATCAAATTTGGTGTATCAGAAAGAAGCAGTAGTTGTCTTTGGTTCCCAAATGTAAGCCGTAGTGTACCTGTCGTTTATTAAAATCAAGCCAGACATAATGCGCAGTTGCCACTCAGCTGTGGACTGACTGTATCGCTTTAACATATCCTAAGCTCATTACACTCTTTGTGTTAACTCGTATGAAAACCCCGTCAGCTATGACTGGTCTCATAAGCACAGTCATCGGACCAGAATAAGTTAATTATTTACTTGTGTCACCGGTGCCCTCTGCCTAATGAAATGCACAGCTGTGTTAGATCTGCTGCTTGGATGTGTAGATTTCATTGTTTGCCGCGTCGACCGAGGGAAGGAGCTGCTATGATGGAGAGCCCCCAACTTCTTTCTGCTGTTCGTCCTTTCTGTGTCAATTTCATGGATCTTTTATCATTCACTTTCACACAAAACAAACAACACAGCGGCTGTCTGCTATGGGAACCAACTTGGCATATAAAAAGGTTTGCAGAGCCCATAGTCATTTTAAGTTAGTGGTGTTTTCCTTTTTGGCTTCTACTGGCCTATAAGGCAGATGTGAATTAATACAGTCCTGTTAGGAAGCGTGTGTGTGTGTTTTGTAAGTCTGCATCCATAGTCTTTACCATTTTCCCAAAGCAATTGATGCACTAAAGCTTAATGCAGAATCAAGCTGATTAACGCCTTGCTCCCCTGGAGGTTTGTAAGTGTTGTTGACCACAAAACCCTACAAATACACAGACACACACCCCCTACTCCCCGCCATGAAAAAATGGGTAACTTTGAACCTTCGTGACCTTGTATAGCTACCATTTTCTTGAGTCTTGCAAGAGTTATGACTGCTAATAAACCCCTTTTGTGAGTTCCTTCATTCTTCAAGAATGCTTTTACTGAAGAGTAAAACATTTTGGATATTTTTAGGTTGCAGTTGCAAAAGTTCAGGAATTTGTTTCTGTGGCATGCATATTTGACTTTCTCTTTCTAAATACTGGTGTGCAGCTACTTGTTTAGACTCTGTAGAGGAAAGCTAGGGCCATTCAGAGAATTGGCTGGTTGACTAAAGCTGCTGTAGCAGGTGGATCTTTGTTGATGTTTTCCTCCACAGTAAGAGGGAACGACTCATTCCAAAACAATTAACAGGGTCAGGATTGCGAAATAAGCCTCTTACTCCTCTCTTGTGCCATTGCTACAGTCGTAACAAAAAAAAGTGCAGTAGAGCCCTGTTATAAGATCACACTAAATGCTAGGCAAACGTTCTTATAAAAAGGGATGTTCTCATGAGAGGACTTCATGAAAACTAAAAATAAATGCCAAATCCTCCTTTGCCCTCTTACTCCTCTCTTGTGCCATTTTTGTTGCCCCCACCCTCCCATTCACCTTCTGTTTAGTTGTTTTTGTGGCCTGCTAACCTGTTTTGGGTCAGATAATCCTAGCTATTTCTTCCTTCACCCTTTCTTGCCTGTACCCCTTGTTGTACATATTGCCAGCCCAGTTTTAATGTATACATTGACAGTAACTTAACTACTGTATATATTGATCATCTTCGAGGCTATCTCTTTCATCAGGCTATACCTCAGAACTATAACTTTGTCAGCGCTAGGACCACACTGAAACCTTTGCAAGCAGTCAGCCAGGGACAACCCATAACATCAGATGTCAGCGTGTACATAAACATGGGCGGCCCCATCTCGTGGGGCATGTGCATTTTCTTACGCTGCCCCCATTCTGTGGAATTCTCTACCTCATCGGATACGAGGCTCCCTGACCGTCGAGAGTTTTAAATCAGAGCTAAAAACTTTTTTGTTTTTGAAAGCATTTGGAGAATGATTTTATTGTTGTTATTGTTAATAATATGTTTGTAATTTTAAATGTTGCTCAACTGTACAACGCTTTGGATTTCTGAAAAGCGCTTAAAAAAATAAAATTTTACTTACTCTTTCAGTTCTTTTCCCATCGTCAGTCAGACTCATCGGACCCTCCATCGAAAACGTCACTACTGAAAGCCACCATTTTATTTTTTTCATATATTTAAAATAATCACTTTTATAATGATTTTCAGTGACCTGTATGCCGCCGAAGGAACCATCTAAACTCTTCAGGTACTGCGAGTGCGGACAGCAGATCTACAAAGACGATTCCCATGATGTCCGTGTCTGCTGCTTAGGCCTCTCTCACAACGTAAAAGCCTGTGAGATCTGCCGGCAGTTCAACTCTGTAACCAGGCGATGCAGGAAGGGGGCTTTGGAGAAATTCCTCCTCCAGAAGATCGTCAAAGCAATGGAGAAGCAGCTTCAGGATAAAGTCACGTCACCATCCCTGTCAACCAAATCGCTGTCATTGAAGTCCCAGTAAAAATCTTCAGGTAGTCACAAACATGAGCACTGGGACAAGGACAAGGCCTCCCTAGTGAGATCCAGTTCACCCCTGCGGACTACAGGTATGACCTCTACTTCTACATCGACCACGTTGATCACTTCTCTGACCATTGACCAAATTGCAAGGTCGGAGCTTGGAGTGGTCACTACTGGGCCTATTACGGACAGTGTGTCACCGTCATCAGTGGAGATCCAACTTCAGTGTTGACCACTTCAGTCGCGCCTACCAAACAAAGTGGCACCAATGTTCAGGCAGTGCTGTTATCATTTTCAGATATAAGATGTCTACTGACTGGCCTCCCTGTCCCAGGAGGCCCGTTGATGGGGACTCCCACAAATACCCCGTCAATGACGCAAGATAATCCTTGCACAATAGATGACTTCCTGCTGCCGCGACATCGTGGTCATTCATTGCCGACCCTTCCAGTCTGGCTAATAGTTGTGACGAGGTGGGGGTGAAGAGTTGGCATTTCCCCCTTGATCTAGCCCTCACTATGGGACTAGAATAGATTTCTGAATGTAAGCCACAAATGTCTTGAATGTCTTGTTAGAGAGAGTAGTCATAACTGACCAACTCAGCACAAATTGTACATATTAAGCATTGTAACATATTAAGCTCCTTTAGTATGTATACCCTTGAGGAAAGGGGGGATATGATAGAAACTTTCAAGTACCTCAAGGGAATCAACAAAGTCCAAGATGGTAGCATCTTTCAGAAAAAGAGATGTGCAAGAACAAGGGGACACAATTTGAAGATAGAGGTGGGACTGCTCAGGGACAGTGTGAGGAAGTGTTTTTTCACAGAGAGGGTTGTGGACACATGGAACGGCCTTCCTGAGGAGGTTGTGTGGGTCAAAAACAGTTGGGGAATTGAAGAATGCATGGGACAGACATAAGGCAATACTGGTGGTGGTAGGAAGAAGTAGGCTGTTGGTTAGCTAGGATCAGCAGCTTATCCAATAGGTAGGGAAAGGGGCAGACTAGGTGGGCCAAGTGGTCCTTATCTGCTGTCAAAGTCTGTTTCTGTGTTGTAATGCCTGTACCAAAGCCGTCTGACTTGCGAAGTCTGAGTATTTTGGTTCCACACTCCAAAAACAACATAAATAACCCCTCCAATTTTTGAAAGATTATCCATTCCCTTTTCTCCCTTCCCCCTCCCACTCTAAAGATTGGTAAATCCCTTATCTCCAACCCTTCTGCTGCTGTGAACTCTTAATTCCTACTTCACTTCCTGTGCCCTTTCTATTATCCCTTACTCTACCAATCCTCCCTTCCCTCTCCCCACCTGTTTCTTCTTTGTTTTTTCACTCCTATCACTCCTGCTATTTCCCATAAGGACCTGCTCTCTCTTAATCCTCCGAACGGAGGCAGTCCTGATGGTCTTGACCCTAAGCTTCTCCTTTTCAGCACCTGCTATTGTTCTCCCCATGCCTTTACTTCAGAATCTCTCCTTTTCCTCTGCTACTGTTCCTGACATCTGGAAACCGGCTATTGTCATACCTATTCACAAAGGTGGTGATCCCACCTCTCCTGGCAACTTCCGTCCAATTTCTCTCCTTCCTACCTTGGCTAAGTTACAGGAACGCATTGTTCTGTCTCCACTTATATCCTTTCTTGACAACTCCTCCATTTTTCACCCTCTTCCAGTGTGGTTTTAGGAAATGCCACTCCTCTTCTGCCTCCCCCCCTTCAGCTCACGGATTCTGTACTTACAGGTATGGATAAAGGACTGTTGATGTCTGGCATTTTTGTTGATCTTGCTAAAACTTTTGACATTGTGACACACCCCCTCCGCTGGACAGCCTTAAAGCTGCAGGCCTGTCTGACTCTTCAGTCACTTGGTTTTGTTCCTACCTTAAAGATAGGTCTCAAGTTGTCCGGATAGGAAAATCTATTTCACCTTCACTTCCCATTAGCTTAGGTGTCCCTCAAGGGTTGTCCTGGGTCCTATTCTCTTTTCAGTATTCCTAAATGACCTTCCCTTTGTATGTTCCTCTGTGTCCAGTCATATGCACGCTGATGACAATTTTTTTTTTTTGCATCTGGCACCTTTCCCTGTCACCTTACGTCCTAACTACAGTTGGATTTTGACAACATTCAACTGTGGTTCAAGGTTTACCAGCTGTCCCTTAATGCCAAAAAAAAAAAACAGTCTCTATGACTTTTGGTACCCGGCAGAGGCTTGCCAAACTTACTTTTCCTCCACTATTAATACCCTTGATGGTGCTAATATTGAAGATGTCTCCTCCTTTAAGTACCTCGGGGTTTGCCTTGACCAGTATCTTGATTTCTCTGTGCACATTGATATTTATCGCAAGCTTCACCCTAAGCTTGGTGCTCTGTATAGGAACAAAAAGGGTACATATCGCTCCCTGCCCACTGAGATATTGTACTAAAAATTATCCTTCCAATATTTGACTACGGTGACTTAGTCTACAGTAGTGCCCCCAAAACCTTCCTTGCCAAACTAGACCCCCTTTTTCATTCTTTCTGCTGCTTTGCTTTAGACTGCCCCTCTCATTCTCACCACTGCTCTTTTTACTCATCTCTCTCTCTCCCCTCTCTTGATGCTCGGCGCCTTTTTCATTGTGTCTATTCTTTGTCAAAATTCTAGTTTGGCACTCTTCCCTCAAAGCCCTTCTTTCCCCTCTTCCTTCTCCCTCCTGCACCCTTCACAACAATTCTGTCCATTCTCTCAATATCCCTTCTAGAAAATCTATTGTTGGTCAGTCTGTTTTTTCTTACTGCTTTCCTAAACTCTGGTTTTCCCTTCCTACTCATTCTCCCTCTTCTCCTTCCTCCCTTAAGTCTCTTCTTTTTGACTTCTGTCATCTAATCTGTAACGGCCTTTGACCTTTCCTCTTTTTATTCTCTAGTCTTGCCCTCCTCTTGCTGTTTATGTATATATTTATGATACTGTTTGTAATTATTATACGTTTGATTTTTTTTCTACCTTGCTATTTTATTATTAGCTCTCTCCCCCTCCCCTCTCCCCCAGGACTCATGACAAGCATTTAAACTAGCCAAGGGGGGGTGGCAGGCCAGCAAAGAGGGTACCTAATTGTCCACCCCCCACAGCTAGCAGTGGAATCAGTGAACCGGAGGAGTGGATATCTCTACAAAGCAGTGTGCAAAAGATGGAGATAAGTGCCCAAGAGGTGGATAGGCAGAAAAGGGGCAAAATTCAACTGAAGGGCAGACAGCAAGGAGAACCAGAGATAAAGGACAACCAGGATAGGGGCTGGAGTAGAACAGCTAAACAGTCTAGGGAGGTCAAACCATGGAAAGCCATGTGTGCCAATGCCAGGAGCCTTAGCAACAAGATGGAGGATCTGGAGGCTGTCATGGTGCAGTCAGACCTGGACATTGTGGCCATCACAGAAACCTGGTGTAATGATAACCATGACTGGGAGATGGCCATACCTGGCTACAACATATTCAGAAGAGACAGGGCAGGTAGGAAGGGAGGAGGAGTTGCACTGTATGTGAAAAATGACATAAGGGCCACAGAGATCCAGGAGGAACAAAATAGGGGAGAGATACTGTGAGTTAAGCTGGAAAGGAAAAATGGGGCCAGCCATCCGCACAGGTGTGGTCTATAGACCACCAGCCCAGGAGGAAGAAACAGATAGGGAGCTGATGCTAGCCATCCAAAGGATGGCAGACAAGGGTGAGGTAGTGCTGGTTGGGGTTGGAGATCTCAGTATTCCAGACGTGGACTGGAGCATCCCAGCAGCAGCGTCAACTAGGAGCAGATTTATTCTGCACTCCCTTCAGGGTGCCTTCCTCAAGCAACTGGTCATGGAACCAACTCGGCAGGAGGCAATACTGGACCTTGTGCTCACAAACAGGGACAGTGTGATGGGGGTAACAGCGGGGGAGCACCTGGGGAACAGTGCCCACCAGTCATTGTGGTTTGAAATCACAGAAGGAGCAGAACCAAACCACACAAAACACGTATCCTGGATTTTAAGGGACAGACTTTGGGAAAATGGGGAGATGCTTAAAAGAGGCATTAAGGGAATGGGGCAGGAATCAGGGGTTGAGGAACAAAGCAGTATTTAAAATGGGGATTACAAGAACAACAGAATTATGCATTAAGCAAGTTAGCAAGGGAAAAGGAAGAGGAGGCCATTATGGTTTTCCAAGGAGGTAGCGGAGAAAGTGAAAGCCAAAAAGATTGCATTCAGGCAATACAAAAAGACACAGGCAGAAGGGGATAAGGAGAAGTACCAGGAGAAGCAAAGGGAGGCAGGGAGGTCAGTAAGGGAAGCCAAAGCTCAGACAGAAGAGCACATAGCAAAATCAGTGGGTAGAGGAGACAAAACCTTTTACAGGTACATAAGTGAAAAAAGAAAGGCAAAGGGAGGGATAGTGAGACTGAAGAGGGAGGATGGGGGCCGTGTGGAGGATGACAACTGTAAAGCTGACATATTGAACTGGTATTTCTGCTCAGTCTTTACTGAGGAAGAGGAGAGTAATGGGTCTGAAGGGAGTACAAGGGTGGAATGGTGCAGAATGGACACAAGTCCCTTTACATGAGAAAGGGTCCTGAAGGAACTGGAAGTAATGAGTTGATAAAGCAATGGGGCCAGATGGGGTGTACCCCAGGGTCCTTAAAGAACTAAGAGGTGGTGGCTGAACCTCTGGCAATCCTGTTTAGCCGATCACTGGGAACAGCGGGGGTACCCAAAGACTGGAGGACAGCAGATGTAGTCCCCTTATACAAAAGTGGGAACAAAGAGGAAACTGGGAACTACAGACCAGTCAGCCTCACCTCGGTAGTGGGGAAGATCATGGAAGCACTACTGAAGGAGAGATTGGTGGAACATCTGGTTGTCAGTGGACTACAGGACCCAAGGCAGCATGGTTTCACCGGGGGAGGTCATGTCAGACCAGCCTCATTGAATTTTTCGACTGGGTGACTAGAGAGGTGAATCAGGGGAGGGCAGTGTGACATGGCCTATCTGGACTTCAGCAAGGCCTTTGACACTGTGCCACATAGAAGACTATTGCACAAACTGGGGAATATGGGTGTGGGCAGGACAGTAGTACAATGGGTAGGTAATTGGCTGGGTGGCAGCACACAGAGGGTGGTGGTAAATGGCTGTCACTCCACAGAGGGAAGAGTGGCCAGTGGGGTACCACAGGGATCAATGCTGGGACCGGTCCTATTCAACATCTTCTTCAGTGACATTGTGCAGGACCTAGAAGGCAGAATTTCCCTGTTCGCTGATGACACAAAGCTCTGTAACAGAGTAGACACACCAGAGGGTGTAGACAGAATGAGAAGGGGCCTGCAGAAACTTAAAGAATGATCAGGGGTTTGGCAGTTGAAATTCAATACAAAGAAGTGCAAGATAATGCATATGGGGCACAAAAACCCAGGCACAATATATCAGTTGGGGGGTGAGGATATAGGATGCACCAAGCAGGAAAGGGATCTTGGGATTATCATCTCTGATGACCTCAAGGTAGGGAAACAGTGTGACAAGGCAGCAAGTAAAGCAAATAGGATGCTGGGATGCATAGGCAGGGGCATCACCAGCAGGAAAAGGGAGGTCATAATTCCACTATACAAGACACTAGTGAGGCCCCACCTGGAGTACAGTGTTCAGTTCTGGAGACTTTACTTATGTGAGGACATAGACAGGGTGGAGAAGGTTCAGAGGAGGGCAACAAGGATGGTACATGGATTGCATCACAAGTCCTATGAGGACAGGTTGAAGGCACTGAACATGTACTCCCTGGAGGAGAGGAGGGAGAGAGGGGATATGATAGAGACATACAAGTATCTTACAGGGAGGAACAGGGTGCAGGAATACACCAATTTTAAGCGAAAAAGATGTTCCAGGACTAGAGGGCATGGGATGAAGTTGGAGGGAGGACGATTCGGAGGGAACATGAGGAAGAATTTCTTCACAGATCGGGTGGTGGACAAGTGGAACACCCTGCCAGAGGAAGTGGTGTGGGCTGAAACAATCACGGGATTTAAGAATGCATGGGATAGACATAAAGGAATTCTGGAGGTCAGGGTTAAGGGGCAACAGACTTCTAGGAAAACATAAAGTAAACTTACAAGCTCAAATGGGCAGACTGGGTGGGCTGTAGGCCCTTATCTGCTAACGCTGTCTATGTATCTATGTATCTGGAAACGAGCTGCTGTCAGCTCAATATGTACTTCCTGGTTAAACTCTTAAATCAGGTTCTGGAGTACCTGCTCTCCTTGTCTGAGTCAGGCTTGCAGTATTCCTCAGTCAAAGTGCATGACTGCCATATCAGCTTTCCATGTGCTTGTTGATGGCTGTAGGGCTGCTCAGCTGGAGGTAGCCTGTACGTTCTTCAGAGGCATTTTCACATAAAGCCTCCTATTCAAAATCCAGTCCTGGCTTGGGACCTGAATTTTATTTTGGAAAAGCTGACTTTGACTCCTTTTGAGCCAGCCGCGACTTGCGGCTTATGCTTTCTTTCATGGAAAGCATTATTTTTAGTTGCAATCACTTCTGCTCGAAGGATTTCAGAGCTGCAGGCTCTAATGTGTGAGCCTCCTTATTTGATTTTCCACAAAGACAGGGTGTCTTGGTGTACTAATCCTAAGTTTCTACCAAAGGTGATGTCTGAGTTTCCTTTAAATTAAACCAGCCACCTCCCAGTGTGTGTTATCCAGAGCATGCCAATCCAGGGGGAAGCATTGCTCCATACT
Organism: Neoceratodus forsteri; assembly: GCA_016271365.2. Taxonomy (NCBI): domain Eukaryota; kingdom Metazoa; phylum Chordata; order Ceratodontiformes; family Ceratodontidae; genus Neoceratodus; species Neoceratodus forsteri. Next base: position 1,576,755,099 of record CM028131.1, read on the forward strand.
TTAGATGTGCATGGAATAGTCAGGTATTACGCACACCTTACAAAGGACTGAAGGAAGTCCTTTCAGCTTTTTGTTTTGTTCACCCCTGGGAGAGAAGGCGCCCCAGCTTCTAAACAGTGCTTGTCCAAATGGCTAGCACATTGTATTACGTTCTGTTACAGGAAGCAAGGTAAGGAAATTCCCTGGTATGGTTCATGGTCATTCCACAAGGGACATGGTCACTACTGTAGCTTGTTTTCAGCATGTTTCTACTGCAGAGATCTGTGCAGCTGCCACTTGGAGTATTGTCCGCACCTTCACTAAGGATTACAGTCTGGGCATTGTCTCTCGTAAATGAGCTGCATTTGGCCTAGCTTTACTACAAGGCCTCCTGTCATAAGCCTGTAGGCTCCAACTGCCCAAACTGTTAGCTTTTGGTACTGCATGGGACTCATTCCAGAGGTGTGGCCTGATGAAAGAGAGCTCCTCAAGAAGATAGAGCAGTTACGTAAGCACGTACTGTAACAGTAGATCTTCGAGAGAATCTCTTTCATCAGGCCATGCAGACCCACTCTCCTTCCCGTTTCCGGGGCTGCAGCAAAAGATTCTTGTGCTGCTGTCTCCATTACTGTCTTTCCAGCACTCATTCTTGCCTGGCATGTGGAGTGCTGGGGCCTCTTCTGGTTCTCTACTAGGAGGTCTTCTGAGCATGATCTCCAGTGGGGAACTGAGAAGAGGAGGGGGCCACCCACATTTATGTATACATGACTTATTTGTGGGTGGCCCCTAGCTGACTGCTTGCAAAAGTTTCCATGTGGTTCTAATGCATGGTGGCTACGTGGCCTGATGAGAGATTCTCTCGAAGATCTATTGATCTTACTTCGAGTGGGAGCTCTTGCAGCAGGCTATAAAAATTAGGACTAATGCCACAGGTCTTAGGACCCACCAGAAAAATCTTAGCTAGCAGTACCGGCTCCACCCCGTCAGCCACGCTACATAAGGGGGCGGACTCCGGCTTCACCCCAGTTCTTTTCCCACCACGACCCGCTCACGTTGGGGAAGTTTTTAGCTATCCAGCAGTTCCAGCTCAAATTTTGGATTTCTCTTGGAAAATCTACCATTTTTTTCTCTTTTCGACTTCAGTTCGACGCATGTCATCTCCGTCGTCGGTATCCTCCTCCGGGCCGAAGAGGAACAAGTGCGATTGTGGCCGCCAGATACGATCAAAAGACGGCCACTCCAAGTGCGTCTTCTGTCTGGGTCCAGACCACGACAGCACTGCCTGCAAGACCAGTAGAAGCTTTACCAGCAGGACAAGAATTCGACGCCTGAAGGCCTTAAAAGTCCATCTATTAGAACAGCAGATGGATGTCCCGCACACCTCGGGGGTCAAGGGCAAACACCGGGACAAGTCCCATAAGCGCTTCCGGGACAAAGACCATAGCCAGTCCCGTCATTGGTCCCGTTCCCACTCCCCTTCCAGAAAAGCCTCTTCTTCTTTGGGCTCAGGGGAACACTGCAGAGAAGACCCCAAGAAACCGAGCCCTCCCGCCAAAAAAAACAACGCTGGTCAAGGCGGGACCGTCATGAGACAAACCGGCGAAACCTAAGGTGGCGCCACTCCAGGTGACTCCCAAGGCCTCTTTGGCTCAAGTCTCGACCCTGCTCGAGAAGGTCTCGGCTTTGCCTGGTTCAAGCAAGCCGCTGGGTGATAAGGACACCCTGGCACCGCCTCCTGTGAAACTGGCGCCGGCCGCAATACCGATGCTGGTGGAGGTTCCTCCGGTGGAAGACACCCCTGCGGATGGGGCACCCACTAAGGTTCTGTTGACCCCAAAGTCTTCCAACCCCCAGGGCTCTTCTGGGAACTCCTCCACTCATGCCCTATCAGACCCTCCAGCTTCCCCGGGTCCCTTCCCAGGAACAGCGGCTGCTGTTTTCAACAAAGAGGAGCTGTAAGAACTCTTCTTCTTTTGGTGGAGTCAGGTAAAAAAAAAGAGGAGACTCCACCGAAGCCGGACCTGACACTGGTTCCTGGCCGGACAACCGTGAGCCCGAGGGCCTTCCCGCTCCTTCTCCAAAGACCACCCCCAGCGGCCGCTGCCTCATCCGCCTTCGAAGGCTCATTCCCGGTCTGAGGACCGTCGTCGGTGCCCTTCTCGATCAGGTAGCCGTTGTTGGTCCCGGTCTCGGCCCAAGAGCCAATCCTGTTCTCCCAGGCCGGCATCGGTCGGCGTTGGTCCGGTAGCCACTGACACTTGAGCGGGGGGAGTCCTAGATGCAGCTCAGGCTATTCTAGGCCCAGTAGCAGGTCATCTTCTCCTCCTTCTGCTTCCTCCTCTTCCCTCTCGGGGGTTGGGGGTTCCCCGGGGGAGAAGGACCAACCCCGTTCGCATCCTGGCGATCCGACTTTTATGGATGTCATGAGGCAAATCCTGGCCTCCAGTGAATGAGAGACGGAGGACCTGGATCCGGAATGCCGTCGACTGGCCTGTTACCTGAGGCAGAAGGAGCCCAAGCCTCTGGTGGTGCCTCCTTTAGTGGACACCTTCCAAGACTTTACCAGGATAATTTGGAAGCATCCAGTGTCAGTCCTGGCCATTCCGAAGAAGTCAGACAAGCTGTATAGAGCCTCTTCCTGGCAGAACACCCTCAGGTGGACTCATCTGTAATTACGGCTGCTCACGACAAATCTAAGCAGCCTAAGCACCTCAGCTCCCAGCCTTCTGACACAGAATCCCGCTACTTGGACCAGGTGGGCAAGAAAGTCTAGTCTACCTCCACCTGCTCCATTAGATCGCGCAGCTTCCTAATGCATGTGATCCAGTACCAGAATATGCTTTGGGAGAGAGGGCAGGAGCTAGCCAGTGCCTTGCCAGATGCCACGCAAAAAATGGAGCTTCTTGGCATATTAAAATCGGGCTCGGATGTAGGCAGACATATCCTTCGTGCCTCGTATGACACTGCAGATACGGCGGCCAGAGCACCATGTCAGGTGTCTGCCTTCGGCGCCATGTCTGGTTGAGAGTCTCAGGTTTTCACCAGGATTTGCAGTCCGGAATCTGGGACCTCCCATTCCAGGGTTCCGTCCTTTTTTGGAAGGAGACGGAGTCTCTTATCTCTCGTCTCCAGGAGTCGGGCAAATCTATCTGGTCCATCAGGCAGATGTACAGAGGGCGACCAGAAACGCATGAGACACCAGCCTTTTCGTAAGCCCTCAGGTGCTCAAGCCCATGGAAACAAACAGGACCAGAGAGGTGGCTTCAAAAGGAAAGCCGTCAACCAGCAACCTGGAGACACTCCTTTTCGAGACCCCAAGTCCTACCAAGCCTCTCTGCCCACTCTCGGCTACACCCAGTGACTCCTCCCACCCCACCCCCGGAGGAAGTACCAGGAGGCAGTAGGTGGTCACTCTCCTTCACCTGAAGGGTTGGAGCTCCATTACAGTGGACCAGTGGGTCCTAGACATTATAAGGAGGGGACATACGCTGGAGTTCACCAAAATCCCCGCGATACTCCACCAAGGTCTTCAAGATATCCTCCTTCTCACATACCCCTTATAGAAGGAGAGGTTCAGGCCCTCTTGCGAAAAAGGCCGATAGAACCAGTTCCTCTGCAGCAGCGGGGAAAGGGATAGTACTCCCACTTTTTCCTAGTTCCAAAAAAGATGCAGGATCTTAGGCCCGTTCTGGACCTCAGCTCCTTAAACAACTATATAGAGTAACGAAGGTTCAGGATGGTGACCCTTCCAGGTCTTATTCCTCTGATGCACCAGGGAGACTGGCTCTGCTCCCTAGACATGCAAGATGCGTACATACACATCGGGGTCTTTCCCCCCTCACAGGAAGTACCTGAGGTTCTACTTCCAGGGGGATCATTATCAGTTTTGGGTTCTTCCGTTCGGCCTCTCCTCCACTCCTCGAGTTTTCACCAAATGTTTGGCAGTGGTAGCAGTGGCTTTGAGGTGCCAGGGACATTAAGTCTTCCCTTACCTCGACAATTGGCTGCTAGCGACCCCATTAGGAATGCGCATCCTTCATGCTCTCAGAGACACCTGTACTCTGTTCCAAGAGGTGGTGATCACCCTGAACCTTTCAAAGTCTTCCCCAGAGCTCAGCCGAAGACTCATCTTCATTGGGCCCCGGATTCAGTCCAGGGCATGGCTTTTCTGCCTCCAGAGAGGTGCGATCGCCTTCGGGGGATAGCCAGATTGGTCCTAGTAACCCCTCAGGTCCAGGTCAGGACCTTCCTCAGACTTCCGGGGCACATGGCGGCGGCCATCCCTGTCACTCCTTCGGCCTACCTCCACATCAGAATCCCACAATGGATGCTCAAGGTGCAGTGGGATCAATGCTCCCACAAACTAGACCACATGGTCAGAGTCTCAGAGCCGGTCAAGAGGACTCTACTTTGGTGATTGGACCTCTCAGTCTAGAGAAGGAGGTCCCTTTCCATCAGGAGCCCCTAAATCAGACCCCAACAACGGATGCATCCGATTTGGGATGGGAGCGCACCTGGGGCCCTTCAAACGCAAAGGGTCTGGACCCCAGAGGAGTGTGACCTCCACATCAGTGTCCTGGAGATGCGAGCATTCCTCAACGCACTGCATGCCTTCCAAGAGGACCTTGTCCCAGGCTCTCTCCTAGTTCAGATGGACAACATGGCGGTCGTCTTTTACATCAACAAGCAAGGGGGAACGCACTCCTACCCCCTATGCAGGGAGGCGATGAGAGTCTGGTACTGGGCGCTGGAGCGTCACATCTCTCTGTCTGCAGTGCACATTCCAGGTGTCCAAAATGACTTGGCAGACAGCCTAAGCAGGTCTCAGTCCAAGGCGCATGAGTGGGAGTTGCTACAGTCAGTAGTGGACCAGCTCTTCGACACATGGGGTCATCCAGAGCTGGACGTCTTTGCATCCCCACGCAATGCCAAACTGCCAACTTTCTGCTTGCGAGAGCTCACGTCTGGTGCTTTCTGGCCAGACGGATTCACCCTTTGTTGGGCAGGGAGGTTTCTTTACGCCTTCCTTCTCATTCAGAGAGTGCTGTTGAAGATACAGGTCGAGGGGGCTCGGATGATCCTAATCGCCTCATTGTGGCCTCGGCAGATTTGGTTCCCACTACTTCGGCAGTTGTCCTCGGAACCTCCAGTTCCACTGCCAATATGCTCGCAGTTGCTGTCCCAGGATTGGGGCACTCTGGTCCATCCAGATCTCAGGTCTTTGCACCTTCATGCTTGGCTCCTGCAAACGTAGCAAAATCCAGGTATGGGGTCTCCCAGGAGGTGGCAGACATCCTCATCTTGGCAAGGAAGCCCTCTACTCATTCCACTTACACTATGAAGTGGAAGCGTTTCTGCTTATGGGCGTCGTCTCACTGTCTGGACCCCTTTACGTGCCCGGTGAGCTCAGCATTACAGTGTCTCCTCTCCTTATACCAACAAGGCTTGAGCTACTCTTCAATAAAGATGCACATGTGGGCCATTTCTTCGTATCATGTCCTCTTAGGGGATAGAACCTTGACCCAACTGGACATGGCCCACACTTTCCTATGGGGTATTCTGCATATGAGACCTCCCATTAGGGATCCTATCCCTCCCTAGGACCTCCTGTTTGTGTTGGAGAAGCTTACTTTCTCCTCCCTCCCACCCCCTTTTGAGCCAGCGGCTGATTGTGAGCTGCATTACCTTCCTGGAAGGTTTGTTTCTTAGTTGCTGTTACCTGAGCTCGAAGAGTTTCCGAGCTCCAGGCTCTGATGTGTAAAGAGCCTTATTTGGTTTTTCACAGGGAAAGGGTTTCCCTTAGAACAAATCCTAAGTTCCTTCCTAAAGTGGTCTCGGAGTTGACCCCCTCAACCAGTCGGTTGACCTTCCAGTTTATTTTTCTTCTCCTTCTAATAGAGAAGAAGCCCTCCTGCACACACTGGACATTCACAAGGCGCTGAGGTACTACCTCAAGCACACTGCTACACACCGTAAATCGGAGCAACTGTTTGTGGCCTTTGCGTCACAACACTTGGGCAACCGGTGTCTAAACAGACTATTTCAAAGTGACTTGTCCACTGTATTGTGTTTTGTTATGAGAAGCACAACAAACCCCTTACGGGCCTGATTAGTGGTCACTCCACCAGGGGAGTTTCTGCTTCCTTTGCCGCCTTAAAGAATGTCTCCATAAGAGACATCTGTATGGCAGCCATGTGGAATTCTGTGCACACTTTTGTGAAGCACTACAGCCTGGACATTGCATCCAGATGCCATGCCGGTTTCAGCTTGGCAGTCCTTCAGGGACTCCTGTCCTGATTTGCTGTGTTGCCAGCATTATTTCATCTTTCCTCCTCCCGGGGTTAGGCGCTGCACTGCTTGGGATTCAGTAGTAATGGTTATAGCCTGCTGCAAGAGCTCCCACTCGAAGTAAGATGGTACATTTACGTGAGAACTTACCGTAACAGTAGATCTTCGAGAGGAGCTCTTGCAGCAGGTGTGCTTTCCGGCCCTCCATCCCCCGGGTGAGGTGTTCAGCACATCATCGACAGGCTTCGCTTCTTTCACTTGCTGAGGTCCGTTCATGGGTCTTGCAGGGGGAACTGAGGTGGAGCCTGGGTCCACCCCCTTATGTAGCATGGCCGACATCAGGGGGCGGTCCCTGCTGGGTACTGCTAGCTAAGATTTTTCTGGTGGGTCCTAAGGCGTTAGTCCTAATGGTTATAGCCTGCTGCAAGAGCTCCTCTCGAAGATCTGCTGTTTTGGTAAGTTCTTACATAACTGTACTTTACAGTAAGTTCTTACTTAACTGTTCTTTCTCTGTCTCCATCTCCTGTTCTAGTGATGATGACTGATGCCTCAGTTTCCAGATGGGGTGCATATCTGGGCCCCTTCCAGATTCGGGTCAGTGGTCCCCCATGGATACTGTTCTGCATGGCAGCACTCTGGAGATGAAGATGTTCTGTTTTGCCTACAGGCCTTCACACTCCTTCTGGGACGTCAGCTGTTCACCCATACAGACAATATCTCTGTGATGTACTACATAAACCGACAAGGCAGTGTCCACTTGTATGCTCTCTGCAGAGAGGATATTCACCTGAGAAAGGGACCTGCGAGGCCCCAAAAGCTTGTGTAATTTACCATCCTTGTACAAGACATATGTTGGTCCAGTAAAACGTACCAAACTGTCCAGTGACTGCAGAGAGGCAAGGACAGTCTGGCACTGAGCCGTGGAACACAATATGTTCCTCATGGCTGTCTTCCTGCCTAGTACCCTCAAAGCCGTTTCAGATCATTTCAGCCATTTCCAAGTGCTCTGCCATGAATGGCAATTATTAGATTCCTTCGTGGATGACCTCTTTCTAAAGTAGAGTCACCCAAACAAGGATGTTTTTGCATCTCCATAGAATGCAAAACTGTTGCGTTTCTGCTTGCTCCAGGGCCTGTATTTTTTGGGTGAGATGCATTTCCTCTCTGGAAATGGAGGTTCATTTATGCCTTTCTCATGTTCTCCCTCATACTGAGGGTTCTGGTCAAGTTGAGGGCTGAGTCGGCCACCCTGATTCTGGTGACTCCATACTGGCCCAGACAAATGTGGTTCCTTCTGAAACAGCAATTGACAGTGGAACCCCATCTCGCTCCCTATATGAGCGGAACTTCTGTTGCAGGAGCAGGGTGCTCTGATGCACCCGGATCTTCGATCCCTTCACCTCCATGCCTAGCTTCTGAGGGCATAGAGCTCTCATGCTTTGGGATTTCCCTGGAGGGTACAGCTGTTCAGGAGGTTCATGTATATCCCCTGTTCCCTCTCATGCAGAGGTTTGTGGTCAAGTTGAGGGCCGAGTCGGTCACTCTGATTCTGGTGGCCCCATACTGGCCCAGACAAATGTGGTTCCTTCTGCTACAGCAATTGACAGTGGAACCCCATCTTGCTTCCTCTAAGAGTGGAACTTCTGTCGCAGGAGCAGAGTGCGCTGGTGCACCGGAATCTTCTATACCTGCACTTCCACGCTTGGCATCTGAGGGCATAGAGCTCTTCCGCTTTGGGATTTCCCTGTCAGTTGCAGCTGTTCTGCTGGTAGCTTGGAATCCATCTACTCAGTACACCAAGTAACAAAAATGGAAGTGTTTTACAGTGTGGTGTGCTGCCCATTGGCTGAACCCCTTTACATGTCCACTCAGTCTGGTGATGGACTACCTCCTGTCACTTATGGATTCAGGCCTTGTATACTTCTCCTTTGGAGTTCACTTGGCTGCAGTGTTTGCTTTTCATTCCCTCATCAACAGTAAGGTGGTGGCCCAGCATGAGGTTTCTCACAGGTTTCTCAGTGGTATGCTGCTTCTGCACCCCTGGTATGCGATCTGGTTCAGGTGTGGGCCTATAGTTTGGTTCTGGAGACCCTTACTGCGCCTCCGTTATTTTACCTACTGCTACTTTGTGAGCTGTGCTTCCTTTCTTGGAAAGCACTGTTCCTGGTGGCTATGATGTTTGCTTGATGCAATTCTGAACTTCTGGCTCTGGTTGCAGAGCTTCCTTTTCTTATTTTCCACAGAGATTGGGTTACCTTGTGTACCAATCCTTGTTTTCTAGGGACGTGGATATGTTGTTCAATCCACACTGTCTGGCAGGTTCCTTGCCGCTTTAAATCTTGCTGGAAGGTCTTCAAGCTGGCTCCTCCCACCCACCTGGGTAGTAAAACCCTTGGCTGCGCCCCATGACGCCAGATCTTCCTTACCGCTTGGAAGCTCAGGTTCCCTCCTTAGCGCTCTGCGTTTTAGGCCTGGATCCAAACTCTTCGGGTGTTCCGAAACTATTTTTAAAATTTACAAGACTGAGGTCTTCATCTTCCCTCGCGGCTGTGATGGACAAATCGACTCCCAGATTCTGTCGGTTCCCTTGTGGGCAGAAGATGTCCCGGACCGATCCGCACTCCACGTGCATCTACTGCCTGGGGCTTGTCCACGATTTGCAGGCCTGCGACTTGTGGAAGTCCCTTTTGGCTTCGGTCTTAGAGGACCGCGCTACCAGATTACAACTCGGGCGCCCCCAAAAATGGTACCCACCGGTGAAGTCTAAGGAGGCCCGCTGGGTGGTGTCCGTGGCGGCAGGCTCTGCAGAGCAGATGGAGCAGTTGATCGCCCTCGAGGAGGAGGCAGCCCAGACTGCATCTTCTTCCACTCGGCCATGGCATTTATCCCGCTCTCCTTGGGCTCCTCCTACACTGCTTCTTTTAAGGAGCTTTATCAGTCCCTCTCCACTAAGGGAGGAGGGCCATTGGGACATACCAGTTGGTTCAAGAAGAAAGATCCAAGAGGTAATCCCACCGCCGACCATTGGTGAGCAGGAGATATCCCCTTCACCGGACCGTAGACTCTCGACTGCGGTCGAGGTTGCGGCTGCGGTCGCTGCCTTCATGGTGTCCCCATCAGGTCAGCTGGCCAAGACACCCATCGATGCAGTCAAGATTTTTCTCGACCCGTCGAACGATCTGTCGACTGGAGAAGCCGACAACCCTGCTTCACCGGTTCCCCCGCTGGTTACTGAGGACTTGCCTGTGCCGAAGTCCCTGGTTAAGGTCCCTGATCCGAGGAAGGGGCGGATTTCTCCCGTCCCCTCTCTGACCCACCCTCGGCGACCCCGAAGGTCTCGGTCCTCTTCCAGGTCCAGCCGGTCCCGCCAACGTCGGCGGTCTTGGTCTCGGCACCATAGAAAACGGCGTCACCACGCATCCTCTTCATCCTCCTCGGAGAATAGACTTCGGCATAGGTTACAATGGCGCTATCAGGACCTGATGTGGCAGCAACTTTTGTTGACCGGTAACAAGCTGACTCCATCGCCTTCTCCAGCCATTAAGTGACTGTCACCGGAGCGGCTGAAACAACCCCTCATTGTAGTCGAGGAGCGGACCCCGGTGCCAGTTGTTCAGCCGAAACTGGCTGCTCCACTCATTGTGGTGGAACCTCCGCCTCCACAACCGAAAACAGGGGCCCCGACCAAGGATTCTCGGTCGGGTCAGGGCTTGCCCCACAGGTTGTCGGTCACCCTCACTCCTGATCGACCTCGGCAGGTGGAGGGTGGCTCAGGCGCTCGGCAGCTGTTCGTAGACTCCTCAGAGTCTGACGACCACTCCTCCCTGTTCTCCAGGCCACTTGACCTGGAATCTGCAGGGGGCCAGTCAGTGGACGAGAGCCCATCCTCGTTTTTGGGTATGCTTCGACTCATCTCAGAGTCTACTGGGATGCAGCTTGAACCCATTCAGAAACGGGCCAAGTATCCCCTTACGGAGGTACTGGACCAAGGGGACTCCCCTACAAAGGCCTTTCCAGTGGCCGAAGTCATTGTGGGCCCAGCCCTGGAGTTATGGCAGCGACCAGCATCTTTTCCCGCGCCTTCGGCCAGGATGGCTCGCAAGTACACGGTCCCCACCGGTTCACTCTCTGGTTTCTCGGAGCACCCCTGTGCGGAGGGGTTAGTGACCGATAGCATTTTCCGGCATTCTGGGAACACTGGGGACATGGACAAACCACCCAATAAGGAATCCAAAAAGCTGGATTACTCGGGGCGGAAAGTTTATGCTGCTTCCTCCCTAGGCCTTCGACAGGGTAGCTCGGCCGTGCTGATGGCACATTTCTCACACGCCCTTATGGGTTCCCTGGATGAGGTGATTCCTCATCTCCCAGCTGACCTTCAGACGACGGTCAAGCAGGTGCGGGATTAGGGAAGGCCGGTGGCAAAACAACAGCTCCAAACTTCATTGGACATTGGTGACTCCTGTGTCCAGTCAGTAGTGGCCACAGTGGCCATGCGCCGCAGAGCTTGGCTGAGGATCTCCACCTTCACGGCAGACACCCAGCACAAGCTGGCAGACATTCCCTTCCTGGGCATTGTCTTGTTCAGGCCTGGAGTGGAAGGCCATCTCCAGAGGATCGAGAAGTCCAATGCCACCTTGGACTCGGTCACGTCTGCCCAGAAGTAAAAAGGCTGCCAGCAGCAGCGTGAGCCCTTTCACCCTTCCAATTCTGCAGCACGTCTGGACCAGCAACAGGGCCAGCAGGCTTACTCTTGGCGCCCTAAGGCCAAGTCTGCTGCTTCCTCCAGTGGGAAGCCTGGAGGTAAGGGTCCAGGAGGTCCCTCAGCAGGCCCTTCCTCCAAACCTGCCCAGTGACGGGTTGAGGGGTGTTGCCCCCAGCCTCGTCACTCCTTCCCAGGTTCCCTCCATGGGGGACGGCTCCGCTGCTACTTTTCTACCTGGTCCACTGTCACCACGGACCGCTGGGTGCTAGAAGTGGTCCGCAGCGGTCTGCCTCTGGAATTCGAGCAGTTCCCTCCCTATCAAGCCATCGCCCCACGGGGGCAATGGGTTCCGCAGCCTCTCTGTCGGCTCGTCGAGCCGACATTGCCTTGCTCCTCCAGAAGGAGGTGATCAGCGAGGTGGCGGACCCTCCTCCAGTCCCAGGGTTTGTGTCCAGGTACTTCCTGGTCCCAAAACAGACGGGGCTGGCGCCCCATTCTCGACCTGCATAACCTGAATAAGTTCCTAAGGCCTCGCACCTTCAGGATGGTCACTCTGGCTCAGATCATTCCATCCTTGGAACCAGGCATGTGGTTCTGTTCTCTGGACCTTCAGGATGTGTTCTTTCACATCCTAATCCATCCGTCTCATTGACGATTCCTCCACTTCAGAGCAGAGGGATCTCTTTACGAGTTTTGGGCCATGTCCTTCGGCCTCTCTCCAGCTCCCAGGGTCTTCTCCAAATGCATGGCTGTGGTGACTGCATTCCTGCGGCGCCGAGGGGTCCGGATGTACCCTTACCTGGATGACTGACTGATTGCAGCCCCCTCCAGGTTAGAGGTGGAAGCGGTCCAAAGATCTGGCCTTCCAGGTCTGCTCTCAGATTGGCCTCCTCATCAACGAGTCGAAATCGAAACTAGTGCCATCGCAGGTGATTCAGTTCATCGGGGCAGAGCTCGACTGTCTTCGAGCCAGAGCCCGGCTCCCAGCGGACAGGGCCGAGGTCCTTTCCTCCTTTGCCCAGTCATTTCTGGTTGGGCAGTTGCGCCCTGTCCGGGGCTTCCTGCGCCTCTTGGGCCTCATGGCAGCCTGCACCAGCATGGTCTGTTGGGCCCACTGGCATATGTGTCCCTTGCAATGGGGGCTGGTCAGCCAGTGGTTACAGCGCTCCGGTCCTCTGCACCAGACGGTGACGGTGACCCAGGAAATGTGGGACGGCCTAAAGTGGTGGCTCGTCCCAGCTTATCTGCAGGAGGGTATCCCGTTCGTGCACCCCGAGCTGACGGTCACTCTAATGACTGACGCCTCTCTGATAGGTTGGGGTGCCCATCTGGGGGAGCTCAGGGCCCAAGGCCTGTGGTCCTCTCAGGAGTCTCGATGCCACATCAACCTGCTGGAGCTTTGAGCGGTGCGACTAGTCCTCACTGCCTTCGCTCCATTTGTACGGGTCAGGTGGTTCAGGTCCAGACGGACAACACCACGACCATGTACTTATCTAAACCATCAGGGCGGGACGCACTCCTTGCCTCTGTGCAAGGAAGCTTTCCGCATTTGGTCTGTCATGAGCAGCCTGGAGGCAGATCTAGCTATCCATGTGGCAGGAGCCTCCAACAGTCTGGCCGATGGCCTCAGCCAGATAGGCGCTGCATCTCACGAGTGGTCTCTCCTGCCGGAGGTAGTACAAGATCTATTCTCCCATTGGGGCACCCCTCAGGTGGACCTGTTCGCCTCCAGGGAGAATGCGAAGCTGAGGCTGTTTCACGCCCACCCCCCTCAGAAGGGCTCGCTGCAGGGGGATGCCTTCTCGAGGCCATGGACCCCGGGCCTCTTCTACGCCTTCCATCCATTTCCCTTGATCCACAAGGTGCTTCTCAAGGTGAAGAGGGACAAGGCGCAGGTGATTCTGGTAGCGTCAGACTGGCCCCGCCAGTTCTGGTACCCAAATCTCCTCAGCCTCAGCTCCAGGCTCCTGAGGCGGCTTCTGGCCCGCCTGGACCTACTCTCAGTCGACATGGGGAAGGTTCTCCATCCAGACCTTCAATCCCTGCACCTGATGGCCTGGTTCCTGAGCAGCTAGAGTTCCAGGCCTTGGGTCTTTCCAACGAGGTCCTCAACGTCATTGAGGCGTCCTGTAAGGAGTCGACCAGAAAATGCTATGCCTTCAAATGGAAGAGATTCTCCATTTGGTGTCAGGACAAGGGGTTGGACCCTTCTTCCTGTTCCTTGGCTAGTATTCTGGACTACATGTGGTCCCTTTCTCAGCTAGGGCTTCGGTCGACGACCTTAAAGGTGCACCTGGCAACCATCTCTGCTTACCGGGCACGGGCCGACAAGCAGTTGGTGGCGTAGGAGAAGGTGGTTGGGCACTTTTTCAAAGGCCTTGATCACATATCCCCTCCGGTGCGATAACCTCCACCTCCATGGGATTTACTGCTGGTATTGGCTAAGCTCATGGGCAAGCCATTCAAACCGATGCATGGGTGCGATATCTCCCACCTGTCATGGAAGACCGCCTTCTTGGAGGCTATCACGTCAGCCAGAAGGATGGGTGAGCTCCAGGTGCTTTTCATCGAGTGTCCTTATCTGGTATTCCACAGGGACAAGGTTGTCCTTCGTCCCCACCCGAAATTTCTTCCGAAGGTGGTGTCAGAGTTCTACCTTCACCAGGTGTTGACTCTGCTGGTGTTCTACCCCAGTCACACCTCGGAGGCCGAATATAGGCTCCATACTTTGGACCTTAAAAGAGCGCTCTCTTATTATGAGGAGCAAACAGCTGAAGTTCGGGGAGAAGTTCGCCAGCTGTTTGTCACCTACGCTGAAGCCGCACGTGGCAGACCTGCAGCCAAGCGGACGATGGGCAGGTGGGTCATCTTCTGCATAGATCTCTGCTATAGGTTGGCAGGCATGGAGCCTCCCAAAGGGATAAGAGCTCATTCTACCCGCCATATCGCTGTTTCGGTGGCTGCTTCTAGGGACGTTCCTATCCAGGAAATCTGCAGGGCTGCTACTTGGAAGTCAGCACACACCTTCATTTCCCATTACCACACTGACCTTGAGTCACACCGGGATGCTGGTTTTGGGACCTCGGTTCTCCAGTCCTTATTCCCTAAGTAGGGGTTACGCGCCTTGCCTCCCTCCTCCCGGAGAACTGCTAGGAGTCTGCCAGACAGTGTGGATTGAACAACATATCCACGTCCCTAGAAATACAGGTTACTCACCTGTAACAGGAGTTCTAGGAGTGGTATATGTTATTCATCCACACACCCCCGACTTCCCCAGCTTCGACACGCATTCTGGCTTCCAGCGGGCTAGATCTGGTGTCATGGGGTGGAGCTGAGGGTTTTACCACCCGGGTGGGTGGGAGGAGCCAGCTTGAAGACCTTCCGGCAAGATTTAAAGCGGCAAGGAACCTGCCAGACAGTGTGGATGAACAACATATACCACTCCTAGAACTTCTGTTACACGTGAGTAACCTGTATTTTCTGCCTAACATCATTTCTGAGCAAACACTAAATCAGACTATTGACCTTCCAGTTTATTTCTCGATTCCCATGGTTGGTGGGGAATGTCGTCAGCATACGCTTGACATCCACTGGGCACTGCATTGGTACCTGGATCATGCTGAGTATTTTGGGAACTCTTCTCAGATGTTTGTGGCTTTAGCCCACAGAATGGTGGTCTCCCCTATTTCAAAGCATGGCCTTTTCAAATGGTTGGGCTGCTGCATTTTGTTCTGTTGCCAGAAGTATGGTAAGCAGCCTGTCTGTGCCCATGCCACCCATGGGGTGGCTACTTCCGTGGCTTGTTTCTACAGTGTGCCCACTGCTGACATATGTGCTGCTGCTACTTGGAGTCCTGTTCATACATTTACTAAACATTACAGTCTGGACATCATCTCTTGTAGACATGCTGGATTTGAACTTACTGTCCTGCAAGGGCTCCTTATTCATGGGCCTTCCTTCCTCCCTCAGTGTTTTGATACTGCTTAGTATTTATTCCATAATGTGATTCAGTGGAGGGAGATATCCTCAAAGAAGATAGAATAGTTGCTTACCATAACAGTAAATCTTCAAGAGAATCTCCTCTATTGAGCTACACCTCTCTCCCCCCCCCACCATCACTTTTTGGGTAATGGGTCTCTCTCATGCTGGTTCTTCTCTTATGCCTGAATTTGGCGTATGATGCTACTTCACTGAGAGGGTGGTGGAGCCATGGAATGCGCTGCCCAGGGGGCTGGTAGAGGCAGAAACGGTGGAGGGGTTGAAGAGGGGGTGGGACAGGTACAGGGGAAGGGTTCTGGAAGCAAAAACCAGTGCAGTGAGAATATCCGGGACTGGGAAGGCAGAAGCCGGGGGGGGGGCAGCAAGGTCAGCTCCCAGGGTGGGGGCTGACCAACCGAGCAGACACAAAAGACCGTTAGGCTTATTCTGCTGGCATTTTAGTATGTTAGTATGTTTCCATATCCTCTCCTGTGTGCTTGGTTTGCTCCTGGTTGCTTTGGTCCCTGCTGGTTCAATGATCCTCCAAGCTTGTCTTCAGCGGGGAACTGAAGCATGATAGGGGCACCCATGTTGTGTAGGTGGCGACCGCGCACGTTGACGTGGGCGGCCCCCTAGCTAGCAAAATTTGTCTTGTGGTCCTGACACCGACAGGTTACAGTTCCATGATTTGGCTCAATGGAGGAGAGTTTCAAAGATCTACTACTACAGTAAGTAACTATTCTTTATTCTGTACCTTGCCCCCCCACCCCACCCTCTGTCGCACCTGAGCCTTATCTCATCAGTGTGACTTTCCGGTTACCAGTTTTCAAATAAATAATCAGTAGGTATTATTCGGGCTGTACATTTGCCATTGAGCATTTAAAAGAAAGTTATGTCCATAGTGACAAAGATTCCAGAAATCATAGTAAACATCATGGCATCATTGTGCATTAAACAGATTACCTGTGTTGTGACATACTGTTTATAAAATGGCAAGAAAAAAGTCTATAAATGTTATTGGCTGAGAGATGTCACATGACCATACATTAAATCGTTGTAAACACATGGTCAGGTGCTGAATCTCATTTTCTTCCCCCAAAAACGTACTCTGATCCATTTTAGTGTAATAAGCCCCTCCGGGGTGTGCATTATAAGATTTTAATGCACTTCCCAGGGGCATAAGGACACTCGACCTTCAGCCTCGTGTCTTACTACATAAGAGTGAGAGAGCTCAGGTTGGTGTTTCTGAGTTTTAAAATTCTGTGTCATAGCCTGCAAGGGCAAAAGGCTGCACTACACTGCATCGTTTGCGTACCTCTGGTGAGAGGATCGTTCGGGCTGGTTGTCATGGTAACATGGGATTAGTGTGTCCCAGGAAGATAGCCTGCTCTTAGCCCAGAGCATTAAGGGGAGCTGGAGGAGCCACGTACGATTCCTGGCACTTCTAAAACTTACACCAGTAGCGGCTAGGAAGCAAGGGTAGTGCTCCTGGGGGAAAAGTCCAACGCATGAGGTGGCATTTTATGTGTGTATTGTGTTGTTTGAAACATTCATTCTTTCCCTTGCTCTTGCTGGGACAGGAAGAGAGTGAGCCTGTACTTCCTGTGGGGGCTGCATAAAGTTTGCACCCCACGCAAGTGGGATCAGTATAGTGAGAGAGCTCAGGTTGGTGTTTCTGAGTTTTAAAATTCTGTGTCATAGCCTGCAAGGGCAAAAGGCTGCGCTACACTGTATCGTTTGCATACCTCTAAGAGGATCATTCGGGCTGGTTGCCCTGGTAACGGGAGGTTAGTGTGTCCTGGGAAAATAGCCTGCTCTTAGCCCAGAGCGTTAGGGGGAGGTGGAGGAACTGCCTGCGATCCCTGGCACTTCTAAAACTTAAACCAGTAGTGGCTAGGAAGCAAGGGTAGTGCTCCTGGGGGGAAAAGTCCACCACATGAGGAGGCATTTTGTGTGTGTATTTGTACTGTTTGTAACATTAATTCTCCCTTGCTCTTGTTGGGACAGGAAGAGAGTGAGCCTGTACTTCCTGTGGGGGCTGCATGAAGCTTGCACCCCACACGAGCGGGAGCGAGCGCGCGTAGACACATGCAGAGACGTGCGTCTGCTGTGTCCACTGCAGATGCAAGGAACAGGAGCCTGGTCTCTAGAAGGAGTGCACAGTGAACTAACGAACTATAATTGTAAGAATAGTACTTGGAGTGTGGAATTGGGGACTGAAATACAGACACAATTGCACAAGGTAGACGTAATGCTAAGAAGGTGCAGAAGCAATGCATGCAATGTAAAATGTACATGGAGTGGGATAAGGAGCAACAGTTTAAATGTAGTAATCGCCTACTGGTGGAAACGCTTCAGGAGGAAATCAAAGTACTTTTGGGCAGACTGGAAATAAAAATAAAAAAAAAAAGAAATAGGTGATTTGGAGGAATTTATAGATTCTAAGACGGACATCCTCGCCGCACAAGGGGAACATATAGGGGAAAGTATTACAACTAGCACTTCTAGCTGCATGCTAAGGAGGAAAAAATCTGCATCTAAGAAAACAGATGAGAGCAAACAACAAAAAACAATTTAAAATAATGGAGAGTATACATCAGAGCAAGCCTCTACAGCTCTCTAACAGGTATGAAACCCTAAGCAAATCATTTGAAACAGAGGCAGACAGTAGTAATGAAATAAGAAGTGAGAATGAGAGTAAGGAATCAGGGAAATTAGGAATATCAAAGGGGCCACACCAAACTGGAAACATGTCAGAAGATAAGATATTACACACTGCAGCAGCTGACTGTCTGTTCCAAAGGGAAATGAATGAACAGGCTATTCTTGTAATAGGGGATTCAATTACAAGGGGGATTGATGAGATAGTTTGCAAAAATAGGAAATTGCATAGAACAGTCAATACGTTACCTGGGGTGAAAGTGTCAGATTTGGAAAGATTATTGGATGGCCTAATGGAGAACACACATAAACCCTTGGTTATAATGCATGTGGGGGATTAATGATATAGGCAAAAATAAAATGGAAGTAATACAGGAATGTTTTTTTTGAATATAATAGAAAGATTCCAAACTAAAGGAGCTGATCTTATAATCTCAGGGATTCTGCCTGTACATGTGCCAAATGAATATAAAAATTGGGCCATAAATCAAGTGAATAAATGTGTGAATAAATCAGTGTGCGGCCAGAGATATTGGGTTTATGGATAATGCCATGACATATCAAAACCAAGCTGTTTTCAAACACGACAGGCTGCACCTAAATAGAGCAGGGACTAGAATTCTGGGTACCAAATTAAATAAGGTGATACACTTTCATTTAAACTGGAAAGGGAGGAGTACGAATTTACAGACATGAGGGAAATGAATGACTCTGGCCTACCAGGGAATATAAATAAAGGTTGGAATATAGCATTACTAAATGCAAGGAGTTTAACAAACAAGTTTGATGAATTCCAGAACATGTTAGCATCTAGTAACATAGACATAGCACTGGTGACTGATACCTGGTGGGACGATACAGATACTTGGGAGAGGAACATCGTAGGATATAAGCTGTTTTCTGGATCTAGACCTCAGAGGAAAGGAGGGGGAATTGCTATATACATCAAAGAAACTATAAACAGTGAACAGGAAAGCATACAATTGGAGAATGTAGAAATGTTGTGAGTAAAAACAATGCATAAATCTCATGCCAAAACTAGATTGGAATTGGTGTATAGGCCCCCAATTATGAATAAACTGGAGAAGGACCTTCTTTTGGAATACATTTCCAATTTAGACCTGGCAGAAGATATACTCTTGACAGGGGACTTCAGTATGCCTGACATAGACTGGATAAACTTCAGGGGAAAGGCCAGTATAGAAAAGAGATTCCTTGAAGTGATTGACCAAATTGGGGTAGAACAAAAAGTGATGGCAGCAACTAGGGGTCAAAATATCTTGGATTTGGTCTTAACTAATAAGGGGGACAAAATGAATAATATAAGGGTTGATAGTCCCTTGGGGAACAGCGATCACAATACAGTGTTCTTTAGGATGGAAGGGGAATCAAGTGCAAATAGAAACGAAGGCCTGACTTAGAAGCTGAATGTTAACAAAGCAAACTCCATGGCCTAAAAGAAGTAATGGCGGTCTGGGACTAGGGAACTGCATTTTCTGATCAATCAGATGTATGAAATTCTGATTACAAAAATCATGACTGAAGTATTGAAATTTATACCTGAGGTGTTTAAATATGGGAAGAAAAACAGCAGCAAAGCATGGTTTAATTCTAGGCAAAAAAAATGGTCTGAGAGAAGCACAAGATCTTTAAAAGAGTAAATAAAAAAATAACCATGAGGGATGACTTGTGTATGGGAGTACGGTCAGACAATTAAAGAAAGAAATAAAAAAGGCCAAAGAGGATTATGAACTTAGTCTGGCAACAAGAGTAGGGGATGATAAAAAAGCATTTTACACATATATAAATAAAAAAAAAAAAAAAAAAAGTAGTACATAACAATGTAGGTCCTTACATCAGTGCACTGGATGAATGTGTGACTAACATCAAGGAACTGGCAGATATGCAGAATTCATATTTCAGTTCAGTGGTTAATAAAAGCACTATTACAGGTAATGGGAATAAAATAAGTTCGCAGGCAAGTCAGGTACAAATTGATCCTACCGACGTACTTAAAAGACTGGAAAATGTCAATGTAAATAAATCCCTGGGGCCAGAAGAGTTACACCCCAGAGTGCTTAGGGAATTGGCAGCTAGCCTGGCTCCGCCACGGACTTACTTATTTAAAAAATCATTGGATCAGGGAGTGGTTGCACAGGGCTGGAAGGAAGCAATAGTGGTACCCTTATTGAAGAAAGGCCCTACTACTAGACCTGAAAATTTTAGACCTGTTAGTTTAACTTCAATAATAGGGAAACTATTTGAAGGAATTTTGAAAGATCTAATTCTATCCCACTTGATGGTACATAAATTAATAGACCCGACCCAACATGGTTTTACGAAAACAAGATCATGCCAAACGAATATGCTTACCTTTTATGAAACAGCAAATAAGGCTTTAGACACAAGGAATGCAGTAGGCATTATATTCTTAGATTTTTTTAAAGCTTTCAATAAATTACCACATAAAGAACTAATTGAGGAACTGGCCAACACTAAACTACCTACAAACGTAGTGAATTGGGTAGAGGTTTGGCTGAGCAACAGAAGGCAGAGGGTCACAATCAGGGGAGTAATGTCTAAATGGGACGAAGTCACTAGTGGTGTTCCGCAGGGGTCAGTGTTGGGCCCATGTTTGTTTAATTTATATGTCTCTTCAATCAGGTTCAACTTCCCCAATATCTGGCTGAGCAAATTTGCAGATGACTGCAGGATTGGGGGTATTGTAAATAGCTTAGAAGATCAGATCAATGTACAAAAGGCATTAGATATACTGTTACAGTGGACAGCCCAGCACAAGTTAGATCTTAATTTAAACAAGTGTGCTGTAATGCGCTTGGGAAGTAGCAACAGCAAAGCCGAGTATAAACTGGGAGATGCTGCTCTACACCAGACTGTGGAGGAAAGGGGTCTGGGGGTTAAGGTAACTAGTGATTTACAATTTGGTACACACTGCAATATTATTGTTAAGAAAGCTAATCAGGTACTTAATTGCATTCTGTGGCATATTGGCAGCAGAGAAAGCAACGTGATTTTACCCCTGTATAGTGCATTGGTGAGGCCACATCTTGAGTACTGTGCTCAGGTTTGGTCCCCATACAAAAAAGCTGATATTAGACGGTTGGAGGGGGTGCAACACAGGGCAACAAAGAGGATTACTGGTCAGGGACATAAATCATACCAGGAGAGATTACAAGATCTAGGGTTATATACATTGCAATATCGTAGGTTAAGGGGTGATATATGCATGATATGTAGGGCACTGAAGGATGAGCAATTGAAAGCAGATTTGGGACTCAGGGTGAGAAAGCATTATCAACATGAACCCAGGAGTCATAAATTGCAATTAGAACAGGACAAGTGGAATACTTTGAAATGGAAAAATCGGTTTAGTCAGTGAGGAGCTAAGCTATGGAATTCCTTGCCAAGGGAGGTAGTAATGAGCAAAACAATGGACTCATTCAAAGCAGGTCTAGACAAATTCTACAGTAATATAAACACCATGATATAAAATTATCAAGGCAAGCATTAAGGACGCAAGTCTATGTAGTGTGGAAAACCTATGAAACCCCTGGGGCATGCATTACAACCCATTAATGCACACCCTCTTGTGGCTTATTATACAAGCACATCAGCAAAGAATTAAATGTTTTAAAAAAATTACATTGTTAAGCTGGTCCCATGCATGGAGACAGCACAGCACAGCTGGGACTGTTGAGGTCGTGAGGGTCCCAGAGCTGCCCTCCCCCAAACCGAATCGCACAGCACAGGTACGCAATGAGGGATACTAGCTGCTGAGGAGCCTGTCTGAACCACTGCTCTACTTAGCAGCAACTATACCCCCAACCTAAACTACACTGCATTCTGGACCTTGCTGGAAATACCTCTCCTCCTCCGTCACATGCACCCCCCGATGTAGCCCTCATCACTCCTTGTCTCCAACCCTGTTAGCACAACTTATCCACACCCTCCCTGTACCAGCTGGGTACACCAGAATCCCCACTACTCCATGCTTCTGCCGCACCGTACCCATAATGCGCCGGAAAGCCCTACTCTGGGATGCTCTCCTCCTCCTCCTCCTCCTTCTCTCAGGGAATGTACACCCTAATCCAGGACCACCATCACCTAAATCTACCAAGGAGGGCAAGCATGGTGGCCTACTACTGGCCGCCCTTAACACCTGCAGCCTGGCTAGGAAGTTCACTCCCCTCCAGGGCTGGATCGCCCAACACACCCCTGACATCCTGGCCTTATCCGAGACCTGACTCTCTAAAAACACCCCTGATGCCTCTGTCATCTTCACGGAGTACTCCATCTTCCGAGCTGACAGGACTGACAAAAGGGGAAGTGGCTGTGCCATCTATCCTCTATACATAACATCGGTTTACATCCCCTCCTCAAATCAAAAGCCTGCCTTTGAATCTGTACTATCCAGCATTACCCATCTCCCACCCAAGAGCGAAGTGATTATTATGGGAGACTTTAATGTGAATTGGCAAGCCAACACATCTGCCACCTTCAAAGATGCTGTCCGAGCCTATGACCTTACCCAGGTAGTCCAGTCCCCTACCAGGTATGACCCAAGATCAGGGTGCTCCTCTCTTATCGACCTCCTCTCTTATCAACCTCATCTTTACTAACCTTCCCGCTCACCTCTCCAAGGTGAAAGTACTCCCTGATGCGATAAGTGACCACTCCCCTGTCTTCTGCTGGTGGTCTAATAAAATCCCCCCCAGCTACCCTAAAGTAGCTATCCAAAGGCACCTCAAAAAAGGAGCCCTCTCACTCCTCAAAAGGTACCTCTCTTCTTGCGACTGGTCACCCATCCACACTGCCCAGATTGTTGACGCAGCCCTCAACTCCTTCATTACCAACTTCAGCACTGCCTGTGACATCTTCGCCCCTTCTCAAAGCAGATCATAAAAAGCAGGGTTACCCCTTGGATCTCCCAGTCCCTCCCTGACCAGATGTACCTCAGAGATGACCTCTGGCACAGGGTCCTGAACTCCCTGCTCCCCCAGGATAGACAACTCTGCAGAGAGGCGAGAAACAAATGCACATGGGCCATCAGGCAAGCTAAGGCTACCTATATAAGCAAGCCCTCACCAACACCTGGGGCTCAGGAAAAAACGTCTGGAAAAACATTAGGGAACTATGCGGGAAAACCATCTCCCCTGCCCCAGCACAGCTCCAAGTCAATGGAGCCCTCTCCCAGGACCCCAGTATCATATCCAATGCCCTTAACACCACCTTCTCCGACCTCAGTCAGATTCTCCCGCAAAACTTCTTCGACCCTATCACTAGCCGCCCCTTGGACACCTCTGCCTCTACAGCCCCCCCTCCCTTCCGGCTACGGATCATCTCCTGTAAGGAAGCAAAGACTACCTCTCCAAAGCTTTGCACAACTCACGCTACAGCAGTGACTCCCTTGACATCAAAATCCTCAGATTAACACATGATGAAACCCTACCTCACCTCACCAAAATACTAAACTGTTCACTGCGACTAGGTCAATTCCCCTCTCTTGAAAAGAGGTATTGTAACTCCGATCCAAAGAGTGGGGACCCCACTTCCTTAGTAACCACCGACCCATCTCTCCTCCCTCCCCCGAGGCACTCGAGAAAATTGTATCGGACCAACTCACCGATTACCTGGCTGGCCAAACACAATCTGCTCTGCCACAAACAACATGGCTTCAGGAAGGGATACAGCACAACCACAGCCTTACTAGAATTGACATCTTGCATATGCGAGGCTCTGGAACAGGGGTCAATAGCCGGAGCAATATATGTTAATCTGACCAAAGCGTTCGACACCGTCAGTCACGCACTACTTCTCCACTTTCTCCCCTCTTACCATTTCACCGCCGAGGCTATCTCCTGGTTTAAAGACTATCTCACAGGTCGGACACAACAAGTCAAAATTAACTCCACCCTCCTCCAAACGACTGGTCCTAATGGGTGTCCCCCAAGGGTCTATTCTGGGGCCACTAGTTTTCACTCTCTTCCAAAACTCCCTCCCACAGTTCTGCAGCAGAAAGCTCTTGCTTTATGCTGACGATGCCATAATTTTCTGGAAACACCCCAATCCTTACTCACTCCAAATTGCGCTACAAGGCTTTTTCAGAGAGTTAGAATCCTGGTTCACTGACTATTGCTTAATGCTAAACTACAGCAAAATGAAATCGATGATCTTTGCCCACTATCAAAGCCCATATAGTAATGCCCCTCTAACCATCTCATACTCACAGGGCCTCCTCATTGAACAGGTCTCAAACTTTAAACATCTGGGTGTCACGCTGGACTCATCCCTCACCTACCACACACATATTAAACACCTTTCCTTTGCTGTTAATACCTGGATAGGGATTCTACACAGACATAAGCACTGCCGACCCCCCCAGGCCCTAAATCTTGCTGTAACCTGCTAACTCCTTTCATTGGTTGACTGTGGTATTGTAATATATGGCACCGCAGACCAAACAGCCCTACACTGCATTAGCCTAGCTCTCAACAAAGCTTGCCATCTGGTCACAGGCTGTGATAGACTAACCCACACATGTGAGCTCTGCAAGCTTGCAGACTGGCTGACCTTCGAGGGGAGACTTAGGTACCATACTTGCCTCCAAGCCAAAATAATACTTATGAATCTTACACCCAAAGGCCTTCACCCCCTCATCCAACCAACCACTCACAGGAGGGCCCCTAGACGCCCTACAGTCACCTCCCTACTAGTCCCCCACTGTAGGACCTCATTAGGGCAAAGGTCTTTCCGTTATCGTGCTCCCTCTTGGTATCAAGAGCCTCATTCTTGACTCAGAAGCCTGTGGCTGTTACCAACTTTCCTCTCGGCCAAATATACCAAATGACTAGGTTATCTTAGGTCCTACTATCCTGCTGCATATAAACCTTGACTCGGGGTTCTGTAATGACCCCTCAAATCTGTTCACCTGTCTTATCTCTCTACAATGACCCAGGGTCCTATAAGATCCTAGCAGTGGTAACCAACTAATGTAATACACTATACTGTGTGATCGATGTAAAACATTTTTAATTTAATGTGTGTTCTTTGTACTGACTAGGAGCCTTTGCAAAGGAGTCTAAGACTCAAAGGATTGTAATTCTGATTCTCAATAAATAAAATAAATTGTACTGCCATCTGGGAGGCGGGGCTCTTATGCAAGAAGCCCACACTGGGGCAGACAAGTGACCAGGTCTAATACAGTGGTGAGGCACAGATTAATGGGTTTGTCATTTGCAAACACTAAATCTATGATGTATTCATGAAAAATGCTAAAAATAATGATATCCATGACTTCCGTGACAAAGCCATAGTCCTAGTTATTCCAAAATGACATTTGTTTTCTGGGTAACCCATTTCCAGTAGGAACAGAGAACATTTTAAAGATTTGTTATTGTTTACCAGCTCAGTGGCAGACCCAGTGGTGTGGCGGTAGTGCAGGCCCAGTGATGTGGTGGTAGTACGGACCCAGTGGCGTGGTGATACTGCAGGCCTAGTGGCACTGTGGTACTGCAGGCCCAGTGACATGGTAGAGCAGACCCAGTGGCACAGTGGTAGTGCTGACCCAGTGGCGTCATGGTAGTGCAGGCCTAGTGACATGGCAATATTGCAGACCCAGTAGCATGACAGCAGCACAGGTCCAGTGACGTGGTGGTAGAGCATACTCAGTGGCGTGATGGTAGTGCATTGCACTGTCACCTGCAAGACTGGGGTTTGAGTCCTCTAGAGTACCATGCTGGGGGCCACTTGGGGACCAGGTTCGACACATCGCTCAGCTCCCAGTGAGGGAAGGGATTGGCTACCTGGCATTCACACAGCCCTACCGGGCAACAAAGGAGTAGGACTACCGTCATCTCTGAACACAACCACTCGTCTACCCTCAGAGACAGAAAAAGGGTGCAGCTGTGGTAACCCATATTATAAGGGTTGGGGTGGGCAACTGTTACGGGAGGGGGGAGTAGTGTTTATTCTAGTGTCACAGCAAATTTCAATGTCCAAAGGAAAAAGATTCAGCATTTAGTGTCACTCTTATGGTAACGCAGCAAGAACTGCAGACTTGTCAGTCATTTTGTAGTAATGCTGCATCTTTGCTGACTCCATCCTTCCCCCATAAGCTCAGTGGGAGACTATTCCACCCAAGCAGCATGTCCTGTATGTTGGATTTTAACCAGTTAAGGTTTTCACTAATTGTTTTAGAAATGGATTTAAAAAATGTTTTATGCCTCAGTAGTCTGTCGAATCCCCTTGATAGGTGATAACACAATCCTCTACCTCACTCATGACGGAAAAAGACTTCCTTTGAAGACACATTGGGCAGCTATTCCAGCTTTCAAATTAGTAGGCAAAGAAAAAAGCCTTTGCAGCAAAGCTGGTGTTGAGCCTTTTTCAACGGTGATCCCCACCAAGTGAGAGAACCAGTGCCACCGTGGGACAAATTTTATAACCATTCACAGATTTGGTATCCAAACTGATGAAAACTGGACATCAATTCAACACCAACAATAATACCACTGGCATTCTTGCCTGTATACAAGTGCAGCCTTGTGTGTCAGCATTTTATTGCCTACTACTTGATACTACAAGAGGTTCTGATAAAGCACAAGGTGGTGGTTATGGGTGCTAAATAGAGATTTGGACGACTGGAAAGGGAGCAGACTTAGCAGTTTTCCACCAAAGCCTTAAAAACTGTGAATATGTAATTAGTTCAGTTTAAATCTTTACATAATCTGTGTTAACATCCCCACACAGCTGTGTGAGATGGGGTAGAGGAACACATCTAATTGTAACAGATGTGGGGCAGATGATTGTGATTTAATTCATATGTTTTGGAGTGGTCAGAAAGTTCAGAAATTGTGGTCAGATATTAAAATCATTTTGAATCCTATCTTGGGTAGAGAATGGTATAAAACTTGACACTTGCCTTACAAGTCATTTTCACAAAACCAAATTCTGGTCAAAAGAACAGAAGCACACCATTTATCTGGTCTCCGGTTCAGTCAAAAACATCATTGTACAAATTTGGACGGAGAATAGGTCCCCCACTATCAGTGAATGAAAAAAAAATGTTTAGAAACACTTAGAAAGGTTGGCACATTTAATGGGACAAAAGGAAGTCCATTTACAGGTTTTTTTTTTGCCCAATATCTAGTAGTCGCCTAATCTAAGTAATGTAATACAGGCTTAATCTGTCTGTTTTCCTTTCTTTCCCTCTTGGCTCTATCTTTTCTAGTTTTGCTTTCTCTACTTTTTTTTCTTTTTTCTCTTTTAAGCATGGATTTCTTTCTTACAACATCAGGGGATGTTATTAGTAAATAGAAGTAGATTAGTTTTAGCCTGGCTTTTGTAATACTGTATGATGACTTGGTTTTGATGTTTAAAATGCTCTTACATGATAGAGTAAGATATTTTTCAGTGTCATCTGATACGTAAAGTATACTATATTGATGTTTACATACTGCTTTATATTTAGTGTATTCTAATCATATGTATGCAATGATTGATGTAGGCTGCTTTTATTTATTTCATTTTGTTGACTCGGAAAGCCCACTGAGCCCAACTGGTCCCTTTTTCAGGGGCGACCCGGAACTAGTTGCATAAAAATATGTGTGTAACAAGACACAGGAATGATGCGTTTAAATAGATAATAAGCAATAAGCACAGTTATACCAGGCAGTCACTATGGATAACAAGCAGTAAGCACTGTTTTTGCCAGACAGTCAGTAGTGACTTAAGACTTTGCACGATAAGACATACACATGCTTTTTTCTTAATTATAGTAACAGTTGATTGACAAAAAAAAACTAATGCTACATCTGAAGTCCCAGGGCATGAAATCTACTTTGAAGATACACTGGGCAGCTATTCCAGTTTTCAAATCAGTAGGCAAAGAAAAACCATTTGCAGCACAGCCAGTGTTCAAGAGCTTATTCAGCAGTTAAGTCACTGGTGAGAGAACCAGTGCCACTATGGAACTTAAACTTTGTTCTTCTACAATTAATGAATCCTCCTTTTGAGTCCTATTTTCAACAGAACTCAAATGCCTAACCTGGAAAACATTTTCTTAGTCGCCACGGCCTCTGCAAGATGGGTCAGAGAACTGCAAGCATTTTGTACTGAACCTAACTTCATGGTGTTCCACTGGGATAAGGTGGTGCTTAGAACAAACATTATTTTTTTTTACCAAAAGGTGATCTGTGCATGTGACATTGACCAATCCATAATACATCATATATACTCGTGTATACATTGAGTTTTTAGTGCCAGAAATGGGCACTGAAGTGTGGGTACTCTACTTATACACAAGGTCGACCTATCTGCAGGTTACTTACCTATCCATAAAAGGCTCTATTGGACTTATCTGTGGGTTTCTGTCAAATGGAAAAAAAAATGAAATTTTCTGGTTTAACACAAAAAAAAAAAAAAACCCACCCAGCTGCAGAATACCATATATAACGGTATTACCACCCCCTCGCACACCTTGGGGGTGGAAGGAGCTGGGTGCTATGAGGGTGGGTGGGAGTAAACTAAGATACTGTTATTCAGTTGGTGCTGTGGAGGGGGGTGATAAGGGAGGTAGACCTATCTGCAAGGTATATCTAAGAAGCTGCAAAATCATATGGAAAAGGGGGGTCAAATTATACATGAGATCAACTTGTGCACAAGTTTATATGGTAGCCTATGTTTTTCCCCAAAACTCTCTCTAATGTACAGAACACTCCACAGCCTGGATGTAAAAAAGGCTATGAGTTTTTATATGCAAAACACAATGTGGTCCAGAACTTATGCACAGTTGTTTGTCACTCACAGTGAGGTAGACACAGATAAACCACCAACTAAGATGGATCCTTGCCTTGGGTTGTCTCTTGCATAGAGTTCTGTTGTGAGAAAGCTGGCAAAGAGCCACAGAAAGACTTACTACCCACTCGCTACATCTGCCTCCGTGGTAGCATTGAGGGGTACACTCAGAACTGTGTAAAGCCACAGTACATACTTTCACTTCTTTTTTTTTTTTTCCTTTTTTTTCTAATTGAGGCATAAAATACAGACATAAATATTCATTTCAAGGCTATAAAAATTGGTACAGGTGCTACAATCAAAAGATACACAGCTGTTAATCCACAGCTATAACTATGAGAGTGGGGGCTGTAATATTATTCTAAGACTCATAGCGCACAGTCAAGCTATAATTCAGCAGAATATGGGGGAGTAAATTAGCATCACATATTTAGGTGTCAGAAGATTAAACAGCAGACTAAACTTCAGCCTCTCACAGCAGACCCTGCCCCATCATATTACCGTGAGTGTTAGAAATGATAGAAGTGGTCCACACAGTCCCAACGAAGAAAGAAAGAAAGACAACAAAAAACAACTTTTTTTCCTTTTTTTTCCCTCTTCCCCCTTCTCCCCATTTCTTTTAACCCAGAAATGGGTTTTATTTTTACAGCCCTTCTCAGGGGACAAATTCTGCACCACCCATAGAAGAATAAAGTACCGGTCTCTGCCACTTAATATTAAACTGCTCCTGTGTATCGTGAACTATAGCAGTTAACTTTTCCATATAGTGTATTTTATACAGTAGGGGTGAAGTGATATGCCATTACATAAATCTACGTATCAGAGCCACAGTGTGATAACCAGTTCATGACATGTACACCATGAAGATATCAAGCACAGTGTACACATCATTGCCAGTTATAGTGTACAACATGGTCAACATAGTGTACACGGCACTGCACCCCCCCACCCCTTCCTCCTCACACCGCTAAACCAAAA
This sequence comes from Neoceratodus forsteri, assembly GCA_016271365.2. Classification (NCBI taxonomy): domain Eukaryota; kingdom Metazoa; phylum Chordata; order Ceratodontiformes; family Ceratodontidae; genus Neoceratodus; species Neoceratodus forsteri. The sequence continues at coordinate 1,576,784,503 of CM028131.1, forward strand.
ACAAAGAAAAGTGGAGGGAAAAAAAGCCAGAGCCCTATTCTATAAAACAGACACATGGTGTCCCGGTGTATGATACCCTATGTATCACAACTCATGGACATTGACCTTGGAAACCCTCACTTGTGAGTGGAGGTTACTGTCCACTCGTAATACATACAGTATCACACGCCGGAATATTAAGTATCCCCTTATTATTCATGATACTGCGGCAAAGCTCTACAGATGGAGGGTCTGGCTTCATCCAGTGTCTTGTAATTGATTTTTTCGCAGCCAGCAGGTATAATAAAATGGGGGAGCTAGATGATAACTGCATGCCACTCGGAGGAATTGATAAACGGTGAACTCTGGGGTCAGATTGAAAGGGACTCCAAGTAGTTCTTATATCTGAAGTAAGATCTGTTCCTAGAATGTAGCCAACATTGGACAGTGCCAAAAATAAGTCACTGGTCTGCTGGGTTTGTTCTACAGTGCCTTCAGCAAGACTCAGAGGGCTCTGACATATATTTTACCAGAACAGCTGGAGTTCTTACCCCAGGAGTCCTTCAGCATCAGTAACTATAGCAGTTAGCTGGCTGGGTGCAACTGCCCCAGAGGTATGCCTTTAAGAGAATTATAATGAGCTAGGGCATCAGCCAGTCAAAACACAGGAGGGGAGTGTGCTGAGTGAGAGCAGCCTGAAGGGCTTCAGAATTTTTTCTCCGCTGACTGAGCAAAATTGCCCCAGAGGTGTCTCTCAACTTTCCTTGTTGACAGCCTCTTGTTCGCTTATCCTGGTAAAGTTTTTCTCACAAACGTAAATTCTTAGTGTGCTGAGTGTAATTTTATAATTTTTTTAGCGGTCGTTCGTTTTTCGTGCATCTGCGTTATGTTTTACTGCAACTGCATTTATTTATAGATATTTATATATATTTTTACACATCCGCTTATTTTATATTCTTTTTTACTGCAAATGGTTATTTTCAATGGTTTTTCAATTTTTTAATGCAATTCGTAAAGGAAGCATCGCATTTTTTCGTTTTTCCTTATTTTGTACCTCAGATTTTTTTTTTTTTTTACCCAGAAAGACACACTAAGCTGAAAGCTTGTTTACAGGTGTGTCCTGGGAGCACAAGGAAGTTTAGTGACTTGCTCAGGGTCACACAGGATACAAGTGGGGGCTGTGGGATTCAAACCCAGATCTCCAGGTTTGCAGCTCCAGAATTCGCAGGTCCCTACCTCGAGGTAACCGTTTGTTTTTCAAACTTTTACACTTATTGCTGGGTTCTCTGAGGATTGGCTTGTCAGAGATTCCCTGAACCACACAGAAATCTGGACCTACAGGATTTAAAAAAAAAAGAAAAAAGAGTGTGTCAGCTGTCACAGGACTGGCTTAACAGCGTTTTCAGCAACCTGTGCCTCCGTTATTTTCGGTTCAGATCTGCACAAATTTGGTCAGAAACAGAGCAAAGAGAGCTAAAAAATAATTATGACTGAGGAAAAAATCAAAGGCTACCGATGAGGGGCCATCTAAAACCAATAACAATAAAAATTCAAGCAGGGGTGCTGATGAAGCCTCCAAGTCCCAGCCAAAAAATAAAGCTTCCAAAGGAGCTGATGAAGTTCCTCATAAATTTAAAAATAATAAAGGCGCTGATAAAGTATCTGTACAAAAAAGGAAGCATGATCAAGCTGCTGATGAAGTGGCTAAAAAGATAGTCTGCAAAGACAAAAACACTCCTGTTCCTCCTGGGAAAGCAAATAGTGAGACAGCTGGCAGCTTAAAGCATAAAGAAAAAAACAAAGCATATACAGCCACAGTCTGCGCAGGAACTCCCATCGGTGCAAGACATGGCAAAGGCATGGCACGTCTTTCAGACCCTACAAAAGATGGGGTCTATATTTACTGGGCTGGCAAGCACTCTTCCACAGTTTTCTCTTCTGGAGACTATGAGTGTGATGCAGATGATGACGAACATTTTTATGATGCTCCTGACCTGAATTTTGAGGGCCTTGAACCTGATGTGTCCCCCAACCCTCCTTTTGGAGCTTCCTCTGCTGACCAGGAGGATCCCTCCTCTATGCTTACATTTATTAAAAATATGCTAGATACCCTGGACCTCCTCAGGAGTTCGTCCAGAATGAAGATGAGGATAAAGATTACAGGGAGATGAAAGGTCTCCCACCCCCTAAGAGACTGGTTGTGCCTATCTATACTGCTTTCAGAAAAAATACCAAGAAACTGCTGCAAACCCCCACTTCTGTGGCAGGGCTTGACAGGCGGGCTGAGAAAAAATACAAATTGTCTAAAACAGATACTGAGTTCTGTCTGTACATCCTAGCCATGAGAGTATAGTACAGCAGGCAGCTTTTGAGCAAGCTGGGGTTTCCTTGTCTCTCTTACCCCCGGACAAGGACTCCAGAAAAATAGACTTCATAGCAAAGAAAATGTATACTACAGCTTCCCTGCTGGTCAGAATATCAGAAAGCACTATGGAATTCTGTCCTGGCCACTACCTGCAATGTGTCGGATATAATGGTACAGGAGCTGGTGGATAGGGCAAAAAGTGCCCTGGAAGCTATGAAATACCAGATCTTATCTGTGTCAGTCTTCACCATTCATCACCTTTGGGTATAGTGGCCGGAGGTCACGACCCCTCGGGAGCCCTTTTTTTTTTTTTTTTTTTTTTTTTGGATGGGTGCAGTCGGCGCACCACGGCGCCGCGACCGAGGCCGACGCACTGCGTGGCGCTCATGGTTTGGCCATTAGGTGTTGTCGACTCCTCCCTCCCTCCAGTTCTTTGTCTCCCACTGTTGAGGTCGCACCTCGTGGGTAGCTGTGCTGCGTGAGAGGCCTGCAGTTTATCTTGAAGCCTTCGGCTCCATTTCGTAGTCCATTGACTCCGTTCGATTTAATCTTTTCCTGTTGGTTCAGTTTCGCTCCACTCGACGTCACCTGGAATTAAAGTAAGACTGTTCCTTTCATTTATTTTGCGACGTCGGGTCTTGTTTGGTGGTGTTTTTTTCCGTAGGTCATGTCTCGGTCGAGGGGCAAGAAAACTATGAAGGCGGGATGGCCCCTATGCGTCGGTGCCCGTGCGGCGTAAGTATTCCGTCACCAACCAACATGACCGTTGCCTACCGCGTGTCTTGGCCGCTACGACATGGATTGATGCGATGCCTGCTTATCCATGGACCGTTGCGTCATCGAACAACACGCGTGGAAAGTTGGATGAGCTCCACCGACTTTCGGGGGACAGGCGTGCACTCGTTGGCCAAGCCATGCTCTCTTGGCCCTTCCTCTGGGTCACCTCCTAGTTCTGTATGGACTGAGGAGGAGGGGGCTTCTGCTTCTAGTAGCCTCGCCGTTGCAGAAGCCCCTTCCACGGTGTAGGAGGCCCAGTCCGTTCCCTTGGGGGACGGGCAGGAGGCACCGCCTTGGCAATCGCCTCTTCAGGGGTGAAGGCTCCCTCGGTCAGGAAGGCCTGGGTCGGCACCGTCTTCGACGCCGTCTGTCGCGGGCCTCGGCACTGTTCATGGCGCCATCGTCGGCGTCGGTCCGTCACTCGGCACCGTTGCTACTGTCGGCTCCATTTGCGGCGCCGATGGTGCTCACGGCACCGTGGTAGGCTCTACGGTGCCGTCCTTTACCGTTTCTCACCTCGGCGCCGTTCACAGTGCTGTGGTTGAGCATTGCACCGTGTCTAGCTTTGGAGCCGCTTGCAGCACCGAGCGAGGATGCGGTGCCATGGGGCCTCAGATCTCAGCACTGTCCGCGGCACCAAGAGTGCGGTCGGTGCCATTGTCTGCGCTGTCTCTGGCCTCGGCGCTGCTTGCAGCACCGTGGGTCGAGACGGCGCCATGGGGGGTTCTGATCTCAGTGCCATTCGCAGCACCGAGAACGCGGTCGGAGTCATCTGCACCATCTCTGGCCTCAGCGCCACTTGCAGCATGGTGGATCGGGACGGTGTCGTGATAGGCTCCGGCTCTGATGCTGCTGCCGTCGGCACCATGTCTTCTTCCCGCACCGTTCGCTGTGCGGCTGAGGACCTTGGGGCCAACTCTGGTGCCCCTTTCAGTCGGGATGGCAGTGGGCGTCCATGCACCGTTTGGCACAGAACTTCGATCTCCACCTCCTCAGAGGTGGAATCGGACTCTGAGTCAGATAGGCAGTCTGACTCTTTGGAGTTGGCTGCTCATGTGGACACTTTGGTAGTGTCCTCAACAGGCCGGAACCATCCCCCCTCTGCGGAGAGGACAGTGGCTTCCAGGACCAGGGTCAGGGGTGCTGACCAGCAGGCAGTGGTGCAGGCCATCATTGCTCTGCAGCCTGGACTCGGGGTGGGGGGGGTTGCTGACCCCTCAGTGGTGGTACCCCCTCAGGTGGTGTACCTGGATCGCCCAACTTTGGGGCCAATCGGAGCACCTACAGGAGAGGAGGGTGCTGCTCCCTGGATAGCCCCTTTGGGGGCCAACCAGGGTTGCCAGCTGCCTAGGCTGGCTCTTTCGAGGAGGAGGGGGGCGCTTTCGGATTCCGAGGGGTTGAGGGGTATGGGTTCAATGTAGCGACCTTTTTCTGGAGCCCACTCGGGCTCTGGGAGAAGTAATAGCATGGACCCTCGCCCATCCCTTTCTGTTTCCTCGAGAGGGCCCCATTCTTTGGAGGTAGGGGACCATCCTTCTGGACTTTCACGGCCCCGGTCACCTCACGGGGGGGGGGATTCTTCAGGGCGCAGCCTAGGCAGTTCCAGTATGGTTGACCAGCTGTTGACTGTGGAGTTTTCCAGATCTACCTCTTCTCTTGGGGCTCCAGGTGCGCTCTCTAGCCCTGGCGGAAGACAGCCGATTCCTGTTGTCGGCTCTGCCCCCTCCTCTGCCACATTCTCCTGCTCTCCCTGGTATCCTTGGTCCTAGCGGTCCTCTCTCCTGGGAGCAGTTCAGAGCTGTGGCTGCTCAATTTCCCTCATATGTTAGGGCCATGGACAGACAGGTTTTTCAACCTCTCCCTGAGCAGCCAACCTCTGAGGTCCTCTGACTCCTCATCCTCCTCTTCAGGAGGTGAGGAACCGTCTGTCCACATCTCCCCAGCTGTTGATCTCGCTGAGTATCAAGCGTTTTCTCGTGAGGATGTTGGAGGACCTGCATGTCACCCCACCCACTCAACACAATCCAGAGCATTCAACGCGCGCTTTTTTGGGCGATTTCAGTGCAGACACCCTTGTGGTACCCCCCTGGCCTGCTCCCTTTAGGGAGGCGTCTATGCGCTTCTGGCAGAGACTCTTTTCTGGAGTCCCAGCCCCTAGGGATCTCCGCCAGGGGTATTGTTCCCCCTGGAGTTTCCAGGTAACCTGCCTCATCCTAGCTCAGGATTGACGCAACTGGATAACCCTTATGGGCTTCGCGCCCTTCACCGTGACCGGCCCCCGCATGCAGACTCCATGGATTTTGACTTCTGGGGTAGGACGACTTTTTACTCTGCACGGTTGCTGCTTTCTATATCTGCTCATCAGGCCCACTATGCTACTTATGATAGGTTCCTGTGGTCCAGGCTAAGTCAACTCCTAGCCTTGATGCCTGACACGGAGGACACCAGACAAGTCATTGCTCTTTCTGCATGTGACCTGGACCTAGCAAGGGTATCGTATGACGTCAGGGAGGTAGCTACCAGGGTCGTAGGGACAGCGATCTGCAGCAGGCGGACGGCATGGCTACGTCTCTCCCAGTTGTCACCCTTGGCCCGGCGTAGGGTGATATAACTCCACTCACCAGAGAACCTACCTTTTCTCCCGTAGAGTGAGACAGCATCTGTCGGGGCAACTTCCTACCCCCTCCAGGGGGTCCCAGTCTCACTCTCCCCATTCTCGGGCCTCTCCAGATCCGTGAAGGTTCTCTCTTTTGGTGTGTCACCATTGAGAGCTAATGGACTTAGTCCCTTAGGGTTAAAGCCCCCTTTTGGGGGGGCTCGGCACTCACCCAAAGGTGATGAATGGTGAAGATTGACATAGATAAGATATGAAAATTACGTACCTACCGTAATTCTGATCTTTCTGTGTATCTTCACCATTCATCACAATCCCACCCTTCATCCTCCTGGGGCCTCAGTCTCTGGGTTCCCCCTCCCTGTCTGTGCCCTCTTTTCGCCCCCCTCCTTTCTGTTAGTCAGGAGTGGGGTGACCTTGGGCACATAGGGTGATATTTTTCTGTAAGGGGAGAGTGGTCTGGATGGGGGGGCACTCCTTCCTCAGTGTCTTGGCTCCACCCCCATGGGGTGGAGGTTAGTAGTTGCCCTCTTTCTATTCTTTCTCCCCATCTCCCCGTCAGCTTTACTTTGATTTCTTTGTCCTTTGGCACAACCTCAATTTAATTTAAGAAACTAGGTTTTTTTACACTAAAAATTTAATTTTGATGGGGGGGGGGTAATTCCCTGTATCCTGTCTTTTCTTCCAGAATAGCCTATTGTGCTTATGTTGGAGTTATTGCCAGTGATTCTGTGCCTTGAATTCTGGCAGTTTAGCCTCCTAGTTACCCCTTCGCAGTTTCTATGCAATCTGGAGACAGGTCAAGGTTCCAGGGTATGTTCCCTTCTCTCCCCCCGCCTCACATCTTTATCCCTAAATTCCTTAACCCTCCCTCCCTCCTCCTTTTCTACTTCCAGAGATTGGGGCCCCTCCCAATCCCCTTAATTTTTCTAGTTTATTCTGTCCTTTTAGTAATTTATTTCTCCTTTTATTTATATATCTTTTCCTTTCTCTGTCCCTTTGGACTTTCTTGTCCCTCCTCCCAACCCTTCTTACTCTACTGTGACTCAGAACTGGCGGAGGGTGAGTCAACAACACCTAACGGCTAACCGGCGCGCCACTCAGTCGCGTCGGCCTCGAGAACAGCGCCCGATGGTGCGTCGTCCCGCCATCAAAAAAAAAAAAAGAGCTCCCCAGAGTGTGACCTCCAGCCACTATACCCAAAGGTGATGAATGGTGAAGATGCACAGAAAGATCAGAATTACGATAGGTACGTAATTTTCATTTCCACATGGCAGATGACAACAGTGGTGCCGCCTCCAGGGCAATGGCCCATGCCATCTCTCTGAGGCGCTTTGCTTGGCTTAGAACTGCCAGTCTGACCCCAGACAACCAGTCTAAGGCCATGGACTTTCCCTGTGATCAAAACATGTTGTTTGATTCCAGAAAAACTGACTACATGTAAAAGGTTGACTAGTACAAGGCCTCTTGGCAGAGTCACTCCGCTAAACCTAAGCCTCCTGCCCCACAGAAATCTCACCCGAGGGGAAATGGGGGCTGAGGTTATTTTCCCAGGCCTTACATCCTCTATCCCCAGTCTGATTTCTCTCAGTACAGGGCTGCTTTTAGAGGGGGGGCAGAAGGGGCCAAAGAAAGGGCCACCTCTACCCAGCCAGCAGCCTCGCAGTCTAAGCCCTGATGTGAGTGTCCAGGTCGCCTCCCCTCTGCCAGTAGGAACCAGACTCGCACACTACCTTCAGAACTGGTCCCTAATTACCTCGGACAAGTGGATTCTGGAGATAGTGGAAAAGGGTCTGCCACTACAGTTCAAGCAGATACCAGACCTCGGGCATACCCATGGGTCAAAACCTCTAACCTCAACACAGGTGCTGCTGTTGGAATTGGAGATAAAAAACCTAGCAGTGGAAAGGGTCCTGGCTCATGAAAAGGACAAGGGCCTCTACTCCGGGTACTTTCTGACGCAAAAGAAAACTGGACCGGCTCCACCACTTCCTTTCCGCCTGGTCCACTGTTACCACAAACAGGTGGGTTCTAGAAGTGGGTGGCCAGGGTCTGCCTCTGGAGTTCGAGCAGTACCCTCCCAGCCAAGCCCGTGCTCCATGGGGGGGAGGTGGTATCCATTCTAACTTGTTCGGCTCTCCCAGACGACATTGCCCAACTCCTCCACAAGGAGGTTGTGGCCAGAGTCATGGACCCCCCGGTAAACCTAGGGTTCGTTTCCAGGTACTTCCTGGTTCTGAAGCGAACAGGGGGCTAATGCCTCATTCTGGATCTGCACGACCTGAACTAGTTTCTCGGGTCACGTGCCTTCTGGATGGTAACTCTGTCTTAGATCATACCATCCCTCGAGCAGAACATGTGGTTCTGCTCTCTGGATCTCCAGGATGTGTTCTTTAACATTCCAAACCATCCGTCTCACCAGTGGTTCCTTTGCTTCTGAGCAGAAGGAGCCCTCTTCGATTTCCGAGCCATGGCATTGGGCCTATCGTCAGCCCCACAGGTCTTCACCAAATGCATAGCAATGGTGGCAGCCCACCTTCAGCATTGGGGGGTCAGAGTCCACCCCACCTCGATGATTGGCTCTTGGCGGGTTCCATCCAGCAAGGGGTGGAGAGGTCTAGGTACCTGGCCCTCCAGACCTGCACCGAACTTGGTCTTCTGATTAACAATGCCAAGTCAGAACTCGTATCTTCGCAGTTGATATGCTTCATCGGGGCAGAGCTCAAATCCTTCCGAGCCAGAGTCCGGCTTCCGACGGACAGGGCGGAGGATTTTATCTGTGTCGATCTTCACCATTCATCACCTTTGGGTAATGTGGCCAGAGGTCACGACCCTGCGGGAGCTTTTTTTTGGATGGGCGGAGTCGACGCACCATCGGCACCACCCCCGAGGCCGACGCACTGCGTGGCACTCGCGGGTTGGCCTGCGTCATCGACCCCCGCCTCCCCTGCCAGTTCTTCGCTCATCAGAGAGGTCACATCTCGTGAGGAGCTACTACTACGTCAAGGCCACTCTGTGAAAAGCCGTTATCAACGCCGAAATTTGTCAATGCCATGATAGTTTTCAACTTCTGCCGGTTCCGTTATCGCCTCCACTCGACGCCGCTGGTAACACTGTTCCTTTTCTTTATTTTCTCAGTGACAGTGAGTCTTGTTTAGCTTGTTTTACCGTAGGTCATGTCTCGGTGGGGGGGGGGCAAGAAATCTTCGAAGACGGGACAGCGCCCTGTGCGACAGTGCCCGTGCATCCCATAAATACTCCATCACCAACCAACATGACCATTGCCTTACGTGTCTTGGCCTCGCTTCACGACATGGATTCGTGCGACGCCTGCTTCTCCATTGACCATCGTGTCATCGAACAATGCGCAAGGAAAGTTGGACAAGCTCTGCCGACTTTTGGGGAATGGACGCGCACTCGTCGGGCCAAACCACGGTCTCTCGGCTTTCCTTCAGGCCCCTGTCAGTTCTGTCACGGACCATGGAGGAGGGCTTCTGCTCCTAGTAGCCCTCGCTGTTGCGAAGCCCCTTCCATGATACCGAAGGACTGAGTCCGTCCCCATGGGAAGCGGTGGGGACACCACATTGGCAATCGCCTTCAGGGTGAAGGCCCCCGTGTCGTCTCCTCTAGCTGGGACGCCTGGGTCGGCGCCGTCCTTGATGCTGTCCATCGGTGCTGTCTTGGGCCTCAGCGCTGTTTGCAGTGCCATGGGCCCTGATGGCACCGTGGTCGGCGACGGTCCATTGCTTGGCGCCGTCTCCACTGTCGGCGCCGTTCATGGCACCAGTGGTGCTGATGGCGCCGTGGGAGGTTCTGCGGCACTGTCCTCGACTGTTTCTCATGGCACTGAGGCTGAGCATGTCGCCGTGTCTAGCTCTGGTGATGCCTGTGGCGTCAAGCGAGGAGACAGTGGGGGGGTACCACTCTCAGCACCATTCGCGGTGCCAAGAGGCTGTGGGAGCCCCATGGCACCATCCTGACCGTGGTCGGGATGGCATCACGCAACCGGGCACTGGCTCCGATGCTGCTGCCACCTTGGCGCCGTGTCTTCTTCGTGCACCGTTTGCGGTACAGTTGGGGTGCTGACCAGCAGGCAGTGGTGCAGGCCACTATTGCTCTGCAGCCTGGCCTCGGAGGGTTTTCTGACCCCTCAGTGGTGGTACCCTCTCAGGTGATGTGCCTGGATCGCCCAACTTTGGGGCCGATCAGCGCACCCACTGGAAGGTAGGGTGGTACTCCCTGGGTAGTCCCTTCAGGGACTGACCAGAGCTGTCAGCTGCCTAGGCTGGCGTTTGCGAGGAGGAGGGCTCTATCTGACTCCGAGGGGTCGAGGGATAGGAGTTCAACACGGTGACCCTTTTCTGGGACCCACCCAGGTTCGGGAAGGAGTCGTAGTGCGGACTTCTGCCCTTCCTTCTCAGTCTCCTCAAGAGGGCCCTGTTCTTTGGAGGTAGGGGACTGTCCTTTTGGAGTTCTACGGCCCCGGTCACCTCACAGGGGGGAATCTTCAGGGCACAACCTAGGCAATTCCAGTACGGTTGATCAGCTGTCGGCTATTGAGTTTTCTGGAGCTCCTTCTTCCCTTGGGGCTCCAGGTGCGCTTTTTTGCCCAGGCAGAGGACAGTTGATTCCTTTTGTTGGCTCTGCCCGCACTCCTCTGCCACCTTCTCCTGCTCTACCAGGCATTCTTGGTCCTAGCGGACCTCTCTCCTGGGAGCATTTCAGGGCTGTGGCTGCTCATTTTCCCTCTTATGTTAGGGTCATGGACAGGCAGGTTTTTCCAACCTGCCACTGAATCTGCGAGGTCCTCTGCTTCTTCATCCTCCTCTTTGGGAGGAGTGGAACCCTCTGTCCACATCTCCCTTGCTGCTGATCTCGCAAAGTATTAGTGTTTCTTCATGATGATGTTGGAGGACCTGCATATCACCCCCACCCACTCAGCACAATCCGGTGCACTTGACGTGCGCCTTCCTAGGCGATTTCAGTGCGGACACCCTTGTGGTGTCTCCTGGCCTGCTCTCTTTCGGGAGGCGGCATTGCGTTTCTGGCAGAGACCCTTTTCGGACTCTTCCGGAGTCCCAGCCCCTAGGGATCTCTGCCAGAGGTATTGTGTCCCTCCGGAGTCTCCAGGTAGTTTGCTTCATCCTCAGTCAGCACTGTTGCAACTGAACACTTCCGATGGGCTTCACGCCCTTCACCGTGACCGGCCCCCTGATGCAGATTTCATGGATTTTGACTTCTGGGTGAGGAGGACTTTCTACTCGGCACGGGCTCTTTTCAATATCTGCACATCAGGCCCACTACGCTACCTATGATAGGTTCCTGTGGTCCAGGCTAGGTCAACTCCTAGCCTTTATACCTGATACGGAGGTAACCAGACAAGCCATTGCACACTCTGCACATGGCCTGGAGCTAGCAAGGCACCAAGCGAGGGCATCTTATGACACCAGCGAGGTAGCTTCCAGGGTCATAGGGACAGCGATCTGCACTAGGCGGACGGCATGGCTACATCTCTCCTGGTTGTCACCCTTGGCCCGGCGTAGGGTGATTTCCTCCGCATGCCAGAGAACCCATCTTTTCTCTCGTAGGGTGAGGCGGCATCTGTCGGGGCAGTCCCCTGCCCCCTCCGGGGGGGTCCCCATCTCACTTCCCCCATTCTCAAGCCTCTCCAGACCATTGAAGGTTCTCTCTCTCTCTCGGTGTGCCACCCACTGAGAGCTAAGGGACTTAGTCCTTTAGAGTCCAGGGCCCCCTTCGGGGGGGAGGGGCTCGGCACTCACCCAAAGGTAATGAATGGTGAAGATTGACACAGATAAGATATGAAAATTACGTACCTACCATAATTCCTGATCTTTCTGTGTATCTTCACCATTCATCACGATCCCGCCCTCCATCCCCCTGGGGCCTCAGTCTCTGGGTCCCCCCCCTCTCTGTGTGCCCTCCTTTCTCCCCCCCTCTTCCTTTTCACTGGTCAGGAGTGGGTGACCTTGGGTACACAGGGGCCTTCTGCATTCTGTCAGTGGGGAGAAGGATCAGGGGAGAGGGCACTTCATTCCTCAGTGCCTCGGCTCCACCCCTGTGGGGTGGGGGTTGGTGGTTGCCCTCTGTTCTTTTTTCTCTCTCTCTCTCTTTCTTCCTTTTCACTGTTCTCCCTCGTTCTTGTCTTTAGGGACTCAACTCTCAAGTTAATTTAGAGAAACCTGTTTTTTTTTTTCCTCCAAATTGGGTTTCGGAGACAGCCCTGTATCCTGTCTTTTCTTCCAGAATAGCCACCTCTGCTTTTGTTGGAGTTATTGCCAGTGATTCTGTGCCTTGAATTCTGGCAGTGTAGCCTTCTGGCTACTCCTTTGCAGTCCCTATGCAACCTGGAGACAGGTCAAGGCTTCAGGGTATGTTTCCTCCCCTCCCACATCCTTACTTCTGTTTCTTCCCTCCCTCCCTCCTCTTCTGCTTCCAGAGATTGGGGCCCCTTCCCAATCCCCTTAGATTTCCAGCTCTCTTTCTGTTCTCTGTCATTTATTTCTCCTTTTAGTTTGTATATTTTTTTTTTTATCTGTCCCTTGCACTCCCTTGTCCTTCCCTCTCAATCTTTTCGTACTCTACGGTGACTCAGAACTGGCGGGAGGGCGGGGTCGACAACACCTAACGGCCAACTCGCGAGCACCACGCAGTGATGAAGATGACGAAGAAGGAGAGCTCTTACTTTGAGAGGGCTCTTGCAGTACGTAATTACATATAGGACTGAAGCCGGCAGGCATCAGGACCCCACAGAAACATTTCTAGCTAGCAGTCTCCGGCGGGGGACCACCCCCACGTCAACTGACCGGCGTCATGCGACGTCAGTATAAAGGGGTGGTTCCCCCATGCCTGCCTTCCAGTTCTTTCCTGCTGTTAGCTCATGTCAGCACCTCGCGGTAAAGTTTAATGCTCGTCAGCCTGTTGTCGGTAGTTCTCTATTTAATTCGATAAATAGTTACCTTTTTTTGATGTATATCATCCCCTACACCCTCCGAGCACAAGAATAGGTGCAACTCGTGCGGCGCTCAACTCCCACAAAAGGATGGCCATTCCCAGTGTCTCTTCTGTCTGGGCCCGGACCATCAGGTGAAGTGCCAGCATTGCCTGAAATTCAGTGCCACCACCCACAGACGGAGGCAGCACTCCCTGGAGGCCCACATCCTTAAAAAGAAAATGACATCTATGGAGGAGGAGTTAAAAAAGCTCCATCAGGCTTCTACTTCCCCCGAAGGCCATCGTAAGAAGAAGGACAAGGAGAAGCATTGGGACCGGGGCTCCTCGTCCACCGCGACTTCGGCTGGAGTCGCCGTGTGGAGTTACAGGAATGTACCTCTGGGACCGCCTGATGGCTGTCTTGAGGCTTCCAAGACGGCCGCTCCCATTTCCTGTTTCGCGCCTGGTGCCCTTTGAGGGGAGGCCCCACCACGGTAAGGCCACCGCCGTCCGTGGTGGCCTACTGGTGCAGTGGCTCTGCAGCCGGACCTCAGCTCTCTGTTGCCTGCCCGGAAACGGCCACTAAGCCGTTCGACCCTTCGGGGCGGCGCACGTCCCCTGTTCTGCCCGACCAGACTGCCCCTCCTTCGTAACCTGCCTCGGGCGAAGGGTCCACTAAGTCGGACGTCGGCTCCTCCGACGCCCATCTGGACTCTGCCAGTAAGTCAGACATTGGGCTGCCCGACGACCGCACAGCGGCCAAGCCGACGCCGGACCCTCTTGTGTCCGCCATTCCTGGCTCCCTGCAGCCTTCGCTGCCCTCCAGGGACCCTGGGTCTCCTTAGCCTGACCCCGGGGATTTTTCTCCTCCTTCCCCGGGTGATGCCAAGGATCTTCCTGCACTCCCATCAGGTCTCCCTCCCGCTGGGCCGGATGACCTGACATTGGTTCCCCGGACGCCGGCCCCGACGCTGGTCCTGCCTACACCGGGTGACATCCCCCTCCCGGATGCCGCTCCCACACCGGGCCTCCAGTTCCAGGCCCACCTGCTGGGTGCCCTGCCGGGCCATCTGTCCCGGCAGACCCCCCCCAGTTCCTGGGTATCTGACGCCGTCATACCCAGGTCCACAGTATCTGGTGCCCCAGTACCCGACGCCGGCCTATCCGACATCAGGTTACCCGCCGTCCGGTTACGGATACTCACCTTACGGATACACTCAGTATCCATATCCCCCTCCTCCTCCTCCACAGCCCGCTCAGCCACCGGTGGATTTGAGGGAGACTCTGGCTTCCTGGTGGGCTGAGGCCAAGGCTCAGCTCACTAGGGAGGCAGAGAGCAGTCTTCTGACGCCGGGACCGGTTCCGGACCCCTCGTCGAGGCGAGACTCCCTCCCCTACCCCGGATATCAGGGGTGAGCCCTCCGGTTCCAAGGCGGGATTGGATCGCTTCCCCGAGGGCTTCCCAAAGGGTCCATTCCTCCCCCGCATCAGGAGGTGGAGTCTTCCTCTTCTTCATCCTCCTCGGAGCCTTCGGATGACTCCGATGGGCGCTCCGACTTGGACGACGAACCCCGCTCTCTGGATAAGCCCAGGCTGAGGACTCCTCCAAAGTCTCCTCCAGAGGGTCCTTCCTTTACGGAGTTGCTGCGCAAAATCCAGGCTATCCAGCAGTGGCACTCTTTGGGGCCGGATCCACAGCAGCAGAAACTAGCTGCCCATTTGGATCTGCCCGAGGTCGCTCCTACCTTGGTCCCACCCTGGATCGAGCCTCTTGCAGACCTTGTTTCCACTATCTGGAAGCAACCCACCACCATAGCCCCCCTTCCGAGGAAGGCGGACACGCTATATCAGGCTCCTGAGGGTGTTGAGTTTCTTACCTCTCACCCCAAGGCTGACTCGGTCGTTATCAGCACCATCCACAACCGGACAGCCAATCCTAAGCATTTGAGCTCGTCACCGCCCGATAAGGAATCCCGCCTTCTGGACCAGTATGGGAAGAATGTCTTCGCATCTTCCACTCTGGGTATTAGGGCCTAGAACTACATCGCCGATATGGGGATTACCAGAAGGCTGTCCTTAGCGAGGTGGAAGCTAAACTGAACTCCCTTCCTGAGTCACAGACCAAACAGGAAGTGGCAGACCTCGTCTGATGTGCTCATTCGGCCAGTCGGCACATGTTTCGTGCTTCATACGATGCAGTGGACACTGCTGGTAGGAGCTCTGCGTTTGCTGTAGGTTTGCGGCATCACACCTGGCTCCGAGTGTCAGGTTTGGTCCCTGAAGTGCAGTCTGCAATCCAGGATGTGCCCTTCAGGGGTTCGGTGGTGATGTCAAGGATATCATCAACGGGCTGCATGAGAAGGGCACTGCTCTCAAGGAAGTAGACGACTTGTACAGAGCTCCTTAGCCACAGCACCGTCCCTTTCGCAAGCGGCACGGGCCAAGGCGAAACCACAAGGGAAGCGGGCCAGTAAACGCCGGGCCCCTCAGGCTACGAGGCCCCCCCCCTGCCCAAACGAGCAGTGGGAGCTCCAGCTGTGGCGCTGCCTCACACCACCCAACCTCTTTCCTCTCCCATGGCCTCCGGCTCTTCCAGAGGAACTGGTGGGGGGGGGGGAGTTTCTCCCTGCATCTACCGGATTGGGAGAGGATCACGTCAGACGTTTGGGTGCTCCAGCTGATAGCAGAAGGACACTCAATAGAGTTTCTTCAGAAACCCTCTCCAAGGTCGTCTTACTCCCTGGAACATCTTCTTCTGGTTCGGGAGGAAATCTCTGCCCTTCTCCGGAAGGCGGCTATAGAACCTGTGCCCCTCCATCTCAGGGGGACGGGTTACTACTCTCATTTCTTCCTGGTTCCGAAGAAGTCGGGTGACGTGAGGCCCATCCTGGACCTCAGTTCCCTGAACCTGTTCGTGGAGTACAAGAGGTTCCGAATGCTCTCTGTGCAGAGCCTTCTGCTCCTCCTTCGGCCGGGACAATGGCTGTGCACCCTGGACATGCAGGATGCCTACCTGCATATCCCTATCTGCCCGTCCCACCGCAAATACCTCCGGTCTTCTTTTCAGGGGGACCACTACCAGTTCAGGGCTCTCCGATTTGGTCTCTCCTCGGCCCCCCTAATGTTTACCAAATGCCTTGCTGTGGTGGTGGCCCACCTACGTACCCAGGGGGTTCAGGTTTTCCCTTACCTGGACGATTGGCTCCTGGCGGCCCCATCCAGGGAGGATCTCCTGCGCTCTCTTTCCCTTACCCTGCAGGTTTTCACCAGCTTGGGTATTACCATCAACCAAGCCAAGTCCCATTTGATCCCATCTCAAAGACTCCAGTTTATCGGGGTGATCCTGGATATGACTTCCAGTATGGCTTTCCTGCCTCTGGACAGGGTGGCCACCCTTCAGGCTCAGGCCAGCCTTTTGTTCGGCTGCAGGCGGGTCATTATCAGGTCGGTCCTTCGCCTCCTCAGGCTCATGGCGGCTGCCATCCTGACAGTGTCTCACGCTTGGCTGCACTTGAGAATCTCTCAGTGGACGCTTCGGTCTCAGTGGGATCAATTGGTGGATGACTTGGATCGCGGGATCCTGGTCTCCTCTCTGATGGTGCGTAACTTGCAATGGTGGATGGTTCAGGAGAACCTTTGCTGGGGAGTTCCTTTCTGTCTTCCTCCCCCCTCCCAAATCCTAACAAGAGATGCCTCAGGCAAGGGTTGGGGAGCCCACCTGGGATCTCAGCGGACCCAGGGCTCTTGGTCCAGGCTCGAGCAGACTCTACACATCAGTGTACTCGAGCTGAGGGTCATCCTGTATGCCTTACAAGCTCTGCATCTGTATCTGCTTCCCGGTCATCTGGCTGTTCAGACCGACAACATGTGCGTAGTGTGGTACATCAGCAAACAGGGAGGAACCCATTCCTGCCCTCTTTTTCAGGGAAGTGATGCGGGTTTGGGATTGGGCGATACTTCACAACCTTCACCTCACGGCGGTTCATGTTCCGGGGGTCGAGAACACTTTGGCAGACCACCTCAGCCAGTTGTCCGCCCAAGCGCACGAATGGGAACTGGATCACGGGGTAGTAAAAGATGTCTTCCTACGCTGGGGAACACCTCAGGTAGACCTGTTTGCCTCTCCTCTCCTCTCAACACAGAACTTCCCGCCTTCTGCTCGCTCGCTTCAGGGCGCGGAGTTTTTCGGAGAGACGCTTTGTCTCTAACCTGGAAGGGCAGATTCGTCTATGCTTTCCCCCCGATCCTGTTGATTCCGAGGGTCCTGCACAAACTCTGTTCAGGAGGAGCTCACATGATTCTCATCGCTCCATTCTAGCCCAGGCAAGTTTGGTTCTTTCTTCTGCAGCAGTGCTCAGAGGAACTTCCTCTTCCTCTGTCGCAACTCTTGCTGACCCAGGATCAGGGGACCCTGGTCCATCCAGGACTCAAATCCCTTCAACTGCATGTGTGGCTCCTGCAGACATGATTCAAACCCAGTTGGGGGTTTCGCATGAGTGGTGGAGATTCTAGTGGAGGCCAGAAAGCCCTCCACTCGTTCCTGCATGCCATGAAATGGAAAAGGTTCTCTATTTGGGCCTCTTCCAGAGCTTTCGAGTCATTCTCCTGCTCTGTTAGGAGGCCCCTGGATTACATGCGTCACCTCTTCAACCTGGGTCTCAGTCACTCCTCCTTGAAGGTTCACATGGCGGCTATTTCCGCTTACTACGTTCCCTTTGGAGACAGGTCTTTCGCGCAGCTGGAAGTTGCTAAGACTCTCTTTAGGGGGTCCTCCACTTGAGACCCCCCCCGTTCACGCACCTGCCCCTCCTTGGGACTTGAATTTCATTCTCGAGAAGCTTACCCTGCCTCCTTTTGAGCCAGCAGCATCAGCAGACCTTAAGTTCCTTTCCTGGAAGGCTCTCTTCCTGGTGGCCATTACCTCCGCTCGACAAATTTCCGAGCTTCAGGCCCTAATGTGCAAAATCCCATACTTTTTTTCCCACAAGGAATGTGTGGCTCTGCATACCAACCCTAAATTTCTCCCTACGGTGGTAGTGGAATCTACGCTGAATCAGTCCATGGAACTGCCTGCGTTCTTTATGCAACATTCCAATCAAGGGGAGTACCTCTTGCATACTCTGGATGTTCACCGGATTCTGAGATACTACACCAACAGGACAAAAGATCTCAGAAAGACTGATCAACTGTTTGTCTGTTTTGCTCGCAAAAGAGAGGGCAATGCTGTCTCCAAGCAGTGCCTTTCAAAATGGTTGGCTCATTTTATCACTTCCTGTTATGACAAGTATCACAAGACCTTGCCAGGTCAGGTCAGAGGTCACTCCACTAGGGGTGTAGCTGCCTCTGCTGCTTGTTTCAAGAATGTGTCAGCGGCTGACATTTGTGCAGCCGCAACTTGGACTTCTGTCCATGCCTTCACAGAACATTACAGTTTGGACATTGCCTCTCGCCATAGAGCTGGCTTCGGGTTGGCTGTTCTGCAAGGTCTTCTTTCCTAAGACCTTCACAGCCAGAGGAACTGTATATGAGTAGTCTCCTCCTCCTCCCGTGAGCTTCTACTTGTTCCAGACTGCTTGGGACTCAGTCCTATATGTAATTACCTACTGCAAGAGCCCTCTCGAAGTAAGATAGTACAGTTACGTAAGAACTTACTGTAACAGTAGATCTTCAAGAGAGGCTCTTGCAGTAGGTAATATCTTCCCGCCCTCCATCCCCCTTAGCTTTTTCAGCTCCTTTTCCAGGGGGGAAATATCTGCTTCTCACTCGTCTCACCTTTTGGCAGGAAAGAACTGAAGGTGGGCGTGGGGGACTGCCCCTTTATACTGACGTCGGTCACCTGACGTGGAGGTGGTCCCCCGCCAGAGATTGCTAGCTAGAAATTTTTCCGTGGGGTCCTGACGCCTGACTGCTTCAGTCCTGTATGTAATTACCTACTGCAAGAGCCTCTCTCGAAGATCTGCTGTTACGGTAAGTTCTTACATAACTGTACTTTTGCAGGCCTAGATGAGCCAGTAGAGCCTGACATCTCCCCAGACAGGCCTTCCAGTGTTTCCCCTCCCAGGCTTTCTGAGTCCCTGTCCCACTTCTTTTTTTTTTTTTTTATTATTATTATTTATCCGCCTGCTGCGGCGACTACCGGCGGGGTCATCCAGCCACCGGCCCTTCCCTCCGGGAGAGCACCAGGCTCACTCACATGATGGGGGATCCGGGACGGCCGTCGCCGATCCACTGGAGGGTCTCCCCATCCCTGTCCAGCCAGACCGTCTCTGGACCCCCCAGTGCGATTCGCACAAGTCCTCCCAGCGATGCAGGGTGTGGCCATCAGGCTGCAGGTCGCGCCAGCCATTTCACTTTTCTCCCATTAGGGCGCAGACATGCAATGATGTGTCTGCGCCACGTGCGTCTTGACGTCTGCCGGCGCTCCCTCCAGTTACACCAGTGCAAGCGGTACCCTGGGCGTCCCGGGGTCGCCGCAGCGCAGTGTGGATTCCCCAGACCTCCCCAGGACTAGGAGAGCTGTCTCACGACACTCAATTCTAGTCCTTCCTTGCCGACCCCTGATGACCCGGGCTCGTTCCCGAACCCGGGTCGCCGGCGTAGACCCTGTCCCACTTCTTGTTTTACAAGAAAGTGGCTGACACTCTTCAACTTCCTATGGAGGAAGCTGATCAGGAAGAACCTGATTATATGGAAATGATGGATGTCCCAGAGTCGAGGAGAGTGTCTGTCCTGCATAAATCCCTAGAGAAACAGACACAGAAAATCATGCAGTTTCCTACTTCCATCTCTCCTGTGGATAAAAAAATGGACAGGAGGTATGCCCTATCAGGTCCTGGTATGGAATGCCTACAGCACATTGCAGTCATGTTGGGGTAGTGCAAGCTGCAGCCTGTGACAAGGCTAATATTCCTCAGCATTCCCCGATAAAGATTCCAGGAAAGTGGATGCCATGGCCAAAACAATACTTGGCATCCTCTTTGGGCTCAGGCAGTCAAATTACATGGCTACATCTATCTCCATGAGGAGACTTGCTTGGCTTAGATGTACCAGTCTTTCTCAGGATACCCAGACTAAGGCCATGAATTTCCCTGTCACTGGTATTTCTCTGTTTGGTGAGCAAACAGAGAAAACTACGTGAAGAAAGTGGACGAATATAGGACCACCTACAGGAGTGCTGCAGCTAAAGAAAAGCAGACCACTCCTCAGAGGCAGCTATTTAGTGGCAGGAGGGGCAGGCCTTTTCATAGGCCTTTTTACCAAGCTCAGGCCTCCTCTTCTTCTTTCCAACAGAGGGGGTTCTTTAGAGGAAGAGGCAGGTGTGGGATGACTAGGGCCCCATCATCCACACAGTCTAAGCCCCCTGCCAAGCAGACACCCTGAGGTGTCAGTCAGGGTCACCTCCCCAATTCCAGTAGGGGGCAGGCTGACTCACTACGCCCAGGCTTGGGAGTCTATTACTTCAAACAAATGGGTCCTGGAAGTAGTGAGCCAGGGACTTGTTCTTAGTTTCAAAAGGTTCCCAAAAATGAGAGCAAGGTTCTTCAGTCCTCCCTCTCCCTTAGAGACAAATGCCTTAGAGGCAGAAGTTTCCTCTCTTCTGCAAGCAGTAGAGAAGGTACCTCTTTGTCATAGGGGAAAAGGACCGTATTCCAGATACTTCCTCACCCCAAAAAAAGACAGGGGAGTGGTGACCCATCGTAGATTTAAGGTACCTGAACAAACATTTAGCAAAACCGAAATTCAAGATAGTGACTCTGGGAGTAATATTCCCTCTCTGAGACCAGGAGACTGGCTAGCCTCTCTAGATCTCAAGGATGCCTACTTCCACATACCTATCAGACATTCCCACAGAAAGTACCTCAGGTTTGAGTTGCCTTCAGGCCATTACCAATTCAGAGCTATGCCTTTCGGCCTAACATCTGCTCCAAGGGTGTTCACCAAGTGCCTTGCAGTAGTGGTAGCATTCCTCAGGAGACAGGGTATTCTTCTGTTCCCATACCTGGACAACTGGCTCCTAGTAGGCCAGTCCTCAGACCAAGTCAAGTCAGCCTTAGAGGTCACTCAAAGATTTCAAGAATCGTTGGCCTTCATTCTGAACCTAGAAAAGTCGGTTCTGGAACCAGCTCAGCTTCTCACCTTCATAGGGGTGGAAATATACACTATTCAGGCAAGGGCATTTCTCCCTCTCTCAAGGGCTCAGCCCTTTGTCACTCTGGCTTCCTCTTTTCGTCCTCTAGTTTCTCATCCAGCCAGACACATTCTGCATTTACTGGGCCTCATGGCAGCATCCACGGCTGTGGTCCAGTGAGCAAGGTTTCAGATGAGACATTGTTTCATCTCAGATCTTATTGCTTTCAGAAGAGACCCTCTCTCCAAATTGGTTCCAGTGTCTCAAACTCTAGTTCAGGCTCTCCAGTGGTGGCTGGAGGAGGACCATGATCGACAAGGTGTTCCGTTTGTCAGTCAGGCTCCTTCAGTGACTTTCACCACAGATGCCTGTCTGCTAGGTTGGGGGGCTCACCTAAATCAGCTTACAGCTCAGGGAACCTGGTCTCACCAGGAGTCCCTTCTACATATAAATCTTCTCGAATTGAGAGCTGTCTTTCTGGCACTTCAGACATTCTCAACTGCTGTTCAGGGGAAAGTAGTGCAGATCAGGACAGATGATACCACAACCATGTGGTACATCAAGCAAGCAGGGAGGCACTCTGTCCTCAGCCTTGTGCACAGAGGCCATGAAGATATGGTCTGTGGCTTATTCCCTTCAGGCTTCTTTGGTGGCTGTGCATCTTCTAGGGAAAGACAACATTTTAGCTGATGGAGTGGAGGGTGGAACTAGCAGAGCCATTATCAGAACTGTTTAGTGAGTCTCTGAGCACAGCAGAGGTCCCAGAAGACTGGAGAAGGGCTCATGTGATCCCACTCCACAAGAGTGGTAGCAGGGAGGAGGCAGGGAACTACAGACCAGTCAGTCTTACCTCAGTAGTGTGCAAGATTATGAAGGCACTCCTTAAGGAAAGGATCGTGCAACACCTGGAATCCATAGGATCACAGGATCCAAGACAGCATGGGTTTACAAAAGGAAGGTCCTGTCAAACTAATCTCATAGATTTCTTTGACTGGGTAACCAGAGTGGTGGACCAAGAGGGAGCAGTTGATGTCACCTACCTTGACTTCAGCAAAGCTTTTGATACTGTTCCACATAGAAGATTGATTAATATGCTGGGTAGGCTTGGGGTGGGTCAGAAGTTGGTCAACTGGGTGGCAAACTGGTTGTCGGGCAGAAAACAGAGAGTGGTGGTAAACGGTATACAGTCAGAAGAGATGGAAGTCACAAGTGGGGTACCTCAGGGATCAGTCTGGGGCCAGTCCTCTTCAATATCTTCATCAGTGACATTGCAGATGGAGGGTAAGGTTTGTCTGTTTGCAGATAACACCAAGATCTGCAACAGAGTAGATGATCCAGATGGGGTGGGCAGGATGAGAAGAGATCTGGATAAACTAGCAAAATGGTTGGAAGAGTGGCAACTGGGGTTTAATGCAAAGAAGTGTAAGATCATGCACATAGGGAAGAGAAACCCTGAAGCCACCTATAGGCTGGGAGGGGAGTTGCTGGCAGTCGCAAGGGAAGAATGAGACTCTGGCATCATCATCACCGATGACATGAAATCATCCAAGCAGGCCACTAAAACAGTAGGTAAGGCTAGGGGGATGCTGGGGTGTATTAGTAGGGGTATCACAAGTCGGAAGAGGGAGGTAATAATCCCTCTTTACAAGACACTGGTTAGGCCCCATCTGGAGTACTGCGTGCAGTAGGAGGCCACACCTTCACAAGGACATCAACCAAATTGACAGCAGTCCAGAAAAGGGCAACCAAAATGGTGCAGGGACTGCATCAGAAAACATATGAGGACAGATTAACGGAGCTCAATATGTAAACCCTAGAGCAAAGGAGGGAGAGAGGTGATATGATCGAAACATTCAAACACCTTAAGGACATTAACAAGGTGAAAGAGTCTAACATGTTTCAGTATAAGAGAAATAGCAGGACAAGAGGACACAGCATGAGATTAGAGGGAAGCCGATTAAGGGGTAATGTGAGGAAGTTCTTTCTCACAGAAAGGGTGGTGGATGCATGGAACAGCCTACCTCAGGAAGTGATGGATATGAATACAGTGCAGGGCTTCAGACAGGCATGGGATAGGCATACGGGAACAATACAGATGAGTATGAATAGATAGGCCATTGACAGAGCAAAGGCCGATGGCACATTTATAAAGTAGAAAAAGAAATGGGCAGACTGGATGGGCCTTGCGGTCCTTATCTGCCATCAACTTCTATGTTTCTATGTTAGACGCTCTCAGCAGGATTTCTCAGGGTCATCACGAGTGGACCCTGAATCCTCTCATTCTTCAGGTCATTTTCAAGAGGTGGGGTACTCCAGAGATAGATCTGTTCGCAGCCCCAGACAATCACCAACTTCCTCCCTTTTGTTGCAGGCCTCCTCTTCTGGGCTCTGTCCATCAGGATGCTCTGTTGTTGAATTGGACAAGCAGGTTCCTGTATGCATTTCCTCCTTTTCCTCTGATAGTCAGGGTCCTGATCAAGATCAGGTCTCAGCCTTGCAGGGTGATTCTAGTGGCTCCAGACTGGGCCAGACAGCCTTGGTATTCTGTTCTGTTGTCACTGTCAGTAACAATGCCGCTGTGTCTTTCCAGACAGTTCAATCTTCTTACCTCCTCTCATGGGAGGATCCTTTACCCCAATCTTCAGACTCTCAGGCTCAAGGCCTGGCTCTTGAAGAGCAAGAATATGCACGCCTACACCTTTCTCAGTCGGTCTTGGACATTTTAAAAGTTAGCAGAAAACCTGCTACCAGAAAGACCTACAACTCCAAATGGAAAATATTTGGGTTTTGGTGTTCCCAGAAACAGGTTCAGCCAGAATTGGCTGACATTGCCACTGTACTTGACTATCTGGTGCATCTTAATAGTTTAGGCCTCCGGCCTACTACTCTCAAGGTACATTTGGCAGCTGTGTCTGCCTTCCTTTCTGCTGGTAAGGGTGCTTCCCTAGCTTCTCATCCAGTTTTCAAGAAGTTTTTCAAAGGTTTAGTACATGTTAATCCTCCCTTTAGGGAGCCTACCCTTTCTTGGGATCTGAATATCTGTATAGCACAGCTTATGCAGCCCCCTTTTGAGCCTTATCTTCAGCAGAGCTGAAATACTTGACTTGGAAAACTGTATTCCTGGTAGCCATTATCTCTGCCAGGAGAGTCGGTACATTACAGGCTTTATCAGTTGAACCTGATTTCATTTCATTTCACAGGAATAAGGTGGTCCTTCGAACCAACAGAAAGTTTCTTCCCAAGGTGGTATCAGACTTTCAATTGAATCAGTCTGTCATTGCCTGTATTTTTCCCTGACCATTCTTCCTCTTGGCAGAGAAGATTACACAGTGTTGATGTAAAGAGGGCTCTTAGTTACTATGTGGAGCATACTAAGGCCCATAGGAATGGCTGTTCTCAGTTGTTTCTCACCTATGGAGAAGTGGGAAAGGGCAAACCAGCCACCAAAAGAACTATTGCAAGGTGGATTGTCTCCTGTATTCAGTTATGCTATTCGAAGCTTGGGAAGGAGCCTCCTTCAGGCCTGAGGGCTCATTCGACCAGAAGTACAGCTGCTTCAGTCGCAGCAGCTAGAGATGTACCTTTAGTGGAAATCTGTAAACCAGCCACCTGGAAAACTGTTCACACATTTACCAAGCATTACTCTCTGGACATTCAGTCTAGAAGTGATGCTAGGTTTGGCACAGCTTTCAAATTACATAAAGTCTTGCTGTATTCTGACATATTGCAGTTAGCCCCAGCACTTGAACTGCTCCGGAGAGGAAAGAGTTAAATTCTATGCAGAGCATAGAATGTTGAGCTCGAGCTCGGTTCAAACCTCTGTCTGCTGCACTTTGAAGTGTAATCGTCAGATTCTTTACTCCGCCTAACTGAATAGTCGCTCTGGAGATTTCTCCTCTGCGAACGGTTCTCGGTCAGTTAAAGTCGTCGGTTTTACCGATAAGTTCTTTGTTTTTTTCGGTTCAGATCCCTGTCTGTGGTACAGTAAGTACGTAGGTGGTGGACTAGATTTGGGAAATCTTGTGGAAATTGTAATCCTATATATTTCAATCAGTTCGGCTGAACCGACTGCTGTGTAGAATTTGTTTTATTGTAAATTTAGTGTGCGGTAACTGTCTATTGGTTTAAAAAAAACAAATTTTGCCTTTTTAAATACCTGTGTTCTGATTAGAAACCGATTAAGGTGTCTTGCCTGGCTGAAAGCCGAGTAAAGGTAAATTTTCTAATTAAGTATAGCTACGTCTGAGAAACCCAAAAGAAAAGCTGGGCCCACTGGGTTTCAGCACTGCAGTGTGTGTGGGGAGGTCTTTGCTAAGACTGATCCCCACACCACTTGTGTTGATTGTCTGCGGTTTGACCACCTCAATTTGGACTGCCGAATCTGCAAGAATTTCCCTAAAGCCACCCTGGATAAAAGATTGGGCAGGCTTAGGGAGAAGGAGGCAGAGAAGTCCGCTGACCCGGATGGCCAGCCCGGTTCGGTTCCGACCGAACCAGAAGGAGTGCCTTCTGACCAGGGCAAGACTCCTTTGGGCAAAAGGAGAGCCGATTCCAAGGGATCAGTTCCGTCAAAAAGGAAAAGAAAAGATATATCGTCCGGTTCTGATCCAGAACCGTACCATCCAACCGCCGAAGAAATTGTCCGAGTGATTCACATTGTGGAATCGCTTCGTTCGGTTCTGACCGATCCGGCACCTTCTGGCAGGCATTCGGTTCGGTCGGTTCCTCCGGTTCAAGATTATACCCCTGAAGATTTTTATGAACCGGACCTGGAGGGTGATTATGATTATGAAGGTGATGATGACGGAATAGAAGGTCTGGATGAGCCCATAGAATCAGACATCTCCCCAGACAGACCTTCTGGTGTTTCCCCTCCTAGGCTTTCTGAGTCCCCTTCCCACTTTGTTTTACAGGAAAGTGGCAGAAACCCTCCAGCTCCCTATGGAAGAAGCTGTCGAGGAACAAGAGGAGCCTGACTTTGTGGAGATGATGGACATCCCAGATTCCAAAAGGTTGTCTATTCCCCTTCATAAGTCTTTTGGAAACGGACACAAAAGTTGTTAAAAACTCCAAATTCCTTACCTCCTGTGGACAGATGGATGGACAAGAGGTACATGCTGTCAGGCTCAAGTACGGAGGACTTGTACCAGCAATAGAGTCATGTTGGGGTCGTGCAGGCTGCAGCCTGTGATAAGGCTAACATTCCCTTGGCTTCACACCCCCCAGATAAAGACTCCAGGAAGTTGAATGCCATGGCGAAGAAGCAGTACATGGCATCTTCTTTGGGACTCAGGCAAGCTAATTACATGGCCTATACAGCCAGGTACCAGAAGTCCAGGTGGGACACTGTACTGGCACTGGCTAAGCAGGCCTCCCCCCAGCTTGCCAGGGAGCTGGAGGAGGTGGCTATTGATGGGATTGAGGCATCAAAGATCCAATTTCATGCTGCTGTGGACTCGAATGATGTGTCATCTAGAGTCATGGCTACATCTGTGACTCTTCGGAGACTAGCTTGGCTCAGGTGTACTAGCCTATCTTAGGATACCCAGGCTAAGGTATGGATTTCCCTGTAGTTAATAATTCTCTATTTGGGGAGCAGACAGAGAATTATATGAAAAAGATGGATGAATACAGGACCACTTATAGGAGTGCACAGGCCAAGGAAAGGCAGGCAACTCCTCAAAGGCAGCAAGCTAGGGGCAGACCTTTTCATAGCCCTTTCTACCAAGCACAGGCCTCTTCTCCTTTTTCCCAGAGGGGGTTCTTCAGAGGCAGAGGCAGAAGAGGATGTACCAGCAATGCAGTCATGTTGGGGTCATGCAGGCTGCAGCCTGTGATAAGATAACATTCATAGCTACCCCAGATAAAGACTCCAGGAAGTTGGATGCCATGGCGAAGAAGCAGTACATGGCATCTTCTTTGGACTCAGGCAAGCTAATTACATGGCCTATACATCCAGGTACCAGAAGTTCAGGTGGGACACAGTACTGGCACTGGCTAAACAGGCCTCCCCCCAGCTTGCCAAGGAGCTGGAGGAGGTGGCTGCTGATGGGATTGAGGCATCAAAGATCCAATTTCATGCTGCTGTGGACTCGAATGATGTGTCATCTAGAGTCATAGCTACATCTGTGGCTCTTCGGAGACTAGTTTGGCTCAGATGTGCTAGCCTATCTCGGGATACCCAGGCTAAGGTATGGATTTCCCTGTAGTTAATAATTCTCTGTTTGGGGAGCAGACAGAGAATTATATGAAAAAGATGGATGAATACAGGACCACCTATAGGAGTGCACAGGCCAAGGAAAGGCAGGCAGCAAGCTAGGGGCAGGCCTTTTCATAAGCCTTTCTAACAAGCACAGGCCTCTTCTCCTTTTTCCCAGAGGGGGTTCTTCAGAGGGAGAGGCAGAAGGGGAATGAGCAGGGCTGCATCCTTCTCTCAGCCTAAGGCTCCTGCCAAGCAGACACCCTGATGTGTCAGCCCAGGTCAACTCCCCCATTCCTGTAGGAGGCAGGCTGGCTTACCACTTCCAGCACTGGAAGTATGTTACCTCAGACAAGTGGGTCTTGGAGGTAGTAAGCCAGGGACTGGCTCTCAGCTTCAAAAAATTTCCAAAGCTGAGAGCCAGATCTTTTCCACCTGCAAACACCTCCGAAACCATTGCCCTAGAGGCAGAGGTTTCATCTCTTATGGCCTTAAGGGCCATAGAGAGGGTTCCTACAATACACAGGGGCAAAGGTCTGTACTCCAGGTACTTCCTTACCTCGAAGAAAACAGGGGAGTGGCAGCCCATCCTAGACTTAAGATACCTGAACAAACATCTATTAAAACCAAAGTTCAAAATGGTGACTCTGGGAATAATTCTTCCCTCTCTAAGGACAGGGGACTGGCGAGCCTCCCTGGACCTAAATGATGCCTACTTTCACATTCCCATCAGGTGCTCCCACAAAAAGTACCTCAGGTTCGAACTGTCGTCAGGCCATTGCCAGTTCAAAGCAATGCCCTGCGGCCTAACATCGGCTCCAATGGTGTTCACAAAATGCCTAGCAGTAGTAGTGGCATTCCTAAGGAGAAAAAATATCTCCATATTCCTATACCTGGATGACTAGCTCATAGTGGGTCAGTCTCCAGACCAAGTCAAGTCAGATCTAAAAAGTGACCCGGCAAGTGCTCACTTCCCTAGGTTTCCTTCTCAATCTTCCCAAGTCAGTTCTCGAGCCAGTACAACTGTTGACTTTTATAGGGTGGAACTAGACACTGTCAAAGCAAGAGCATTTCTTCCTTTGGTAAAAGTGAAGGCTATCATAGAACTGGCTTCTTCCTTCCACCCTCTGATCTCTCGACCAGCAAGACATTTTCTTCAGTTGCTGGGCCACATGGCAGCTTCCACTGCAGTGGGCCAGATTTCAGATAAGAGACATTCAGTTTCATTTGAGGGCTTTTTGGTCTCAGAAGAAAGATCCTTTGACCAAACTGATTCCAGTGACTCAGACTCTGAGCCAGGCTCTTCAATGGTGGCAGGATCAGGACAATCTCAGGCAAGGGGTTCCATTCATTTCTCAGTCTCATTCTGTAGTCCTAACACCAGACGCCTCTCTCCTGGGTTGGGGAGCCCACTTGGAGGCTCTCACAGCCCAGGGAGTGTGGTCCACCCAAGAGTCTCTTCTCCACAACAACCTTCTGGAGCTCAGGGCTGTTTACCTGGCTCTACAGGCTTTCTCACAATCAGTAAAGAACAAGGTGGTTCAAGTCAGGACAGACAACACCACCACCATGAGGCACATCAACAAGCAGGGAGGCACTCGGTCTACAGCCTTGTGCACGGAAGCCATGAAAATATGGTCCCTGGCTTACTCCCTATAGACCTCTCTGGTAGCAGCCCACCTCCCAGGGAAGGACAGTGTGCTAGCAGATGCATTGAGCAGGATTTCCCGGGCCATCACGAATGGTCCCTGGATCCTCTAGTGTTAAAAGTGATTTTTTTTCAAGATGGGGCACTCCAGAGATAGATCTCTTTGCAGCCACAGACAATCACCAACTCCCTCTCTTCTATTGCAGAGCCCCAGTCTTGGGTTCAGTCCCTCTGGATGCTCTGATTCTGAATTGGAAAGGGAAATTTCTGTATGCCTTTCCCTCCTTTTCCTCTGCTGTTCAAGATCCTGGTCAAGATAAGGTCGCAATCTTGCAAAGTGATCCTGATTGCTCCAGACTGGGCCAGACAGCCTTGGTATCCCCTGTGACTGTCCCTAGCAGTCCATCTTACCCTATCTGTTCCCAGGAATCACAATCTGTTAACCTCCTCTCAGGGGAGGATCTGGTATCCCAACCTTCAGTCTCTCAATCTCAAGGCATGGCTCTTGAGGAGTTAGAGTATGCAAGTTTGCATCTGTCTCAAGGGGTTCTGGACATTCCCAAAGCCTCTCGAAAACCTGCCACCAGAAAAACTTATAATTCTAAATGGAGGAGATTCAGTATCTGGTGTTCCAAAAAGCATATATCCCCAGACACTGCTGAATTGTCTACAGTTCTGGATTATATGGTTCACCTCAATGGCCTAGGCCTCAGACCAGCTACTCTGGAAGTTCATTTGTCAGCTGTGTCTGCTTTTCTGTCAGTAGGAAAGCCTTCTTCACTGGCATCTCATCCTGTTTTCTGTAAATGTTTCAAGGGATTGCTTCATGCCAATCCTCCCTTTAGGGATCCTACCCCTGCCTGGGATCTTATCATTTGCATTGCCCAGCTTATGCAACCCCCTTTTGAACCTTTGTCTTCAGCAGAACTTAAGTACGTGACTTGCAAGACTGTGTTCCTGGTAGCTATTACCTCTGCCAGACATATCAGTGAATTGCAAGCTCTGTCAGTGGAGCCTGATTTAATCTCATTCCATAGAGATAAGGTGGTTCTTAGAACCAACAGGTTCTTACCTAAAGTGGTTTCAGATTTTCATTTGAACCAGTCTGTGTCTCTTCCTGTATTCTTCACTGATCATTCTTCTTCAGGAGAGAGAAGATTACACAGTTTGGATGTTAAAAGGGCCCTACGCCAGCTCGGTGGCACAGAGGGCTGAGGCGCTGGACACCACACCTCGAACCATGCCGGCGACCCAGGTTCGGGAACGGACTCGGGCGCCGGGGGTCAGCAGTGGAAGGGGTAGGACTGAGCATCCGTGGGACTGCTCTCCTCCCCTGGGGTGGGTTGGGGATTCATGGTCGCTCTGCAGCGGCCCCTGGTGGAGACTGGGAGCACAGCAGAGGGATTGCACTAAGGGGAACACCACAGAAAAGCGGAAACTGCATTGGGATCGGCCGGATGATGGCGGCCATCCCCGACGATGCCCTCGAGCAATCCTGGCAGAGTAACATCCACCTCAGCAGCACCCAGGCAAGAAAGAAGTAGTGTGCTGGAGTCCTCTGGCCGGTGCCTTCCCTCTCGAAGGAGGGGGACCCTCCCAGCAAGGGGATATGCCGGGCTAACCCGAAGGAAGGCTGCAAATATGAGGTAGGCAGCTCTGGGGGAATTGCAGGAAGGGGTCGCTGGTGGTACTAGGTGGCTTGAAGGAGGAGCAGGTCCCAGTGCGCGACAGAGGGGGAAAAAAGATCACACAAAAAAAAATAAAAAGGGTCCCTTAGTTACTACATTGAGCGTACTAAGGCACACAGATTTGACTCCTTCCAGTTGTTCCTCGCTTATGGGGAAGTGGGTAAGGGCAGACTTGCCACTAACAGAACTATTGCCAGGTGGATTGTCTCTTGTATACAATTCTGCTGTGAGAATCTAGGCAAAATATCCCCCTCAGGCCTGAGGGCTCATTCAGCTAGAGGTACAGCTGCTTCCCTGGCTGCTGCCAGGGATATTCCTTTATTAGAGATATGTAAAGCAGCCACCTGGAAAACAGTCCATAGATTCACATTACTCTCTGGATATCCAGGCTAGGAGTGATGCTCAGTTTTGTACAGCAGTACTGCAGAGCCTATTCCCAAAGTAGGTTCGAATCCCTCCCCCATGGAGGTACTTCTTGGTAGTCTGCAATATGTCAGAATACAGCAGGGCTTCATGTTGTTTAAAGAAAAAAATTACTCACCTTAGTAATTGTGTTTCTTCTAATGGAGTCTTGCTGTATTCTGACCTCCCTCACTGCCTCCCCTCTCAGAACCTGTTTTTTGGAAGTGGGCTGGCAGGTGCAGTGTTGCACCCCAGAGGTGCATTTAGGCACTCCCTCTTTTTAGAGAGGGGGAGTGGGTTATGTTTCCTTTATTGCAATAGTCATAAGTTGTTCACTACCTGGTTTTTGATTTTGGATTCTCGACTTGTCTTTTGGGGGATCCAAATATTTGGTTGCCATTTGGCTAGTAAAGATCTACAATTTCCACATAGTGGGTTAGTTAGTATTAGCTCGTAAAAATCTGATGGTTACACTTCAAAGTGCAGCAGACAGAGGTTTGAACCGAGCTCGAGCTCAACGTTCTATGCTTTGCATAGAATTTAACTCTTTCCTCTCCGGAGCAGTTCAAGTGCTGGGGCTAACTGCGGTATGTCAGAATACAGCAAGGCTCCATTAGAAGAAACACAATTACTTTGGTGAGTAATTTTTTTCGTGCTGAAGAGCCTGTTCCCAAATTAGGTTCTGTGACTCCCTCCTCCAAGGGGGTACTGCTTGATAGTCTTCGTATAGTCAGAATACAGCAAGACTTCATGTTGTTTAAAGAAAAAATTACTCACCATAGAAAAGTTGATTCTTCTAATGGAGTCTTGCTGTATTCTGACCTGCCTTCCCTCCTGGAACCTAGTAGTTTTGGGATGTGAGTGGGCAGGCATAGTGCTGCACCCCAGAGGTGTACTCGACATGCTCTTTATCTTAAGAAGAGTTTTATTATGAATGTTTTTGCTTGTTCCACTATCTACTTATTTTCTTTTTGGGGTTCTTGACTTGAGTCTTTTGACCCTAAAAAATCTGTTATTGCCATTTAGCACAAAAATTTTAGAAACAATTTCTACCTGTTGAATTAGTTAGTTTAGTGCTCATAAGAATCTGATGGTTACACTACAGCGTACCAGAGACAGAGGTTTGAAAACCGAGCTTGAGCTCAACGTTCTGTGCTTATGCATAGAGATAACTCTTTCCTCTCCAGAGCAGTTCAAGTGCTGAGGCTAACTGCATATAGTCATAATACAGCAAGACTCCATTAGAAGAAACAACATTACTATGGTGAGTAATTTTTTCTTGCTGAAACTCTGACAACAGCCTGCATCAATGATACTGATGGCTCCGGATTGGCCTATGCAAGCCTGGTACCCTCTCCTTCTTTCACTGTCCTGCAGTAGGCTCATTCACCTGCTGCCAACTCGCTCTTTGCTGACCCTTCCTCAGACAGGAGTGCATTATCCAGACATACACTCACTTCACCTCAAGGCCTGGTTCTTGAGGAGTTAGAGTTTCCATCCTCTCAGTACTCAGAACAGGTCCTTAAGATCCTGAGAATGGCTAAAAAACCTAACACAAAAAAAGACTTCTGCAGCCAATGATGGAAAAGGTTCTCCCTCTGGTGCAAGAGCAAAACGGTCAGTCCTCTTACAGCTTCAGACCCTCAGCTGCTGGATTTACCTGGTACATCTGCAGGCGTCAGGCTTGAAACCCTCTTCCCTCAAGCTACACCTGGCTGCAGTTTCAGCCTATCTTTCAGTGGGAAAGAAAAAGTCAATTTTTTCCCACACCATATTCAAACAGTTTTTCAAAGGCCTCTTGTACCTCTAGTCAAGGAGTCTGTTCCTCCTTGGAGCCTGAACCTCTGCATAGCCAGGCTCATGCAACCACCCTTTGAGCCTATGGCCATTGCACATATCAAGTTTGTGACCTGGAAGTCGGTCTTCCTGGTGGCCATTACCTCTGCCAGGAGGATTTCAGAGTTACAGGCCCTATGCACTGAGCCTAATTACATAATTCCTCACAATGATAAAATTGAGCTTGGGACAAATAGGAAGTTCCGCCCAAGGTGGTTTCAGAGTTCCACGTAAACCAGTCCATTACTCTACCTTCATTCTTTACTGAGAAATCCACTCCTGGTGAGCAGAAGCTTCACAGCTTGGATGTCAAAAGATCTCTCTTTTACTACTTAGAGCATACTAGGCAGTCCGGAGGTTCTTCCACTCGGTTGTTCCTGACCTACAGGGATGTAGGCAGAGGAAGACCAGCTACCAAGAGAACTATTTCCCGCTGGTTGGTCTCTTGTATTAGATTCTGCTATGAAAAGGCTGATCATCAACCTCCTGTGGGACTCAGGGCCCACTTCACCAGGGGCACTGCAGCCTCTGTGGCAGCAGCAAGGTACATACCCCTTCTGGATGTCTGCTAAGCAGCTACCTGGAAATCTGTGCACACCTTCGTGAAGCACTACAGTTTAGATGTGCAGTCCAGATCTGATGCCAAATTTGGCAGGGCAGTTCTGCAGAGCCTCTTTCCTAAGTAGGTTCTCTGCCCACCTCCCACTAAGTACTGCTCTGTAGTCTGCTATAGTTACTGATGCTAAAGAACTCCTTGGCTAAGAAAAAAAAAATACTCTCCATATTAATCGCCTTTTTCCAAGGGGTCCTTTAACATCAGTAAGCTCCCACCCTTCCTCCCCGGTTCATCTGTCAGGAGAAGGGCTCTGTTCTCAATTTTCTTGCCAAATCTGGGTTTTCATTAACGAGTTTTCATGCTCAGATTGTTACGTGTTTGTTTTCAGTTTTCGGACATGTGCATGTTTTTTGAATCCTGTTGGTTCACTTTTCGGGGCATGTGCCCATTTTCTTCAAAAAAATTCTGAAGCCCTTCAGGTTACTCTCGCTCAGCACACTCCCCTCCTGTGTTTTGATTGGCTGATCCCCTAGCTCATTATAATTCTCTTACAGGCATACCTCCGGGGCAGTTGCACCTAGCCAGCTAACTGCTATAGTTACTGATGCTAAAGCACCCCTTGGAAGAAAGATTATTATGGTGAGTAATTTTTTCTTCCATGCAAATTCTCGCCACTGCGTGGAAGAGGTAATTTTAATGGCAGGTAAAGCATACTTAATCCAGCAAGAATAGTCTAGTATAGTGTTAAGCTCTTTGTTCCAGCTGTCTAATACAGATCGAGTCTAGTACTCCAGAGATTGCTGGAGGGTTTTATAGAGGTTGCCTATAAGGTGACCCCAGAGAGACCCTCTCTGCGCATCCAGAATCATTACCATAATCTCTGATAACTAGTGCAGTAATTTAGTATAAGCTTTATGTTTGTGATGCAAAGATGTCCTAACTTGTAAATAACGGTATTGATCTTCCCTGTCAATCTTCACCATTCATTACTGCTTGGGTTAAGCGGACGCACCCTTCTGGGGAGGTTTTTTTTCTTGAGTCTCCTTCAAGCGAGCCTCGGTACTGACGTGCTCACGTCATGCCGAGGCGGCTAGGTCGAGACTCCTTCTCTATCTCAGTTCTGTTTCTCCCGCCGTCTAGGCTGCACCTGCTGCGCGGTAACGTATAGTGTTTTCGGTTCTTCAAGACTCCTTGTTTTCTCAGAAGGTTTTCACGACTCACTCGACGCCCTACACCGGTAAGACCGTTCCTTTTGTTTTCTATCTCCGGCGCCGAGTGCTTTATTGCTTTTTTTCCTTGTTTAGTTTGCATCATGTCCGATTCGGGAGCCAGTAAGTCAAAGCGGGCCGCACCCTATCGCGTCGGTGCTCCTGTGGCGGCATTTTTCCATCTCGGACCGGCATGATGTCTGTCTCCATTGCCTGGGACCCAACCACAACATGGACGCATGCGACGCTTGTTTCTCCATGGACCTTCGTGTCCTCGAAGTCCGCGCATTCAAGCTCGGCAAGGCCCCGCCGACCTTTGGGGGATGGCATCGCTCCAGGGACTCCCAGGTAAGATCTCTAGGCCCTTCCCCCGGGTCCCCTCCCAGGCCTATATGGTCCACGGAGGAGGAGGCTTCCTCCTCTTCTCTTGCTGAAGAGGAAGCTTCTCTCGCGGTGTTGGGGGAACGTCGTAGTCCCATCCGGGGCCGCGACGGGGACACCACCTCGGCAGTCACCTCCGGAGGTGCAGGCTCCCCAGTGTTGAGGCCCGCCTGCGGGCCTGGCACCGTGGACCCTCGCGCCGCCTTCCGGCGCCATTTTGGATCCGGCACGCTTGCGGCGCGTGGTGGTCAGCAGCGGCGCCGCTCTGGCCTTCGTTGCCACTCATGGCGCGCAGGCGTTCGGTTGCGCTCCTGGCGGCGCGGGTTGGGTTCCAACGCCAGGGCAGTGCCGTGGGCCTGGTGGTGCAGCAGGGGAGCCAGGATCGGGCCTAGCTGTCGCGGGTGGGCTAGGGTCGTCCGGCGCCGTCCCTAGCACCGGCGCCATTCCTCCGGGGACCTCTGGGGTTGCCAGCATCGAGGTTCTGCTGGTCTCGTCCTCTTCGGAGGTCGATGATTCGGATGAGGACCCATCCTGCCTCCCTGACTCTTCAGGGTCGGGGTCCCCGGTGGCACGGTGTGCTTGGCGGCACAGCGGCCCCTCCGCTGTCCCCACTCCCGCCCTCCTGAGGGCCCTCGGGCTAGGGTGGCCCCAGGTCCGGGGTGATGTAGTGGGGACTGAGGGGCCCCTCCTGGGGTCTCCCCCTCCTAGGGGTCTGTGACAGCTACCCTCCCGGTGCTGTTGCCGCCCCGAGTGGGGGAATGCTGAGTCGATGGGTCGGGCGCGGGACGGTCGTCGCGGTCTCCGCTGGCCACCCCTCGTGAGGTGGCTAGGAGTCGTAGCGCCGAACCCCGCCCTTCCCTCTTGGGCCCCAGGGTTCCCTCCGGTGGCATTGCTGTGGACTGCCCTTCTGGATCCATGCAGTCCCGGGTTCATCACAGGGGAGGATCCCCCCCCGGACTCTTCCAGGCATCGCATCCCCAGGGTCTCGTCTTGCGGCCTGGTTTGTTGTCCGGGATCCCGCCAGCTCGGGCTCCGTTCCCCAGATTTCAGAGCCCTAGCAGAGGTCAGTTGCCTCTTCGCAGGTGCCCTTCACCAGTACCTCTGCTACCACCCCCCGCTCTTCCAGGCCATGTCGGTCCTACGGGTCCGTTATCCTGGGAGCAGTTCAGAGGTTCTGCGGCGGCCTTCCCCTCATACGTTAGACATATGCATGTGTGGGTCTTTCGACTCTCCCCACCGCCGCAGGAATCTTCTGGACATTCGAGCTCTCCATCATCCTCGTCTTCCTCCTCTGAGGGAGAGGAACCCCTTGCTCACCTTTCTTCCGACGCTGATTTCACTGAATATCAGCGATTCCTTTCGAATCTCTTACATTAGGCGAGACAGTACTGAATGGGAGACGCGTGAATTCCTTGGAGAATTCAGTGCCCAGCACCTGGTGGTACCTTCCTGGCCTATCCCCTTCCAGGAGGCGTCTATCCGTTCTGGCAGTCGCCAGCCGCCCTTTCTCCAGCCCCGGCAGACTGTCGTCGAAGGTATTGTGCCCCCTCAGAATCCCTGGATACCCTTCCCAACCCGTCCTCGGGTTTGGTCTACCTAGAGACTCCTTCGGGCGCCGCCTGGCGTGATGAGACCGCCCACCGATTCGAATCCCTACACTGACCGGGAAGTGCAAGAGTGTTCTTCTTCTCGTGCGGTGGCTTTCATTGCATCACATCAGGCTCACCACGCTGCCTACAATCGGCATCTGTGGTCGATGCTCTCCCAGCTTTTAGCATCAATGCCTGATACGGAGCACACCAGACAAGCTATTGCCTTCTCTGCTATAGGCCTGGAGCTGGCAAGACACCAAGCAAGGGCATCTTATGACGCCAGTGAGGTGGCTTCTAGGCTTGCGGGGACAGCGATCGGCATTAGGCGGACGGCATGGCTTCGTCTATCAAGGTTGTCACCCCTGGCCCGGCGTAGGGTGATGCGCTCCTCTTTCCGGGGGACCCGTCTTTTTTCCTCCAGAGCTAGGAGATTTCTGCAGGGGCTTCCTCCATCTCCCCGTCCTCGGGCACCTCCTAGCTCTTCTCCCACTTAGGCTTCTCTCTGTATTAGCCAGGGTCTTCCCCTTCTGTTTCTCACCAACAGGAGGCTGGGGGTCTTGTTCCCTCAGGGTTCTACCCCCTTTTATGGGGAGGGGGCTTTATCATCTCCAAGCAGTAATGAATGGTGAAGATTGACAAGGAAGATATGAAATTACTACTCACCGTAATTCTTGATCTTCTCTTGTATCTTCACCATTCATTACTGATACCCACCACCTTCCCTCAGTGGCCTCCTTCTGTGGCGTCTCCCCTCCCGTCTTGTTCTTCTTCCTTCCCTTGGCCTTTATGCCAAAAAAAAAAAACTTTCTGTTTTTCCATTCTTGGGAATGGATCCCTTTTTCCTCAAGGTAAAGGAGGAACAGCACGTTGTACTTTCTTAATTCTGAGGAACTCTTCTGACCGCCTTAGCGATTCCTAAATACCTTCTTTTAGGTTATGCAGTTTCCCAGCTTAAGAGCCCATGTTCTGACGCTGCCTCGCAAAATTTAGAATCCCCTGGCAGTTATTATTTTGACCTCTTCCAGCTGCTGATTGAACTTCTCAGCTCTGAGCGCCTGCTTGCCTTGCCTTAGGGAGTCTGATTGAGTTCCACTCTATCTTCATGCACAAACTGCCTTCGTGAAGGCATAGTCTTTCCCATACACTGCTGTGTTAGCACTTAACAAGGTGCTAAGGGACTTAGTCCCCTTCCTGGGTGGGCGCTCTTCCAGGAACAGGTTCTGCCCGGGCAGTCTAAGAGCCCTCAGCTAGGATGTAGGGACTTGGCATGTTGAGAGTTCAGAGATGTTGCTATCATTCGAATCTGTTCAGGTGGTTCAGTTGAACCTCCCCTCAGTCCTTGCAACTGGGATTCTTGCTCCCTTGTTAGTCTCAAGCCTATAAGCCTCTCAGCCAATGCTCGATGGGCACTGTTCTCCCTCTCAACATGCCTCTTTTTCTTATTCTTATTCTTCTTCTTCTTTCCCTTTCCTTCTCTGTTCCTCCCCTAGAGCCGCCTCGAAAGGAGGCCCATGGTCCCTTAGGGTAGGAATTCTCTCCTCTGTCTATTCTCACCGCTTATTCCTTTTCAGTTTATATCCTTTCCTTTTTCTATCCTTCGCCATCTTGCCTTGCTTTCCTTTTTCTTACCCTTTATTTTCGCCTCCGCTAACAGAACTGAGATAGAGGAGAAGTCTGCGCACCTAATGGCCGCCCCAGCCATGACGCAGTACATCAACACTCGAGGGCGCCGCTGGAGTTTCTACCCAAAAAACCTCCGAAGTGGTGCGCCGCCTCCGGCTTAACCTACAGTAGTGAATGGTGAAGATACAAGAGAAGATCAAGAATTACAGTAGGTACGTAATTTTCATTTCTCTACCTGTTAGCCCATACTCTGTCTACAGTATTTCAAAAGGGATAACCCCATGGGCATCCAAAAATTGGCATGTATGCGTCAGTCCGAGCTGACGCCACTGTCAGAACACTAAGTCCATTTGGGAGGGGAGGAAGTTTTCATCAACCTCCAAAACTCTACAATAATAAAGAACCTGTTGAAAAGCTGATTGTTGTTTAAAAACTACCATACTTTGATAGTGTTCCAGTAACAATAGTAAAGTGTGACAATGGAATGTTATACTTGGGTGTAGCAAAGAGAATACGACTTATGTCATAGAGGTTGTTAACATACTTTCACTTCTCACTATTATATGGTCATCCGACTGTGAGGGATGCCGAATTTGGTTCCTCAGAACTTCAGAACCTTTTCTCTAAAATGTTCTAGACCCAGCCTCCCAAGATACTGCTTGGAGTCGGCATCTTGTATGGCATCATTAATACACTCACATTGATAGAAAAAAAAAATTGCTTTAGTAATGATGTTTCTTCCAGAGGGTACATAAGTGAGTCATGCTTTATTGTCTGGGTCTGCTTTCCCTTGGATAAGAAGCTAAACCAAGATCCCATATGCCCATTTCAGGTGTTGTCCTGGTGGATGTCCAGGAAGAAGTCATATGAAAACATGACCTTTTGTAATAGTAGATGATCTTCCCTAAGGAACTCCTATACTGCACTGGCAGGGTGGGACTGCCCCACAGAGGCACCCGAGGTAGTGACTGGAACAGATGTGGAGGTCTTCCATGGTGGAGACCCCAAGGGGGGGTGACAGAGGACACCAGAGGAGGAGGAAGCGAATCCTGGTGGGGGACTCAATAGTTAGGGCGATACAGTTGGGGACAGGTAGGGATGAAGAGAGGGTGGCAAGGTGCTGTCCTGGTGTCGCAGCTCATAGGGATGGAAGGAGGATCCTAAGAATCGCCGGGGAGGCAGGAAGGGAGGGAAGGAGAGCTAGGTGTCATCCACTTGGAGACAGTCTGGCTGGGGAGAGGCCAGATGCAGTTCAGGAAGAGTTCAGAAAACGGGTGGGAGGGGTCTTAAGTAAGTGGCACAATCTATTAACTTTCTCGGAGGTACCACCTGTCCATGACAAGGGGGATGACAGGAAACTCTGCACCAGGGACTTCAGCTTATAGTTGAGGAAGTGGTGCAGAGAAGAGGGATTCAGATTCATTTGGTACTGGGGCTTCACCTGGAGGGATAGAGGCCTGTACAGGGGCGATGGCCTACATCCTTTCAGGAGGGGAACAGAGATCCTTAATGAAAAGTTTGAATGCTACATTAGTAAGAATTTAAACTAGCCGAGGGGGGAGGCGGAATAAGGCAGGAAGACATAGTCTATCTCCTCTCCCCCCCCAACCATGCTTACAGGGTCAGCAGTGGGAATCCCGAGGGTGGGAAGTCCCACAGGGAACAAACACAAATAGGAAACCAGGAGGAAGAGGAAAGATAGTAGTGAAGGAAAAGGGGAGGGACAAAAGGGTAAGAAGAGGGGAGATGGCAGTATAAAATGGAGAGCCATGTGTACAAATGCTCAAAGTCTGGGCAACAAGATGGTGGACCTAGAGGCCACCATGACAGCAGGATACCTGGACATAGTAGCAATTACTGAGACCTGGTGCAATGAAAACCAGGACTGGGAGGTAGCCATACCAGGGTATGTGCTGTTCAGGAGGGACAGGGTAAGACAAAAGGGAAGAGGGGTGGCTCTTTACGTGAGAGAGAGAGAAACATAAAGGTCACAGGAATACAAGGGGGACAGAGTAAAGTGGAGGTACTGTGGGTCACCCTGGAGACAGGGAGGGGGGCTGCTGTTAGGATAGGGGTGAACTACAGACCTCCAGCACCGGAAGAGGAAGGAGATACGGAGATGATGGATGAAATACAAGGGATGGCTAACAAGGGTGAGTTACTGCTAGTGTGGTACTTCAGTCTACCAGATGTGGATTGAAGCCCATCTGTTGCAGCATCAGTTAGAAGTAGGAAAGTCCTCGATTCCCTGCAAGGGACATTCTTCAGGCACTGTTTAAGGAACCCACTCGTGAGGGGGTGTTGTTGGACCTGGTACTGTCAAACGGGGACAGTGTAACTGACGTCACAGTGAGAAGCTACTTGGGGACCAGTGTGTTTATCGTACAGTGTGATTCAGCATAAGGACAGGGCCAGAACCAAGCCACACTGCAACAAGGGTCCTGAACTTTAGGAGGGCTGATTTCAAGAAAATGGGAGAGTGCCTCTAGAAAACCCCTAGCAGGAACAGGGAATAAGGATGGGGTAAGAGGAAGAGTGGGCAAGAATAAAGCAGGCCATTGAGAAGGCAACAAACGTGTGTCAGGCAGGTTACTAAGAGCAAGAGAAGGAAGAGATCGCTGTGGTTCTTCAAGGAAGTAGCAGAGAAGGTAAAGGAAAAGAAGCAGGCATTCAGAAGGTACAAGATGACACAGAAGGAAGAGGATAGGGAGAGTTATCAGGAGAAACAAAGGGAAGCAGGGAAGGCAGTTAGGAGAGCTAAAGCACAAATGGAGGAAAACATTGCCAAGTCAGCAAAAGAGGGGGATAAAA
Source organism: Neoceratodus forsteri (assembly GCA_016271365.2). Taxonomy (NCBI): domain Eukaryota; kingdom Metazoa; phylum Chordata; order Ceratodontiformes; family Ceratodontidae; genus Neoceratodus; species Neoceratodus forsteri. The sequence continues at coordinate 1,576,825,261 of CM028131.1, forward strand.
CGTTTTACCGTTACATAAGCGAAAAGAAGAAAAGCAAGGCAGGATATGACTAATAGGAGAGGGGGAGAGTTTGGAGGAGGACCAGAAGAAAAATGATATACTGAATAAGTACTTTTGTTCAGTATTCACAAAGGAAGGGGTAGGTGACGTGCCACAGAGAGTGGAGAATGCTATTAAGGGAAGGGAGGTGGACACTAGCCCTTTTATGGAGGAGAGAGTCCTCAGGGAACTAGCAAAACAAAAAGTAGACAAGGCTATGGGGCTGTACAGGGTTCACCCTAGGATACTGAAGAAACTAAAGGAGGAATTGTCTATGCCTTTTGACGGCCTTGTTCAGTCTACCCTGGATACGGGGGAAGTTCCGGGAGGCTGGAGGAGGGGGGGATGTGGTCCCACTACACAAAAGTGGGAATAGGGAGGAGGGAGGAAACTACTGACCTGTAAACCTGACTTCGCTGTCGGGCAAGGCTATGGAAACTACTTGAAGAAAAGATGTGGGAATACCTTAACACCATTGGATTGCAGGTTCCGAGGCAGCATGGGTTTACAGGGGGTAGATCTTGCCAAACAAACCTGATACAGTTTTTTGACTGGGTTACAGGGATGTGGATCAGGGAGTAGCAGTGAATGTGGCCTGCCTGTATTTTATTAAGGTCTTCGACACCATTCCATTCAGAAGACTGGTAAGCAAGCTAGGCAGCATGGGAGTGGGTCCATAGATACATAAAATGGGTAAAAAGTTGACTAACAGAACTCAGAGGGTGGTAGTAAATGGAGTTCACTCTGAGGAAGGTAAGGTAACCAGCGGGGTGCCACAGGGGTCAGTACTGGTACCGGTATGTCTTTATTAGCGACATCACAGAGGGACTGGAAAGAAGGGTGTGCCTTTTCACGGATGACACAAAAATTTGCAACAGAGTGGACATGCTGGGAGGTGTAAAAAATGAAGGAAGATCTAAAAAAGCTGGAAGACTGGTCAAGGGTTTGGCAACTGGGCTTCATTGCCAAAAAATGATTATGAATTCTTTTGACTTGGACAAGTTAAGCTGTAGTTAGAGCTCTTTGTCAATTATTTTAGGGTATCATGGCCATCTCCTAGTTTGAATGTTAGGGGATCTGTGATGCTAGATCAGATCACTGCATCACTGACACTGATCTTCATGTCCTCAATCCTAATCTTCATGACTAGAACAGGACCAAGTCTCTATGTCAGTTCTTTGTAGACAGCACAGAACAATGAAGACATGAAACCACCATGCAAAACGAAAAGTACTCTATGTACAAGGAAACTACTTATCTCTGTCATATTAATATAGCGTGGATCACTGGTTTTAAAGTGAATATCATCATTATTGTGAAACAGCATTTGATCACACAGCCATGGATAATTGACTGAACCACTTTTATTGGGAAAGTGGATGTTGGCCAGGACATACAAACATAGAAGCTGTCAGCAGGAAAGGACCTCTCGGACCACCTGATCTGCCCTAAAGTCCCTACCTATTGTGCTACTGTTGACCCCAATTGATAATTGGCCCCACTCACCAGCCCTGTTACTAAGGTCCCCCGTGTCTGTCCCATGCATGTTTGAAACCTGTTATAATTTCCATCACCCTTTCTGTGAAGAAATATTTCCTCACATCCCCTCTGTCTCCCCCTTCCAGCTTCATATCATGCCCCCTCGTCCTTCAGCATCTCTTTCTGTGCAATATGCCACCTTCCTGTTCCTTATTGATACCCTTGAGTTATTTGAATGTTTTTATCATGTCTCCCATTTCCTTCCTTTCCTCCAGTGAGTACATATTTAATTCCCCGAGTCTTTCCTTGCAGGGCTTCTGATGCAGGTCATGCACCATTTTGGTTGCCCTTCTCTGTACTGCCTCCACCCCAGTCTATGTCCGTCCTGAGATGGGGCCTCCAGAACTGGACACAGTACTCCAGTTGTGGCTTCGCCATTGATCTATATAGGGGTAACACTACCTCCCTTTCTCTGCTGGTGATACCCCTCCCTGTGCACCCCAGCATCCTACTAGCCTTTCTTACTGCCTTATCATACTGCTTTGCTACCTTTAGGTCATCAGAGATGATGACCCCATGATCCCTTTCCTGTTTTGTTGTTCTTAACACCCCCAAAGTGATAACATTGCCCTTGGATTTCTGTGTCCCATGTGCATAATTTTACATTTTGCTTCTCTCTCCCTCCCCAGGCATTTACGGTCTTTAACTGTAATAGGAGACAAACACGTCTATCTCAAATTAAGTGTTTCGTTACACTTTACATTAAATTTCTGTTACCACATTAAAGTATAATTATGCTGTAAAAGTAAAAGTGCATGGAAACTACAGAGTTATTACACATTTGATCCATGTATGCGCATAATAGTTACCCTGCACTTAATGTTATTACACTGTAATTGCAGTGTTGTTACAGAAACAATGTAAAGTGTTTAAAAGCCCATGTAACAAACTGGGATTGGTCTTGCTTATTAAACTAAGTGGGCTGTGTAAGGGCCACAGATTTTGGGAGGTGGGACATGCCTTGGTCTGCAGTTGGTCATTGTGGGTTGACTATCGCATTTTATGAAATCCAGTACTTGGTCCCCATTTTAAGAGCACAACCACTTCTATCTCTTTCCCTCTGGCAGGTGTGTGCGGCTTGATTGTTCCTCAGGAAGACATGCCATTCTGCGACACAGGGATCTGTCCAGATATTATTATGAATCCTCATGGTTTCCCATCCCGTATGACGGTAGGTGTCTCAATGTTGTGTCTTAGCAAGCTGTTAGGGGATGACGACCATTTGCTTTTGCCTCCTGTTATGTGAAGTTAGTAGTGGTGCACCTCCTGCTGAATTGCAGAAATGCATCTGGTGCCTCAGTGTCCATGAGCCTTTTGCAACATATCACCGGAAACAGGAGAGAGGTTCCAGAGGACTGGAGGAGAGCTGACTTAGTTCTGCTCCGTAAGAGCAGCAGTAGTGAGGAGAACAGTAACTGTATACTGGTCAGTCTTACATCAGTAGTGGGGGAATTAATGGAAACCCTGTCAAAAGCAAGGCTAGCGGAATATCTTGAATCCAGTGGGTTGCAAGACCAAATGCAGCATGGATTCACATGGAAGAGGTCATGCCAGACACATTTAATCGATTTCTTTGACCGGGTAACCAGGGAAATAGAGCAGGGAAGGGCAGTGGATGTGGCCTGCTTGGACTTCAACAAAGCCTTCAGCACTTAAGATCAATAAAGAATTTGGATATCTAGGGGGAGCCAAAGTTGTAAACTGGGTGATAAAACTGGATAAGGGATAGGTGTCAGAGGATAGTGGTAAATGGCATTTGCTCTAAGGGGAGAGTTACCAGTGAGGTGCCACAGGGTTCAGTATTGGGACAGGTCCTTTTCAATGTCTTCATAAGTGTTTTTGCAGAAGGGAAGGTATGCCTTTTTGCAGATTACACCAAGATCTGTAATAGGTGGATACTCGGGAGGGGGTGGAGAAAAGGAGTAGGGACCTTCGAAAACTTGAGGAGTGATCAGGGGTAGGGTAGCTGGGGTTCGGTGCCAAAAAGTGCAAAATGATGCGCGTAGGGCCCAGAAACCCAGAAGTTAAGTATAAAATGGGGGAGGAGGTACTGTTGGTCACTAAGCAGGAAAGGGACCTTGGAGTTATAATATCTGATGACCGCAAAGTCACCGGGCAGTGTGACAGGGTAGTGAGCAGGGCCAGTGGGATGCTGGGGTACATAGGGTGAGGTATCGCCAGCAGAAGGCAGGAGGTGATATTGCCACTGTATAGAAACATAGAATGTGTCAGCAGATGGGGTCCATGTGGACCATCTAGTCTGCCAATGTATACTGTCCCATTGATGAGACCACACCTGGAATACTGTGTCTAGTTCCGTAGGCCACATCTCAGAAAAAAAAATAGACAGGGTATAGGCAGAGGAGGGCAACTAAAATAGTGCAGGGGCTGCATGAGAAACCATATGAGGAGGGACAGAGGGATCTCAACATGTACACCCTGGAGGAGGTGGGGGACATGATAGAGACTTGCAACTACCTCATGGGGGTGAACAAGGTACAGGCAAGGAGCTGGTTTCAAACAAGGATGTGCAACAAAACAAGAGGGAATGCAACTAAGCTAGAAGAGGGGGGACGTTTAGGAGGAATGTGAGGAAGTACTACTTCACTGAGTGGTGGTCTCCTGGAACAGCCTGCCACCAGAGATGATAGGGGCAAAAACAGTGAGGAGCTTCAAAGATATTTATTTTTTTTATTTCATTTTGTTAACTGGGTAGGCTCACTGGGTACAAGCGGTCCCATTTTCAGGGGCGACCCGAAATTAATTACATAAAAATTTGTTGGATATGGACATTTCGGTGAGACAAGAGACTGCAGTTTTAGGAACAATCATGGCATTACAAAATGCCTTGCTTTGTAGAAGAACATACCTAGATATTTTATAATCACACGCAGCTATATAGGTGGAGGCTTCCAACAATGACAAATTGTTAATATGAGTTACTTATGGTTACAGGTAACAGACATCAGGCATACTGACAGTTTTCGCACTATTCAGCTTATGTAGTTGTGCATTTTCTTGCTGGGGCCTTTTTACAATTCATTCGAGGTAGATTGCTAGGGGTCTATTGCCTAGTTATCCCTAGCACTCACAGAGACTGTTTTCCAGCATGTGGGCTCTGAGTCCTTTTCTGAAGGAGACCAGGAGGGAGCCTGTGTTTTGCAGATGGTCAGGGAGATAGCTCCAGAGCATTGGAGCCACATGGGAGAAGGACTTGGTATCTGCTGTCGTTCTTACCCTAGGCACCTCCAGGAGCTTCCTGCACGAGGTGCACTGCAGTCTACCTGGGTTGGGTGCTTAGGGACCGGCAGCCCAGCAAGGCCTGTCAGGTGAGAATCATTGATTATTTTGTAAGCGGTGCACATGAGAGGGTACTGGAGCCACTGAGAGAGGGTCGACCAGTTAAAGGAGTCAAGTATCTCACAGTGATGGCACCTCGGTGGGATTTGGTTGCAGATTGAGCAATCTTATTGTATAGTATTTGCATCCGCCCAAATTATTTTGCTGTTAGGGCCTGTAGGACTGGAGCAGCATAGGTAAGGTTGGGTGGTAGGATGCTGTTTGCTATAGCTATCCTGGATGCATGGGATAGGCATAGGGAATACTGGTAAATAAGCGGGGGGTCGCCAGAAATCAGTTGGGGTCTGCAGAGACAGAATAGGCAGGATACATCTGGGCAGAGTGGGTGGGCCAGACAATCTTTTCTGCTGACAAATTCTGTGTTTCTATGAGTGTAGCACATATAAGTCAGGGTGCCTTGATGGTGGGCTGCCACTACCCATGGGAGTTAGTTGATTGCTGAAAAAGAATTGGAAAACCAAAACAGTACTCTCCAAATTTCTCATTCCTGTTGTCAGATTTAAATGACTCAGTAGGTAGCACAGTTGCTTTTGGGGCTGAAAGGTCATAGGGTTGTGGGTTCTAGTTCAGTACCAGGAATGTATGAAAGCGGGGCGGGGGGTGGTAGATTGGACATGATGGACCTAGAGATCTTCATCGAGGATATCTCTTGCATCAGGCTACACCTATGGAACTATAGCAGCCAGGCACTAGGACCACATGGAAACTTTTATAGCTAGCAATCTACCAGGGAACTGCCCACCACCACAACGGCAGAAGATGTCCCTCCCATATAAACGTGGGCAGCCCGCTCCCTCCTCAGTTCTTGTCCTGCCATCGACCATTTCACTTTGAACTCCATGGGAACACTGCCGCTTCAGTCAACTGCTTTATTTTGCTTTATTTCACAAAACACTACAGTCTGGACATTGCCTCTCGTAGGCGGGCTGGCTTCAGCCTGGCTGTGCTCCAAGGCCTCTTATCTTAGGCTTATAGCCTCCAACCACTCGGACTGTCCCTTTGTCAGAAGTGCTTGGGACTCGTTCCATAGATGTGGCCTGATGCAAAAGATATCCTCGATGAAGATAGTACAGTTATATAAGGACTTACTGTAACAGTAGATCTTTGAGAGGATTTCTTGCATGAAGCCATACAATCCCACCCTCCATTCCCCTTGGCCTTAGGACTTCTCGGTCTCTCTCATTCTCTCTCTTTCTCTCTCTCTCTCCAGGACAGTTTACCTTCTGTTTCATCTTCTTTCATTGCGGGAGCCTCTAACTCTCCCTCCGTTCCCCAGCAGGAGATCCTCTATAGATGGTCTCTGGCAGGAGAACTGAGGTGGGTGAGGGGCCTCCAACGTTTATATGGGAAGGATGTCATCGGCTGACATTGTTGTGGACCGCCCCTGTAGACTGCTAGCTAGAAAAGTTTCCATGTGGTCCTAGTGCCTGGAGGTTATAGTTCCATAGGTGTGGCCGCTGCAAGAGATTCTCTCGAAGAACTGCTGTTACGGTGAGTTCTTACATAACTGAACTTTCCCTAAAACCTTAATTACTATGTTACTATAAAATCACATGGCACTTTTCACAAGAGGAGTATTTTACTGAAAGAAAATCAAACAAAAAATGATACACAGTCGAACCCACTTAATTGCATACTGCTTATACACAAATCCTGCATAAACAAATCATTTTTTCATTCCCCAGTTCTTTTCCTATATAGTCCATTATATGAGGCTCATTTAAATGCATTTAGGTAACCATATAAACGCATAACTCTGAAGTGCTGTTCTACTGCTTTTCAGCGACCATGACTATTCACACTCATCCCCCACCCACCCAGGCAGCTATCGGTTACGGGGTGATTACCATTCAAGTGAATGTAATCACCTGCTATAAATCTCCATTCTGCATAAAGCTTGCAGATCTTGAGTTCCTCTGAGTTCCTGTTCTCTGTTGCTGTGTATTAATGGAGAAGACGTCCAAGAAAAGGAAGGAGCTGACCATTTGAAATCATTGCACACAGATGGCACTAAATAAAGTTACAGTATTGTTACAGTTTATAGCAGTTCAAGCACTTTTCCCATTCAGTACTCAAACACTAAGCTCCAGCTCCCTTAAAAAAAAAAGAGATTGAGGCACAAAGCAAAGTTACTGAAGCAGCCTTTTTTAACTGTTATCAAGTACAAGCACCACTACGATCAGCTGCCAATCCCAAACACACCGCTACAATCCACTACAAGAAAGGCATGCATCTGCTCCCGTACAGTAATGCATAGTCCTGTAGCTGCAAACATTCCAGAGCACATAATACATACAGTACAATAAGAAATAATAAAATAACACGCCTTCCATCCTTGTACTGCAACTGCTACAAGTCAGATCACACCACATTGTCACCCAGTCCACAGCAAAGCATCAAAATCCACAAGGTCGCATAGACGGATAACCTGCTTAAATGCATAATCATCTGACATCCCGAGGATATGCGTTTTAAGCGGGTTTGACTGTACAATTAAAACAACAAAACCTCATCGATAGATAAAAAAAAAAAACCTAACAGTAATCACGTATCAAATTAGCCCGTGGAAGAAAAATAAAATCTACAAAAGTGAGGTCAACTTGTCAGTAGCAGAATCAATATAAGACAGAAATACATTGTTAGAGACATTAGTCACACAATCCAGGGTACTGACACCCAATATTGAGAAACAATGTGTCTTGGTAAAGATTGTAATTCATATATATATATATATATATATATATATATATATTAGAGGTAAAAAAACTCTGTTTAATGCATCAGTTAGGGTTGTTCCACAGCGACAAAGTGAGAAATTCAGTGTTAGGGTTGAAAACCCCTGCACCCTCAGCCTGCCCCCAAACGGCATCTGGGTGTGCTTGGGATCGTCAGTCCTACTTCACCCCATCACATCCGTGTACAAGCGGAGGCATAGGAGAATGGGGTGAGAGTTGGGACCAACGATCCCAACGCACACCCCAGTGCCGGTTGGGGGGGGGGCAGGCTGAGGGGATGCAAGGGGGGTTTTCAACCCTAACACCAAATTTCCTCCCTTTTGTCACTGTGGAACAACCCTAACTGATGCATTAAACTGAGTTTCTAGGAGCGTGGATATGTTGTTTATCCACACTCTTTGGCATGTCCCTTTCCCTTTAAATCTCGCCAGAAAGTCTTCAAGCTGGCTCCTCCCACCCACCCGGGTGGTAAATACCTTGGCTCCACCCCATGATGCCAGATCTTCCTTTCTGCTGGAAGAATCAGGTTCCCTTGTGCTAACTCTAGCCATCGTAGGCCCTGGATTCGCATCGTCAGTTTTTACCGAATTTCTCTCTCAGACTCGTCAGAGTTTTCGATTCCGATAATAGCGTATCAGACATGGAGGACAAGTCGTCCCCCGGATTTCGCCGGTGTTCGTTCGGCCAGAAAATGTTGCGCGCCGATCCCCACCTTACCTGCGTGTACTGCCTAGGTGTCGGTCATGACACCACCACCTGTACCTTTTGCTTGGCATTCCATCCCAACGTCCTCGACGACCGCATGACACGCCCTAAGCTAGGGAGACTGGAGAAAAGGAACCAGCCGGTTAAATCGAAAGAAGCGAGGTGGGCAGTTTCCACGGCTGCAGGATCCACCGAACAGCTAGAGCAGATGAAGGCCTTCGAAGAGGAAGCTGCCCAAGCTTCAGCCAGCAGAAGTTTCTTTGTGCCTCTCAACCTCGGTTCTTACTTTACAGGTTCCTTCAGGGAGCTGTGCCAGTCTCTCCCCACCAGGGGTGAGGCGCCCTCGGGCTCACACTCCTCCAGCCCTCGGAAGAGGGACAAGGATCCAACGTCTTCAAAAAGGAGACGTTCCTGGGACAGAGAGAGGTCCGAGTCCCAGGACACTGCGACCTTGACTTCGGTGAAGATCGCTTCCTCGGCCACCGGCTTTACGGATCTTCCATCTGGCCAGGCAGAGACCGAGGAGTCAGCTGATCCGGCCGAGATTGTTCTCGAGACGATTTCTTCGGCTCCGGTTGACGATTCTTTAGAGAGGACCCCGGTCCTTTCTTTCCCCGATGATGAGACACTTCCTTTGGGTGTCCCCATCAAGGGAATTGATCTGGAGCCTCAATTTTCCCCGAGCCCAGTTTCTTCGGATTCTGGCCGACGCCATCGGTCTCGATCGAGGACTCGGTCTCCTCCTTCGGCGGGAAAACTGAAGAAGGCCTCCGGCATTCAAAAAAGAGGCGCCGCCACAGGTCCTCATCTTCCTCAGACGAGGAGAGGCTTCAATGGAAACTCCGTCGACGCTATGAGGAGCTTATGTGGCAACAGCTGATTTTGCCCGGCAGAAGCCGGCTACGCCATCCACCCCGGCCATTACTTGGCCTGCGCCTCAAGGGCCGGGGCCGACCCCTTTGGACCCGAAATCTTTGGTTCCTCCTCCTGTGGGGCCAGCCATTGTTCCGGATAAGCCCATACCGGTCTCACCACCGATTAGGGCGGAACCACCGTCTAAGCAGCTTCCCTCTGGGGCTCCCTCGAAAGGGAACCGTCCAGACACTGGGCTTCCCTGACGTCTGTCCATCACAGTTACCCCTGACTGCCTCGGCATATCGAGGGGGACATAGGCGGGAGACCGCTGTATCCCGACTCTTTGGTTTCGGATGCCACCGGTTTGCACTCTCATCCGGATGATGAGGAGTCACTCTCGGCAGGCCTGGCGGAAGGTCCTTCCTCCTTTCAGGGCATCCTCCACCTCATTTCCGATTCCACCGGAATGCCCCTGGAGTCTGTCCAGAAAAAGGCAGAATACCCCCTTACGGATATCCTTAAGAGGGGGGATACCCCGACGGAGGCCTTCCCAGTGGCTGAAGCCATTACTGGTCCAGCCCTTGAGCTTTGGCAGCGTCCAGCCTCCTGCCCAGCACGGTCTGCCCGTATGGCCCATAAGTACGCGGTGCGTGTGGGATCCCTACCGGGATTCACGGAACATCCCTTGGCTGAGAGCCTGGTGACTGCTTCCGTCTTTAAACGTACTGGTAGCTCGGCCGACACCGACCGACCTCCAGACAAGGAGTCCAAGACCACTCTGCCCGTAAGGTCTACGCAGCCTCTTCCTTGGGCCTTCGTCAGGACAGTTCGGCTGTGATCATGGCACACTTATCCCATGCCCTCCTATGGTCACTGGATGAAGTGCTTCCTCATCTCCCCGTGGACATGCAGACCACAGTCAAGCAAGTCTGTGATCAGGGCCGTGCTGTCACCAAACAGCAGCTCCAGATGGCCCTAGACATCGGGGATTCTTGTGCCCGCTCTTTAGCAGCCACAGTGGCCACCCGCCACAGGGCTTGGTTGAGGTTATCCTCCTTTCCGGCGGATACCTAGCACAAGTTAGCTGATGTGCCTTTCCTTGGTACCGACTTGTTCGGCCCAGGAGTGGCAGGACACCTTCAGCGTATTGAGCAGTCCAGTGCCACCTTGGACGCCACTTCTGCTAAGGGTTCCTCGGGCAAGAACCAGTAGAAGAGGAAGCCTTTTTGGCAGTCCTCCCCTGCGGTCGTGGAGGTCAGCAGCACCAACAGCAGCAGCAGCAGCAGGCTCAAACTTGGTGCCCTAGGCCCAAGCAGGGCCCTCAACAGCCCCGTAAAGGAGGCCGAGGTGCTGGTCCAGGAGCTTCCTCTTCCTCCTCTAAAACTGCTCAGTTACGGGTTGGGGGTTGCCACCCCTACACCCATCACGCCTGCCCTCGGTCCTCCCGTGGGGGGTCGGCTCCACCACTTTCTTTCCGCCTGGTCCGATATCACCTCTGACAGGTGGGTTCTAGAAGTGGTCGGGCAGGGACTGCCTCTGGAATTCGAGCAGTACCCGCCCAGCCGAGCCTGCGCCCCTCGGGAGGAAAGGATCTCAGCTCGCACACAGTCGGCTCTTCAAGACGACATTGCTCAGCTCCTCCTCAAGGAGGCAATAGCTCCAGTGCCGGATCCACCTGTAGACCCAGGCTTCATATCCAGGTACTTCCTGGTGCCGAAGTGGATGGGGGGTTGGCGCCCCATCCTAGATCTCCACGACCTGAATCAGTATCTCAGGTCTCGCACCTTCCAGATGGTATCTCTGAACCAGACCATACCATCCCTGGAGCGAAACATGTGGTTTTGTTCACTGGATCTGCAGGACGCGTTCTTTCACATCCCAATCCGTCCGTCCCACCAGTGGTTCATCCGCTTCAGGGTTGAGGGGATCTTGTATGAGTTCTGAGCCATGCCGTTCGGCCTGTCGTTGGCCCCACAGGTCTTCACCAAGTGCATTGCAGTGGTGGCAGCCCATCTTCGGCGTCGAGGAGTTCGAATCTACCCTTATCTCGATGACTGGCTTCTGGCGGGTTCCTCCCTTCAGGAGGTGGAGAGATCCAGGGATCTGGCTCTCATAACCTGCTCTCAGCTTGGCCTCCTGATCAACGAGGCCAAGTCAGAACTTGTGCCGTCTCAGGTGATGGGCTTCATCGAGGCAGAGCTCGACTCTCGTCAAGCCAGAGCCCAGCGGACGGCAGAGGTTCTTTCCTCCTTTGCGCGATCATTTCTGGTTGGGCTCTTGCGCCCTGCCGGGACTTTCTGCGCCTTCTGGGTTACATGGCAGCATGCACCTCAGTGGTCTGTTGGGCCAGGTGGCACATGCGCCCCCTCCAATGGGAGCTGACTGCCCAGTGGACTCAGCGCCATGGTCAATTCGACCAGCTGATCACGGTAACCCAGAAGATGTGGGACGCCTCAATGGTGGACCATCCCAGAACGGTTGCAGGAAAGGATCCCGTTTGTCCACCCTGAGCCGACTGTCATCCTCACGACCGATGCCTCTCTCATGGACTGGGGAGCCCACATGGGGGACGACAGGGTCCACGTGTTCTGGACCCCTGAGGAGTCCCGCTGCCACATCAACCTGTTGGAGCTCAGAGCAGTCCAACTGGCACTGTCAGTATTCGCTCCTCAGCTCCGGGGTCAAGTGGTTCAAGTCCAGATGGACAATACCTTGACCATGTACTACCTCAACAAACAGGGCGGCACACACTCCTGTCTGCTGTGCAAGGAGGCGCTCCGCATCTGGACCCTCATCAGCCGGTTGGAGGCGGATCTCCTAGCCGTCCATGTGGTAGGAGTCTCGAACCAACTGGCGGATGCTCTCAGCCGCCTAGGCCAGACATCCCACGAGTGGTCCCTCCATCCAGAGGTAGCTTACAGTCTGTTCTCCCTTTGGGGTGAACCGTTGGTGGACCTGTTTGCCTCCAGGGTGAATGCCAAGCTGAGTCTGTACCATGCCCGCCCCCCTCAGCAGGGCTCAATGCAGGGGGATGCCTTTTCGAGGCCGTGGACCCCAGGCCTCCTCTACGCCTTCCCTCCATTTCTCTTGATCCACAAGGTGTTACTCAAGGTGAGGAGGGACAAGGCGAAGGTGATTCTGGTAGCCTCAGATTGGCTGCACCAATTCTGGTACCCAGATCTCCTCAGCCTCAGCTGCAGGCCCCCGGAGCGGCTTTGTACACACCCGGACCTGATATCATTAAACCAGGGAAAGGTCTTCCATCCGGACCTTCAATCCTTGCACCTCACAGCCTAGTACCTGAGCGGCTAGAGTTCCAGGCTCTGGGTCTTTCCGAGGATGTCTACACTGTGGTGGAGGCATCTCGCAAGGAGTCAACCAGGAAATGTTCACTTGGGAACATAAGCAGGAGGCTAGTAAGGACAGAGGTCTGGGGTTATATTCTGTTTTAACTGAAATATTTGAATAGTTTTGTGCATGAAATTAGTTCTATGTGTTAAAAATTACTACTTTGAGTTATAACTGTTACTTGGGCTGTGATATTGTAACTTTTGAGGCTTGGGAACACTTGTTTCGTAGTGATAATTAGAGTGTAATTTAAATGTGCCTGGTGTTGGTAAGAGCCCTTCCACCCACCCTGTTTTGTAGGCTTTCTTAAATACTGAAAAGCCACTGGGGGTTGGGATTGAAGGGCTGTGTATTTCTGTTTGGGACTGAAATTCGAAGCAACAGGAACTGGTGGGCCTGTGACATCATACGATACCTGATGTCTGCATACACACTGTTAGTGGGACTGGACACACACTGGACTGTATGTGTTTGTGAGACTTAGGAACTTTATTGGTGGGGTTGAAATTGGGTTTGTAAATAACTGCAGTCAGTATAGAGAGAAACTGTATTCCAGGGGGAAGGGGCTGAGAAAAGGGGGTGTGCCATTATAAACAGAGGGGGACAAACAGGGTGGCCATACTCCACCATGGCAGGCATCTTCGGAAGGGTTGTAGGCTGCACAGGCTGTGGGATGGCAATAATTCTCAGTTGGGCCTGGAGAGAGGGAGGCTGCCCACTCTGTAGACAGCTATCTTGTATCAGGAGTGAGGTATAATGATAAGGAGTAAGCTGGGAGAGCTGGGGGAGTGTCCAAGATAAGGGATGTGGATATGGGAAGCAGAAGGGTGGGTCTGAGGGGAGGCTGGGCAACGCCTGAAATTACAGGACGTTATGTTACAGCAAGCAGGAGGGGGGTATTAGGGACAGAGGACCCTTAGATAGGGATGTTGACGCTAAGGGGAAAGCGTACGGGGTGAACATTCCAAATACAAAGAGAGTGGAGGAGAAAGAGTCAGGAGGGGCTGTTGTGGGGAAGCCTAGTAGAGCAGACATTGAGAAGGGAGAGGCTGTTGTGGGGAAGCCTAAAACAGCAGACTGTGGGAACGGAGCTCCTAAGGAGAACAGAGCAAGAGGGGAAGAAGAGGGGCAGTTTAGAGGTGCAGTCAGGGGAAACTCGGGTTACTTGATGGAGGCTGACATAAAGTGTCACAATAAATTTGAGCTACTAAGCAACCTAGAGGGGGAGGAAGGGGTTGGTGGAAATGAGGAAACTGATACAGAGGCCGGGGGGAGGGAGTCGGATACCCATAGGGCATCACAGACCGGCAATGGAAAGGATAGAAATAATCCCAGAGGGGAGAAGGGGAAACATAAATATTAAGCAAATGGGGGAGATGCAACATATTGCAGACATGAGGGAGGAGAGCATGATTGGAGAGAAACTGGGAGACAAGGAGGTGGGAGAGGAGTCCCCCTTCAGCAGGGGGGTCAGTACCAAGGATGCGGCCCTAGCTAAAGGGGACCCACAGAGAGCCTCTGGAGGCAGGGGTACTATTACAAAGGGGGAGGATGGCGGTGTGGGGGAAGGGGAAACCATCAGGGCCAGGATAAATGGATCGGATAAGAGAGGGTTAAAGGGGACACCTATTCAGAGGGGGTTTGAGTTAAGTGGGCAAAATAACGAGGGAGGCAGAAAGGGGAGGGTGACAAGGGGGTCTCTAATGAGGCAGGAAGACTCCCATGGAATTGAGATCACAAAGGGGGGGATGGGGGGGCTGAGAGGGCATAGTGGAGGTAACCATAAGGATGATGGCGGTGTTAAGGTTCTGTTATTGGGAGACTCGATGATTAGGGGTATCCAGTGGGAGGGACAGGGGGGTGGATGCCATAGCCAGGTGAAGGTAGTGAGTATCTCTGGGCTGACAGTGCACAGAGCAAAGTTCATGGTGTATGAACTGGTTAGGGATTGTGGAGGGAAACCGGATTTCTTGGTGCATTTGGGAACTAACGATCTAGAGGGAAATAGCGTTTTGGAAATCCAAGCAAGGTTCCAAGAACTTGCCAGAGTCCGTCGGGATAATGGATGCAACATTTCCTTTTCGGAGATATTGCCAGTACCAAAGGCCTCAGTGGAGAAAAAATTAAGATCACAGAGGTTAATGACTGGCTCAGGAAGTGGGGTGAAGAGTGGGTTGGGGTGTTAGGAACTGGAAAGGAGTTTGGGAGGATAAGGGACTGTATGCCAAGGACAGGCTTCATCTTGCCCCATTAGGGAAGGAAGTTCTTAAACAGGGATGGCTGACTACATTCAAGAAAGGTGGGGTTTAAACTTGTGAGGGGAAGGGATAAGGGAGGGGCTGACCAGAAGCCCTCTCCTCCAGATGAGGGGCAGCCTTCAAACCCGGGGAGGAAACAGACTTGGGGTGGAGGTTTCAGGAGGAGCAGAGGAGGATGGAAGTATAAGGAACCCGGTGGGGGTCGACAAAGGGATCAGGGATAAGGGTGGGGGTTGGTGTTAGTAAATGCCAGGAGCTTGGGAAACAAGTTGCCAGAGTTCCAGGCCATGCTGTTTGGGGGTTGGGGGGAGGTGTGTGGATGTGGCAGCTGTCACGGAGATGTGGGCCAACAGAAACCATGACTGGGACCTAAACGTGCGGGGGTACGCTATGCTTAGGAAGGATAGAAAGGAGGGCAGAGGGGGTGGAGTGGCTATGTTCATTAGAGATGACATAGAAATTGCTAGGGTAGAAGAGACAGAGGGAAACATGGAGGCCTTATGGGTCACCTTATGATCCCCAGCAAGAGATAAGGTCAAGCTGGGTGTAGTATATAGGCCCCTCGGGATGAGTGATGTTCTACAGGATGGTTTGCTGGACAACATCATTGCCCAGTGTGGACCAAAAGGGGAAGGAGTGGTGTTGATGGGGGACCTTAATATGCTAGATACTAACTGGGGGACCATGTCCTCTAAGGTGGCCAAGGAGCAGAGGCTGCTGGACGGCTTCCAGGATGTGTTCTTAACACAGCATGTGATGGAGCCCACAAGGGAGGGGCTTGTCCTGGACATGGTTCTGGCAGATGGGGATCTGGTAAGGGACCTGGTTGTAGAGGACCCCTGACTGGGAGAGCGACCACAATACTGTCTGGTTTCAAATAAGCATGCGGGGGGATCTAGGACACTGGCAGGTGGCCTTCAGGGAGCAGACTTTGTGGGCATGGGAATATTCTCAGGATCACTTGAAGGAGATTACATCAATGACAAGTGTGGAGGGAGATGGGAGGTCATAAAGCGGGGACTTCATGGGGCAGTCAGGATCTGCGCTAAGTTGAGCGTAAGGAGCAAGGTCACATAAACCATGCTGGTGGTCCAGTGAGGTACAGGTAGCGGTAAGAGAAAAGAAGGCGGCTTACAAAAAATATAAAACAACAAGAGGGGATAGGGATAAGGAAATGTACCATCTTGCATCTAGAAAAGTCATCTGGATGGTGAGGGGAGCAAAGTCCAGTAAAGACCAGGGGCTGGCACAGGGGATACATGGAGGGGAAAAGGGGTTCTTCCAGTACATTGGGGAGAGGAGAAATCTAAGGGCCATCTCAGCAGATTGAGATCAGAAGGAGGGTGGGTGGAAGAGGTGAGGGACCAGGCAGAGGTATTTAACGAGCACTTTGCCTCTGTGTTCACTAGGGAGGGGGATGGGATATCTACAAAGTAAGGCACGATGGGGATAGAAGCGGCAGTGAGTGGGATCAGGGGAGCAACAGAAATGGAGCAAGAGGGAGGGAGAGGTACCCCAGGGGTGTCGCATCTGGACAAGGATAAAAAGGCCAGTAAGGTGGAGGGGACGGTTGATGCTATCTCCGCCAAAAGGGTGTGGTTAGCCCTCAAGGCCCTAAAGAAAGACAAATCTCCTGGGCCGGATTGCATTCAACCGACAGTACTATGGGAACTGGCGGACATACTGGCTGCACCCTTGGCGGAGCTCTTCAACAGGTCACTTGAGACAGGGAGGGTACCTAGGGATTGGCAAGAGGCACATGTGGTGCCAATACATAAAGGGGGGTCGAGGGAAGTACCAGGTAACTATAGACCCATCAGTTTGACCTCGGTGGTGGGAAAATTAATGGAGAATGTACTAAAGGAACAATTGGGGGTGTACTTGGAGGAGGTGGGAGGTCTGGATAGTCGGCAACATGGGTTTGTGCCAGGTAGATCATTTCAAACCAAACTTGTGGAATTCTCCGAATGGGTAACATCAGAACTGGACAGGGGAAAGCCTGTGGATGTATTATTCTTGGACTTCAGCAAGGTGTTTGACTCTGTCCCCCACAATGGTCTGGTTGAGAAACTGATGGGGTTAGGAGTAGGCCCTTTGATGGTCAGATGGATTGAAAACTGGCTAGCTGGATGTACCCAGAGAGTAGTGGTCTGTGGGGAGCTCTCGAACCCTAGAGAGGTTGGTAGTGGGGTACCGCAGGGCTTGGCCCTGGGTCCGATCCTGTTTAATGCATACATATCTGACATCAGGGAGGGTATAGGATGTGAAATGAGTCTTTTCGCTGATGACTCCAAGATGGGAGCAGTAGTTGAGGGAGAAGAGGGGAGGTTGGCCCTGCAAGGGGACCTGGACACCTTGGAAAGCTGGGCTCACACATGGAAATTAAATTTCAATATCACCAAGTGCAAGGTGTTGCATCTTGGGCGGGGAAACCCTAAACACAGGTACACCCTGGGAGGGGAGGCTCTGGAGGCCTCAATAGGGAAAAAGACCTAGGGGTCATGGTGGATGCATGTATGAATAACTCTGAGCAGTGCAGGAGAGCGGCTGCGAGGCAAACAGGATGTTGGGATGCATCGTGGGAGGATCACCTCTAGGAGCAAGGAAGTGATTTGCCGCTGTACAATGGACTGGTTAGACCACACCTTAAGTACTGTGTGCAGTACTGGAGACCACTTGAAGAGGGACATACAGCTCCTGGAGAGGGTACAGAGGAGGGCAACTAAGATGATCACGAGGGCTAGAGATTTGACATATGAGGACAGACTTGAGGAGCTCTGCCTGTTTTCATTGGAGGAGAGGAGAGACAGGGGACATGATTGAGGTCTTCAAGTACCTCAAGGGAATAAATAGGGTAAGCATGGAGGATCTTTAGACTAAAGCAGGGAGGTATTACAGAGGGCATGGTTTGAAGTTGGAAGGAGGAAGGGTGAGGGGAAGAGGAGGAGGTTTTTCACTGAGAGGGTGATGGACCCTGGAATGCACTGCCTGGGCGAGCTGGTTCAGAGATCCACAGTGGAGGCTTCAAGAGAGGTGGGACAGACACAGAAAGTGGATGTATCAGAAGATAGCCTCTCCCAGGGGTGGGGATGGATGATAGGGGTTTCTGGAACACAAGGGAGGGAAGGGCCTCGGCACCCAACTAGGGATCTGAGGTTTGAGCAGACTCGAGAGACCGTAAGGCCTAATCTGGCAAATAGTATGTAAATGTTATGCCTTCAAATGGAAGAGATTTTCCATTTGGTGTCAGAGTAAGAGTCTGGACCCCTTATCCTGCTCTGTGGCTAACATTCTAGACTACCTTTGGTCTCCCTCCAAAGGGGGTATGCGGTCATCGACCCTTAGGGTGCACCTGGCAGCCATTTCTGCTTACCGGGCGTGGGCCGGTCAGCCAACATTGGCATAGGCGACAGTGGTCGGGCGCTTCTTCAAAGGCCTGGATCACATACAGTATCCCCTCCGGTGCATGAACCTCCACCTCCGTGGGATCTCTTGCTGGTTTTGGCAAAGCTCATGGGCAAGTCATTCGAACCAATGCACAAGTGTGAGCTGTCACACTTGTCATGGAAGACGGCCTTCCTGGTGGCTATCACGTCAGCCAGAAGGACAGTGGAGCTCCAGGCACTTTCCGTGGACTACCCTTATCTGGTCTTTCGCAGGGACAAAGTTGTCCTGCGCCCCCACCCAAAATTCCTTCCGAAGGTGGTCTCAGAGTTTCTCCTTAATCAGGTGTTGACTCTGCTGGTATACTACCCTAACTACACCTCGGATGCAGAGTACAGGCTCCATACTTTGGACCTGAGACGTGCTGTCTCCTATTGTAAGGAAAGAATGGTGGAAATTCGTGGAGAGGTTCGCCAAATGTTTGTCACCTACGCTGAAGCCGCTTCTAGCTGACCTGCAGCCAAACGGACCATTGCAAGATAGATCACATCATGCGTAGGTCTGTGCTATGAGTTGGCGGGCAAGGAGCCTCCCAGAGGGTTAAGGGCTCATTTTACCTGCCATACTGCTGCGTTGGTGGCTGCTTCCAGGGACATCCCTATCCAGGAGATCTGTCGGGCTGCTACCTGGAAGTCAGCAAACACCTTTATTTCCCACTACCACATCGACCTTGAGTCACGTTGGGATGCTGGTTTTGGGGCTGCGGTTCTCCAGTCTCTGTTTCCTAAGTAGGGGGTGCGCGCCTTGCCTCCCTCCTCCCGAAGAACTGCTAGGAGTCTGCCAAAGAGTGTGGATGAACAACATATCCACGCTCCTAGAAGAACAGGTTACTCACCTGTAACAATAGTTCTAGGAGTGGTATATGTTGTTCATCCACACACACTCACCTGACCTCCCCGGCTTTGGGCGCATCACCTTGCTTCCGGCAGGCTAAGATCTGGCATCATGGGGCGGAGCCGAGGTATTTACCACCCAGGTGGGTGGGAGGAGCCAGCTCGAAGACTTTCCGGTGAGATTTAAAGGGAAAGGGACATGCCAAAGAGTGTGAGTGAACAACATACGCCACTCCTAGAACTACTGTTACAGGTGAGTAACCTGTTCTTTTTGCCTCTAATGTCCCTTTTTGTTTTTTGAGAATGAGGACTATAAATAGTGAATGGAATGCTCCCACCACATGATTTTTTGTGACATAGTAACGGTAACAACAATGCAAATGCAAGCGGTAATGGTTCCGCACATGGTAACACAAACGTAACTTGTAAAGCAAGCCTTAATAAAAACGCAGGCGCAAAGTGACGCCAAAGCGAACAGTGATGCAAAAAAGATGCAAGCACATACGAAACTCAACTGGTAACGCCGACGGTCACGTACTGCTATTGTAAATGCAAATGATAACTGTAACAGCAACAATAATGTGAAAGGAAACAGAACGCAAATGCAAGCGGCTGATGGAAGTGCAAACCATAATGCACAGGCATGGAGCACGATTGGAAACACAAATGGTAACGGTAAGAACAACGATGACGCAAAACAAAACAGAAGGCGGCTCAACAGAAATGGTAATGCGCACGGTGACACTAAGCGAAAGACAAACACAAACAGTAGTGGAGACACAGATGGTAACAGAAACGCAAATGGAAACGCAAAGGGTAACGCACACGGTGTACACGGGAACGCTAACGCAAATGAGCACAGAAACACAAGTGTAAAGCCTACGTGTAACAGTAACTGAAGCGCATATCGTATTGTTCCCCAAAAACTCCATTGAGAAACACAGTGAAAACAAAGAATATATGCATAATAATGGGCTTCGGAGCAGAAAACTAGCAGTTGTAATATAAAAATGGTAATATCTCAGTAACCGTATGACGTAGAAAATTTTTTTTAATTTCACATGATTCATGAGTTTCCTGGCTAATTCCGTATCTCGCATGTTTCCGAGATACGAGCCCCGAAAGGCACGGCGGACGCCACCATGTTAGTCTATGGGAAAAAAACGTCAACTTCGGAGTACCATAATTTTGCTTCTGTGCAATATTTTGTCACCAAACCACCAAAAGGCACATCTGTGAGATGTTGGCTGCCTTTCCTCCAAATTTCAGCCCAAAAGTCCAAACCGTTTTTTTGCAGCAGGGTGGCAAAAAATTCCTGTCATTTTGGCCATAGTCTAGAAAAATAGTGTCGTGATTTGTTTACGAAAATGTCGCAAATGCGACACTACTTTTCCCAGAAATTTGGAAAAACATATTTCTGGGGTGTTTAACCCTGAAA
Source organism: Neoceratodus forsteri (assembly GCA_016271365.2). Taxonomy (NCBI): domain Eukaryota; kingdom Metazoa; phylum Chordata; order Ceratodontiformes; family Ceratodontidae; genus Neoceratodus; species Neoceratodus forsteri. The sequence continues at coordinate 1,576,845,815 of CM028131.1, forward strand.
TAAAGACACAGCTAGTAGCATCCTCATGGCTCAGATAGGTAAACACAAAAAGAATTATGTCCCTAGATGGTCCCAAGTTTAAATGCCAAGCATTTCTGTGATCAGTAACTGAAAACAAAATGGCAGATGTGCGACACTTCTAGGGACATCTGCGACACTAAAAAGTGCATTTGCGACACTTTCAAACTTTCTGTTAACTTTTCCCATTGACTTATAATGGGAACTTGTTTTTTGAATAACTTTTGGACCGTTTAATATTTTTTCACGAAATCTTCAAAAGGCACATCGGGGACCCTGACCGCACGTTCCGTGAAGTTTTCAGACCAGTCGCATAAACCGTGTGACCTGTAGGCACGAGCAAAGAATGCTCAAAAAATCATAATTGCACGCACGAATGTTGCTTAATAACTCCGCAGCCGTATATCCGACCGGTACAAAAGTTGCCAGATCCCAAGATCTATGGTTAACCCCAAAATAAAGACATGTCTAGAATCCTCAGGGCTCGGATAGGTAAACACAAAAATAATTATGTCCCTAGATGGTCCCAATTTTAAATGCCAAGTATTTCTGTGATCAGTAACTGAAAACAGAATGGCAGAGTTGCGACACTACTAGGGCCATTTGTGACACTAAAAAGTGCATTTGCGACACTTTCAAACTTTTTGTTAACTTCTCCCATTGACTTATAATGGGAACTTGTATTTTGAATAACTTTTGAACCGTTTAATAATTTTTCACGAATTCTTCAAAAGGCACATCGAGGACCCCGGCCGCACATTCCGTGAAGTTTTCGGACCAGTCGCATAAACCGTGCGACCTGTAGGCACGAGCAAAGAATGCTCAAAAAACTATAATTGCTCACACGAATGTCACTTAATAATTCCATGGCCAGTATATCCGACTGGTACGAAAGTTGTCAGATCCCAAGATCTATGGTTACGTCCCATGCCTGCCAAATTTCAGGCAAACCTGTTGAACGGTGGCAAAGTTATTAAGGTGCAAAGTTTCACCATTTAACCTTAAAAGGGGTACTCTACCATAATATATATATATATATATATATATATATATTGAGAGCTGATTCACAGTGCAGGGCAACTGACAGATAAGTAAGCATTAAGCCCACAGCGAAGGTGGCATCTAGTAGTGGATTGATGCATGGTTGAGGAGGTTGGCCGAGGCCACAGAACAATGACATTAACTCATGTATTAGATAGATGCCCGGAGTGGCTTAATGCGCTTGTAACATGGTGTGCATCATTTGATGGTCACTAAGATTGAGTCTGGAATCTTGTGAAGAAGATAAGACACCCTGACTTTGTCGTTCTTACAGATTTGTGCTGCACTTTTTGAAACTCTCAAAGACATCTATTTACATCGTGATGCGTTGAAAACAGCTCTATTGGTGCATATGCAGAACCCTGCCTTCCACATGGTGCAGTGGTTTATGTGGAGATCTACTCTGCTATTATTCTTGTGCCGTGTGTGGGAGGTCCACGGGCCACTGATTTGAACTGCCGTTTCTTTTCTTCACATACACATTTGCATGGAACGTCCATGCTCTCTGTGTTACTCTAACATACCTCTGATCTGGTCTGCTGGCACTTCTGCTGCTCCTGTCAGTGGTTCTTGTGGTCCATTTGTGGGGGATGCCACTGTTTCCCGGGGTGTCCGGTGTCGGAGTGCCATTCTTGCAGTTCACAGTCACTCTCCCGTACAATGCGAGGCAGCGCACAGGTGTCTCCATACCGCGACACCACGCATTTGTGTGCCGCCGGTCCCATCTCACCGCGCTCTGCTACCTTGGGCTGTGTGTGATCACTCGTCAGCCTCTCCGATTGCTCGCTCTGTTCGGTTGCCCTGGGACACCCTGGTGGCATTGCCTCTTCGCTGCTGTCTCTCTTCTGGGTCTCTTCCGTCTGTGGCAGTCAGGGGTTGCGCATCAGTGGGTCGGCAAGACAAGACGCGCCCCTGTCATCCATGGAGCCGTATTGCTGGTGCTGCTTTTCCTTTCTGTGGCTGCTCTGAGTATTTCAGTTTGGAGACGGCAGTTGTGCTGGATTAATCCCCGCGGCTGTACCAGGTGATGTATTCCATCCAATCCAGCGTGCTCTTTGGACTTTACTTAGGTTTGCCATGTTACAAGTAAGCAATAACCCATGACAGGGTGTGCGGTTATTGAGGATGAACGCACACCCGGGTGCATTGAGGCACCAGGCTGAGTGTCCTCACAGCACCCGGGTGTACATTAATCCCCAATAACCGCACACCCTGGAGTGGGTTATTGCGCTTATAACATGGAATATTGTTAAACAACAAATAAATATCAAAAAAGTTGCTAAGGTACTGTATCCTGCCACCTTGCAAAATGGTCCCTAGCAGATAATGCATGCTGCATTGCTGTTATGCACATAGAAATGACACAGATGCACTACTGGTATGATCTGTGACGTTTCTTGTGCATAATATTGTGTCCTATGTTGCCTAACACCATTACTGTGCCCCCCACACACACACACAGAACACTGCAGAGATGGCTCACACACACTCTTTCACTGGGTATGCATTTCTTCTGTGCCACTCTCTCTCTTCACATCCCCATTTCACAGCACCAGCGGCACAGAGACATAAAGCAGAGACAGAGAGAGGGACTCACACATACATGGTACAAGAACTGAGAATGACAAACTCTCCAGTGTCCCGCTCTCTATGCTGGTCGGCAGTGCGTGTCTCTCTGTCTCTGGTTCTGTAGGTCGGTGCATGTACACGCGCTGGTGTGAATACTTAACCCAGTTATGGTGCAGCTACTACTGATTAGCCCTTCCAACCCAACACTTTATTCAAGTAGACATTTTGCCACCGTGTAACTATTTTGCCACAAAAAATAAACAAAGCTGTTACACTGTATGGGGTGCTGGTGCTTCTGCTGTCTTTTCTTCTGAAAATTATACCAAGACAGTTGTCTTGCTAAGTTATACATGAAAATGGACTTGAGGTTCCACTGCAGCAAATATGTGAAGTTGGTTGCCGTTCAGCATATGTGCACCAGCTTGTTCAGTCGCCCCCTCCTTGCTGTCCCTGTATTGCGCTGTCTACTGCTGCCACTGGCTGCCTCTCCCTCCAAAGAACTGTGAGCCGACGACATCTGTTTGTTTACAATCAGAATAAGCAGCGATTGGCACAGAGGCAAGCAGCAGGGCAAGAAGCAGTCAAGCAGCGATCGGCACAGGGAAGAGCAGCGGCTGCCATACTCTCTGAGCCCACAATGACATCTGCCAGTCCCGGAGTGTCTCTCTACACACTGTCAGCAGCTCCCAGTGACTATTGCAAGGGGGAGCGCAGGTTTCGCCGCAGGTTGCGGTGGACAGGCTTCAGTGCAGCTTCTTTTCTCGTGGGTATCAGCAGCTGCCTCTCTAATTCCGTGTCCCTTGTTACTGGTGGAATACATGTCAGTTGATGGACACTGTTGCTGGTGAGGTTGACCTGGGGCTCTGATTTAGTGCAGGGAGATGGAGGTCCGTGGCGCAGGTGGGTGGGTATTGCACAGTGCAGAGGTATAACATCTGTTGAGGGACCTATGACCATGCAGGGAGATGGAGGTCCTCGAGCCTGGTGCATGGGTATTGCACACAACACAGGAGATCACACATTCAGGGAGGGGGGGGCTTGAAAATCCGCAGGGCGGGTGGCTGGATATAACAGAGTCCACAGGGCAGTTAGAATCTGGCATATTGCACCTCTCTTACTCTCGCTTAGCAAAGATTTTAATGGCTGCCACAAAGCAACTGTCTGCCTGCCCACTGGAAAAGTCCAGCTCTTCCACAGAGATTCAGCCGCTTGGACTTCTCACCATGCCATTCGTTAACAGTCATTATCGAACGGTCACGGGGTGAGATTCCACAAATTGCATTTGTGTATTTTTTGGCCCCATGTTATAAGAAGACTGAGTTTGCTAGAGCACTAATTGGCATCTCGCCTGCCATAGATAAAATTTCAGGCAGGCAGAAATAACCGTAAGCTTGCTGGGATTGAATCTCTTGCTCTGAGGGGCAAAATCCCCTAAAACTAAATTGGCATGTGTTAAGTCCCTCTAACCATGAAAGTGATGCATATTTGGCTAGAAAAGGCCAAAATCCCTTCACAAAAGGACAATCAAGAAAGAAATGCTCACGCATCTCGATCTGGTTCAGACAGTCTTGTGGGCACATTCGTTCCTCAAGTCCCGTATGTTTCCAGTTTTCTTTTACACCTAAGCGGTCGTGAGAGTTGAACCATAAAACATACCACATTCTTTGGGAAATTCATTTCTCAGTCAGTTTGCATGTCACCATATGTGTTTTAGACAAGGCACAGTATTTACATCCTAGTTCTGAAATGCAGGTTTTAGCCATAACTTCTTGGGGAACCGAGGTCTAGTTAGTGAAAGTAGCTGTTGCTTAGTTATACCCCAAGCTGATAACTTAAAGGGACTTCTATAACCAATCTGCATTGAATTTAACTAGGTTTCCCAATACCCAGTGTTGCCATTGAGCAGATCTGATCTGGAAACCTGCTCACAAGTTTACATGAATAAACAAAGTAGTGAAGAAACTACTGGACTGAGCTTTTTTCTTTTTTCCCCCCCTACCGGACTGCCCTCACTCTGCCTTGGCCACCCCAGCCCCATCACCCCGATGTCCACCAAGACTTACCTGCCAAGCCGGCCTGGTGGCGCTGAGGCCTGATGCGCTGAACGTCTTGCTTCACACTGCGCCGGCGACCCAGGTTTGGGAATGACCACGGATCGTCGGGGTGCTGGGGGAAGGGGGACAGGATTGAGCACTGGCTGTCCTCTCCCGGGAGAGGGGAGTCACCCGCCCGTAGTTCTGCCATCACTGGCTAGAGGTCTGGTGACAGGCACAGGTGGTAATGGGGCGACAGATAGGATGAGGCATCCTGTAGTGCGTGGCGTGCGTGTGCCTCCACACGCAACACCAGGACGCACAAGGTCAGGGAACAAAAAACCAGCATTACAAAACTACTTATGGAAAAAAAAAAGACATCTGCCAGCCAGTACCCCATGGTTCACCCCAGCGAGTCGACAGGGTCCCCAATCCACTTCATGAACCAGATCCAATAATCCAGACTGGTGAACTCAGCTAGTCAGGTGCAGGGCCTGGGGGAGTCGGAGCACCATTCTGCCACCAGTGGGTGTTTTCCCTTTAGTTACCCCAAGTGGCATGGCGTGCAGTGACACCATGACATGCGCTATGCATTTCCGCATGCTGCACATCGGTGTCTACCCGGCCCCTACTGTGTTCTGGGCAGTCCCAGGTGCTGTTCCCAGCTGCCACTAGGAGCCAGGCAGTCCCATGCTCTGCAAACCCACCCCTCAGAGGAGGAGAGCAGTCCTCCCAACGCTCAGTCCTGCTTCCCCTGGCCAGTTTAAGCCTCTCTTTTCCACCAGGAGATGTGACCTCCCTTTTAACTGGATTAAGCTGGCTACCACACAGTAGTAAAAAAAGGAAAAAAACACTGACCATTTTCATTTCCATCTGTAAGGGAGGAGGAAATATATAACATAAGAATAATAATCATAAATTATTTAATTAGAGACTTTCTTAGGTTTAGAAAACCATCCTGACTTCCAGGTGTTGACCTTCCCTGTGCAGATTTCTAAACACTCTGTCCAGTTCAGCAAAGCAAGATTACCCTTCCTGAATTTTACCCCTAAATGTTTGACTGGTGTTTCTGAAACCTGAATCCCTCCTACCAGCCCACCCCTTACCTGGCTATTACCAACAGTAAGTATTACACTCTTATTTATTTTTAAACCTGAAACACTAGAAAATAAATCGGTAACATTAAGTGCCTTGCATCGCGAGGCCTCATCCACCACATACAGGGAAATGTTGTCAGCGTATGCTGTCATTTTTAGGGGGCTACCCCACCATAGGTGAGAGAATGCCACTCACCTTCTTCTCTGCAATAATCCTCCTTACCAGGGGATTAAAAAAAAAAATCAAACACGTAAAGAAGGGGGTTTATGTGTGGATAAATGGGGAAAATGGGAGACTTATTGTAACCCAAGTTAAGATTGTAACCTTAAGATCATACCCTGAAAATTAAGAACCCAGTTAGATGATGAACATAGAATGAATGACATACACATTTACTGTTAATGTTCCAGTTGCTGTTTATTACTATACATGATTTTATTATCACCTTGTTTTATTTATTTTAAATTGCATGATATACAGTAGTTAAATGTAAGCGGTAGCAGAGCTGGTCATTCTGTTGATAATATGGACAATAACAGCAGCGATATGGTCTGATGGCTAACAAATTCTACATGCATCTGGTGCAACATGGACTCAGCATCTAGTAAAATCTATCATTATGAACTCGTAAATGGACATTCTGGCATCTAAATTGACTTTTTATCTGGTATTGAACAAGTTTTAGCCAGTTCAGTTAACAGCGTAGCTACCTGCATCAGACGTTTACACAATAGTTTGGTAAGAATTTTAAAATACGAGTTCAGCAAAGTAATCGATTTCTAATTCCCCATATCTGATTTATCTTCTTTTTATATCAAAAATAAGCCCTTTGCAAAATCAGGCACAAGATTTTCAGATTGCAACACAGAATTAAAAGTAACTGTCCAACAGTCCGAAACATGAGCTTGAAATTGTTTATAAAATTCATCTGGGGTGCCATCACATCCTGGAGAGGCCCCATTCTGCAAGATATTGTTTCTTTTATTTGTGACTCCAGAATAGGGGCATGTAACGTAGACTTTGTGTCTGTGAGAGTGGATGAGGTGAAGAACTTAGAAAAGAAGAAAAGGTGCCATCTGAAACATCTGGAGTTCCAAACATGTTTGTAATAAAATTGTCAATGTTTGGTAAATGCTCCTGTGTTTTTGGTAACCACTGAATCGTGTGCAGTTCGTAGGAATGTAATAACAGATGTGTTAACCCTTACCCTGCATGCCGAAGTAAGGATCTGGTGACGTCTGGGTGCCAGCTTTGGCTTCTGCTGCCAGTGTAGCAGCCCGATCGTACTGGTATTTATGCATTTGTGTCTTTACCAGATTAATTTGATCTGAGTAACCACTTGAGTTCCTTGCTGCCTGCATCAAAAGTCTGCAGCTGGTCTCTAAATTATAAGTATTGAAAATATGCACATCTCTTTTGGGGGGTTAAGAGTTTGAAGAATCAATTATATTTTAGCGTCTTCCCATCTGGATAAAGTATCCTTATAACAGCAAAGTACCATTTGTTTAGCATTTAAAAGCTCCATCACTTTGGCTTGTAATTCAGGGTTATGTAACACTGAAGTGTTCAATATCCACTGGTTAGGCACAGGGGAAGTGGAGTCAGAAAAATTAAGGATAAAGCCCAGTGATAAATGATCAGTGAATTCCACAGGGAGGAGAAATACCTTAGAGATAGACCAGGCTGGTGAGAGAAAAAAATAATCAGTTTGAGTGGAGAGGGTATTACGAAAATAAGTGGCCCCCTTAGTTTTGTGCTTAGCCCTAAATGCATCAGTTGTACCGGCTGTTTTGTCCACGAGTTGTAAATGTTTAGAGTCGCAGTATATTTTCTTTCCATCCCATCTATCCCACAGATAAAATCACCTCCAAAAACAATCTTTCTTGCAGAATGCAAAAAGGGTCTTATGAGATCGAAAAGTGCAATTTTTACAGACTTTGGGGAGCATAAATTGAAATAAATCTGAATTTTTCTCCATCCTTCTGAACCTCTAATAAAAATGCCTGTCCGGGAGCAATATCGACCGATCTTTCCGTAAAGTAGTTCCCATAAACATAATCTCAACCTGTCTATCTTATCCTCCCTGAACAACCAGAAGGAGGGACCCCATAACCAGTCCCTTTTAATTTGAGACATTTCAAACCTGGATAACATCTAGGTCTCTTGGAGGAAGACTGCATCATTGTCTGATTCTTGTAGTAAAGAGAAGGCCGCTTTCCTCTGGGAGCATTTTTCAAACTACATGTATTTAGGGAGACGATTTTTTTAACTGACCCATAATCACATTTTTGAATTAGAAACTGAACAAGTCCAGCAGAAAACATAGGTGACCCCATTTTCAGGGGGGAGTTTTGACTTCCTCTTCTATTCTGACACACTTTAGAGAACCCAGTGTCCTCCATCCCAGAAGACGTGTGCTTGGGATGAAACTGAAGTGACAGCGTCTGAATGCAAATTGAAGTGTCTAAATCCCCCCAGTCTCTGTGCTTGCTCAGGAAGCTGAATTTGTTCTGAAGTGAAACATAGAATCTGTCGGCAGATGAGGACCATACAGCCCACCTAGTCTGCCCATTTCCCTACTTGGATTGGCAATCCCTACTCTTATCTAGACTGCCTTTCTTTCCCCCACTCTGCTGTACAGCAGGGTGCCTTTATGCTTATCCCATACATTTTTGAATCCCTGTACAGTTTTCGCTTCCACCACCTCTGCTGGTAGGCTGTTCCATGGATCCACCACCCTCTCTGTCAAAAAAATACTTCCTAGCATTCTCCCTAAGCCTCCCTCCAGCCTCATGTTAATGTCCCCTTGTCCTTGTGCACTTTTGTCTCTGAAATATGCTCCCCTCCTGTACCCTGTTTATTCCTCTAAGGTATTTGAAAGTCTCTATCATATCCCCTCTCTCACTTCTCTCTTCCAGTGAATAGCTGTTTAGTTCCTTGAGTCTTTCCTCATAAGGTTTGTGGTGCAGTCCATGTATCATTTTTGTTGCTCTTCTCTGGACTGCTTCCATTCTATGTCCTTCCTGAGATGCGGTCTCCAGAATTGGACACAGTATTCCAGATGAGGCCTCACCAGTGATCTATACAGTGGCATCACCACTTCACTCTTCCTACTGGTTATGCCCCATCCTGTGAACCCCAGCATTCTGTTTGCTTTCCCCACTGCTGTTTCGCATTGTTTGGCTAACTTCAGCTCATCAGATATGACAACCCCCAGGTCTGTCTCCTGACTTGTGGTGGCTAGAACCTGCCCCACCATCCTGTAGTCCTCTCTTGGGTTTCTGTATCCCAGGTTCATTATCTTGCACTTCTTTAGCGTTGAAACCCAACTGCCAACGCCTTGACCAAGTAGTCTTGAGTCGTTTCTCATTTTATCTAGCCCCTCCTGTGTGTCGACTCTGTTACAGATCTTGGTGTCATCTGCGAGCAAGCATACTTTCCCCTCCAGTCCCTCTGTAATGTCGCTTATGAAGACATTAAATAGAACTGGACCCATCACCGATCCTTGTGGAACCCCACTGGTCACCTCCCCCCCTCTTCTGATTTTATGCCATTTACTACCATCCTCTGGATCCTGCCTTTTAGCCAGTTACCAACCCATTTTATCACGTTAGAGCCCACACCCAGAGTCCCCAATTTGTTAACTAACCTTCTATGAGGAACGGTGTCTGGAACTGGAAGCTGGTCAGGGATGGGTTTGGCCAAGCCTGAACTGTACTATGGCACTGCTGGCAGTTTTTTGGGAGGAGGTACAATCTTACCCGGTCTAGATGTTGTCCATTAGATAGAGAAGCAGGAGTAGCAAACGATCTTACTTTGAGAGGGCTCAAGCAGTAGGTAATTACATATAGGACTGAAGCTGACAGGCGTCAGGACCCCACAGAAAAATTTCTAGCTAGCTGTCTCTGGCGGGGGACCACCCCCATGTCAGGTGACTGACGTCGTGTGACATCAGTATAAAGGGTCGGTCCCTCACACCCGCCTTCCAGTTCTTTCCCACCATTAGCACGTGTCAATGCTTCGTGGTTAAGTTCACTGCTTCATCAGTCTATCGTCTGTATTTATACCATTAAATTTGTCGCATTTTATTTGATTTTTTCATCAATTTTTCTTCAGCTGCCGTGTATGTCGTCCCCTACTCCATCCGAGCACAAGAACAAGTGCGATTCCTGCGGTGCCCAGCTCCCGCACAAGGACTGACACTCCCAGCACCTTTTTTGCCTAGGCCTCAACCACCCCTTGGAGAAGTGCCAGCACTGCCAGCAGTTCAACGCCACCACCCTCAAGCGGAGGCAGCAGTCCCTGGAGGCCCACGTTTTAAAACAGAAGATGTCCTCCGTGGAAAAGGAGCTGAAAAAAGTTAGGCAGGCCTCTACTTCCCCTGAGGGCCATTGCAAGAATTAGCATCGGGACCGGGACTCCTTTACTATGGTCGCCGCGACTCCGGCTGGGGTCGCGGTGCTGAAAATAACGTCCCCTCCGGGAAACCGTTCCACAGCAGCCATCTTGGAGGCTTCCAAGGCGGCATCGACCCTGCCGTCGTGCTTGGGCCCCTCAGGAGCCTCCAGGTCAAAGGAGGCCGCTGCTCCGGTAAACCCGTCACTGTGCGGCCTTCCGGTCCAGCGGCCTCGGTAAGCGGACATCGACTCCCTCTGATGCCCGCCGGGGGAAAGGCCGATATATGCCGAACGCTCGGGCAGGCGCCCACCAAGGCGCCCCTCCTTCACGGCCTTCGTCAAGCGTAGGGTCTGATAAGTCTGATGCCAGCTCCTCCAGCATCCACCCGGATCCTGCCAAATGTTGGCCCCTCCGACAGCCGCACGGCATTAGAGCCAACGCCAGATCCTTCGAACCTGTCCGTCATCCAGGGCTCGCCGCTACGCTCATTGCACTCCGAGGCTCCATCGTCTCCCTTGTTGGATCCCAGGGAGGTTAACTCCCCTTCCCCGGGTGACATAGAGGATGTAGGCACGTTGCCATCAGCTCTCCTTCCTGCTGGGCCAGATGACCTGACGTCGGATCCTCGGACACTGGCTCTGACGCTGGCCTACCTGACTCCGAGCAACATCCCCTTGCCGGACGTCGTCCCTACACTGGGCCTCCCGTTCTGGGCCTGCCCACTGGGCCATTCCCAGGGCCTTCTGTTCTGTCAGAGCCCTTAGTGCCTGAGTACCTGACTCCGTCATATCCGACGCCATCCTACCCGGGGCCACAGTATCCGGCACCACAGTACCCGACGCCAGCCTACCCGATGCCGCAGTACCCAATGACAGGCTTCCAGCGATCGGGTTATGGATACTCGCCATGCGGATATCCCCAGTATCCGTAGCCCCTCCTCCTCCACCGCCCCCTCAGATGCCGGTGGATCTGAAGGAGACTCTAGCTTTCTGGTGGGCTGAGGCCAAGGCTCAGCTCACCAGGGAAGTAAAGAGCCAATTTCTGACACCAGACCCGATCCCGGACTCCCGTTTTCAGAGGCGAGAGACTCTTTCCCTTCCCCCTCCTGACACCAGAGTCGAGCCCTCCGGTTCCAGGGCAGGGAAGGACACGCTTCCCAGAGGGTTTCCCAAGGGGTCCGTTCCTCCCCTGTGCCAGGAGGGGTCTTCCTCTTCTTCTTCATCCTCTTCAGAGAATGCGGATGACTCCGATGGGCGCTCCGGCCCGGATGACAAGCCACACACACTCCAGACAAGCCCAGGCCTAGGACTCCTCCGAAGTCTCCTCCGGAGGATCCTTCCTTCCTGGAGTTGCTACGTAAGATCCAGGCTGTTCATCAGTGGCAACTTTTGGAGCCAGATCCTCAGCAGAAAAAACTCGCTGCGCACCTGGATCTGCCCGAGACCGCTCCAACTCTGATTCCACCCTGGATTGAGCCTCATGCAAACCTTGTTTCCACTATTTGGAAACAACCGTCTGCATTAGCCCCCCTTCTGAGGAAGGCGGATAGGCTATACCAGGCTCCGGAGGGTTTTGATTCCCTGAAGTCACACCCCAAAGCTGATTCGGTCGTGATTAGCACCACTCACGGCCGTACAGCTAACCACAAGCATTTGAGCTCGTCTCCACCCAGCAAGGAATCCCACCTTCTGGACCAGTATGGGAAGAAGGTCTATGCTTCTTCAACTCTGGGAATCAGGGCCCTGAACTACGTTGTTTATGTGGGGGATTACAAGAAGGCAATCCTTAGCGAGATGGAAGCTAAATTGGACTCACTTCCTGAGTCGCAGACTAAGCAGGAAGCAGCAGATCTGGTCCAGTCTGCGCATTCGGCCAGTTGGCACATGCTTTGTGCCACGTATGACGCAGTGGACGCTGCTGGTCGGAGCTCAGCTTTCGCCATGGGTTTGCAGCGTAATGCCTGGCTCCGGGTGTCAGGTTTGGTCCCGGAGGTGCAGTCTGCTATCCAGGACGCGCCCTTCAGGGGTTAGGTGCTGTTCGGTGGTGATGTCAAAGACATCATCACCGATCTGCAAGAGAAGGGTACTGCACTAAAGTCTGTTGACTCCATGTACAGGCCCTCTCCGGGTCAGCGTTACCCCTTTCGCAGACGTTCTCAGCCCAAAGTAAAACTTCAGGGAAAGTGGGCCAACAAACGTCAGGCCCCTCCGGCTGCCAGGCCCCCACCCACCCAAAAAAGCGTCGGGAGCTTCAGCCATGATGCTGCCCCACACCTCCTGACTCCTCTCCCACAGCCTCTGGGCCTCCCAGAGGAACTGGTAGGAGGGAGATTCTCCTTCCACCTACTGGGTTGGGAGAGGATCTCTTCTGACACTTGGGTGCTTCAGCTGATAGCAGAAGGACACTCAATAGAGTTTCTTCAGAAACCACCAAGAACCCTCCCCCACCCCCAAGGTCGTCTTACTCCCCGGAACATCATCTTCTGGTTTGGGAAGAAATATCCTCCATTCTTCTGAAGGCGGCGATAGAGCCTGTCCCATCCCATCTTTGGGGGACAGGTTACTACTCCCATTTCTTCCTGGTTCTGAAGAAATCAGGAGATGTGAGGCCTTTTCTAGACCTCAGCTCCCTGAACCTGTTCGTGGAGTACAAGCGGTTCAGAATGCTCTCTCTGCAGAGTTTTCTGCCTCTCCTTCGGCCAGAACAGTGGCTGTGTGCTCTGGACATGCAGGATGCCTATCTGCATATTCCTGTTCGCACTTCCCACCGCAAATATCTTCGCTTTTCATTCCAGGGGGACTACTACCAGATCAGGGCCCTCCCATTTGGTCTTTCATCAGCGCCCCGAGTGTTCACCAAATGCCTTTCTGTGATAACGGCCTATCTACGTACCCAGGGAGTTCAGGTTTTCCTGCACCTGGACGACTGGCTTGTGGCGGCCCCATCCAGGGAGGAGCCCCTGCGCTTCCTTTCCCTTACCCTGCAGGTTTTCTCCAGCCTGGGTATTACCATCAACCAGGCCAAGTCCCATTTGATCCCGTCCCAGAGGCTCCAGTTCATCGGGGCCATCTGGGACACTACCTCCGGCATGGCGTTCCTGCCACTGGACAGGGTGGCCACCCTCCAGGCTCATGTCAGCCTGTTGGCCAGTCGCAGGCGGGTCAGCGCCGGGTCAGTCCTTCGCCTTCTTGGGCTCATGGCGGCTGCTATTCCAACAGTCCTTCGTGCTCAGCTCCACATGAGAATCTCTCAGTGGACGCTTCAGTCTCAGTGGGATCAATTGGTGGACGACCTAGATCTAGAGGTCCTGGTCTCCAATCCTGTGGTTCGGGACTTGCAATGGTGGATGGTTAGGGAAAACCTTTGCCAGAGAGTTCCCTTCTGTCCCCCACCAAGCGTTGAGCAACAGATGCCTCCAGCGAGGTTGGAGAGCCCACCTGGGGTCTCACAAGACCCGGGGCTCCTGGTCCAAGCTCGAACAGACTCTTCTCATAAACGTGCTCGAGTTCAGGGCTGTGCTATATGCACTTCAAACTCTGCATCTGTATCTGCTTCCCGGTCATTTGGCTGTCCAGGCGGACAACATGAGTGTAGTCTGGTACATCAACAAACAGGGAGGAACCCGTTCCTACCTTCTTTGCAGGGAGGCGATGCGAGTTTGGGATTGGACAGTGCAACACAACACAACATTCACCTCACGGCAATTCACATTCCAGGGGTCGAGAACACGTTGGCAGACCACCTCAGTCGGTCGTCTGCCCAGGCTCACGAATGGGAACTGGATCAGGGGGTAGTAGACGATATCTTCCTATGCTGGGGAACACCTCAGGTAGACCTGTTTGCGTCTCCTCACACTGCAAAACTTCCTGCCTTCAGCTCGCTCCAGGTTGAGGCATTTTTTGGAGAGATGATCTGTCTTTAGACTGGAAGGGCAGAATTCATCTATGCCTTCCCACGGATTCCCTTGATTCCGAGGGTCTCACACAAACTCAGCTCAGAAGGAGCTTGCATGATCCTAATCACTCCTTTCTGGCCCAGGCAAGTTTGGTTCTCTCTTCTGCAACAGTATTCAGAGGAACCACATCTTCTTCTTCTTCCTCTGTCGCAACTTTTGCTGACCCAGGATCAAGGGACTCTGGTCCATCCAGGCCTCAGATCCCTTCAGTTGCACGCGTGGCTCCTGCAGATGTAGCTCAAGCCCAATTTGGGGTTTCCCTGCTGGTGGCTGAGATTCTGGTGGAGGCCAAAAAGCCCTCCACTAGATCTACCTATGCCATGAAATGGAAACGGTTCTCTATTTGGGCCTCTTCCAAAGATTTTGAGCCATTCTCTTGCCCTTTCGGGAGGCTTCTGGACTACATGTGCCATCTCTTTGATCTGGGTCTCAGTCATTCCTTTCTGAAAGTTCACATGACGGCCATCTCCGCTTACCATGTTCCTTTTGGGGACAGAACTTTTGCGCAGTTAGAAATCTCTAAGACATTTCTTAGAGGGGTTCTCCACTTGAGACCCCCTGTTCACGTTCCTGCCCCTCCTTGGCATCTGAATTTCATTCTTGAGAAGCTTATCCTACCTCCTTTCGAGACAACAGCCTCAGCAGACCTAAAGTTCCTTTCCTGGAAGACTCTCTTCCTAGTGGCCATTAATTTTGCTCGAAGGTTTTCCAAGCTTCAGGCCTTGATGTGCAAAATCCCGTATTTGATTTTTCACAAGGAACGTGTGGCTCTGCGTACCAACCCTAAGTTTCTCCCTAAGGTGGTAGCGGAATCTATGCTGAATTAATCCATGGAACTGCCTGCTTTCTTCACGCAACACTCCAATCAAGGGGAGTACCTCTTGCATACTTTGGATGTTCGCCGAATTCTGAGATACTACACCTCCAGGATGAAGGATCTCAGAAAGACTGATCAACTGTCAAGCAAAAGAGAAGGCAAAGCTGTTTCCAGGCAATGCCTTTCTAAATGGTTGGCTCATTGTGTCACTTTCTGTTATGACATGTATCACAAGACCCTGCTGGGTCACGTCAGGGGCCACTCCACCAGGTGTGTCGCTGCCTCTGCAGCTTGTTTCAAGAATGTGTCAGTGGCAGACATCTGTGCAGCCGTAACTTGGACTTCTGTCCATACCTTTACGAAACACTACAGTTTGGACATTGCCTCTTGCCGTAGAGCTGGCTTTGGGTTGGCTGTTCTGCAATGTCTTCTTTCCTAAGACCTTCACAGCTAGAGGGTCTACATTTGAGTAGTTTCCTCCTCCCATGTGCTTCTCCTTGTTCTAGACTGCTTGGGACTCAGTCCTACATGAAATTACCTACTGCAAGTGCCCTCTTGAAGTAAGGTAGTACAGTTACGTAAGAACTTACAGTAACAGTAGATCTTCGAGAGAGGCTCTTGCAGAAGGTAATACCTTCCCACCCTCCATCCCCCTAAGCTTTTCCAGCTTCTTTTCCTGGAAGGGATCTATCTGCTTCTCTCTCGTCTTGCCTTTTTGGCCCTTGGCAGGAAAGAACTGGAAGGTGGGCGTGGGGAACCACCCCTTTATACTGACATCGGATGACATCGGTCACCTGACGTGGGGCCGGTTCCCCGCCAGAGACTGCTAGCTAGAAATTTTTCCGTGGGGTCCTGACGCCTGCTGGCTTCAGTCCTATATGTAATTACCTACTGCAAGAGCCTCTCTTGAAGATCTGCTGTTACGGTAAGTTCTTATGTAATTATACTTTTCCAATACTGTCTGGATAACTTCTACAGGACCTGTAGCGTTTGATCAGTTTCTTCCTGTCTGGAATCTAGAAGTGGTTCTTCATGAGGTCTCCTTTGTTCCGAACTTGTGGAGGGCTGTTGAGGATCCATTGCTTGAGGCCTCAGGCTGTGAGTTGGACCTGAGCTACTTGGTCTTGAAGCTGATGTATTTGCAAATCTTTGGGCCGAGGTTTCCGCCGCTCTGGCTTGCTGTGCTTTGTTTAGGGTACCATCTTGATCAAAGCCATTCTGTCTATTACTGGCCGCCCATGGGCACTGCTGGAGAATACATCCCTTTTCTTCACACAGGTTGCACCGAAAGATGTGACATGCGAGACTTGCGTGTCCAAATTTTCCACACAACCTACAGTGGAGTTGGCTGCAGGTGCTGTTAAGGCGAGTTCTCACACTACACTTACAGCAGGCCTTTGGGTGACCTGTGTAGAAACAAATGTGTCTGTCTCATCCCAGGAAGATGATGTTAAGAAGGTGTATCACTCCAGACTCCAGTTGCTGAAGTTTCACCCTGAACCTCCAGCCCCAGTATGGATCTGATCAGAGTGCAGAATTGCTTCTGGATAACCTTTAATCTCTCACATCTCTAGTCAACCAAAAGTGGATGTCCGCCACCTTGACTCCCTCGTTCTTGAACAATTTCATGACTTTTTATTGCAGCCTTTGTCAAGGGAATGATAAGGAAAGGGATCAGTAGGGGCAAGTCCTTAAGTTGCCCATATCAGAGCCAGAACCTGCCCAGGCTCAGTGGAGACTTAAAGCTTATCCTAAATGTATCATTGCCTGAGACATAATCAAGGCGTAGGTTTCACAGGAGAAAAATGGCAAAGAGTCTTTGTGTAGTGTGCGTACTGCATAGTCTCGGTCTGGGTGTTCAGGTAGTCTGCTGTGATACCTCCGGCGAACTGCATTTCTTCTGAGGGCTGACTCAGCTCTGTTTTGAAAAAAGTCTGAAAATCTAGGGTCCGAGCTGGTCTGCTTGTTCCCTGTATTAGTGTTCCCTTCACCAGAATCCATGGATCAGAGATTGAGGGGGGCATGTTTTAAATATGAACATACGAAATTGCCAGCAGATACCCCTGCACTAACCTCCGTTCCCTGTCCACCTTTGCTGCCCTTACCACTCTGCTCACTTCTCTGGATTTCTTCACATATTCTTCTCTGTTTTCTGCCCTGTTGGATCTCTTGTAGGTCCAAAATGCATTCCTCTTTTCCCTCACCTTCTCCACTACCTCTCTAGCCATCCAACTTGGTGTCTTGGTCCTGGCTTTCTTGCTCTGGCTCGTGACACAGGTTTTATTGGCTTCAGCCAGTCCTGCCTTGATGACTGCCCATTTTTGTTCTTTGTCCATTTCTCGGCAGATGCTTGCCATATGACTTTCCAGTATGTGTTCCATTCTGCCAAAGTCCTACCTTTTGAAGTCCAGGACCCTAGTTTTTGTAGTGGTTACTTCCCTACCCAGATTGATTGAGAACCACACTGTGCGGTGGTGACTGCTTGCCAAAGGTTCCTCCATCCTTACATCTCTGACCTGTTCCCCATCTTCCAGTGCCGGGTCTAGTATATTCCCCTCCCTGTCCTCGTGACAAAGTCCCAGGCTCAGGACTACCATAACTGACCTCTGAAGCAGGTATTGGTAATGTGTTAATGTCTTTTGTAGCCATACTTGCCCCTCCCCCACTACCATCCCCTCTGAAGGTGCCTCTTGTATCACTGCAGTCGCTATATGTATGGGGGGGTAGCAAAATCCTCAACAGTCTGTGAGCCTGAGTGCATGCTGCTCTGTTTAGCTGAATCACCAGAACTCCCCTGAAATTTGGGAGCCCCCATGTTGTTGTATTTCAATTACAGGGTTATTATGTGGCTGTTGAGTTTGATTTAATTGTACAGAAATAGCCAGTTCCCCGTTTGCCATCTTTCCTGGTGACACCACCTGTTATTACTGGCCCTGGCTGTTTACTGTGAGACACCATGCCATTTGTGCTTAGTACACCCTCGGTGCTCTTTACATTAACTAAATCCCTTATTGTTATCAACATACCTTCTTTAGCGAGGAGAGCCATAGAAACAGGTGTCAACTGCCGCGTCATGTTGCACCAGCGTCGACTCTGCTGCAGTCTCTGTAGCACCAAGAACCCATTGACAGTCTGTCTGGGCAGTGGCATCTGTTGTTGTGGAACACTGATTTACATTCAGTGGACTCACGCTGGCCGCCTTCTAACTCTGGGTGACTTGCTAGGGTCCCACCCCAGTTCTACTTCTCCCGCTGTCGAGAAAGAACCTCGTGGGAAGACTTGAAAATCATCTGCATTTTGTGGCGTACTCTGTGGCCTAGTCCATTGGTGGTGTTCGTTTCAGCACTCAGTTCTGTTTACCCTGCTCGGCATCGCTTCAGTGATCTCCGGTAAGATCATTCCTTTATTTCTAAGCGACACCGAGTACTTGTTTTTGGTTTATTTCCGTCTGGTCATGTCTCGTCCCGGGGACAAAAAGCAAAAGTCGAAAGCGGGGCAGCCTCCTATGTGTCAGTATCCCTGCAGCTGTCTTTACTCCATAATTGGCCAGCATGATCGGTGCCTCTCCTGCCCAGGCCCAGGCCACGATATGGATCACTGCAATGCCTGCTTTTCAATGGATCGCAGAGTTTTAGAGATGCATGCATTCAAAGTCAGACGTGTGCCGCCGACTTTTGGAGGGCAGGTTTGCAGTCGGTGGGCCAAGGTAAGGACTCTCGGCCCTTCCTCTGGGTCCCCTCCCAGTCCTATACAGCCCACGGAGGAGGGGGGCCTCTGCCAGTCTTAGCCTTGCCACGGCGGGGGCTCCTCCCCTGGTGCAGGAGGCCCAGTGTGGCTGTCTCAGTGTGCCAAGCGGGAGGCACCATTTTGGCAATCGCTTCCTCTGAAGCGAAGGCTCCCCTGGTGTTGAGCTCTGGGGCCCATGGGCCCAGGCTAGCACCATCCTTGGCACTGTCTGTCGGCACGGCCCTTGGCTCAGCTGTCACTTGCGGCGCCGTGGGCAGTGCCGGGCCATCCCTCGGTGCCGCTTCTGACTCTGGCACTGTTCTCGGTGCTGGGGATAGGTGCGGTGCCGTGGGTGGTGCAGGACTTGTTCTCGGTGCTGCCTCTGGCCGAGCGCCGGGGAAGGGGTCGGCATCAACTCCAACTCTAGTGCCATTTGCAGTGTGGGGAGGGGCAGTGCAGCGCCCAGTGCCGTTCACTGCGAGCGAGGTGGGCGATCGGCGGTGCCCTCCAGGCTCTGGTGCCATTTGCGGTGCCGGAACTGGAGGTGGCGAGGCCCCGGGACTGGGAGGGATCATGGAGTGGTCTGGGTTCGGCCTTCTCGGTCCTCCTCGGAGGAGGACTTAGGATCTGACCCGGACTGGCTCCCAGATTCGTCTGGATCCTTCGATCCTTCTGAGTCCAGCGCCTCGGACCCCACTCAGCCTCCCTCTGTTGGCCAGGCAGGTTCTGTTGTTTCTAGGGTCAGTAGGACAGACCACTCTGTGGCTGTCCAGGTGGCTGCTGCAGTGCAGCCCTGGAACACTGACATGTCCATCCCTTCAGGTGGGGTACCCCCCTCTTTGGTGATCCTGGCCAGTCCAAGTTTGGGACAGTCCGGGGCATCCCAGGAAGTGGAGGGTGCTGTTCCTTCGGCTGTCTCCCATGGGTCAGCTGGAGGTTGCCAGTTGCCTAGACTAGTGGTTTTGAGGAAGAGGGCCCTTTCGGAGTCAGAGGGGTTGAGTGTCCAGGGCTCAGCGCAGCAGCCTCTCCCTGGCACCCACCTGGGTTCTGGGAGGAGTCGCCATGCGGATCCTCGCTTCTCCCCTGGAGATTCTTTGAGAGGGACATCTGCTTTGGAGGTCAGGGGCCGTCCATCTGGACTCATACGGTCCCGGTCAGCTCCCGGGGAGATTTCCTCTGGGCTCAGCACTGACCGTTCCATTCTGGTTGAGCAGTCAGCATCTGCTGGGACCACCAGGGCTCCTCCTGTTTTGAGACCTCCTGTCGGGTCCCCCTGCCCAGGCAGAGGCAGTGCCCCTCCTCAGAGGAGCCTGGCCCCGTTTCCTCTGCCACCCCCTCACCCCCTTCCGGATATCTCTGGCCCTACAGGGCCTCTTATCTGGGCACAATTCAGGGCCACGACTGAGTATTTCCCTACCTACTTTAGGGCTGCGGACCAACAGGTGTTTCACAAACCCCCTACTCAGCCTGACCCTGTATCTCCGAGCTCATCTGCTTCCTCATCTTCCTCCTCTGAGGCAGGGGAGTCATCGGTCCACCTTTCCCCAGCTGCTGATTTGTCTGCTTATCAGCTCTTCCTGTTAAGGTTGCTCGATGAGCTCAATATTTCCTCCCCTGCAGAGTGCAATCCGGACTGGGTGGCACGCCCCTTTTTAGGCAAGTACAGTGCAATGACCTTCTCATCCTCATCTGGCCTGTTCATTTTCAGGAAGCATCGCTCCAGGTCTGACAGCTTCCCTGTTCCACAGCTCCAGCCCCAAGGGACCTTTGCCTCAGGTATTGTCCCCCCCCCCAAAGGATCTCCAGGAACTCTGCCTCACCCCCCTTCGGGCTTGACACTTCTGGATACCCCATTTGGGCGTAGATGCCCAAGCCGTGTCCGGCCCCCGGATTATAACTCTTTGGAGTTTGATTTTTGGGGCAGTAGGACGTTCTCCTCAGCACAGCTTCTGCTCTGCATTGCAGCTCATCAGGCCCACCACACTGCCTATAACAGGTACATACGGTCAAGACTAGGTCGGTCCTAGCTTCCTTGCCTGATGCAGAGGTAACCAGACAAGCCACAGCTAGCTCTGCGCAAGGCCTGGAGCTAGCAAGGCACCAAGAAAGGGCATTTTATGATGTCAGTGAGGTAGCCTCCAGGCTAGTGGGAACAGCGATCTGCATTAGGCGGTTGGCATGGCTTCGTCTATCCTGGTTGTCACCCCGGCCTGGCATAGGGTGACCTCCTCCACCTTCCGGAGAACCCATAGGGTGAGATGGGATTTGCAGGGGCGCTCTCCCTCTCCTCTGGAGAGATCCCTGCCTCACCTGGACCAGTCCCAGGCCTGCAAGGATTCCCCCCACTGGAGGCTAAGGGACTCTGTCCCTTAGGGATGTGCTGGGCCCCCTTTGGGGGGCTCGGTACTCACCCATAATAGTGATGAATGGTGAAGATTGACACAGAGAAGATACAAAAATTATGTACCTGCCGTCATTCTTGATCTTTCTGTGTTTCTTCACCATTCATCACTAAGTCCCACCCTACTTCCCCCTGGGGCCTCTGTCTCTGGGCGATCCTCCTCCCTGTGTGTCTCTCTCTTGTTGCGCTCCAGCACCTCTCCTCTTTCGTCTCTCCCTTGTGGTTAGGAGGAAGAGGACTCTTAGAGACAGACGGGGAGGAGTTTTTGCTTGGGGGTCTCGGGGTGTTTTCTTTCTCTTTCTCCCCCCTCCCCTGCCTCTCAATTCTCAGCTCTCTCCCTCCCAAAATCTGGGGTTTCCGAGGCGTGGAGAGGGATCAGGGACTCTGAGTATCCCCAGTAATCCTTTATTATTTAATGACCCCTGGGCGTCTCCTCCTTCCTTAAGGTGTTGTCACTCCACACCTTTTCTCCCTGCTGAGTTTCAACAGGGGCAGGTCCCCTTTTTTTCCGAATACCTTATTTATCTTCCCTCTTGGGGATATTCTGTTTTGGTTTGGCAGGAGGGGTGGACGCCACCCAACCTGTCTTGGCCTGCTTAGACCTCGAGCCCTTTTCTCCCTTAAACTCTGGTTCCTGTTTGGACTACCCTGGCTGCGCAGGGGCACTCTTGTGCCTTTCTTCTACTCTCTGCAGCATGGGGGTTATAAATCTGAGCTACCCCTCTCGCGGTCCAGGTGTTCTGGGTTGACTGGGGGCAGTGTCCTCCCACCTTTATTCTCTTCTTTCAACCCTCCCTTCTCCACCCTTTCTTTCTTTTTGCCCGGAGACTGGGTTCCTCTCCTATCCCAGTACCTTAGGCTGCGTTCTCTCTCTCTCTGTCTCTCTTTTTGCTGTCCTCTCAGTTGTTTATTTCTCCTTTCAGTTTTTATATCCTTTCCTTTTCTCTAATCCTCGGGCTTCCTTGCCCCACCCCTCCATCCCTTCCTATCTCTCTCGTTGGCATTCAGAACTGGGGCCAAGACGGAGTCAACAGTAGATAACAGCCAACCCTCGAGTGCCACGTATTACGTCAGCCTCAAGGGCGGTGCCACCCTTGCGTCACCTCCGCCTCCAACAAAAAAGCTCCCACGGGGTCCTAGCCTCTGGCCAGATACCCATATTAGTGATGAATGGTGAAGATACACAGAAAGATCAAGAATTATGGTAGGTACGTAATTTTCATTTCTAGGATCGTGGATATGTTGTTCATCCACACTCTTTGGATGTCCCCTTCCACTTTAAATCTTGCTGGAAGTCTTCAAGCTGGCTCCTCCCACCCACCCACCGGATGTTGTATAGCTCGGCTCCGCCCCATGGCCTAGATCTTCCTTTCTGCTGGAAGATTCGTGTTGCCTCCCTCGTGCTCACGCATTTTGTAGGCCCTGGCTGTAAAACCTTCAGTTATTCCGAAAATCTGTCTAGTTCGCATTAGCGATCGTGACTCGATATCTTCGATCATGGAAGACAAGTCTTCCCCCGGATTTCATTGGTGCCCTTGCGGCCAGAAGATGTTGCGCACCGATCCCCACACCGTGTGTGTTTACTGCCTCGGTGTCAACCATGACACCTCAAAATGCGATTTGTGTCTTGATTTCCATCCTAACGTCCTCGACGACCGTCTCGCATGCCTGAAGTTGGGGAGGCCGGAGAAACAGAACCCTCCAGTGAAATCCAAAAAGGCTCAGTGGGTGGTTTCCGCAGCTGCGGGATCCGCCGAGCAATTGGAATGCATGCAAGCATTTGAAGAGGAAGCGGCTTGGGCTGCAGAAACCACTCGGAGCTTCTTCGTTCCGCTCAACCTGGGCTCCACCTGCTCGGGTTCCTTCCAAGAGTTGTGCCAGTCTCTCCCGACCAAGGGAGAGGGTCCTGTGGGCACACAGTCCTCTTGATCCTGTAAGCGGGAGAAGGATCCGGGATTGTCTTCATCATGATGGAGATGCTCTTGGGAGTGGGAGAAATCTTGGTCCCAGGAACATGCAGTCTCGACTTCGGTCGAGATTGCTTTTTCAGCCGCTGACTTCTCGGCTTTGCTGTCTGGTCAGTCGACCGAACTGTCGATCGATGATGTAGAAATCATCATCGATCCAATCGATCCTTTATCGCAGACTCTGGTTGACAATTTGTTCGATTGAACTCCCATTCTGACTTTCCCCGACGAGGAGACCCAGCCTGCCGGGACTCCCATCGAGGAAGTGGTGCCCGACCCCGGGAAATCACCAGTCCCGCCAGTGTCTCGCGAGCGACCAAATCGGCCTGTCCGATCTCGATTGAGGTCTTGGACTCCCTCAACCAAAAGGCAGAGGAAGAGCCGTAAACGCTCTAAAAAGAGGCAATGCCATCAGTCGTCCTCGTCCTCCTCAGATGAGGAGAGGCTCTGGTGGAAACTCCAGCGCTATGAGGACCTCATGTGGCAGCAATTGATTTTGACCTGGCCATCGACTCCGCGCTCCGGTGTCTGTCCCCCTCACATGGCTGCGGCGCAGGGGTCCACACCCATACCTTTATCTCCTGACATTTTTCACCCTTTACCTTCAAATCGCTGTTCTCAGACTTCTGTGAGGGTGCCGTCGCCTGCAGTGCTGGCTTCTCCGGCACCAAGGTCCCTTTTGGCGCCATGGGTGGTGTCGACACCTGACTTGGTGTTGGTGCCATGTGCGGTGCCATCCTCAGCACCAGGGGTGACAGCGCCGAGTGCGGTGCCACGCTCCCTGTCAGCGCCATGCACTGCGCCGTGTTCTGTGTCAGCGCCATCTCTGTACTCTCTGCCATTCTCCTCGACGGCACTGAGGTTATGTACGGTACCGCCTAGTTTCCAGAGGTTTTCAACTCCGATTCTTTCTCCTCCTCCTCTTCTTCCTCCTGGTTTTCATTCCTTTCCTGTCTATACAGTCCCCACTGGACTGTCGGGAGATGATTTTGAGCCCGATCCTGATCTTCGGCTGGGTAATGATGTTGATGCTGATTCTGCCCTGGGGGTAGGGATCAATCCTCCTGTAGAGCCTGTTGTTGAAGACCTTTCCTTTAAGTCTCTGCTTAAGAATTTAAATTCCACTGTTTCTCTCCAGACCACAGAAGTCTATCCTGGGAAGCTTCTGCGTCTCCAATATCTACATGTTCCGGAAATCCCTATGGATTTAACCCTTCCAGTATAGCCCTCTTTCAAGACTCTTTCCCAGATGGTGTAGAAGAATCTGGCTCTTATTCCTCCTGTGGCCAAGTCCATAGATGGGAAATATGCCCCTCCCAAGGATCGATCAAAGGGGATCAGGGGGCATGTGAGGAGAAGGACCATGTAAAAGCATCTATCCTAAATAGATACTTCTGCTCAGTATTTACTAAAGAGAAGGTAGGACAGAGCCCACAACTCGGCACCATGGACACAGGGGGGAGGGAGGTGTGCACTAGTCCCTTCACAAAAGAAAGGGTCCTACAAGAGCTCGATAACCTCAGGTGGACAAGGCAGTGGGACCTGATGGCATACATCCCAAGGTACTAAAGGAGCTAAGAGTGGAACTAGCAGAGCCATTATCAGACCTGATTAGTGAGTCTCTGAGCACAGGAGAAGTCCCAGAAGACTGGAGAAGAGGTCATGTGATCCCTCTCCACAAGAGTAGTAGCAGGGAGGAGGCAATGAACTACAGACCAGTCAGTCTTACCTCAGTAGTGGATAAGATTATGGAAGCAGTCCTTAAGGAAAGGATAGTGCAACACCTGGAATCCATAGGAGCACAAGATCCAAGACAGCATGGGTTTACAAAAGGAAGGTCCTGTCAAACTAATCTCATAGATTTCTTTGTCTGGGTAACCAGAGCGGTGGACCAAGGAGGAGCAGTTGATGTCTCCTACCTTGACTTCAGCAAAGCTTTCGATACTGTTCCACAGAAGATTGATTAATAAGCTGGGTAGGCTCCCGTGGGTCAGAAGTTGGGCAACTGGGTGGCAAACTGGTTGACTGGCAGAAAACAGAGAGTGGTGGTAAACGGTATACAGTCAGAAGAGATGCAAGTCACAAGTGGGGTACCTCAGGGATCAGTCCTGGAGCCAGTCCTCTTCAATATCTTCATCAGTGACATTACAGAAGGACTGGAAGGTAAGGTTTGTCTGTTTGCAGATGACACCAAGATCTGCAACAGAGTAGATGATCCAGATGGTGTGGGCAGAATGAGAAGAGATCTGGATAAACTAGCAAAATGGTCTGAAGAGTGGCAACTGGGGTTTAATGCAAAGAAGTGCAAGATCATGCACACAGGGAAGAGAAACCCTGAAGCCACCTATAGTCTGAGAGGGGAGTTGCTGGCAGTCACAAGGAAAGAACTAGACTTGGGCATCATCATTACACATGACCTGAAATCATCCAAGCAGACCATTAAAGCAGTAGGTAAGGCTAGAGGGATGTTGGGGTGTATTTGTAGGGGTAGCACAAGTCGTAAGAGGGAGGTAATAATCCCTCTTTACAAGACACTGGTTAGGCCCCATCTGGAGTACTGCGAACAGTACTGGAGGCCACACCTTCACAAGGACATTAACCAAATTGAGGCAGTCCAGAGAAAGGCAACCAAAATGGTGCAGGGACTGCATCAGAAAACATATGAGGACATATTAACGGAGCTCAATATGTATACCCTAGAGCAAAGGAGGGAGAGAGGTGATATGATCGAAACATTCAAACACCTTATGGGCATTAACAAGGTGAAAGAGTCTAACATGTTTCAATATAAGAAAAATAGCAGGACAAGAGGACACAGCATGAGATTAGAGGGAGGCCAATTAAGGGGGTAATGTGAGGAAGTTCTTTTTCACAGAAAGGGTGGTGGATGTGTAGAATGGCCTACTTCAGGAAGTGATGGATATGAATACAGTGCAGGGCTTCAAACAGACATGGGATAGGCATTAGGGAGCAATACAGAGGAGTATGATAAGATATGCCATTGACAGAGCAAAGGCCGATGGCACATTCATAAGGTAGAAAAAGAAATGGGCAGACTGGATGGGCCTTGCGGTCCTTATCTGCCGTCAACTTCTATGTTTCTATGATCGCCCCATCTTGGCCTCACAAGCCTTTGCTGATACCGTAGTGGTCCTGACAGAGAATGATAAGGCTGTCCTCCCTCAGGAATCCACAGCCCGTCCTATAAACAAAGAATCTCGCAAGATTGACACCTTGGGTAAGTGAGGCTGCCTCAACCCTGGGCATGTGTATTGGCGGCTACCAGGGTCATTTTTCTCAATATGGGTATGTTCTTTGGCATTCACTCAAATATGGTAGAAACTCTGCCCGAGTCGGAGGTTAACTCAGAGCTATTACAGACCATAACTAGAGGTATCGAGTTCAATAATCAACAAATTAAAGCTGCAGTGGATGCTTTCGATACTACTTTCTTGGCGGCGGCTGGCATTTGCATCCGTTGCCATTCCTGGCTGCGTACTTTAGGCTTCACGAATGGCAACAACAAAGTCGCCAGCCTTAAGCCGGCCTGGTGGTGTTGAGGCGCTGAACACCACACCTCGCTCCACGCCGGCGACCCAGGTTCTGGAGCGGACTCGGGTCAGTGGTGGGTCAGCCAGGGGAGATAGGCTTGAGCGTCCCACGACAGCTCGCCTTCTCCAGGGAGGGTTGAGGCCGAAGCCTGCACACTTGCTTGACTCCGAGCGGAGGCTCGGAGTACTGCAAGCCCCCAATGGTAGGGGACGGGCAGCCGCTACACAACGTGGATGTCGGCACCTTGACATCAGGGGTCGCACGCTGTAGGAGAGGGAGGAAAGAGGAAACACACCTGTCTTCTCCAGGAAGACGGGCTTCCAGGAGCGTGCCTCCAATGTGCCCTGCTCGCCGGACCACCTCCTTGACTTGATGCAATGAAAGATTCTCGGGGTGAAGGTACCCCACTTCGTCCCAGCTCAGGGGGCAAACCGAAGCTCCATGGAGGATCGAGAGGTAGGTTCAGGTGGACGAGAGGCAGGAGGATGACTCCTTGGATGCCCCGAAGGGTCTGGGCCAGCACTCAGTAGTGGAGTAATAAAGAGAATTTTCAAAAAAAAAAAAAAAGTCATGGCCTTGACTTTCGACGGTACGTATCTGTTTGGGCCTCAGGTGGAACAAGCACTAGAGGCCACACAAAAGACTAGGTCTGCCATTAAGATAGCTAGACCGTCACCCGCTCCCTCTCGAGGACGTGGGAAGACGCATCAGTTTCACAACCGTCAGTTCTTTCGTGGCAAAGGCAGAGGAGGCTTTAACAGAAACCAAACCCCTCAGCCACAAAAGAAAACACATCAGAAAGCACAAGGCCCAAAATCACCCAGTGCCACCTTCTGAGTTTCCGGCCCAGGTCCCACCTCAGCTGACTGAGGGAGACACTTTCTCTACAGTGGAAGGATGTCTGACTCAGTTCTATGACCAGTGGAAATCTATAACATTAGACAAATGGGTCCTCAGGATAATCCGCAAGGGGTACTCTCTCAATCTGTCGGAAGCCCCCCTGGATCATCTTCCCAAGCGACAGCCCAGGCTGTCTGCGGCACAGTCAAACCTTCCTGCTTCCGAGGTGCAAGGCCTTCTGAACAACAGGGCAGTAGAAGTAGTTCCACTGGATCAATAAAACACAGGTTTCTACTCCCATTACTTTCTGGTTCCAAAGAAAACTGGTGGCATGCGCCCCATTCTGGATCTCAGAAAGTTAAATTCCTTCTCAAGGAAAAGTTCAAGATGATATCACTCGGTACTCTGCTACCTTTGATTCATCAACACAATTGGCTAGCCTCCCTGGACATGCAGGACGCCTGCCGGCACATTCTCATACACCCAAATCACCATAGATACCTAAGGTTCGTGGCGTTGGGTCAGCACTATCAATTCAGAGTCCTGGCCTTTGGGCTATCCTCGGCACCTCCAGTTATCACAAAGTGCTATGCAGTTCTTGTGGTGCATCTAAGGAAAATCGGAATCCAAGTATTCCCATATCTGGATGACTGGTTTCTAGCGAGCCCTTCCAGGCAAGAGACTTTGGAGGCCGTGGCCATGGCCTCAGACTTCCTCACATCAATGGGAGTCCTGCAGAACCTCAAAAAGTCACAGTTGCAGCCCTCCCAGAAGCTCCTTTTCATAGGAACCCTTCTGGACACTTCCTGTGCAAAAGCTTTTCTTCTGGAGGACAGAAGGACCGATATCGTACAGATGGCCCGCTTCATCAGAGAACTCAGCTCAGTGCAAGCTCTCTCGATGCAACGGATGCTGGGCCTCATGGCATCCTCGGTGTTCACTGTACCTTTGGCTTGTCTCCACATGAGAACCTCTCAGTGGATGCTCAGTACTCAATGGTCCCCAACCACTCACCCTCAGTCCTTTCTCATTAAGGTGATGGAACCTCTGAAGAGGTCACTCACCTGGTGGTCTCAGGAGGACAACCTTCTGGAGAGATATCCCTTCGCCCCTCTGGATCATCAGATCTCCATTACCACAGATGCATCCCTGATGGGTTGGGGAGCTCACTGCCGGGCTCTCCACACCCAGGGTACGTAGTCTCAGGACAAGTCTCAACTTCTCATTAATGTCCTGGAAACGAGAGCCGTCCTCTATGCAGTCCGAGCTTTGAAGGACATACTCTGTCACAAGAACATTTTCCTTCAAACAGACAACAAGGCAATGATGTATTACATCAACAAATAGGATGGTGCACACTCTTACCCATTATGCAGGGAAGCAATGAGAGTGTGGGAATGGTACCTGGAGCAAAAGGCTCTGATTCAGGCGGTTTACCTGCCAGGAGTACAAAATGAGCTGGCAGACCATCTCAGCAGAACGGAGACAGATCCTCATGAGTGGTCTCTTGACTTAACCGTCGTTCAGTCACTCTTCGAAGAGTGGGGCACTCCAGACTTGGACCTTTTTGGGTCCCCACTCAACGCAAAACTGCCTCTCTTCTGCTCCAGAAATCCAGGACCTGTCATTTTTTGTCAGGATGCATTCTGGCTGCAGTGGACAAACCACTTTCTATACGCATTTCCTTCTCTTCCCCTAATTCAGAGGGTACTACTCAAACTGGAGGCACAGGGGGGCAGAATGATTGTCATCGCCCCATTCTGGCCTCATCAGATCTGGTTTCCTCTAATCAACAGACTATCAGAAACCTCTCCGAAACCGCTTCCCCTTCAGTTGAACCTTCTGACCCAGGGCCCTGTAGTCCATCCCAACCTGAGGTCTCTTCACCTCCACGCTTGGCTCCTGAGGAGATAGAGGTGAATAGGGTTAATGTTTCTCGTAGGGTTTCAGGTATTCTTTTGGCTACATGCAAGCCAGCCACCAGAAATACCTACACAGCTAAATGGAAGCGTTTCTCTATCTGGTGTACAAAATCCTCTTGGAATCCTTTTTCCTGCCCACTGAATAAAGTCTTGGAATATCTCTTAGACCTCTCAAACACAGGTTTGCAATGCTCCACAGTCAAAGTTCATCTTTGTGCAATTTTGGCATATCATGAGCCAGTACTCTCTATGTCGCTGTCTCAGCTACCTGTAGTTAAGAGGCTTCTTAAGGGCATTATGCATACCAGACCTCCTATTAGACGCCTAGTTGCAGCCTGGGACATTAACCTTGTGCTAGACATGCTCACTCGTAAACCTTTCAAGCCTCTAGCTACTTGCGAGTAAATTTCTCACTTGGAAGACGGCCTTCCTGGTGGCCATTATTTCTGCTCGTAGGGTATCTGAAGTACACGCCTTGGTCACAGACCCTCCATATACTGTATTTCACAAGGACAAAGTAGTTCTTAGGACTCATCCTAAGTTTCTTCCTAAGGTTGTCTCAGAATTCTATCTGAATCAACCTTTAGTCCTTCCCACCTACTTTGCAAACTTCCGGAATGAAGGAGAGCGTACCCTTCATTCCCTAGACGTAAAAAAAGCCTTGCAGTTCTATCTGGATAGAACGAAGGAAAGTTGCAAAGCTCAACAACTGTTTGTTTCCTTCAGCACGACCTGGCTGGGTCAGACTGTTGCTGTCAGGAGCATTTCAGCGTGGCTGGTGGCATGCCTTCGCCATTGCTATTCCATGGCACAGGTCAAGCTGGAAGGCAGAGTGTACGCTCACTCTACCAGAGCAGTCACGGCATCTCTGGCAGAAATTCATAATGTCCCCATTGCAGACATTTGCAATGCGGCTACCTGGAGCATCGTGCATACTTTTGTTAAGCACTATGCCTTGGATGTCCATGCCAGATGACATCAGTCATTTGGTAGGACAATTCGTAACGGACTTCGGTCCTAATAAGTGAGCTCCTCTCTCTCTCTGCTGACGCCCGTCTCGGGGGATTATTTAGCTCGGTACTCTCCCATTAGTATGAATGAGTGGTGGAAACTTTGTGTCCAGGAAGATATGGGAATTACGTACCTACCGTAATTCTTGATGATCTTGGACGAAGTCTCCACCACTCATTCACATGCCCATGCCCATCCCCCGAGCTCACGTCTCTGTTTTCGGTCTTCACTCCCTCAGTGGTTGGACTGTGAAGACTTTGTTTTTGACCCTTCTTACACGGGTCATTCGGACTATTTTAGGTCCGATTTTTAGGTTAGTTCTCTCTAGGTTAGTTATGCTGCATCTCCTCGGAAAAAAAGGTACTGAGGCGGTTGGAGGGTCAACGCCGAGATAGTCTATACCACACGAGCCTGGCTCGTGGTGCCGCTTCCTCGTGGCTCCAACTCTGCGCTGGCCCTCCAGAAAAAGTTTGGCTCCCGCTGGGTCCTAGCGCCTCCAGTGTACTCCCATTAGTGTGAATGAGTGGTGGAGACTTCATACAAGAAGATCAAGAATTACGGTAGGTACGTAATTTCCATTTCTCTCTTCTTATAAATCTTTGCAACTCCCCTTCTTAACAAACATCCTGTTTTTTTTCTAAAATGTTCTTGTATATTTCAGGCAGGTGCAGCCAGAACACAATTTACCAGAACAGAGGCCCCTTCTCCACAGCTTCTGCAAAAGGCTTAACAATTGCATTTCATGTTAACCCCTTGAGTTCCAGATAGCTTTGCAATCATCTCAAACTATAATTATATACATTTCGACAGTAACACTATATCATTTCTAAACAAAGGGATCCCAATATCGGTTACCTTTCCATATGATGATTTGCATATATTTTTATACCAGCAGATATGCAAGGGAGGAATATGCAAGGGAGGAAAAGACAGAACAGCAAGTGAGGGCAGAGAGGCAGTAAGAGGCAAAGAATTGCAAGCCTGTTGGGGTGATCAAATCCTAGGTCTCACAGGAAAATTTGGTTGCGCAACCAGACAGACAAGAGACAGGAGAGGAAAGAACAGAACAGATCCCTGCATTCAAACTCTCCATAACAACTGGGACAAGGTCCTATTGAACCCTGTCACATACGCCCCGCCTCCTTAAGAGGGAACATGTTTTATGAACCGTGTCACATACACCCCCTCCTTAAGAGGGAACCTGTTTTATCAAACAGGTTTCCAAATCTTTCTATTAATTCTCTAATAATATTAGCTTCTAACTTTCAGAAATTAAGCACATTTGTAGTATCCTTTTTTTCTGTAACAGTACAGCAAACAGTAAAGTTTAAACTCATACATTTGTTTTTCAACCTTTAGAACCCTCAATTCCTGATCCATATCTTGACAGAAAATCAACATTGCTATTCTCTTTACCAGTTTTGTGTATCACCTTGAATTTAAATGACTGTAGTGCCAGGTACCACCTTGTGATTCTGGAATTTTTATCTTTCATTTGGTTAAGCCAATAGAGAGGATTGTGATCTATTATAAGTACAAAGCTAGTTCCTGGCAAATAAAACTTAAGGGACTCCATGGCCCACTTTGCTGCTAAACATTCCTTTTCAATGGTGGAGTTTTCCTCTCTGTCATGCAACTTCCTACTTATGTACAGAATAGGATGTCCGTCCCATCTGTATTTTGACTCTAGACTGCACCTAGGCCTACCTCTGATGCGTCTGTTTGTAACAAAAATGGTTGCTCAAAGTCTGGGCTTCTTAAAACGGGGGCTGAACATAATGCAGCCTTAATGGCTTGAAAAGCTTCATCACACTCGGCGGTCCATTTCATGTTATTTGGGTACCATTTTTTTCGTAAGTTCAGTGAGGGGAGTAGCTAACTCAGCAAAGTTGGGAACAAATCTCCAATAACCAGCCAGCCCTAAAAATGACCTGACATGTTTCTTTGTTTTAAGAATCGGGCTGTTAGCTCCAGCTTCTGTTTTAGAAATTTCTGGTTTAACTTCTCCATTTCCCAACACATAGCCCAAATATCTGGTTTCCTGCATGCCCAATGCACGTTTATAAGCATTAATCCTTGACAAAGGAGGGCTTTACTAGGGGATTAATGCCTGGTTGGGGGGGTGCGGCCGAGTGCCTCCAACCAAGCATTAATCCCCTAGTAGAGCCCGACTTTGGAGTGGATGAATGCTCTTGTAACACGGACAATGTGGCGATCAGAAGTGTAGGGTTATATTGTGAAAAACATTATACATAGACTTACGTGCACTGTTAAATAATATAAGGATTGTATGACAAAAAAAAATCAAGAAACTCCGATTTCATTACAACCATATTTATTAATATGGTGGTGTTTATTTTTTATCAACATTAACAAATGCTTAATTGAAAGGGCAGTGAATGATTAGTGAACTACTGTATTTTCTTGACAAAAGCATATGTGCAGTATTTTTTTAAATTCACTCGTTTATCATGCCTGTAGAATATTTCTCATGAATGCTCGGATGACACATTATCTAATTTGCATACCTTAGTGATGTCTTTTTAGACCGCTGCTCGGATCAGCTGCTTTCGGAATAGATATGCTGCTTGCTGCTACAGAACAGACTGCAGCTCAATCAGTATTCACCGGATTTCCCCCTGCTGGTATCACTTTGGGAAATGGTTTATGTGCAACAACAGAATCTTGCACACATTCACTACTCTCACGGCAAGGTACAGTTCGCCAGTGCGGGTGGTTGGGAAATTACCAGTGCTCTGCTATGGCCAAATTTATGTGGATTCTTTCGGTATTGCAGTAGCAGGCAGTGTTCTGCACTCTGGATTTCAGTGTGGATTTTGGCAGTACTACACTGGCGGGCATTAATCCCCGCTGAGTTTTTCCTCACATGTTGTGTTCCAACCAATTGAATTTTGTCTTTTGGTGTATGTATTAATTGCCAGGTTACAAGGTAGGATTAATAGTCCGACCTGCATTTTCAATAGCTTGGACAGCTGCTCGTAGATGTTCCAGGAGGCGTTTCCAGTCTAGACTGTACACCACAACATCATCCAGGTATGCAGCGCAGTAACCAATGTGAGGGGATAAAATTACATCCATGTACCGCTGGAATTAAGCTGGCACACCATGTAAACCAAAAGGCATGCTTGTGAACTGATAGCATCCAACAGGAGTGGCAAATGCAGTTTTGTCTCTGGATTCTTTAGCTAAAGGGATTTGCCAGTAACCCTTGATGAGATTGAGGGTACTGATATACTTTGCACTCACCAGTCTGTCCACCAAATACTCTATTTTGGGCATAGGATAACTGTCAAATTCTGACACTTGATTATTTCCTGAAATCAAGGCAGATTGTAACACTCCCTTCTTTTTTCTTTACAATTACCATTGGAGATGACCAAGCACTCCTCAACTCCTCTGTGATACCCAATTCTTTCATTTTTTTGTATTTCCTTAACCATGTCGGCTCTTAACCGCTCTGGTAACCTGTATCTCTTTTGCCTAGTAGGGTGATCATTCCTTGGCACTATTACATGCTCAACCCGTTTTGCTTGGCCTGGTACTGTGGTGAAAGTACTGTTAAATGTCTTTAGCACATTACGAATTTCTGCAGTTTGTTCTGAGGTTAAGGAAACTTTCATCTTTACAGCATCAGCATTTATAGTGTGTTCCAGTCTATCATAAGCTACATCAATAACTTCTTTATCAGTTTCTGGTACAACTAGCAAAGCAGTTTTTGGCATTTTTTCAACCCATTTCTAGAGGAGGTTAACATGGTATATCTTAGTAGGATTTTTCCTGTCAGGGGTCTCAATCTCATAGTTAACGGTGCCAGTACGTCGAAGCACTCTATAAGGTCCTTGTCACTTCATTACAGTTTATTTTCTGTTGTGGGTAACAGTAGCAAAACCTTTTCACCTGGCTCAAAACCTTTTTCTTTTAACCCCATGGCAATAATATACCTTCTGCTGGTTTGGGCCTGTTCCTGATTGCTATGGGCAATTTCAACATGTTTTGCCAGCTTCTTTCTTAGTGCACACATATAAGACGTTATAGATTGTTTCTGAGTGGGGTTATCTTTCCATGTTTCTTTTATCACATCCAGTGGCCCTCTTGGCTGCCTACCATATAGCATTTCAAATGGTGAAAACCCTGTTGATGCCTGTGGCATTTCTCTGTAAGCAAAAAGTAGGTAAGGCAAGTATTGGTCCCAGTCTTTCCCTTCCCCTTTTACAAACCTTTTTAACATGCGTTTTAGGGTTTGGTTAAAACACTCAACAAGACTGTCTGTCTGAGGGTGATGGGGGAGTTTCTTATGGCAGTGATACCTAGTAGTCTGTACAGCTTCTTAAGTAATGCAGCACCAAAATTACTACCCTGATCACTAATAATTTCCTTAGGTATACCCACTCTGCTGAAAATGTTTGCAAACTCTGCTGCCACTTTTGAAGCTGTGACAGCACGCATTGGAACTGCTTCTGGATATCGAGTAGCATAGTCAAATACTACCAGGATAAATCTATTACCTTTTTTACTTTTGTCTAAAGGACCAACCACATCCATTGCAATTCTCTCAAAAGGCACATCTGTCAAAGGTAGGGGCACCTTGTCTTTTCTAGTGACTGGGGCTACTTTCTGACATTCAGCACAGGAATTACAATAGGTAGCAACATTTTCATGAATTCCAGGCCACTAAAATCTATACAGCAATCTGGCAAGGGTGCGATCCCTCCGTGAGTGACCAGCCATAGGACTGTCATGTGCTATCTGTAACAACTTTGTTGTATACTTCTGTGGTATAACCAATAGTTCTGTCTGTTCCTGTGTCTTGAGATTTAACCCAAACCCTGTACAGTAAGCCATTACATTTTTTAAACATTGGTCCACCCTGTTTTGGTTTCACCCGCAGCTGCTTAAAATAACCCTAGAGAGAAACATTGTTAGCTTGTTCTGAAAGAAAATCACAATCAGTAATCAGTTTAGTTTCAGCATTTTCATATGTTAACCCCTTATGTCCATCAGTCATTTGTCGCTGTAGTTTCTTCAGGCATCGTCTTTCTTTCCTGGATTTCCAGATCTTGGAGCGGTGCTCAAACAAGTCTGAATCAAAATCACTGAAAGGAAAAGTGTCCCCATCATCTGACATTTTCTTTGCCTGAGCTCTTGGCACCACAGCTGCTGAAACATCAGGATTTACTTCCTCTTTGATTTAACTCAGTAAATCCTGGAAAGTCATTTCCAATAATCACAGGTATAGGTAACTTAGGTACTAGCCCCCCTTTCATTTGGTGCAACACACCTTTAATGGTCAGAGTCACTTGGGTGGTGGGATAGTATTGAGTGTCCGCGTGGATGCAGACGACTCTAGTACCTGGTCCTTTTGGACATTGTTTTCCCAGCACTTCAGTATGCACTAGGGTCTGTCTGTTTCCCGAATCTACAAGTCCCTTCACAGTCTTATCTCCCACCTTCACATCTGTTAAGTACTTGCCCCAATTTGCTAAGGACAAATCTGTTCCAGTGTCACTCTTCTTACAGCAATTTCTTTCAATATGACCTGGCTTATTACAGTTCTAGCAAATAACTTCTTTGGACACAGATTTGTTACCCCCACCAGAGTTCTTATCAGACTTGCAGTTTAAATGGGAAAAAAGAGTGTCTTACTGTTGGCTTGGCTGTTACCTCACTGCTGTGGTGTCTATCTGGCCATTTGGTAGTCCTCAGCCAAAGAAAAGTACAGTTACATAAGAACTTACCGTAACAGTAGATCTTCGAGAGAGGCTCTTGCAGTAGCTAATTACATATAGGACTGATGCCGGCAGGCGTCAGGACCCCATGGAAAAATTTCTAACTAGCAGTCTCTGGCAGGACCACCCCACATCAGGTGACCCGATGTCATGTGATGTCAGTATAAAGGCGGTCTCCCGCCCTCCTTCAGTTCTGTCCACAAAAGCGAGGCAGAGAAGCGGATATTTTCCATCCTGGTAAAGGAGCTGAAAAAGCTTAGGGGGATGGAGGGCGGGAAGGTGTTAACCTACTGCAAGAGCCTCTCTCGAAGATCTACTGTTACGGTAAGTTCTTACGTAACAGTACTATCTTACTTCGAGAGGGCTCTTGCAGTAGGTAATTACATATAGGACTAAGTCCCAAGCAGTCTGGAACAAGAAGCAGCAATGGGAGGAGGAAAACTACTCAGAAGTAGACCCTCTAGCTGTGAAGGCCTTAGGAAAGGAGGCCTTGCAGAATAGCCAACCTGAAGCCTGCTCTATGGTGAGAAGCAATGTCCAAACT
Source organism: Neoceratodus forsteri (assembly GCA_016271365.2). Taxonomy (NCBI): domain Eukaryota; kingdom Metazoa; phylum Chordata; order Ceratodontiformes; family Ceratodontidae; genus Neoceratodus; species Neoceratodus forsteri. The sequence continues at coordinate 1,576,882,454 of CM028131.1, forward strand.
GTAATGTTTCATAAAGGTACGGACGGAAGTCCAAGTGGCGGCTGCACAAATGTCAGCTGCTGACACATTCTTGAAACAATCCGTAGAGGCAGCGGCCCCTCTGGTGGAGTGGCCTCTGACCTGACCTGGCAGGGTCTTCTTGTACTTGTCATAACAGAAAGTGATACAATGAGCCAACCATTTGGACAGGCATTGCTTAGAAACAGCATTGCCTTCTCTTTTGTGAGCAAAAGAGACAAACAGGTGATCAGTCTTCCTGAGATCCTTCATCCTGTTGGTGTAGTATCTCAGAATCCGGTGAACATCCAGAGTATGCAGGAGGTACACTCCATAATTGGAGTGCTGCGTAAAGAAGGCAGGTAACTCCATGGATTGATTCAGCGTAGATTCCGCTACCACCTTGGGGAGAAACTTAGGGTTGGTACGCAGAGCCACACATTCATTGTGAAAAATCAAATATGGGATTTTAACATCAGGGCTTGGAACTCAGAAATTCTTCGAGCAGAAGTAATGGCCACTAGGAAGAGAGTCTTCCAAGAAAGGAACTTTAGGTCTGCTGAGGCTGCCGGCTCAAAAGGGGGCAGAGTAAGCTTCTCCATGATAAAATTCAGATCCCAAGGAGGGGCAGGAACCCAGATAGGGGGTCGCAAGTGGAGGACCCCTCTAAGGAAGGTCTTAGAGACCTCCAGCTAAGCAAATGTCCTGTCTGCGAAAGGGACATTGCAGGCTGAAATGGCCGCCATGTGAACCTGTAAAGAAGAATGACTGAGACCCAGGTCATAGAGGTGTCGCAGGTAATCCAGAAGCCATCCAACAGAGCATGAGAAAGGCTTGAAATCTTTGGAGGCGGTCCAGATAGTGAACCGTTTCCATTTCATGGTATAAGTAGATCTGGTGGAGGGTTTTCTAGCCTCCACCAGAATCTTCTCTACTCGGGACGGGGGGGGACCCCGAATCAGGCTTGAGCTATGTCTGCAGGAGCCACGCATGCAACTGAAGGGACTTGAGGCCTGGATGGACCAGGGTCTCCTGATCCTGGGTCAGCAAAAGTTGTGAAAGAGGAAGAGGAGATTCCTCTGGGTACTGTTGCAGAAGAGAGAACCAAACTTGCCTGGGCCAGAAAGGAGCGATCAGAATCATTCGGGCTGTTTCTGAACTGAGTTTCTGTAAGACCCTCGGAATCAAGGGAATCGGGGGAGGCATAGACGAATCTGCCCTTCCATTCTAGAGACAGAGCGTCTCTCCAAAAAATGCCGCACCCTGGAGCAAGTGAGCAGAAGTCGGGAAGTTTTGCATTTTGTGGGGACACAAACAAGTGTGGTGTTCCCTAACGTAGGAGGATATCGTCTGTGACCCCCTGATCCAGTTCCCACTCATGAACTAGAGCAGACGACCGACTGAGGCTGTCTGCCAATGTGTTCTCAACCCCCGGGATGTGAATTGCCATGAGGCGAAGGTTGTGCTGCACTGCCCAATCCCAGACTCGCATTGCCTCCCTGCAAAGAGGGTAAGAACAGGTTCCTCCCTGTTTGTTGATGTACCAGACCACACACATATGTCCGTCTGTACAGCCAGGTGTCCAGGAATCAGATGCAGAGTCTGAAGAGCATACAACACAGCCCGAAGCTCGAGCACATTGATGTGAAGAGATTTCTCGAGCTTGGACCAAGAGCCCTGGGTCCTGTGAGGCCTGAGATGGGCTCCCCAACCCTCACCCGAGGCATCTGTAGTCAGCGTCTGGGAGGGGGGAGAAAGACAGAAGGGAACTCCCTGGCAAAGGTTCTCATGAACCATCCACCACTGCAAGTCCCAAGCCATAAGAGTGGAGACCAGAATGAGTTGATCTAGGTCGTCCACCAGCTGATCCCACTGAGACTGGAGCGTCCACTGAGAGACTGTCATGTGGAGCCGAGCGCGAGGGACTGTCGGAATCACAGCCACCATGAGCCCGAGGAGGCGAAGGACCGACCTTGCACTGACCCGCCTGCGGCTGGACAACAGGCTGACCTGAGCCTGGAGTGTGGCCACCCTGTCCGGTGGCAGGAAAGTCATGCCAGAGGTCGTGTCCAGGATAGCCCCGATAAACTGAAGCCTCTGGGATGGGATCAAGTGGGACTTGGTGTGGTTGATGGTAATACCCAGGCAGGCAAAAACCTGCCGGTTAAGGGAAAGGAAGTGCAGGAGATCCTCTCTGGACGGGGCCACCAGGAGCCAATCGTCCAGGTATGGGAAAACCTGTACCCCCTGGGTACGCAGGTGGGCTGCTGCCACCGAAAGGCATTTGGTGAACACTCGGGGCGCCGAGGAAAGACCAAATGGGAGGGCCTTGAACTGGTAGTGGTCCCTCTGGAATGCAAAATGCATTTGAGGTGGGAAGGGCGGATAAGGATATGCAGGTAAGCATCCTGCATATCCAGAGCACACAGCCACTGTCCCGGCTGGAGAAGGGGCAGGAGACTCTGCAGAGAGAGCATCCTGAACCTCTTGAACAAGTTCAGGGAGCTGAGATCGAGAATCGGCCTCACATTCCCTGACTTTTTCAGGACCAGGAAGAAATGTGAATAGTACCCCATCCCCAGAAGAGGAGGGGGGACGGGTTCTGTTGCCTCATTCAAAAGAAGGGTGGAAATTTCTTCCCGAACCAGAAGATGATGCTCCTGAGAGTACGATGACCCAGTGGGGGGGGTTCTAGGAGTTTTCCGAAGAAACTCTATTGAGTGTCCCTCTGCAATCAGCTGGAGCACCCAAGTGTCTGAAGTTATCCTCTCCCAACCCAGAAGATGGAGGGAGGGAGAACCTCCCTCCTACCGGTTCCTCTGGAGGTCCCAGAGGCTGTGGGAGAGGAAAGGAGTCAGGTGGTGTGAGGCAGTGTCGCAGCTGAAGCCCCCGCTGCTTTTTTGGCAGGGGGGGGGGCGTCTTGGCAGCCAGGGAGGCCCGGCATTTATTGGCCCGCTTTCCCTGAGGTTTCGCCTTTTGCCGATTCCGTCTGCGAAAGGGATGACGCTGCATTTGAGGGGGTTTGTACATGGAGTCCACAGACTTAAGTGCAGTCCCCTTCTCCTGCAGATCGGTGATAATGTCCTTGACATCTCCCCCGAACAGCACCGAACTCTGGAAAGGCACGTCCTGCAATAGCAGACTGCACTTCCGGGACCAACCCTGACACACAGAGCCAGGCATGATGCCGTAAATCCACGTCGAAAGCCAAGCTCCTACCAGCAGTGTCCACTGCATCATACATGGCACGAAGAATGTACCAACTGGCTGAACGTGCAGAGCAGACAAGACCAGCCACTTCCTGTTTCACCTGAGAATCAGGAAGGGAGTCCAACTTGGATTCCACCTCACTAAGTATCATTTTCTGGTAATCCCCCATATGACTGACTAATTCAGGGCCCTAATACCCAGAGTGGAAGAAGCGAAGACCTTCTTGCCATACTGGTCCAGAAGACGGGATTCTTTGTTAGGTGGTGATGAGCTCAAATACTTCGGGTTAGCTGACCAACTGTGAACAGCGCTAATCACGACCGAGTCAGCTCGAGTGTGAGAATTAAGGAAGTCAGCACCCTCGGGAGCCTGATATAGCCTGTCTGACTTCCGGGGAAGAGGGGCTGTTGCCAACGGTTGCTTCCAAATAGTGGAAACAAGGTCGGCATGAGGCTCAATCCAGGGTGGCACCAAGGTCGGAGCGGTCTCGGGCAGATCCAGGTGCGCAGCGAGTTTTTTACGCTGTGGATCCGGCTCCAAGGATTACCACTGATGAACCTCCTGGATTTTGCACAGCAACTCCGTGAAGGAAGAATCCTTCAGAAGGGACTTCGGAGGAGTCCTTGGCCTGGGTTTATCCGGAGAGCGTGGCTCGTCGTCTGGGTCGGAACAACCATCGGAGTCATTCAAGGAGTCTGAAGAGGAAGAAGAAGACTCCCCTTCCCAGTGCGGGGGAGGAACAGACCCTTTGGGAAGCCCTCTGGGATGCGTATCCTGCCCTGCCCTGGAACCGGAGGGCTCGCCTCTGGTATCCGGAGGTGGGGAGAGAGTCAGTTGTCTGATGTATGGGAACCGGGATCAGCACAGTCGCCGGGAGACGACTCTCCACCTCTCTGGTGAGCTGAGCCTTGGCCTCAGCCCACCAGGAGGCTAGAGTCTCCTTCACATCCACCAGCGGCTGAGGGGGATACAGATACTGAGTGTATCCGTATGGCACGTATCCATAACCGGACGGCCGGCAACCCGGCATCGGGTAATGAGGCACCGAGTACTGCGGCGTTGGATAGGCTGGTGTCGGGTACTGGGGCACCAGATACTGCGGACCCAGGTACGATGGAGTCGGGTACCCAGGAACCGGAGGGTCTGCCGGGGCAGACAGCCCGGCAGGGTGCCCAGCAGGCAGCATCTGGGAGAGGGATGTTGCCCGGCGTAGGCAGGACTGGCATTGGGGCCGGCGTCCTGGGAACCGACATCAGGTTGTCTGGCCGAGCGGGAGGGAGACCTGACGGGGGTGCAGAAAGATCCTCGGCATCACCCGGGGAAGGAGGAGAAAAATCCCCGGGATCAGGCAGAGGAGACCCAGGGTCCCCGGAGGTCAGCGAAGGCTGCAGGGAGCCGGGAACGGCGGACAAAATAGGGTCTGGCGTCGGCTCGGCCACCGCGCGGTCGTCTGGGAGCCCGACGTCCGACTTATCAGTGGAGCCCAGGCAGACATCAGACCCATCGCCCGAGGCAGGCCGCGAAGGAGGGGCAGTCTGATCGGACGGAGACAGGGCCGTGCACACCGCCCGGAGGTCAAGCAACTTAGCTGACACGTTTCTGGGGGCGTCGGAGCTGGCGTCCAGCTTACTAGAGCAACTCACACCAGTAGGCCACACAGCGGTGGCTTTACTGGGAGTGGGAGCCTCCAGTAACCTGGAGGTGCCCATAGGGCCCGAGCACGAGCCCAACAGGCAGGCTGACACCGTCTTAGAAGCTACCAAGATGGCCGTCGCAGAGCGGTCCCTTGTGGTGGACGTTACCTGTAACACGGCGACTCCAGCCGAAGTCACGGTGGACAAGGAGCCCCAGTCCCAATGCTTCTCCTTATCCTTCCTCTTATGATGGCCTTCGGGGGAAGTAGAAGCTGGACGGAGCTTTTTCAACTCCTTCTCCATGGAGGTCATTTTATTTTTAAGGATGTTGGCCTCCAGGGTCTGCTGCCTCCATCTGCGGGTGGCAGCGTTGAAGTTCAGGCAATGCTGTCACTTCTCCACCTGATGATCCGGGCCCAGAAAGAAGAGACACTGGGAATAGCGGGTCCTTGTCACGGGAGTTGGAGCCCTGCAGTGCATACTTATTCTTGTGCTCAGAGGGGTGAGGGACGATATACACCCTGAAAAAGTGACTATCAAATTAAATCGAGAAAAAAATAACGGTAGAACTACCAACGACAGGCTGACAAGCATTGAACTTTACCGTGAGGCGCTGACACGAGCTAACGGGAAAGAACTGGAAGGCGAGTGTAGGGGACTGCCCCTTTATACTGACGTTGCACGATGTCGGTCACCTGACATGGGGGCGGTCCCACGCCAGAGACTGGTAGCTAGAAATTTTTCTCTGCGGTCCTGACGCCTGCTGGCATCAGTCCTATATGTAATTACCTACTGCAAGAGCCCTCTCGAAGTAAGATCAGCCTTTTCCCCATTTTCTGGTCGGTGTTCCTTTACCCAAAGCTGCACATCTGTAGGCAGGATGTTGATGAATTGCTCCATTGCAAATGTGTCAATCTGTGGGACTGTTTTGCCCTCTGGTTGGAGCCATTTTATCAGGAGTTCTCTGAGTCGGGTGAAGGCTTCTTGAGGATTGTCAACTGAGTTATACTTCGGAGATCAAAATCTCTGCCCGTAGGTCTCTCCTGAGATGTCATACCTTTTCAAGATTTCGCTTTTCACCAGGTCATAGTTTTCTGACTGTGCAGTGTTCATATTGCTGTAGGCAAGTTTTGCTTTCCTTGTCTGGTAGGGTACCAGTCTGATTGTCCATTGCTGCTTTGGCCATTGGCAGGCTGAGGCAACTCTTTAAAAAGTTGTCAGGTATGCCTTGATATCATCCAAGGGACACAACTTCGTAAATTTAATGTCTTTTAAGTTGCTTGTGTTTTGTTGCTCGTCTGGATCTGTGCCAGATCCTCTGCCTTTTATTGCTTGCAAGGCATCCAGCCATCACTGCTCCCGTCGCTGCATCTCTTCTCTCATCTGCTGCTCCTGTCGCACATCTCTTCTGTCCTCTGTGCTTCTAAATGTTGAATCTCTTTTTCTGTCTGCTTCTCTGTCTCTTTTTGTTGTATAGCCCACCATTTGAAAATGTCCATCAGGCTTTCAGGTTCTGTCACTGCCTGTTCTTTTTCTATAATTTGTGCTGGCTATACAATCTTAGCTTGGTCTCCTGTCTCTGCTAGTTTGGCTGCCATTCTCCTGATAACCACTCCTGGACTTGCTGCTGCAGAATCTATCCCTTTTTCTATGCTTTCCTGGTACTAGGTCCAGTATGTATACACAAAACTCCTGGCTTAGAGTATGCACGGCGTAAATCCCACTTAGGCTGACACTATCTGTCATTGAGGCACAGGTCAGGAAGCATAGGAAAACCAGAAACAGTTGTAAAATTCGCAACAAGAGTTTTATTATGAATAGTAATAAAATAAAATTGTTCAGAATAACTATTTACAAATGCAGAATAAACAGAGAGCCATCTGTTTTCCTTCAATCACTGTGCGTCTCCAAACATTGTACCTCTTTCTTCTAAGTCTTTGCAACCCCCTTCTTAACAAGCATCCTGTTTTTTTCTAAAATGTTCTTGTATATTTCAGGCAGGTGCCTCAAGAACACTATGTCCCAAAACCGAGGCCCCTTCTTCTCAGCGTCTGCAAAAGGCTTAAACATTGCATTTCAGGTTAACCCCTTAATTTCCAAATAGCTTTGCAATCATTTCAGACTATAATTATATACATTTAAACAGTAACACTATATAGTTTCTAAACAAAGAGATCCTACTATCAGTTACAGTTCCACATAATGATTTGCATATATTTTTATACCAGCAGATATGCAAGGGAGGAAAAGACAGAACAGCAAGTGAGGGTAGAGCGACAGTGAGAGGCAAAGAATTGCGAGACTGTCAGGGTGATCAAATCCTAGGTCTCACAGGAAAATTTGGTTGTGCAACCAGACAGACAAGAGACAGGAAAGGAAAGAACAGACCCCTGCATTCAAAAACTCCATAACAACAGGGACAGGGTCCTATTCAACCCTGTCACAAGATCCCTTTGAAGATCTGCTGTTATAGCAAGTTCTTGCATAATTGTTCTTTTCTATGATTGACAGAATTAAAACAAAACATCCAAGCATTTCACTCCTGTCCTACGTGAGCTGCTGTGGCTGCCTATTCACTGGTGTACCATCTTCAAGATTGCATTGTTAACATTCAGAGCCCTGCACAGACTGTGTCCTGGCTACCTCAGTATAATGGCATTAGGTTATTTTTTTGTCCACAGGTGGGGAAACTGATTGAGCTGCTGGCTGGGAAAGCTGGTGTCTTGGATGGCAAGTTCAATTATGGCACAGCCTTCGGAGGCAGCAAAGTGAAGGACGTCTGTGAGGACCTCATTCGCTATGGCTACAACTATCTCGGAAAAGACTACGTGACCTCTGGCATCACTGGGTAGGGAACATGGTCAAGCAATATAGATCTTGCAGGTGTGAGGTCTGTGTGTTCATGGTCAGTGGAGGTACTTTTAACATGGTTGGAACTTAAGACAAAATTAACCATTTTGGACTGCTAGAAACAAAAAATGTACGCTGACCCAGGGTCATGACTTTCTTCAGAATTATTGATTATGTAAATCAGGGATACTTTGGCACAGAGGTTTCAGTAGGACAAGCATCCCTGTGCTTTCATTCAAGAGGGAGTCTGTGGGATATGGGTGGACCCATACATTACATATTTTTAAAGGTATCCCATCAAAAGAGCGAAGAAATTTGAGCGAAGCAATTGCAGCATGTGAAAAACAATGACTGTCTTTTTAGCAACATGGTTTTCATAGTGCATGATTTACTTTTATTTTTTTGAACATGTTGCACTGCACTTTACCCCCCCCCAGTTGAAATACGAAATCTCCAGCCCTCCTCCCAACTTTGTTCCCTCCCTGAGTTGCGTTCCCCGGAGTAAATCTGCCTCCTTCTCTACTTTGTCCCATTCCCCGACTTGTGTTCCCCCGGGGTTACTTTAATAAATCTGCCTCCCCCCTCAAATGCCATACCCCTATTTGTTCCAGTTCTCTTTTACTGGCACTACCATACTCTTTGCTGTTTTACCTCGTCAGTGTTATGTCTGTTTGCTATGTTTGTGAGTGCTGAATTGCCTGCGCTGTTATTTGCTTCGCTGTTTTGTTTTTTTCCCCACAGTTTTGACGTAGAACCATATTTAAATCAATCCTTGACTTTGTCCTTTAAGGGGGAACAGTCAATACTGAAGAGCTCCACACCCAAGTGTGGGGCTGGTTCCAATTTGCACTTTTTTGCAGAGACTTTTTTTTTTTTTTTTACTGACTGTTTACTGCAGTATAATAGATTGTATCAGACTGATTTTGCTAACTTCCAAGCTGACATTTTGTGCAACTACAAATCACAGAATCCCCTGCAGCTGACATCAGAGCAGGGCTGCAGCAGTGGGAGGTTCAGTAGCCTGCAGTGCATGTTAGAAGCTCTGATCAGATGTTTGCTGATCCTATTCTCCTGGGGCTAAGTGCAGTCTGTGTGACTGTACTTGCCCAGGGAGGACAGCGGGACCAGCAAAAAAAAATCAGAGCTTATGAATTCTCTTATGCACTGCAGGCTGTTGAATCTCTCACGGCTGCAGTCCTCTTCTCATGTCAGCTGCAGGGGATTCTGGAATTTGTTGTTACAGAACATGTCAGCTTGGAAGTCAGCAGAATCAGTCTGATGCAATGTATTATACTGCAGTAAAGAGCAAGTAAAAAAAAAAAAAAAAAGGTTTTGTACACAAAGTGCAAATTAGAACCAGCCGGACTGTTGAGTGTGGGGCTCTTGGTGCTGACTCTTTAAAGCCCTCTGTTCCCATTGATCTTTTATCCCTTGCTGTTGGTAGGAATCTGCACCCACTGTTCGCAGAAAGCCAGAGAGACTGCAGCTTGTTGCCTCATAGTAGCAGTTCTCTGCCAATGTTGCGTGAGAGTCGCAACAAGAAGAAATTCTGTTTTGCAGATTCTTGATTCTGCTGGCTGTGCGCGAGAGACTGAGGCTAGCATTTGTCGACACAAAAGGACTACTTGGCCCACCCAGTCTGCCCAGATGTTCCCTGCCTATTCTGTCTCCGCAGACCCTAACTAATCTCCAGCACCCCTCCCTACTTATTTACAGTTAGGCTGGTCTGGGCATCCAGCACTCTTTCAGTGAAGTAGTATTTTCTTATGTCCCTCCTAAAACGTCCCCCCTTCTAGCTTTGTTGCATGCCTTCTTGTTGTGTTGCACATCCATGATTGAAACAGGTTCTCACTTGTACCCTGTTAACCACCATGAAGTATTTGAAGGTCTCTGTCATGTCCTTCCTCTCTGTCCTCTCCTCCAGGGTGTACATGTTGAGATCCTGTACTCTGTCCTCTTATGGTTTCTCATGCAACCTCTGCACCATTTTTGTTGCCGTCCTCTGGACTGCCTCCACCATATGCCCTTTCTGAGATGCGGCCTCCAGAACTGCACACAGGTGTGGTCTCACTTATGACTTAAACAGTGGTATTACCACCACTGTCCTGCTGGCGATCCTCTCCCTAGCCACCCCAGCATCCCATGACCCTGCCTACTGCCTTGTCACATTGCTCTGCTACTTTGAGGTCATCAGGTAATATAACTCTAAGGTCCCCTTCCTGCTTAGTGACTGACAGTACCTCCCCATCCATTTTATACTCAGCTTCTGGGTTTCTATGCCCCAGGTGCATGATTTTGCACTTTTTGGCATTGAACCCCAGTTGCCATACCCTTGACAATCCTCAGGTTTTCTAAGGTCGCTTCTTATTCTCTCCACCCCTTCCTGAGTATCCACCTTATGCAGATATGGGTGTCCTCTGAAAAAAAAAAAGGCATATTTTCCCTTCCAGCTCTTCTGCAATGTCACTTATGAAGACATTGACAGAGACCGGTCCCAGTACAGAGCCCTGTGGCACCCCGCTGGTCACTGTCCCCTCATTAGAGTGAGTGTTGCTTACCTCCACCCTCAGCTGCCTATCCATTAACCAGGGTTTTTTTTTTTTTTACCCAGTTTACTACTTGAGACCCTACCCCTAGATTGTCATTTCTTTCAGTCTCCTGTGTGGCACAATGTTGAAGGCCTTGCTGAAGTCCTAGTAGGCCACATCCACTGGCCTTCCCTGATCTATTTCCCCGGACATACAGTCAAAGAAATTGATAAAATTCCTGTGGCATTAACCCCCCCCCCCCCTCGTGAATTCATGCTGCCTTTGGTCTTGCAACTCCCTGGATTCAAGATATTCCAGTATGGGTTTCCACTGATGTCCCTACCACTGATGTGAGACTGACCAGACTATAGTTGCTCACTTCTGACGCTCTTCTGGAACGGGACTACGTCAGCTCTCCTCCAGTCCGCTGGAACCACTCCTGGATCCAGTGATATGTTGAATAAGGCTTTTAATGGTGTAGCATGCTCCTCCCCAAGTTCCCTTAGCACCTTTGGATGCTTCCTGTCTGGTCCCGTGGCCTTGTCCACTTTCAGGTTTGCCAGTCCCTTCTGGACTCCTGTCCACTTTTAGGTTTGCCAGTCCCTTCAGGACTCTCTCCTCTGTAAATGGACTTGTGTTCACCCACCCCCACTCCTGTGTTCCTTCTGCTCTTTGTTGGTCTGTCCCCCTCTCCCTCCATTGTGAAGACTAACCAGAAGTACATGTATAGGATGCCAGATTTTTCCTGATCGTCTGCTGCGCATTCAACATCTGCCATCCTCCTTATCCTCACTATCCCTCCTCTTGCCTTCCTCTTGACAGTTATGTACCCGAAGAAAGTCTTGTCTCTTTCTGCCACCCTTCTTGCTATACTTTCCTCTGTTTGTGCCTTTTCTTGCCTCTTGGCCCTCTCTGCTTCTCTCAGTTTTACCTGGTATTTCTCCCTGCCCTCTTGCCTGTGTTTCTGTGTACTTCTTGAATGCTGCCTTTTTTTCCTTCATTTTCGCGGCCACCTCCCTAGAGTACCATAATGTCCTTTTTCCCTCCCTGTTTTTACTCACTTCCTTCTCGCAGAGTCTGTTTGCCTTCACTATGTTGTCTCTTATTTTACTCCATTGTTCCTCTGCCTCACCCTGGCAGTCCACCCCTGCTAGGCTGCTTCTCAGAGAGTTTTCCATTTCTTTAAATCCGCCCTCCTAAAGTCCCAGGACCCTCCTCCTCTTGTGATTTGCTTCCACACCTGTCTTAATGCTGAACCACACTGTATGGTGGTAACTGTACAGATGCATGTAGGAGCAATGCTTGAGCACATGGAAGCACTTTGCAGGCTTTATAGATTTATTTAGGATTCAGTCATGGCCCCTGAACATTGGTGCTGATAGCAACAGGTTTCAACAAGCTACTAAAGGGGCATTCTGGTCACCAGCCCCCTTCCCAATCACAGACCTCAGTGACGCATTATCTAAAAGCAAATATTATTAAGATCGTAAAAGAGTAATTTAAGGTCATGAGGAACTCCAGGTCCATCATGACCACCCTTCCTTCATAAGCAGGTAGCTATAAATATGCCGTGCCAACATGTAGTAATTTTAAGGGTTCCCTATCCCTTCTGCTATACAGGATGCCCTGTGACTCCCTTGGTGAGCAGAAATATGTCCTGACTTACCTTGAAGGCCTTTCCTGGCTTCATGTCCACTGCCCTTTGAACTTCATGGCTTGTCTCTGCATCCTGCTTGAGGACACCAGATAAGACACCTCTGTCTGTTAGATTATTACGGTACCCTTGAGTATGTGGAAGCCTGAGATCCCCTCCCTCTCAGCCTCCTATTCTCCAGAGTGAACATGTGAAGGAGCCACTAGCTTCTATTGGATATTGAACCATTCTATTCTCTTTATCACTGGAAAAGTCAAGATAAATGTATTTGTCAAGCTCTCTATACATTCAGCTCTGAGGATTACACAAACCGATAACCATTAACAACAGAGGTGGAATTCAGTAGCACACATAGCAAGCCCTAAAATCTGAAGTCCTAAATACTACAAAAATATACATATATATATATATATTTTTTTTACTTTCCCTTTTGCATTTTTGATTAGGTAACAAGGGACCCTTAGAAGCATTTGGTAAAAGTAAAAAACTACATCAGTTCTACTCCCCCTCTGCAAAAAAAAAAACACTTCTGTGTGGGGGGCTAATTCATTATAAAGAGGTATTTTCTCAACTACGCTGAAAGAAATTGAGGCTTTTTCAGGAAATGCAGTATAGATTGTTGGTGGAGTAAGCAAACAAAAGTGACGGTGTGAGTTTGGCTGAGATAAACTCACGTCCAGGGGTGTAGCGAGGCTCGATGCTGTGGGTGAAGGGTCCTTGCAGTCCTTGGAAGTGTGGTTACCAAGTCTGACTCACACTCTGGAGTGTCTTATTGCACTTATAAAATAGGTTTTATGATAAATAAGATGTACAGAGACTACAGAATAATGGTTAATTCAGTGTTTTATCTGAGTGTAATGTTACTTTCTAGGGACATGGATATGTTGTTCATCCACACTGTCTGGCAGGTATCCTTGCCGCTTTAAATCTTGCTGGAAGGTCTTCAAGCTGGCTCCTCCCACCCACCCGGGTGGTAAAACTCTCGGCTCCACCCCATGACGCCATATCTTCCTTACCGCTTGGAAGCTCAGGTTCCCTCCTTAACGCTCTGCGTATAAGACTGGTTCCTAATTCTTCGATTTTCCAAATTTAAAAGTTTTTTGCTTAAAAGACTTCGGTCTTCTATCCCTCGCGGCTGCGATGGACAAATCGACTCCCAGTTTCCGGAGATGCCCTTGCAGGCAGAAGATGTCTCGGACGGATCCGCACTCCACGTGCGTCTACTGTCTAGGCCTGGAGCGCGACCCGCAGGCTTGCCTGTGCTCTTCCTTTTCGGCCTACGTCCTCGAAGACCGTGCTGCCCGTTTACAACTGGGGCGTCCCGAGAAGCGTTTTCCTCCGGTGAAGTCAAAAGAGGCCGGTCAGCGGTTTCCGTGGCGGCGGGCTCGGCGGTTCAGCTCGAGCAGATGATCGCCCTCGAAGAGGAGGCGGCGTGGGCCGCTTCTACCTCGGCTGCGGCATTTGTCCCGCTCTCTCTCGGTGCCTCGTATTCAGCTTCTTTTAAGGAGCTTTGTCTGACCCTCTCTACTAAAGGTGAGGGACCAACTTCTGCTGGACCGTTTTCTCGGTCCAAAAAGAGAGACAAGGATAAGTCCCACCGTCGACGCTCTTGGGAGCGGGAAAGATCCCTCTCCCTGAGTTGTCGACTTCGGTCGACCGCTCGGCTTTGGCCATTGGTCTCACGGTGTCCCCGTCAGGCTAGTTGACCGAGACTCCCGTCGAGACGCGATCGAGATTTTTCTCGACCCGTTGGATGGGTTGTCAGCAGGAGAAGCCGAGAATCCCCTCTCCCCAGTTCCCCCGGTGGGAGTTGAGGACCCCGTTGGCTTGTCTGTGCCTCCGGTTCCGGAGCTTTCGGTTGAACCCTCCGAACTGAGGGGAGTGCCGGTTCCCCATGACACCTCCCGCACCGTCCTCGGAAAGTCGAGGTTCTTGGTCTCCGGACTTCTTGGCGGTCAGCCGATCCGCCGTCGCCGGCGGTCTCGTCACGCGGCAAGCGGCGCCGCGCTGCGTCCTCCCTCGGACGGGGAGCTTCGGCAATGGTTGCGTCGGCGATGTAGGGACTTCATGTAGCAACAGCTCCTTCTGACGGGAACAAGCCGACTCCATCGCCTTCCCTGGCCATTAAGTGGCTGTCACCGGAGCAGCCGAAACAACCCCTCGTTTTATCCGAGGAGCCTGTTCCCAGGCCGGTTGTTCGGCCAAAACCAGCTGCCCCACCGATCCCGGTGGAACCTCCGCCTCCACAGCCGTTATTTGAGGCTCCGACCAAGAATTCTCGGTCGGCTCAGGAACTGCCCCATAGGCTGTCTGTCACCCTCACTCCCGATCGACCTCGGCAGGTGGAGGGTGGCTCAGGCCGAGGCAGCTCTTTGAGGACTCTTCCGAGTCTGAAGGCGATTCTCTCCTTTTCTCCGGCGAATGGACTTGGAGTCCTCAGGAGGACAGTCAGTGAGCGATAGCCCTTCATCCTACCTAGGATTGCTTCGGCTCATCTCGGAGTCCACCGGGATGAAGCTCAAACCCGTTTCTAAGCGGGCCAGGTATCCCCTCATGGAGATTCTGGACCGAGGGGATTCCCCTACAGGGGCCTTTCCGGTGGCTGAGGCCATAGCGGGCCTTGGAGCTCTGGCAGCGCCCTGCTTCCTGCCCTGCGCCTTCGGCCAGGAAGTATGCGGTCCCTACCGGTTCCTTGTCCGGTTTTTCGGAACACCTCTCGGCCGAGGGGTTAGTTACCGACAGCGTTTTCTGGCGTGCCGGGAACGCTAGGGATGTGGACAAACCTCCCGACAAGGAGTCCAAGAAATTGGACTATGCCGGGCGAAAAGTCTACGCTGCGTCCTCCCTTGGCCTTCGCCAGGCCAGTTCGGCCGTCCTCATGGCACATTTCTCTCATGCCCTGTTGGGCTCCCTGGGCGAGGTCGTACCTCATCTTCCCGCGGATCTGCAGACCACGGTTAGGCAGTTGCGGGACCAGGGCAGGGCAGTGGCCAAACAGCAGCTTCAGACTGCTTTGGACATTGGGGACTCATGTGCCAGGTCTGTGGCGGCCGCAGTGGCTATGCGTCGTCGGGCTTGGCTGAGGATATCCACCTTCACTTCGGATACCCAGCACAAGTTGGCGGATGTCCCCTTCTTGGGGACCGACCTCTTCGGCCCTGGGGTGGAAGGTCACCTGCAGAGGATCGAGAAGTCCAGTGCTACCTTGGACTCGGTCTCATCCGCTCAGAAGGACAAAGGCCGCAAACCACAGCCTAAGCCCTTTCGTCCTTCTACGCCCGCGGTACGTCCGGCCCAGCAACGTCAGGGCCAGCAGGCTCGGGCTTGGCATCCCAAACCCAAGTCCGGGGCTTCCTCCAACAGGAAGCAGGGAGGTAAAGGCCCAGGAGGTCCCTCGGCCGGTCCCTCCTCCAAGCCTGCCCAGTGACGGGTTGAGGGGTGTCGCCCCCAACCCTGTCACCTCACCCTAGGTTCCCCCCGTGGGGGGACGGCTCCGTCACTTCCTTTCCACCTGGTCCATTATTACCACGGACAGGTGGGTGTTGGAGGTGGTGGGAAAAGGCCTGCCCTTGGAATTCAAGCAGGCCCCGCCCTTCAGAGCCATCGCACCTCGGGGGGCATCGGGATCCGCAGCCTCACTGTCGGCTCGCCGAGCCGACATCGCTCTCCTCCTCCAAAAGGAGGTGATCAGGCAGGTGGCGGACCCTCCCTCAGACCCGGGGTTTGTGTCCAGTTACTTCCTGGTTCCGAAACGGACGGGGGGCTGGCGCCCCATTCTCGACCTACACGACCTAAACAAGTTCCTAAGGTCTCGAACCTTCAGGATGGTCACTCTGGCTCAGATACCATCCCTGGAACTCGGCATGTGGTTCTGCTCTCTGGACCTGCAGGATCGTTCTTTCCGTCCTATCCATCCATCACATCAGAGATTCCTTCGCTTTCGGCGGAGGGATCCCTTCGTTCGAGCGTGCCCTTGGCCTGTCTCCAGCTCCCAGGGTCTTCACCAAATGCATAGCAGTGGTGACAGCTTTCCTCTGGCGCCGAGGGTCGGGTGTACCCATACCTGGACGATTGGCTGATAGCAGCCCCTCCAGACAGGAGGTGGAGCGGTCCAGAGATCTGGCCCTCCAGGTTTTGCTCTCAAGTCGGCCTTCTCGTCCAGCGAGGCCAAGTCGAACTCGAGCCGAAGCAGGTGATTCTTTTCATCGGGGCAGAGCTCGACTCTCTTCAAGCCAGAACACGGCTCCCGGCTGACAGGGCCGAGGTTCTTTCCTCCTTTGCCCAATCATTTTTCGTTGGGCAATCGCGCCCTGCCCGGGACTTTCTGCGCCTCCTGGGTCTCATGGCAGCCTGCACCAGCGTGGTCCGTTGGGCCCGCTGGCACATGCGCCCTCTTCAGTGGGGACTGGCCAGCCAGTGGTCACAATGCTGCGATCCATTGGACCAGCTAGTGACGGTGAGCCAGGGGATGTGGAACGCTCTCCGGTGGTGGACCGTTCCAGTTCATCTGCAGGAGGGCATCCCGTTTGTCCGCCCAGCCGACAGTCTCTCTATCGACCGATGCCTCTCTGATGGGTTGGGGTGCCCATCTGGGGAACACGGCGCCACGGCCTCTGGTCCCCACGGGAGTCCGATGCCACATCAACCTGCTGGAGCTGCAAGCGGTCGCCTAGCTCTCACCGCCTTTGCTCCGTTTCTCCGGGGTCAAGTGGTCTGAGTCAGGCGGACAATACCACGACCATGTACTATCTAAACCGCCAGGCGGGCCGCGCTCCGTGCTTCTATGCAAGAAGCTCTCCGCATTTGGTCACTCGTGCGCAGCCTGGGCGGATCTCCCTTGCCATCAATGTGGCAGGAGCCTCCAACACCCTGGCCGATGCCCTAAGCCGGATAGGGGCTGCATCCCACAGTGGTCTGTCCTGCGGAGGTAGTACAAGATCTGTTCTTCCATTGGGGCACACCTCAGGTGGACCTGTTTGCCTCCAGGGAGAACGCGAAGCTGAGGCTGTACCATGCCCGTCCCCCTCAGCAGGGCTCGCTGCAGGGGGATGCCTTCTCGAGGCCGTGGACCCCGGGCCTCTTCTACGCCTTTCCCCCATTTCCTTTGATCCACAAGGTGCTTCTCAAGGCGAGGAGAGACAAGGCGCAGGTGATTCTGGTGGCCCCGCCAGTTCTGGTACCCAGATCTCCTCAGCCTCAGCTCCAGGCTCCCGAGGCAGCTCTAGCTCGCCCGGACCTGCTCTCAGTCAATCAGGGGAAGGTGTTCCATCCGGACCTTCAATCCCTGCACCTGACGGCCTGGTTCCTGAGTGGCTAGAGTTCCAGGCCTTGGGTCTTTCCGACGAGGTCCTCAATGTAGTTCAGGTGTCCCGTAAGGAGTTGACCAGGAAATGCTATGCCTTCAAATGGAAGAGGTTTTCCATTTGGTGTCAGGGCAAGGGCTTGGACCCTTCCTCCTGTTCCTTGGCAAGCATCTTGGACTATTTATGGTCCCTTTCTCAGCAAGGGCTTAGGTCGACGACCCTAAGGGTGCACCTGGCAGCCATCTCTGCTTACCGGGCGCGGGCCGGGAAGCAGTCAGTGGTGCAGGAGAAGGTGGTCTGGCGCTTTTTCAAAGGCCTTGATCACATTTCCCCTCCAGTGCGAGAACCTCCACCTCCGTGGGATCTACTGCTGGTACTGGCAAAGCTCATGGGCAAGCCATTCGAACCAATGCACAGGTGTGAACACTCTCACCTGTCGTGGAAGACCGCCTTCTTGGTGGCTATCACGTCAGCCAGAAGGATGGGAGAGCTCCAGGCGCTCTGCATCGAGTCTCCTTACCTGGTCTTCCACAGGGACAAGGTTGTCCTGCGCCCCCACCCGAAATTCCTTCCGAAGGTGGTGTCAGAGTTTCACCTTAACCAGGTGTTGACTCTGCCGGTGTTCTACCCCAGTCACACCTCGGAGGCCGAATACAGGCTCCATACTTTGGACCCTAGAAGGCGCTCGCTTATTATAAGAGGGCGGCTGAAGAGCCAGGAGAGGGTTCGCCAGCTGTTTGTCACCTACGCCTGAAGCCGCACCTGGCAGACCTGCAGCCAAGCGGACGATAAGCAGGTGGGTCACCTCCTGCATAGATCTCTGCTATAAGTTGGCAGGCATGGAGCCTCCCAGAGGATAAGAGCTAATTCTACCGCCATACTGCTGCATCAGTGGCTGCTTCCAGGGGCGTCCCTATCCAGGAAATCTGCAGGGCTGCTACCTGGAAGTCAGCACACACCTTCATCACCCATTACCACATCGACCTTGAGTCATGCCGGGATGCTGGTTTGGGGCCTCGGTTCTCAGTCTTTATTCCCTAAGTAGGGGTGTGGCTTGCCTCCCTCCTCCCGGAGAACTGCTGAGTCTGCCAGACAGTGTGGATGAACAACATATCCATGTCCCTAGAATACAGGTTACTCACCTGTAACAGGAGTTCTAGGAATGGCATATGTTGTTCATCCCTGACTCTCAACCCCGGCGCTAACCCTGAGCTTCCAGCGGGCCAGATCTGGCGTCATGGGACGGAGCCGAGAGTTTTACCACCCGGGTGGGTGGGAGGAGCCAGCTTGAAGACCTTCCGGCAAGAGTTAAAGCGGCAAGGATACCTGCCAGACAGTGTGGATGAACAACATATACCATTCCTAGAACTCCTGTTACAGGTGAGTAACCTGTATTTTTAGGATAGAAATTGTCCCAAAACTTGCAACAATGCACAGGCAGGCCCCGTTAATCTGTGGTAATTGGATAGGCAAGCAGGTTAGTGCCAGTATTTTTTTTCCCCCTGTGATTTGGGCTGAGGTAAAATTACAGGTACCAACTTGTATAAGCCAGTCAGCAGCCAGCACTTTTTGTTTACCCAATTTAAAATGTATATTAATGGCAGATTCAGTCTTCATAGTGTAGCCCTTCTGCCTACTCTAGTGGTATTTTCAGTGGAACAGCGTTTTCGAGGAGGGGACTCACACAAACCAAAGCTTTCACTTACTTGACCTCCCAGACTGAGGCTTGACCTCCAGGGCTCCTCTGGCACACAGCTAGGCACTTGGAGCTGCAGAGGAAGGGGGGCTTAGCAGAGTGGGGCATAGAACAGATAAGATTGTCCAAACTTGGGGTAACAAGCAAATTAGGATCCTTTTATTTTCGATTGTGAGCTCACACACTGGTTGGTGTTCACAGTTAAAAGTTCAATTCCGATTATCGGTTTTCTTCTCAGCCGGCAGTCTTTTTAGTCTTCACAAAGGGCTGACATTTCAGGCAACTACTGGGTTGGTGGCAATCCTGGTGGGGTATGAACATGAACAAACAGGTCACTTGCCCCTGTGGAGGCACAGATGTCTTCTGTGAGGTCCACCACCACAGGCAGCGATGGTGTGGACCTCCTGGGTAATACTAGCCCATCTTCCCAGTTATTTCCAGATTGGCAGCCGAACACATTGTAAGTGCTTCTGAAGTGCATACTGCTTACACTTCTGGTGCGTAAAGCCCCACCTGTTATGGGCTTTACCTTCCCCACTTTCACCTCGGGGGGTTACATTTATCCATGCCATGGCAGGTTTTCTCAGAGACTCTGTGCAATCCTGACCCAGGAGGAGACACACAGAAAAAAATATGCCTAGACCCTGACCAGAATCTAAGGATAGAGCAGTCTCTTGTCCTCTGTGTGGTATGGAGGGCATCACTAGATGCCACACACAGTTACTTTAAAAGTCAAAGTGAATTGATACACCTCAGCCCCTTTGATCACAGCTCTCTCCTTTTCACTTTTCTTTCAGTAAGGTACTAGATCTTTTTTCTCACTGTTCTACTGGAGAGGGACACCCCCCCCTTTCAAGGACTGGGTACCAACGGCAGCCGCCATGAATCAGTACTTTCTTGCAATGCCAGACGCTCTAGAGAAGCAGGTACTATGTGCCTGATAACCACCTCCCACCAGCTGACAATCACCAGCCTTTACCCTTCAGCTCAGACCACTGACTCTTCCCCCTTGGAATGCCAGGTCAGGCCAGCTGACCCAGTCCTCCAGGAGTATAGAGAATGGCATGCCTAGAGGTCAATAGACACTTTTAAAGGTACGTAGCTCCTGGGGGAGGGGGGCTAAAGTATGGAACCACTGTACACAACATTTTCCATCACAAATCTTGGGATTGCAAGTTGGCTGAGAAATTAACTGGAATCTGCTTGGTTGAAGTTTTCTTGGTGGGGTCGAGGGAGGAGAGCAGAGAAAGCCAAAAGTATTAACACAGTCTGTTTTCCTTTTTCCAGAGAGCCTTTAGAAGCGTATATCTATTTTGGTCCTGTGTACTATCAGAAGCTGAAACACATGGTGTTGGATAAGATGCACGCCAGAGCTCGAGGACCAAGGGCCGTCCTCACCAGGTACATCTGTGCAAGAGTTCCAGCATGCAACTAAGATTTTTTTTTTTTTTTTTGGAGCGCCCCCACTCCCACTCCATTGCTCAGCGTTGCTGTGTCAGTCAGGAAGGCAGATGAATGGCAAACAACGCCAGTGCTGCTTCATGATCAACTCGGTGGTATATGGTTGCCGAGTAAATCATACCCTCCCTTTCTGGCAGCCAAGCACCTCACCTCCACAACATACCTAGCCCCAAGGTGTGATACCCAAGTCCAAATACAAACCCTGGTCTCACCGATGGAGGGCAGATCTGTGCCACCAACCTGCTCTGTGACTGACACCTACATTTTATGTCGTGTGTCCAAGTGCCCACAAGTCACATGAGGCTTGAATGTATTTACTAGAAATATGTATTTACAGGCTGGCCCGGTGGCACAGTGGCAGTGTCGCTGCTCTGGATGTCGGCATCTGGGGATCACATCCCAGGCCTGGGGCATTGGAGGGCCTGCAGAAGGAGTATGGAGCATCCCAAAGAATAGTCTTGCGGGGTGAGATGGCACCCAACTCCACTGCTTGACTGCCACCTGGTGATGCAGGAGGAGTGGCATGGGTAGGGGGGAGGGCTGGTTCTGATTGGCTCCGATGCTGGCACGCTGTGCGTTTGTGTCTGGCTCCGATGTTGTCACGCTGTGCGTTTGTGTCTGGCTCCGATGTTGGCACGCTGTGCGTTTGTGTCTGGCTCCGATGCTGTCACGCTGTGCGTTTGTGTCTGGCTCCGATGTTGGCAAGCTGTGCGTTTGTGTCTGGCTCCGATGTTGTCACGCTGTGCGTTTGTGTCTGGCTCCGATGTTGTCACGCTGTGCGTTTGTGTTTGGCTCCGATGTTGGCATGCTGTGCGTTTGTGTCTGGCTCCGATGTTGTCACGCTGTGCGTTTGTGTCTGGCTCCGATGTTGGCACGCTGTGCGTTTGTGCCCTGTAACCCTACCCATGAGCATGCCCGTGGTGTGTGAGCACAACAGTAGGAAACAAAACCTAACTAGATGGATGAGGCTTCAACACTCACGGACTCTGTGCAAGCCAGCTAGCTCCCTTTAACTTGGGATCCATGTCCAGAGGGAATTCCTGCGATCTTGACTGCTCCCCATTTGCGGAGGGGGCATGATGGAACATACTGGGGGAGACTGTATTGGGGCTGAGTGTTCGGCAGACTGACGCTGATGTGGGCCAGTCTGGAAAGGTGGATAAACAGTAATACCCCCAAAAATATGCATTTGGGGAACCTTGTAAAGCAATCATTTTGTAGGGTTGAATGCTAATCGTTCATATTGTGATATATTTGTTGTACAATTTAGGTGAGAGTCAAACTTACAGATAAATTATTTTAGACACTGATCTATTCTAAATGAAGATAAATCATTTATATCAATATTATGTGCATTATCCTCTTTACCCCCACTTTGAACAAGTCACAAAGGGACCCTTAAAAGAAAACAGCACTGAATCTGTAAGTCATTTTTCACAGTAGAAGCTGTTTTTAAAATACTGGATCAAATTCTGTTATAGCTCTAGCTATGCAGGCTTTTTAGTTATCCTGGTGATTGTTTCCGATTTTCATGCTGCTGGTAATAACCATTTTAGAATGTATGATATACTTTATGTCCCTGTTCTGCTTTTCTATTGTTGGCACAATGCATCAGTGTTCTACAAGAGAACTCTGCAGCTGAGAGGGACATAAACTACTTCATACAGTTCTAAAATGGTGCTGATCACCGCATTGTAAAGCAGAAATACCCACTGAGGTTACTAAAATGCCTGTATAAATGGAACAATAACAGAATTTTAACTAGTATTCAAAAACAGCTTCTATTGGGAAAAACGGCATATGGGATCAGTGCAATTCTCCTTTAACCAGTGGGAGATAGCGTGCATAATGGCTGATGACTCAGAATGGCCCCTGCTGAAATCAAATATTAAATATTCCTAAAAAAGACAGTTTCCTATTCAAAATATATTGTATAAATTAGACACACCATGGCTTGACTCAGAATTTGATATTTGTCATCATTTTTGAGGGGCAGGTATTGTCTTGGCCACTTTTAAGTTATTTTCCTGCCCCCTCACTCATGAAGACAAATGGTATATTCTGAGTCAGGCCATTGTGCATCCCCTAAACTCATTGGTTTGTTTTTGTGTTTCTTATGGTGAAGAACATTACTGGATACAGTATATAATTCATTTGGGATTTGCATGTGCTGCATATAAAACTTCTGAGTACCCCCCCGACCTCCAAGCGCTACTCGCTCCTCCATAATGCTTGTGCAAGGCCATCCGCCTCGCCAAGTCGAAGTGCTTCCAAACCTCTTTCCAGAAAACCCCCAATGATCCACCAAAATTCTGGAAGGTTTTCCATGACCTGTTTACCCCTCTGCCTATTCCTCTTCTCCTGTCCTAAAAATTGGCACCCGCACAATTGATGACCCTCCCTCCGTGACCGCAGAATTCAACAGTTACTTCACTACCTGTGCCTCCTCCCTCCTTACATCTCTTCCCTGCATTGCTTCTGGGGATTCTACAGTCTCTTCCCCCCATGCCACCTCCCTTACCAAATCCCCTTCCACACTATGGTTCTCTTTCAAGCCTGTTCTCCTGGAGGACACCCTGCGTGCTTTACTTGCCCTGAATCCACACAAGGGTAAAAGCCCTGACGACCTGTACCCTAGGCTCCTCCACCTTTCTGTGTACTCTCTTGCTCATCCATTGACTAATTTTCTGAACCTCTCCTTTTTACACACTACAGTTCCAGATGCTTGGAAGTCTGCTACCGTGATCCCACTCCCTAAAGGTAGGGACACCTCCAACCCTTTCAACTTCCGCCTCATCTCTCTACTTCCTACTCTAGCTAAACTTCAGGGGCACATGGCCCTGGAGCAACTCTCCTCCTTCCTAGACTCCTCCTCCTCCTTTTTCATCCCTTTCTAGTCTGGGTTCCGCAAAGATCACTCCACCACCACCCTCCTTCGGCTCACTGACTCCATTCTCTCAGGCATGGATCAGGGACGCATCACCTCTGCCATCTTTGTCGATTTGACCAAAGCCTTTAACACTGTCTCCAATTCCCTTCTCCTCAGCAAGCTGACTGCGGCTGGCCTCTCTAATTCAGCCACCAGCTGGTTCCAGTCCTACCTCATAGGCCGGTCTGTCTGTCAGAGTAGGGAACTCCCTCTCGCCCACTCTCAGTCAACTCAAGTGTCCCCAAAGGCTCAGTACTCGGTCCAATATTATTTTCTATTTTTTTGAATGACCTTCCTAACGCCTGCACATCTTCATGTATCCACATGTACGCAGATGACACTGTGTTATTCAAACAACATGAAGTCTTGCTATATTATGACATATGCAGTGAGTCCCAACCTTCGAACTGCTCCGGAGGTGAAAGAGTTAACTTTCCATGCCAGGCATGGAACTTTGAGCACGAGCTTGGTTGAAAACTCTGTCTGTTGTTCTTCAAACTCAAACTGTCAGATTCTTTACTCCGCCTCACTGAACAGTTGCTCCGGAGATTTCTCCTGCTCGGTTAATTTTGTCGGTTAAAGTATTAATTTTTCGTTTTTTTAACCGAATTTAAACCTCAACCGGTCGGTTCAAGCTCTGTCTGTGGTATTGTAAGTACTAGATAGGTTTTACATTTACTTTCTGTATGGAACTTGTAAACGGTATTATCGGTTTGGTTTGAACCGATCAGGTTGTTGTAAATACATTAATCTGTCTTTTAGAGTGCGGTTCCCGGTTCTTATCAGTTCTAAAAAAATGGATTTCATTACGGTTTTTTCCACGACCCGTGTCACGGTTGGGAACCGATAAGAGAGTCTTGCTTGGCGGATTGCCATAAACGGGCAAGTTTTGGTTAGGCTGGCACTATGTCTGAGAAACCCAAAAGAAAAACTGGGCCCACTGGGTTTCAACACTGCAGTGTTTGTGGGGAAGCCTTTGCCAAGGCTGACCCCCACATCACCTGTGTATATTGTCTGGGGTTTGACCACCTCAGTGCAGACTGCCAGATTTGCAAAAATTTTCCTGCAGCTACCCTGGATAAGAGAGTTGGTAGGCTCAGGGAAAGGGAGGCCAAGAAGTCCGCTGACCCAGATGGCCAGCCCGGTTCGGTTGTAACCAAACCGGAGGGAGTGCCCTCTGACCAGGGCGAGACTTCCTCGGGCAAAAGGAGAGCCGACTCGGAGGAGTCGGTTCCAGCAAAAAGGACTAGAAAATCAGCAGGTGTGGAGCCAACATTTCCCTCTCCAGCCGCTGAAGAAATAGCCAAAGCGATAAAAATTGTCCAGTCGCTTTCCCCGGTTCTGACTGAACCGGCACCATCAGGTAAGCGTACGGTTCGGTCGGTTCCACCGGTTCAAGAGTATGATTTAGAGGAATTTTATGAACTGAGGAGGGGGAAGAGGAGTATGAGGAGAGTGAATGTGGATTTGAAAGTCTGGATGTGCCCATTGAACCGGACATCTCCCCAGACAGACCTTCAGGAGTGTCTCCCCTAGGCTTTCTGAGTCCCCCTCTCATTTTATGTTTTATAAAAAGTGGCTAAACCCTCCAGCTCCCTATGGAGGAAGCTGTGGATGATCAAGAGGAGCCTGACTATGTAGAAATGATGGATATCCCACAGTCTAGGAGACTGTCTATTCCTTGCATAAATCTTTTGGAAACAGACAGTAAAAATTCTAAAAACTCCTCACACTATACCTCCTGTGGATAAAAGAATGGACAAGAGGTACACATTGTCAGGCTCTAATACGGAGTTCCTTTCTCAACAATGCAGCCATGTTGGGGTAGTGCAGGCTGCAGCCTGTGACAAGGCAAATATTCCCTTGGCTTCACACCCCCCTGACAAGGACTCCAGGAGGATTGATGCCATGGCAAAGAAACAGTACATGGCAGCATCCTTGGGACTCAGACAGGCAAATTATATGGCTTATGTTGCTAGATACCAGAAATCCAGATGGGACACCGTTATGGCTCTAGCAAAGCAGGTTCCTGGCCAGCTGCCAGGAGCTGGAGCAGGTGGCTGCTGATGGTATGAGGCATCTAGGTGCAATTTCATGCTGCAGTGGACTCTAATGATGTGTCATCAAGAGTCATGGCTACATCTTTGGCTCTTACAGGGATGGCTTGGCTCAGATGTACTAGCCTGTCGAGGATACCCAGACTAAGGCCATGGATTTTCCTGTTGTGGGTAACTCTCTGTTAGGGGCAGACGAGAAATTACATGAAGAAAATGGATGAGTATAGGACCACCTATAGGGTGCACAGGCAGAGGAAAGGCAGGCCACTCCTCAAAGGCAGCCTTGCAGGGGCAGACCTTTTCATAGGCCTTTTTACCAAGCTCAGGCCTCCTCTTCAGCTTATGCACAGAGGGGGTTCTTTAGAGGGAGAGGCAGACAGGGTACAAGCAGACCTGCTTCCACCCCTCAGCCTAAAGCCCCTGCCAAGCAGGCACCCTGATGGGGTGGCCAGGGCCGATTCTTCACTACCTGTAGGGGGCAGGCTGGCTTACTTTGTCCAGGACTGGAAGTCTTTAACATCAGACAAGTAGGTCCTGGAAGTAGTAAGCCAGGTACTGGTTCTCAGCTTCAAAAAATTTCCAAAGATGAGAAGGGTCCTTTCCACCTGCAAATCCATCAGAGGCACTTGCCCTAGAGACAGAAGTTTCTACCCTCCTGGCTCTCAGAGCTGTGGAAAGGGTTCCACCCCTACACCAGGGCAAAGGGTTGTACTCCAGGTACTTCCTTACCCCAAAAAAGACAGGAGAATGGCGGCCCATCCTGGATCTCAGATACCTAAACAAGCACCTTTTAAAACCAAAATTCAAAATGGTGACTCTGGGAATTATTTTATCCTCTCTAAGGCCAGGGGACTGGCTAGCGTCCCTGGACTTCAAAGATGCCTACTTCCATGTTCTTATCAGAAGCTCCCATCGAAAGTACCTCAGATTTGAACTGCCCTCAGGCCATTACAAGTTCAGAGCAATGCCCTTCGGCCTCACCTCTGCCCCGAGGGTATTCACAAAATGCCTGGCAGTAGCAGTTGCCCACTTAAGAAGGCAAAAGATTGCCATCTTTCCTTACGTGGACGACTGGCTCATAGTAGGCCAGTCTCCAGACCAAGTCAAATTACATCTTCAGGTAACTCTGCAACTGCTCACATCTCTAGGTTTCCTTCTCAATCTTCCAAAGTCAGTTCTAGAGCCTGTCCAGCTTCTCACCTTCATAGGTGCAGAACTGAACACAAAAGAGGCCAGAGCCTTCCTTCCTCTGGAAAGAGCAAGGACCCTGGTCTCTCTGGCCTCCTCTTTCACCCTGCAGGTCTCTCGACCAGCAAGGCATTTTCTGCAGCTCCTGGGGCACATGGCTGCTTCTACAGCAGTAGTGCAGGGAGCAAGATTTCAGATGAGGACATCCAGTTCCATTTGAGAGCCTTTTGGTCTCAAAGGAGAGACCCTCTATCCAAATTGATCCCAGTGACTTGAACCCTGATCCAAGCCCTTCAGTGGTGGCAGGACCAGAGCAATCTGAGACAGGGGTCCCTTCACCTCAGTCTCACTCCTTAATCCTTACTACAGATGCATCCCTCTTGGGGTGGGGAGCTCACATGGGCGACCTCACTACCAGAGATTGTGGTCCCCTCAGGAATCTCTGCTCCATATCAATCTGTTGGAACTCAGAGCAGTTTTCTAGCACTTCAAGTTTTCCAAATCTGTTCAAAACAAAGTTATTCAGGCCAGAACAGACAATACCACCACAATGTGGTACATCAACAAGCAAGGGGCACTTTCGGTCTGACCTTGTGCACCGGCCAATGAAGTTGTGGTCTCTGGCTTACTCTCTAAACACCTTCCTTATTGCAGTTCACCTCCCAGGCAAGGACAATGTCCTGGCAGATGCTCTCAGCAGGATTTCCCAGGGCCATCACAGATGGTCACTGGATCCCCTAGTACTGGAGGTAGTATTTGCCAGATGGGGCGCCCATGAATGAATCTTTTGCAGCCCCAGACAATCACCAACTTCCCCTTTTTTGCTGCAGGCCCCCAGTGTTGGGCTCAGTCCCTCTGGATGCCTTCCTTCTCAGTTGGGAAGGGAGGTTTCTCTATCTTTCCTCCCTTCCCTCTTCTGTTCAAGGTGCTAGTCGAAATCAGATCTCAACCCTGCAAGATGATCCTCATTGCTCCAGATTGGGCCAGACAGCCCTGGTACCCACTCCTTATGTCCTTAGCAGTCCACCTTCCCCTGTGTCTTCCCAGGAATCACAATCTGTTAACCTGTGCTCAGGGGAGAGTTTGGTACCCGAACCTCAAATCTCTCAATCTCAAGGCCTGGCTCTTGAAGAGTTAGAGTTTGCTGACCTACACCTCTCCCAAGGTGTATTGGATATCTTGAAGGCTTCTAGGAAGCCTTCCACCAGGGCTACTTATAATTCCAAATGGAAGAGATTTTCCATATGGTGCTCTGGCAAGCATATCTCCCCAGAATCTGCTGACTTACCCACAGTCCTGGTTTATATGGTTCATTTGAATACTTTGGGGCTGAGACCAGCTACCCTTAAAGTGCACCTGGCAGCCGTGTCTGCTTTCTTATCAGCAGGTAAACCCTCTTCTCTTTCAGCTCATCCTGTATTCTCCAAGTTTTTCAAGGGGTTGCTTCACACCAACCCTCCATTCAGGGACCCTGCCCCTGCCTGGGATCTTAATATTTGCATTGCCCAGCTTATGCAACCCCCTTTTGAGCCCTTGTCTTCAGCAGAGCTTAAGTACTTGACTTGGAAAACTGTGTTTTTGGTAGCCATCACATCTGCCAGGCGCATAAGTGAATTACAAGCATTGTCAGTGGAGCCTGATTTTATCTCCTTTCATAGAGATAAGGTGGTCCTCAGGACTAACAGAAAGTTCTTGCCTAAGGTGGTTTCAGACTTCCACCTTAATCAATCTATGTCTCCCCCTACCACCACCTCCCCCACTACCCTTCCCTCCCTCCCCTCTCTCACCACCATCTCTTCCGGGTGCTGTCCACTTGTAGGGTTCTCACATCCTGAAGGGGTATAGTTCTTGGCTTGCCCCTCCCCACGGACTTCTCCCCCCCACACCCCCACTTGTGTTATAATCTGCCTTTCTTATAGGTCTGAATTTAGCACTTACTAACCCTGTGCTCAGCCTGCTACTCCTAGCACTTCAAAGGTGTTCTCCATCTTCTGACCTATACCTCACCTAATTACCTATTCTTGGTTTACAACTATGTAATGTTATATCTGCATATTGTTTTGTTTACCTCGGCATGTCACATCCTATGTTTTTGGCTTTAGCTTAGTTATCTGCCACACTCTATACCATACTGTCTGTTGTCTTTGTTTGAAATGTACTGTATTTGTACTACACGTTATGTATTTGTATTGCACTTACTGTATATTGTTATGTTTTTGCTTGCTCTCCCCACTCTTTAACTGATGCTTCTGGAAATTAGCTGTTTGCAGCTCATGCTGGCTTTCCTGATGAGACCTTGTCAAATAAATAAATAAACAAATGGGAAGGGAGGGTAGTGAGCAACATACAGTACCTCATAGCGGAATTAATATTCCTGAAAGAAACAGACCAATCACATGGCCTCTAGTTCCCAGAATCTTCCTCTCCATAGTACTGATGTCCATACACCACATTTATAGAGGTTAAAATTGTGTTTCTAGGAGCGTGGCTATGTTGTTTATCCACACTTCTTGGCATGTCCCCTTTTCCCTTTAAATCTTGCCGGAAGTCTTCAGGCTGGCTCCTCCCACCCACCCGGGTGGTAATATACCTCAGATCCACCCCATGACGCCAGATCTTCCTTTCCGCTGGAAGATGCAGGTTCTCTCGTGCTCTCACAGCATTTCGTAGGCCCTGGCTTCAAAGCATCGTTTTTAACCGAAACTAACTTTAAAACTCGTTCGAGTTAGTGATTTCTTATTGTAGCGCATCGGACATGGAGGATAAATTGTCCCTCGGATTCGGCCGGTGTACCTGCGGCCAGAAGATGTCGCGCACCAATCCCCACCTAACGTGTGTTTATTGCCTAGGTTTCGGACATGACACCTCATCTTGCACTTTCTTCCTGGCCTTCTATCCCAACGTCCTGGACGACCACAAGGTGCGCCTAAAACTGGGGAGACTGGAGAAAAGGAACCCGCCGGTGAAATTGAAGGAGGCGAGGTGGGTGCTTTCCATGGCCGCAGGATCCGCCGAGCAGCTGGAGCAAATGAAGGCATTCGAAGAGGAAGCAGCTCAAGCTTCAGCCAGTGGAAGCTTTTTTGTTCTGCTCAACCTTGGCTCCACCTTTACGGGCTCCTTCAAGGAGTTGCATTCTCCCCACCAGAGTGCAGGGCACTTATGAGCTCGCACTCCTCCCACCCTCCCAAGAGGGATAAGGACCAGTCTTCATCCAAGCAAAGACATTCTTGGGACCAAGAAAGGTCCGAGTCCCAAGAGCACGTGGTCTCGGCTTCGGTCGAGATTGCATCCTCGACCGCCTGCTTTGGACCTCCCATCTGACCAGGGGACCCGATATCCGATGAGACTGAGATTACTCTCGGCCAATCGGCACGCCGCCGACCCGGTCGATGACTCTTTGGAAAAGGACTCCAGTCTTTGTTTTCGGATGAGGAGACCCAGCCCGCTGGTGTCCCCGTCGAGGAAACTGTTCCGGACCCTCAGTTTTCACCGACACCGGTGTCTCCCGATCGAGCGGGTCAACTTCCTCGATCTCGATTGAGGTCCAGAACCACTTCGGCCAAATGGCCGAGAAAGAGTCATAAACACTCTAAGAAGAGGCGTCGCCACAGATCTTCATCCTCCTCAGACGAGGAGAGGCTTCGGTGGAAACGCCATCGATGCTATAAAGATCTCGTGTGGCAACAGCTGATTTTGTCTGGGCAGAAGTCGGCACTGCCAGCCATCTCTTGGCTTCTGCCTCCTAGGCAGACACTGACCCCTTCGGAACCGAAGTCTTTGGTTCCCCGCCCTTGGGGTCAGCCCGTATCCTGGTTCGGGCCTGCCTCGGTCTCTCCACCGATTTTGGTGGAACCACCGCCTAAGCAGCCTCAGGGAGGGGCTCCCTCGAAAGAGGCCCGAACAGACACGGGGCTTCCCTGGCATCTGTCGATAACGGTCGTCCCCGATCACTCTTGGTGTATCGAGGGAGACCTAGTCGGAAGGCCATTGTACCCTGATTCTTCGGACTCTGACGTCACCGGATTGCACTCCCGTCCTGGGGATGAAGAGTCATACATGGCAGGGTTTGGAGGAAGGCCTTCCTCTTTTTCAGGGCATTCTCCGCCTGATCTCCGAATCCACTGGAATGCCCCTGGAGTCCATCCAGAAGAAGGCGGAGTACTCCCTTACAGATATCCTCAAAAGGGGGGATACCCCAACGGAGGCCTTTCCAGTGGCCGGAGCCATTGTTGGCCCGGTCCTTGAGCTTTGGCAGTGCCCAGCTTCCTGCCCAGCACTGTCTGCCTGCATGGCCCACATGTACGCGGTGCCCATGGGGTCCCTGGCGGGGTTCACAGAACATCCTTCATCTGAGAGCCAAGTGACTGCTTCTGTGTTCAGGCATACTGGTAGCTCAGCTGACACTGACCAACCCCCAGACAAAGAGTCCAAAAATATGGACCATTCCGCCCGTAAGGTCTGTGCGGCCTCTAATGGCACACTTCTCTCATGCCCTCCTAGGGTCATTAGACAAAGTCCTCCCTCATCTCCTGGCAGACATGCAGACCACAGTGAAGCAAGTCCATGATCAGGACTGTGCTGTTGCAAAACAGCAGCTCCAGACGGCCCTGGACATCAGTGATTCTTGTGCCCGCTCTTTAGCAGCCGCAGTGGTCGCTCGCCGCAGGGCTTGGCTGAGGCTTTCCTCCTTCACGGCGGATACTCAGCACAAGTTAGCTGACATGCCCTTTCTAGGCACTGACCTGTTCGGTCCAGGAGTGGCCGATCACCTTCAGCACATAGAGCAGCCCAGTGCCACCTTGGATGCTACTTCTATGAAGGGTTCTTCGGGCAAGAACCAGCAGAAGCGAAAGAAGAAGCCCTTTCGGCATTCTTCCCCTGCGGTCTGGCAGCCCTCCTGTCAAGGAGGCCAGCAGCAGCAGCAGGCTCAAGCTTGGTGCTCAAGGCCCAAGCAGGGTCCACAGCAGCCCCATAAAGGAGGCCGAGGCGCAGGTCCAGGAGCCTCCTCCTCCTCCTCCTCCTCTAAGCCTGCTCAGTGACAGGTTGGGGGTTGCCACCACTCCACCCATCACGCCATCTCTGGGTCCTCCCGTGGGGGTCCAGTTCTGCCACTTTCTTTCCGCCTGGTCCAATATCACCTCGGACAGATGGGTTCTTGAAGTGGTCGGTCAGGGTCTGCCTCTAGAATTTGAGCAGTACCCTCCCAGCCGAGCCTGCGCCCCTCGGGAGGAAAGGATCGCAGCTTGCATCCAGTCGGCTCTCTGAGACGACATAGCTCAGCTCCTCCTCCGCAAGGAGGCAGTAGCTCCAGTGCGTGATCATCCTACAGACCCAGGCTTCATGTCCAGGTACTTCCTGGTGCCCAAGCGGACGTGGAGTTGGCACCCCATCCTAGATCTCCATGACCTGAATCAATATCTCAAGTCTCGCACCTTGCGGATGGTAACTCTGAACCAGATCATACCATCTCTGGAGCAAAACGTGGTTTTGTTCACTGGATCTGCAGGACGCGTTCTTTCATGTCCCAATCCATCCGTCCCATCAGCGGTTCCTCCGCTTCAGGGTCGAGGGGACCCTGTATGAGTTCCGAGCCATGCCGTTCGGCCTGTATCAGTCCCACAGGTCTTCACCAAGTGCATTGCAGTGGTGACAGCCCATCTTTGGTGTCGAGGAGTGCGAATCTACCCTTATCTCAATGACTGGCTCTTGGCAGGTTCCTCCCTTCAGGAGGTGGAGAGGTCCAGGTATCTGGCCCTCCAAACCTGCTCCCAACTCAGCCTCCTGATCAACGAGGCCAAGTCGGAACTCGTGCCCTCTCAGGTGATGGGCTTCATCGGATTCAGAGCTCGACTCTTGTCAAGCCAGAGCTCAGCTCCCGGTTGACAGGGCGGAAGTTCTCTCCTCCTTTGCCCGATCATTTCTGGTGGGGCACTTGCGCCCTGCCCGGGACTTTCTATGCCTTCTGGGTTACATGGCAGCATGCACCTCAGTGGTCCGTTGGACCAGGTGGCACATGCGCCCCCTCCAGTGGGAGCTGGCCACCCAGTGGACTCAGCACCATGGTCATTTCGACCAGCTGATCACTGTAACCTGGAAGAAGTGGGACACTCTCCAATGGTGGACCACCCCAGAACGGTTGCAGGAAGGGATCCCGTTTGTCCGCCCTGAGCCGACAGTCGTCCTTATGACCGATGCTTCTCTCATGGGCTGGGGAGCCCATATGTGGGACAACAGGGCCCACGGGTTCTGGACCCCCAAGGAGTCTCTATGCCACATCAACCTGTTGGAGCTCAGAGCAGTCAGACTGGCACTGTCAGCTTTCGCTCCTCAGCTCTGGGGTCAAGTGGTTCAAGTCCAGACAGACAATACTACGACCATGTACTACCTCAACAAACAGGGCGGCATGCACTCCCATCTGCTGTGCAAGGAGGCACTCCACATCTGGACCCTTGTAAGCCGGTTGGAGGCAGATCTCCTAGCCATTTATGTGGCAGGAGTCTCGAGCCAGCTGGCGGATGCTCTCAGCCATATAGGCCAGACATGCCACAAGTGGTCTCTCCATCCAGAGGTAGCGTACAGTCTGTTCTCCCGTTGAGGTGAACCGTTGGTGGGCCTGTTTGCCTCCAGGGAAAACACCAAGCTGAGAGAGAACAACATATACCACTCCTAGAACTACTGTTACAGGTGAGTAACCTGTTCTCTCTAACTACCTAGATTCAGTTCACTATCCATACTTGGGCTGTCTTCCAATGAGCAAGCTCAGTCTATTAGAACAGTCTTTAAGCTTGACTCCACCTGCCACCCAACCATGTGGCCCTTCGACTCCGTCCCCTCTGAACTCAGATATTTTCTTCCACTGCAAGGAATTTGTCTTTTCTTTCACAGCTCCTGTTAGAGAATTTGGATGCTGCTCATCTTCAGACTGATTTTCTTTGACTTCACGTTGTTTCTCGACTCATTCTGTTCACCCCGCTGGACATTCACATGACACTAAAAACAAGACCTGAGTGTCAAATCTGTGTGGGATGCAGGCCTTTTATGTCCCCTTCTGACAGGTATGATGCCTGCATTGATAGCACATTGCCCATGGCGTGTCGCGTTCTCTTGGGTGCTAGATTCTTCACCCCCCAGGTGCTAGCGGAGCACCGGGTAGGATGACCCAGGGTGAATCTTTGATGCACGGTCTGCCCGCAGCTCTGGGGTCAGTGGCACAACAACATGCCCTAGTGGTGGCCTTGTGGTTCAGGGATGTGCTGGTCCCAGCTCTGAGATTTGTAGGAGGTGTATGTGGATGATCTCCTTGCCCCTACGCTCCTTCAAAGGTGAGTCTCTGCTGTGGCGCCTTAAACTGATGTCATCATGGGGAATGCAGTTGGTCGAGGGATTGCTTACATTCTTCCTGCCTGCTTCATGGAGTTCCTGTGGTGCCCATATTCCAGCTTTGTGAATAGCTCCCTGCCCTCCACCTTGTTTACCCTTCGGAGGTACTTGAACATTGCTGTCATATCCTTTCCTCTGTCTTGTAGTATATGCATATTGAGGCATTCCAGCCTCTCCCCAAGCGACCTCCTCTGCTGTCCCTGTATCACTTTGGTTGCCCACTTTTGCACCACCTCTAGCCTTTCTTGGTCTTTCTTCAAGTGTGGACTCCAGAACCGCATACAGCACTCCACGTGCTGTCTAACCAGAGATCTGTACAAGAGCAGTAACCCCTCCCTTCACATGCTACTGATCCCCTCCCAGCATCCCATTTGCTCTGC
The DNA here is from genome assembly GCA_016271365.2 of Neoceratodus forsteri. Classification (NCBI taxonomy): domain Eukaryota; kingdom Metazoa; phylum Chordata; order Ceratodontiformes; family Ceratodontidae; genus Neoceratodus; species Neoceratodus forsteri. Next base: position 1,576,916,721 of record CM028131.1, read on the forward strand.
CCACAGCCCTCGTACACTGTGTCAGTGGTTTCAATTTCTCCATTTTGAACACCCCATGATCCTGTTCTTCCATTGTCTCTCCCCACCCCACCCCGAATCACAGTCATGATAGCACATGGGGTCTGTGGTATGTATTCCTGATCTTCCTGGACTTTATCTTCACCATTGATTCACCTACTGGGTTTCAAGCTGGAGGTGCTGGGACCCTGCGGGAGCCAAAAATCTTCGGGAGGGTTGGCGCCAAAGTAGGCTGCGCGCATGCGTGACACCTCGAGACTAGCTCGCACTATGTAGCCTGTGTTGGCAACAGCCATCAACCACCTCGGTTCCTTTTTTACCACCGCTGAGTGTGCATCAGTGACGATGTGGCTCACCTGCTGGGAGTCAGATCTTTGTCTGTACAACAATAGCATTTAGTTTGTTCAGTTTTTAGCTAGTATTTGTTATTTTTCTGTCAGTTTAAACAAACAAAAAATTAAGAATGAAGAAAAAAGAGTTTCAGTTTCTTAGCCCTACCGATCAACAGCCTTCAACCAGTTACGATAGGGAGTCTCTTTTCGAGTACTGCTCTGGCAGTGGGGCCTCTGCAGGGTGGTCTGACCATGGACAGTCCTCCCATAAACACAAAAAGAAGCGGGCCCATTCCTGATCAAGGTCAGGGACCTGGCACCGTTCGACCTAGTGTTCTTCCTCTTCCTGTCGGAAGGGGAAGAAACTGTACTGCTTGAGGTCGCCCTCTGGTATGTCAGCCAAGATATCTTCTAGGTCCAGGAACAGAAGGCCTTCACCGGCACCGTTGGTTTCTCCAGCTTCTGTTCGTGGTCATTCCAGTTCTTGGGCCCGTAGTCCCACTCTGTCTTCTTATGGAAATTCAGGGGAGCACTTTCACCACTGGGCAACTCTTATGGAGCAATGGGTGCAGCGTCTAGCTTGTCTGCCTCTTCCTGGGACCAGTGCGGGGCCCTTTGGGCCTAGGCTCCTCGGGATCGCAGTTGTAGCATTCAGGCCAGTAGAGCATTTGGCTCTGCCAACAGATTCTGATCCCTTGATGGTGACTGCACCGCCGATGCCGGTTCCATGTGCTGTCCTCACTCTGTCTCTTCAGAGGGATCAGCACAGGAACCTTCTCCAATCACTTTGGTGCCAGTTGGACTTTCTGGGACTTTGGCAGTGATGTTTCCAGTGCTGGCTCCTTTGGGCCCAGTGCAGGATCCGATGCTGGCTCCTTTGGGGATGGCGCCAGGTCCAGTGCTGACCCTGGTTCCAATGTCACCAGTCTATCCAACTCCTAGGCATAGGTGAGACCCTACAAAGTCCGCTCCTCTTCCAGCACCTTCTTCTGAGAGAGATTTGGACGGGGAAGAGTCTGACCCTGTCCTCATTCTCTCTGAAGGTGGCAATGATGACACTTTTTGCAGCCTGAAGAACCAACCTCCTGTTCCTATTTCGGTCCCCTCAGGAGGGCCTCTCTTTTCAGACTTTGCTGAGAAACATGCAGGCTACTCTTGCTCTCAAGACTTCTGCCTTTGAGCCAGGTAAGCGGCTGCGTCTCAAGTGGCTTCCTGTTCCTAATATTACAGTTAACCTCACACCTCCTGTTCCTCGAGCCATTGAGACTCTTTCGGAGGTGGTGTCGGCTAGGCCTGCTTCCATTCCTTCCGTCTGTGAGTGATAGACCGTAAGTATATTCCTCCTAAGGACAGACCAATTTTGGCTTCCCAGCCTATTGCAGATAAAATTGTTATCCTTGCAGAAAATGATCCTGTCGTCCTTTCTCAAGAGGTTATGACACACCCCATTAATGAGGAATCCCATAAGGCTGATACTATGAGAAAGAGAACTTTCGCAGCTGCCACTTTGAGCATTCATATAGCCAGTTATCAAGGACATTTCTCTCAGTATGAGATGTCTTCTGGACCTCCTTTAAGTCTCTGGCGGAGTCCTTACCAGAGTTGGATATTAACAGAACATTCTTCAGACTGTCAGTCATGGTATAGAGTCCAACAGTCATCAGTTAAAGGCAGCCATGGATGCATGTGACACTGCTTCTTGCGTTGCTGCTGCCAGAATCTGCATAAGGAGACGTTCTTGGCTACAGACCTCAGAGTTTTCCACTGACGCTCAGGAGCAGGTTATGAATGTTTCCTTTGATGGCACTTACTTGTTCGGCCAACAGATGAAACCGTTTCTTGAGGCCTTTCAGAAGACTAGGACAGCCATAAAATCTGCGAGACCGGCTCCTTCACATCCACAAAGGGGCAGGGGCCATCTGTTCTTTCGTAACAAGCAGTCCTTTCATGGGAGAGGCAGAGGAGCTCCAGCCAAGCACCAGTCTCCCCAGTCGCAAAAGAAAATCCAACAAAAGGCACAGACCCTGAAAGCGCCTGGTTCCACCCTCTGATTCTCCAGCCCAGGCTCTGCCTCAGTTGCTCGAGGTGGACCTCTCCTCCCTGATTGGGAGGGATCTGACCCAATTTTACAGTCGGTGGAAGCCCATCACCACAGACAAGTAGGTTTTAAGGATCATTCGAGAGGGGTACTTACTGAACTTTTCAGAAATCCCCCTGGATTATCCGCATCAAAAACAGCACTCTTATCGGCTGCCCAATCAGACCTTCTCACTTCAGAGATAGCAGGCCTTCTGAGAAACAAGGAAGTGGAAGTAGTGCTTCCAGCAGAACCCAGTGCAGGCTTCTACTCCCATTACTTTCTAGTTCCAAAGAAGACTGGGTATGCGCCCCATTCTCTACCTCAGAAAACTAAAAAAGTTTCTGTACTGCTAGAAGTTCAAAATTGTCTCCCTAGGAACCCTTCTACCACTTCTTAACCCACAGGACTAGCTGGTATTCAAACCCCAGGAAATCTTACTGTATTCTTTTTTTTTGTGTGATTTCTTTTCTCCCCTACGCACTACCATGCCAGCCACTCCTCCAGGCTTACCAAGGATGCTTCCGACCCATCCTGTCCCCCTGACCCCCCGCTCTCAGATAGCAGCTTCCTTGGGGAGATCCAGCGTAACCCTTCGCTGAATGGGTCCCTCTTCTCCGAGGGGCACGGCACAGGCCTGTGCAGGGCAATCAGACCAGTGCAATGTCTTAGCCCTGAGGTACTGCTGAGGCGGATAATTGTACGGGCATAGATGGCCTCTGAGATCCAGGCGGCCGTCATCCGGTGTAACATGGAGCCATTTTCCGTTTTTCTTGTTACGCTTTCCCTCCTGACACCATCGTGCAGTGCTCCTGGTCTCCACCAGAGGCCGCTGCCGACCGAAGTCTATCCCTAATCCACCCCAGGAGAGGAGAGCAGTCCTGTGGACGCCCAATCTCCCCTTCCCCTACCAGCCCCTGGTGTCCCGAGTCCTGCCAGAACCTAGTGCCGCAGGCTGTTGATGTTAGGCGCCAGCGCCTCAGCCCTCTACACCACTGGGCCGGCTTACTGTATTCTGACATATGCAGTATTGTCCTGCCATTGTACTGCCCTGGAGCTGAAATGGTTACTAGAACCTATGCTAATGATAAAATGCTAGGCTCATGCTCTTTTTTCAAACCACTGTCTCTGGTAAACATTCTACAACTGTCAGATTCTTTACTCCGCTTGCCTAGTACAGGCATGCCTCGGAGAGCTCTACTTCATCTTTTTTGAAGATTTTATTTTCTCGTTTTTTTGAAGTAAATTTTAGTTCTATTTGTTTTTTGAAGCACTGTACTTGAGTTTACAGGTAAATTAGTCTAGATTTATTGTTATTCCGTAAGTTTTTCTGTTTCTTTTCGGATCAATTAACTGGGAGGGAACCAAAACTTGTATTTACATTTTAAAGAGTAAATTTCTGTATTTTTTTCTTTCCCTGGGCCGGTTTCTTAAATTGGTTGTTTCGATGGAAACCAGGGTAACTCTTGGTTCTCTCAGCGGTTGCTGAGCCAACAGCAAAGTAAAAAAAAAAAAAAAAAAAAAGAGTTTAAGCCTTATTCATTTGTGTGGGTTTCTGATTCTCAGAGACCCATTTCTTGGGGGTTTTACTGGTTTTGTATTTAACCCAAGAAAAGAACCAGCCTAATGGGTTTTCAGCTTTGTACAGAGTATAGGGGAACTGTTTGAAAACAGATCCTCATTTAATTTGTGTTTTTTTGCCTAAGGTTTTTACCACCTAAAGACAGATTGTGAAATCTGTAAAAGCAAAAAACGTTTACTCAGTTGACACTTAATAGGTATTTAACCAACTGAAAGGAAAATGTCCGAGAAGGCTGCTGACCCAGCTGTGAACAAAACTTCCTCCTCTCATAAGGAGAAACCAAAGGAACCGGTTGAACAACCCTCTAACCAGAGTAATGGTTCCTCGGTTAAGAAAAGAACCACAGACACTGCTGCTGATCCAGCAAGTTCTGCTAAGAAAAAGAGGAAGGAAAAACACTTGGTTGAGGAACCGCAACCTACACAACCGTCGATTCCAACCACAGATGAATTATCAAACGCTATAAAAATTATACATGCGCTGCAAACTGGTACCACGGTTCTGGTTCAATTCCAGACCTTATCGCAGGCCTGGGTTCCTCCTCAGTTCCTGGTTCACTTGAACGGTTTGCTGAGGTGTTTATGGATCCTCAGCATCCTGACTCCCCTGAGAAGGGAGCAGAGGATTTTTCCTCTCACACTGGACCTCTCCACCCAGGATTTCAAAGAGGAGGAAGTGGAGCCAGACTATATAGAAATGTTGAATGTGCCAGTAACAAAAAGACTGTTGGTGCCCATCCACAAGTCTCTGAAGAGACAGGCTTCTAGAATTTTATGAACCCCCACTTCCATTCCCCCAGTGGACAAGGGGACTGACAGGAAGCATTGGGTGGCTAAGTCTGGAGTAGAGCACCCCAGCCATGAAGAGATGATGCAAGCTGCAGCTTGTGATAAGGCAGGGATTAGCCTGGCATCACACCCACCAGATAACAACTCCAGAAAAATGGATTCTATGGCAAGAAATCCTCCTTGGGTGCCTATCTGGCCTTCGGACAGGCCACTTACATGGCCTATGGCTCCAGATATTTAAAAAAAAAAAAAAAAATGTCTCTGGGATGTAGTTTCAGAGATTGCTAAAGCATGCCCTGGGCTTATGGCATCAGACTTGGCCGAAGCTGCAAAAAGGGGCATAGAGGCCTCTAAATGCCGCTTCAGAATGGTAGTTGATGCCAATGATATTGCAGCCAGGCAAATGGCAATCTCAGTGTCTCTGAGGGGATTTCCCTGGCTGAGGGAAACTAGCTTGTCCCAGGACTCAGAAAAAGGCACTGGACTTTCCTTGTGAGCCCGTGTCCCTTTTTGGTGAACAAACAGGCTTACATGAAAAAGATGGATGAGTACAAGGTAGCTTATAAGAGTGCTGCTGCAAAGGACAAAGCAGCAACACCCCAGAAGTACCAAGGCAAAGGGAGCAGGGCTAGAACCCATTACAGACCCCTCTTCCAGGCCCAGACATTGCCTACCTATCCACCTCAGGGGTACTTAAGAGGCAGAAGCAGAAGGGGCAGCAGCCGTACTGGCCCCAGCACTCAGCCAAGTGCATAGACTAAGCAGACCCCTGAGTGGTCTGTCAGGGCCGCCTCCCCACTTCCAGTAATGGGCATGCTACCCGCTACCTCCAGGCTTGGGAGGATGGGTCCTGGAAGTAGTGGTCCAGGAGCTTGCCCTCAGGCTCAAGATCCTACCCAAACTAAGGGCAATATTTTTCAGACCTGCTAGTCTATCAGAAGTAACTCTGTTGGAAGAGGCAATAGCAAAACTAATTTAAGACAAAGCAGTAGAGCCTGATCTTACTTCGAGAGGACTCTTGCAGTAGGTAATTACATATAGGACTGACGCCGGCAGGCGGCAGGACCCCACGGAAAAAAATTCTAGCTAGCAGTCCCTGGCTGGGACCCGCCTCCACGTCAGGTGACCAGCATCAGGAGGCGTCGGGTATAAAAGAGTGGTCCGGACGCCCGGCTTTCCAGTTCTTTCCAGCACATTAGACTTTCACGGCGCATCTTCCACTCACAGAAAAGTTCGGTGCTTAAATCAGGCCTACTTTCGTCGTTTTACCGAAAAACTTTTTATGTTTCGACTAACGTCAGTACTAAGCGTCGGTGTATGTCGTCCCCTACACCCTCTGAGCACAAGAATAGAATGCGATTAGATGCGGTAGCCAACTACCACACAAGGGACGACGCTCCCTGTGCCTGTTCTGACTGGGCCGATCACCCGGTCGAGAAGTGCCAGCACTGCCTCAGTTTACGGCTACCCGAAAAAGGTGGCAGCAATCCTTGGAAGCCCATATTCTAAAGAAGAAAATGAGTTCTATGGAGAAGGAGCTCAAAAAATTGAGGCAGGCGTCCACTTCCCCCGAAGGACATCGGAAGGAGAAGGAGAGGCAAGGGCTCCTCCACCGCATCTCTCTCGGGAGTCGCTGGGACACAGGTAACATCTCCTCCGGGGGATCGTTCCTCGATGGCCGCCTCGTAGGTTTCTGAGGGGGCGTCGGCCCGCCCGTCTGGCTTGCGCTCAGGCCTTGCGGGCGCCTCCGGGCAGCTGGAGGCCTCCGTCCCGGGTTCGGCCACAGGCTCACAGCCTACCACTGTGGGCAACTCCAGTAAGCCGGGTGTCGGCTCCTCTGACGTCCGCCTGGAGAGGGCTGGTAAGACGTCCGACCCTCCGAGGCGACGCGTGGCCTCTTCTCCACCGGACCAGACCGATCACTCTACTCGGCCTGCCTCCGGTGACGGCTCTCGTAAGTCGGACGTCGGCTCCTCCGGCGCCCGCCGAGAGCTTGCCACTAAGCCTCACGTCGGCTCGTCCGGCTGGCAAGGAACAGATGACGGACCTCCCAATGTCCGTCGTTCCCGGTTCCCCGCAGCCTTCACTACCGTCTGGGGAACCAGAGTTTCCCCAACCTGTCCCGGGGACTTTTCCCCTTTGTTCCCGGGCGAAGCTGGGAATTCTTTGCCTCCGTCAGTCCTTCCTCCACCTGGAGCGCCGGACCTGACGTCGGCTCCCCGGACACCGGCTCCGACGCCGGCCCCTCCGACGTCGGTACCTCCGGCACCAGGGCCTCCGCCGTTGGCCCTGACGTTGGCCTTACCGACTCCGGGAGATATTCTGCTCCCATCGGGCCCTCCGGGCTCTCCACTATGGACCCGCCCGTGAGGTCTACGGCCGGGCCGTCTGCTCCGGCAGCACCCCTGGCTCCCAGGTATCCTCCATCTTATTCGGCCGGTGTACCGGGAATGCAGTCTCTGGCGTCCACAGTACCCAACGCCGGGCTTCCCCGGCGCCGCTGTACTAGGCAGCTACAATACCAGCGCCGGGCTACCGCAGTCGGGTTTTGGATACGCTCCATACGGTTATAACCCGTATCCTTATCCCCCACCTCCTCCTCCACCGCCCTCGCGGCCACCGGTGGACCTGCAGGAGACTCTGGCCTCCTGGTGGACTGAGGCCAAGGATCAGCTCACCAAAGAGGTCGAGAGCCACCTTCTGGCGACGGTGCCGTCCCAGGTTCCCCTACGCCCAAAGCGGCACACTCCCTCACCACCTCCGGACTCCAGGGTTCTTCCGTCTGGATCCAGAGAGGGGCAGGACACGCTTCCCCGGGGACTTCCCAAGGAGTCCGTTCCCCTGGGTCGGGAAAGGGAGTCTTTCTCTTCTTCATCCTCCTCTTTGCTCTCGGACTCCTCGGACTCTTCCAACGGCTGCTCCAAGAGAGACGACGAGCCTCACTCTCCGTCGAAGCCCCAGCCAAGGACTCCTCCGCAGTCTCCTCTGGAGGATCCTTCTTTTATGGAGTTGCTTAGGAAAATCCAGGAGGTTCATCAGTGGCACTTCCTGGAACCAGATCCTCAGCGTCTGAAACTTGCTGAACATCTGGATCTGCCCGTGACAGCTCCTACCTTGGTGCCACCCTGGATAGAGTCTCACGCCGACCTTGTTACCACAATATGGAAACAGCCGTCGGCTTTAGCGCCACTTCCTAGGAAGTCGAACTGGCTATACCAGGCTCCAGAGGGTGTTGATTTCCTGGATTCTCACCCTCGGGCCGACTCAGTCGTGATTAGTGCCACTCACTGCCGGTCGGCGAACCCTAAACATCTTAGCTCGTCACCTTCTGATAAGGAATCTTGCCTTCTGGACCAGTATGGGAGAAAGATTTACGCTTCCTCCACACTGGGGATCAGGGCCCTGAACTATGTCGGCCACATGGGGGACTACCAGAAGGCCATCCTAACTCAGGCGGAAGCCAAACTGGACTCCTTTCCTGACTCCCAAGTTAAGCAGGAGTTGGTTGATCTCGTCCGCTCTGCTCGTTCGGCCAGTCGACACATGCTACGTGCAGCATACGATGCAGTGGACACTGCGGGGCAGAGCTCAGCTTTTGCCGTAGGCCTGCGGTGTCATGCTTGGCTCCCGTGTCAGGTTTTGGTCGGTGCAATCTGCAATCTGCTATCCAGGAAGCACCCTTCAGAGTCGGTGCTTTTCGGGGTGATGTCAAGGACATCATTACCAATTGCAAGAGAGGGGATGGCTCTGAAGTCCAGTTGATTCCATGTACCGTCCACATCAGCAACGCCATCCCTTTCGCCAGACTGAATGGAGAAAAAGCGAAACCCCATGGGCCGGCCACAAAACTCGAGCCCCCGGCTGCCAAGCCCCACGGCCCAAAAAGCTAGCGGGTGCTTCAGCTGCCCCACACCACCTGACTTCTTTCCTCTCCCACTGCCTCCGGACTCCCTGGAGGAACCGGTAGGAGTGAGGTTTTCCCTCCACCTTCCGGGATGGGAGAGGATAACCACAGATTCTTGGGTGCTCCAGCTCATAGCAGAAGGACACTCCATAGAGTTTCTTCAGAAACCACCCCGCCACTCCCCTCTGAAGTCGTCGTATTCACAGGAACATCTTCCTTTGGTCCAGGAGGAAATCTCAGCTCTTCTGCTGAAGCAAGCGATAGAGCCTGTCCTCCTTCATCTTCAGGGGACGGGTTACTATTCCTGTTTCTTCCTGATCCCAAAGAAGACAGGAGATCTCAGACCAATTTTAGATCTCAGTTCCCTGAATCTTTACGTAGAGTACAAAAGATTCAGGATGCTCTCTTTGCAGAGCCTTCTGCCCCCACTCCTCCGGCTGGGTCAATGGCATTATGCTCTGGATATGCAGGATGCTTATCTGCACATTCCCATTCGCCCATCTCATTGCAAATACCTTCGTTTTGCATTCCAGGGGGACCACTACCAGTTCAAGGTGCTCCCGTTTGGTCTATCCTCGGCCCCCCGAGTGTTACCAAATGCCTACCAGCATGTGGCAGCCACCTGTGTACCAAAGGGTGCAGGTTTTCCCTTACCTGGACGACTGGCTCCTGGCGGCCTAGTCCAGGAGGAACTCCTGTGTTTCCTCTGCCTTACCCAGCAGGTTTTGCCTGCCTGGGTATTACCATCAACCATTCCAAGTCTCATCCTGGACCCATCCCAGAGGCTACAGTTTATTGGGGCGATCCTCGATAATCGACCATGGGCAAAGGCCTTCCTGCCTCCGGACAGGCGGCCACCTTTCGAACCCAAATAAGTCTGTTGTCCGACCACAGGATGGTCTCATGTGGCTCCATCTTGCCTTCTTGGTCTCATGGCGCTGCTATCCCAGGCACCGCGCCGACTCCACATGAGGATCTCTCAGTGAACTCTATGCCCTCAATGGGATCAACTAGTGGGCCGACCTAGATCACTCAGTTCTGATTTCACCGCAGATGATGCGAGATTGTAATGGTGGATGGTTCGAGAGAACCTTTTCAGGGAGTTCCCTGCTTTCCACTATACCCCAAAGACTCTAACCACAGGCGCCTCCGGCGGGTTGAGGGCACATCTAGAGCCTCCATCTGGACCCAGGGCTGCTGGTCCAAGCTAGAACAAGCTCTCCACATCCAGTGTGCTCGAGCTTCAAGCAGTGTTATGCGGCTCTCCAAGCCTTCACCAGACATTTCTTCCCAGTCACCCTAGCCATCCCAGGCGGACAACATGTGCGTAGTGTGGTATATCAACAAGCAGGGAGGATTGGTCCTACCCTCTATGCAGGAGGCAATGAGGGTTTGGGATTGGGCAACAACAACCTTCACACCCTCACAGCGATCACATTCGAGAGTCGACAACACCCTGGCAGACAAGCTAAGTCACTCTTCTGCTCTGACTCATGAGTGGGAACTGGACCAAGGGTCCTAGACAATATCTTCCGACTTTGGGAACTCCCAGAGTCGACCTGTTCGCATCCCCCAAGCAAAAACTTCCCGTCTTCTGCTCACTCGTTCCAGAGCGAGGCACTTTTGGAGCGGCATCTGTCTCTAAACTGGAAGGACAGATCAGCCTCTTTTCCAATTCCACGATCCCACGAATCTTGCAGAAACTAACTGAAGGGCGAGGAATGATTCTGATCCTCCTTTCTGGCCCAGGCAAGTCTGGTCTCTTCCAACAATATTCAGTAGCCTCCTCTTCCTCCTCTCGGGTTTGTTGACTCAGGATCAGGACCCTGGTCCATCCAGGCCTCAAATCACTTCAACTGCATGCATGGCTCCTGCAGACCTACCCCAATCCCGCTTTGGAATGTCCCAAAGTGGCGGAGATTTTAGTGGGCAGAAAACCTCCACCAGATCACTTACATGAAGTGGAAAAGATTCTATTGGAGCCGCCTCCAAGCGTGGAACCTTCTCCTGTTCAGCGGGGCTTCAACGAGATCTACATCACCAGTTTGACCTGGCCTCAGCCATTCCTCTCTGAAGGTACACATGGTGGCCATTTAGCCTATCATGTTCCTTAGCAGATAAAACTTTGTAACTGGAGGTCTCCAAGACCTTTCTCAGAAGTCTCACAGGCCCCATCCGCACTTGCCCCTGACTTGAACTTGTTCTCGGAAACTCTTCTACTCCTTGAACCTGCAGCTTCTCGGATTTGAAATTTCTTGTGGAAGACGCTCTTCTTGGTGGCCAATACTTCACTCAAGAATCTCAGGCTCCGACCTGATGTGTAAAATCACTAGAGTTTTCACAAGGAACAGTTGCTCTTGAATCTAGGTTTCTACCTAAAGTAGTAGCAGAGTCTACATAAATCAGTCCGAGTTACCTTTTTGCGCAGTAGTCTAATCAGAAGTATTTATCTACTATAGATAAACAACAGTTCTGAGATACCACCAACAGGACAAAGGATCTCAGAAAGACTGATCAGTTGATACGTCTTTTTGCTCACAAAGGGAAGGCAATGCTGTTTCAAACAATGCCTGTCTTAGAGTGGTTGGCTCATTGCATCTTTTCTGTTATGACAAATCCAACAAGACCCCGGGTCAAGCCGAAGGCCACACAGAGGAGTAGCTGCCTCTGCGGACATTTCAAGAATGTGTCTCGGCAGACATCTGCGCTGCCGCCACCTGGACTTCAGTCCATACCTTCATGAAACACTACAGCTTGATATTGCCTCACGCAGAGCAGCTTCTGACATTAAGGTTTGCAAGTGCCTCCTATCTTGAGACTTGCACAAATCCAGTACTCACCTTTGGAGAAGCCTCCTCCGTGCCTCTCTTTGTTCCAGACTGCTTGGGATTCAGTCCTATATGTAATTACTCTACTGCAAGAGCTCCTCCTCAAGTAAGATAGTACAGTTACGAAGAATCTCACTGTACAGTAGATCTTCGAGAGAGGCTCTGCAGGACAAACCCCGCCTCCATCCCCTAGGCTTTTCAGCCTTTTCCAGTGATGGAATATCCGCTCCTCTCTCATCCGCCCTCCTTGGCCTGTAGGGAAAAAAAAAGGCAAGGCCCAGGACTGCCCCTTCCAACGCCTCTGGCGCCGTCACCTGATGGGGGGCCCACCACAGGACTGCTACTAGAATTTTCTGTAGTCCTGCTGCCTGCCAGCGTAGTCCCTAACGTATTACCTACACAAAACCCTCAAGATCTACTATTACGGTAGTTCTAACGTACTTTCCCTTCAGCCCACCCGGAAGGAGTCTCTACTCAGGCTACTTCCTCACTTACGGTGGGGGAGAGACAGGGCAGTGGCGACCCAGATAGGATCACCGAGACATTTTAAACAAAGCAATTAACAAGCCAGAGTTCAAATGGTCACTCTGGCTACCAATCTACCCTATACTCAGGAAGGGAGATGCAATAGCATCTCTGGACTTAAAGGACACTTACTTCCACATCCCTGCCAGGCAATCACACAGAAAGTACCTCAGGTTCAGATTGCCATCAGGCCACCAACACCAGCTCAGAGCCACGTCTTTGGCCCACTCTATGCTCCAAGGGTGTCACCAAGTGCCTGTGAGGTGGTGGTAGCACAATTCCATGAGGCAAGGGAAATAGTCTTCCCATACCTGGATGACTGGTTGGTAGGCAAGTCTCCTCAGCGAGTAGAGATGCATGATCACCATCCAGGATACCCTGTGCACGCCTGGGCCTCCTGGTAAATCAGAAAGCCAGTGTGCTAATGCCAGTTCAGCACCTGGAGTTCACAGGCAGGTGGATAGTGAGAAAGGGCCGCCCCAGGGAATAGAGACAGCTTGGTGCAGCTGCCAGGCTACGTTCAACGCATCACCACCAGATCAGTGGGGCTTTTCACAGCTGAAGGGACACATGGCTGCGGCAGCAGTGTCAAGGTCAAGATTCCAGGTGACAAGACATTCAGTTTCACCTCAGGTCTCACTGGTCACAGAAAATAGATTCCTGTCAAAGATGGTTCCAGTCACAGAAACCCTTGCTGCAAACTGTGCTATGATGGCAGGATAAAGACAACCCCAGGAAGGTGTTTCTTTCCTCCAGCTGCCACCGCAACAGTCTTAACAGATGCCTCCCTCCTAGGGGTGGTGAAATAATCTAGGGTACACACTGCACATGGTGGCCTGGCTCCAGCAGGAGTCCTGCTTCATAAAGCCTGCTGTAGCTCAGGCATTCAGTCCTTCCTCCAATGCTTCAAAGTAAGGGTGATTCAGGTCAGGAAAGACAATACAACACAATGCACTACATAAAAAAGCAGGGCACAAAAGTCATCCCCACTGTGCACAGATGCCATGAAAGTGTCAAATCTGGCTTACTCCTGGAATCTCATTTTCAGCAGTCCACCTCCCAGGAGAACAATGTCCCTGGCAGATGCCTCAGCAGGATCAACCAAAGCCACCACAGAATGGTCACTAAACAGACAGAGTCACAAGTGGTGTTTGGAAGGTGGGCACCCCAGAGGTGGACCTCTTTGCAACCCAGACAATCACCAGCCAACACAGTTCTGTTGCAGGCCTCCTGCAGTGGGCACAATCCCTCTGGATGTACTGATGTTGGATTGGACAGGAAGTTCCTGTATGCCTTTCCTCAACTTCTCCCATTGCTGAGAGTGCTAAACAAGCTCAGGGTTCAACCAACAACGATGATCCTCATTGCTCCAGATTGGGCCAGACAGCCATGGCATTCTCTGTTTCTGACCCTGTCAATTTCAGGCCAGTCTCAAATCCAGGAGGCACAGCCTATTGGCCTCCCCACAGGGCAGGCTGTCCTTTACTCCCAGTCTCCGGTCTCTCAGACTCAGGGCTTGGCTTCTTGAGGACTTGAAATATGCTGACTTGCTTTTTTTGGGAGGGGTGCTAGAGGTTCTTAGGGTTTCTAGAAACCCTCTACCAGAAAGACTTATACCTCTAAACGGAAGAGATTTTACATTTGGTGCCAGAAAAAGAGATAGACTGCTGCCAGGCTGGCTTGTCAGTCATTCTAGAGTATATGACACACCTTCATTCTCTTGGCCTTAGGCCTTCCACGCTTAAAATACACTTAGCAGCTGTCCCTACTTACCTCTCAGCTGGTAAGGGGTCATCTCTGGAAGCTAATCAAGTGTTTGGAAGTTCTTCAAGAGTCTCATGCATTTGTATTCCCCTCACAGGGAACACACCCCAGCATGAGACCTCAATATATGCATTGGCCAGCTAATGCAACCACCGTTTGAGCCCATGTCTTCAGCAGAGCTCAGGTATCGACATGAAAGACAGTGGTCCTGGCAGCGCCACCTCAGTTAGGAGAATCAAGTGTACTCCATGCCTTGTCCATCAAGCCAGATTGCATATCAGTCCATAGGGGCAAGGTAGTCCTAGGGACCAACAGAAAATTTCTGCCCAAGGTGGTGTCGGACTTCCACCTGAATCAGTCCATTACTTGCCAGTCTTTTTCACTGACCACTCTAGTTCAGGGGATAGTAGACTGCACAGCCTAGATGTCAAGAAGAGCTATAAGCTACTACTGGATCACAGCACAGGCAGGCAGTGATAGCACCAGTTCTTCCCAACCTGTGGAGAAGGGGAAAGGGCAAGCCCGCCTTCAGAGGTCTGTTGCCCGCTGGATTGTTGGATTGTAGTTAGTTCTGCTACAAAAGTAGGTAAAGAACTCCTGCATGCCTTTAGTACTCACTTTACAAGGTACAGCTTCCTCGATAGCAGCTGCAAGAGATATTCCATTGTTGAAATTTCCAAAGCAGCTACCTGGGAAACAGTCCACACACTATAACAAACTGCAGCCTGGATACTCAGGCCAGAAGTAATGCCAGGTTTGGCACAGCAGTACTGCAGAGCTTGCCTCCTAAATAGGTTCACACTCTCCTCCAAAGGTACTGCTTGGGTAGTTCATATAGTCAGAATACAGTAAGATTTCCTGGGGTTAGAAGAAAAAATTACTTACCATAGTAATCTTGTTTGTTCCAAGGGAATCTTACTGTATTCTGAGCTGCCACCTTGCCTCCCCTGCTAGAACCTATGGGCACTGCAGCACAGCTGTCCATGCTGTTGTAAACCCATGAGTGGTTCTGTTGTTGGTCTTAGTGACTTGAGTCTTGGTGTTGCCCACATTTTTAAATGAAGGGATTGTTCGTTGTTAATTATTTAATTGTTAAAGTTAGCATACAGCTTATTAGTGTTCTCACGCCCAAGAATCTGACAGTTGCAGAATGCTTCACCAGGGACAGAGGTATGAAAACCAAGTAATGCGCCTAGCATTCCATCATTAGTATAGGTTCTATTAACCATTTTCAGCTCCAGGGCAGTACAATGGAATGACAATACTGCATATGTCAGAATACAGCAAGATTCCCCTGGAAGAAACAAGATTACTATGATAAGTAATTTTTTCTTCCTGGACATGCACTACTCCTCACCAGCACATTCCAGTACACCCAAGCCACCACAAGTTCATACACCACTGTGGTCTTAAGCCAGCACTATCAATTTAGAGTCCTGCGCTTTGGGCTGTCTTTGGTGCCTCGAGTCTTTACAAAATGCTTCACGGTCTCGCCAGCACACCTTTGAAAAGCTCCAGACTACAAGATTCCCCTACCTGGATGACTTGCGATGCAGTGGACACTCGCGGAGGCCAGAGCTCAGCTTTGCCGTGAGCCCTAGCGGTGCGTACTTGGCTCACGTGTCAGGTTTGGGTCCCGGTGCAATCTGCTATCAGGAAGCACCCTTCAGAAGTCGGTGCTTTTCGGGGTGATGTCCAAGGACATCATTACCAATCATGCAAGAGGGATGGCTCTGAAGTCAGTTGATTCCATGTACCACATCCACAGCAGCAGCGCCATCCCTTCCGCAGACTGAATCGGAGAAAAAGCGAAACCCCATGGGCCAGACCTAGCTCGAGCCCCGCGGCTGCAAGCCCCGGCCCAAAAACCTGGCGGGTGCTTCAGCTGCCCACACACCACCTGACTTCTTTCCTCTCCCTGCCTCCGGACTCCTGGAGGAACGGTGAGTGAGGTTTTCCTCCACCTTCCGGGATGGAGAGGATAACCACAGATTCTTGGGTGCTCCAGTCATAGCAGAAGGACACCATAGAGTTTCTTCAGAAACCACCCCGCCACTCCTCTGAAGTCGTCAGTACTCACAGGAACATCTTCCTTTGGTCCAGGAGGAAATCTCAGCTCTTCTGCTGAAACAAGCGATAAAGCCTGTCCTCCTTCATCTTCAGGGACGGGTTACTATTCCTGTTTCTTCCTGATCCCAAAGAGACAGGAGATCTCAGACCAATTTTAGATCTCAGTTCCCTGAATCTTAGTGTACAAAAGATTCAGGATGCTCTCTTTCAGAGCCTTCTGCCCCTCCTCCGGCTGGGTCAATGGCATTATGCTCTGGATATGCAGGATCTTATCTGCATTCCCATTAAGCCCATCTCATTGCAAATACCTTCGTTTTACGCATTCGAGACCACTACCAGTTCAAAGGTGCTCCCGTTTGGTCTATCCTCGGCCCCAGTATTTACAAATGCCTGGCAGTAGTGGCAGCCCACCTGTGTACCAAGGAGTGCAGTTTTCCCTTACCTGGGCCCCAGGCTCCTGGCGTCCACGGAGGAGGAACTCCTGTGTTTTCTCTGCCTTACCAGCAGGTTTTGCCTGCCTGGGTATACCATCAACCATTCAAGTCTCATCTGGACCCATCCCAGAGGCTACAGTTTATTGGAGCGATCCTCGCTTCGACCATGGGCAAAGGCCTTCCTGCCTCCGGACAGGCGACCACCTTTCGAGACCCAAATAAGTCTGTTGTCCGACCACAGGATGGTCTCTGCGAGGTCGATCCTTTGCCTTCTTGGTCTCATGGCGGCTGCTATCCCCAGGGTACCTCGCGCTCGACTCCACATGAGGATCTCTCAGTGAACTCTATGCTCTCAATGGGATCAGCTAGTGGACGACCTAGATCACTCAGTTCTGATTTCATCGCAGATGATGCGAGATTTGTAATGGTGGATGGTTCGAGAGAACCTTTTTCAGGGAGTTCCTTTCTTTCTTCTCCCCCCCCCCCCAAAGACTCTAACCACAGGCAGCCTCCAGCGAAGGTTGGGGCCATCTAGGCCCTCATCGGACCAGGGCTGCTGGTCAGCTAGAACAAGCTCTCATCAGTGTACTAAGGCTTCAAGCAGTGTTGTCACGCTCTCCAAGCCCTTCACCAATACATTCTTCCCAGTCACCTAGCCGTCCAGGCAGGACAACATGTCGCGAGTGTGGTATATCAACAAGCGAGGGAGGACTTGGTCCCACCTCTATGAGGGAGGCAATGAGGGTTTGGGATTGGGCAACCTAACCTGACCTTCACCTCACAGCGATTCACATTCCGGGAGTCGACAACACCCCTGGCAGACAAGCTTGTCACTCTTCTGCTCTGACTCAAGCAGTGGGAACTGGACCAGGGGTCCTAGACAATATCTTCCCGACTTTGAGAACTCCACACAGTGTGAGCCTGTTGCATCCCCAAGCATAAAAACTTTCCTCTTCTGCTCACTGCGTTCAGAGCGAGGCACTTTTGGAGCGACGCTCTGTCTCTGAACTGGAAGGACAGATTAGTCTATGCCTTTCCCCAATTCCACGTATCCACGAGTCTTGCAGAAACTAGCTTCAGAAGGAGCTAGGAATGATCTCTGATCACTCCTTTTCTCGGCCCAGGCAAGTCTGGTTCTCTCTTCACAACAATATTCAGAGTATCCTCCTCTTCCTCTATCTCGAGGTTTGTTGACTCAGATCAGGGACCCTGGTCCATCAGGCCTCAAATCCCTTCAACTGCGTGCATGGCTCACTGCAGACCTACCCCAATCCCGTTTTGGAGTGTCTCCCAAAGTGGGCGGAGATTTTAAGTGGAGGCCAGAAAACCCTCCACCAGATCCACTTATGCCATGAAGTGAAAAGATTCACTATTTGGGCCGCTTCCAAGAACGTGGAACCTTTCTCCTGTTCAGCGGGGCTTCTGCTGGAGTATCTACATCACCTGTTTGACCTGGGCCTCAGCCATTCCTCTCTGAAGGTACACATGGTGGCCATTTCGGCCTATCATGTTCCCTTCGCAAATAAGGCTTTTGCTCAACTGGAGGTCTCCAAGACCTTTCTCAGAGGGGTCCTTCACCTGAGGCCCCCATCCGCACTCCTGCTCCCACCAGGACTTGAACTTTGTTCTCGAGAAACTTCTCTTCCTCCCTTGAACCTGCAGCTTCTGGGATTTTGAAGTTTCTTTTGTGGAAGGCGGCTCTTCTTGGTGGCCATTACTTGACTCAAAGAATCTCCGAGCTCCGCGCCTGATGTGTAAAATCACTTGATTTTTCACAAGGAGCGAGTTATCTCTTAGCACGAATCCTAGGTTTCTACCTAAAGTAGTAGCAGAGTCTACCTTAAATCAGTCCATAGAGTTACCTGCTTTTTAACGCAGTAGTCTAATCAAGGGGAGTATTTACTCCATACTGGATGTTCACGGTTCTGAGATACTACACCAACAGGACAAAGGATCTCAGAAAGACTGATCAGTTATTAGTCTCTTTTGCTCACAAAGGGAAGGCAATGCTGTTTCAAACAATGCCTGTCTTAAGTGGTTGGCTCATTGCATCACTTTCTGTTATGACAAGTCACAACAAGACCCTCCGGGTCAAGTCAAGGCCACTCAGAGGAGTAGCTGCCTCTGCTGACTTATTTCAAGAATGTGTCTCGGCAGACATCTGCGCTGCCATACCTGGACTTCAGTCCATACCTTCATGAAACACTACAGTTTGGATTGCCTCTACGCCCGAGAGCAGGCTTCGGGCTGGCTGTTTTGCAAGGCCTCTATCTTGAGACTTGCACAGCCAGTACTACCTTTAGAGTAGTTTTCCTCCTCCCGGTGCCTCTCTTTGTTCCAGACTGCTTGGGATTCAGTCCTATATGTATTACCTGCAGAGCCCTCTCGAAGTAAGATAGTACAGTTACGTAAGAACTTACCGTAACAGTAGATCTTGAGAGAGGCTCTTTCATGATAAATCTCCGCCCTCCATCCCCTAGGCTTTTCCAGCTCCCTTTTCCAGTGATGGAATATCCGCTCCTCTCTCATCCGGCCTCTTTTGGCCTGTGGCGGGAAAAAAATTGGAAAGGCCAGGCGTCCAGGACTGCCCCTTCCTACGTCTCTGGTCGCGGTCACCTGATGGGGCGGTCCCTGCTCAGGACTGCTAGCTGAAAATTTTCTGTGGGTCCTGCTGCCTGCCAGCGTCAGTCCTATGTAATTACCTACAAGAGCCTCTCTAGAGAGATCTACTATGCGGTAAGTTCTTACGTAACTGTACTTTCCCTCAGCCCACCCGGAAGGAGTCTCTACTCAGACTGCTTCCTCACTTTCGGTGGGGGGAGAGATGAGGGTAGTGGCGACCCGCTAGGATCACCGAGACATTTTAAACAGGCACTTTAACAAGCCAGAGTTCAAAATGGTCACTCTGGCTACCATTCTCCCTATACTCAGGAAGGGGAATTGGGCTAGCATCTCTGGACTTAAAGGACACTTACTTCCACATCCCTGTTAGGCAATCACACAGAAAGTACCTCAGGTTCAGATTGCCATCAGGCCACTACCAGTTCAGAGCCATGTCTTTTGGCCTTACCTATGCTCCAAGGGTGTTTACCAAGTGCCTCGTAGTGGTGGTAGCACACCTAAGGAGGCAAGGTGTTAGTCTTCCCATACCTGGATGACTGGTTGGTGGTAGGCCAGTCTCCTCAGCGGGTAGAGATGCACTGATCACCATCCAGGATACCCTGTGTACGCTGGGCCTCCTGGTAAATCAGAAAAAGTCAGTGCCAATGCCAGTTCAGCACCTGGAGTTCACAGGGGCAGAAGTGGATAGTGTGAGAGAAAGGGCCTTCGCCCCCCAGGGAATAGTAGACAGCTTGGTGCAGCTGCCAGGCTCGTTCCAGCTGCATACCACCAGATCAGTGGGGCTTTTTCTACAGCTGTTAGGACACATGGCTGCGGCAGCAGTGTCAAGGTCAAGATTCCAGGTGACAAGACATTCAGTTTCACCTCAGGTCTCACTGGTCCCAGAAAATAGATTCCCTGTCAAAGATGGTTCCAGTCACAGAAACCCTTGCTGCAAACTGTGCTATGATGGCAGGATAAAGACAACCTCAGGGAAGGTGTTTCTTTCCTCCAGCTGCCACCGGCAACAGTCTTAACAGATGCCTCCCTCCTAGGGTGGGGTGAACACCTAGGGGTACACACTGCACATGGTACCTGGCTCCAGCAGGAGTCCCTGCTTCACATAAAGCCTGCTGTAGCTCAGGGCATTCAGTCCTTCCCTCCAATGCTTCAAAGTAAGGTGATTCAGGTCAGGAAAGACAATACAACCACAATGTACTACATAAAAAAAGCAAGGGGGCACAAAGTCATCCCCACTGTGCACAGATGCCATGAAAGTGTCAAATCTGGCTTACTCCCTGGGAATCTCATTTTCAGCAGTCCACCTCCCAGGGAGAACAATGTCCTGGCAGATGCTCTCAGCAGGATCAACCAAAGCCACCATGAATGGTCACTAAACAGACAGGTCCTGCAAGTGGTGTTTGGAAGGTGGAGCACCCCAGAGGTGGACCTCTTTGCAACCCCAGACAATCACCAGCTACCACAGTTCTGTTGCAGGCCTCCTGCAGTGGGCACAATCCCTCTGGATGTACTGATGTTGGATTGGACAGGGAAGTTCCTGTATGCCTTTCCTCAATTTCCCCCATTGCTGAGAGTGCTAAACAAGCTCAGGGTTCAGCCAACAACGATGATCCTCATTGCTCCAGATTGGGCTAGACAGCCATGGTATTCTCTGTTTCTGACCCTGTCAATTTCCAGGCCAGTCTCTGTACCCAGGAGGCACAGCCTATTGGCCTCCTTACAGGGCAGGGTCCTTTACCCCAGTCTCCGGTCTCTCAGACTCAGGGCTTGGCTCTTGAGGACTTGGAATATGCTGACTTGCTTTTTTTTGGGAGGGGTGCTAGAGGTTCTTAGGGTTTCTAGAAAACCCTCTACCAGAAAGACTTATACCTCTAAACGGAAGAGATTTTACATTTGGTGCCAGAAAAAGAGATAGACTGCTGCCAGGCTGGCTTGTCAGTCATTCTAGAGTATATGACACACCTTCATTCTCTTGGCCTTAGGCCTTCCACGCTTAAAATACACTTAGCAGCTGTCCCTACTTACCTCTCAGCTGGTAAGGGGTCATCTCTGGAAGCTAATCAAGTGTTTGGAAGTTCTTCAAGAGTCTCATGCATTTGTATTCCCCTCACAGGGAACACACCCCAGCATGAGACCTCAATATATGCATTGGCCAGCTAATGCAACCACCGTTTGAGCCCATGTCTTCAGCAGAGCTCAGGTATGCGACATGAAAGACAGTGGTCCTGGTAGCCGTCACCTCAGTTAGGAGAATCAGTGTGCTCCATGCCTTGTCCACTGAGCCAGATTGCATATCAGTCCATAGGGGCAAGGTAGTCCTAAGGACTAACAGAAAATTTCTGCCCAAGGTGGTGTCGGACTTCCACCTGAATCAGTCCATTACTTTGCCAGTCTTTTTCACTGACCACTCTAGTTCAGGGGATAGTAGACTGCACAGCCTAGATGTCAAGAGAGCTATAAGCTACTACTTGGATCACACAAAGGGCCACAGGCAGGATAGCACTCAGTTCTTCCTAACCTGTGGAGAAGTGGGAAAGGGCAAGCCCGCCTCAGAGAGGTCTGTTGCCCGCTGGATTGTTGGTTGTAGTTAGTTCTGCTACAGCAAAGTAGGTAAAGAACTCCTGCATGCCTTAGTACTCACTTTACAAGGGGTACAGCTTCCTCGATAGCAGCTGCAAGAGATATTCCATTGTTGGAAATTTGTAAAGCAGCTACCTGGGAAACAGTCCACACCTTTACCAAACACTGCAGCCTGGATACTCAGGCCAGAAGTAATGCCAGGTTTGGCACAGCAGTACTGCAGAGCTTGTTTCCTAAATAGGTTCGCTACCCTCCTCCAAAGGTACTGCTTGGGTAGTCTACATATGTCAGAATACAGTAAGATTTCCTGGGGTTTGAAGAAAAAATTACTTACCATAGTAATCTTGTTTGTTCCAAGGGAATCTTACTGTATTCTGAGCTGCCACCTTGCCTCCCCTGCTAGAACCTATGGGCACTGCAGCACAGCTGTCCATGCTGTTGTAAACCCATGAGTGGTTCTGTTGTTGGTCTTAGTGACTTGAGTCTTGGTGTTGCCCACATTTTTAAATGAAGGGGATTGTTCGTTGTTAATTATTTAATTGTTAAAGTTAGTATACATAGCTTGTTAGTGTTCACGCTCCGTAAGAATCTGACAGTTGTAGAATGTTTACCAGGGACAGAGGTATGAAAACCAAGTATGCGCCTAGCATTCCATCATTAGTATAGGTTCTATTAACCATTTCAGCTCCAGGGCAGTACAATGGAATGACAATACTGCATATGTCAGAATACAGCAAGATTCCCCTGGAAGAAACAAGATTACTATGATAAGTAATTTTTTTCTTCCTGGACATGCACTACTCCTACCAGCACATTCCAGTACACCCAAGCCACCACAAGTTCATACACTTCGTGGTCTTGGGCCAGCACTATCAATTTAGAGTCCTGCCTTTTGGGCTGTCTTTGGTGCCTCGAGTCTTTACAAAATGCTTCACGGTTCTCGCAGCACACCTTTGAAAGCTCAGACTACAAGTATTCCCCTACCTGGATGACTGGCTCCTGGCAAGTCCGTCCAAGCATGGCACAGAAGAGGCAGTGACCACAGCAGTTCAGTTCCAAGCTAATCTCCATGGGGGTTCTGCTAAACCTCGAGAAATCGCAGCTTCAACCCTTGCAGCAGCTCCTCTTCATAGGGGCCCTACTGGACACTACAAGGGCATGGGCATTCTTCCTGGAGAACAGAAGAAAAGCCATCCTTCAGATGGCACTCTTCATAATGGAGAACAAGTCAGTGTGGGCTAACTCCATCCAGTGGATGTTGGGCCTCATGGCCTCTTCAGTCTTCACAGTGCCTCTAGCACAGCTGCACATAAGGACTACTCTGTGGATGCTCAGCACACAGTGGTCTCCAGCAGCGCATCCTCAGTCCTACCCCATCAAAGTGACAGAACCTTTGTGTCGGTCATTTGCATAGTGGACACTGGATTACATCCTTCTTCAAGGTCTCCACTTCGCTCCACCAGAATGACAGATTACTCTAACCACAGATGCATCTCTCCTGGGGTGGTTGGCTGACAGTCAGGACCATCATACCCAGGGAGTCTGGACTCGGATGGAATCTCATCTCCATATCAGTGTTCTGGAAATGAGAGCAGTCCTTTACGTCCTACGAGCCTTGGTGGACTTTGTCTGTCACAGCTAATCCTTCTTCAGATGAACAAGTCAGTGATGTATTACATCAACAAGCGGGGGGCGCACTCCTACTCACTTTGCAGGGAAGCTATGAGAGCTATGAGATTCTCCTAGCTGCTGCCCATAAGACCTCTACCAGAAAGACCTACA
Organism: Neoceratodus forsteri; assembly: GCA_016271365.2. Taxonomy (NCBI): domain Eukaryota; kingdom Metazoa; phylum Chordata; order Ceratodontiformes; family Ceratodontidae; genus Neoceratodus; species Neoceratodus forsteri. Next base: position 1,576,940,027 of record CM028131.1, read on the forward strand.
CAGCCCAAATGGAGGCACTTCTGAGAATGGTCTGCAAGTCCAGTATGGCTCCATTCTGATATCCTCCAGACAAAATTTTGGAGTATTTACTAGATCTCTCTGATGCTGGACTGCAATACTCCTATGTAAAGTTTTGCCTTTGTGCTATCTTGGCCTATCATGAGGCCATTCCAGAACCTTACTCTAGTTCAACTGCCTCTCTTCAAAAGATTCTTTTTTTTTTTTTTTTCTTCCATAAGCACTTTATCCACCAGAGCCCTGGCAGGCGGTTATGGCCCTTCAAATGGAGGGACTCTCTCTTTGGTCCCACTGCTCCTGTGCTAGGCGCCCCCGGTAGTTCCCCCGCAGATTGCCCTGCGGTGTGGCCGAGAGGAGGTTGCCGGCTCCCCCACCCACCCACCACCCAGAGATCCAGTCCAGAATCTGGAGACCTCTCTGGGAGCCGTGGACCATCCACGAGCCTGCCAGGCTTGTTTTTCCTTTTCGCCCAGCCCCCGACATAAGGGCTGCCGGATCAAGCCTCTCAACCTGTACTGCCCTCCAGCCACCACCAGAGGGTAGTCAGTGAGTGGGACAACTAGTCCCCCTTCCCACTGCTGACCCCCGGCGGCTTGGGCTCCTTCCCGAACCCAGGTCGCCAGCATGGCGCGAGGTGTGGCATCCAGCACCTCAACCCTTCATGCCACCAGGCTGGCTTTTTCAAAACATTCTTAAAAGGCATCCTGTGCACTGCCAGTATGGAAACCTGTTGCTCCCTGGAATAGCAACATTTTGCTGAACATGCTCACTCGTAAGCCTTTTGAGCCTCTGGCTACATGTAATCTTAAATTCCTTACTTGGAAAATTGCATTTTTGGTGGCCATCACCTCTGCCTTTAGGGTCTCTGAGATACATGCTTTGGTCGTAGACCTTCCTTATACTGTCTTCCATAAAGACGAGGTGGTCCTTCGCACACACCCCAAGTTATTGCCCAAAGTGTTGTCGGAGTTCTGTTTAAATCTACCCTTGGTGCTGCCCACATACTTTCCTAACTTTCAGAACGAGGGAGAGCGCCCTCTCCACTCTCTGGATGTTGAAAGAGCCCTCAGGTTCTACATCGATAGAACTAAGGGCATTGCTCAGTCCAGTCAGCTCTTGTTCTCCTTCACCTGGAACCGGCTCGTCAGCTGGTTATGATGAAATGCATTTCTGCTTGGATAGTAGCCTACCTTCGCTACTCTGTGGCACAGGTCAAATTGGAAAGCCAGGTTCGTGCCCTCTCCAGCAGAGCGGTTGCAATGTCCTTGGGAGAAATCCACTCTGTTTCCATTGCTGATATTTGCAAAGCAGCTACTTGGAGCTCAGTGCATACTTTCATCAAGCACTATGCTCTGGATGTCCATGCAGGCATCATGCTTCCTTTGGCAGGACAATCCTGAATGGATTTGTGTCCTGAGTGAGCGCCATCTCCTACCGCCCTGCTTGGGGGATTTTTGGCTGAGCTTGGTACTCTAACCCAGTAGTGTGAATCAATGGTGAAGATAAGGGCCAGGAAGTTATGAAAATTATGTACTCTCTGTAATTCTTGATCTTCTTAGACTATCTTCACCATTGATTCTCACACCCACCCACCATCCCCTGAGCTCACTAACTCTGCCTCCAGCTTGTTCTTTGTGGGTTCTAGTGCTTTTGCAGAGTGCATGGCATTAGTCACTGTCTGCTATAAATGAACTGCAACTGCTCTGGACTTCATCGCTGTGAGCTAGCAGGGTATAGGGCCTGCCCATGGTTCAGAGGTCAGGTTGTCATGATCTACCTATAAAGCACCATCTCCTGGTTCATCATCTATAGGCAGCACAGATCACTTTCCCTCTGTTCTCAGCATGGAGGCATTGTGGACCCAGACTCTGGATCTTGCTCTCTGCAGGCAGGTTCGGTTGCCGTCCCAGTAGGAGTGGCCACCTAAATCTTGCAGGAATCAGTCTTTATCATTGGTTCCCACTTATGGATCTGAGAGCAGATGCACTAGGACCCCGCAGGTGCAAATGTTTCTGAAGGAGGGAGCCGGTGCCAGCTGCTGACAGCGCCTGCGCACTTCACAAGGTGTGGCATGTGCCAGGCAATAACCATCACCAGCTCCCTTATGCACCACTGTTCTGTTCTTTCCACCACTGAGTGCACACCGTGGGAGCGGCAGCACCTCAGTATATCCGTTGTCGCCGAATTCAAATTGCATCACTACTTAGTTTTTTTTTTTAGTTGCAGTGCCTCTCCCTTTGTTGTTTTTCGTCTCCTTGATGCCAAAACCCAAAATGGAAAAGAGGACTAAGAAGTCAAGAAACTTCAGCAGCCTCCCATCAAGCATCATTGCCCCACGGGAAGCAGATAGCTGCGACAAACTGGCATCAACACTGCTGGACCTGCCAGCTTGGTGGCGCTGAGGGTTGAGGTGCTGGATGCCACACCTCGCGCTACGCCGGCGACCTGGGTTCGGGAACGGACTCGGGCCACTGGGGATCGGCAGGGGTGGGAAGAGATCAAGCACCCAGCGGACTGCTCTGTCTTCCTGTGGAGGGCTCTGGGAATGCACCGCACAGGAGCGGCATCTGGCAGTGGTCAGAGTGGGTCAGGAATGCGGCGCTCATGCAAGCAGGGGGCGGAGCTGTGGCAGGTGTTGGTACTCAGTGCCCAGATGCCATTGCATGACCGAGCTCCGGGGGGAAACAGCACACCAAAAAAAAACCCCTCTCTGGAGGGGGGATGGCGGCGCCACCTCCTGATCCACACTCCCATAGCTGGGTGCTCTACCCTCTCCGCTGGTGGTCACTCTGGCCGGCACTCTATACTTAAGATAGAGCGCCCTGGAAGGATAGGGCGGCCCTTCCCCATGAGGGCTCAGATCTGGGGATTTCGTCAGTCAGAGTGAGGAGAGTGGATTCGAGTGCCACAGTGGGAGGTAGAGATCAGGTAAGGTTGGTAGCTGGAGAGAGTTCCTCTGGTGGGGTGTAGAAATAAAGTCTACAGAAAAAAAAAAACTGCTGGACCTGCCTTGGCTCAAGTCACAGTATGGATGAATGCAATGCCTGCTTTTACACGGACTGCCGTACCCTCAAGATCTGCGTGATGAAGTGGGGTTGGCCGACCCCTGCCTGTGAAGGCAGGTGTCACACTCGTAAGGCCATGGTATTGTCTCTGGTACTTCCCTCTGGGCCCCTTCCCGGCACTTCTGGTGTCATGGAACTACAGGATCCTCCTCAAAATCGCCCTACCAAGGCATCAGAGGTCCTGTGGATCGGTCTTTTGGACAGCTAGCTCTTTCTGGCTGGCTGAACACCCCCAACCCATCTGACTGTCCTGGACAGCAGACATCCCTGGTGGTGAGGCAGAAGCTGTATGCTTGGTCTTCCTCAGTAGATACTTCTGTGTCAAGGCCTAGTGTTGCCTCTGCTTCTGATACCGTTCACTGTCAGTGTGCAGGACTGTGCCGGCCACAATTCCAGATCCCCACCTGACACCATTCACAGTATCTGGAGAGGGATTAGAACCGGGGCTGTGCAGTGTCCAGTTGTTGAGGTAGCACTGGTTCTTTCCCCTGATGTCACTAGTGACGCTGGAGTGGGAAGATGTCAATGCCTCTGGTGACTGACATGTCGACGGCTGTGGTGTTGGTCTTGGGCCTAGCACCGAGCAGGATGCTGTTGATCTAGATCAGTCCCTAGAGCTGTTCACAGCACCAGTATGGTTCCATGGTTGATGCCGAGTCCGACATTAGGCCCAGCACCAAGGCAGTGCTAGCCACAACAGTGGGGGTGAACCCCTTTCCAGGCCTGTTGTTAACCCTGAACCCGGTGCCTGAAACGGCACTGGCTCAGGGTCAGATGACTGGGAAATGGAGTTCTCCCTGGAGCCGTGTGTTGATCCTGTCACTAGTGCGGACTGGGCCACCCTATGGGGACTTACAGCCCGCTCTCTGGACCTGGGTGAATCGCACATGGGCACTGACTGGGTCATTCCTCTGATGTAGGTGGACCCCATTTGGTCGGTTCTGCCATGCCATCCCCTCAGGCAATGTCCCCTGTGCATCCCTGCGGCCCAGACAGAGGCCCTGAAGTCCCAGACTCCAGTTTCCCTGTTAGGCCTCTGCCACCTTTGCCTGAGCTACCAGTGATCATGGGCCCTCTGGCGCCACTCAACTGGATTCAGTACAGAGGGGTGCCTGGTGCCTTACATCAGTACCACAGACATGCTGACAGGGTCCAATTTAAACCTGCTCCCCCACTGCTTGACCCCTCTGTTTCCAGCGCCTCTTCTCCTTCAACATCTTCCTCAGAGGACACGGAATCTACCCTTTGCATGCCCTCGACCTCTGAGAATACTCTACCAGAGATTCTTGGCGGACATGTTAGAGGCACTGGAAGTGGACTCCTTTCCAGTCGCAGTCCCATATCCTTGCAGCGGGGACTTTTAGGAACTTTCAGCAATGGCTCTACAGTCCTCTTTCCTTACATAGAAACATAGAAGTTGACGGCAGATAAGGACCGCAAGGCCCATCCAGTCTGCCCATTTCTTTTTCTGTCTTATGAATCTGCCATTGGCCTTTGCTCTGTCAATGGCCTATCTATTCATACTCATCTGTATTGCTCCCTTATGCCTATCCCATGCCTGTTTGAAGCCCTGCACTGTATTCATATCCACCACTTCCTGAGGTAGACCGTTCCATGCATCCACCACCCTTTCTGTGAAAAAGAACTTCCTCACCTTACCCCTTAATCGGCCTCCCTCTAATCTCATGTTGTGTCCTCTTGTCCTGCCATTTTTCTTATACTGAAACATGTTAGACTCTTTCACCTTGTTAATGCCCTTAAGGTGTTTGAATGTTTCAATCATATCACCTCTCTCCCTCTTTTGCTCTAGGGTATACATATTGAGCTCAGTTAATCTGTCATATGTTTTCTGATGCAGTCCCTGCACCATTTTGGTTGCCCTTCTCTGGACTGCCTTAATTTGGTTAATGTCCTTGTGAAGGTGTGGCCTCCAGTACTGCACGCAGTACTCCAGATGGGGCCTAACCAGTGTCTTGTAAAGAGGGATTATTACCTCCCGCTTCCGACTTGTGATACCCCTACTAATTCACCCCAACATCCTTCTAGCCTTACCTACTGCTGTAGTGGTCTGCTTGGATGATTTCAGGTCATCGGTGATGATGACGCCCAAGTCGCTTTCTACCCTTGTGACTGCCAGCAACTCCCCTCCCAGTGTATAGGTGCCTTCAGAGTTTCTCTTCCCTATGTGCATGATCTTGCACTTCTTTGCGTTAAACCCCAGTTGCCACTTTTCCGACCATTTTGCTAGTTTATCCAGATCTCTTCTCATTCTGCCCACATCATCTGGATCATCTACTCTGTTGCAGATCTTGGTGTCATCTGCAAACAGACAGACCTTAACCTCCAGTCCATCTACAGTGTCATTGATGAAGATATTGAAGAGGACAGGCCTCAGGACTGATCCCTGAGGTACCCCACTTGTGACTTCATCTCTTCTGACTGTACAGTTTACCACCACTCTCTGTTTTCTGCCCGTCAACCAGTTTGCCACCCAGTTGACCAACGTCTGACCCAACCCGAGCCTACCCAGCTTATTAATCAATCTTCTATGTGGAACAGTAGCGAAAGCTTTGCTGAAGTCAAGGTAGGCGACATCAACTGCTCCCCCTTGGTCCACCACTCTGGTTACCCAGTCAAAGAAATCTATGAGAGTAATTTGACAGGACCTTCCTTTTTTAAACCCATGCTGTCTTGGATCCTGTGCCCCTATGGATTCCAGGTGTTGCACTATCTTTTCCTTAAGGAGTGTCTCCATAATCTTGCCCACTACTGAGGTAAGACTGACTGGTCTGTAGTTCCCTGCCTCCTCCCTGCTACCACTCTTGTGGAACGGGATCACATGAGCCCTTCTCCAGTCTTGTGGGACCTCTCCTGTGCTCAGAGACTCACTAAACAGTTCTGATAATGGCTCTGCTAGTTCCACCCTTAACTCCTTTAGTACCCTGGGATGTATGCCATCAGGTCCCATTGCCTTGTCCATCCTGAGCTTATCGAGCTCTTGTAGGACCCTTTCTTTTGTGAAGGGACTAGCGCACACCTCCGTTCCCCCCTGTGTCCATGGTGCTGAGCTGTGGGCCCTGCCCTACCTTCTCTTCAGTAAATACTGAGCAGAAGTATCTATTTAGGATAGATGCTTTTACATGGTCCTCCTCCTCATATGCCCCCTTATCTCCTTTGATCTTAGCAATACCCCCTCTGGACTTTCTCCTTTCACTAATGTATCTACTGTATAGAAAGTCTTGTCACCTTCTTTTACTGTTCGTGCTAGTGTTTCCTCGGTTTGGGCCTTTGCCTGCCTTACTGCCTTCCCTGCTTCCCTTAGGGAAGTTTAGTATGCCTCCCAATCTTCATCCTGCTGCGTTCCCTTATATTTCCTGAAGGCCATCCTTTTGGCTCTGACCTTTTCTGCTGCTGTGTTTGAGAACCAAAGTGGTTTCCTTCTTTTTTTTGCACTTCCTTTTCTCACTAACACAATGGGATGTTGCTTCAAGTATTGCATCTTTAATGCTTGCCCAATTTGCTTGTACACCCTCACCTGTATTTCTTTTTGCCAGGGCTAGCTTAACTCTGTTGGCCATCTTATCAAAGTCTGCTCCTCTGAAGACCCATATTTTTGCCTTGGAATGGGATGATTTTGTTCTAGTGGCCAACTTGAACCATACCATGTGATGGTCACTGGCTCCCAAGTGACCTTCTACCTGAAGATCTGTGATCCTTTCCCTGTTAGTCAGTACTAGATCTAGGATAGCCCTGTCTCTTGTGGGTTGTTGTACCAGTTGTTTAAGGCTCTCCCCCTGCAGGGAATCCACCATGTGTCTAGTTCTGGCCTAGAGCCTTTGAGGAATCATCAAGGACAGTCTGGAGGCAAACCTTGTTGTGCCCCCCAACCCCCAGGGACATCCAGCTGCGGTACTGAGCCCCAGTGTGTCTGCAGGGCAGTACATCGCCCTGCTTTGGGGATTGAGGACTCCTACAGGGCCTAAATGCCCTGTGCATGACCGATCTCCTAAGGCTGACTCTGCTGAGGATGATGCCCTAGGAAGAAGGTTCTTTACCTTGATATGCACTTTGATGTGCATTGTGGCATATAAGACACATCAGGCAGCCTTCAGCAGACACCTGTGGGTGCAGTTATGTCAGCTTCCAGCTGCCTTGTCTCCTTGTGAGTTAGTCAGGCAAACCATCTGCCTTTCTGCCAAGGGCCTGGAACTGGCAAAAATGGGCATTGTACGATGCCAGTAAGGTTGCCTCCAGGCTGGTGGGAACTGCAGTTTGTATCATGCAGACGACATAGTTTTGCCTTCCAGGCTGGCACCTTTGGCATGGCATAAGGTGCCTAACTGACAGTTACAAGGAGCTCTTTTTCTTCTCCTGGAGGGTCAGGCGAGAGCTGTCAGGGTGCCCTCCTGTACCTGTATCACAGGAGTTTAGCCTGTCCCTGACCAGTCTCTGGTTCTGCCAGACCCATAAGGAGCCCCTGCCATCAGGTGTTCTCCCCCACGCAGAGGGCTGAGGGTAGTTCTTACCTTCAGGGTGAGTCAGCGTCTCCCTAACATGAAGGGAAGATTGCTAGTCAGACCCATAAGTGGGAATCAATGATTCCTGGAAGATATGAAAATTACATTCTTACCATAATTGTTGATCTTCCAGAATGTCTTCTCCACTGATTCACATGCCCGCCCACCATCCCCCGCTCAGGCAGAGCCTGGGCCTCTGTGCAGCTCACCTTGTGGATGCTGGCAGCACCACATATTGCTGGGTGGGCATCTCCTCTGTCATAATGCTCTTGTAGGGTTTGTTTTGCATTATGAAAACAAAAGGGGGGGGGGTGAGTGTCCTTGGTGGACCTCTCACCAACCAAAAAAAAGGATTTTTGTGGGTGAGGAAGGGCAGCCTCTTCCCTCCACTTTTTCTTTCCTTGTCCTCCTCCTCAGGATATATTTCCTTTATGGATATATCCCTATTAGTTGCTAAATGCAACATGTGCCCTGGGCACTATCCAGTCCTGCTCCACTGAGTAGCTTCTGGGGGGGGGGAGTTGCACTGCACCTTTTTGGATCAACACACTAGCTGTCACACAGGGTGAATCCCTGTGGTTGCAAGGAGAAGCAGGTCATATTTCTAATCCCTTCTCTACCATGTTTTTGTTTGGTGCACCCCTCATTTTCTTCTCTCTGTGCTTCTGGGTCTTGGCCCCACTACCCTTGGAGGATGCCTGAGGAGGTGAACATATCTTGACTCCCTTGGACTGCCCAGTCCTGGAACTCTAAATGCTCCTAAGCTTTACTTTTCTTCCATCTGTCACGAGGAAAAGAGAAATATGGGTTTACTCTTGCGTTTATGCAGTTCTGTATTGGGTAAAATGGAGTTGCGCTTTTTAGGAGTCCAGTTATCATTTATCTGTTTTTTGGCACATTGTGCCATCTCATTTGCAAGGGGATCCTTTTATTGGACCCCCTCCCCCGCATCTGACAAAACCACCTGCTTAGGGCTGCGGCCCTGTCTTTTCCTCTTACTACTATCCACCTCCTGTCTGGCTAGTGGTACGAGGCTCTGGCTCTTTTTGGTACAGAATTGGTAGTTGGGTTTTATTTATTTATTTATTTTTTAATTTAACGTTTACTGAGACTTAAAAAACAGCTTTACTGGTATCCAAAAGGCAAGTCAGTATGAAGACTTACCTCCCTCAGAGCTGATCCATACAGAAAGTATAATTTTTAGATCCAGGGTTTATGGAAGGGGAAGGGATCATATTTTGGCTCTGTGGAGCCAAGCCACTGATCCCTTCCACTTCCTTGTCTTCAGCACCGCCCCTGTACTAGCATGTTTTGTGATGCAATTGTGTGGAGAGTGCGGGGTGCGCTCCATAGACTACTATAGGGGTCACTTTAATGTCATATTTTTTAATAGTTCAGGGTTTCGATTTGGATAACTCAAGGCCATTGCTCAACTAACAAGGGCCTTGTTAGTTAAACAGTGACCTTGATTTATCCAAATCAGAACTCTGAACTATTAAAAAAAAAAAAAAGACATTGAAGTCGGCCCCTATAGAAATCTATGGAGCACGTCTCCACGCTCTCCATATATGATGTCATAATAGGTGCTAGCGTTAGCGTTGGGGTGGCTCTGAAGACAAGAAAGTGGAAGGAATCGGCGAAATCAGCTCCATGGAAACAAAATACAATCCCTTCCATTAACCGTGGCTCTAAAAATTATACTTTCTGTATGTATCAACTCTGGGAAGGGAAGGCATATTAACATGTTAATAATGGCTTTGAGTAAAAATGTCAGGGAAGGTGTTCTTTAAAAAGCAATATTTTCAATAGTAATAGTCTCAGTCTGCAATAACGAAGCCAAATGCACCAGAAGAAAATATTAGACCAAGTACAATGGTTACATTCAGAGGTGATGCCACAGACTAGTAGCTGTAAAACATGTAACAGCATGCCAGATCCACTGGTCCCTAAAAAGTAGAAGGCAGTCCAGAACCGCAAACCAGCCACTAGGCACAAGCTAGGGAGATTTAAGGCACAAATACGGAATCCTCTGACACAAGGTGTTGCATCCATCCCTGCCAGCTGGTACAAAACTGGTCTAGTTGACCGTGGATGGAGGCAGTAAGATGGTCCATATAACAGATTTCCAGTACTGTAGCTTACCAGCTGTCTACAGAAGGGGGATCTGTCCGCATCCAGAGTCGTGTGATTGCTTTTTTACCAATAAATATAGGTAGGCTAAAGCCCCGTTTATTTTTGGTTCCTGTATCATTTCCCTGTTCCTTTGGGCTAGAAAGTATCTAGTCCTCGCTTTCATTTCTCTCCTGGCAAACAGAACTTAAGTATGGGAGGGAGCCGGCAATGGTAGTTGACTGGTGCACACTGCACCACGTGAGGCGTGCAGGTGCCGTCAGCTGATGTCGGCTTCCTCCTGCAAAAGAATATGCTCCGGCAGGGTTCTAGTGCCTCTGGCCCCATGCCCATAAATGTGGATTAGTGGTGAAGTATTTTGATAGATCAACAATTACAGTAAGGACCTAATTTTCATTTGTGGATAGTCCCGGTATATGGGGGTCACATCCTGTAGCTGGTCATCGCATTCTTCTTGTCCCTGGTATTCCCTGCTCAGGGTGTACTGTATGGGACATTGTTGAGTTCATGACTTGATAGAGAACTGCAGCTGTTCCACAGCCTTTTCCCAGGACAAGGTGTTCTGTCAAGCAGGTGCTGCCCCACGTAGAGAAAGGCATCATCCTGTGTGAAAAAAGGTGTTGGCCCATACTGAGAAAGGTACTGTCCTGCTTAGAAGATCCTGTCCCACATAGAGAAAGGTGCCACCCACTCTGAGAAAGTTGCCATCCCACTAGAGAAAGATTCTGTCCCACATCGAAAAAGGTGCCATCCCACATAGAGAAAGGTGCCGTCCCATATAGAGAAAGGTTCCATCCCACATTGAGAAAGCAGCCTTCCCACATAGAGGAAGGTTCTATCCCACATAGAGAAAGGTCTCATCCCACATAGAGAAAAGTCCTGTCCCACACAGGGTAAGGTCCCGTCCCACCAGAGAAAGGGGCTATACTACTAGATAAAGGTTCTGCCTCACGTGGAGAAGGGTGCTGCCCCACGTAGATAAAGGTGTTGGCCCACATTGAGAAAGGTTCTGTCCACGTAGAGATAGGTGCTGTCCTACATCGAGAACGCTTCCATCCACATACAGAAAGGTCCCATCCCACATAGAGAAAGCTGCCATCTTCATACAGAAAGATCCCATCCCACGTACAGAAAGGTGCCATCCACATACAGAAAGCTGATGTCCCGCATACATAAAGGTGCCTTCACACAGGGAAAGGTACCGTCTCACGTAGAGAAAGGTTCTATCCCACATAGAAAAAGGTCTGGTCCCACATAGAGGAAGATGCCGTCCTACACTGAGAAAGGTACTGTCCTGCTTAGAAAAAGGTTCTGTCCCACATAAAGAAAGGTGTCGTCTCACATCGAGAAAGCTGCCTTCCCACATAGAGAAAGGTCCATTCCCACAAAAAAAAAGGTGCTGTCCTACATTATGTAAGCTGCTTTTCCACCTAGGGAAAGGTGCCGTCCCACATACAGTAAGCTGCTTTCTAGGGACGTGGATATGTTGTCCATCCACACTTCTTGGCAGTGTCCCTTTCCCTTTAAATCAGCCGGAAAATCTTTAAGGTGGCTCCTCCCACCCACCTGGGTGGTATAACCCTCGGCTCTGCCCCATGACACCAGATCTTCCTTTCTGCTGGAAGATTCAGGTTGCCTCCTTCTTGCTCTCGCATTTTGTAGGCCCTGGATTCAAAACCCTCGGTTATTCTGAAAATTCGGCTTGTTCGCGTTAGTGACTGTGATTGTTTTTTCTCGATCATGGAAGACAAGTCTTCCCCCAGATTTCTCCGGTGCTCATGTGGCCAAAAGATGTCACGCACCGACCCGCATACCATGTGCGTATACTGTTTCGGTGTCGGCCATGACACCACGACGTGCAAGTTTTGCCTCGTGTTCCAACCTAATGTCCTAGATGACCGTCTCGCATGCCTTAAGCTGCGGAGGCCCAAAAAACAGAACCTGCCAGTGAAATCCAAGGAGGCCCAGTGGGCGGTTTCCGCAGCCGCGGGATCCACCGAGCAATTGGAGTGCATGCAGGCCTTCGAGTGAGGAAGTGGCTTGTGCCACGGAATCTTCTTCTTGGAGCTTCTTCGTTCTGCTCAACCTGGCTCCACCTTCTCGGGTTCCTTTCTAGAGTTGTGTTGCTGTCTCGCGACTAAGGGTGCGGGGCCGGCAGGCACGCACTCCTCTCGCTCCTGAAAAAAGGAGAGGGCCTGGGATCATCTTCGTCCCGACGGAGACATTCTTGGGATTGGGAGAGATCTCGGTCCCAGGAACCGGCTGTTTCGACCTTGGTCAAAATCGCCTCTTCTGCTGCTGGCTTCTCAGCCTTGCCATCTGGCCAGTCGTCCAAAGTGTCAATCAACGACGTTGAGATACTTCTCGACCCGATCGACCCTTCGTCGACAACTCCTGTCGATGACTCCCTCACCCTTGCTTTCCCCAATGAGGAGACCCAGCCTGCTGGGAATCCCGCAGAGGAAGTGGTCCCTGACCCCAGGAAGTCCCCAGTCCCACTGGTGTCTCCCGAGCGACCGAGTCTGCCCGTCTGATCTTGATTGAGGTCTTGGACCCCCTCAACCGAAAGGCCGAGGAAGGGCCATAAGCGCTCTAAAAAAGAGGCGACGCCATCGGTTGTCCTTGTCCTCCTTGGATGAGGAGAGGCTTCGGTGGAAGCTCCAGCAGTGCTACGAGGACCTCATGTGGCAACAGCTGATTTTGTCTGGGCACAAGCCTACCCCAGCTTCTACCCCGGCCATTACTTGTCTCTCACCTCCCAGGCCAAAGCCGACTCCTCTCGAGCTGATTAAGTCGGTTCCTCCACCTGCGGAGCTGGCGAAACCTCCGGTTTGGCCAAAACCAGGGTCTCCACCGATTTTGGTTGAACTGCTGCCCAAGCAGCCTGTGAGAGGGGCTCCTTCTAAGGAAGCTAGACTGGATACCGGGCTTCCCCGGCGTCTTTCGGTCACTGTGACCGCTGACCACCCCCGGCGGGTCGAGGGTGATGTGGGCGGTCAACTGCTGTATCAGGACACCTCTGACTCAGATGAAACTGGCCTCCATTCTCATCCAGGGAATGATCAATCGGCCGGTGGGTTAGAGACGGAGGAAGGTCCTTCATCCTTTCAGGGCATTCTTCGCCTCATCTCTGAGTCCACAGGGATGCCCCTGGAACCTATCCAGAAAAAGGTGGAGTACCCTCTCACTGACATCCTCAAGAGAGGGGATACCCCGACAGAAGCCTTTCCAGTGGCCAAGGCCATTGTTGTCCTGGCCTTTGAACTTTGGCAGTGCCTGCCTCCTGTCCAGCTCCATCTGCCCATATGGCCCGTAAGTATGTGGTGCCCATGGGGTCTCTTGCGGGCTTCACAGAGCACCCTTCGGCCGAGAGCCTTGTGACCACCTCTGTGTTCAGGTATACTGGTAGTTCTACCGATACCGACAGACCTCCTGAGAAGGAATCCAAATATTTGGATCACTTGCCGGAAGGTCTGTGCGGCCTCGTCTTTAGGCCTCCATCAGGCAAGCTCGGCCATCATCAGTGCACACTTCTCCCATGCCCTTTTGGGGTCCTTGGATGAAGTCCTCCTACATCTCCCCACAGACTTGCAGACCACAGTCAAGCAGGTTCAGGACCAAGGCTGTGCTGTTGCTAAGCAACAGCTCCAGACGGCTCTGGACATCGAGGACTCGTGCCCGTTCATTGGCAGCCACAGTTGCCTCCCATTGCACAGCTTGGCTGAGGCTCTCCTCCTTTCCGGTGGATACTCAGCACAAACTAGCTGATGTGCCTTTCCTGGCACCGATCTCTTCGGCCCAGGTGTGGCTGGTCACCTTCAGTGCATCGAGCAGTCCAATGGCCACTTGGACGCCACTTCTGCTAAGGGTTCTTCGGGTCCCAATAAGCAGCAGAAGAAGAAGCCTTTTCGGCACTCTTCCCCTGCAGCCCAGCAGCCCTCCTTTTACGGGGGTCAGCAGCAGCAGCAAGCTCAAGCTTGGCACCCCGGCTGAAACCCGGACCCTCCCAGGCCCATAAGGGAGGCCGAGGTTCAGGCCCTGGACCCTCTGCCTCCTAGCCTGCCCAGGGGCCAGCTCCACCACTTTCCTTCCGCCTGGTCCGCTGTTAGCATGGACAGATGGGTCTTAGAAGTGGTCGGCCAGGGACTGCCTCTGGAATTCAAGCAGTACCCTCCAAGCCGAGCTCACGCCCATGGGAGGAGAGGGTATCCACCCACTCTGTCAGCTCTCCAAGATGACATTGCTCAGCTCCTCCTCAAGGAGGCAGTAGCTCCAGTGGCGGACCCTCCAGCAGACCCAGGCTTCGTTTCCAGGTACTTCCTGGTTCCCAAGCGGACGGGGGCTGGCGCCCCATTCTAGATCTGCATGACCTGAATCAGTATCTCAGGTCACGCCCCTTCCGGATGGTAAACCTGTCTCAGATCATACCATCCCTGGAGCGAAACATGTGGTTCTGCTCACTGGATCTCCAGGACACATTCTTTCATGTCCCAATCCTTCCATCCCACCAGCGGTTCCTCCGCTTCAGAGCCGAGGGAACTCTATACAAGTTCCGAGCCACACCATTCGGCCTGTCATTGGCCCCACGGGTCTTTACCAAATGCATTGCAGTGGTGGTAGCCCACCCCAGGCATCGGGGGGGGTCAGAATTTACCCCACCTCGACAATTGGCTCTTAGCAGGTTCCACCCAGCAGGAGGTGGAGAGGTCCAGGGACCTGGCCCTCCAGACCTGCTCCCAACTCGGCCTCTTGATCAACAAGGCCAAGTCTGAGCTTGTGCCTTCTCAGGTGATGTGTTTCATCGGGGCAGAGCTCGATTCTCACCGAGCCAGAGCCCGGCTCCCGGCGGACAGGGCAGAGGTTCTCTCGTTTGCGCAGTCATTTGTGGTTGGGCAGGTGCGCCCTGCCCGGGACTTCCTGTGTCTTCTGGGTTACATGGCAGCCTGCACCTCCGTGGTCAATTGGGCCCAGTGACATATGCGCCCCCTTCAGTGGGAGCTGGCCACCCAGTGGACTCAGCGCCTAGGTCACTTCGACCAGCTGATCACTGTGACCCAAAAGATGTGGGACACTCTCCAGTGGTGGACCGTCCTAGACTGGTTGCAGGAAGGGATCCCATTTGTCCGCCCCGAGCTGACGGTCGTCCTCATGACCGATGCCCCTCTCAGGAGCTGGGGAACCCACATGGGGCACAACAGGGCCCACAGGTTCTGGACCCCCGAGGAGTCCTGTTATCACATCAACCTGTTGGGTCTCAGAGCAGTCAGACTGGCACTGTTAGCATTCGCTCCTCAGCTCCGGGGTCAAGTGGTTCAAGTCCAGACGGACAATACCATGACCATGTACTATCTCAACAAACAGGGCAGCACGCATTCCCGTCTACTATGCAGGGAAGTGCTCCGCATCTGGACACTCGTGAGCCATCTGGAAGCGGATCTCCTAGCCATCCACATGGCAGGAGCCTCGAGCCAACTGGCGGATGCTCTCAGCCACATAGGCGAGACATCCCATGAGTGGTGTCTCCATCCAGAGGTAGCTTACAGTCTGTTCTCCCACTGGGGCAAACCAATGGTGGACCTGTTTGCCTCCCGGGAAAACACCAAGCTGAGGCTGTTTCATGCCCACCCCCTCAGCAGGGCTGTCTGCAGGGGGATGCCTTCTCGAGGCTATGAACCCCAGACCTCTTCTATGCCTTCCCTCCATTTCCCTTGATCCACAGGATCCCTCCTCACTAGGTGAGGAGGAACAAGGCACAGGTGATCCTGGTAACCCCAGACTCCCCACACCAGTTCTGGTACCCAGATCTCCTCACCCACAGCAACAGGCCCCCAGAGTGGCTTCCAGCATGCCCGGACCTGATCTCAGTCAATCAGGGAAGTATTCCATCCAGACCTTCAATCCCTGCACCTTGCAGCCTAGTACCTGAGCGGCTAGAGTTCCAGGCTTTGGGTCTCTCCGAGGATGTCCTCACAGTAGTGGAAGCCTCCAGGAAGGAGTCGACCAGGATGTGTTATGCCTTCACATGGAAAATGTTTTCCATTTGGTGTCAGGGCAAGGGCCTGGATCCTCTATCCTGTCCAGTGGCTAACATTCTCAACTACCTTTGGTCTCTGTCCAAAGGGGGTCTTCAGTCATCGACCCTTAGGGTGCACCTGGCAGCCATCTCTGCTTACCAGGCGATGGCCGGTCAGCAGACATTGGTGCAGGAGACAGTAGTCGGGCGCTTTTTCAATGGTCTGGATCATTTATCCCTCCGGTGTGTGAACCTCCACCTCCATGGGATCTACTGCTGGTTCTGGCAAAGCTCATGGGCAAGCCATTCGAACCAATGCACAAGTGTGAGTTGTCACACTTGTGGAAGACTGCCTTCCTGGTGGCCATCACGTCTGCCAGAAGGACAGGGGAGCTCCAGGCGCTCTTGGTGGACTCCCCTTATCTGGTCTTCCACAGGGACAAGGTTGTCCTGCTCCCCCAACCGAAATTCCTCCCGAAAGTGGTGTGAGAGTTTCACCTCAACCAGGTGTTGACTCTGCCTGTGTTCTACCTGAACTACACCTCGGATGCCGAGTACAGGCTCCATACCTTGGACCTGCGACGAGCGCTCTCCTATTATAAGGAGAGGACGGTGGAAATTCGGGGAGAGGTTCGACAGCTGTTTGTCACCTACGCTGAAGCCGCTTCTGGCAGATCTACAGCAAAGCGGACAACCACAAGATCGATTACATCATGCATTAGTCTGTACTATGAGTTGGCGGGCAAGGAGCCTCCCACAGGGATAAGAGCTCATTCTACCCCCATACCACTGCATCAGTGGCTGCTTCCAGGGACATCCCCATACAGGAAATCTGTCGGGCTGCTACCTGGAAGACAGCAAACACCTTCATTACCCATTACCACATCGACCTTGAGTCACGCTGGAATGCTGGATTTGGGGCCTCAGTTCTCCAATCTCTGTTTCCCAAGTAGGGGGTGTGCGCCTAGCGTCCCTTCTCCCGGAGAACTTCTAGGAGTCTGCCAAGAAGTGTGGATGAACACCATATCCACGTCCCTAGAAAAACAGGTTACTCACCTGTAACTAGTTCTAGTAGTGGTATATGTTGTTCATCCACACGGACCCACACGACCTCCCCGGCTGCGGACGCACAAACCTGGCTTCCAGCGGGCTGAGATCTGGCGTCATGGAGCGGAGCAGAGGGTTATACCACCCAGGTGGGTGGGAGGAGCCATCTTGAAGACTTTCTGGCTGATTTAAAGGGAAGAGGACACTGCCAAGAAGTGTGAATGAACAACATATACCACTCCTAGAACTACTGTTACAGGTGAGTAACCTGTTTTTTTCCACCTAGAGAAAAGTACCATCCCACGTACAGTAAGCTGCTTTTCCACCTAGAGAAAGGTGCCTTCCCACATACAGTAAGCTGCTTTTCCACCTAGAGAAAGGTGCTGTCCCACATACAGAAAGGTGCTGATGTGCTACATTGTAAACCGAGAGTTTAAAGCAGAAGTTCATAATAAATCTGTGTTGCAAAATTCCAATAAAAGTTTGCACAAATGCAAGCACGAGTTTAGGTGTTCTGAGCCTTTATCTCCACATTTGTTCCACAATATGAAGGATAGTGACCCACATTTTATGTGTAAGTATCCCACATTTCAGCAACATAAGGTTGAGTGGTATGGTCCTATTTTCACAGAATCAGGGCTTCTATTTACTGGAATCCTTCCTTCCCAAAGGCAGCCCACTGAAGGTCGATCCCGGGATGGAGGCTTGCGTCTCGGGGAGATGGAACGAGACTGCCTTATTGGTTATGGGGCCAGCATGCTCCTCCTGGAGAGACTGATGATATCCAGTGACGCCTTCGAGGTGGACGTGTGCGGCCAGTGTGGACTGCTGGGTTACTCAGGCTGGTAAGTGGCTAGAAAATAGAGTTTGTGCTTACTTCTCTTGTAAATTTTTTTTTTCTTATTTCGTTTTATGAGAGAAATTTAATTAGGGAGGCAGTATAGCGCAGTGGTTTAAGGCTCTGAGCTGCAAATCTGGAGACCTGGGTTTGAATCCCACAGCCCCCACTTGCATATACTGTGTGACCCTGAGCAAGTCACTTAACTTCCCTGTGCTTCCAGGTTGCACCTGTAAAAAAGCTTTCAGCTTAGTGTGTCTCACCTGGTTAAACAATTGGCAAAAAAAAAAAAAAAGTACAACCTGGATTATGTTGCAAACGAGACATTAGTTTAATAAACTCAAGAAAAATTACTGACATTCAAACATGTAAAACAAGAATTACAGGGACTTATGATTGGTTGATCGAGTGATTTATTAATTTATTTGAAATTACCTCAACTGGGATAACCCCATGAAATGTGGCATCTCGTTTTCATGGGGATCCCAGGTTGCAGTGTTGTCTTCAAGAAGCCATCATTGGCAGTAAATTTAATAACAGATCAGTTCAGTTTTTTTTCTTTGGGAGGTTTCTTGATTTTTATTATGTACAGTCTAGTGTTGTTCATGCAAAAGTTCACAAACAGGCATTAGTTTGGGGAAAGATACAGTAGCATCAGAAAGAATTTCTGTAGCTCTCCACATTGTCAATCGGTAGTTATGGGTAATGTGCACCCCTAGTAGGGGATATGGCACAGCCCAAGGCTGTAATCAGCATAGAATCTTGGGCACATGAACATTCCTGACAGCAGCAACTTTCCATTCTTTGCTGTGCCATTACAGGGGAAGCAGCATAAAAGATTTCTCTGAAGAAAAAACGTTCTTCTAGGGACGTGGATATGATGTTCTATCCACACTTTCTGGCAGTTGCCTTTCCCTTTAAGACTGGCTGTAAATGTCTCCAAGCTGGCTCCTCCCACCCAACCAGGTGGTAACTCCCTTGGCTCCGCCTCTTGATGCCAGATCTTCCTTTCTGCTGGAAGAAGCAAGTTCCTTCCTTACTGCTCTTGCACTGAGTAGGCCCTTGCAACTTAAATCTTAGGATTTACTTCCTAAACAGTTTGAAATTCTTTGTCTTTAGCACGATCACTGATTTGGACTGCGATGGATGACAAGTCCACTCCCGGGTTATGCCGGTGCCCTTGTGAGCGATGATGTCCTGAACGGATCCACACTCCACGTGCGTCTACTGCCTGGGGCATGAGCATGATCTCCAGGCCTGCAATATTTGTAGCTCCTTTCATCCTACCATTCTCGAGGATCATCTAGCCTGGCTCAAGTTAGGCCGAGCGAACGGAACCTTCTGGTCAAATCCAAGAATGCTCATTGGGTGGTCTCCGTGGCTGCAGGGTCTGCCGAACACCTTATGGAGTTTGAGGAGGTGGCAGCTCAGGCCGCATCCCACTCCTCCTCGGCTTCTGCCTTCGTGCTGCTCCAGCTGGTCTCTACTTTTACGGGGCCTTCAAAGAATTGTGACAGTCCCTGCCAACCCTCGGTCAGGCACCCTCTGGGCACAAATCTAAATCAAGGAGAGTCCAAAAAACGATCTCACCATCGTTCGTGAGATCGGGTGCACTCTCGGCCGAGAGCTTTGGATTCCCACGATTCCCCAGATCTGACCTCAGTCGAATCCTTGGCCTAGGCCACCGGCTCCATCTGTGACAGGGTTGAATACAGCCCTGTCCCAGTTTTGCCGAAAGTGTTTAAACGCAAGGATCTGTTCTATACCCTCCTTTTCTGTCTTCTCCGTCTAGTTGCGCAATCAAATTTTCTCGTGAGACCTAGGACTTGATCACCCCGACGGTCTTGCAATTCTCTGCCTCTCACTATCTCTCAACTCTCACTTGCTGTTCTGTCTTTTCTCCCCCATTTGCATATCTGCTGGTATAAAAATATATGTGAATCATTTTGTGGAAATGTAATTGATACTGAGATCCCTTTATTTGAAACTGTATATAGTTATACTGTTGAAATGATTGCAAAGCTATTTGGAACTCAAGGGGTTAACCTGAGATGCAATTTTTAAGCCTTTGGCAGAGATGTAAACAAGAGGTCAGTTCTGGGTCACAATGTTCTTTTTGCTGCACCTGCTAAAACTGACAAGAACATTGTGTGAGAAGCATGCTGTTTTTCTTAACAAGCTCCTGCAAAGACTTATAAAAAAAGAGCTGCAATGTTTTGCAAGAGAGAGACGGACTGAGATTTGAAATTGAGAAGAAAAAGGACTTTGCTTTCTATGTTTGTACTGCCATTGTAAATAGTTATTCTGAACAATTTTTTTTTTTTTTTTTACTGTTAAAACACTGCTTCTGGTTTTTCTATGCTTCCTGACCTGTGCCTCGATGACATAACCCCGTCGGGCCAATTGGCCGAGGCGCTGGTTGATCTTCCGGCCGAGATTTTTCTCAAGCCGGTCGACCAGTTGTCGACTGAAGAGGCGACACTTCTTTATCCAGGACCCCGGTCCTGATTCAGACCATTGGAGAGACAGATCAATCCGCTGACCCGTCGCCTCTAGTCTCTGACTAGGACCCAGAGGAGCCTCGGCGCTCACCGACTTCATTTGAGCCCCGCCACTGGTTCCCCACCCCCCCCCTGGCAGTTTTGGTCATGGTCTTGGTCCCATTCCTGTGGGTTGAGCGGTTCCCGCCGTCATCGACGCTCCTGCTCTCAGCACCATGGAAAGTGGCACCACCGCTACTCTTCATCCTTGTCCTCCTCGGGTGAGGAGAGGCTTTGGTGAAAATTGCATTGACGCTACAAGAATCTCATGTGGCCACAGCTGGTGCTCACCGGTATGAAGCCGGCCATCATCTGGCTTTCGCCCGACAGGCCGATGCCTTCTCCGTTGCAGGAGTCGCCTAAGACGGTCCCGGCTCGGCCAACCCTGGCCTCTCCACCCATTCCTGTGGAGCTGCCACCCGTGCAGCCGAAGGCCAGCACTCCGGCCAAAGAGTCTCAGCCGTTCAAGGGGCTTCCCCATCGGCTCTCGGTCACCATCACCCCTGACCATCCGTGGAGGGTAAGCAGGGGCTCAGGCGGTCAACTCTTTTTTTTTTTTTTTAATCTCTCTTTATTCGCCATATCCCCAGCCTGCCACCCCCGACCCATCAGGGGAGGCACGGCAGACGTCCCACTGCCTGACATCTTGCCCAGAACAGATCCTCGACCCCATAGAGCTGCCTTTTACCCCCCCGGACGGGGACGAGGTGGGGGCACTAACACCCTAAAACTTACATATCGTCAGTCTGGGTCCTCATTGTGGGCATGTCTCCTGGCTCCCCGTCTCCCCAGTGGTGGCAGGCTCTTTTTGCATTTTCTCCCCAGCGCGTGGTGTGTGCCCAGACGTCATGGCGCATATGCACCAGTGTCCACCACACGTTGCGACCGGCCCCTTCCTGCAATGGCAGGACTTGTCGTACCCCGACCACTCAGAGTCAGGCAAGCTGCAGGCTTTTGGTCCCCTCCCTTCCCCTGGAGAAGGCGAGCGGTTTTGGGACACAAGCCTTCTCCCCTGGCCAGACCTCCAGTGACCCAGTCTGCTCCCGAACCCGGGTCGCCGGTGTTGCAAGAGGAAATCCAACTGCTGCGCTGACGGGCCGGCTTGGTCGACCCCTCTTTAACACACTTTGGAGTCAGAGGGTTCCTTCCTGCACTCCCATCCGGTCGACGTGGAGTCAGTGGGGGTTCTCTCGACGGACAATGGCCTTACTTCCTTCTGGGCCTTCACCTGATCTCTGAGTCCACAGGTATGAAAATGGAGCCCGTCCTGAAATGGGCTCGTTACCCATTGACCGAGATCCTCAACCGGGGAGATACTCCTACGGATGCTTTCCTAGTGGCGGAGGCCATTCTTGGTCCTGCCTTGAAGCTCTGGCAGCGCCCCACTTCCTGCTCTGGGCCCTCTGCCCGGATGGCCTGCAAGTATGCGGTACCTATCAGTTCCCTCTCTGGATTCACAAAAACACCCCTCGGCCGAGGTGCTGGTGGCCAATTCTGTGTTTAGGCGTTCCGGCAACACTGGGGATGTTGACAAGCCGTCTAACAAAAAGTCAAAAAAATTGGACCATGCTGCTAAAAAGTTCTACGCTGCCTCTTCTCTTGGTCTTCACCAGGCAAGCTTGGCCCTCCTTATGGCCCACTTCTTCCATGCCCTGCTGGGCACCCTGGATGAGGTGCTTCCTCATCTGCCAGCGGACCTCCAGATCATGATCAGACAGGTCCGGGACCAGGGCTGGGCTGTAGCAAAATGGCACCAGACAGCCATGGACATTGGAGACTCCTGTGCCCGCTCCATGGCGGCCGAAGTGGCCATGTGCAGCAGGACTTGGCTGAGGATCTTGACCTTCACAGCAGACACTCAGCACAAGTTGGCAGATGTTCATTTTCTGGGCACCGACCTGTTCGGGCCAGGGGTCAAGGGCCACCTCAACCGCATAGAGAAATCCAGTGCCACCTTGGACTCCGTGACATCTGCCCAAAAGGGCTCCAAGTGCTCTAAGCAGTAGGAAAAGACAAAGCCCTTTTGGTCCACCTCCACTCCTGCAGCCAAACCAGCCCTAGGCTGGACAGCAGGCTCAGGCCTGGTGACCTTGACCAAAGTCTGTGGCCTCAGTCGTCCATAAGCCTGAGGGAGAAGATCTGGTGGCTCCTCAGCCAGACCCTCCTCCTCCTCCAAGCCTGCCCAGTGATGGGATGAGGGGTGCCTCCCTCATGCCTGTCGCACCTCCCTTGGGTCCTCCCGTGTGGGGCCGGCTCCACCACTTCCTTTCCGCCTGATCCATTGTCACCACGGACAGGTGGGTTCTCCAGGTGGTCTGTCAGGGTCTGCCTTTGGATTTCGAACAGTACCCTCCCTTGCCGAGCCCGCAATCCACGGGAGGATTTGGTATCCGCAGACATTCTGTCAGCTCTTCGAGATGACATAGCCCAGCTCCTCCGCAAGGAGGTCATGGTCCCTATCGTGGATCCTCCGGAACACCCAGGGTTTGTCTCCAGGTGCTTCCTGGTGCCAAAGCGGATTGGGGGGGTGGCTCCCCATTCGAGATCTGCAGACCTGAACAAGTTTCTCAAGTTGTGCACCTTCCGATTGATAACGGGGTGTCTGATCATACCATCTCTAGAGCAAAATGTGGTTTTGCTCCCTGGATCTTCAGCATACATTCTTCCACGTCCCGATCCATCCATCTCACTGAAGATTCCTCTGCTTCCGAACAGGGGGTGCCCTCTACAAGTTCCAGACCATGCCATTCGGCCTGTCCTCGGCCCCCAGGGTCTTCACCAAGTGCATTGCATTGATGCCAGCTTACCTGAGGCACCAAGGGGTCCAGGTTTACCCCTACCTGGACGACAGGCTGATCGCAGGTCCCTCCAGGCTGGAGGTGGAGCAATCCAGGTACCTGGCACTCCAGGCCTGCATCTTCCTTGTCCTCCTGGTCAATGAGGCCAAGTCGGAACTCGTACCTTTGCTGGTGATCAACTTTATTGGGGCGGATTGCGACTCTTATAGAGCCGGCTCCCGGCAGACAGGGTGGAGGCTCTCTCCTCCTTTTCCCTATCATTTTGGGTTGGGCAATTGCGCCCTGCCTGGGCCTTCTTGTGCTTGCTGGGTTATATGGCGGTCTGCTGGAGAATGCGCTCCCTGCAGTGGGAGCTGGCCAGCTAGTGGTCTCAGCACAGGGGTCACTTTGACCAGCTGGTCACTGTGACCAAGTGGATGTGGGACACCCTCCAGGAGTGCTTAGTCCCAGAGCATCTGCAGGAAGGGATCCTTTTGTCCCCCCAGAGCCACCGGTCATCCTGACAACTCATGCCTCTCTCACAGGCTGGGGTGCCCACCTGGGGGAACACACATTCCACAGGCTCTGGACACCCGAGGAGTCCCGATGTCACATCAACCTGCTGGAGCTCCGAGCAGTTCAGCTGGCACTGACTGCCTTCACTCCTCACATTCGTGGTCTGGTGGTCCATGTCCAGAGGGACAACACGACCATGTACTACCTCAACAAACAGGGCGGGATGCACTCCCTGCCACTGTGCAAGGAAGCTCTCCGTGTGTGGACCCTCATGTGCAGCCTGGAGGCTGATTTCCTAGCCATCCATGTGACAGGGGCCTCCAACCAGCTGGCAGATGCCCTCAGCTGTGTGGGCAAGGAATGTCATGAGTGGTCTCCACCCAGAGGTAGTATACAGTCTGTTTTCCCAGTGGGGCACCCCTCAGGTGGACCTGTTCGCCTCCAGGGAGAATGCAAAGCTGAGGCTCTTTTGTGCCCACCCCTCTCAGCAGGGAACGTTGCAGGGGGATGTCTTCCTGAGGTCCTGGACCCCAGGCCTCTTCTATCCCTTACCTCCACTTCCCTTGGTTCACAAGATGTTGCTGAAGGCCAGGAGGGACAAGGCATAGGTGATTCTGGTGGCTCCAGACCGGCCCTGCCAGTTCTGGTAACCCAGTCTCCTCAGTCTCAGCAGCAGTCTCCCGTGGCTTCTTCCTCTCCGCCCAGATCTGCTCTCCATCAATCAGGGGAAGGTACTCCATCTGGACCTTCAGTCCCTGCACCTGATAACCTGGTTCCTGAGCGGCTAGAGTTCCAGGCTCAGGTCTCTCTGAAGATGTCCTCACCGTTGTGGAGGCATCTCTGAAGGAATCGACCAGGAAATGCTGCGCCTACATGTGGAAGAGATTTTCCATTTGGTGTCAGGGCAAGGGGTTGGACCCTTTGTCCTGTCCAGTGCCTAACATTCTTGATTACCTTTGGTCCCGCTCTCACAGGCCTTCGGTCGACATCCCTTAAGGTGCACCTGGCAGCCATATCTGCTTACTGGGCACGGGCCAGTCAGCAGTCAGTGGCACAGGAGAATGTGGCCTGGTGCTTTTTTAAAAGGCCTTAACCACATTTCCCCTCCGGTGCATGAACCACCACCACCACCTTGGGATCTGTTGCTGGTTTTGGCAAAGCTCATGGGCAAGCCATTCGAACCGATGCACAAGTGTGACATGTCTCACTTGTTGTGGCAGACCACCTTCCTGGTGGCTATCATGTCAGCCAGAAGGCTCAGTGAGCTCCAAGCGCTTTCAGTGGAGTCTCCTTACCTGGTCTTCACAGTGACAAGGTTGTCCTGCACCCCAACCCAAAGTTTCTCCCAAAGGTTGTGTTGGATTTTCACCTTAACCAGGTGATTAATCTGCTGGTGTAGTTTACCAACCACACCTCGGAGGCCAAGCACAGGCTCCATACTCTGGACCTGTGGCGAGTGCTTGCGTATTACAAGGAGAGCATGGCTGGAGTTCGGAAAAAGGTTCGCCAGCTGTTTGTCACCTATGCTGAAGCCGCACCTGGCAGACCTGCAGCCAAGCGGACGATTGGCAGGTGGATAGTCTCCTGCATTGATCTTTGCTATAGGTTGGCAGGTAGGGAGCTTCCCGTAGGGCTTAGGGCTCATTCCACCTGCCATACCACTGCGTTGGTGGCTGCTTCCAGGGACATCCCTATCCAGCAAATCTGCAGGGCTGCTACCTGGAGGTCAGCACACACCTTCATTTCCTATTACCACATTGACCTTGAGTCACACCGGGATGCTGGTTTTGGGGCCTCAGTTCTCCAATCTCTGTTCCCTAAGTAGGGGTTGTGCACCTTGCCTCCCTCTTCCAGAGAACTGCTAAGAGTCTGCCAGAAGGTGTGGATAGAACATCATATCCATGTCCATAGAAAAACAGGATCTTCCTTTGTCAGTCTTCACCATTCATTACTGCTTGGGTGTAAGCCAGGCGCACCGCCACAGAGTTTTTTTTTTTTTTGGAGAGGAGTCTCGCCCGTCCCAGCGCCCAGCCCAAAGAGCGACACCTCGTGGTGTCGCGGGAAGCTGTTAAGGTGCCGCAGACTCCTCCTCCTCCATCCAGTTCTGTTTCTCCTGCCATCAGGCTGCACCTGCTGCGTGTAGAGTGATTTTCCTAGTGCGCCATTTGGCCTAGTTCGTCGTTCGAAGTGACTCCTTCATCCTGGTTTGATTTTCCCGACGCCATTGACTCTGGTAAGTTCGTTCCATTTTATTTTTCAACGGCACCGGGAGCTTTTCTGTGTTTTAGGTTATTTTCGCATCATGCCCGGTTCAGGAGCTAAACGAAAGTCAAAAGCGAGCTGTGCCCCTATGCGTCGGTGCTCCTGTGGCTGGCATTTTTCCATTACGGACCGGCATGATGTCTGCCTTCAGTGCCTGGGACCTAACCATGATATGGACAGATGAGACACCTGTTTCTCGATGGACCGCCATATTCTCGAAGTCCCCGCATTCAAAATTGGCAAGGCCACGCCGACTTTTTGAGGACGGTGTCGGTCTCAAACCTCCCAGGCCAGGTCTCTAGACCTTTCCTCCGGGTCCCTTCCCAGGCCTATACGGTCTGGTGAGGAGGAGGTCTCCTCATCTTCAAGCCTTGCCGAGGAGGAGGAGGAGGCCTCTTTCATGGTGTCGGGGGAACGTCGTGGCCCCTCCCGGGGCCGCGGTGGAGACACTGTCTCGGCAGTCACCTCTTCGGAGGTGCAGGCTCCCCCAGTGTCGCGGGCCACGGTTTCTGGGTCCAGCATTGGTGGACCCTCGATGTCACCCTCCAGCGCCGTCTCGGATCCTGGCACCATTCGGGGCGGTGCTGTGTGCAGTGCTGTGTTGGTTGACAGCGCGCTTGTGGGCGCCGCGGGTCCAGTCGACTCCGTTAGCGGTGCCTTGTCAGATTCCGGTGCGGGGGGTGGCACCAGGGGCCTAGTTGGAGCTGTAGGCCGATCGGGGCCGGACTCTGGTGCTGCGGGCGATGCGCAGGGACCTCGCGGTGCCATGCTTGATTCCGGTGCTGCTGGCGGCTCCGTTTCTCAAGGGACTCTTGGGGTGGCCAGCATCGAGGTCCTTCTGCTCGGCTCCTCCTTGGAGGCAGATGATTCAGAGGTTGACCTGACTTGGCGCCCCGATTCCTCGCAGTCAGAGTCTTTTCTGGAACACGGAGTCAGGCGATCCAGCGTTCCCGTTCCTGAGTCCCCAGATCCATCTACCTCTGAGGATCTCCAGGCTGGGGGTGGCCTGGAGTCCATCAGGGAAAGCAGTTTGCGGATTGAGGACCGGACTGTCTCCTCGGATGGGGCTGTGGCTGCTGCCATTCCTGGTGCTGCTGCGCCTTCTCAGGGTGGACTAGGGGTTCTTTCTCCAGGGGCCTCCCGCGGGAGGCCTCAGGTTCGATGGAAACTATCGCTGGGGTGGAGGAGGAGGGCATCCTCAGAGTCTGAGGGGTTGGGGTGAGGGGCGTCGAGTTCCGCCTTCCGTCCCTCGGGGTGTAGGGAGGAGCCGGAGCACCAAACCCTGTCTCACTCTCCCTCTTGGGCTCAAGGGACTCCTCTGGTGGCGTTGCTGCGGGTTGCCCTTCTGGACTCTTGCAACCCCAGGTGCATCACAGGGGAGATTCCCCATCCAGGCTCTTCCAGAGTTCGCTCCCCCAGGGTTCCGTTTTGCGACCTGGATTGATATCCGGGACCCCGCCAGCTCGGGCTCCATTCCCTGGATTTCAGAGCCCTAGCAGAGGACAGTTGCCTTCTTGTAGGTGCCCCTCTCCCATTCTTCTGCAGCCACCTCCCTCTCTCCCAGGCCATGTCGGGCCTCACCGGGCCTGTTATCCTGGGAGTCGTTCAGAGGCTCTGCGGAGGCCCTACCCTCATATGTTAGGGACATGCATGAGCGGGTGTTTCGCATCTCCCCACTGCCTCAGGAGTCCTCTGGACATTCGAGCTGCTCACCTTCCTCGTCTCCCTCCTCCATGGGAGAGGAACCCTTGGCTCACCTTTGATCAGACGCTGATTTCACGGACTATCAGCGATTCCTGTCGAGGATGGTTAAGGATTTCCATATCTCCTTTCTCAGACGTGACAATACCGAGCGGGAGACGCGTGAATTCCTTGGAGAATTCAGTGCCAAACACCTGGTGGTACCGTCCTGGCCTATTCCTTTCCAGGAGGTGTCTATCTGCGCCTGGCAGTCTCCAGCCACCCTTTTTCCAGCTACGGTAGACTGCAGGAGGAGGTATTGTGCCCCATTGGATTCTCTGGGTACACTCTCCAACCCACCCATGGGATTGGTGTCCCTAGAGACTCCCTATGTGCCCCCCCTCACCTGGCGCACGACCATCCACCGGATTCGGATTCCCTACAATTTGACCAGTGGGGGCAAAGAGTGTTCTCTTCCTCTCGTGCAATGTTATGCATTGCATCACATCAGGCTCACCATGCTGCCTACAGTAGGCATTTATGGTCGATGCTCTCCCAAGTCCTAGCATCAATGCCTGATTCAGAGCAATCCAGACAAGCTATTGCCCTCTCTGCTATAGGCCTGGAACTGGCAAGGCACCAAGCAAGGGCATCCTATGACGCCAATGAGGTGGCTTCCAGGCTTGCGGGGACAGCGATCTGCATTAGGAGGACGGCATGGCTTCGTCTATCAAGATTGTCACCCCTGGCCCGGCGTAGGGTGATTCGCTCTGCTTTCCGAGGGAACCCGCCTCTTTTCCACCAGGGCTAGAAGGCTTCTGCAGGGGCTTCCTCCGTCGCCGAGGGACACTTCCTAGCTCTCCTCGGCCTTAGACTCCTGTCTTTTAGGCCAGTGTCTCTTCCTTCTGCTTTTCACCGGCAGCAGGCTGAGGGTCTTGTTTCCTCAGGGCTTTTCCTAAGTCCCCCTTCGGGGGGGCTTGGTACTCACCCAAGCAGTAATGAATGGTGAAGACTGACAAGGAAGATATGGAATGCAGTACCTACCGTGATCGATCTTCTCTTGTATCTTCACCATTCATTACTGATTCCCGCCCACCTTCCCCTCATGGGCCTCCTCCTTCGCCTTCTCCACCTCCCTGCTCGTTCCTCCCCTCTCCTTTCATGCAAAACAAAAAAACATTTCTTGAGCCTTCCGTTCTTCTCTCAGAATGGATCCTCTTATTGGCAGGGGAGAGGAACCAGTAGTATTTATCTCTGTCCTAAGGGAACTCTTTCTGATTGCCCCTGAGGGTGACCTCTTGGCTCCTTCTTTAGCCATGTTGTTCAATTCACAGTTACAGAAACCGTTCCTCTTAGTTCGGTGCCTTTTTCTGGGTCCCCTCTGGCAGGTTAAATCTCCTGTTGCGCCAGCCTTTGCTAGTCAAACGCTGTCCTGGCAGTCCATTGCCTTGATCTGGTGATCTGCTTGCCTATCCTTGGGGAGTCGGACTGAGTTTCCGCTCTGTTCTTTCACAGGGGGTGCCCTCTCTGAGGCTCAAATCCCCGCTCCTCCCTACACACATCTGTGCTAGCACAAAACACGGTGCTAGTGGGCTTCCTCCCCTTCCTAGTTGGGTGCTCTCCTTCGGAACAGATTTTCTGCCTAGGCAGTCTGAGAGCTCTGAGCTGTAGTGTAAGGGGTTGGGGATAGCGGGAGGTGCAGAGAGTCTGCCTTTTGTGTATCAAGCTGTGCAGAGGCTCAGTTTAACCTTTTCATCAGTCTTTCCTAAATGGGATCCTTGCTCCCTTTCTTAGTCCCGAGCTTACGAGCCTTCAAGCCAATCCTCACAACTTGGCAGAGCTTCTCCCTCCTCCCAACATCCCCTTTTCTCTTCTTCTTCTCTTTCTCCCGTATCTGTTCCTCCCTCGGAGCCACCCCAGAAGTGAGGTCTGCAGTCCCATAGGGTAGGTTCTCCTCTTTCCTGTTCTCTATCGGCTTATTCCTTTTTCAGTTTATATCCTTTCCTTTACCTATCCCTTGGCTCACTTGCCTCGCTCCCCTTTTTTCTTATCATTTTTAGCCTCTCCATTAACAGAACTGGGATTGAGGAGGAGTCTGCGGCGCGTAACGGCTGCCCTCACTTTTTCACGTGGTGTCGGCTCTTGGAGGCAGCTGCCGTCGTCGTCGACTCCTCTCAAAAAAAACCTCCCATGCAGGGTTTTAACTGTTCGGCGAGCCATTCTGACTTTACATGCATAAAAACTGTGATGCATTCTGTGACCCTCCACCCGCCCATCTCAGCCCCACCCTCCCACCCATGTCCCGCAGACACTCACCCATAAGGCAATTCAGAGTGCCTCCCAGTCTCACGCCTTGCCCCGAAATAAACCGGCAATCACTCCCATAGTTCCATGCATAAGTAATCCTGGGTTGCTTAACAGTGCCACCCATGGTATCCTCCAGTCTTACCGCCCAGCGGGCCCGAATGCCGGCAATCCTCCCAGTGGTGCTTTGCGCAAGCAGCGCGAGGTGATTCTCAACTCCAGCCCGGCGGAACGAGATAAAGCCCGCTAACTCAAGGCTATACGTAAATTTCAAGGCGTTCGGGGACGGGGCGATGAAGCTCAGGCGGCCTATGAAGTTGCAGATAAGGGCGGAGAACTGGGACATGGTGGGATCGAGGCTACTCACTTACCTGTCAACTGACCCGATTATGAAGGTTGTCCCTCTTGCACCCTCAAAATTATTCTGTCCGTCCTTCACAGAAAAGAAGTTACCAACACAGAGAAAGGTGCTATAAATTTAGACTTTAAAGCAGAAATAAAAAAACTCTGTATACGTAAAGGCAATGGTTGCAACAATGTTGTGAGCCTAAAGATAAAAGCAGCAGTATATTTGATAGTTGGCAGTAAGTCATAATGGTTGAGAGGTATTGTAGGGGAAGGGTTGTGGCAGGTGAATCAGCTCAAGCTTTAGTTTTTGGTAAAGCAGTCCTGTCTGGGGAGGCTGATATGGGTGTTTTTATTTTTTTGACAAGTACCTTATGGGTGGGGCTGAGGTGGGTGGTTGGCCACTAAGATTGGTGGGAGGAGGGTTTTTGTGGTTCTGGCAAAGGGGACAAGGGTGGGGAGGTTGTGGTACTGAGGTGTGTGTGTGTGTGTGTGTTTTTTTTTTTTGGGGGGGGGGTACCGAAACAGATGAAACCAAGACAGAATGGATTTTATTGAAAAATTTTATTTAGGTTACAATATTTAAGCATTTTTAATTTTGCTAATCAGATCGAGGCATATGCTATTCATTTTCACGCTTCATTAGCACTTTCACGTGCAAAACTGCTAATCAATTTTCCGAGCTTATTTAAAACCCTGCCATGGCGGGTGCGCGCCTCCAGCTTACACCCACGCAGTAATGAATGGTGAAGATCAAGAATTACGGTAGGTACGTAATTTCCATTTACTCACCAGTAACAGTAGATCTTCCACAGGATGGTCTCTTGCAGCAGGTAATACACTTGGGTAGTCACCAGAGGGCGCACAGCAGCTCTCTTCTAGCAGTCTTTTGCCAGGGGCCACCCACCAATGACATCATCATCATCATCCTGCTTCTATATAAGAGTGAGCGGTCCCTGGTATCCTCAGTTACTTTTTTTGGCGGCTTCAGCTCACAAGCAGTTGCTTTTCTTAGTGCCTGCAGTTCTTCATCGACGAAACTTGAATCCTGGACTGGTGTTTCCTTTCACCATTCTCACCATCATCAACTACGCAGGATTTTTTCTCCATCAGCGAAACCACAGATCGACAGTGTTTGTACTTGATATTCATTTACAAACTTCTTCATTGACGAGAATTCTTTCCTCATCGACGACGATTACTATTACAAGATGACTTTCCATTGACTTCTCGTCGATGGTGCATGAACTAATGAATCATATTCTTTTCAGCAGAACATGGAGCAATACTCCTCATTCTCTTCAGGGTTACTCTTGTGGACGGCCACTACCAGTGTCCACCATCGACAGTGCACCATAACAATGCCTTCCTCATCGACGGGGCTTCAACCTCGTCGACTGTTACTGCTCCCAGTGTCTCACCATCGATTTCTTAATCAACGGTGCACCTCATCCATGGGGCTTCCGCCCTCGTCGATGGTCATCATAAACATGACTTCCTTGTCAACGAGACTTCGCCCTCATCGACGATCACTGCTCCAAGTGACTCACCATTGACTTCTTCATCGACGGTGCACCTCGACAGGGCTTCTACCCTTGTCGATGGTCACTACTCCAAGTGTCTCACCATGGACTTCTTCATCAACGGTGCACCTCATCGACGAGGGGTCATCATAAACATGACTTCCTCATCAACAAGGCTTCACCCTCGTCGACCGTCACTGCTCCAAGTGAATCACCATTGACTTCTTCATCGATGGTACCTGAACCAATAATTATTTATCAGCAAAACCTAGAGCAAATACACCTCATCGACAAGGCTTCCAAACACACCGTCGATGGTGCACCATAGGATGACTTCCTCATCACCAAAGCTACACCTTCGTCAATGGTCACTACTCCCTGTGACCCACCCTCGACTTCATCGATGATGCTTGACATTATAAATATTTACAAGACTATTTGCCTTCCTCGACGGCCACTACTGCCGGTGCACACCGTTGCGGGTACACCATACTTTGGCGTGCTCATTGATGAGGTTGTGTCCCTCATCAACAACCGTCATTCACGGTGCACCACACGATGGCTTCATTCTCGACAACTGTCTACCCTTTCTCGATATTGCTTTGAATGCTGTATAGGCTTTCTCATCACAGATTGCCCGTCACCTACGGCCTTGTCGTGACAGATTGCTTTCCTGTTTCTCCTTTGTCCTGCTTTTCAGTCCAGGACACAGGATCTCGCTTCTCAGCCACAATGCTTCACACAGTGTTTCAGGTAATGTGAAGCTCTCAACCTCTGGCCTTATGGACAGCATTCCTTCCTCATGCTCCCACTCCTCCTCCTCCCCGCACGTTTTCATGCCGACAGGAACCTTCCCACTGTGGCTTTTTCTTAGTCCCTAAACAAGTTGATCAGGGGGAGTCAGAGATCGTTTTCCTTTCCCAGAAGGTGGTTCTCATCCCCTTCTGTGCCTTATGCATATTTCCTCCTTACATGAGGGTGCTGTCCGTCACACTACAGCCTCCATTCCTGACTATCCATCCTTTCAGAGTGTTCCTTAACAGTCTTGACTGCATGGATCCAGCTGTCTGCAGTCTATGCTATGCCTGGAGAAACAAACTGCCTATGCCACTTTCCGGTGGACCACCCCTTCATTCCAGGGGTCCGGACTGCATTTTACTGGCCATCAGTGCAGCTCATGATCAACACTTGGTAACATATGAGCACACTGCTTCTCAATAAAGAGTCACATCTCGAGGACACAGAATGTAAGCACTCTGCCTCTGTGAATTTAACTTATAAGAACCATATGGGCAAGTACCACCTATACTCTTTGATCCTCTGCTTTTGATTTCCTCAACAAGCCCCCTCTTTCTCAGGGTAATAAACAATTGTTGATAATAATTTTACTTAGAATTCTATCTCCAGATCCCACTCTGGATATAATATGGATCACGCTATGGACTCTGAATGCCCAATGTGAACATATTGAATGCACTGTTTTTATGGCTCAAAAACTTTATGGCTTAGGAACCCAGACCATTCTGGAAGAACTTCAAGCTTCAGGTATGACTTTATGCAAAATACATAGCATGTCTTACTTATGGCCATCGGCCCTCCCTGTGCCCGATGTTTCCTCCGAAGCATAGCGGAAGTATGAGTACCTTACAGGTTTACCCCTATGGACGTTCTCAATTCCAGATCACGTCCCCAGTGGCTACCTCTACCGTCAACGGCTCTTACATACCCACCCTCCTGGGTGTCCACACCAGCCGACCACAATTTATTCCACGTGGGTTTTGCTACAGCCCTTTTTCATCCCAATCTTGATTGCCATGGGTGATCGCTTTGCCCGACCTTTACCGGTCTGACGCGTCAGTTCCAACAACGAATGGGCTCTTTAATATTGTTCAAAAATAGGACATCCTGGAGCTCACCTCTGCTCCTCCCCACCCCCCTCCTTTTCTCCCTGCCCATTTCGTATTTCCTCCAGACAATGGTGGTCACCAGGATTCCCCTAGCAGACCTGCATTACCACTTTCGTGCCCCTACCTTTGGTCTTTGGTCCGCCCTAATGGGCTTTACCACATGTCTGGTGCCTGTGCACCAGCCCTGTGCTACGCTGGACTCTTCATGTTCCCATGCCTACATGAATAGCAAGTTATTGGAGCCTACTGGAGTTTCCTGCTACCCTCCCTGTCCACTGCCCCATCTATTCCGGCTCTTTGGAATAACAGTTTACTGACCCCAATCAGGTTGGGACCCGGTTTAGCAGCTCCAAAACATAGTAGCTGTACTGGACACAGTCAAGAGGCAACCCATCCAGTTGACCCTGTTTACGCAATGGAGACTGCAAACGGGTTCCTTTGTGACCCACGCTTCATTCGCTCTTGACCTTCTGATTGCCCTCTACTGGTGGAACCATCATTTCCAGGCATACCCTTTTTTCATCCACCAAGCTATGGGGGCCCATGCCCCGCCCTCTCCACATCATCCCGCTGCACATAAGAGCGGTGTACCTCATCCTCCAGGCTTTTCTCCCTTCCCTATGCTGGACCCTATCCTACTTCAGATGGTCAACACTTCAGTGATATACAGTATTTCCTACACAGTCAAAGGGAACCGAGGTCCCTCATAGACTTTGACTTTGACGGCAGATATGGACCACTTAGCCCACCCAGTCTGCCCATTTCCCTACCTACTGGATAAGCTGCAGATTCTAGTTAACCAACAGCCTACTTCCTACCACCCCCCACTACAATTGCCTTATGTCTGTCCCATGCATGTTTGAATTCCCCCACTGTTTTAGACCCAACAACCTCCCCAGGAAGGCGGTTCCATGTATCCACCACTCTCTCCGTGAAAAAAATTTCCTCACATTACCCCTGAGCCATCCCCCCTCTATCTTTAAATTGTGCACCCTTGTTCTTACACATCTCTTTTTCTGAAAGATGCTACCCTCCTGGACTTTGTTGATTCCCTTGAGGTACTTGAACGTTTCTATCATGTCCCCCTGTCCTTCCTTTCATCAAGGGTATACTTATTAAGCTCTCTCAGTCTCTCTTCATATGGTTTCTGATGCAGACCCTGTACCATTTTAGTTGCCCTCCTCTGGACTGCTTCCATCCTGTCTATGTCCTTGCGTACATGAGGTCTCCAAAACTGCACACAGTACTCCAGATGGAGTCTCACCAACTGTCTGTACAGAGGGATAACCACTTCCCTTCTTTTACTTGTGATGCCCCTTCCTGTGCATCCCAGTATCCCCCTGGCTCTCCTTACTGACTTCTCACATTGCTTACCAACCTTTAGATCATCTGATATGACTACCCCCAGGTCCCCTCCCAATTTTGTTGTTGTTAGTACCTCCCCAGCTATTGTATACTCTTCTCCCGGGTTTTTGTTTCCCAGGTGCATTACTTTGCACTTCTTTGCATTGAATCTAAGTTGCCATATGTCTGACCATTCCTCCAACCTTGCCAAGTCCCTTCTCATCCTTTCTATCCCCCCCTTGTGTATCAACTCTGCTACAGATCTTTGTGTCATCTGCAAAGAGGCATACCTTTCCTCCAGACCCTCTGCAATGTCACCTATAAAGATGTTAAAGAGGACTGGACCCAGTACTGAGCCGAGTACTCCACTAGTAACCCCTCTTTCTTCGAATGTGTTCCATTCACTATTACCTTCTGTGTCCTGTTGTGCAGCTAGTTTGCTACCCGGCTACCACCCTGGGACCCACTCCCAGGCTGGCTAACTTGATTATTAATCTTTGTGCAGGACTGTGTCAAATGCCTTGCTAAAGTCTAGGTAGGCCATATCCACAGCCCCTCCCTGGTCTATTACTTTGGTCACCCAGTCAAAGAAATCAATTAGATTAGTCTGACATGACCTTCCTGCTGTAAATCCATGCTGCTTTGGGTCCTGTGCCCCTCTGGCCTCTAGGTACTCAACAATTCTTTCTTTCAGAAGTGATTCCATCATTTTCCCTACCACTGAGGTCAAACTTACAGGTCTGTAGTTTCCTGCTTCTGTCTTGCTCCCACTTTTGTGAAGGGAATCACATCTGCCCTCCTCCAGTCCTCGGGTACCACCCATCCTCCCATGAGTTGTTAAAAGTGTGGTCAGTGGTGTCACTGGGTCCTCCTTAGTTCTTTTAGGATTCTGGGGTGAATCCCGTCAGGCCCCATTGCTTTCTCCACCTTGAGTTTTAGGAGTTCTTTCAGGACTCTTTCTTCTGTAAATGGACTGGTGTCAACCCCCCTACCCAGAGTGCTTCTATTGTCTGGTTTAGGTAACTCCTCCTCATCTTCTTTTGGGACTACTGAGCAAAAGTATTCATTCAGTATCTCTGCCTTTTCACTGTCTCTCTCTGCCCACCTTCCCTCTCCCTTAACCTTTCTATGCTCCCTAATGTACCTATAAAAGGTTTTATCCCCCTTCTTAACTGAATTGGCTATTTTTTCCTCGGTTTGGGCTTTTGCTATTCTGACTGCCTTCCCCACTTCTTTCTGCTTTAATTGATACAGTTCCCTGTCGTGCTCCTTCTGTGATTC
The DNA here is from genome assembly GCA_016271365.2 of Neoceratodus forsteri. NCBI lineage: Eukaryota > Metazoa > Chordata > Ceratodontiformes > Ceratodontidae > Neoceratodus > Neoceratodus forsteri. The sequence goes on from CM028131.1 coordinate 1,576,976,134, forward strand.
CTTATACTTTTTGAATGCAGCCCTTTTCTCCTTAACCTTCCCTGCCACCTCTTTTGAGAACCATAGTGTTTTTTTACTCCGCTTTGTTTTCTTTATTTGCTTCACACAAAGGCTTGTTGCCTCTGTGATGGCAGTTTTTATTTTTCTCCATTGTTCTTCCACCCCTTCTTTTTGGCCATTTGCTAGGGTATTCCTCAGGTATTCACCCATTTTGCCAAAGTCAGCCCTTCTAAAGTCCAGTATGCTTGTTTTTGTGTGGCTCGTCTCCATGGTTGTACTTATTGTGAAGCACACTGTGCAGTGGTCGCTTGTTCCCAGATGTCTACTGACTTCTAAATTTGTGATCCTCTCTCCATTTGAGAGTACCTGGTCTAGTATTGCTCCCTCCCGAGTGGGTTCCAACACTAGCTGTCTAAGGCCTGCCCCCTGCAGGGCATAGAGAATGACCCTGCTCTTGGATGTGGCTGCAGTACATGTCATCCAGTTAACATCTGGCATATTCAGGTCCCCCATCAACAGTATCTCCCCTTTTTCAGCCATTTTGAGAATGTCCTCAGCCTCTGCACGGGGCCTATAAGGGTCTGACATAGTCTACAACCAGAATGGCCTTCCATCTCCCTGGCTATCACAGTGTCTTATCCGATATCCCATTTTTTACAGCCTGCCCTGCTGAACTTACGACTTAATCCCTACAGTGCTTTTCGTTGCCCTTCTCAGGCCGTGACAGCTGTGGTTCCACTACTGCAACTACTGGTGGTGTCACCTCTTCCCTTACACCATCGAGTCAGACATACTGACACAGGCTGGGGCCCTCTCCTCCATCCCACCCTATCCGCCTTATGCCTACCAGCTTGGCTCCTGAGGACACTTTCAGGGCCCATCTCAAGTCTCCTCTCCGATGGCTAATATTATCTTGGCTTCACATAAAAACATCTACCAGAGAAACATAATGTTAAATGGAAACACTTTTCCATATGGGCTGCCTCCCACTCTCTAAATCCATTTTCATGTCCTTTAACCAAGATTTTCATCTTCTTGGCCTCACCTGCTAAGAAGGACCTCAGCTATTCCTTTATTAATGTTCATCCGGCCTTTATTTCGGCCTTTCACGAACACTTTGAAGGTACACTACTGTACCAACATCATCTTGCCATGATGTTTCTAGGAGGTATGCTGCATATCTAACCCTCCTTGGGACCTGAGTTTCCTATTGGAAATACAGACCTTTTCTTCTTTTGAGCCAGCAACTACTGCCGATCTCCGCTTCCTGTCCTGGAAGACACTGTTTTTAGTGGCAGTCACTTCAGCTCACCGTATTTCCGAGCTTCATGTCCTGCTGTGTTGAGAGCCTTACTTATTCTTCCACAAAGATAGAGTGGTTCTCCACACCAATTCCCACCCTCTTTTATTTTCCCTAAGGTGGTCTTAGGACACACCTTGCATCAGACCATGAGCCTGCCAGTCTACTATCCTGGGCATTCTACTCCAGGAGACCATCTCCTACACACCTTAAGATGTTCTTCGTATCCTGAGATACTATATGAATCGTACCAAATCATTCAGAAAAAAACTCTCAACTTTTAGTAACCTTCGCCTCCAGCAAACACTTTCCAATGGGTTAGCTCATTGTATAAATTTTTATTCCTTATATAACAAGCCTTGATCAGGACCTGTGCAAATCCATTCCACTCGAGCCATGGCCACAACAGCGGCCGGCTCCAATGGGACTCCGATCACAGATATCTGCATTGCAGACACATGGTCCACAATACATACTTTCACGAAGTAGTGTAACTTAGACACTGCTTCTCGCCATAGGACGACCTCTGAGCCGTGCTGTCCTATAAGGCCTCCTATCATAACGTTTTCCACCCTTCATGGGTTTCTTGCCAGGAATCATCCCAAGTATATTACCTGCTGCAAGAGACCATCCCATGGAAGATAGTACAGTTACGTTAAAAACTTACCGTAACAGTAGATCTTTGAGGGATGTCTCTTGCAGCAGGTATGTTCCCTCCCTCCATCCCCCTCCTATTCTAGGAGAACAATTTCTGGATACATATGGATAGGGATACCTATGGTACCTCGGATCCCCTCGGTCCTCGCTTAGCGAGCTGAATCTGGCGAGGAACTGAGGATACCAGGGACTACCCACTGTTATATAGGAGCTGGATGAGATATCATCGGTGGGTGGCCCCTGGGAAAAGACTGCTAGAAGAGAGCTGCCTTGCGCCCTCTGGTGACTACCCAAGTGTATTACCTGCTGCAAGAGACATCCCTCAAAGGTCTATTGTTACGGTAAGTTTTTACATAACTGTACTTTCTAGGAGTGGTATATGATGTTCATCCACACAAACCCACCCAACCTCCCCTGGCTTTGGTGCACAACACTGCTTCCAGCGGGCAAGATCTGGCATCATGGGGGTGGAGCCAAGGGAGTTACCACCCGAGTGGGTGAGAGGAGCCAGCTTGAAGACGTGTCCAGCCAGTCTTAAAGGGAAAGGCAACTGCCAGAAAGTGTGGCTGAACATCATATACCACTCCTAGAACTGCTGTTACATGTGAGTAACCTGTTTTTTTTTTTTTTTTTTTCAGCGTTTGATCCTTAGTGTTGCGATTCTGCAGAGAAGGTTGGTGCTACCTTGTGACAGGAAACACCCCTAAATTTAAAATCGTGCCAGTTAAGCTCCGGCTTTCAAATTGGCTAACCTGCCATTTTACCTATTTCCACTGCCTGTCTGTGCTTGGATTGGGGGCCACGTTCTGCCACACTATTTTAAGGGTGTTTATTTTTTTTCTTTTATCAAGTCTTCTTCCCCCTCCCTTTTTTTCTGGTGCCTTAGGTAAGTACCTTGTCTTTTGGGGGCTGATTGTTAGGGCCTAGTAGTCAGGTTGATTAATTATTTCCTTTTTCTGCCTAGGGTCTATATTGGTGTCGGCCCCTTCCCCCAGAACTGTTATAGGGCTGTTAGTTACCGTTTTTTTGTTTTTTTTGGTGGACTTTCTTTATGCTCCCCATAGTCAGGGCATCTCTTGGAGGTGATCTCTTGGCCTGACACCTCTACTCCCTTACCTGAAGCCTCCTCTCCAGCACCCCTCAACAGGACTTTCCAACCTTCTGGATCATTGGCCTCAGGGAGGGCCTGCCTTCTCCTACCTGGCGGCCTTTCTGAGAATAGAGGGGTCATCCTGTGAGGGGCTCAGACAGCTGTCGGGGAGCTGGCCCGGCACTGGGGAAGTGGGCGCAGTCCACTGGATCCCTTGTCGCCTCCCTGGACCAAGGGGGGGTTCTCTTGCTGGTTCCCCCCAGAGCTCAGACATGCAATGACGTCAGCGGTACTTGCATGCTGACATGCGCCGCAGCTCTGCCCCCGCATCTGCTGGTGCCTCAAGTTCCTTGCAGTGCCCCCGACTACCATCAGTGGCTGCCTAGGAGCAGCGCATACCCCTGTATCCCTCCCCAGGAAGGGAGAGCATTCCTCCGGACGCTAAGTCCCTTCCCTCCGCTGCCGACCCCACCGGCGGTCGGGAGTTCATTCCTGAACCCAGGTCACCGTTGAGGCACGAGGTATGGTGTCCAGCACCTCAGTCCTCAGTGCCAGCAGGCCACACGGGCTGTTAATTACTTTGTATTTGCCCTTGGTGCTTAAGACTGCTTCTGGTGTGAGGTATTGTTTTTTTCTTATACTGGGGATTGTGTGTTACGTGTGCCCGCTTTGTCTGAGCCTGGGGTTCTTTTCTCTCAGGCTCATTTGGATTTCTCTGTCTTTTAATCTTGTATCTTATCTGTGTCAGTCTTCACATTCATCACTATTGGGTTATAGCCCTCCAGAGCTAGGACCCCACGGGAGACTTTTTTTTGTGTGTGTGTGGGCGGAGCCAAAGCAGGGCGGCGCCGCCCCCGAGGCCGACGTACTACGTCGCACTCGAGGGTTGGCCGTTAATTGCTGTCGGCTCCGCCCCAACCTCAGTTCTTATTCTCCCGCCGTAGAGTAAGGACCTTGTGTGGTGTGCTTCTCTTCAAGCAACTGTGCAGTAGTTTTGTGGCCTAGTTCGCTTAGTAGATCGGTTCTGTTTTGCCCAACTTTTACTCGACGCCGCTGTGTGCCGGTAAGACTATTCCTTTTATTATTTTACAGTGACATCAAGTACTATATTTTGGTTTAATTTTCCGTCCTGTCATGTCTCATTCTGGGGGCCAAAGTCGTCGAAGACGGGACGGCCTCCCATATGTCTGTGCCCCTGCAGCCATCAATATTCCGTCATGGACCAGCATGACCGTTGTCTCTCCTGCCTTTGCCTGGCCCATGACATGGACAACTGCGACACCTGTTTCTCGATGGACTGCCACGTTCTCGAGTTGCGCGCGTTGAAAGTAGGGCATATGCCGACGACTTTCAGGGGACGGATTCGTAGTCTGGCCAAGGCCAGGACACTTGACCCTTCCTCTGGGTCTCCTCCCGGTTCTATACGAGCCATGGAGGAGAGGGCCTCCGCCTCTTTCAGCCTTGCCACAGCGTGGGGCCTCTTCCGCGGTACAGGAGACCCAATCCAGCCCTCTTGGGGGTCGGGCGGGAGGCACCGCCTTGGCAGTTGCCTCTTCGGAGGCGAGGGCTCCCCCAGTGTCACATCCTGGGGCCTGCGGGCCCAGACCAGCACCATCCTCGATGCCATCTGTCGGTGCCTTTTTGGGCTCTGGTGCTGCGCGCCGGGCCATCCTTTGGCGCCATTCTCACTGCTGTCACCATTTGCTGTGCCGGCAATGGTAGTGGTGCCATGGGAGGTATTCCTGGGGTTCTTGGGGCCGTTCCTGGTCTCGGTGTCGTGTGCGGCGCCGGGGCTGGGGACAACACCACTTCTGACTCCGGCGCTGTTTGCGGCACCCGGAAAGGGGTCAGTGTTGGCACCGTCTCTGGCTCCGGCGCTGTTCACGGCGCCAGGGAGGAGGGTGGCGTCGCAGCCGGTGCCGACGAGGAGGGCGGCACCATGGTCGGCGCCACCTCTGGCTTTGGCACCATAGCTGGTGTCGCTTCCGACTCTGGTGCCGTTTGCGGCACCGGGGGAGGAGTGCGGTGTCGGCCGCAGTGCCGTGCCTGGCTCCATCGCCATTCGTGGTGCCGAAGCTGAGGTTGGTACCACTCGCGGCCCAGGAATGGGCAGGGATTGGAGGGTGGTCTGGCATTGGGCCTCTGTGTCCACTTCCTCAAAGGAGGACTTGGGGTCTGATCCAGACTGGCTCCCGGACTCTTCGGAGTCTTTTGACCCCTCAGTGTCCACCACTTTGGCCCCCATTCAGCCTCCCTCTGTGGGGCGGGCAATTCCTGCCAATTCAGGGGTCAGTGGCACTGACCAGCCAGCAGTGGTCCAGGTGGCCACTGCTGCACAGCCCGCAGTCGGGGGGTTGTCTGTCCCCTCTGCTGGGACACCCCCTTCCCTGGTGTGCCTGGACAGTCCGAGTTTGGGACAGCCCTGGGCACCCATGGAGGGGGAGGGTGCTGCATCCTGGGTAGACTCTTCGATGTCCATCCAACGTTGCCAGCTACCTAGGCTGGTGGTTTTAAGGCAGAGGGCTCTTTCGGAGTCCAAGGGATCAAGGGGCCTGGATTCGGTGCAGCGGTCTCTCTCTGGGACCTGCTCGGGTTCGGGGAGGAGTCGTCGTGTGGACCCTCGCCCTTCCCCATCTCTCTCCTTGAGAACTCACATGGTCCCAGTCACCTCATGAGGGGATTTTCCTTGGGCACAGCGCAGCTGCTCAACCGGTTGAACAGCTGTTGGCTGCTGGTGTCTCCGAGTCTCCCTCCCAGATGAGAGCCTCCGCTAGGCCCCCCTGCTCGGGCAGAGGACGCTCTTCTCCTGCACGGAGTTTGGCCCCTATTCCTCTGCTTCCTTCCCCTTCTCTCCCAGGTATTTCCGGTCCTAGCTGGCCTCTGACCTAGGAGCAGTTTAGGGGCTCAGCTGCGCATTTCCCATCTTACGTTAGGGCCATGGACGAGAGGGTGTTCCACCACGCTTCTGCGCAGCCTGCCCCTAAATCATCGGACTCGGCCACATCCTCTTCCCCCTCTTCAGAGGGAGAGAGACTTTCCGTCCACATTTCCCCTGTGTCTGATCTCTCCACGTATCAGTGCTTCCTCATGAGGAAGATGGACGACCTCCAGATTACCCCTACCTCGCAAAGCAATCCCGAGCACGTGATGCACACCTTCCGGGCTGAGTTCAGTGCGGCCAACCTGGTGGTTCTCGTCTGGCCTGCCCCCTTCTGAGAAGCATCACTGTGGCTCTGGTAGTGTCCCTTTCCCACAGTTCCAGCCCCAAGGGATCTGCGCCAGCGGTATTGCACTCCCCCGGAGTCTCCAGGACATGTCTCACCCCTTCGGGTTTGACACAGCTGGATACTCCTCCTGGGCTTCGCAACCCTCACTGTGACCGTCCCCCAGACTCAGACTCTGCGGATTTTGATTTCTGGGGGAGGAGGACATTTTACTCGGCACAGATTCTGATGTCCATTGCTTCACATCAGGCCCACTATGCATCCTGTGACAGGTTCTTGTGGTCCAGGCTAGGTCAACTCCTAGACTTGATGCCTGATTCGGAGGAAACCAGACAAGCCATCGCCCTCTCTGCTCAGGGCCTGGAGCTAGCAAGGCACCAAGCAAAGGTGTCCTACAATGCCAACGAGGCACACTAGGTGAACGGCATGGCTTTGTCTATCCCGGTTGTCACCCTTGGTCCGGCGTAGAGTGATTTCCTCCATCTACCGGAGAACCCACCTTTTCTCCCATAGAGTGAGATGGCAGCTTTCAGGGCGCCTTCCTTCCCCTACTGGGGGTTCCCTGTCTCACCCAGACCAGTCTCGGGCCTCTCCAGGCCCATAGGGATTCTCCCCTCTGGTGTCTTCCCCCAGTGGAGGCTAAGGGTTTTAGGCCCTTATGGTTGTATTGGGCCCCCCTTTGGGGAGCTCGGTACTCACCCAATAGTGATGAATGGTGAAGATTGACACAGATAAGATATGAAAATTACGTACCTACCGTAATTCTTGATCTTTCTGTGTATCTTCACCATTCATCACTAAATCCCGCCCACCGTCCCCCTTGGGCCTCAGTCTCTGGGCTTCCCCCTCTCTCTATGTGTCTCCCTGTCTTCAGCTCTCCCTTCTCTCCTTCCCTTGTGGCCAGGAGGGAGGGGACCCTGGAGATGCACAGGGCGGAGTTCATCCCTTGGGGTCTTGGATGGTGGGGGGTGGGAGGCAGTCTCTTCCCTCTTATCACTTTGTGGCCTCCCCACCCCCTGTTAGGAGTGGGGTGGTGGGACTGGGACCCCCTCTTTCCCCCTCTCCTTCAGTTCTAACAGTTTCTCCCTTCTGCTGTCTTTCGGGACTAACCCCTTAGAGTTATTATAATTTTTTGGGGGGGGTTCTTCTCCTGAACTGCCCCTTCCTATCTTTTGGGATAGTGGGGAGGACATGTTTTCTGCTCCTGGGTTCCCCAGGCTGCTCCTTAAAACCTTGCAGCTAACCCCTCCGGGTTGGTCATTTGTCTGCGAGAAGTTCTCTCAGTCTTTGACTCAGTTAAACCTTGCTTACCTTGGCCAGGTTTTTCCTTCTTAACAATCTACTCCCCATGGGGAGACTGGCTGAACCTTGGTTGGGTCTTCTTTCCCTTAAAATCGAGGTCCAGATCCATAGGGGCAGAATGTATGAGTCCTCTTCCCTCCCAATGTTTTACCTCTTTTCCTTCTTCCTTCTCCCTCCTTTCACCCTTTTTCCCAGAGATTGGGGCCCCTCCCAATCCCTAAAATTTCCTCTCATTTCTTATTCTGTCCTCTCCGTCGTTTATTCCTCCTTTGATTTTTATATCCTTTCCTTTTATCTGTCCCTTGGGCTCTCTTGGCCCACCCCTCCACCCCCTTTTTCTTCCTCTCTCTGGCACTACAGAACTGAGGTTGGGGTGGAGCCGACAGCAGTTAACGGCCAACCCACGAGCGCACGTAGTACCGGCCTCCAGGGGCGGCGCCCCTGAGTCGCTCCGCCACAAACAAAAAAGAGTCTCCTGTGAGGTCCTAGCTCTCGGGAGGCACAACCCAATAGTGATGAATAGTGAAGGTGCACAAAAAGATCAAAAATTACGGTAGGTTCGTAATTTTCATTTTTTGCTGCTGGTTTTATTTTCTAATGGCTCTACTGGGCCGTGTGGACTCCTGCCATTACAGTGAGCCTGTCTGTTAGGCTCATGCTCCTTTGCAGTTCAGGCATCCGTCCCATGGCACAGCACTATCAGTTTTCACGCTTCTTAGCTTGGGCATGCATTCCCTGATGTGGTGACTGTGACGCTTGGACAACTGGTTATGATTATTGTATGATATTGGTATTATAAATAAATGGTCAGTGTATGGAATGTCAGTCTGTGAGATTTGGCCCTTTTAAATTACAAGGTGTCAGCAGCTGAAATCACAGGATGTATTACACTGACCAGGAGATCTCTGTAATGTAATTAACTTCCATGAGAAATTGCATTTTATGACCTCATGCTTTTGAAGTTGGAAACTAAATACACATTTTATTACATCAGGAAAGGACGTCATTTAACTGATTCCTGTTGGCTATCTCACACCTGGGTGATGGACTGCAGGGTTGTAAAGCTCAAAGGAACTGGTTGATCAAGGACTCATAATTTGGGGAAATGGGTTTTTGCTGATGTCACATTATTAACATATCTCCTGGTAGGAAATCATTTTTTGTAATTTTATATTCTAAAAGGAGGAGCTAGATGACTCTCAGAAGGGTTGTGGAGACACAGAGTTTAAACTGATACTTGTGTCTGAAATGAATGTCATATCATCTTGGGACTCTAGAGAGACACAGTTCTCTGATCTAACTTTAAAACGCACTTCCAGAGGTAATACCTTAGTTAGCAAAAATCTAAATGTATTGTGGTAGGAGTTTTGCTTTGTAATTTTCCCTAGTTCTTTTATGTGATTGTGAGCTCTATGATATATTGTTCTGTGTTTACATTTTTCATATTTTTATCATCTTTTAGTAAAGAATCTTTCATTTGAAAGACTGCCTGGGTGTCTGTTAGTTCTTTTTGCATATGAAGTGTAGGTGATTAAGTCTGAGAAAACTGTTCAACAGCTTGATGGTGTTACTGAGCTTGAGTAAAAAGGTAAAAATATACGTAAGGTCTCTTATAGAGTTAAAAGGGTTCATTTTTGGAAGCCTGGCTGGGTGCCCCTGGCGAAAGATTGTACCGCAATCCCCGAAGAGGGTACGTATCTGAGCCTGTTCATTGGGTGTGCTAGCATAAGGTTCACAGTTTGAATCCCCCCAGAACTTGAGACTGAAGGTGATTCAGACCCAAAAGCAGGCAGGAGGGTTACCCTGTCTGTTACCTGTTCACACTATTGCACTCTGAGGTTGGTGCTGTGGGAGCAGAAGGCCTGACCTGCTGAGTGCGTTTGTGACAGATTTGGTTGGCAGCGGTGCGAAAAAATTGGTAATACAAGCTTTAACTGTTCAGTGTGTCAGCTTAATACTGTACAGCTCACTTGGAAAATAAGACAGTGATTTTTATTTAAAAAGAAACAGAACTATATAATTTTGCTTACAGTCAAAGTTCCTACCTGTTTTATTTATTTATTATTTTTTTCAAAGTGCAAGTTAGAGTAGCAGTAGTTAGGGAAGAAGATGGCTTCCAACTGGGTGAACAGGCTGGCCAGTGGCGCTGAGGTTGGCGCTGGGCGCCCACACCTCATGTGCTGGCAGCAGGTTGAGGGAATGAGCCCAGGTTGCTGGGGTCGGCAGGGGAAGGAGAGGATTGAGCATCCGGAGGACAGCTCTCCTGTCCCGGGGAAGGACAGGGGTCCCAGTTCAGTGCTCTGCTGATCTGTGGCGGAGGCTGGAGATACAGCAGGCACTGAGGAGTAGGGAGAGGAGTGGGGGAGTGGCAGACGTCGGATACGCCTTGACGTCAGGGCACCAGCCACTCCCCAGAGGAAATGGAGAAAATGCCTCTCGGCTCTGGCGGAGATGGAGCGTCGGAGCTTGCCCCTGATGTGCGGCCGCCCACCTGGCATCCTCACAACCGACGCTACTGCTGTGTCGGGCGTTAGATCACTTCATCCCTCGGGAGGCAACTGAGGCTACATGGGCGACGGAGGATGGCCAGGTAGGGTGTGTGCCGTAAGGGGATGATTCCATGTGCTCCCAAGGAAGACCTGAGCCGAGGGGGTGAGAAGGAGGCATAAACAGTAAAAAAAAAAAAAAATAAAAAAAAAAAAACAACTACAGTGAACACACTGCAGACTACCTGAAGCAGTTGTGCAAGGAGAGGGGAAAGCCACCAAGCAGAACCTCATGGATGCCCTGATGGCAGCTGACGCCCAGAGCATCGAGTCACAGACTTTGACTGAAAAGGACCAAACCTTGGGCGTGGAGGGGCCAGCGGCCAGTGCAGTGTTCAGATCCGGTGAGGAAGAAAGCAGGACCAGTGCAAGCAAAGGGCCACAGCAGCAGGGAAGGTCACCAGCATTCTCGAGCCAGAAGTAATCAGGCTGCAGATTGAGTTGCGCCGAATGGAGCTGGAGTTCCAGAGAGAAGAGCGACAACTTTGGCGAGAAGCGGAGCATGAAGAGAGTGAACTCCAGAGGCAACGTGAACTGGAGAAGCTACGACTCCAACCACCAGCATCAGAGCAGGTAAGTGGTTTGGGTTTAACTGGAACTACAGGACTGGGTCACAAATTAAATTCCAAATTGATAGCTGAATTTAAAGAGGGGGAGGATATGGATGCCTTTTTAAATTCCTTTGAAAAAGTTTGTATTCAGGCAAAGATTCCTGGAGGGTCCTAGAGCTTCCAGCTATCTCTTCGCCACTTACTGGGAAAGCTCGGATGCATTGGGTCAATGGACAATGAGGACAGTAATGATTACAGCAAACTTAAAGCTGCACTTTTAAAAAAGTTTGATTTAACTGCAGAAGCATACAGAGCTAAATTCCGTAAGTTCAGGAGAAGCCCTGACATGAACTATGAGGAGCTAGCCATGAAACAACGTCAGTTTTAAAACGTTGGTGGGAAGGAATAGAAGCAAACACTGTAGATAAAATTGAAAATGCTATATTGTTAGAGCATTTTTTTGCGGCATGCCCAGCAGAGTTGAAAACCTGGCTGGAGGACCGAGATCCCAAAACAGTGCAAGAGGCTGCTGAACTCTCGGACCCTATGCCAAGAGCAGACCTGCTCTGAGAGCAAATTGGGTGGGCGTGGCAGCGAAGAAAGGGAAAAGCACGCCTCCAGGGCAGCTAAAACCCTCACTGCCTCCCCCGAAACCAGTTAGCCCCAGGTTTCAAAGAAAATATTTTTCTGAGAAAAGAAACGAATGTTGGGTTTGCAAAGAAACTGGGCATATTGCCAGACAGTGTCCCAAAAGGATGAGCAATACGCAAAATGGGGCTAGGAAAGAAGTGGGTTGTTTGTGTGTCCCTGGAAGCATGCCTGTGAACATGAGGGAACACATGCACCCAATCACGGTGAATAGTGTACAGACACAAGGGTTAAGGGACACAGGGGCATCCCTGACGCAGGTAAAAGGTGATCTGGTAGAGCCTGGTCAGCTTATACTCAATAAATTTGTAACTGTACAAGGGTTCACTGGTGAGGACAACACATTGCCACTCGCTAGTGTTCTCCTAGACTGGGGTGAAATGGGGAACTGTGCAACAGGTGGCTGTAGCCAAAACTTTAGCAGTTGACGTCATCCTGGGCAACAATCTCAAACGGGATGGTGTGTGCAGTTACCCATAGCCAAGCGGCAAGGGAAAAATGTAGTTCTCTGGACCCCATAGAAGCTACTGTGGAAACCATTAGGAGGCTGGTTCCCCAGCCTGTGTCTCCTGATGTGGAGACTAATGAAAAGGGGGTAGAAACTTCCCCAGTAGCAGTTAACCAAACAGCTACGGAGGGTTATTCTGAAGAAGGAGGGGTGACCCATTGTCAGAGGATTAGGGATGGCAGTGATCCTGAGTGCCCTGACGCTAGTGCTAGGGACCCTAGTTTAGAGACTGAAGGGGACCTGTCCCATGCCTTGGGAATGTGTAAGGAGTTTGCAGTTGCTCAGAAAAGTGACCCTAGTCTAGAGAAGCTGCGAGCTTGGGCAGACTCTGATGGAGCACAGAGAGGTGATGGAAAACATAAAGTTTATTGGGAAAATAGACTGATGTATACGCAGGATGCTAAAACAGAGGGAAGGGTGATAGGCAGGCAGTTTGTCGTTCCCCATGGGTACCGTGAGCAGTTGCTCAAGATTGCACACGATATTCCCCTGTCTGGTCATCTGGGAATCGCGCGCACTATGCAGCGTTTGACCCAGAATTTCTGTTGGCCCAACTTTACCCAGCAGGTGAAGGAGTATTGCAGGTCTTGTCACCGGTGCCAAGAAATGGGGAAGGCGGGTAAGAAAACCCAAGCTGCCTTAATTCCATTTCCCATAGTGGAGGAGCCATTCCAGAGGGTGGGAATGGATATTGTGGGGCCTTTAAATACCCCCAGCTCCTCCGGGAAGATTTTCATCCTGACTGTGGTGGATTATGACAACCGGTATCCAGAGGCAGTCGCCCTATCCTCACTGAGGATAGACAAAGTGGCAGATGCCTTACTTGGGATTTTCTCCCATGTTGGGTTTCCGAAGGCGGTTATCACTGATCAAGGGGGTTCCTTCATTTCGGACCTGATGAAATGTTTGTGGGAGAAGTGTGGGGTGGCACAGAGGTGCAGGACACCTTATCACCCGCAAGCCAGTGGGCTTGTGGAAAGAGTTAACAGTACCCTGAAGTCAATGCTCCAAGCGTTTGCTAAACAGCATGGGAGGGACTGGGAGAAATACCTTCCCCACCTGTTGTTTACATACAGGGAGGTGCCCCAAGAGTTGAGAGGGTTTTCCTCCCTTCGAGCTCGTATGTGAACGCTGGGTACGTGGGCCCCTAGACTTGATCCGGGAGGACTGGGAAGGCAAGCACATCACCCAAGGAACTCCCATAGTGGATTATGTCCTTAGGTTTAGGGAAAGGTTGAAGAAGCTTATGGGGACAACCCAGAGCAACCTGGCAGCTGCCCAACAGAAACAAAGTGTGGTACAAACCTAGCAAACTGCAATTTTGAATTGCCCAAACCAGCACCTGACCTGTGAGGCAGCAAAAAACTGCGAGAGAGGAAACAGTTGTGGGAGAAGGCTGTGAGTGTCTTATTTCTTTTAAATAATTGTGTAAACATTAACGAATAGCTTGGAAACATTAATGCTACAACTAGTCCTTTTAAGGACTGTTTAATACCTGTGGTTGAACTAAAACTGTGCTGCAAGCAGTGTCAGGTACATATTCTGACCTGTTTAGGATTAGGGGCTGATCTTTAATAGCTGCTTTATTTCCCAAACGAAGTTTGTAGTCAGGGATGCCTGGTTGCCTGACATGTGACTCCAGGGTCCCGACTACAAAACGCTCACGGTGTGAGTGGGTCAGAAACCTAGTAAACTGCAATTTTGAAATGCCCAAACCAGCACCTGACCTGTGAGGCAGCAAAAAACTGCAAGACAGGCAACAGTTGTGGGAGAAGGCTGTGACAGTGTCATTTCTTTTAAATAATTGTGTAAACATTAGCGAATAGCTTGGAAACATTAATGCTACAACTAGTCCTTTTAAGGGCTGTTTAATACCTGTGGTTGAACTAAAACTGTGCTGCAAGCAGTGTCAGGTACATATTCTGACCTGTTTAGGATTAGGGGCTAATCTTTAATAGCTGCTTTATTTCCAAAACGAAGTTTGTAGTCAGGCACGCCTGGTTACCTGCCGTGTGACTCCAGGGTCCCGACTACAAAACGCTCGTGGTAGCGAGCGGAGCCACGGGTGTCAAGCGTGTCTAGCAGAACATCAGGTCAGTTTAATAATTAGCATATAGCAAGTGGATATAATTTCATTGGAGGTCCTTATATAAACACTTAACCTTTGTTCATAATGAATTCTGAAACAACACATACCGTTATTTACACACTCCATTCTGGATCTGCTTTACATGTTTGCACTGTTTGTGGGCATGTGATATGTAGCGCGCCTAATACTGGTAATGTGGTAATTTAAACAAACTGTTCTAATTGTATGCTAATTAATACAATGAAAAAAGATTTAGAAGCTGTTATTAGTGAACTGAAAGCGGTAAAAGAGATTAAGGAGCTAGAAAATTATATAGATAACATGGTCAGAAATCTCCCTAGCATACCGTCAATTCAAGACCCAGTCACTAATACTAATCAAGATCAAATTCTGGTTGAGAGTCCTGATTCTGATATTTGTACTCATGTGGGAATCTTAGCGGAACCGGCACAACTTAACTACAGTAGTTCACCTCAGCTTGGTAATATTTCACCTTTAACTAGTCAAGCTAACTGCCTAGTTAATCATAAATCTTCTAATAAAAGAAGGAGAGATGTTCAGGTGGACTCACATGAGGAAGGATGGAAAGATGTTCCCAAACGTAAATACGGAAAAGGTAGACAAGCTGATTTTATCCGCTCAACACCATCAACTGTTTCACCTGAAGTTAATTTAAATAATGAGAACCACTTAGCCAATAACAGATATTTTTATTTATCAAACAAACAAATGGAGCATGTAGTTCCAGCTGAATCCTCTTCTACTAATTTGCCTATAATTATCGTTGGAGATTCTATAGTGAAATATATTAACTTCTGTATGTCAAATCCTGAAAATAAAGTGTCAGTGTTTCTTTTCCAGGCGCCAAAATTGAAGATATAGCAGAGAGGGTAGATTCACTTATATCCGGCTCCTCTAATGTTATCCTACATGTGGGAACAAATAATGTAGGCCATACTCATGAGAAGGATATCTATCTAGAATTAACTCAATTAGGAGATAAAATTAAAGCCAAAAATTGTAATGTCTTTATTTCTGGCTTACTACCTATCCCAAGAGCTAGGATAGAGAAGAACCACACTATAGAAAGAATTAATGCCAGACTCGCAAATTGGTGCCCTTTGGGCAATCAAGTTTTTATTGATCATTGGAAACATTTTATTTGTAATCCAAATTACTTTGCTAAAGACAGTTTGCATCTAAATCGACTGGGAGCCATGAATCTATGCAATTCCTTTTGCTCTTATATTCTTTCAATCACTTTAAACTAGCATCTAAGGGGGAAAATATACAGTCAACTGTTTCCTCGTTACCACTTTTTACTAAATCTAATCACGATAACAAAAATAAACAAGATCTAAAATTTATGTTGTCTAACGCCCGTAGTTTGGTCAACAAAATGAATGAACTACTACTTAGAATTAGCACTGAAAAGCCTGATGTCTTAGGCATTACAGAAACATGGTGGTCTAATGAGCAGGCATGGAAAATTTGTATCCCAGGTTATTCATTATTCCATCATAGTAGATCAAACCGGAGAGGTGGAGGTGTAGCATTCTTTGTAGCCTCATCTGTGTGTGTGTATTTGAAATTTCTCATAAAATTAAGAAAAACTACTCCCTGGTGGAATCCGTTTGGCTTCATCTTAAACAACCAAATACTGATTTAATTCTGGGTCTTTGTTATAGACCACCTGACTCTAAACCAGAAATATTAAACGATATCATTGAGGAAATGTCATCTGCCGCAGAACTAGGTAATATTTTGTTTATGGGCGACCTAAATCTAGGTGACATAAACTGGTCAAATAAATCTGCCAGAACTGGTTCGTAAAAAATCTTTTTGAACTCTTGCGAGGAGTTGAACTTAATTCAGCACATTACATTCCCAATCCGTGAATCAAATATTTTGGACATTGTTTTAAGTAGTGATCCAATAACTATTCAAAATTGTCAACCTTCAGCTCCTCTGGGCAACAGTGACCATTGTACTATTAATTTTAAAACTCATAATATTCAATGGGAAGCGGACAATGTTACAGAAATATTTGCTTTTCATAAAACAAACACTATTGCTTTGAATAACTACCTTGCAGCTATTGACTGGTCAACTCTGTTAAACAAAAATAATATCAACGATATGTGGAACTCCTTAACCGCAACAATCATGGACGCTGCAAATAAATTCATTCTTAAGGTTACCAAAATGAAATTGAGTCATCAACCCAAATGGCTTAACTTTAAATTGCGGAAACTGATTAAAAAGAAAAACAAATTATATAAAAAATACCATTCAAACAAATGTGATAGAACTCTTACTGCATTTAAGTGGGTACAACAGATTTGTAAAAAAGAAATTAAAAAGGCCAAAACGTCAATGGAAAAATCATTAGCTGAACAAGCCCAAAAAGGTAACTGTAAATTAATGTTCAGTTACATCAACTCAAAAAAAAAAAAAAACTTGCAAGGTTGGCCCTATTAATTCTGGTATTAAGACCTTATACCATCCTAGTGATATGGCTGAATACTTTAATTCACAGTTCATTAAGGCCTTCTCAGATAATAATGTAAGTTGTAATGCCACATTAGGTGACCAGCCAGTTTACAATGTAGACATACCACTAGAGACTATTAAATCCAAATTGATGGATGTAAAAAAAGGCTCCTCTGCCGGCCCAGATGGAATTTCTGATGATTTAATTCATCTAATGAAGGACCATCTCTGTGTTCCCTTAAAAATTCTTTTTGACACAAGTCTAAATACTGGTCTGGTACCAACAGGATGAAAGTATGCTAATGTAATACCACTGTTCAAAAAAGGATCAAAAAGTATTTCAGATAACTACCATCCCATTAGTTTAACTCCAATTTGTTGCAAAATTCTAGAACAAATCATTAAGGATGAACTAGCCTCTGCCATTGCAAGAATAGATCAAACTCAACATGGATTTGTAAAAGGACGATCTTGTATAACAAATTTAATATGTTTCTATGAGTATGATAGTGAAAATCTGGATAGAGGCAATCCATGTGACATTATTTTCTTAGATTTTAAAAAGGCCTTTGACTCTGTACCTCATTGGGCCTTGATACAAACATTACAGCTCCACAATATTGAACCAGTTTATAGTAGATGGATCACAAATTGGTTATCTAATAGAATGCAGAGAGTTGTAATAGATGGTCAAGTCAGTAGTTGGAAAGATGTTAGAAGTGGTGTTCCGCAAGGATCAGTCTTGGCTCCACTTATCTTCCAGGTCTTTATATCTGACCTATCTACAGACATCAAAAGTTATATTATCAAATATGCAGATGACTGTAAAATCTGTAAGATCTGCAGTAGTGATACTGACTTTATGGTAGTTCAGGAAGATTTAAAGTTACTACAAACTTGGTCTTTAAAATGGAATCTTTATTTTAATACCTCTAAATGTTGTGTGTTGCACTTCGGAAAAAAGAACCCTAAGCATCAATACCATCTTTATGACAGGGTATTAGTCAGTAAGGACAGTGAAAAAGATCTGGGAATTACAGTTGATGTAGGGATGGTATTTGATTCCCATATCACTAATACAATAAGTAAAGCAAATAAGATATGGTGGGCAATACAACATAATATAACATCCAAAAACCCAGACATCCTGTTAGAGCATATGTTAGACCTCATTTAGATTTTGGTTCACAGTTATGGAGTCCATACAAAAAAAAGGATATAGCAAGAATCGAAAGAGTTCAGAGAAGGATAACTAAACATCTAGTATCCTCCAAAACACTTTAATATCCAGACAGGCTATTGAAATTTGATCTAATGTCACTGGAAGATAGAAGGACAAGGGGTGATCGCTTGCTTTCATGGGACATCCTTAATGATGAACATTTGTTTGTTGAAAGTGGTCTTGATCTTAAGCAAATTAGGGTCAATACTAGAGGCCACCCACTCCAACTAACTAGAAATAGGTATAAAACTAAAAAAAGGGCTCACTGTTTTTCTCAATGGATTGCTCAACCCTGGAATAAATTGCCCACAAATGTAATCATTAGTGATAACAAGAACATCTTTAAGAACAGACTTGACATTTTCATGGAACCAAAAAAGCCGTCAAATTATTATTTGTAGGCTTGAGGCCTTATGGGCATTTAGCCTCATACAGTTTCCTAGTATGATACGACTGCAGAGACAGAGCTCGCTCGTACACGGTGGGTCAGGAAGTCATGGTCCTTATCCCGGTCCGGAAAGACAAGCTGCAGACTGAGTAGGCAGGACCGTACAAAATAGAAAGGTAAATGACGTGAACTATATCATAGAGTTACCTGACAGAAGACATACAAAAAGAACGTACCATGTCAGCATGATGAAGCCATATACTAATAGTGCTGACATGGTGTTTGCAGTATGTAGTCCTGGGGAGGGGACGGACGAAGGAGACCCCCTTCTGGACTTGCTGGAAGAAAGCAAGTGGGAGTCCTCTGTGAAGGCAGTTAAACTGTCACTCCAGCTGGCCCCGGGCAAGATCCAGGAAGTAAGGGAGGTTTTAGCAGACTTTGCCTCACTGTTTAGCGTTAAGCCTGTACTAACCCCCTTAGCAACACACAATGTGGAGACAGGGACACAGACGTCCATACGGCGGACAGCATATCGGGTGTCAGAGGCTGTCCAAAAGGACATTAGGAGGGAGGTGGAGGAAATGCTGGATTTAGGGGTAATCCAGAAATCCCACAGCCTCTGGGCCTCACCCGTAGTCCTTGTGCCCAAGCCAGATGGCTCTACTCGTTTCTGTGTGGACCATCGTGGACTGAATGCAGTCACGAAGTCAGATGCCCACCCGATGCCCCAGATGGATGAACTCCTGGACAAATTGGGAGGGGTGACATACCTTACAACTATTGACCTGACAGAGGGGTATTGGCAGGTAGAGTTAACTGACTAGGGAGAGGTCAGCCTTCATCACTCCGATAGGCTTATTTGAATTTAAAGTAATGCCTTTCGGAATGAAGAACGTCCTGGCCACTTTCCAAAGATTGGTAAACCAGGTGTTAAATGGTGCTGAGGAGCACGCCATGGCATACCTGGATGATATTGCCATCTTTAGTGCCAGCTGGGAGGAACACCTGTCCCATCTTAGGGAAGTGCTGGGCAGGATACAGAGGGCGGGGCTCACTGACAAAGCTGAGAAGTGCCAGGTGGCCATGGCTGAAGTGGCATACCTCGGGCATGTTGTAGGCCGGGGACAGCTCTGTCCCAACCAAATAAAAATAGAGGTGATCAAGGCATGGCCCAGACCAGAAACGCAGAAGTAGGTCAGGAGTTTTCTAGGGACAGCAGGGTACTATAGGAAATTTGTACCCAATTACAGTGCCCTGGCTGCTCCCCTATCTGACCTGGTAAAGAAAAAGATGCCTAAGAAAATTATATGGGAACCAGCCTGTGAAAAAGCCTTTACCAGACTGAAGGAGGCATTGTGCAGTGCTCCTGTATTGACAGTTCTGACTATAGCAGACCCTTTGTAGTCCAGACTGACGCCTCAGACATGTATATTTGGGCAGTACTGAGTCAGACATCCAACCGAGGGAAAGATCACCCCATAGTGTACCTGAGTAAAAAGTTACTTCCCAGGGAGCAGGCTTACTCTACTGTGGAAAAAGAGTGTCTTGCCATAGTGTGGGCCCTAAAGAAGTTAGCATTTTGAGGTACAAACTGACCACAACCCACTGGTTTGGCTGACACAAATGGGGGAAAAACTAATGGTAGACTATTAAGATGGAGTCATGCCTTGCTAGGGTATGACATGACGATCTTACATAGGG
Organism: Neoceratodus forsteri; assembly: GCA_016271365.2. Lineage (NCBI taxonomy): Eukaryota > Metazoa > Chordata > Ceratodontiformes > Ceratodontidae > Neoceratodus > Neoceratodus forsteri. The sequence continues at coordinate 1,576,995,853 of CM028131.1, forward strand.
CTGGAGTGACCAATCAGAACGCAGATGGTTTGTTGCATCTAAATGAGGAGTTAACTGACTTGGGGAGCTCATCCCATGCAGGGGATAAAGCCCCCAAATTCAATCTAGGTGGGGAGGATTGTGACGCTTGGCCAGCTGGTTATGATTATTGTATGATATTGGTATTATAAATAAATGGTCAGTGTATGAAATATCAGTCTGTGAGATTTGGTCCTTTTAAATTACAAGGTGTCAGCAGCTGAAATCACAGGATATATTACACTAACCAGGAGATCTCTGTAATGTAATTAACTTCCTTGAGAAACTGCATTTTATGGCCTTTTTATGACCTCATGCTTTCGAAGTTGGAAACTAAATATACATTTTATTACATCAGGAAAGGACATCATTTAACTGATTCCTGTTAGCTAACAGCTTAATCTGGTTCAAGGTCAGTTGGCATTCATCTGTATCCCCTTCCCCCGGGTCATGCCTGAAAATAGGCAGGATTTGTCTAGTGCACTTACCCGGTCAACAAAAACTAAATAAATAAAATCTCACACCTGGGTGACGGACTGCAGGGTTGTAAACCTCAAAGGAACTGGTTGCTCAAAGACTCATAATTTGGGAAATGGGTTTCTGCTGATGTCACATTATTAACATACCTCCTGGTAGGAAATCATTTTTTGTAATTTTATATTCTAAAAGGAGGAGCTAGATGACTCACAGAAGGGGTGTGGACACATAGAGTTTAAACTGATACTTGTGTCTGAAATGAATGTCATATCATCTTAGGACTCTAGAGAGAGACAGCTCCCTGATCTAACTTTAAAACGCACTTCCAGAGGTAATACCTTAGATAGCAAAGATCTAAATGTGTTGTGGTAGGAATTTTGCTTTGTAATGTTCCCCTGTTCTTTGATATATTGTTCTGTGTTTACATTTTTCATATTTTTATCTTCTTTTAGTAAAGAACCTTTTCTTTGAAAGACTGCCTGGGTGTCTATCAGTTCTATTTGCATGTGATGTATAGGTGATTAAGTCTGACAAAACTGTTCAACAGCTTGATGGTGTTACTGAACTTGAGTAAAAAGGTAAGAATATACCTAAAGTCTCTTATAGAGTTAAAAGGGTTCATTTTGGAAGCCTGACTGGGTGCCCCGGCTGAAAGATTGTACCGCAATCCCCAAAGAGGGTACGTATCTGAGCCTGTTTGTTGGGTATGCTAGCATAAGATTCACAGTTTGAATCCCCCCAGAACTTGAGACTAAAGGTGATTCAGACCCAAAGGCAGACAGGAGGGTTACCCTGTCTGTTACCTGTTTATACTTTTGCGCTCTGAGATTGGCACTGTGGGAGCAGAGGGCCTGACCTGCTGAGTGCGTTTGTGACAGTGACATCACATGCATTTGCACGAGCGTACGTGTCAGTGTTCTCAAGCACTAGACATGGCAGCAGTGTTTACCCAGCTCAGCTCCTCTATTTTCTGGACACAATCATTCCAACTACAGCCTGTCTTTTCTGTAGGCTGGTAGGAACACTGTTTTGTGTGACAGTTTTGCTTGTTCTTCCCCTGTCTTTCATTTAGTCTTAAGTTTTTCAGCTGTATGTTGGTTTTTTATGTGGCTCTCCACCACAGCAGGGGGGAAGGTATCAGAGCAGCGTTCATTATATTAACAACAACAAAAAAAAGACAATTCCTTTTGGTGTACTCTGGGCTGTTTTTTCTGCTATAGAGCCATTGGCACCATGGCTTATTGGAGACCTCTAGTTTTTAAAAGATGTAAGACCTGCACAAGGGTAATGTGGCCCTCTCTGCTGGGTTCCTGTTGCCCCCATTGTGTTACTCAAGCATTTATTTATATCACAGTCCCCCCCCCCAAGTGAGAACTCCAAGCTGAGGGGTGCACCTGGTGTACTAGCTGGCAGTGGTAAAGCAGAATTGCGTAAATCTTTGTTGTTTCTCATAAGTGAGCTTTTGAGCCCTGATGTTTCGCAGGACATCCCTTTCAACACACCAAAAACCAAGCTGGGCCCTTCAGGTCAGAGGGGCTACACAGTCATGTCCAGGTGCCCCAGAGCAAGACAAGTCTGCTAACCTAGCTCTACAGGCAGACCCCAACCTTGACCATGCAGAGGGTTAGGAGGAGGATACCGGGGATCATGGGGAAATCCTGACCCCAGAGGGTTACTTGATGACGAGGACAGCCCCTCTGATGAGGAGCAGGAAGTGGAACGGGAGTGGAAGGAGCTTAACAGGATGATGCAAGTCCCTCCCCTGTTTGATGCAAGGTCTCTGTTCTGTCTTATAACAGAGGCTTGTAGGACATTACAGTTGAATGAAGTGCAAACCATGGAGGCCTTAGATGTGAATCCAATCCTATGCGCATACTCCTCCATTCCAAAGTGTTTTCCAAACTTTCTACGCTGTGACCAGATTATTGAACAAGAATGGGCAGGGTGGACCAGAGAAAATATCTTCTAAAACCAATACCCGCAAGTAGGAGACTCCTCCCCTTGCGGCAGATAAAGCTGCACATAATTCTGTAAGGCACACGACTATAACAGTTGAAGGATTTCTGGCCCTAGCAGATGTGCACGATAAGTGAGTAGATGCTTCGTGCAGAAGAGCCTTCGCCTCCAAATGAGAAACCTCCCCACCTCCTATGCATCCTTTATTGTTGCCAGAGCACTAAACTTATGGGTTGCAGCGCTGGATAGTTTCGTTCTCCCGGATTCTGTGGAGGCGAGTATTTTACAGCTGGTATCCATGGCCTCCACCTGTCTAGGGGATGCCACAGTGGAGAATCTATAAATGTCAGCTTGCTCCACTTATATTGTGTCCACCATGCGAGGTGATTGGCTGCGGCATCAGGTCACGAACCAGGCATCGAAGGCCAGGCTGTTTAATTTAGCCTTTGAGGGAGGCTTGTTGTTTGGATCAGGCCTGGATGACATTTTAAAAGATATCCAGGATAAAAAGGGGCCTCTTCCGGTATCAGAACAGCAGAAGGCCAGTTCAACTTCGAAAGGTCAAGGAGACTGCTGACAGAGGCAGTATATAAGGGTTTTCATCCCTTTCAGAACTTCAGAAACCAGAGTAGTAAAGGATCTTGCTCTGGGTTCAAGGGCAGTAGTGGCACAGGAGCCTTTGCCTGAAAATGTAATGGAGGTCCAGGGTGAAGAGGTGGCGTATCAGAATGAGGGTATGTGGGCCCATCTCTGCTCCCCTTCCCTTGGTGGAAGACTAGAGTTTTTACACAAGATGAGTCCAGGTAATGTCACATGCCTGGGTCCTGGAGATTCTGGTATTAGACTACATAATAGAGTTTACAACCATTCCCTCAAAGGGATGTTTTCTACTATCCCCCATACCAAAGGATCAATTGAAGAGACAAGCAGTGTCTCAAACATTTGATCCCCTCAAACAGATTGGGGCGATTGCTCCATGCCTCCTGATGAGTAAGGCCAGGATTCTACTCAATTTATTTTGTGGTTCCCAAAATGTCGGGGAGGTTCAGACCTATTCTACTCTTGAAGTACCTAAACAAGTTTATACGCCACACGTCCTTCAAGATGGAGTCCTTATGATCAATCATCCAGACTGTCCAGCTGGGGGATTATTTAGCATCCATAGATCTGAGGGATGCATATCTCCACATTCCCATTCAGCAGTCTCATCAGAGGTTCCTCAGGTTCACAGTCCTGGGGCAACACTTCCAGTACAGGGCACTTACTTTTGGGCTGGCAGCAGCCCTCAGAGTGTTCTTGAAGGTGCTCATAGTCCTGGTAGCACAACTTTGGCAGGAGGGATGTCAATTCTATCCTTATCTGGACAACTTGCTCATTTGAGTGCCTTCTGCCACACTGGCGAGGTAATCAGTGACCAGGACCCTGGAGGTTTTGGAGTCCCACAGGTGGGTAGTCAGTTGGGAGAAAAGCTCTCTCAACCCATCTTAGACACTGCAGCACCTGGGAGCAGTGTTCAGGATGGACGGGGGGAAGATCTTACTCTTGGCAGCCAGGAAGGAGACCTTGATATGAGAGGTTCAGTGGTCGAGGAGCCAGTCATTGTCTTCAGCTCATAGTCTACTGCGGATTCTGGGTTTAATGACTGTAACAACAGAACTATTTCCATGGGCTCACTTACTCATGCGACCCCTTCAGACCAAGTTGTTGGCAGCCTGGGACCTTACATTGGAGGACTATCAGGCCACGATTCTAATTTCCCCACCCCTTCGACTGTCGGTGAATTGGTGGGTGAGTTTAGAGAATCTAAGCAAGAGGTCCCTCTTGAAAGTCCCCCTAGAGTTGATCCTGACAAGCGATGCTGGCTTGTCGGGCTGGAGTGCAGTTCTGGGTCATCTTTCCATTCAGGGGTCTTGGTCAGCGCAGGAACAGTGCCAGTGTCCTAGAGATGAGGGCTGTGCACCTTGCTTTCCTTCATTTTCGCAAGCTGGTACAAGCAAAAGCAGTGAAAATAAGGTCAGCCAACGCTGTCATGGTGGCATACATGAACAATCAAGGAGGCACAAAGAGCAGAGAGGCTAAGAGAACCAACTGATCAGCTACTGTGGGCAGAGGAAAACCTTCTGTCTCTTTTGGCAGTTCACTTGGTGGGTGAGTTGAACATTCAGGCCGATTGGCTAAGCTGCGAGAACGTCCGCTCAGGGAAGTGGGTACTGAGCCTGAAGGTGTTCGACCTGTGCAGAAGATTTGATCTTCCGCAGATTGACCTTTTCACCTCTAGCCAGAATGCTCAAGTGCAGTGGTGTTTCAGCCGATGCTGGTATCCAAAAGTGGAGGCAGTGGACGCTCTGTCACAGACATGGAATTTCTGCAGAGTGTATGCCTTCCCTCCTCTGCCACTTCTCCCCAAGGTCATACGCAAAATAAGACACTCAATATAAAGTTTTCTTCTGATAGCTCCAGAATGGCCTAGAAGGCTGTGTTTCTCCGAACTAGTAAATCTAGCTCAACCTACATCGTTTCATCTCCCAAGTTGGTGGGACCTCCCCCCCAAGGTCCCATTCGGCATCCAAACCTAGAGGTGATGCAGCTTGTAGCCTGGCTCCTGAGAGGGGACTCCTGAAACAGGGTTTTTCCAGAAAGGTAGTAGAAACTTGATGGTTACTCAGGAAAAATCCACATCTGCAGCTTCTGCTTGTGTATGGACCTCTTTTTCAGCTTGGGCCAGAGAGAAAAACATACGGCCTTCTAAAGCAGCTATTCCACAGATTTTGGAATTTTTGCAGGCAGGAGTGAACAAAGTCAGGTACAGAGTTAAAGCACTCACCACCCCAAAAGCTAATGGAGTGGTCACCTCCTGACAAAGGCTGTAAAGGTGAAGCTCTGAGGTGCTTTTTTTGTTTTCTGGTGACATGTGAAAGATGGGCTGATATATCTGAATAAATCCGTGATTACTTGAATTTTCATTGTCTAGTCCATTTGTCTTTGGGGTGGTGAGTGCTCTAACTTCGTACCTGACTTTGAGATTTGGGGTAGCCAGCCCTGTAAGAGCACCAACGGTTTTTCCTGTTTGTGCAGCTGTTTCTGTTTGACCAGTAGGGAGTTCACAAAGGTTTAGCCTTGAGCACCTTAAGAGGTCAAGTGTCGGCACTTGGAGCCTCCATGGGCTCGTCTTTAGGGTCTAACTGAGAGGTTATACGATTCCTACTAGCAATCAGCAGAAGTCAACCCCTGTTCCGATCCCCTGTCCCTCCATGGGATCTGAATCTGGTTTTGAATGCTCTTTGTAAAGAACCTTTGAATCTCTTTTATCAGAACCGCTAGACGTTATGTCATAGAAGGTGTTTTTTTTAATTGCTGTTTGCTCAGCCAGGAGGATTGGTGAGCTCCAGGCCTTGTCCCACAAAAAACCTTCATAAAAACAAGCTGGTTCTGAGGACGGTTCTGTCTTTCATTCCGAAGGTTCTTACATCCTTTCATGTAAATCAGGAAATCTGTCTTCCATCCTGTCCGCAGCTGACTCATCCAAGAGAGAAAGAGTTAAACAGCTTAGATTTGTGCAGGGCAGTTAGGACATATCTTAGACGAACTGTGGAGTTCAGAAATCAGATAGCTTGTTCGTACTTTTCAGAGCAGCCAAAAAAGGACAAAAATCCTCCAAGGCCATTCTGGCAAGGTGGGTGAGGGCATGCATTGCCAAGGCCTATGTTCCAGTAAAGAAGAGAGCGCCAGCTCTCATCAAGGCTCATCCCACCAGAGCTACGGCCACCTCCTTGGCGGAGAAAGGTGAGGCATCTGTCTTAGAATTGTGCAAGGCAGCAACATGGTCCTCCAGCCACACATTCACCAAATACTAAATATTGGATGTTCAAAGCTTTGCCAATCCGGCCTTTGGTCACACAGTTTTGCAGGCGGCAGTTAGCAGTTAAATTTATTTTCCCTTTTTTGTAGTTTGCTTATAGGACAATATTCTCCCTCACCTGGTTGGAGAATGGGTACTTCTTGTTTGAACCCATGCATACTAACTACCCTTTGACAATGTGGAGAGCTACAGAAAGAGGAAATTTCGTCATACTTACCGTAATTTCATTTTCTGTTCGCTCCAACATAGTCAATGGGACCTCTCCCGGGAGCCTGGTTCCTGATGGAGAATATTGTCCGGTATGCCAGAACTGGGATGTCTGTTGTGTTCATAGAATCATAAAAATCTGGTGGCAGAAAAGAACTCTCTGGCCCCTCAAGTCTGCCTCTCCCCCCAACCCCCCACTCATTACCTATGTCACGGGACCCCCCCACTTGCCAACCCTTTATGTCTGTCCCATGCCCACTTGAATCCCTCCACCATTTCTGCTCCCACCACTTCCTCCAGTAGTTTATTCCAGGCCTCCACCACCCTCTCTATGTAAAGTAACACCCCCTCACATTGCCCCTAAATCTTCCTCCCTCCAATCTTAGACTATGCTCTCTAGTTTTAACCCCACCTTCCTCTTAAATAAGCTCCTCTCCCTTACCTTATTGATCCTCTTCACATACTTAAATGTCTCTTATCATGTCCCCCCTCTCCCTTCTGGTCTCCAGTGGGTACAGATCCAGTTCCCTCCACCTCTGGTTATATGACTTCCCCTGTATACCGTGCACCATCTTGGTTGCCCTTCTCTGCACCCTCTCAGTTCCATCTATGTCCTAGCGTAGGTGTGGTCTCCAGAACTGGACCCCCTACTCCAGGTACAGTCTCACCATGGCTTTATAAAGAGACATCACTATCTCCCTCTTTCTGCTTGTTATGCCCCTCCCAGTGCACACTAACATTCTGTTTGCCTTTCCCACTGCTTTGCTGCATTGATGACCTACCCTAAGGTTGCTTGATACTAAGATCCCCAGATCCCGCTCCTGCTCAGTTGGCTTAATTACCTACCCCCCACCCCCAAGTGTAATCTGCTTGTGGGTTCTTACGCACCATGTGCATCACTGCACACTTTCTGACATTGAATTTCAGCTGCTAAGTTTCCAACCACCCTTCCAGACTCTTCAGGTCCTTCCTCATGGCCTCCACTCCCCCCCCCCCAAAGGGTGTCCACCCTATTGCAGATCTTCGTATCATCTGCAAATAGGCACACCCTCCCCTCCAGCTTGTCCACTACATCACTGATATAGATGTTAAAAAGGAGGGGTCCCAGTACCGACCCCTGGTGCACCTCACTCATCACCCCCATCTCCCTGGAATGTCCCCCATTAACCACCGCCCCCTGGCTTCTGTCCTTCAACCAGTTTTCTTCCCACCTAGTTATTTTCTGTCCCATCCCTACGCGTTCCAGCTTATTTACCAGTCTTTCGTGTGTTCCAAGAAAACCTTTGATTGTAAGTTGTTTGGACATCCTGTGATTTACCTGCTGACAATTATATATTTCAAAAAAACAACAACAAAAAAAGCTCTGCATCCAAATATTTGGTTACTGGCACGCAGGTTAGCAGGTTTCGATTTTTCGGAACAATAAGGGTGCCTGTTACAGGTTAGTGCTTACACTGTTTGCAGTTCTTTTCCAGTGTTACCTTTTTACTAATTCCTTTTACCAGTCTCATTTTAGCCGGTTCAGAAGTGTAAAGAAGCTTCACTGCAAGAGAGAAAAGGCAACCACGAGAAAGAGAGTGGGAGTGAAATAATTAGTTTTGTAAGTGCTACAAATTATGACGTACAGTGACTGGTAAAAATGCATTAACCTCCTATTGTCGGTACATAAAGCAAACTTAAAGGAACTATTGAACCTATAATCAATAATACACAACAGGATGTCGGCATTTGTGACACAACCTCATGCCCAGGGGGCATAGTAAAGCACAAGGCCGCAGGCAGAGTGCCTTCAGCCTTTGAAAGTGAGGTTGAGGTAGAACTACCAGTACCCTGTAGTATATTTTCTTGCTTATTAAAAATGGGTAACTAGGTAATAAAAAAAATTATCAAAAAAGAACCCATTTAAAATTAAAGTGAAATGGTCCTTCCACATAGATGTGCCACTGGTTGGACAATGGGACATTAACATGATGTGCTGTTTGACAGTTTGATATAAACATTCTGAAAGCTGGCACAGAGATTTGTTTTAGGTGTTGTGTCCTGATTGGCCTAACTTTTTTTACCCATTGGAAGTGGTTGCACATGGCATGCCTGCTGACCAGTCAGTCTGCAGGGTTTTCCATACCCATTTTTAAAACACCAGAGAAAACTGATCAGAATATCAGGGTGTAAAGGCTTGACATGCAATTTAAAATGTCCTTTTCTTAAAGAGATAGAAATTCAAAGATCATTAAAGTGTATTTTCCATTCTAACAAAATTATCCTGCATCGTCTCTGCATTATGTAACAACCAACACCAAAAACAAGCGCTCGTGATTAAAAACAAAAAGAGGAAATCAAATCTGGAGAAATTAAACTACCTTATAACTTATAAATATAGACCTGGGATCCTCCAGACCTGCCCTGCTTCAAATATTAGCTGAGTTCTCTCACTTCTCAGGCTACAAAATTAACCTGCAAAAGTCATGCCTGGCAGAGCTTGGTGAGGCACAAGACTAAATGGGATTCCTTAATACATTCTTCATGATTCCTAAGATCATATCACCTGTCTGGGACCGATGAAACCCTCGATTGAGGGGCTATATGGTCTCAATTAGACACCTATTGAATGTACTCATAGCTGACCTAGAGATAACATAGTCTGCCCTGGTCCTGGCTGGGCCATCTAAATTTGATTAAAATGATTACGTTACCTAAAATTTGATATCCTATGCGGATGCTCCCAAAGGGGCTGACCCGAGATGATAGACTCAGACTGGAGGCGACATGTGTGAAATTATTTTTGTGGGCCGCTAAGAGGCCCAAGGCTAGCCTTCTTAGGCTTAAAAGAGATCATCAGCGGGTGGGGGGGTCTTAAATTCCCAGATGTACATCATTACTGTCTAGCGGCCTGAGCTAGATTCATCCAGGACTGGGTGGCGCAGTCGGACACGGTGCAATGGTTTGATCTGGAGTGTGAGGGAGCACCATACCTGCAGCATGTGTATCTGCCAATAGGTGGCTACACCAAGTACAGGGGACTGCAGACAAGAGACCCACTAGTAGAATGGACACTCTTGGCTTGGCAATCCCTGTGTAAGGAGAGAAAGAGAGGTGCAGAACATACCCTGTTAGTATCAATAGCAAACAACCCCACGTTCCTTCCAGTGGTGGAGAGTGTGATACGTATGGACTGGCAGAGGAGGGGATGCAGTGCCCTTGGTCCTAGTGACAGGGGCAAATATCTGATCATTTGAGGGCATAAAACAGATTTGGGATGTCCCAGATACATGTTTTTTCTTATACCTCCAGGTGAAACATTATACTGGGGGACTGAACAGAAAAGAACCTTTGGTAGCTGTGATTGACCAATTAGAGTAAGGTATTTTTGAGTAAGCACCAGAATCCCAAGAAAATGATCTCTGTCCTGATCAAGCAAAGCATCCTGTTGGGATAGGATACATCACCGAAAGTGCAGCCATAGTGGGAGGTGAATATGGCATGTCACATTCCAGACTGGCAGACGATTTGTGCTTCTCATATGGAAGATTGCTTGGAGTGCACTTTAGAGCCTACAACCTGTCAGAGAAAACTTAGGAAAAATATAATTCGTGGCACATTTAAGCTTCTATTTCAAGTATTTTCTGTATCTAGATTCCCCTTTGTCTGCACATTAGCAAATGATTATGAATGATGTCACAGGCAGAGGACTCTGATGTCGGGTTTAGTCAACAGCCCAAGCAGATGGCGTTTCATGGCAACATAAATAGTGACAGTGGAAAAAGGGGAGCCAGCCTTTTGTCACAGCAGTAGCGCTACTGCTCGTGATGCTGGTGCCCTGGGTCAGGAACAAGCCTGGGTTTTTGCAGACGCTGTCACAGCGGGGAAGAGGACAGAGCATCCCAACAGGAGATATACTCCAGGAGGGAGGGAGGAGGGAGGGCTGCATCGCCTCACTGTGTTACTGCCACCTGTAGGAGTTCATGTGGTAGTGCATCAGTCGAGACCCAGATGGGGGAATGTTCGGAGCATATGGCAGGTGTGAGTATGCACACGGGTTTGCTGGGACCTTGATTCTAATGCTGATGTCCCCACAGGAATGGGAACTACAGCAGTTTGGAGAACCTGATGGGATACATCCCTCGGTCTCGGCTTTATGATGCCACAAACAGCCATATAGTGGTATAGCTGCTTCACTGGACTGAGGAGCCAAAAACACTTCTTAAAAAAAAAAGGGGGGGAGCCAAACACAGAAAATCTATATGATATAAGCTGAATTATGTGTCAAATTATGTTTTTATGTTGTCGCGCTTGCACAGCCAACATCGTGGGACAGTGCAGCTTTGGAGGCGGGGTCGCTGTTGGTGCGTCTCTCATTCCCCAATCAGCCTGCATGCTGGTGCTACACCATGAATACATAATGTGGCGAGCACATCTAAGAAAAGGTCCGCTGCAATCCGTTGCAAAGCTCGTCATACAGCGGACCCTTCATTTGCGCCCGACATTATAAGCATGGTCGGCGGCGGGCTGCCTAATTACTGCCGACTTCAGGGTGCCCAGTCCCCTGTCGGTTAGCCCCTTTCTTTTGTGTGCCGGACGGAGGCCCACCCCCGCCAGCATAAACCCCCCAATTGTTGAATGCCGAGGGGGTGCCCAATCCCTCAGCTCACCCCCCACCACTTTCTTTGTGTGCTGATGGGGTGCCCAGTCCCCATCGACATTACCTCTCATCTCTCCCCCATGTTGTGTGCCGGCGAGGTGCCCAATTCCCGTCGGCTATAGATTCCCCAAACAGTTAGGTGGCACGCTGGGAGTCCACCCCAGTGTGCCAAATCCTGCAAAACAAAAACTGTCCCGCAATGTTTTTTTTTTTTCCCGTAAAATGAAAATGGTCCCTCGTAGTCCCGATGCCCCCACCCGCACCCATCCTCTGCGCATCTGCCTTCCTCACCCCTCCACCCCAGACTTGCCTCGGAGTCTGGCACGGCGCTCTTCGGTGGACCGGAACACGTCTGCACTCTTCAAAGCCGACCACGAACTGAAGAAATGCCTGTAAGCTGTATAATGGAATGAACAGGGGGTTTTCAACTTTAATGCATATCTCGGGCATTTTTGCGAATTTTGGCCCCAAATTTTCAACATGGGGTTTTTGGGACCCCTTCTCATGAATTCTTACACTGTCATGGCATTATTCGGTCCCGAAAGGTGATTTCACAGTCACTGCGTGGAATCACCTTTTGTGACAATAGCAAAAATGACAATGCCACTGTTCATGAGAGGGGCTCTCAAAAAGCCTATGTTGCAAGTTTGGTGGGAAAAATCCCAAAAATGACTGTTTTACGAGCGTGCATAGCAACTGCGCAACGCACACTCTTAAGTTAGCGCATTCACACTATTTCCATGCCAGATTCTCAACATTTGCATTTTACCACACCTTCTTGTGAACCGTACAGCTGTCATTTTTCACATCCTGGCTGAAATGTGTTTTCGCACTTCCGGCGCAGAATAGCACGGTCGCTGTGCGAAATCAGTGTCCAGGACACATTACGAAAATGACAGTGACACTGTTCATGAGCAGAGGTCCTAAAATGCCTGTGTTGAAAATGGTGACAATACTCCATAAAGTGACTGTTTCTGGCGTGCAGTTAGCAACTGCGCAAGCGGCACGTAGTAAGCCCATTTGCAATATTTTCATGCCACATTCTCAACATTGGCATTTTACCACACCTTCTTGTGAACTGTATAGCTGTCATTTTTCACATCCTTGCCGAAATCTGTTTTCGCACTTCCGGCACAGAATAGTGCGGTCGCTGTGCGAAATCACTGTTCGGGACACATTACGAAATGACAGTGACACTGTTCATGAGCAGAGGTCCTAAAATGCCTGTGTTGAAAATTTGGTGACAATACTCCATAAAATGACTGTTACAAGCCTGCATTGCGCAGTTTGCACGCACGCTCGTAAGTTCGCAAACGTATATCACTCCACATTTTCAACAGTGCCATTGTTCTACACCTCCTAATGAACATTACAGCTGTCATTTTTCACATCCTGACCAAAATCTGTTTTCGCAGTTCCGGCGCACAATAGCGCAGTTGTTGTGGAAAGCTCGTGTTCGAGACACATTATGAAAATGGCAGTGACACTGTTCATTAGCAGATGTCCTAAAATGCCTGTGTTGAAAATTTAGGGATGAAAGTCAATAAAATGAGTGTTTTACGAGCGCTCGTTGCGCAGTTTGCACGCACACTCGTGACTTTGTGAATTTGTAATACTTTCACTCCAGCTGTTCATCATTGGCATTTTTCCATACCTCCTTATGAACAGTACAGCTGGCTGAAATGTGTTTTTGACGTCCGGTGCAGAATTGCACGGTCACTGTGCAAAATCACTTTTCGAGACACTTTAAGGAAATTACAGTGACACTATTCATCAGCAGAGGTCCTAAAATGCCTATGTTGGAAATTTGGTGGCGAAAGTCCAGACAGTGACTGTGTTGCAAGCGTGCATTGCACAGTTTCCACGCACCCTTGTAACTTCGTCAGTCTGCAATATTTTCATGCCACATTTTCACCACTGGCATTTGTGCACACCTCATTATCAACAGTCCAGCTGCCATTTTCCACAGCATGCCCAAAATGTGTTTCCGCAGCTCTGCCACACAGTGGCATACTCACTGTGCAAAATCACCTTTTGGGACACATTAACAAACTCACAGCGCTATGCCTCTCTACCTCCGCCAATGCCAGCGCAACAACATTTGGCATTGACAAATGCTTGTTTGATTTTGAGATAGCAGGGGGTACTTTAAGTGTGATCTCTATTGCAGTAGTTTGCAGGCAGCTACCTAGAGTAGTGCTTCGACATTAACCAGTTAGTACACTGTGGATGTACTCTGTAGGAGACCTGCAGTCCTTGGGTTTGCAGTACTTGAGGCATCTCTGTCCTTTTGAACCTTGTAGAGTTCCATCCACCCTTGTCTGAGGGTGTATCTTCTGCAGATTACTCGACCAGTGAATGGGGTTCGATGGAAGAGACAGCCACTAAGAAGACAGAAAAGTTACTTTGTCGTAACACTTGATCTTCTTGAGTATCTCCATAGAGCCACACTTGATCCACCCAACATCCCTTGAACACGGGATTGTTTTCTATTTGTGTACTGTGTATGCCCTACCCCCAGCAGGTACATTATGCTGCAAAGATCTGTTGCATTTGCACTCCTTCATAGAGAGGTTTTGGGGCTGTCTTATGCCTTCATTGTTCATAAATCTTTTTACCAGATTTGTGTCTCACATGGTTACATTTTTGTTATGCAATATTATTTTACCGTGCTCTTCCTTTGTGTAAATGTGACCAAGGCAGGCTAGGGCTGACGACATACACTGCATACAATGATGTTGCATACACGGTGTCATACACCTATGTCATATGTCGATGCCTTCGTCGCTGAAAAGTTCTGGTCCATGTAGAATCCTAGTGCATTCAGTCTGATTACTAGACCCCACCCTGCTGCCTTTCCTCTGATGGCTGCAATTTTCAGAAACCTCACACATGGACTAGGGTGATCAGTTTATGAAAAGAAGTTGTTTTGTAACCCCCCTGCAAATGGGGGTTCCCAAAAGACTTCCAGGAGCTTGCTTGAATGCTCCAAGCCTGAATGGTGTTTGGCATTTAAGCCATTTATCAGTGAGTGTTTTTAGAGCCTCTGGTACTGTCTCTTTAAGAGCTGTCTGCTTGCAGACATAATTAGTTTGTATGGGGGGGACTGTGTGCTTCTCTGAGTACCACTCGAGCTGCTGCCAATTCACTTCATTTTGCAGTCACTAGGAGTGCAAGGGAACCTATCTGAAAGATGTAACTGTTTGCCAGAAATTATTTAGAGTAATAATGAAATTACAGTTTGTCTAACCTGCTTTCTTTGCAGTCAGAACTGTGTCTGCTAGTTCCCCATTCTAGTTTTGAACTGCTGAACTGGACCAATCAGTGTGGGAGTAAGCTAGCTCTAAAATGGTGCCTTGACGAATCAGAACTTGGATCATAATCTGAGCCAGCCACAAGAGGATTGTATGGGCAGTGACTTGGGAGATGTAGTTTAGACTTCAGTGCCTTTTGGACCAACAGCAGCAGTCTATTGTGAGTGACAGCCAATCCAGTCAAGAACTGGGAGGAACTCAAAGGAAGTGCCGGTTTTGTCGGTTGGGTTTCAGTTGAGCTTTGGCAGTGAAGAAGGAAGGAGCCCTGTGCTTTTCAGTGTGCAGTTTTAGTCAAAAAAGCGTGTATAAGGCCCAGGTTCCGGTCTGCAGCTTATGTAACTGCTTGTTAGGACTGAATCCGTCCTGTGAAAGAATCAAAGGATCTCTGAAGAGTAGAAACCAGGCTCACCCTGTGAAGACTGGAGAAATTATTGAATTGCACTCGGTCCATCAGAACTGAATCTGCTGTGTGTTCTCCGGTATTGTGCAGTAATTGCGATCGGGATACAGCTGCAGCCTGCCTGGTATAGTGCTTTCTTTATATGGATGTGTGAAGAGGTTTGTGTACCTCAAGTGAGCCCTGCTGACATTGAAGGACCCTATCTTATTTGGAGGTCGTGAGTACTAATTCAGGTCGCTCCCTGTTGAATTGCCACATTAAATCCAAATGGAATGACTGTACTGCTGACTGTTTAATTCTCCTTTTCTCTGTGTGAAAGGGCCCTACCAGCTGCCACGGTTTGGACTAGCCACTAGGGCTTGGGTACCCAGGACAGTAACTGATAGGGATAGGCCTGTGCACAGAGCCATAGGTAGATTATTAGAGTGATAAGCTAATTAACCTGATTTCCCTGTCCTTGTTATATCCCCTAAATAAATCAGAGCTGCTTGTTTCAGCAAAGTTATACTGCCTCAGGTATTTGTCTATGTTAAAGTACTGTACTGTGATTGTTGCACTGTATCTCATTTCACAGGAGGTCCCAGTGCCGGAACCAGACCTGGGGTAAATGTATACTGTGAAGGTAATTCTGATATATTGTGTGGGCCACTAGTGGGAAGAAAGGGGGGTTGCAGTGTCCCAGAGGGCTGTGACCAAGTTAGTTTAACTACTGCAAACCCTGACCTCTGGGTGGAGGCACCCGCCATTGGATCCAGGCCCCTCAACCTGTTAGAGGCAAATCAGGCAGGGGTAGTAGCCCCTGGGATAGTGCCATCTAGGGGTTACAGTTTGATTTGACAAGTAAATAGCTCTTTAAAAGGGACCGAAGGACCCTGGATGATGCTGGCAAAACAAAAAAAAATACATTTTAATTTTTTTGTTTTGTTTTTAAGGTTTTTTTTTTTTTTTTTATTTCATTGTTTAACCAGGTTGTGACTGGGATAGGCGTGCTGAACCACGGCTCATTTTTCGGTGCAACCCACGGGATGGTAACAGTACAGAGTTGCACAGCAAAAACAGTACAGTGACAGCCATGGGTACAGACGGCAGCTACTGTAAAATGCCAGCACAGGCAATAAATTGTAGGAAACAAGGCAAAAATGTGCAAAATATTAAGTGAAAATGTACAAAAGTATTTACAGTGGAAACAGTGCTTCTGCTAGGGTAGAGTGCATTCAAGAAATAAAGTAGTAAGGCACTGAAATCAAATAAAATGCAATATAAATTTAAATAACAAGGCAAGGTGCAAGTCTGAAGCCACAAGGACAGTATACTAGTTTACAAAGTGCTGACACAGGATATACGAAAGGCAAGGGTGGATTAGGTAAGTCAGGTGCAGGGTGGTTGAACTGGAATTAATGGAATGATATGCATAAGAGGCATCCGGCTACAGATCCGTGATTTTCAGAAATGAGCCTGCAGGAGTGTCATTTGACTTTGTTTTTGTTTATTTCAGGTGCCATTACTGTAAGTCATCCTGCCACGTGTCTTCATTGCGTATACCCTATGCTTGTAAATTGCTGTTCCAAGAGCTGCAGTCAATGAACATTATACCCAGGCTGAAACTGTCGAGGTACAATGAATGAACTGGCAAGCAAGGCATTGAAAACAAGAAAAGCAGGAGGCAGACTTCTTTTTGTTATTTTTACAGCCGGCAGCGATGTAAAAGAGGATTACGTCTGTGTTCAGTTGTACTATACTGCAGGCTGAAATTCACATTTTTTCCTGAGAGATTTTTATTTGTGACTGTCACCATGCGTAAATCTTGGCTGAGCTACGATCTGGGATTGGGAATGGGGATGCTGACGAACAGAAGGACCATTGGTGGCAAACAGAGGCCAGTAGTGCCATGTTTAACAGCCTTTGTGACCAAGACTGAATGGTGCTCACTTAGTGAATAGTAAATGATAGGTTTGTGAAAGATTATCACTCATATTCAGGAGTTCTACAAAAAGATTAATAAAGTTCCCAAAAGATAAATCCCTTTGACTCTTACAACCTCTATCCTTAGCACTAATGAAGTGTAGTACCTATATATTTTTATATCTCTGGGGAAAAGATAATGCTTTGGTGATCAGTGCCTGTTGAAGCTTTTCTTGCCACACAAATGGCATGGGCCCACCTTCAAGAACATTTTCTGTTTTAATAGTGCCACCTTGTCTGTTCTTTCCTCCAAGAAGCAAGGAAGCAAAGGTGGCTGAAAGGAAGAACCTTGTGGTGCGTCAGATGGGAAAGAGGCGTATGTAGTGGAAGTTTCTGTTTACACAGTACAGAAAACTTCATTGAAAGTACCTGTTGGATGTGATACAAAACCATGACTGTTTGTTCCAAGTCTACCAAGCCCCAAACACATACCAGTACCACAAACCTAGATACAGTAAATGGAACTGCCATAGCTAATGTAAATACTTCAACTTTTTTGTTAGTTTCTTTATCCAGGATAGCTCAACTGAGAAGCAGCATTTTGTTTCCACTGGGGTCTTGCCACTTACCATTTCTGCAGCTGGGTGAACTGGAACACTGGGGAGGTAAAGTGACTTGCCCAAGGTCCCACAGTGAGTATGTGGCTCTGCTGAGGTTTGAACCTGTTCTCTCCTAGTGGTGCTCTGAGTAGACCACACTACCTTGATGAGAACTTGGTTAGGACTTCCTTACCCCTATGCATTGACCTTAGTATCCGCAAACCTATAAGGCAAAGGTGAGCTCTTGGGCTAAAATATGAGTGAGAAGGTTTATTGCCACAGGGCCACCATGAAAACACTCTGCTTGTATGTCTCAGAGTTTGCCTTTCCTAAGCACTTGTTCAATAAATAAATGATTTGTGAAAAGAAGTAGCAGTTGCATGGAGAAAAGTTTTAAGAAAGGAAGTAATTTTCTTTAGCTGTGTTTACACGGCTGCAGTGCAATGACATCTGCGCCGCTCCACTTTTGCTCCAATCTCATCAGCCTGATCAGTTGACTCTTTACACAGTGCCTCCCTCACGCCGATGCAGGTTGCACCAGAGAGGGACTGTGAGGGGGGGGGGGCGGCGCACTGGTTTGGGAGCAGTAAAGGAGCCTGGGAGCGGATGCTTTTCACCAGAGTGAGTGTCGCAGCACATTTAAACATATACACTCGCTCCAATAAATGTACCCACTCCTACATCAGTGCAGAAAAGTAGTCCAACACGCACCTAGCACAGTCAGGTAAGTGTCCACACAGCCGACTTTGCAGTTCTTCAGCCCATGCGCATGGGTTGATGCGCTGCAAATGTGGCAGTGTAAACATACCTTTTGTTCTCATGCAGCCCAAAGAAAAAGAATGATTGCATAAAGGTTAAAGACTCCATTGGTAAAAGAACAACGCCCTGAACTCCAAATCCCCAAATGAGGAAAAATGTATCCTCTCGCAGTTAACATGCACATGTTTCATTCATTCAGTATATCGCTAATGTCCTTTTGTCATATGCTGCAAGGTAATAAAAGTTCTTATTTGTATTTAACCTTTGGAGATTACATCCAAGCCTTTGAAATACAGGGTGCTGTTCTCTTTCTGAGGAGGGGTTTTTGAAAGTTGCTTCCTACATGTTTGCAGATCTTGGGTCGTACTTTATTAATCAGTGGATGCCCACTGATCAATCATGTTGTAGCATTTGCCTGCCTCTTGGCTAGCATACAGTTGTTCTTTGGTGACAGATATTCTGATGTGTTTCTACTGCTGGTGAGCACGTCCTCCTTTTTGCACTTTTACTCTCAGTTGCCACCTTTACTCATACCTCTCAACTTCCCTCATCACAGATCAGGGACAAATGATCAAAATCAGGGACACATCTGAAGAAATAGTAATATTAGTTCCAGAAGCTGTGTACATACGTCTTAGTATGACTAGCATTTTCTTAATGAGAACTAGACTGTAACACCAATGACTGCCATTATTTTGTGATTCAAATCCCTACTCTTTAGGAGGGACAAAAGAAATTGCTGAAGCAAAATTAGGGACATCCCTAAAAATCAGGTACAGTTGAGAAATATGCCATTACTGTTGTTCGTACCACCTCCAGGTGTTCATCCAACCCCAACAAAGCCCACATTCACAGCAAGTGGCACACAACGCTCTCTACTGTTGGACTGTATCACTATTCTCATCTAATGAAAGGGATGGGGTATCGCCAACAGGAGGAGTGAGGTGGTGTTACTCATGACAGTCAAGCTGTCACTAACCACTCAGGAAGATACGTATTTTGTAAGTGCCCATTACATATCCCCTAGATCCTAGACTTCCCTGAACAATACCCGTTTTCCCTGCAAACTGCCTTTCTCCTATGCTCACTCCAAGAGTTCTAACTGTATCTAGCGTTGGGGTTCTAACATCATACCTGGTTGAGATTATGACTGCAGTGCACCAAGGAGTCCCAAAGAGGATGAAACACCTGTCTGCACTTTGTCATTCTCAGCCTATACCAGATCAGATGTACAAACCTGTTTGAAGACCTCTGTTCTGGTGAAGCCTTGTCAGCCTGACTTCTACAAAAGATTTGCGTACCCATGATGCCTTTCTCTAGGAAGGGGCCCCGAGAGTACGTGTACAGTTTGGAGAGACGCACAAAAATCAGACAATTTAAATATTTTGTCTCTCCTAGCATCCTGTTACAAATCCCATATACTGCTTTCCCTGCAAACTGCCTCTCCAGTATGCTTACTCCGAGTGATCTAACTGGACCTAGCATCGGGGTTCTGACATGGTGCGTGGTTGAGATTATGTTCGCAGTACATCAAAAAGTCACAAAAAGGACCAAACACCTGTCCGCACTTTGTCATTCTCAGCCTATGCTGAATCAGATGCATCAGCCTGTTTGAAGAGCGATATCTGTTCTGGGGAAGCCTTGTCAGTCTGACTCGCACAAGGATGTGCATACCCGTGATGCCTTGCACTGGGAATGAGGATTAAGAGTATGCACATGGTTTAAAGGGATGCCCAAAAGCCAGATTGCCCTGAACAGCTTTAGATAGATTTTACATACCGAGCTAGATTAAAGCACTGCCTTCAAAGGAGTCATCCTGGGGTCCCACAAGCTAGGAGACCTTGAAATGATACGCATATAAAAGGTATATAAAATTGCATTTATAAAAAAGTACTTTAGAAAGAAACAAATACTTTCAAGTACCTGTATTCCTACTGCATGTTCGTTATGAGGCAGCATTGACTGAGCATATGAAAAACCCTTGGAAAGCTACACTGGATTGAAGCCATGACATGTGCACCCTATAACCTGGAGCCCTTTCAGCCAATCATCATCTTCTATTTCTCACTACCATGTTACAGTTAGCATCTGTGTTCTTTGTTTTGGGGGGCTCTATTCCTACCCCCACCCCATCACCCGACCTCTTCCAGTCTTACTAGCTATGTCGGACTTCCCCCGTAGTGGGGTGGCAGAGACTGCTTCGATCTGCACTTCCAGCATCCAGTAGAGCTGTGTTAAGGTCATTGCTGCAGGACCTGCGAAGGGTCAGGAGATTATCCTGGCAGCCCGGAGAGATTTTCACACTGTGTTCTTCCCCTGGAGGAGCAGTGTGTAATGCTGTCAATGTCGCCATTACACATGCTCCTGTGTGTGTGTGTGTGAGACACTGGATGGTTGCCGTTCCTCCACCCCAAGTCATGGTTCCAGCACTCTGTACTCCCCCTCACTGCCCCAGGGGCAACGCTAGCACTGGGATCCACACCAGCCCCCACCCAGAGGAGGAGAAAAGTCCCTCGGTCGCTCAGTCCTCCTGCCACCATCTGACTCCTAGCACCCCGAGCCTCCTCCCAAACTCAGATTGCTAGTGTGGTGGGTGGTAGCGCTACTGCCAAGCCACAAAGTCTGCTTGTTAGCATCTATTCTCAAGTGTTTTGGGGGCTAGGTAGTTTCAGAGAACTGAGCACGTTTCGTCAAGGTTTTCTTGTATTTGGATATCTTCTTGTCCCCTTCTCCCAAATAGAAAAACACATTCATCTGTGATGCATCTGGTCTGTGCCAGCCAGTGAGCGTTCCATTACCCTTCTGAACCCCCACATATACCATGATGCAGTGCAATGCCAGAACTCTCAGCTGTTCCACATTTCAAGGAACATCCCTAATTGTGCCTTTTGGAACTGCTGCATGGAAAACATAGACAGTGACAGCAGAAAAAGGACAAAGGTCCATCCACTCTGTCTGAGTTTCATATTTAACCCTGGGGTCTACTGTTTCTCCAGGGACCTAGTCCTCCCCACCCCCCTCCATTCGCTTCCCCGATTCTGCCACCCCAAGTAACCACCGTATCCTTCATTCTGTCCCAGCCATTCTTAAAACCACTAACAGTTTTTGCACCATTCACCTCGGCTGGCCACCTGTTCCATGGCTCCACCACCCTTTCTGTAAAATAGTATTCCCTCACATCCCTCCTGAATGTCCCTCCTGTTAGCTTCCACTCATGACTACATGACCGTGAGCTGGTATTCAAGTTCCCCACAGTTCACCCTGTTAATTCCTTTTAGGAGTTTAAAAGTCTCCATCAAATCTCTCATCTCCCTTCTGGTCTCCAGCAAGTACATGTTCAGTGTCTTGAGGCATTCCTCATAGGACATGCCCTGCTGGGCTTGAATAATTTTTGTTACCCTTCACTGCACTGACTCGAGCCTATCCCTATCCTTCCTGAGGTGGTGACCCCAGGACTGGGCGCAGTACTCTAGGTGTGGCCTCACCAGGGATCTATACAGGAGAAGCATTACTTCCATGTTTCTGCTATCAGTACCCCTCCTGATACATTCAAGTACCCTATGTGCCTTGCTCTAAGCCTTGTTGCACTCACTTTATTGCTTTAGTCGTTGATAACTCTAAGGTCTCATTCCTCAGTCGTGGTACTGGGTCTCACCTCTCCCATCCAGCACTCTGTCCTGGGGTTCTTGTTCCCTAGGTGCATCACCTTGCTGTTTTTGGCATTGAATTTCAACTGCCATACCCTTGACCACCCCTCCAGCTTTTGCAAGTCTCTCTGCATTTCCTTTATTCCCTCCTCACTATCCACCCTCCCACAGAGCTTAATGTCATTTGCAAAGAGACACAGACTGCCCTGGATCCCCTCACCAGTGTCACTGATGAGCATGTTGAAGAGGACCGGACCCAGGACAGATCCCTTTGGAACCCCGCTCATGACTTCTCACTCTTCTGATTTAACCCTTTTGACCACTACCCTCTGCTGCCTCCCCTTTAATGAGTTACCAGTTTTCTATGACCTTAGTCACACCCAGATCCTCCATCTTTTCAGCAGGCATCTGTGGGGTACTGACACAAAAGCCTTGCTGAAGTCAAAGTAGAGCAAATCCACAGCATGGACCCTATCCAGTTCCCTCATTACCCAGTCAAAGAAAACTATCTGGTTAGTCTGACAAGACCTCCCTGCCACAGATCTGTGCTGCTTACTATCCTAGAGCTGATTGCTCTCCAAGTAGTCCACGAGATCTTCCTTCACCAGTGACTCCATCAGTTTTCCTACAATGGAAGTAAGACTGACAGGTCTGTAGTTCCATACGAACATACGAAATTTGCCAGCAGATAAAGGCCTAGAGGTCTATCAAGTCTGCTCGAATGTGCAGCTAGCACCCCTTATTCTGCAGCTGCCCCTCCCTTCCACCCTTCCCCTTCATTAACCCTCCCCCTTGTCCTGTCCCATCCTCGTTTGAAGCAGTCCACTGTTCTACTGCATACCACTTCAGCAGGTAGCAGCATTCCACCCAGCCACCACCCTCTCTGTAAAAGTGTCTCCTCATCTCCCTCCTGAACCTTCCTCGCTCCAGTCTCATATCATGGCCCCTGGTGGCCCTCCCTCCTTACTTGAACAGCCCCTCTGTACCCGTCTTGTTTATTCCTTTCATGTATTTAAAGGTTCCAATCATGTCACCCTGTCTCTCCTCTCCTCCAGTGAGTACATGTTCAACTCCTTCAGCCTCCTCTCGTATGATAAGTCCCCAGCCCCTTGATCATCTTTGTCGCTTCGCCCTGCACCCCTCCAGTAACTTAATGTCCCTCTTCAGATATGGACGCCAGTACTGCACGCAGTACTCCAGGTGTGGTCTAACTAATGACCCATACAGTGGCAGAATCACATTCCCTCCTCGAGGATATACCTTTGCAGCACAACCCAGCATTTTGTTGGCCTTTGCAGCTGCCTTCCTACATTGTGCCGAGTTGTTCATTGACCCTGTAATGAGCACACCCAGATCCTTCTCCTCCTCTGTCTGGGCTAGCTGCACTTCTCTAGCCTAGTAACTCCTCCTGGGTTCTTCATCCCAAAATGCAGCACCTGCACCTTTGGCATTAAAGCCCAGTTGCCAGGTGTCTGACCAGGTTTCAAGCTTGCCAGATCATCCTGCAACCCCTGCCATCCCCTAGGTCACCCACCACCGCACCTACCTTGGTATCATCAGCAAACAGACTGATCTTGCTCTTGATGTCCCATGATATGTCTGCAATGAATATCCCAAACAACACTGGTCCCAACACTGAGCCCTGTGGAACACCGCGTCATCACTGCCCTTGGGTGTGAGAGCTCCCCACCCACCACCCTCTGTTGCCTTCCTGCAGCGTTTCCTACCCACCTCACCAGCTTTGCACCGCCCTGTGCCTACTAACTTCCTTCCCAGCCTTCCATGTGGCACTGAGTCGAATGCCTTACTGAAGTCCGGATACAGGACATCCACTGCATGGCCCTGTCCAGTTGCCTAGTTACCCAGTCATAGAACTCGACCAGGTTGGTTTGCAGGATCTGCCACGTGAAGCCATGCTGTCTGCTGTCCTGTAGTCCTTGGCCTCTAGGAGGGCCACCAGCCTCTCCTTCAGGATAGTCTCCATTAGCTTACCCACGATGGATGTGAGGCTCACTGGTCTGTAATTTCCGGTTCATCCTTGGGGCCACTCTGTGGAGGGGCACCACATGGCCATCCTCCAGTCCTGAGGTACACACCCGAATGTAGTGAGGCATTAAATAGGTCTGCCAAAGGTCCTGCAAGGACCTCTGCCAGCTCCTTCAGTACCCTGGGGTGGATGCCATCTGGGCCTGGTGCTTTGTCCACCCTCAGTACCTTCAAACCTCTGAACTCTGCTCTCCATGATTTCCCATCTGTCCACCCTCCCCCGTTTCTCCCACCTTGGGTGTCACCCCCTTCTCTTTAGTAAATACTGAGCAGAAGTACTCATTTGTGCTTCCGCGCTTATCGCACCCTGCTTCCACCCAACCCCTCCTTCCTAATCCTTACTATGTGGTCCTTACAGCTCCTTTTCTCCCTGATGTACTTAAAGAAGTCCTTCTCCCCCTTCTTAATGCCTTGTGCCAGCCTGAGTTCCATAGATGCTTTGGCTGCCCTTCCTGCCCTTGTCACCTCCTTCAGTTCTGTCAAGTACTCCTCCCCCCTCCCTGTTTTTCTTGTACTTCCTAAAGGCAGCTGTTTTTTTTCCTTACCTTTTCCATGACCTCCTTGCTCAACCAGATCGATTTCTTAGCCCTAGCCTTCTTGCTCTGGACTTTGCAGCAGGTTTTGGTTGCCTCCACTATCCCCAGCTTTATGAGCTCCCACCTCTGGTTAGTGTCCATACTAGATTGAATTCTGACCAGCTACCCTTTTACCACTTCCCCCATCCTCCCAAAGTCGGCCATCCTGAAGTCCAGCACTATTGTGCCAGATTCCACTCCTTCCTTGCCCATATCCAATGCGAGCCATACTGAGCGGTGGTCACTCCCTGACAGCAGTTCCTCCACTGTAAGTTCTCTCACAAAGTCCCCATTTGCCAGCACAAGGTCAAGGGTATTTCCTAACCTGGTTGGTTCACTGACCATTTGCAGCAGGAAGCTGTCCTGGAAGGCATCTAGCAGTACCTGCTCCCTTCTGTTCCTGGTTGTTGGGGTGCTCCAGTCCACTCCTGGCATGTTGAAGTCCCCCACAATCACCACACTACCCTTCTTGCAGGTCCTCCTGATCTGTCCCGCTAGTTCCCTGTCTAACTCCTCCGTCTGAGATGGTGGCCTGTACACCACTCCCATTCTAAGAATCCTATTCTTGGAATCCTGGATTTGCATCCAAAGTGACTCCACTACCCTCCTCCCCTTCCTCCCTTACACACTTCAGTCCTTCCTTCACATATAGTGCCACCCCCTTCCTTTCCCAATCACCCTGTCCCTATGAAATAACCTGTACCCTGGTACAGACAGGTCCCAGTCATTGTATTGGGTGGCCCATGTTTCCATGATGGCTGCAATGTCCACCTCTCCTCTGCCATGAGAACCTGTAACTCTGCAGTTTTCCTCCCAAGGCTCCTAGCATTAAGGGTAACCACCTTCCACCCTTTTCCCCCCCCATCCTGCCCTCCTTTCCTAGCATCACCAACAGTACTTGCCATTTGTTCTTTGTCACTGTTATGGGGGGTAAGCTCATATGGTTTCCCAACCTGTGGTCTCTGCATATCTCTTCCCCAACTGCCACCCCCCACTCCTAGTTTAAATTCCCAACTTCCTCTATGTACTCCTCCATTCTCTGTTTCAACACTTTCTTTCCCTATTTGTTCCTTGTCTCCCCCTCCTCTCTTTACGGAGCAGAACTATGTCTACCACCTTGCAATTTTTTGGAACCACCCCTGTCCTTAGAGAGCTGTTGAGTAGACCTACCAGGGGATTAGCCAGTTCCAATGCCAATTCCCTGAGTATCCTCAGATGCAACCCATCTGGTCCTAGGGCCTTATCAGTCTTTAGGGCTTCTAGCCCTTTCAGGATCCTTTCACTAGTAAATTTTGGCTGCCTCATCTCTGGAACCTCTTAATGGCTGCTTTGATGCCACTCTCTAGCAAGGGCCCAACACCCTTCCTAGTGAAAACTGAGCAAAAGTAATTGTTAAAGACGGTGGCTTTTTGCCCATCTGCCTCAATCACCCTATCCCCTCCTTTCTTCCTTTTTTTACTAATATATCTGAAGAACTGTTTTTCTCCACTCTTGACCCCCTCTGTGGTATGCAGTTCTGTGTCTGCTTTTGCCTCCATAACCACTCTCTTTTATTCCCTATTTTTCATTATGTATTCTGCCCATTCTTCCTTCCCCTGCTTTTCTTTAAAATTCTAGAAGGCCCTTTTCTTGACCCTCACTGCTTCCCCAATCCTTGCAGAGAACCATAGTGGTCTCTTGAACCTGTTCTTTTTGGTTACCGTTCTCATGCATACCCTAGATGCCCTGAGAATAGCCTTCTTGATTGCCCCCATCTTTCTTCCACATCTGTGTTGTCCACCTCTACTAACTTATCCCTGACCAGCTCCTTCAACCTAGTGAAGTTTGCCCTTCTAAAATAAAGGACTTCAGCTCTCGATTATTGTTTACCAGACCCGAGGGCCAGATGTAGCCTGCACAGAGAGGGTGATGCCTTAGATTGTAAACTCTGACTTTAAATCAGAAATTTGCAGTACTCTACAATGCAAAATGACTAATATTGCAGGAAGAAAAGGCACAGTTATAGTTTCCACAGTGTTCTGAGTTTGTGTTTCCATATTTGATGATTTGTCCCACATTTTAAGTATCAGTGCCCCTCATTTCAGTGACGGAAGGTTGCAGGTATATATAGTGCTGTCAAGCTGTTGGCTATTGGCTTACAGGGAAGGCGTTGTTTACTCCAAAACTCATGATTTGATTTAAAGTTTCAGTTTATTCACTCAGAATTGCACAACTGAAATGACGCACCTCATTTTCAGTGTGGTCTTGCTTCTTAGTTTTACAGCAGGCAGAGACTATGAACCAGAGTGTGGTGTGATTCATATCTAGGAGCCCCTGTTTTCTGGTTTAGCACTCTAATCATTCGCCCACACTGCCTGCTGTGGTTCTGTGCAGTGCTTGTACATGGGTGTAGGAACACTTGCCGCGTGATATGCACGTTTACTTTGGAAGGGTTTCACTTTCCCCACCTGGGGGGCATCATTGTTCTCCTCCCTTCTAGTGTTTCACTTTTGGTACCCTCATTTTACCAGGAAGCCCCCTTGAAAATGACATATTGCATCTCATGGGGCCATCCCAACATCTGAATTAGGCAAATGTCAAATGTTAAAATGTGATTTCCGTGCTGTGTTCCAGCAAAGTACAATGCAGATGCATAGAGCTGAATGTTGCTGTTGGTTTTCTCCCATACTTAACTCAGAGCTGGAGTATTCGACTGTGGGGCAACAAAACAGCTACATACTGTACACAGCTGTGGGACTACAAAAAAGGGTTATGTACTGTATACAGCTGTGTGGCAA
This sequence comes from Neoceratodus forsteri, assembly GCA_016271365.2. Lineage (NCBI taxonomy): Eukaryota > Metazoa > Chordata > Ceratodontiformes > Ceratodontidae > Neoceratodus > Neoceratodus forsteri. Next base: position 1,577,023,028 of record CM028131.1, read on the forward strand.
TGAAAAGGGTCATGTACTGTGTGCAGCTGTGGGGCAACAAAAAAGGTATTGTACCGTATACTGCTGTGAGGCAATGAGAAGGGTGATGTACCGTATACAGCTGTGGGACAACAAAAAGTCATGTAGCGTATGCAGCTGTGGGGCAACAAAAAAGGGTCATGTACTGTATACAGCTGTGGGGCAAGAAAGTTCTGTACTATCTACAGCTGTGCAGCAAAAAAGGGTTGTGTGCTGTATGCAGCTGTGTGGCAATGAAAAGGGTCATCTACTGTGTGCAGCTGTGGGGCAACAAAAAAGGCATTGTACCATATACAGCTGTGAGGCAACAAGGAGGGTGATGTACCGTATACAGCTGTGGGACAACAAAAAGTCATGTACTGTATGCAGTTGTGGGGCAACAAAAAAGGGTCATGTACTGTATACAGCTGTGGGGCAAGAAAGTTCTGTACTATATACAGCTGTGCAGCAAAAAAGGGTTGTGTGCTGTATGCAGCTGTGGGGCAAAAGAGAATCGTACTGCATACAGCTGTGGGTGAACAAAAAAGGATCATGTACTGTACAAAGCTATGGGGCAACAAGACTGGTCATATACTGTATACAGCTGTGAGGCAACGAAAAGTGTTATTTACCATATACAGCTGTGGAGCAACAGAGTCATGGACTGTGTGCAGCTGTGGAGCAACAAAGAGTCTTACTGTGTACAGCTATGGGGCAACAGAAGAGTCTTTTACTGTATACAACTGTGAGGCAACAAAGTGTTATGTACTGCATATAGCTGTGCAGCAAAAAAGGTCATGTACTGCATACAGGTGTGGATGAACAAAAAAAGGGTCATGTATTACATACAGCTGTGGGGCAAAAAAGGGCCACGTGCTGCATACAGCTGTGGGTGAACATAAAGGGGTCATGTACTGCATACAGCCGAGGGTGAACAAAAAAGGGCATGTACCGTATTCAGCTGTGGGGCTATGAAAAGGGTCATGTACCATATACAGCTGTGGGGCAAGGAAAAGGGTCATGTACCGTATATAGCTGTGGGGCAAGGAAAAGAGCCATGTACCGTATACAGCTGTGGGGCAAGGAAAAGGGCCATGTACCATATACAGCTGTGTGGCAAGGATAAGGGCCATGTACTGTATACAGCTGTGTGGCAACAAAAAGGTTCATATTCTATATACAGCTATGGGACAACAAAAAGGATTCTAGCAACATAGATATAGTTCGCATCCACACTCTGGCATGCTTCCCAGAGACAACTGAGTCATTGGAACTCTTCAAGAAAACCCCTCCCACCACCTGGGTGGTATATCCTCTGCCTCCACCCCATGTGATGTCAGATCTTTCTTTCTGCTGGAAGAAATCAATCTCCACCTTCGCAGCTCTGCAGCATTGAAGGATTCCGAGTTGTTCAAGCACTTTTTTGATTTATCTTGAACTTTTCAAGTCAGTATTCCATTTAAAGTTGCTTCACAAGTCTTTTGGCTCCACTCCGCTATCAACCGTGGATAGCAAGAAACGGGTTCTGCACCCAGTGCAAGGTAGGAAATGTCAGCCATGGACCATATGATACATTTTTGTATTGCCTGTACGATCAACACATCATTGAAGGATGCAAATCTTCCAAGAATCGGTCTTCATCATTGATTTCCCACTTCAGTAGGTCTGGGGCTGGAAGCACTAGGACCCGAGGGAGCAAATTATTTTGCAACTGCAGAGCACGGTGCCTGCTCAACTCTATGTGGTGTCGCATGGCAGCCAATAACCATTGCCGGTTCCCTCAGTTATATCAGTTCTGTTCTTCCCACCATCAAGTGCAGTGTTGGAGTGGCAATGCCTCATTTCTACCATCGCTGTCTTTCTAAATGCGGCACTGCTATTCTTTTTTCTTTTGCTGTGCCACGTGTGTTTATTTTAAGTTTGAGAAAAAATTGGGCAACTCCTAGAAGAAAATGTATCAGCCTCCCATTATGCATCAATGCCTCGTGGGAAGCCCATGGCTGCTCTGAACAGAAATCAGTGCTATGTGGCCTGCCTTGGCCCATAGCATGATATGGATGTGAACGACGCCTGCTTCTTGATGGACCACCTTACATTAGAGAACCGAGCACTGAGATTGGGTCTTCAGATTCTCACCTTTGGAGGTAAGGGCTGCACATATGCAGCCAAGGCAAGGACATTAGACCTTCCCTCTGGGCCTCTTCCTGGAACCTGTGATTCCACAGAAGCATAGGGTTCTCCTCAACCTCACTATGCTGAGGCATCTGAAGCCCTGGTGATTGGATCTCTAGGACAGCTGGCTCCTTCTGGGTGACCGGCTGAGCACACCCTGAGCAACAGAAAACCCTAGTGGTGAGGTTGCAGCTATATGCTCGGTCTGCAACGGTGGAGACCTTGGTGTCATTGGAATCGTCTGTGCTGTTACCATTTGTAGTGGCGACAAGATGGGTGGCACTGGAGACAATTCCAGGCCCCCTTTTGACACCATTTGCAGTGTCAGAAGAGGGACTGCACCGAGGCTGTTCATTGTCCTGTTACTGAGGCAGAGGTAGTTACTTCCCCCAGTGTCACTAGTGACAGGAAGGAGGGTAACACCGCTGGCCATGGTGTCAGTCCTGGGCCCAGCATCGGGCAAGATGCTGGGGATAGTGTTTACCCCCGGGTCATCCCTTATCCTGGTGCCATTCATGGCACCAGCATGGGGATGACTCTAGGGTCAACGTCAAAGCCAATGCCGAGCCCGGTACCAAGAGCGGTGCTGACTACTGTGACTGGGATGAACCAGCCTTTGAGGTTATCATCAACCTTGAGCCTGGTGCTGGAGGTGGCACTGTCTTGGAGTCTGATGGTGGTCTAGGGGTGGAGTTCTCTCTGGGGCAGCTGGTTGACACCATTGCCTGTGAGGACCAGGCCCACCCTTTGGAGACTGTAGTGCTCTGCTCTCCTCACCTGAGGGTTGCCCCCATGGGCACTAGTTGGGTCACTTCTGTGATATAGGAGGACCCCTTTTGGGTGACTGTCAGATTCTCCAATTGGGTGAGGCCCACAGTGCAGTTCCACAGCCCAGGTCGAGGCTGTCAAGACCGTGAGTCTTGTCCCCCTCTGGGGCCTCACTGCTTTATGGAAAAGTTTCCCCTTGTTCAGAGACTGAGGGGCCACTAACATGGGAGTAACACAGGGAGTTTGTTGGTGCTTTAGATAGTTCTCATAAGGACTCTGACAGGGCCAAGGTTAGGCCCTTCTGTCTGACATCAACAGCACCTGGGGACATTACCTTTTCTCCATCGACATTCTCCTCAAAGTACAGTGAATCATCCTTCCACCTGCCTTTAGCTGCTGAGTATGCTGTATACCAGCGATTCTTAGTAGCGATGCTCCAGGCACTTGATGTAACTGCTTACACAAATCGCGATCCAGCAGCCCTGTCATTGGGACCCTGCCATTGGGACTCCTTGAAGTTTCCAGTGTCAACCCATCTTTTTAGTTTAGCATATCCTGAACAGTTACTGTTGGACTGTCTTTAAATATTCCATTATCTCAAATTTACTCTGTTTGATACATGGATGCTATGTAACTCATGTACCCTGTTTTGTATACTGTACTTGTTTGTAAAGCGCTGTGGTCTTTTTGGAACAGTGTTTTTAAATAAAGGTGACTTGACTTCACCAGGCAGTGTTTGAGTTATTTCAGAAACTTCTATAACTCAGTCTTCAATGCTTATGCTGTCTGAGTCACCCTGTTAACCTCATTGACGACGCAGGCGCTCCCTTTGCCTGCCAAAATGACAGTCATGGATTATCCTCTATTAATGGTACCTCCTTCACAGCCTCCTATTCCTGTCAACTTGCTGCCAATGACTACTGAGGTGGAAGATGAACTGGAATACAATCTAGATTACATGGAGGAGTATGAAGAAATTGAAGGTCTGAACTTCTTAAATGTGGTAGGCTCCAGCTCTACTTTGTCCTCCTGTAGTGAGGAGAATGTCAAGAGCATGCCATGGTTCCCTCTTGAAGATGCCTCTTTTCAGGCATTCTTAAGGCAGGTTCAGTCAAAACTGGCATTTGTGGTGGTGGAGGATTTTGTTTATGAGTTCTTAGAGGTGTCTACCTCCCCTACAGTACTTACCCTCCGATCCATTTGGCTCTGGAGAATACCACTTTAGCCACCTGCCACAGGCCTTGTGCTCTGCCTGCAGTACCACAGAAGGTGAATTAAAAGTACACAGCCCCTTCTGGTAAGCCATATTATTCCTCTCAACCAGAAAGGGATTCAGTAGTTATTGTGGCTGCCCATGACAGATCTAACGCTCCAAAATATGTAAGCTTTCTTCCTCATGATACAAAATGAAGGAAGCTTAATGTAATGAGAAAAAGGACATATGTTTCTGTGCCCCTTGGCTTCTGTATTGCCTATTTTATTTATTTTTTGTTGACCAGGTAAGTGCACTAGACAAATCCTGCCTATTTTCAGGCATGACCCGGGGGAGGGGAATACAGATGAATGCCAAATTAAGCTGTTGGTGGTATTGTTAGTGAGTGAGGGAAATTTGAACAGGACACCGGGGAAATTCCCCTACTCTGCTTCCTGTAAGCAGGGGGGTCCCGTTTTCATGTGGGACCAAGATGGCTGCCTCTGGACATGCTGTGGAGGACATGGAAGCAGTGGAGCTGGTCTCTTCCCCGTCTCTGTTCTGAGAGAGACCCCATCTTCTATGCCTAATGTGCTGCAATCTACTGAATATGGTTCTTCTGTGCCTTGGGATACTTCCCCTGCTGCTGTTGTGGATACTTGTGTGCAGTGTTTACCTGTGGATCCTTCATTTATTCCTTAAACTGTGCTTACAACGTCTTCTAGCCCTGCTACTATGGATATACGTGAGTCTTCTCCTCCTGTTTCTATGGATGTAGATGTGTTACTTAAAATCAAGGAACAGTGTTATTTCACTGCTAGACAACGTTTGTTAACCCTTAAGCCTCAGTCTGGTTTTGTACCTGCTGCTACTGACTCACCGTCTGGGAATGCTTGTTTTACTGTCTCTTCGCCAATTCTGACACTTCCGCATTCTTTGCCTGTTGCTACAGACCCTCCTCACTCCCTACCGCCTGTACTGACTGCACCTCTTGCTCGGCTTTCTCCAGACACTTCTTCTGTACAGGTGCCTGCTTCTGCTCTCCCTGATGCCTTGCACACGACGGACTGGTCTGTTGAGTCGGCCCTGGAAGTGGCTGGGTGGGAGAAGGATCCTACCGTTGGGACTTGGCGTTCTGGTTCTTCCCCGATCTGTACTGAGGCCACCTGACACTGACAAACTGCTGGCCTCTCCTGTTTTGAAAGACTCTGCTGCTTCTCTTGATCTTTCTTTGCCAACTGAACTCCTTCTGACTCAGAACCCAACTTTGCAATTTGGTCCTGCTTCCTCGGCGCCTCAAGAACAACGGACTCTTCGGGACCCTGAGTCTCGTCCAGTTCCTGCTACTTCTACTGCTTTGTCCCCTAAAACTTATGCTGCATGCTTTCAGCCCCCTGTACATCAAGCTAAAAGACACAACGCTGTTCGGCTGCATTATTTGGGGGGCTTACCTGACTTTCCTGACTGATTTTTTTTGTAGGTCGCACTCTTTTGAAGGATTCTATGCAATTTGCTGCTTTTGAGATTCATGCTTTAATTTATGTTTCTTCAGAGTCTCATTTTGATATTAGTTTTAAAACTATCACTGGTTTAGAAAAGTTTTGGAGAAAATATCAGGAGCTTAAAACTTCTCCTCTATGGTCACCGTTTAATACCATTCCCTTAACTAAACCTACTCAGAAAACTGTTACTATATTGTTTTAGTATGAAGGTGTCAGTCTTAATGATATTACTGTCTGGTTAAAGCAAAGATGTACTGTCCTTTCTGACCCAGAGGCTATCTTTGATTCTGAGAATATCTGGACAGGTGGGTGGAGAGCGAGGGTTATGCTTCGCAGTTCGGAGGTTGGAATACAGCATCTCCCGAACAGCTTTATGCTTGGGAAAGACGGGAGTTCTTTTTACCCGGCCAGCCTAAAGCTTGCTACAGATGTGGCTCTCAGAATCATATAAGTAGTGTCTGTGACAAGATTAAATGCTCTGTTTGTGGTAACATTGGCCATGCAGGTTCCCAATGTGTGGATGAACCTCTTTGCGTCCTTTGTGACGAATTGGGGCACACTTTCCAGACTTGTACTTGGGCAGCTCACGACTCCCTGACTCTTGCTGATGGGGAAAAACAACATTTGATTATTACTGTCGCACAACGTTCTCGTTTATCTGACACTCTTTCTGGACCTCAACGTGTACCCCTCCCTCACCCTGTTGTACCTGCTGTTGACCCTCTTCTACTTTACATGACGGTCTGCTCTGTTTTGGAACCACAGACCTTACTACAGCTCTCCCTCCCCTTTCTCTGATCTTGCTATTTCTACCTCGGAAGAGGTCCCTATTCCTGTCTTGCATAGTATTTCTGGGTCTTCCATGGACCCCCCCCCGAACCTTTTGTTAGAGTTACACGAGGATCTAAGAAGGGGACTTCTCCTTCTTCTAAGGCCCTGAAATCCTCTACTGTGACTCATATGAACAAATTTGAGGTTTTACGCCACCCTCAGGACAACACGGACTCTATGTCCTCTGTTCTTTCCTCCCACCCTGATGTGACTATGGACACAGAAGTACCCATTGATAATATTGGTTCTCAAAAAAGGAAAGCTAAGGCAAAACTGAAACATAGGAAAGGTAGGCTAAGGTGACTTTTGTGTTTTTGTTTTCACTTTCCCGTTTCATGTCTTCTGCTTTCTCAGTGCATACTGTTAATGTTAACAGTATAAAGAAGCATGCTAAGAGAGATGCAGTTTTTTCCTTTTTATCTGGCTTGACAGCTGGTCTCATCTTTTTGCAAGATGTACGTTTCCATGCTCTTCCAGAAATTTCCAGGGCCACTCGTGCCTGGACCTCTGGGCTCTCTCTTTGGTTCTTTGGACAGGACTCTTGTTCTGGTTTGGGTATTTTATTTAGTATACCTGATGTTACTGTTATTAAACTGTTGGATGGCTACCCGGGTCGGCTTCTGTTGTTGGATATTTTGATTTCTTCTGTCCCTTTCCGGATTATTAATATTTACACCCCTCAATTAAAATCCTACAGAATTGAACTACTGAAACTGATTCAACCCTATTTATACACATCAGTGCATGTGATTTTTGGGGGTGATTTCAATTGTGGGTTATCCACTAAAGATAAGTCTTCTACTTCAAAGACTACTAAGTTGTTTTGTGACACGAATTTTCTGAAACAATTGCTCCATTCCACAGGTTTACAGGATGCATATTTATTTTTCTGGGTCAGCATACTCCTACTTTTCACAGGCCCCCTTGCAACCCGTATTGATTTTTTATTTCTTCCCACCTCCAACTTTCTGATGCTGTAATTCAAGTTGCGGAATTTTCGGATCATAATTTATTTTCTATTTCTTTAGGCCCTTCCTTGACATCTCGTTTTGGCCCTGGCATTTGGAAACTGAATGCTTCCCTGTTATCTGATTCACGTTTGTTAAGTCACTTAACTGAGTATAATCATAATCGAAAGACTGTATTTTTTTTATATGATGCCCCCTGAGATTGGTGGCGGGATACGAAATCTGGACTCCGAACTTTATTTAAAAATTTTAGTAAACATCATCATGATTCATTGTATTTCCTTTATCACACTAACAGACGACTTCAAAAATCACTTACTTTATCTCATGAAACTGGCCATGATTTTTCCACCCAAATAAGTACTCTTAAGAAGCGCATGATGGATTATCACCTTCTGAAGGCTACTTCTGTTCAGCATCAACAGCGTTTTGGGCCCTCTGGTACCCATGACGTATGTCCATATGCTTCTATTCGGCGAACAGTAGAGAGTAAAACCTTTACTACGCTGTTTGATGACGGTTTCACCGAGCTCACTGATATTTTGGATATCAGGCACCGTGTTACCTGTTATACACAAAAACTGTTTGGTCCCATATCCCCCCATCTGCATCCATAATGGACTACTTTTCCTTTGTACAACTTCCTGATGTACCTTCTTCTGTTGTAGATATGTTAGATACTGAGATACAAGCACATGAAATTTAAGCAGTAATCAAGTCTTTACGTCCAAGAGTGACACCGGGCCTGGATGGTCTCTCCAGTGAGCTGTATAGACTGTTTTCTGCTGACCTGAGTTCTGAATTGGCTACAGTTTATAATCCTATTCTACAGTGCGAACATCTTCCTTTAGACTTTAACATGGGTTGTTTATTTTACTTACATAAAAAAGGGGATAGAAGATTGCTGTCCAATTGGAGGCCTTTGTGCCTCTTAAATACTGATTTTAAAATATTGACCAAAATTTTGGCCCTCAGACTTTCTAAATTGGCCATATATGTGATTCCTACTGCACAATCTTGCAGTGTCCCTGGGAGATGTATACAGGACCATCTAATTTTACTTAGAGAAATGATTGAACGTGGAAATTCTAATGTTTTACATGGTTTCATATTCTCACTGGACCAACGGCAGGCTTTTGATTCTGTACGTCATGATTTTTTATGGTCTACTCTTCGATATTATAAAGTACCTGATTATACCCTGACTAGACTCCAGTTGCTATATTGGTCTGCAACTGTTGTCCCACTGGTCAATGGATGGAATGGCCCTATGCTTCCTCTACAAAGAGGTGTTAGACAGGGCTGTCCCCTTAGTCCACTTTTATATGTTTTTTTTTTTGGATCCCTTACTTCGTTCTATTAATTCGGACCCAACAATTATGCCACTTCCCTCAGCCTCATATTCCATGTTGGCCTATGCAGACGATATGAGTCTCATGGTGGTTAATGTTGCCTCCGTGCGTTCTGCATTATGGCATTGTTCCAAGTTTGGGGCTGTTTCTGGCGCTGCCCTTAATCTTGATAAATATGTAGGCCGTAGATTAGGTTCCCCTTTTGTAGATGAGTCTTCTGTTGACATTAGACTTTGTGATGACCCTATTAGGATTTTGGGCATTTTATACGGTAATGGTCCTTTAGAAGTCCTTAACTGGACTCCCAAATTAGATTATGCTCAAACTATGATTGCACATTGGAATTCATGGCAGATGAGTAAGAAAAAAAGGGTTTACATGATTAAAACCTTTCTGCTTCCCCTTTTTTTCTTTCTGGCTTATATTTTCCCCCCTTCCCGGCAATTTGAAACCAGCTTGCTTAGTCTATTTTTTCAAGCCCTATGGGGTAGCTGCCTGAACCCCATTAAACGTCAGATCACCTATCTCCCTATTCGGGATGGAGGCCTAGCTATGGTCCAACCTGTTTTTTTTATACTAGTTTTTTCTTGTTCCATAATATTAGACCCCTGCTGGTTAACCAAGATTGAGGTTGGGAACCTTGGTTTCTTGAATCCTGTGGTCCTTGGTTTCATAAATGGGAACTTAACAAATTGACGGTTTTAAGACATTCCCCCCAGATTTCTGCTTATGTTAGGGATAGTTTTTTTCGTTTGAAACACTGGCAGATTACTAGCCATATGCTAATAACTGTCTCCAGAAAATCATTGTATAAGTATTTAGTGGACCGTGTATATTTGGAGATTGTTGTTTTTCCCAAATGTCCTATGCAACATCTCCCTGCTTTGCTCACTTTACTTCATAATTCTAGGGTTCCCCAAAAGATGTGGGACTTACATTGGCTTAGCTGCCATGAACGTATCAACATCAAATGTAACTATAAACACAAATCACTACAGGACAGGTTTTGTTCCAGACCTGAATGTCAGCAACAAGAAGAAACTGTTTCACACCTTTTTTTTTTCATGTACATTTATTGTTTCTTTTTGGACTCTATTAGCTGCCAGATGGCGTGAACCCTTGTTTGCCCTCATTACTTATGACAATTTGATGTATGGTTCAAACAACATGAAGTCTTGCTATATTCTGACAGTATTCTGACGGTAGCAGTGAGTCCCAACCTTCGAACTGCCCCAGAGATGAAAGAGTTAAGTTTCCATGCCAGGCATGGAACGCTGAGCTCGAGCTCGGTTGAGACTCTGTCTGTTGCTGTTTAAACTCAAACCGTCAGATTCTTTACTCTGCCTCACTGAACAGTCGCTCCAGAGATTTCTCCTTCTGCTCGGTTCAGTTTGTCAGTTAAAGTACCGCTTTTCTCGGTTTTCGACCAAATTTAAACCGTAACCTGTCGGTTCAGTTTCTGTCTGTGGTATTTGTGAGTACTAGATAGGTTATATTTTACTCTATTCTGTGTGGAACTTGTAAACGGTTCATCGGTTCAGTTTGAACCGATCAAGTTGTTAAAAAATCTTAAATTGTACTTTTAGAGTGTGGTTACCGGTTCTTATCAGTTCTAAAATAAACTGACTTTATTACGTTTTTTTCCACTACCCGTGACACGGTTAGGAACCGATAAGAGGGTCTTGCCTGGCGGATTGCCATAAAAGGGTAAGTTTGGTTAGGACTGGCACAATGTGTGAGAAACCCAAAAGAAAAACCGGACCCACTGGGTTTCAACACTGCAGTGTGTGAGTGGGGAAGTCTTTGCTAAGGCTGACCCCCACACCACCTGTGTTTATTGTCTGGGGTTTGACCACCTCAATGCAGATTGCCAGATTTGTAAAAGTTTCCTGCAGCTACCCTAGAAAAGAGAGTTGGTGCTCAGGAAGGAGGCAAAAGTCCGCTGAACGGATGGCCAGCCCGGTTCGGTTCAAACCGAACCAGAAGGAGTGCCCTCTGACCAGGGCGAGACTTCTTCGGGCAAAAGGAGAGCCAATTCTGAGGAGTTGGTTCCGGCTAAAAGAACTAGAAAAAAATCAGCTGGTGTGGAGCCAAAACTTTCCTCTCCAACTGCTGAAGAACTAGCCAAAGCAATCAAAATTGTTCATTCACTTTCCCCGGTTCCGACCGAACCGGCACCATCAGGCAGGCGCTCGGTTCAGCCGGTTCCACCAGTTCAAGAGTATGAATTAGAGGAATTTTATGAACCGGAGGAGGAGGAGGAGGAAGAGGAGTATGAGGAAAGTGAATGTGGATTTGAAAGTCTGGATGTGCCCATTGACCCGGACATCTCCCCAGACAGACCTTCAGGAGTGTCTCCTCCTAGGCTTTCTGAGTCCCTCTCCCATTTCATGTTTTATAAAAAAGTGGCTGAAACCCTCCAGCTTCCTATGGAAGAAGCTGTGGATGACCAGGAGGAGCCTGCCTATGTGGAAATGATGGATATCCCAGAGTCTAGGAGGCTGTCTATTCCCTTGCACAAATCCTTTGGGAAACAGACATTCAAGATTTTAAAGACTCCTAACACTATACCTCCTGTGGATAAAAGAATGGACAAGAGGTATACATTGTCAGGCTCAGACACAGAGTTCCTTACACAACAATGCAGCCATGTTGGGGTAGTGCAGGCTGCAGCCTGTGATAAGGCAAACATTCCCTTGGCTTCACACACCCCGGACAAGGACTCCAGGAGGATTGATGCCATGGCAAAGAAACAGTACATGGCAGCATCCTTGGGACTCAGGACAATTATATGGCCTGTACTGCTAGGTATCAGAAATCCAGATGGGACACTGTTATGGCTTTAGCAAAACAGGTCCCTGGCCAGCTTTGCCAAGGAGCTGGAGCAGGTGGCTGCTGATGGTATTGAGGCATCCAAGGTGCAATTCCATGCTGCAGTAGACTCCAACGATGTGTCATCTAGAGTCATGGCTACATCTGTGGCACTTCGAAGAATGGCTTGGCTCAGATGTACTAGCCTGTCACAGGATACCCAGACTAAGGCCATGGATTTTCCTATTGTGGGTAATTCTCTGTTTGGGGAGCAAACAGAGAATTACATGAAGACAATGGATGAGTATAGGACTACCTATAGGAGTGCCCAGGCCAAGGAAAGGCAGGCCATTCCTCAAAGGCAGCTTCCCAGGGGCAGGGGCAGGCCTTTTCATAGGCCTTTTTACCAAGCCCAGGCCTCCTCTTCTACTCATGCCCAGAGGGGTTCTTTAGAGGAGAGGCAGATGGGGTACAAGCAGGCCTGCTTTCCCCTCAGCCAAAGCCCCTGCCAAACAGGCACCCTGATGGGGTTGCCAGGGCCGATTCTCAGCTACCTGTAGGGGCAGGCTGGCTTACTTTGTCCAGGACTGGCAGTCTCTGACATCAGACAGATGGGTCCTGGAAGTAAGCAGGACTGGTTCTCAGCTTCAAAAGTTTCCAAAGATGAGAACCAGATCCTTTCCACCTGCAAATCCATCAGAGACACTTGCCTTAGAGGCAGAGGTCTCGTCCCTCCTAGCTCTCAGAGCTGTGGAAAGGGTTCCACCCCTACGCCAGGGCAAAGGGTTGTACTCCAGGTACTTCCTTACCCCAAAAAAGACAGGAGAATGGCGGCCCATCCTGGATCTCAGATATTTAAACAAGCACCTTTTAAAACCAAAATTCAAAATGGTGACTCTGGGAATTATTCTACCCTCTCTAAGGCCAGGGGACTGGCTAGTGTCCCTAGACCTCAAGGATGCCTACTTTCATATTCTCATCAGAAGCTCCCATCGAAAGTACCTCAGGTTCGAGCTGCCCCCAGGTCATTACCAGTTCAGAGCAATGCCCTTTGGCCTCACCTCTGCTCCAAGGGTGTTCACAAAATGCCTGGCAGTGGTAGTTGCTTCTCTAAGAAGGCAAAAGATTGCCATCTTCCCTTACTTGGACGACTGGCTCATAGTGGGCCAGTCCCCAGACCAAGTCAAGTTACACTTACAGATAACTCAGCAAGTGCTCACTTCTTTGGCTTTCCTTCTAAATCTTCCAAAGTCAGTTCTAGAGCCTGTCCAGCTCCTCACCTTCATAGGCGCAGAGCTAGACACACAGAAGGTCAGAGCCTTCCTTTCCCTGGACAGGGCAAGGACCCTGGTCTCTCTGGCCTCCTCATTCACCCTGCAGGTGTCTCGACCAGCAAGGCATTTTGTACAGCTCCTGGGGCACATGGCTGCTTCTACAGCAGTAGTGCAGGGAGCAAGATTTCAGATGAGGGACATTCAGTTCCATTTGAAAACCTTCTGATCTCAAAGGAAGGACCCTCTGACCAAATTGATCCCAGTAACTCGAACCCTGATCCAGGCCCTACAGTGGTGGCAGGATCAGAACAATCTGAGACAAGGGGTTCCTTTTGTCACTCAGTCTCACTCTTTAATCCTTACTACAGATGCCTCCCTCTTGGGGTGGGGGGCCCACATGGTCGACCTGACCACCCAGGGGTTGTGGTCCCCTCAGGAAACTCTGCTTCACATCAATCTGTTGGAACTCAGAGCAGTATTTCTAGCACTTCAAGCTTTTTCCAAATCTGTTCAGAACAAAGTTATACAGGTCAGAACAGACAACACTACCACAATGTGGTACATCAACAAGCAAGGAGGCACTCGGTCTACGGCCTTGTGCACCGAAGCAATCAAGTTGTGGTCTCTGGCTTACGCCTGAACACCTCCCTCACGGCAGTTCACCTCCCAGGCAAGGACAATGTCCTGGCAGATGCTCTCAGCAGGATTTCCCGGGGCCATCACGAATGGTCACTGGACCCCCTGGTCTTGGAGGTGATATTTTCCAGATGGGGCACCCAGCAGATAGATCTTTTTGCAGCCCCAGACAATCACCAACTTCCCTTTTTTGTTGCAGGCCCCCAGTGTTGGGCTCAGTCCCCTGGATGCCTTAGTTCTCATGGAAGGAAGTTTCTCTTCTTTCCCCGTCCCTCTCCTGTTCAAAGTGCTAGTCAAAATCAGATCTCAACCCTGCAAGATGATCCTGATTGTTCCAGACTGGGCCAGACAGCCCTGGTATCCACTCCTACTGTCCTTAGCAGTCCATCTTCCCAGGAATTACAACCTGTTAACCTTTGCTCGGGAGGGTTTGGTACCCGAACCTCAAATCTCTCAATCTCAAGGCCTGGCTCTTGAAGAGTTAGTTTGCTGATTTACACCTCTCCCAAGGTGTAATGGATATCCTGAAGGCTTCTAGAAAACCTTCCACCAGGGCTACTTATAATTCTAAGTGGAAAAGATTTTCCATATGGTGCTCTGGGAAGCATATTTCCCCAGAATCTGCTGATCTGTCCACATTCCTTGACTATATGGTCCATTTAAATAGCTTGGGGCTGAGACCAGCTACACTGAAAGTGCATCTAGCAGCTGTGTCTGCTTTTATTTCAAACAGGTAAGCCCTCTTCTCTTCGGCTCATCCTGTATTCTCCAAGTTTTCAAGGATTGCTTCACACAGCCCTCCATTCAGGGACCCTGCCCCTGCCTGGGACCTTAATGTTTGCATTGCTCAGCTTATGCAACCCCCCTTTGAGCCTTTGTCTTCAGCAGAGCTTAAGTACTTGACTTGGAAGACTGTTTCTGGTAGCCATCACTTCTGCCAGATGCATAAGTGAATTACAAGCTTTGTCAATGGAGCCTGATTTTATCTCCTTTCATAGAGATAAGGTGGTCCTCAGGACTAACAGGAAGTTCTTGCCTAAGGTGGTTTCAGATTTCCACCTTGATCAATCTATGTCTCTCCCAGTGTACTTCACTGACCATTCCTCCTCTGGGGATAGGAGGCTGCACAGTTTAGATGTGAAAAGAGCCCTTAGCTACTACATAGAGCGTACCAAGGGTCACAGGTTTGACTCCCTTCAACTGTTCCTCACTTATGGTGAGGTTGGTGAGGAAACCTGCCACTAAAAGATCCATTGCCAGGTGGATTGTCTCTTGTATCAATTTTGTTATGTAAAACTGGGTGAGGTTCCTCCCTCAGGCCTGAGGGCTCACTCTACCAGAGGTACAGCTGCTTCCCTGGCTGCTGCCAGGACATCTATTCTAGAGATGTGTCAAGCAGCTACCTGGAAAACAGTTCACACTTTGCAAGCATTACTCCCTGGATATCCAGGCTAGGAGTGATGCTCGGTTTAGCACAGCTGTGCTTCAGAGCCTATTTCCTAAGTAGGTTCTGTCCCTCCTCCATGGAGGTACTGCTTTGTAGTCTGCTACTGTCAGAATATAGCAAGACTTCATGTTGTTTGAAGAAAAAATTACTCACCTTAGTAACGTTGTTTCTTCTAATGGAGTCTTGCTATATTCTGACCTCCCCCCCTGCCTACCCCTCTCGGAACCTCTGTTTTTGGGATGTGGGTGGGCAGTGCAGTGTTGGCACTCAGTAGGTGCCCACATTTTTGTTTTCACCCCCTTCTTTTTGGGGTGAGTTGGTGTTGTGTTTTTCATTTTTTGGGTCTCCTGACTTAGGTCTTTCTTTTGGGACCAAAAAATGTGTTTTATGTTTAGTAGCCAGTTGGCTAGTGTAGGTTTACAGCTTCCACACAGGGCCTTAGTGAGTTTAGCTCGTAAAGATCTGACGGTTTGAGTTTAAACAGCAACAGACAGAGTCTCAGCTGAGCTCGAGCTCAGCGTTCCATGCCTGGCATGGAAACTTAACTCTTTCATCTCCGGGGCAGTTCGAAGGTTGGGACTTACTGTTAACTGTCAGAATACTGTCAAAATATAGCAAGACTCCATTTAGAAGAAACAACATTACTAAGGTGAGTAATTTTTTCTTTCTTCCCCCTCACTTGGTCTCATTGGAATATTAATACATTAAATTTGATTTTTGTAATCAAATGGCATGTGTGGAATGCTTGCCTGTTTAATTTACAGAATCAGGATGTGCCTCTTCTTACCATTATTCGAAGGATCGAACATGATTTGAAGGCCATATATTTTTCAGAGGCAGAGTATTTGCCGTCTGACTCTTTGTTGGAATTATGGACACTATTACCTTGGATAACTGATTCTGATTTTCCTGTTACATAATTATTTTGTGTTTTTTCTCTGTATCATTTTCGTTTTTCTTTTCTGTTCAGTTGATGTTCAATAAAAACTTCCCCTACTCTTTTTTTTCGATAAGTGCCATAGGATCTTTAACATCCACCTGACCTACCACCAATCCAGGCAGACGGGACATCGGTTTAATGTCTCATCCGAAAGACGACACCTCAGAAGTGCAGCATCCCTCTCATGCTGCACTACAGTGTCAGTACTGAGATATTAACCCAAGTGCCAGATGTGGGAAATGAACCCACAGCCCTCTGATCTCCCGGCCTCAGAGGCGAGTGTGCTACCTACTGAGCCACTGACACTGTTAATTACCAGGTGTATATGATTAATAAATACTAGAATTGCCTGTGGAAATCTGTGGCTACAGTGAATGACAAGCTGCCAGATGGCTCTGACAAACTAATGGCTCAACAGACTGTCGCTAAAGGTCTGGAGGCTGGTAAACACCTGTTAAGATCTGTTTATGATGCCTTGGATGTGGCTACATGTGCATCTGCTTCCGGCATTTCCCTGCACTGCCACTCGTGGTTGCGTGTTGCTGGCTTTGCCTCTGATGTCCAACAATCAATCCTTAGCGCTCCCATTAGAGGAAAGCAGCTTTTTGGAACCTATGTTGAGTCTGCCCTGTGGGATCTCCAGACATCCAAAATAACTCTACAGTTTCTACACACCCTGAATCCTAAACCCCAGGAACAGAGAAGGGGTTCCTTTCGAAGGCAGTATGCCTCCCCTATTAGGGGTTACTCAAGGTGCCCCGGCCATTGCTCCCAATGTCCCAAGGCCTTACCTCAGGCCACCTTGCCTCGTGGTGCCCATACAGGGCTCACCAAATGAGCAGGTTTTGACTGCACTTCCGCTGCACTGGCACCTTTTGACTTCCCCCTCTTCCTCAGGCCGAGGGAGTCCTGTTAGGTGGCCGAATCTCCCTCTTCTTCCCAAAGAGGTGGGAGATCACTACAGATACTTGGGTGCTGGAGGTGGTTCAACAAGGACATGCCCTTGAGCTCCTCTAACATACTAAATTGCCAGCAGAATAGGCCTAACAGTCTTTCGTGTCTGCTCGTTTGGTCAGCCTCCACCCTGGGAGCTGACCTTGCTGCCCTCCTCGCCCTCTCTGGCTTCTCCCTTCCCAGTCCCGGATATTCTCACTGCACTGGATTTTGCTTCCAGAACCCTTCCCCTGTACCTGTCCCACCCCCTCTTGAACTCCTCCACTGTCTCTGCCTCCACCAGCCCCCTGGGCAGCACATTCCATGGCTCCACCACCCTCTCAGTGAAGTAGCACCTCCTCCTTTCTCCCCTGAATCTCCCCCCTCCAGCTTCCACCCATGTCCTCTAGTTGTCCCCCTCCTTCCTTCGAAGCACCCTGACTGCTCCTCCCCTATTTTACCCCCTTGATGTACCTGAAGACTTCTGTCATGTCCCCCCAGTCCCTTCTCTCTTCCAGTGTGTACCTATTTAGCTCTTCGAGCCTCTCCCCATAGGTCCTGTCCCCCAAGCCTCAAATCATTTTGGTTGCCCTCCTCTAGACTCTCTCCAGGTGTTCAATGTTCCTCTTTATTGGCCTCCAAAACTGCACACAGTACTCGAGGTGTGGCCTCACCAAGCAGTTATACAGAGGGAGTATCACGTCCCTCCTTCTGGAGGTGATCCCCCTAGCGATGCATCCCAGCATCCTGTTGGTCTTGGCCGATGTCTTTCTACAAGTCTCAGAGTTGTTCATCTTGACATCCACCAAGTCTCTCTCAGCCATTGAGACTTGTAGCATCCCCCCACCAGGTGTACACTTTGCCCAGGTTTCTGGCTTCCAGGTGCAGTACCTTGCATTTCCCTGCATTGAACCTCAGCTTCCACTTTCTAGACCACCTTTCCAGAGCCTGTAGGGTCACCCTCCCCTCCTCCCTGTCCACCACCGCCCCAGTTATAAGTCATCCGCAAAGAGACTCCTCTCATTCCTGATATCTGTCCTTATGTCAGAGACGTAGGTGTTGAACAGGAGGGACCCAAGGACCGATTCCTGCAGGACCCCACTAGTGACCCTTCTTGGGGATGAGACTATCCCGCCAACCACGACCCTCTGGGTCCGGTCCTGGAGCTAATTGCCTATCCATCTGATCATCTGGTTCCCCACCACCATTTCTCCCAACTTATCCAACAGGCTTTCATGAAGAACGGAGTCAAATGTCTTGCTGAAGTCAAGAAAGAGGACATCCACCAGTCTACCCAGGTCCAAGGCACTCATTACCCAGTAATAGAACTCCACAAGGTTTGTCTGACATGATTTCCCCGGGACGAATCTATGCTGTCTATTGTCCAGGCACCCTGACTTTTCCAGATCCCACCCCAGCCTCTCCTTGACAATGCCCTCCATCACCTTGCCCACCACCGATGTCAGGCTGACAGGCCTGTAGATCTTCCCTTGTCAATCTTCACCATTCATTACTGCTTGGATGTAAGCTGGAGGCGCACACCCACCATGGGAGTTTTTTTTTTTTTTGGAGAGGAGTCTGCGCCCGATGGCACCGCCCGAGTGACACACTGCGTGGTGTGCGAAGGGCGGCCGTTAGGTGCCACAGACTCCTCCTCCATCCCAGTTCTGTTTCTCCCACCGCCGAGGCTGCACCTGCTGCATGGAGTCGGAATTATTTTCTACACCACTAGGCCGTATTGTCGAGTTAGATGTCTCTGCTTTCTCCTGCATCCCGGTTCGTTTCCCGACGTTGTCTGTGTGGTAAGATCATTTCATTTATTCTTTTTTTGACGACGCTAGTAGCTTTCCTGTTTTAAAAAAGTTTATTTCGCATCAAGTCTGGTTCGGGAGCTAAACGTAATTTGAAAGTGGGCCATGTTCCTATGCATCGGTGCTCCTGTGGCCGGCATTTTTCCGTTATGGCCCATCATGATGTTTGTCTTCAGTGCCTGGGACCTAACCATGATATGGATAGATGCAACACCTGTTTCCCAATGGACCGCCATGTTCTCGAAGTCCAAGCATTTAAAATCGGCGTCGTTCTTGGGCTTCCCAGGCCAGGTCTCTAGACCCTTCCTCTGGGTCCCCTCCCGGAACTATACGGTCTGGTGAAGAGGTGGTCTCCTCATCTTCTAGCTTTGCCTAGGAGGAGGAGGCCTCTTTTGCGGTGTCATGGGAACACCGTGGTCCCTTCCAGAGCCGCTGTGGAGACTCGTCTCAGCTGTTGCCTCTTCGGAGGTGCAGGCTCTCCCAGTGTCATGGCCCACGGTTGCTGGGTCTGGCATTGGTGGACCCTCAACGCCGCCTTCCGGTGCCGTCTTGAATCCCGGCACCGTTTGTAGCAATCGGGACAGCACCGCATACGGTACCAGTTTGGTTCTCAGTGCCTTGCAGCACTGTGGGCCAGTCCAACTCCGTGGCGCGCTGTGTTGGGTCCCGGACGCGGGCAGCCCCGGGGTTTGGCCAGAGCCATGCGGGGTTGGGGCCGGGCTTCGGAGTTGGTGGTGCAACGTGAATGGACGGCGCCGAGGGTGACACCGGCATAGTTTGTGGCTCTGTTTCTCAGGGGACTCTTGGGGTGGCCAGCATTGAGGTCCTTCTGGTCGACTCTTCCTCGGAAGCGGACGACTCAGACGTGGACCCGTCCTGGCTCCCTGATTCTTCAGGATCAGAGTCTCCCGTGGAACACTATGTCAGGTAGCCAAGCTCCCATTCCTCAATTTCCACAGCAGTCTTCCTCTGAGGACTCCCAGGCTGGGGGTGGCCTGGGGCCTATGAGAAGGGACAGCTCGGGGATTGGGGAGGGGACTGTTCTCCCAGAGGGGGCTGTTGCAGCTGCCATCTCCGGTGCTGCTGCACCTCCTCGGGGTGGACTAAGGGCCCTGTCTTCGGGGGCCTCCCCTTGGAGACCCTGGGATCGACAGGCTCTCTCACTGGCGTCGAGGAGGATGTTCTCTGAGTCTGAGGGGTTGAGGGGCCGGGGTGAGGAGCATCAAGTTCCGCCTGCTACCCCTCGGAGTGTAGGGAGGAGCCGTAGCACCGAGCCCCGCCTCTCCCTCTTAGGATCGAGGGACCCCTCTGGAGGCATTGCTGTGGGTTGCCCTTCTGGATCCATGCAACCCCAGGTGCGTCACTGGGGAGATTCCCCTTCTAAGCTGTTCCAGAGTTCGCATCCCCAGGGTTCTGTTCTGCAACCTGGTTTGGGACCCTGCCAGCTCGGGCTCTGTTCCCCGGATTTCAGAGCCTTAGCAGAGGATAGTTGCCTCCTTGTAGGTGCCCCTCTCCCATTCCTCTGCAGCCACCCCCATCTCTTCCATGCCATGTCAGTCTTATGGGCTCGTTATCCTGGGAGACATTCGGAGGTACTGTGGCGGCCTTCCAGTCATATGTTAGATACATGCATGAGCGGGTAGTTCACCTGTCCCCACCACCACAGGAGTCCTCTGAACACGAGATCTTACTTCGAGTGGGAGCTCTTGCAGCAGGCTATTACAATCAGGACTACACCGCAGGCACTAGGACCCACTGGTGAAACTTCTGCCAGCAATACACAGCAGGGACCGCCCCCGATGCTGGCCCCACCCTGACGGTCAGGGTACAAGAGGGGGTGGACCCAGCTCCACCTCAGTTCTTTCCCGCCGCGTCCTGCACATGAAGTCAAAGGAACAGCTTCTGCTTGCAGTTGCAGCTAAAAAACTTGTGGATTTCGTTCTACTATCAAGATTCTACACTCGTTTTCGACAGGTTTTCTCATCTTAAGGTACCTGATGTCAGTCCGCTGCCCATCGGTTGTTTTTTTTCCACTTTTTGAACATTGTTTTCCTCGCTCTTATCTCCGTTAATGAGTCCGACGTCAACCGTTGCCCGGCCGAGATCAACGGATGTCTTCTCGGATGTTGGCATCTCCTGAACACTTAAACAAGTGTGAGTGTGGGAGGCAGATCCCAGTGAAGGACGGCCATTGACGGTGCGTTTTTTGTCTAGACCCGGTCCACGACATCGCCAACTGCGCAGATTGTCAGGCCTTTACCAGCCGGACCCGCATCTGCCACCTCAAGGCCCTTAAAGGCTACCTGTTGGAGCAGAAGATGGATCTGCACTCCTCGGAGGGGAAGCGGAAAGAGAAAAAGCCCCATAGCAAGGACCGTAGTCGGTCCCGACACTGGTCACGGTCGCGCTCGCGGCCCTCTCCTAAGAAGACCCGTCCCTTGGGTTCTGGAGAACTCCCAAAGACTACTCAGGCTAAGGCCAGCCCGCTAGGGGAGAAGCCGGCCAAGCCAAAGATGACCCCGCTAAGGGTCATGGCTAAGCCCTTAGAGGTGCCTGCTTCAGCCCCACCTGCTAAGGCACCGATGCCGCCTGCCAAAGGCGCACCTCCGGAGCGCAAGGACTCTCCAGCACCCCCCAGTAGCATCCCGTCGCCGGTACCTACACGGCGCGGTCGAAGGGGCAGGGCGTGAGAGCGGTCACAGAAACCGACGTCCCGTCGCCCGATCGCCCTCCCCCAGGCCTCAGGAGAGCTCTCCTTGGCGCCCGATGTTCGAGAACTTCCATCCCAAAACGAGCGGCTGAGATATTCACCAAGGATGAGCTCAAGGATCTTTTTTCCTTTTGGTGGGGGCAGGTCCATAAGCGGTTCTCCCCATTGCCGGCTCAGACACCGGTACCAGACCCTGCGGAAAAACCACAGCCGGGAGGTGAGTCTTCTCCGAGGAAGTCGCCGGAGCACCAGTCTTCACCTCCCTCCAGGGCTCATTCCCGCACAGGGTCTCAGGACCATGACGTCACTTCCGGGACTCGGGTGACCGACGTCGGCCTAGGTCACACTCCAGGAGCCCTTCTTGCTCGAGGCGAGAATGCTCCCGACGTCGGTCCTCTGACCGATGTCGGTCACTGGTCCGTCACCGGTCCAGGGACCAGAGTCTGTCTTTGGACCGACGTCGGTCCCCTAGCTACCGACATCAGCGAAGGCATGGTCATAGGACAGGGTCAGACTATCCCAAGTCGGATAGTCGATCCTCCTCACTGACGTCTACTTCCTCTTCCTCTCTGTCTCAAGCGCTCCCCGGGAGAGAAGGACCAGCCTCGCTCGCCTCCGGACGATCCTACTTTTATGGATGTCATGAGGCACATCCAGGCTTCCAAGTGGGACACAGAGGACCTGGATCTGGAACGCCGGAGACTGGCCAAGTACCTGAGGCAAAAGAAGCCAAAGCCTCTGGTTATCCCTCCTTTGGTCGATACATTCCAGGACCTTACCAGAACCACCTGGATGCATCCGGCCTCAATCCCGGCAGTTCCAAAATATTTGGACAGGTTGTATAAGGCCCTGAGGGCAGAACCCTTTCTAGCAGAACACCCTCAGGCCGATTCTTAGGTGATCACGGCTGCCCATGACAAGTCCCGCAACCGAAGCACCTCAGCTCCCAGCTTCCCAACCCGGAGTCTCACTACTTGGACCAGGTGGGCAAAAAGGTAGATGCTGCATCCACCTGTTCCATCCGTTCCCTCAACTTTCTGACGCATATGGTACTGTACCAGAATGCGCTGTGGGAGAGGGGACTAGAGCTGTGAAGACCATGCCAGACTGTGATCAAAAGGCAGAGCTCCTGGCCCTCCTCCAGTTGGGCTCAGACATAGGCTCCCATGTCCTGAGAGCCTCATATGACACTGCAGACATGGCAGCCAGGGCAGCCGCTTCCGGGGTGTGCCTCTGACGCCATGCCTGGTTGAGAGTCTCGGGCTTTCACTAGGATCTACAGGCCAGTATCAAGGATCTCCCCTTCCAGGGTACCGTGCTGTTTGGGCAGGAGATGGAGGCCTTGATCTCTTGCCTCCAGAAGTTGGGCAAGTCAATCTGGTCGGTCCGCCAGATGTACTGTGGCGACCAGTGATGACAACACCGTAGACGGCCTTTTCGTAGGTCCTTAGGCAGTCATGGTCCAGCCCGTGGCAACCAACAGGGGCAGAGAGGTGGCTTTCGCAGGAGATCTGGAAACCAGCAATCTGGTGGACCTTCTGCCCGTGGGCCCAAGTCCTCCCAGGCCTCTCTCCCCACTCCCAGCTCTGCCCAATGACTCCCTTCTGTGGGAAGATCCAGGGGAGCCAGTTGGGGGCCGCTTCTCCCTTCATTTCGAAGGGTGGAAGTCAATCACCGCAGACCAGTGGGTCTTGGATATCATCAGGAGAGGACACACACTGGAGTTCACAGACTTTCCACTGCACACTCCACCAAAGCTCTCCCGTTATCCTCCTTCTCACATCCCACCAATAGAAGGAGAGATACAGTCCCTCTTGCAGAAGAGAGCAATAGAGAGGGTCTCCTTGCATCAGCAAGGGTAGAGGTTCTATTCCCACTTCTTTCTGGTCCCAAAAAAGACTCAGGACCTTCGTCCCATTCTGGACCTCAGTCCTCTAAACCTCTTTATCGAGTACAAAAGGTTCAGGATGGTGACTCTTCAAGGACGCCTTCCCTTGCTGCACCAGGGGGACTGGCATGCAGGATGCATATATGCATATCGGGGTCTAGCCTCCCCACAGGAAGTTTCTGAGGTTCCACTTCCAAGGGGAGCACTTTCAGTTTCCAGTGCTTCCGTTCAGCCTGTCTTCCACTCCGCGAGTCTTCGCCAGATGCCTAGCAGTGGTGACTGCGGCTCTAAGGAGTATGGGGCACTACGTGTTCCCCTACCTGGACGATTGGCTGCTTACGGCCCTGTCAAAAGTAAGCCTTTTATGAGCTTTTGAAGACACTTATACTCTGTTCTGAGAGCTGGGGATCACACTGAACTTACGAAAATCATCCCCGGAGCCCAGCCAAAAGCTCGCCTTCATAGGAGAGATCCTGGATTCCGTCCAGGGCATGGCCTTCCTTCCCCAGGACAGGGGAGTTCGCTTGCGAGAGATGGCAGAACGGATCTCCATAACTCCTCGAGTTCTGGCTCGGAACTTCCTCAATTTACTGGGGCACATGGCAGTGGCCATTCCGGATACTCACTTGGCCCACCTCCAGATGAGGGTCCCGCAATGGATGCTCAGGGTGCAGTGGGACCAGAGCCACAATGATCTAGACTCCCCGGTCAAGATCTCGGAGCCAGTCAGGAGAACTCTGCTTTGGTGGATGGACCCCAGCAATCTAGAGAAAGGGGTCAGCTTTCGTTCGGAGCCACCAGGTCAAACTCTGAAAACAGATGCCTCGGGTGGGGGGGCGCACCTGGGTGCTTGTTGAACACATGGGGTTTGGTCACCCGAGGAGCTGTCCCTTCACATCAGTGTGCTGGAAATTCGAGTGGTCCTCTACGCCCTACAGGCTTTTCAAGAGGACCTAGAACCAGGCTCTCTTCTAATTCAGACAGACAACATGGCGGTCGTCTTTTACATCAACAAGCAAGGGGGTGGCACTCATTCGTATCCTCTTCGCAGGGAGGCGATGAGAGTCTGGTACTGGGCACTGGAGCGGGGCATCCTGCTGTCCGCAGTGCACGTTCCAGGCATCCTAAACGATCTGGCCGACAGCCTCAGCAGGTTGCGTTCCAGAGCGCACGAGTGGGAGATGATACTGTCCATGGCGGACCAGCTCTTTGTGGTGGGGTCTTCCAGAGCTGGACCTCTCTGCATCTGCCATAGCATGGCAAACTGCCAGCGTTCTGCTCATGAGCATCGCCTGGAGTTTTCTGGCCAGGCAGCGTTATTCCTTTGCTGGGCAGGGAGGTTTCTCTATGCCTTTCTGCCCTTCCCTCTCATTCAGAGAGTGCTGCTCAAGTTACAGGTAGAAGGGGCCCGAATGATTCTAGTGGCCCCCAAATGGCCTCAGCAGATTTGGTTCCTACTGCTGCAACAGTTATCAACGGAACCTCCAATTCTGCTGCCCATGTGCTCGCAGTTGCTGTCCCAGGACCAAGGGCCGCTGGTCCATCCATGGCTTTGGTCCTTACACCTACATGCTTGGCTCCTTCAGACGTAGCTCAACATAGATACAGGGTTTCCCCGGAAGTGGCGGCGGTCCTAGTGTTGGCAAGAAGGCCCTCTACTCACTCCGCCTACGCTATGAAGTGGAAGCGTTTTTGTCTTTGGGCATTGCCGCAGTGTTTGGATCCCGTCACCTGCCCTGTGAACTCAGCTTTACAGTACCTCCTCTCCTTGTACGATAAGGGTCTGAGTTACTCCTCTATCAAGGTGCACATGTGGGCAATCTCTGCTTATCATGCTCTCGTGGGAGATAAAGCATTGGCACAATTGGATGTAGCCCGCACCTTTCTTAGGGGAATTCTACATATGAGACCTCCCATCCGGGACCCTATCCCACCCTGGGACCTCCTTTTTGTGTTGGAGAAACTCACCCTTCCTCCTTTTGAACCAGCAGCGGATTGTGAGCTGCGTTACCTTTCTTGGAAGGTTTGTTTTTTGGTTGCTGTTACCTCAGCTTGAAGGGTTTCCGAGCTTCAGGCTCTGATATGTAAAGAGCCCTATTTGGTTTTCCACAGGGAAAGGGGTTTCTCTCAGAATGAATCCTAAGTTTCTTCCAAAAGTGGTCTCAGAATTGACCCTCAACCAGTCAGTTGACCTTCCTGTTTATTTTCCTTCCTCTTCCAATAGAGGGGAGGCTCTCCTCCACACATTGGATGTCCACAGGACTTTGAGGTATTACCTCAAAAGGACGGCTCAGCACTGTCAATCGGAGGAACTCTGTGGCATTTGCACCACATTGCTTCGGTCGACTGGTGTCCAAGCAAACTGTCTCTAAATGGATAGTTCGTTGTATCTCATTTTGTTACGAGAAACACAATAAACCCCTACCGGGCCCGGTTAGAGGTCACTCCACCAGAGGAATGTCAGCTTCTTTTGCTGCCCTGCGAAATGTCGCCATAAAGGACATTTGTGCAGCCGCAACCTGGAACTCTGTGCATACCCTCGTCAAGCATTACAACTTGGATATCGTTTCCAGACGCTGAGCTGGCTTCTGCCTAGCCGTATTACAAGAGCTTTTGTCCTAAAGCTTATGGAGTCAGCATATTCCACCTTCCGGGGTCGTCTACCTCCTTGTTGTGGGACTGCTTGGAACTCAGTCCTAACTGTAATAGCCTGCTGCAAGAGCTCCCACTCGAGGTAAGGTAGTACTGTTACGTAAGAACTTACCGTAACAGTAGATCTTTGAGAGGAGCTCTTGCAGCAGGCGCTACTTCCCACCCGCCTTCCCTCTCGAGGTGTGCAGATCCATTTTCTTCTCCAATTCTCTTCATAGTAGGCTTCATCTCCTTCTCTTGTCAGGCCTTCTTCTTCTGGGTCTTGGCGGGAGAACTGAGGTGGAGCTGGGTCCGCCCCCTCTTGTACCCTGACCGACGTCAGGGTGGGTCCAGCGTCGGGGGCGGTCCCTGCTGTGTATTGCTGGCAGAAGTTTCACCGGTGGGTCCTACTGCCTGCGGCATAGTCCTGATTGTAATAGCCTGCTGCAAGAGCTCCTCTCGAAGATCTACTGTTACGGTAAGTTCTTACGTAACTGTACTTTCCTCAGCCTCCTCGACTCCCCCCTCGGAGGGAGGGGAACCCTTTGCTCACCTCTTGTCCGACACTAATTTCACTGAATATCAGCGCTTCCTGTCTAAGATGGTTAGGGATCTTCGTATCTCATTTGTCAGAAGAGATAATACCGAGCGGGAGACACGTGAATTCAGTGCCCAGCATTTGGTGGTGCCGTCCTAGCCTATCCCTTTCCAGGAGGCATCTGTCCACACCTGGTAGTCTCCAGCCACCCCTTTCCCAGCCCCAGTTGACTATAGGAGGGGGTATTGTGCCCCGTCTGAGTCTCTAGGTATTCTTCCCAACCCACCCTTGGGATTGTGGTTCATAGAGACTCACTCCGGGTGTCGCCGTCTGGCGCATAAGCATCCACTGGACTCAGATTCTCTACAGTTTGACCCGTGGGGGCGAAGAGTGTTGTCTTTTTCTCGTGCGATGTTGTGCATTGCATGTCATCAGGCTCACCATGCTGCCTACAACAGGCATCTGTGGTCAGTGCTATCTCAGCTTCTAGCATCTATGGCTGATACGGAGCAGTCTAGACAAGCCATTGCCCTCTCCGCTATAGGTCTGGAACTGGCAAGGCACCAAGCCAGGGCATCCTACGATGCCAAGGAGGTGGCTTCCAGGCTTGCGGGGACAATGATCTGCATTAGGCGGACGGCATGGCTTTGCCTATCAAGATTATCACCCCTGGCCCGGCGTAGGGTGATTCGCTCCACCTTCCGAGGGACCCACCTTTTTTCCAGCAGGGCTAGGAGGCTTCTGCAGGGGCATCATCCATCTCCTCAGGGGGACACCTCCTAGCTCTCCTCGGCTTTAGACTTTGTGTCTTGTAAGGCCAGGGTTTCTTCCTTCTGTTTTTCACCAACGGAGGGCAGAGGGTTTTGTTCCCTCAGGGTTTTCCTAGTCCCCCTTCAGGGGGCTTGGTACTCATCTAAGCAGTAATGAATGGTGAAGATTGACAAGGAAGGATATGAAAATTACGTACCTACCGTAATTCTTGATCTTCCCTTGTATCTTCACCATTCATTACTGATACCCACCCACCTTCCCCTCATGGGCCTCCTTCTTTGGCATCTCCTCCTCCCTGCTTGTTCCTCCTCCTTCCTTTCTTGGCCTAAAGTTTAAAAAAAAAAAAAAAAGCATTTTTTGAGCCTTCCGTTCTTCTCTCCGAATGGATCCACTTCTCTGAGAAGGAGAGGTGAATGAGTAGGATTTATTTCTATCCTGAGGGAACTCTTTCTGATTGCCCCGGAGGGTGACCTCTTGGCTCCTTCTTAAGCCGTGTTGTTCAATTCACAGTTAAAGCCGCCGTTCCTTAGATGTTTCAGTTCCTTTTTCTAGGTCCCCTATGGCATGTCTGAATCTTCTATTGGCATTAGCCTCTTCTAAGTTAAACACTGTCCTGGCACTCCAATTGCCTTGAACTGGTAATCTTTGCCTTGTCTTTGGGGAGTCGGACTGAGTTCCCACTCTGTTCTTTCCACAAAGGGGTGCCCTCTGTTGGGCTTAAAATACAACCCCTCTCTCCACACACATCTGTGTTAGCATGTAACAATGTGCTAGTGGGCTTCCTTCTCCTTCCTAGTTGGGTGCTTTCCTTTGAAACAGATTTCTGCCTTGGCAGTCTGTGAGCTCTTGGTTGGAGTGTAAGGGGTTGGGGATGACGGGAGGTACAGAGAGTCTGCCTTTGGTGTTCTAAGCTGTGCAAAAGGTTCAGTTGAACCTTCTTCGCCAGTTTTTGCCAAGTGAGATCCTTACTCCTTCTCCTTGATTCCGAGCTTACGAACCTACAAGCCAAATTTTCACAGCCTGGCAGAACTTCTCCCAACATCCTCCTCTCTCTCTTTTCCCTATCTGTTCCACCCTTGGAGCTGCCCCAGGAGTGAGGCCTGAGGTCCCATAGGATAGGCTCTCCTCTTTCCTGTCCTCTATCTGCTTATTTCTTTTTCAGTTTATATCCTTTCCTTCATCTATCCCTTGGCTCTCTTGCCTCGCTCTCCTTTTTTCTCATTATTATTTCGCCTCTCTGGCTAACAGAACTAGGATGGAGGAGGAGTCTGCGGTGCCTAATGGCCACCCCTCACACACCACGTAGTGCATCACTCTCAGGGGCGCCATCGGCACCAACTCCTCTCCAAAAAAAAATAATCCTGTGGCGGGTGCGCTCCTCCGGTTTACACCCAAGCAGTAATGAATGGTGAAGATACAAAAGAAGATCAAGAATTACGGTAGGTATGTAATTTACATTTCCGTGCCACCTCTCTTGATCCCCCCCCCCTTGTGGATAGGCACTATGTGTGCAACCTTCCAGTCTTGGGGCACCCACCCTGTTCTTAGAGAGATGCTGAAAAGCTCCGCCAGGACATCGCCAGTTCCTTCAGCATTCTGGGATGTAATTTCTCTGTCTTAAGAGACCTGAGAGCTTCCCTCACTCTCTCTTCCGTGATTTCCACCTCCGCTACTTTGTTCCCCTGCTTAGCCTTCCCCCCTCCTGCCAGTGATGCCCTCCTCCCCAGACCCGCCGATCGGTAAGGGTCCCCCCTCCTCAGTTTCACCATCTCCTCCCATGTATGATACAGTCCCCCTATTTTCCTTGCTGAAAACTGAGGTGAAGTACTCATTTAGTACCTCAACCTGCTCTCCAGGTCTTGTACCCATCTCTCCCCTGTTTTAATCCTGCTAATCTGCCCCTTCACCCTTCGTTTTTGCCCAGTGTATCTAAAGAACCCCTCGTTCCTTCTCCTAAATTCCCTGGCCAGGTTCTGCTCCTTCCTTGCCTTAGCCGCCCTCACCACCCTAGTGGCCCTTCTAGCCATCAGCTTGTACTCCCCTCGATCCCTTTCACTCCTTGAGCACTTGAACTGCCTATAGGCCGCCTTCTTTCCCCTCACCACCTCCTGAACCTCCCTGGTCCACCAGCAGGGTTTTCGGGCCCTACCGCATTTTTGTCTTACTCTTGTACAGGTGCTGACAGCCTCCTGCACCCCCCTCCTGATGATTTCCCACCTACTGTCAGCGTCCATGTCTGGGCCATATCCCATCCAAATGCTCCTTAAGGATCCTTCCCATTGCCTTGAAATCTGCCCCTCTGAAGTCAGTTACCTCCATCTTTGTGCAGTCTTCTACCCCTCCTAGGTCTAGGCAGAACCAGACCGTGGCATGGTCGCTCCCCACCAATGGGTCCCTTACCTCCATAAACCCTCAGTCTGGTCACTGTCTGCCAGGACTGCATCCAGTACCCGCGCCTCCCTGGTCCATTCCCCCACCTGATGAGTTTGGAACGCATCCTGAAAGGCATCCAACGACCTCTGTTCCCTGGCCACCGAGGATGTCATAGGATCCCAGTCTGTTCCTGGCATGTTTAAGTCCCCCAACACCACCCTTCCCCTGCCCAATCTGCAGTGTCTCCCAACATCTGCCACCAGACTCTCCTCCAGCTCCTCCACCAGTGCAGGGGGGGGTCTATACACCACTCCTGTTTTTACCCTCTTGCCCCTCCCTTATTATCAAGATGACCCAAATCGCCTCCGCAGTTCCCTCCACCTCCTCTACTCCTCCTATGCCAATGCAGATTTTGACTATTATTGCTACCCCTCTTCCCCTTCCCTACCCCCTGTCCTTCCTGAACATGGTGTAACCTTCCAGGTTCAGGTCCCAGTCATGCCCTGCAGTGGCCCAGGTCTCAGTGGCCGCTGCCACATCCACCTCTCCCTCAGTTAGCATCACCTGGAGCTCAGGCATTTTATTGCCCAAGCTCCTGGCATTTAGCAGGACTACCTTCCACCCTTTCCCTATACTTCCATTTCCCCTGCTCGCATTCCCATGGGGATTTCATCTTCCCCCAGTCTGCACCTTATCAGTCGGCCTTTTCCTGCATTCCTCTGGCTCCCCAAGGAGTCCCTCCTTTATCGGAACCCCCTCGACAGCCTATTCTCTCATCCCTCCCCCTTCCCAAGTTTAAATCCCACCTTTCACCAATGAACCCCTCTATTTTCTTTTTTTTTTAATATTCTTAATTTTTTTGGTTTTTTTATATATTATATGTATATATTTATAAAATGGGCATGAAAATATAAGCTCACTGGGTAGAAAATCAGTGTCGTGTATTACACATAGAAAAAAAAGGGCAGTCAGAAATCAATACTCTGAATTAGAATGTTCAGTACTGAACATGCCAAACATAGAATGTTCACAAAGGCTCAGTTAGCCATCTTGTTATCCCGTTACAAACATGTCGAATGAGTCTGTGAATTTCAATATTAGCTTAACTGAAGAGGAGCTAGAGGAAATCTTTAGAAATGAAACTAACATAGAGGAAACCAGCATTCCTTGTCAAAAAGCTGCTGACTGTAACAGCGATCCTCCGACAGCCGAACCACAAGTAAAACTAAACAAAATACTGCTGCCAAAAAACGAAGCCATCAGCCCAAGAAATCCTGATCACTCACCCCTGACAGCAAGTCAGCCAGTTTGTCCATCTAGTCTGTAGCAAAATGAAAACATCAACCCAGAGAATACTACTTACCCCCAACAGCAACAGGTGGCCAATCATCAACAGGTCCTCAATCGGTTCTGTGGCAAATCAGCCCAGGAAATGCTGCTTACGTGACCATGACACAAATCCAGTAGTGTGCGACTAGCGCTATGCTTCATTTTCCTTCACCATTAATTGTTAAAAATGTAAAGGTTTTACACAGTTTACTGAATTAATGCTTTAAAAAAAGTAAAGGTTGCAGTTGAAAGGGAACTATTTCTCCTTGCGTATGGACACTAATCCAATAAAGCAGTGTTTGAATGCAAAAACTGATTTCCTTGCTTTTTTTTTTTTATTTCTGTTGCAATTTCTCCATTTTATAAGCGTAATAAGACCCTCTGGGGTATGAGTTGAACATATATTACCGCACGGCTGTGGCTGAAGTCACTCGGCCTGTCGGCCTTGTGACTTACAACGCCCCAGCCGTGAGGTAATATATGTTCAACTCATACCCCATTGTGTCTTATTTTTTTCCTTTTTTTGTTTTTTCCATATCTGACACAATGCACGCTGCATCACAGCTGGCTTGAGTATAAGAGTCACCAATTTTCAACATAGCCAGTTTAAGACCTCTGCTCATGAACAGTATCAATGTGATTTTATTAATCTGTCCGGAACATTGATTACGCACACCGACTGCACCATTGTGCGAAAACACATTTCGGGTGAGATGTGAAAAATGACAGTTGTGCTGTTCATAAGGAGGTGTGGTAAAATGGCAATACTGAAAATCTGGTGAAAATATTAAAATGCTCGAGAAGTTACGATGCGTAGGAACTTCTTAGCCTTTCGCTCATAAAACAGTCGTTGGGAATATTTTCACCAAATTTTCAAAATAGGGTTTTAGGCCTACCTCTGAACTGTGACACTGTCATTTCATTAATCGCTCGGAAAGGTGGTTCCGCGCAGTCACTGTGAAACCACCTTTCGGGACCGATTAACGAAATAACAGTGTCACAGTTCATGAGGTGGGGCCCCAAAAACCCCATGTTGAAAATTTGGTGAAAAAATTCCCAGAAATGGCTGAGATATGCACTAAAGTTGAAAAAATCCATTTAGTCCATTATACAGCTTACCGGCATTTCTTCAGTTCGCGGTCGGCTTTGAAGAGTGCAGACGTGTTCCCGGTCCACAGAAGATCATCGCGTTGGGTTCCAGAGGTAAGTATGGGTTGAGGTGGGGGTGAGGTGGGGTGTGGGAGGTGGATACGCAGAGGGTGGTTGCAGGTTGGGGGAGGGGCAAAAGAAGCAACTGATTTTGTTTTATTTGGATTCCCACACAAGGAGGGGCTTTTGCCATGCTGGGGTGGGCTCCCAGCACGGCACCAGGCAGCTTGGGGGGGACGACGGTGAAGCCGACGGGGGATTGGGCACCCCCATCGGCAAAGGAAGCTTTTGCCATGCTGGGGTGGGCTCCCAGCGTGGCATACTAACATGTGAGAGGGGGCACATCAAATATTGTAAGCAAATACAACAAATGTAGTGTGTGCTTAGGAGTATTATCACTACACCTTGGCTTCTACTATTGGTTTGAATTCCTGGTTATTACCACACATAGGCTGCAAACACTTGCCCAGGGGTAACCCACAAACTCAACATTTGTTCCGCGGGCAGCCGCGAATTCCGTGGTGATGGCAAATTCCGCGGATATTTCCGCGGTTTGCCGCACCCGAGGAATCGCGGAAAACTCAGGGCCCTGGCTGCATCTGTCCGGGAGGGAAACCAGGATCCTAGGTGATAGGTTTAAATGCTTCACTGGCAAGCATTTAAACTAGCCAAGGGGGGAGGCACTGGAAAGGAGCAGGAAAATCCTAGCCCCCCAAAAAAATCACGGTAGTAAGTGTGGCAAACACCAACATAGAGGTGTCACTAGGGAGAAGGACAGGGGTAAATGGAGACAGTGACAAAGGCAAGAAGGACAGGGATGGGGCAAAAGGGAGTAAGGCCATCAGGAAATGGAGGGTAATGAGTACTAATGCTCATAGTCTGGGCAACAAGCTCCCTGAGCTGGTGGCCTTGATGGAAGAGGGATGCTTGGATATCGTAGCAGTCTCAGAAACATGGTACACAGAGAACCATGACTGGGGTGTTAACATACCAGGGTACATAACTTACAGGAGAGACAGGCAGGGGAGAAGAGGGGGAGGTGTAGCTCTCTATGTAAAGGAAGGGATAAAAGCAACTGAACAAAAGAGTAAACGGAGGAGAGGAGGCACTATGGGTCACCTTGGAGACTGGAAAGGGCACCACAATCCGCACAGGGGTTGTGTACAGACCCCCATGTCAGGGGGAGGGAATAGACAAGGATATGATAGAAGGCATTCTTAGGATGGCAGGGAAAGGGGAGATACTGTTGATGGGAGACCTGAATATGCCAGATTTAACTGGTGCACATTTGCTGCAGCCACATCCAAGAGCAGGGCCATTCTTGATGCCCTACAGGTGGCAGGCCTCAGACAGCTAGTTTCGGAACCCACTCATGAGGGAGCAATCTTAGACCTCGTACTCTCAAATGGGGGCAGTGAGAGGATCTCAGATCTAGAAGTGGGTTGCCATCTGGGGACAAGTGACCATCAAACAGTGTGGTTTACGTTAAACTCAGCTACAGAGTCAAGCCATACAAAAGTGAGGGTACTGGACTTTAGGAAGGCTGACTTTGGCAAGATGGGAGAATGCCTCAGAAAAGCACTAGCAAACAATCTAGAAGGAGGTGTGGAGCAACAATGGGGAATCATCAAAACTGCCATCACAGAGGCAGCAAGCCTTTGTGTGAAGCAAATAAACAAATCTAAATGAAAAAAAAAAAGCCACTATGGTTCTCAAAAGAGGTGGCTGTGAAAGTCAGGAAGAAAAAGATAGCATTCCGGAAGTATAAGGAAACACAGAAGGAGCAGGACAGAGAGCTGTACCAGTTAAGGCAGAAGGAAGCAGGGAGGAAGTCAGAATAGCAAAGGCCCAAACTGAGGAAGATAGCCAACTCAGTTAAGAAGGGAGATAAAACCTTTTATAGGTACATCAGCGGCGTGAAAGACAAAGGAGGGATAGTGAGGCTGAATAGAATGAGCGGTGGGTGGGCAGAGGAGACAGTGAAAAGCAGGGATACTGAACAAATATTTCTGTTCAGTATTCACAAAAGAAGGAGGAAGTGCCTAATCAATTAACAGAAACACTCTTGATAGGGGTCGATCCCAGTCCTTTCACAGAAGAAAGGGTTCTGCAAGAACTCCTAAAACTGAAGGTGGACAAAGCAATGGGTCCTGATGGAATTCACCCCAGAATTCTAAAAAGATTAAGGGAGTAACTAGTGAAACCACTGGCTACTCTTTTTAATAAATCATGGGAGGATGGTGTGGTACCCGAGGACTGGAGGAAGGCAGTGATTCCCCTTCACAAAAGTGGGACCAAGACAGAGGCAGGAAACTACAGACCTGTCAGTCTGACCTCTGTGGTAGGGAAAGTGATGGAGTCACTTCTGAAGGAAAGAATAGTTGAGTACCTAGAGGCCAGTGGGGCATAGGACCCAAGGCAGCATGGGTTCATAGCGGGAACATAGAAACATAGAAGTTGACGGCAGATAAGGACCGCAAGGCCCATCCAGTCTGCCCATTTCTTTTTCTACCTTACAAATGTGCCATCGGCCTTTGCTCTGTCAGTGACCTATCTATTCATAGTCATTTGTATTGCTCCCTTATGCCTATCCCATGCCTGTTTGAAGCCCTGCACTGTATTCATAGCCACCACTTCTTGTGGTAAGCCATTCCATGCATCTACCACCCTTTCTGTGAAAAAGAATTTCCTCACATTCCCCCTTAATCGGCCTCCATCTAATCTCATGCTGTGTCCTCTTGTCCTGCTATTTTTCTTATATTTAAACATGTTAGACTCTTTCACCTTGTTTATGCCCTTAAGGTGTTTAAATGTCTCGATCATATCACCTCTCTCCCTCCTTTGCTCAAGGGTATACATATTGAACTCCGTTAATCTGTCCTCATATGTCTTCTGATGCAGTCCCTGCACCATTTTGGTTGCCCTTCTCTGGACTGCCTCAATTTGGTTAATGTCCTTGTGAAGGTGTGGCCTCCAATACTGCACGCAGTACTCCAGATGGGGCCTAACCAATGTCTTGTACAGAGGGATTATTACCTCCTCTTACGACTTGTGATACCCCTACTAATACACCCTAACACCCCTAGCCTTACCTACTGCTTTAGAGGTCTGCTTGGATGATTTTAGGTCATCAGTGATGATGATGCCCAAGTCTCTTTCTTCCTTTGTGACTGCTTAACTCCCTCCCAGCCTATAAGTGGCTTCAGGGTTTCTCTTCCCTATGTGCATGATTTTGCACTTCTTTGCATTAAATCCCAGTTGCCACTCTTCTGACCATTCTGCTAGTTTATCCAGATCTCTTCTCATTCTGCCCACCCCATCTGGATCATCTACTCTGTTGCAGATCTTGGTGTCATCTGCAAACAGACAAGCCTTACCCTCTAGTCCATCTGCGAGGTCACTAATGAAGATGTTGAATAGGACTGGCCCCAGGACTGATCCCTGAGGTACCCACTTGTGACTTGCCTCTCTTCTGACTGTATACCATTTACCACCACTCTCTGTTTTCTGCCAGTCAACCAGTTTGCCACCCAGTTGACCAACTTCGACCCACCCGAGCCTACCTAGCTTATTTATCAATCTTCTACGTGGAACAGTGTCAAAGCTTTGCTGAAGTCAAGGTGGCGACATCAACTGCTCCCCTTGGTCCACCACTCTGGTTACCCAGTCAAAGAAATCTATGAGATTAGTTTGACAGGACCTTCCTTTGTAAACCCATGCTGTCTTGGATCCTGTGCCCCTATGGATTCCAGGTGTTGCACTATCCTTTCCTTAAGGAGTGCCTCCATAATCTTACCCACTACTGAGGTAAGACTGGCCGGTCTGTAGTTCCCGCCTCCTCCCTGCTACCACTCTTGTGGGTGGGATCACATGAGCCCTTCTCCAGTCTTCTGGGACTTCTCCTGTGCTCAGAGACTCACTAAACAATTCTGCTAATGGCTCTGCTAGTTCCTCCTTTAGCTCCTTAAGTACCCTGGGATGTATGCCATCAGGTCCCATTACCTTATCCACCCTGAGCTTAGCAAGCTCTTGTAGGACCCTTTCTTTTGTGAAGGGAGTAGTGCTCACCTCCCTCCCCCCTGTGTCCATGATGCTGAGCTGTGAGCCCTGCCCTACCTTCTCTTCAGTAAATACTGAGCAAAGTATCTATTTAGGATAGATGCCTTTACAGGGTCCTCCTCCTCACATGCTCCCTTTCTCCATTAAGCTTAGCAATACCCCTGGACTTTCTCCTTTCACTAATGTATCTATAGAAAGTCTTGTCACCTTCTTTACTGTTCGTGCTAGTGTTTCCTCAGTTTGGGACTTTGCCTGCCTTACTGCCTTACCTGCTTCCCTTAGGGCAGTTTGGTATGCCTCCTATCTTCATCCCGCTGTGTTCCCTTATATTTTCTGAAGGCCAGCCTTTTGACTCTGACCTTTTCTGCTACTGTATTTGAGAACCAAAGTGGTTTCCTTCTTCTTTGACTTCCTTTTCTAACACAATGGGATGTTGCTTCAAGTATTGTATCCTTAATGCTTGCCCACTTTGCCTGTACCTCCTCATCTGTGTTTCTTTTTGCCAGGGCTAGCTTAACTCTGTTGGCCATCTTATCAAAGTCAGCTCCTCTGAAGTCCCATATTTTGCCTTGGAATGGGATGATTTAGATGTAGTAGCCAAATTGAACCATACCATGTGATGGTCACTGGCCCAGGTGACCTTCTACCTGGAGATCTGTGATCCCTTCTTTGTTAGTCAGTACTAGATCAAGGATAGCCCTGTCTCTTGTGGGTTGCTGTACCAGTTGTTTGAGGCCCTCCCCCTGCAGGGAATCCACTATGAGTCTAGTTCTGGCAGATGTTCCTGCTGGTATTGACCAATCTGTATCTGGCATGTTGAAGTCTCCCATTATCAGAACCTCCCCTTTAGCTGTCATGTTTTGTATATCTTCTAACAGTAATGTGTCTATGTCCTCCCTCTGGTCTGGGGGCCTGTAGACAACCCCAGTTCTTATGGCTATCCCATTTCCTGTTTCCAGGGTGACCCACAGTTCTTCTGGCTCCTTATGTGTATTCTGAATTTCTGTAGCTTTGATATTTTCATTAACATACAGGGCCACTCCTCCCCCCCTTTTTGCACCTCGGTCTCTTCTGAACAATACATAGCCAGGTACTGAAGTCTCCCAAGTGTGGTTACTGGTAAACCAAGTCTCACTAATTGCTACTATGTCCAGTTTAGCCTCTGACATTATTGCCTGCAGGTCTGGGAGCAGGAAGGTCATGTCAGATGAATCTAATAGATTTCTTTGACTGGGTGACCAAAGTAGTAGACCAGGGAGGGGCTGTGGACATGACCTACCTAGACTTTAGCAAGGCATTTGATACAGTCCCACGCAAAAGATTAATAGTGAAATTAACCAGTCTGGGAGTGGGTCCCAGAGTGGTAGCCTGGGTAAAACATTGGCTGGACAACAGGACACAGAAGGTAATTGTAAATGGAGTCCACTCTGAAGAAAGAGGGGTTACTAGTGGGGTACCGCGAGAGTTCAGTATTGGCTCAGTCATTTTAATGTCTTCATCAGTGACATTGCAGAGGGACTGGAAGGAAAAGTATGCCTTTGCAGATGACACAAAGATCTGCAGCAGGGTTGATACACAAGGGGCGTGGAAAGGATGAAAAGGGACTTGGCAAGGTTGGAGGAATGGTCAGAAGTATGGCAGCTAGGATTCAATGCAAAGAAGTGCAAAATAATACACCTGGGAAACAAGAACCCAGGGAAGAATACACAATGGGTGGGAGGTAGTAACAACAACAAAAGAAAGGGACCTGGGGTAATAATATCAGATGACCTTAAGGTTAGCAAGCAATGTGAGAAGGCAGTAAGGAGGGCTGGGGTATACTGGGATGTATAGGGAGAGGCATCAGCAGCAGAAAACAGGAAGTTGTTACCCCTCTGTACAGACAGTTGGTGAGACCCCATCTGGAGTACTCGTCCAGTTCTGGAGACCCCATCTCCGCAAGGACATAGACAGGATAGAGGCAGTCCAGAGGAGGGCAACTAAAATGGTGCAGGGTCTGCAAGAAGACCAGTATGAGGAGAGACTAAAGGAGCTTAATGTATACCCTTGAGGAAAGAAGGAGAGGGGAACATGATAGAAACTTTTAAGTACCTCAGTGGAATCAACAAAGTCCAAGAGGGTAGCATCTTTCAGAAAAAGAGATGTGCAAGAACAAGGGGACACAATTTAAAGATAGAAGGGGAGGGTGGTTCAGGGGCAATGTGAGGAAGTATTTCACAGAGAGGGTAATGGATGCATGGAACAGTCTTCCTGAGGAGGTTGTGGGGTCTAAAACTGTGAGAGAATTCAAGAATGCATGGGACAAACATAAGGCAATTCTTGTATGGGGGGGGTAGGAAGAAATAGGCTGTTGGTTAACTAGGATCTGCGGCCTATCCTGTAGGTAGGGAAATGGGCCAAGCGGTCCTTATCTGCCGTCAAAGTCTATGTTTCTATATGACAGCAGGAGTCATCTATATAGTATTGCTCCTTTGTCTTACAATACATGAAATGTTCTTCAGGTTGGCAATTCATGTTTCTACAACATCATTCTGTTATATATCAAATGACACTAGATCAAAATTCATATCTTACAAAAATTGGTCACTTTCAAACGGCTCTATCAGGGGACAAATGTTTTATCCAGAGGTGAGATATAGAAAACCCATGGCCTCCATTAGAGTTCAAACTGTGACATCCTTCCAGCTCTAGAAGCTACTATTCTCTCTAGATAATACTGTATATCTCAGTCATTAATGAATGCCAATCAGAGAGGGTGGGTATTTTAGCCGTTCGCCATAGGCGTGTTATAACCTTTTTAGCTGCTGCCAGGTACAGGTATAACTTATTTCTACCTGGTGGAACTTTTCAGTCTTCCCCAATATAAAGCAGAATAATCTAATTGGATAAATTAATTTCTGGTTCCACAATGTTTTGTATGCTCTTTTCTATATCTAACCAGTATTGGGTAACTTTTGGACAAGTACAAAAAAGATGTGTTGTTTGCCATTTTTCTCCACATTCTCTCCAACAAAGGCCATGCCTCATAAATACAAATTTAGCAATTTTGTCAGGGGTATAAAAATATCTATTATGACATTTCCATATATATTCTGACCAGTATGATGACTGTGATACTTTAATCGAGTGAGGAATAGGTTCCAACCATTTCTCATAAATTATCTGAGTCCCTAATTCTCTATTCCATCTTCCTAAGATATCCTCAGTGGATTCCTTCCAAAAATCTCTTATTGCTATATGTATTTGTCCAATTAGATTAATTTGTTCCCTACCTTCTATAGCGTCCCTTAAAAGGGACATCAACATAGGTATGATAGAGGGCAGAGTATTTAATGCTAATTCTTTCTGTATAAATGTCCGAATCTGTAAATATCTATAATGATGTGTATGGGGGAGTTGATATTTTGCCTGTAGTGTGGCAAAAGGTAGTACTCCATTTACATCCAGATATTGATATAACAAAAGTAGACCTTTTTTCTGCCATTCTTGATGGACCCAAACAGTACCTCTCTCCAAAGATACACTTTCTGTACCTATTAGTTTACAATAACCAAAAACTTCAGTTAATGTGATAGACACCCTTAGCTCAAACCAAGCCTTTAACGTATAATGGGTTCCAAATGTAAAGTTTTGTAACTGTGGATAGGCATTCTGGGAGGCAAATATAATAGGGATATTTATTAGATCATTTAGTATAAATTCAATAAATTTCCATGGTTTCTCTACCTGAGGATTCAGCCATGTCATCACTATTTTACATGTTACTGCCTTATGGTAATCTCTAAGGTTTGGAAGATTACAACCCCCCTTTGCCACTGGAAACTGTAACAGAGACCATCTGACCCTTGGCTGCTGTCCGGCCCATACAAACCTCGAAAAGATTCTAGCCCAGGATGCAAAGTAGACTTGTGATGGAATAATCGGAAAAGTCTGGAAATAATATAATATCTTAAGAAATAATGTCATCCAAATAGCTTGTATTCAAGCTGAAAAAGAGAATACCTGATGTGTCCATTTCCCAACTAAATTCTCTGTATCTGTTGATAGAGGCTCTAAATTAAACAGTTCCAAATGTTCCAATTTCTGGGGGATATTTACACCCAAATATTTAATCTTATTATTTCTCTATTTCAGAGGGATCTGTTTCTTCAGAGACTGAGAGGGGGTGAAATTTAAAGATAATAACTCTGTTTTGTATATTTATTTTGTATCCAGCTATCTGTGAAAACTTGTCTATCGCTTGTAAGGTAGCAGGAATGGACTTTTCAGGTTCTAGGAGTGTTAATAATACGTCATCTGCATATACTGATATAGTGAAATCCCACCCTTCTTCCTAAAGGGAACCCCTGAATATTAGGATGTTGTCTTATGGCTTCAGCCAATGGCTCAATGTATATGGCAAACAGTAAGGGGGAAAGTGTGCAACCCTGCCTAGTTCCCCTTCCCAGCTGTATTATTGAAGATAACGGTCCATTCACTTTAACATATGCCTTTGGAGAGGTATAGATTCTCTGTATCATGTTAGAGAATTCCTCAGGAAATCCAAACTTGCACAGAGTTTCTCATAAAAAAAGCCAACTGACATGAACAAAAGCTTTATCTGCTTTGAGGCTGAGCAACACTGCCTGAATCTGTCTCTGATTTAAGTGGTCCAACAAATGGATCATTCTACGTATATTATCTGTGGTTTCTCTGGCTCGAATGAACCCAGATTGACCTGAATTAATCAAATAGGGTAACAATTCCTCTAGTCTGTGTGCCCATTTGGACATAAATAACTTGTAATCCATGTTTAATATGGATATTGGCCTATATGATGTAGTTAAATCATCTGGTTTGCCTTCTTTTAATATAGGTGAAATATTAGTGTAATCCCATGATGGAGGAGGAGGACTTTCCTGTTGAATTTCTAAAAAGGCATTTAGTAGTAAGGGAGTCAGTTGTTTACTAAAAGTCTTGTACCACTCGGATGGAAATCCGTCTGGGCCAGGGTTTTTTTAATGATTTACTTTCTTTTATGGCACGTCTAACTTCTGATCTGATTTCCAGTTCCCTAGTTAGCTTTCTTAATATAAGAGGGAGGGAAAAATTCCTCAATTTTGTTAAATTCTGGACTTTGTTTTCTCATATAGCTGCCTATAATATTTCTGGAACAACTGCATTATCTGCTGTGAGTTAAAAGCTCTTGTTTTTCTCTCCAGATCCACTAAATGTGTTATGATTGTGGCTGTCCTATGTCCCCCTAAGCCTCTGGGCTGAATTTCTCACCTGCTTTGGCCCTCCCTCATACCTATATGTTTTCAAGTAAAATAATGCCTGTTGTGTTTTTTCATCTAAGAGTTTCTGGAGCTCAGCTTTTGTCTGATTAATCTAGGCTTGGGCCTCTGTGGTAATAGGGGTAAACTTTGTATTTCCCTTAATTTCTCATGTAATTTACCATATTGTGTTTCCCAATATCTTTTCTTGTATGCTGAATATGCAGTTATCTCCCTCCTGATCACAACCCTCAGAGTATCCCAAACTATTGTATTGGATGTCTCCT
Organism: Neoceratodus forsteri; assembly: GCA_016271365.2. Taxonomy (NCBI): domain Eukaryota; kingdom Metazoa; phylum Chordata; order Ceratodontiformes; family Ceratodontidae; genus Neoceratodus; species Neoceratodus forsteri. The sequence goes on from CM028131.1 coordinate 1,577,064,652, forward strand.
GGGATTTTCTTCAATAACCTGAGCCATTTTTGAGTTAAAGCTGTCCCCAAAAGCTTTATCCTTTAAAAAAAAGATGTATTCAAGTGCCACCCAGTGGATTTCCTTGGTATTTTAAAGTCTAGCCTCAAAAATAGGGGAGAATGATCAGAAAGAAATCTAGGTCCTATAGTTAAATCTTGTAAACAGTCCAAATTTTCTTTTGAATTGAAAAAGTAGTCCAATCTTGAGTAAGAATTGTGTCTAGGGGAGAAAAACGTATATCCCCCAGAAAGCGGATAAAAATGTCTCCATACGTCGATTAGACCCAATGCCCTGAGTTGTGAGATAAATAATCTTTGAGCTGATTTTAGCCTATATTTGGAAAGTGCAGAGGAGTCCAATCGAGGTGTCAAAGTTAAATTGATATCTCCCCCTATAATAAGACAGTCATGCATAATGTCTAGGAGCTTTGCAAAATATCTTTTAAAAAGATAAACAAATGTAAGAGGGGGAAAATACACGTTCATAATGTGACCTTTGTCCCATAAAGGGTATCTTTTAAGATTACATACCTTCCCTCTGAGTCTACGCACTGTGTTTCTAAATGAAAAGGAGAGGTCCTAGGTATTAAAATGGCTACTCCTCGTCATTTCCCTTTAGGGAAGGATGACGCATATACCCAAAACCTACCCTCCAAATTCAACTTTGCATGCTCAGTATCTGTTAAGTGTGTTTCCTGGAGATAATAAAAATCTCTGAGGTGTTTCTTAATATATTGGAACAGTCTGGCCCTTTTAATGGCGTTGTTAAGCCCATTTATATTAAGCAAGAGTGCTTTTACTGTCTTAGTAGCCATCTTATTCCCTTATGGAAACATATTCTCTCCTGTTGTTCCCATCTTAATAATCCAGTTCCTGAAGGATCACCATCCTGGTGTTCCCCCACAGAGCCATCTTTCTGAACATCACTTTTTTTTGAAACATTTTATGCTATTCCCGTCTAGATTATTCTTAAACATCTCCTGCTGCGATGTTATCAATCTTTTTGAAATCTGAAGCAAATTATCAGTATATGTCTGACCTTTTTCTTGATAACTGTGTACATACACTGTATGCCAAATAATATTGATTTCCAAGCTAGGGGAATCTAAAAATCTGCTCCCTAAATGTGCCTCCTGATGGTCTGGAGTCACCGAAGGATATCTGGAAACACCAAATGCCCAGGCCTCCTGGGGATATACTGCTCCCCTAATAAAAATAAAATGAAATATGCAGACAAGCTAAATAAAAATCCAACTGTTAACTCAAAATATTCTGCCTGTCTGTCTTTGATTTGAAATGGGCTTCCCTGTAACGACTGGAGATGCTTCCTCCCCATAAAGTAAATTTTTATTTTATTATTAACTAAATTCTGTATATAACCAGGGCATCTTTTCTCAGGCCCTTCTATTAGTTTAGCCCTGAAAACAAATCAAGCAGCACTCAATAATCTGCTCTTTAAAGTTATATCCGTTGCTTCCTTCAGAGCAATCGTCAGGGCCAGTTCGAACAGCTAAATCAAAAGTTTTACTTGTTTCTTTGTTATGGCAGAGTTTTCTGCAGGTAAACTTATGAAGCATTCCTTTTCTCTGTCTAACCTCCTGTGAGAGAGTTGTCGTCTAATAAAGATTCCAGTTCAGACAACTAAATTCCCAGTCCCTCTCATCAGTCATACTCTTTCAGAGACCTCTATCCAGAGGACCATCAAGAAATCCCAAGCCAAGCTTCATCTTCAGTCAGGTTCTTCCCCTTGCCAATTGGCAAAAAGACACCAGGCAATTAGAAATGTTACCCCTCTTTGTTACTTCTCCACTATTCCATGTTCTGCCCAAATTCACCATATGCCAGCGCGGTGGGTCAGTTTTCTGTAATCCTAACGTAGATTTTGTTTTTATTTGAATTCCCGCTTTAAGGAGCTCCTCTCTGGCCTCCTCCGCAGTATGAAATTCCTCCTTCCCGATGGTAGTTGCACCACAAGTCTGGCTGGGTACGGTGTTGTGAATCTAATGGCTGCCTCCTTCAAAGCTGGTAAGATGTCTGCATATGCTCTGCGATTGCACATAGTTTTTGGAGCGTAGTCATTATCCACATAGAAATGAGTTTGTCCATAAAAGACCTTGCCTTTTCGCCATGCTGCTGTTAATACTGTCTCCTTGACTGCGTAGCTAAGAAAGCGTATAATAATAGATTGAGGCCTAGCATTCGGATCTGTGTGCTATGGGCCCAGTGCACGGTGAACTCTCTCTCTAATGATAATTGAATATCTGAGGGCAATTCAAGAGCTGTTTTGAGCAAAGCAATAGTAAACTCAGTAATGTGCTGACCTTCTGAGCCTTCAGGGATGCAATATAATCTTAGGTTCTTTCTGCGAGCTCTATTTTCCATATCTTCTTGTTTTTCTTGTAATTGTACACATTGATCTTGTGAGTTGAATTGTATTCTCCATGTTCTCTACTGCTGTTATCTGTCTCTCCGATGCATCAGCTCGTTGCTCCAGGCTCACTGCGAAGCTCTCCGTAAAGATCTTTAATTTCTGCATGAAACGATAATAGCTTCTTGTATATAGTATCTAGCTTTATGCATTTGTTTCTCGCTTTATTATTTGGCGTGGTCATCTGGTCCTGCCATTCTGCTGGCACTTGAGAATCGCAGGGCTCCTGGGCCAACATTGCTGCTCGATTTGATTCAGCTCACCGCTGCCTGTAGGTGTACAGTTTCTTTTATTTTTCTTCTTAAAATGCTTCTTATGTATGTCCTCGATATCTGGATTATGTTTGTTTTAAGTTGTTTGTTGTTAAAAGCGTAAAATTGGTAAGATTAGTGAGGGGTGTAGCAGAGCTCTGCTTTTATATTGCCATGCTGCTTGGAAGCCCAACCGGAAATTGAACCCCTCTATTTTCAACTTAAGGATTTCCCTCCCCCCCCCCAATTGAGATGGAGCCTATCTCTAGCATGCAGCCCCTTATCCTCCACGGTCTCCCCACAATCCCCCATCAACCCATACCCTCTGACCCCAGACCACTCCCCGAGCCACTGGTTTACCTCACTAATCTTCCTTTTGTGTTCCCCACTAGCCCTTGGCACCAGCAGGATTTCTGAGAAGGAAATTGCGCATCCTATGTCATGACAGACCCTGGCAAGCTCCCTGAACCGTGCCTGTATCTCTAGCTCCCTATTTCCCTCAATGTCATTGGTACCCAGGTGGACCAGTATGTCCGGGGAGAACCCCCACAATCCTTTGACAGCTGATATACCTCATACTTGGCCCTGTGCACCGTTAGTCCAGGGAAGCATTTTGCTCTAACTGGGCAGGCTTCCCCTTCCCTATCCCATTTGATACCCCTGATCATGGAATCCCCCAACAGGAGCACTCAGACTGCTCCTTTTCCTCCATTTACACCCCCTCCCCATCCCTCATCCTTTCTACCAGCCCCTCTCCCCAGGTGGTTCCTTGCTCCTCCCCTTATCTGGGTGCCACCTGCTGCCCCCTCCTTATTTACCCTGGCCACCCCCTCCCCTCCAATCCTGTGCCTCTCCTCCTCCTGAGTATCCTTCTGTACCCTGCTACCCCCCCATCACTGCTCCCAACTTGTCCTCCCCACCTCCATCTGCTAAACTAGCCTGGCTCATCCTCCCTTCCTTCCCGTCTCCGTTCATCCGTTCCTTGCCTGTTGTGCTCCCCTGGCCTAAACCCGCAGCTCCCTTTACTGCATCCTCCTTATACTTCTGGTCCTTCTCCTTGCCCTTTCCTCCCAACTGATCCTTCTCCTTGCAGTTTCCTCCCTCTACCCCCTCCTCCTCCTGCTCTGATCCCCTGCTCCCCCCGTTTTCCTGCATTCCAAGTTCCCCTGTTCTTCCTGCTATCTGGCCCCCTCCTCCTGCCCCCCACTCCCTTTCCATCACTAACTGCCCCTGTCATGGCTACATCACCCCCCTCATCCTCAAGAAGAAGAAGAGAACTGAAGTGGTTACTGAGCTTAAGGTCCGAGCCACCTCCCCACCTTGCTTCCTTCTGTCCAGTCCCAGCCATCTGCCAGCTTTCCTGAGAATGTCCTCCCTTTGGCTCCCTTCTGTGGGGGTCCCCAGATACCTGCCTGCTTCCTTGGTAGTGTCCTCCTTTTGGGCCCCCTCTGTCAGGGTCCCTGTGTGACCCCAGAGTACTCTCCTGCACTTCATTCCCTATGCCCCCACCCCTAGTGCTTGTTGCAACCCCGTGGGAGAGCCCGTGCACTATTCCCCAACCATACCTCCCCTCAGCTGTCTCCTAATCCCCTCAACCTCCTCCCTAAGCTGTGCCAGCTGGTAGCACACTGGGCAACCACCGAACCTTCCAAGCCCAATCCAGTATCATGGCCACCCCATACCCTGTGCACCCCACCACCCTCTCAAAGATGCCGGCCCTGATGACGTGTGCTCCCATCCCCCTCCAAGTAGATTTCCTTGGGTGAGCCACCAGGTTCCCCACTAGTCCAAGATACACCCCTCCCAATTAATCAGATCTCCCACTAATCCTAGATACAGTCCCACAGTTAACGGGTACCCCTGTTACTAGGTGCAGTACTACACAGTAAACTTATAAGGGAGGTGTACAACTCCCTAAGCTCCTCTCTCCCAGCCTTTAAACCCCACCCCCCCAGTGGCTAGAACTACATGAACTGCACCTGAAGCCTTTACCTCCAATTGCAGGGCAGGTGTTCCCCTATAAATGAGCCGAGCTCTGGGGAGGGAGAGGTGGGAGAGGGTGGGATTAGGGCCTATACCCAACTCTCATGAGATTGTATCAGCCCTGGCAACACAATCCCAGCTCTCCTCAGTTTAAACTCAGAAAACAGAATTACCAGCAGCAGCTATTATCCCACAGAATCTTCTGGTAGTGTAGACTGCTCCTCCCCCTCTGCAACTAAATCACACACTCCTAGCTCCCCATAGTTTAAACTCAGAAAACAGAATTACCAGCAGCAGCCATTAGCCCACAGAATCTTCTGGTAGTGTAGACTGGGAGGCAGTATAGCGCAGTGGTTTAAGGCTCTGAGCTGCAAATCTGGTGACATCCAGCAGACCAGACCTGGGTTTGAATCCCACAGCTTCCACTTGCATACTGTGTGACCCTGAGCAAGTCACTTAACTTCCCTATTCTCCCAGGTTGCTCCTGTAAAAAAGCTTTTAGCATAGTGTGCTACTCCTGGTTAAACAACCAAATAAAAAAAAAAAAAAACTGCTCCTCCCCCCTCTGCAACTGAATCACACACTTCTAGCAGTTGCCAGTTTAAACTCAGAAAACAGAATTACAAGCAGCAGCTATTATTCCACAGAATCTTCTGGTAGTGTAGACTGCTCCTCCCCCCGCAACTCCCTCTCTGTCCCTCCAGTACACCCCTATAGGTTCTGAGAGGTAAAAGGAGGGAAATCACTCTTAATGTGGGACCATCGAGAAACACGGACAGAGGGGTTCTGAAAGGTTAAAATTATAGACGTCCTTCTCAATGTGTGATACTTGAGATTTATAAACAGAGGGGTTCTTAGAGGTAAAAAAAGGATGTTCCTGCTAATGGACAGTTCAGAAGTATGGAAACAGGGAAGTTTAATCAGGAAAGGCATGCTAAGCTGGAGTTTGTTTACAGGTGTGACCTGGGAGAACAAGGAAGTTAAGTGACTTGCTCAAGGTCACACAGTATGCAAGTTGGGGGCTGATGGGAATCAAACCCAGATCTCCAGGTTTGCAGCTCATTGCCTTTAACCACTACACTACACCGCCTCCTGGTAGAAATATGGACAAAATATTTCTAAGTAGTAAAAGAACCATACTAGAAATCCTTATGTGGGACAATTGAGAGGTATGGACATAAAATGGGTGGGAGAAGGGGAAAATTATTTAACCAGGAAAGGCACACTAAGACAAAGTTTGTTCCAGGTGCGACCTGGGAGTACAAGGAAGTTAAATGACTTGCTCAGGGTCACACAGTATGCAAGTGGGGACATAAAGGTATGGAGAGGTAATTTGGGGATGCTCCCCTAATGTGGGATAGGTGAGAAGTATGGACAGATGTAGTACTGAGGGGTATCCCCCATAATGTGGGATGGGAAGAGCTGTGGAAAGATTCGGTACTTAGAGGTAAAACGAGGGGCATCCCTCTTAAAGGGGGACAGTTCAGAGGTATGCACAGAAAGGTTCTCAGAGGTAAAATGAGAGGCATCCCCACTAATAAGGGACAGATGAGCAGTATGGACAAAGGGTTTCTGAGTGGTAAAATTATGAAAATCCTCCTAATGTGTGACAGGTGAAAGTTATGGATAGATGGGTTCTGAGGGATGAAATGAGGAAAATCCCTCCTAATATGGGACATTGGAGAGGTACAGACAATGAGGTTCTGAGAAGTAAAATGAGAGTTGTCCCTCTTAATGTGAGACAGTAGAGAGGTATGAGTGGGTTCAAGAAGTAAACTGAGGGAGGTCCTTTCTAATGTGGGACAGTTGGGCAGTATAAATCAAAGGGTTTCTGAGTGGCAAATGGAGGGAAGGCCCTCCTAATGTGGTATGATTGAGAAGCATGTTCTATACCTGCCTCTCAAGTGTTCAACATTAAAGGGACACTGTCAGCTACCCTTAGGCCTCAGAGTGTCTCCAGTTTAAGAAACACATTTAGTGATTGGCCACGTTCTGTAGAGAGTGCTGATGTAGCTGGTAGTTTGATTCTGATCTTTTTTTTGTTCTTTCTGAAAATAAAATACTGACTGCTCACCATACTGGTGTTGCCACACAAAAATATGTTTGTTTACATTCTTTGATCAACTCCCGTTGCATCTTCCCTGGACTTGGTAACACCCCCAACACAGTTTAGTCACTGCTGATGTAGTGGGAAGAGAGGAGAGGAGACTATTGCATCATGAGTGGTTGCATGTTTTGGGGGCGTTCCTAATGTTCAGGATGTATGCAGTAAGAGAAGATCAAGGATTTGAAACAAAACAAGGTTGGGTATAATTGCACCATTAGCATGCATTACAGTCCTACTCAGAAAGGAAGCAGATAAAACAACCAGCAACATCAATACATTTTAGAAAAGATAAGCAATCACAACATTTTCAGCTTGAAATAATATGATGCAAAAAAGACTGGCAGTGTTCCTTTAAGAAGGATGTCCCTTATTCCACCACTCATAACCTCTCCGTCAGTCCCCCTCAACTGTCTCACATTAGAAAGGATTTCCCACATTTTTTCTCTCAGAACCCATCTGTCCATACCATTCAACTCTCTCATGTTAGGAGGACCTTCCCTGTATTTACCACTCAGAAACCTTTTCTTCATACTTCTCAGCTGTCTCAAATTAAGAGAGACATCCCTCATTTCACCTCTCAGAACCTCTGTCCAAGCTTCTCAACTGTCCCACATTAACATGACTGGCATAGCAGTTGCACTACGGCTCGTGATGCCAGTGAATTGGATTCAGGAATGAGCCGTGGTCATTGGAGTGGAGGGCTGGGGGAGGATGGTTGAGCATCCCTGCATACGCTCACCTCCTCAAAGGATGGAGGATTCCTGGTCTGTACTGCAGTACTTCCTCCTGGGTGACCATGGCGCTGGTACTGACTGGAGCCAGTGGTAAGGGAGGGGGATGTCCTCATTCTGATGCATCCTGCATTAGATGCACCACTTCCATGACATTCAAGGGAGAGGAGAAAAAGCAGACCCCGAACCATGAGGAATTAAATCCCGATGCTGGCACAGGTCCTGCACTGCCAACCGGGTTCTTGCTTCCACACTGCACTTTCAGCTCTGTCTAGGGATAAGGGGAATTCCCTGGCAGCCCTTTCCATGTGGGGGTTATCCATGGGGGAGCAAGGAGTAAAAAGGTAAGTCCCCGAGATGACAGGTGATGGGACTAAGTGGAGCAGCGCACCAATGTGTTGGTTGGTCAGGAGATGGGGAGGAAGCATTTCCTTCTGTTTATTACTCAGTAAACTTTTCTCCATATTTTCCTGTCCCACTGTGGAGGGGAATTCCTCATTTTATCACTGATGATCCTTCTGTCCATACTTCTGAAATGCCCCACATTAGGAGAGGCATCTCTCATTTTACCTCTCAGTATCCTCCACCTCCCGAGAGTTTCACCAAAGAGTAGGTCGTGAAGGGCGCATGGCACCCCTACCCACCCTCCTGACCGATCACCAAGCAACCACAGAAATGGCACTGAGGAGGCTTTCAATCCGCACCCCAGCTTAGCTGAGCCACCAATCAAGGAGCAGTACTCTTGGACATCAGGGTGAGATCACAAAAGCCCACCAGAACTTCTGCATTAAACTCTGCAGCCTTTGTTTAAAATAGCAACCCCAGCTCCTACTGGCCACCGCCTCCTTCTCAAGAGAGACACCAGAGAGCACTGAGCAGGTCGCGAGGGTGCACACAGCACCTCCCCCCCCACCACGATCGCCGATTCATACCGTCCAATCCAAGAACATCATACTGAACATCTGACCCCTATACAAGTCACTCCACCCTATTGGTCCTCGATGCTTGCAGTCCAGAGCACTAAGGGCCACAACGCAAAGGGTGTCACACTGTGGTGTCAGCTGTAGGAGTCGGCTGTCAGCCAGCCACACTGCCCCTTTCCAGCACCATCTCATCTCCACACCTGTATGCCTAGGCCAGTGAGTACTTTTGCGTGTGACTCCATTGTAATTCCTGCCGCTTTGGCTATTACATGGACTAAACTCTTGCCAGTCACCCTAACCAAGAGCTTGAGTCCGTATCTTATCATCAGCCTATTGATTAATGGCTCAGTTTAATACTCGTTTTACTCTGCTTATCTAGCCTTAGTTCTGACATGATAGCCTATAACTTCATTGCATTTATTCTCCCTGCCATGCTGTCTTTTTTCATTTTAGCCTACCTGCCTTGATTCATGCAGTGTTTGTATCCTGCATTTACTCTACTACAATTGCAACCACTATCTTCGCCCTTTTAGTATACCTAGCCATAGCTTGCTGCCAAGGTCTCGGACTATCTCAAATTAAAATTATTCTGCCTGCCAATCCGTATGCTCACAATTATTTCTGCATATCCTAAAGTCGCTACCAGCACCCCTGCCATACTGACTTTTTACCATTAAAGATCTAGCTATGTTTGCACCGGCAGCTCAGGTGGGCTTCACCACATTCCCCCTACCCCAGGACCAGGCTGAATGACTCTCCTTATTGCCCCCCTAGAGAGTTCAGCCATTCCAGCTTGCTACTAGCTACCCATCAACCACCTAACCCCAATGCACTCAAGTCTAAAACTGCAAATCCTGGTAGCACCTCTCACCAGAAGGAAATCCCTCCTGCCCACTCTGACCTGGCATGGCATACAAAAACTTACTCCACTATGGACTTTGGTTCTGTATCTCTGCCTGGCTGGAGACATAGAACCCAAACCTAGGCCCTCTCCCTCCCACCCTGGAAAGACGATAAAGGACTTAAAATTGCCCATCTTAATTGTTGTAGTCCCTTGGCAAACAAACCTGACCTTGAGGCCTGGATATCCCACTACTCCCCTGACACACTAGGGATCTCCAAATCCTGGCTCAAACCAAACGTCCCAAACTCCCTCTGCAACCTAAACAACTACTCCTACTTGACTGCCCATCCCTAGACGTGGAGCAGGCTTCTTAAGCTACTACAGGTCCCACCTCAACTTGTCCCTGATTTTACACCCAGCTGGCACTGCCTGCAAAGTACTTCATGCCTCAGTCACTATTGGAAACACCAAAAAACTTCATATCCTCTGTGTTTACAAACCCCCAAAATGTGGTGTATCAGGATTAACTGCACTTATCGACACCATACTATCCTCAATCAGCCAAAACAAAATAATTATCATGGGAGACCTTAATCTTGATTGGCTAAGTCCTAATTTCTGAAGCTATGAACTACTCACCAGTAAGGCCTGTCTCTCACAAATCATTTCCAGCCCCCTTCCCCGTGGTTCATCCTCCTGTCTATTAGACTGGGTGCTCACTAACAGGTGTGACCAGATCCAAGCCTCTGTCGTACTCCCAGACTGCATTAGTGATCACTCCCCTACTTACAGCCTATGGAAGACACAGATTCCTAAAGTCCCCCCAAAGATTCTAATTATTAGGAACTTATCGCACCTTGACCCCATCACCCTGAATGCTGAGCTCTCCCTCGTTGACTGGTCCCAATTTTAGCCTCCACTGACAACAACCTTGCCTTAGATGTTTTCCAGTCCTACATCTCCCACCTCCAAAATAGGCTAATTCCTATCACAAAGAGGAGAGTTTGAGGTTTTGCCACTGCTGGCTACACAGTGACCTTCTGTATCTTTGTATAAAAAAAGAGACAGGTGCTGGGCCTCCTATAAAGCCTCTTCAAAACCACAAGACTGGCTCAACTACTGGGCAACGCGAAACCTATGCAAAAAAGCACCACATGCAGCCAAAAGCTCCTTCTGCAAGGAAAAACTCTCCACCTCTGCAGGCAATCCAAGCAGGTTCTGGGGATACATCAAAGGGCTCCTGAGTGCTCCTACCAATTCCTCACAAAAGGACATGATTATAAATGGTGCACATTTAAACAGCCCATTCACTGTTGCAAATGCATTCAACACTCAGTTCAGTGATCTCTCCCCCTTCCCTGCCCGCACTCCCTCTGCATGGGACTTCAACCCAACCGCTTCCACCCCCACTCACCCCCCCCCCGCTACCTGAATGTAGTCACCATAAAAGAAGTCTTCCACCTCCTTAAATCCATTCATCTTGGTGCTGCTTCTGGCCCAGACGGGGATGAAGGTAAGCTACTTAAGCTTGGGTCTTCATTTCTCGCCACCCACATCTTCAACCTATCCCTCACATTTGGTGTCCCATTTGTATGGAAAGTTGCAAAGGTAGTCCCAGTCCCCAAAAAGGATGACCCCAAAGACATCTCACAATATCACCCATCGCTCTCCTGCCCATCCTCAGTAATCTGCTTGAAAAGATTGTTGCTCCCAGCTTATGAACTACCTGCAAACCTACAACCTCCTTTCCCCTTGCCAGTATGGATTCCATAAGGATCACAGCACCACAACCACCCCCATTAAATTTACTAACGATGCTAAATCTGCCATGGGTAAAGGTGCTCTCACTGGCGCTGTCTTCGTCGAACTATCAAAGGCTTTTGACCTTGTTGGACCCTCACTCCTAACACAAAAATTAACAGCCCTCAGAGTCTCCCCCATGCCAGTACCTGGTTCTCTAACTACCTGACCGACTGGCACCAATTCAGTCAATCAATCAAACTTTATTTAACCAGGCAGTTACATCATTGAGCCGAGCTCATTTGCAAGATGGTCCTGGACACAAATGACATATGCAAGTACAGTAGTACAACAGAACAGAGGTCAGCAAACAAAATAAAACGATCACTGTGCACAGTAGGCATCAGGAGCAGGGCTTAGTTAGCAAAAAGGCACATACAGACATAGGTAAAACGGGAGGGGACAGGAGGAAGAGGGCATACAGGCGAAGGGTCAGACAAGAGGGGGAAGGAAGTATGTGTAAGAAAGAAGGAAGGCAAGGGTCAGTGAGGGGATGGGGGAGGCAAAGCTGCCTGAGCAGAGGACCCCAAGGGAAGGGGGGGTGACGGCAGGAATACAATGCAGAAAGGAGGGAAGACAGGAGAAAGGGAGGTACAGTCACCGCATAGGGATGCTGGCAGGCAGGGAAGAGTAAGGAGGGTAAGGTAAGTGCTGGAGGTTAGGGGGGGCTACACCGTCCAAATAAGAGTGATCACCTGAAGCAGTCACACGCCAACTTCACGCATCAGTAGAGCAGCTACCTGAATGCATGAAGACCTGGCAGGAAGGAAAGCTTAAGGACCTTTTGCATATTGTTCCAAAGAGAAGGTAGTAAGGAGCTAATATCAGCTGCGCCATGTCGTGTCCTTGTTTTAGGTATCTTGAGGTGGGCAAAGGATGAATTCCTTAGGCCATACACACTCTTAGTCTGTTTGAACAGGTTGCTGATATAGAGTGGGAGCTTGTCAGAGAGAGCCCTGAGGAGCCACATAAGGGCACTGATTTGCCTCTTCAAGGTAAGGGACGACCAGTCGATTTCCTGATACAGCAGGCAGTGGTCGGTGCACAGGGGCATGTCTAATATAAATCTCAGGGTGCGGTGATAAAGGGTGTTGAGCTTGCTGGGGGCAGTGACTGTAAAGAAAGTTGGCGTAATCGAGCAAAGGTAGAAAAGTTGTTTGGACCAGCCGCTTCCTGGCCTCAAGAGTGAGTAGGTGTCTTATGCGATGAAAGATGCCAAGGCGCTGTCTTAGGTTTTAAGTTAGCTCGTTTAGATGTACCATGAAACAGTTTATTATCCAACCAGACACCCAGATACTTGAATTTATCCACCATTTCCAAAGGTTCACCAAGGAGGGTGGTAATCTGAAAGTTTGCTGGTGTCCCTAAGGTATGGGAGACGTGCAGGAAGTCTATCATGGCCTTAGTCTTTTTGGCATTGAGCAAAAGCTTAAGGTTCAGCAAGTTATGTTGGAGGGTGACAAAGTCGTGCTGTAACTCCTTGTAAGCACGATCAAGGGAGGGGTTGATTGTGTACAGGACTGTGTCATCCGTGAAAAGGTGAACATTTTCCGTGAGTATGCAAGAGTCTGTGCAGTTTATGTAAAGAGTGCGAAGAGGATAGGGCCCAATATAGAGCCTTGCAGAACGCCTCGGGGCAAGGTCTTAAGTAGGGCCAGCTCCCCTTGTGCTTTAATTTGCTGTCTTCGGTTTGTAAGATAGCATTGGAACCACGTTAAGGCAGAAGGGGCTAGGCCAATGCTACTCGGAGTGTCAAGCAGGATGGAGTGATCAGCTTTATTAACGGCCTAGCTAAGGTCAAGGAAGAGAGCGTAGATGTGTTATTATCCAGGGCTTTTAGTCAGTCGTTAGTCACTTTGGTGAGGGCCGACATGGTGCTATGCTTGAGTCTAAACCCCGATTGGGCTGGGTTTAGAATATTTTCATAGTCCAGGTACTCCCTCAATTGTGTGTGGACAATTTTTTTCCAGAATCATGGATAGTATTGGAAGAAGAGAGACTGGTCAGTAATTGTTGAAGTCAGTAGGGTCACCAGACTTGAAAAGAGGGATGATATGTGCAATTTTCCAGATAAATGGTAGCTCCCCTTGGGTCAGCGAGCTATTAAATAGATGAACGATAGGAGCTGTCTGGTGATAGTAGCCTGCTTTTAGAAAGAACGGTTCTAAAGAATCTAGACCGGCACTCTTTTTAGTGTCCAGCGACAGAAGAAGGTCCTCCACTTGTTTGAAGGTTACTGGCTGGAAGCTAACGGAAGGGTGGCCTGCACTGGGGATAATGCCTACACTGGCAGCACTGGGGGCACTCAATTTGCTAACAGGCAAGACATCAAATGCGAGGCTTTCAGTAGCAAAATGATTATTGAGCTGATCAAGAATATCTGACCTGTCAGTGTAAGAGTTGTTGCTCACCACAATTTTGGGGTAACTCGTGAAGTGGGCACATGAGGAAGGGCGCCGTCTGTTACGGCGACTCCTTCCTGGTGCAGTCCACTCACGGCGACGGAAAGGTAGGGCGACCGGATGAAGGGGTGGGCGAACTAGGCGACAGGATGTCTCTATACGTACATGCGCGGTGGGGAGAGCGAGCACGGTGAGCGTGGGCTGGGAAGGGGTGGAGGGGCTGTAGAGGGTGGTGCTGCGGTTGCTGGTCGAGCTGCGTCGTGGTGTCAGGGATTGGCTAGTGGCTGGGGTGGCTGAGGTACTGGGTTCAGGTCCAGGCGCTGGTGTGATGTGTTTTTTTTTTTTTTAATTGCGCCTGGCCCGAACCTTTTATTTTTACTTCTTTCACCCCCCTGACATGCACCCCTGGGTTGAGAATCCTTAAGTAGGGGTATGAGGGGCGAAGGCCCCCACAAGGGGCGGTGGGGGAAGGCAGCCCCCACAGAAAGCAGTAAAAATCTGTCCTGGCGCCATTGTTCTGGTGCACCAGGGTTGTCAGAGTGCCGAAAATGTGTTCAGCACTCTGAACAATAACGGTGATCGCCTTTAGGCATTCGCCATTATCACATAAACCCGAATTTTGGCAGGAAGTGGGGTGGCAGGACAATGCCCTTCAACCTCTCTCAGGATTTGCCAAAATTTGGCAGAGCAATTTTTGTTAACCTCGAGGGCAGACTGAAAGAAACGTGATTTCTTAGTCCTGATTAGTTTGGTGCAGGTGTTCCTGGCTAGCCGGAAGGAGAGCCAGTCTGAGTCTGACTGTGTCTTCTTTGCCCTTTTCTACAGTGCGTCCCTGACCCGCAGGGCCTTCTTTAAGGATGGACTAAACCAGTCAGTTGCCAGTTTCCTTGCTTTCATCTTTCTTAACGGTGTGTGTTTATCAATTACCCTCAGTAGCAGGTCCTGGAAGATACTAAAGGCTTCGGATACAGAGGGTGTGAGATAGAAGTTCTGCCACTTAATACTCCCAAGATCTGCCAGGAAGGCAGGGAGACAAGTGTTTTAGGCTACGCTTTAGCTTAAAGGTGGAGGTAGACGGTGTGGGGAGCACCTAACACCAGCAACAGCGCAGTGGTCACTCAAATCACTATGGAGGACCCCTGCATGGGAGATATTATGCGGCTTGTTAATGAGCATAAGATCCAGTAAGGAACTTCAGTCAGGTTTTTTTTTTTATTAGGTCGGATGATCTCAGGGGTAATCTGGGTTAACCTGTGCTCATCGCAGAAGTCCTTGAGCTTGTTGGCGCAGGCATCGTTTCAGTTAAGATTAAAGTCCTCCATTATTACACATTCAATATTCACTTTTTCCAAAAGGGAGTGGAGGTGTGGTAATATACAAAAGCCAGCAGAAGGCGGCCTATAGCATGCAGCTACCAGGAGTGCTACTCCAGGTGATAAGATTGGCTTTAGGGTAAGACAATAAGATTCCTTGGGCATCGTTGTATGAACAATATCAGAGGTTAGGAATTTGTCCTTGATATAAATGGCAACACCACCACATCTGGTGGACCTGTCACACCGGAACAGGTTGTATCCAGGGATGTTAAGCATTTTATCAGGTACGTGATTCTTGAGCCAGGTTTTCGAGAACATTGCTATGTCTGGCATCGCATGAAGCACCCAGGCTTGGACCAAGTCAAATTTTTTAGCTAAGCTACATACATTCATATGCAGAAAGCTCAGGCCCTTTAATTCATTAAGTTTGGAGATGCCTCTTCCCACCAGCTGCACATCAACAGAGGTGTCCCTCAGGGATCAATCCTAGGCCCACCCCTTTTCTCAATTTTCATTAACCACCTCCCCATCCATCTCCACCTCCTGCTCAATAAGAATGTGTGCCAGTGACATCACCCTGTATCACAGCGCCCAAAGCTCCCACCACATCAATACCCAACTATCAAAAGACTTCACCCACATACAGAACTGACTAGTGGCCAGCAACCTGGTGTTTAATGCATCCAAGACACAAGTGATGCTATTCAACTCCAGGGTGTGTAGGTCATCCTGCTTTTGCCCCTGGGCATCAGGGGATCGATTTTCAAAAGGAGAACTATGACGAAAAGGCACCTGTGCCAAAACGGGTATGACAAAAGTGGCACCTTGCGTCATAGTGTGTGGCAATCCCAATTTTCAAATGCTGGCTGTGGTGAAATCGGGATGCTGTGCGTTACAGTATCCTGCACCACCCTTGTGGCAAAAGCACCTGTTAGCCAGGTCACAAGGGTGGTTACGCCATGGCGGGACTGCACTCTCCTATTTTTTTCCTATTCCAGAAGTCCTGCTGTGGTCGCAAGATGGGGCTGCTGCACCACTGCCTGGCAGGGTGGCAATTGGGGGGGACCTGGAAGAAGGGGACCGGGGGCCGATGCAGCCCTGGTGGTGCCATGTGGGGGGGACAAGAGTAGTACAGCAGCAGTGGGGGGGACATGAAGAGTCACCCAGCGGTGATGCCCTGACAGTTGGCACAGAGTGGATCAGGCTGGATGGGGGGGACACAGCCGCACCATCATGACCCAGACCTCACAGGTGACAACAGCCCTGGCACCTGCCCCACAGGACCCACATACTGCTAAATGCAGTGAGTGGCAGTGGGTGCAGGTTGTGGAGTGCAGTTGAGCAGGGACATGCCCTGGCACCGTAACACTCCCCATGTACAGACCCCCCCGGTGTGGCGGCCTGTGAATGCCCAACTACTATGCCAGAGACTGTGGGTCCAGTGGGGCAGGTGCCAGGGCTGCTGTCACCTATGGGTCCAGGTCATGATGGTCCAGCCATGCCCCCCCAACCTGGTGCAATCCAGCCATGTGCCAACTCTTAAGGCACCACTGCCAGGTGCCTTCGCATGTCCCCCCCCACTGCTGCCATTCTCGCCCCCCCATGGTGTCTCCCAGGGCTGCTTTGGCCCCCAGTCCCTGCTTTCCACACATTCCCCCCCCACCACCTCTGCAGGTCATCTAGGGTTGCATCAGGCTGGGGGTTGAAGGATCCTTCTGTCAAATCCCGCAGGTGCGCCCAGTGTTTGGTGCAGCCTCGTGCCTGCAGCAGCGCCTGGGTCTTCGGCACAGAGACCTCTGTTTTTACAAAATTGGGTGCAGGGTCCCTGATGCACCTGGAGTTCACCACAGCCCTAGATTGCCACAAATCACAGGGATCTAAGGGCTGTATGAAACTGAAGCCGCAGGTGTCTAACTGGCTCCCCTCTCACCATAGTCAAGGAATTTAAGTACCTAGGTGTAACCCTTGACCCGGGGCTTGACTTTCACCTCCACATCTCCAACCAGTGTAAAGCCACAGATTCTCAAATTGGCCTAGCCTACTGCCTCAGGCACTTGCTTACCGCTAATGCCAGCCTGGCCTTTGCGCAAGGCTTCCTCCTCCCCTGCCTACAATATTTTTTCATAGATGTTGTTGGCAGATAAAGACCGCATGGCCCACCTAGTCTGCCTGTAAATTCTTCCCTGATGTATGGATTTCTGCTCTTCACAGATGCCCCCTCAACTTCTTTACACATGTAGGATGTCACTTACAATAACATGCCACTTTACCCTATCACTCCCACACCTCGCACACCGTTGCTCTCTCTCTACTCCTCCTTAAGGTGGCTATCCCCCTCCGCCTCTTGAGCCTATGCCCTAGATTGTTTTATTCACAAAGAACTCCAGGCTCACCCTCTAGCTACCCACATCCCACTATCACCCAGCTCCTGATCTATCTACTCCCTTAGGTCCCTGGACTCTACCTTGCTCGTCACACCTAAATGTTCGCCCAAGATGGGCGAGCAGGCATTCTTCTTGTTTGCTCCAAAGTACTGGAACTCTCTCCCCCCAAATGTTTGCAGCTCCACCACCACATCCTCTTTCAAATCTGCCCTCTAGTCCTACCTCACCCAGTCCATGACCTGCAACTGTTTCCAGTCTCCCTGACCACAACTGCTTGGGCATTGCATAATTTGTTTCTCACACCTTAGAATGTACCTGTCATAATCTACCTTGTTATCTATTTGTCAGCTCATCACATTTTCTTATTGTACTGTTGTCGACTATAACTTTTCACACTTGCCTTAAATTGTTGATTATTCTAATTATTTGTCAACTTGCAATATTCCTAACTGTACACACCTGTACCCCAGAACTGTTAACTCTCTATATATGTATCTTGTTCAACTAAATGTACTTTTGCTTTTGCCCTGCTGTATCTTGTGCTACTTACTCTACTGGGTCATTCCTGAAAATAGGTATTCAGTTGTGTAGTGTACCTACCTGGTCACCAACAACCAAATAAATAAATATCAGCTGTCCCAAATTAGGAAGGATTTCTCTCTGTTTACTATTCAGAAAACTTGTCTCCGTACTGTTCAGCTGTCCCATGATGGAGGGACACCCTTTTTTACCTCTTAGAACTCTTCTATCCATACTTGTTAACTGTCCCACATTTGGAGGCCTGCAATATAGCCTGTAGGTTAGAGTAATGAGTTGTGAAAGAGCTTGGTACATCCAGCAGACCTGGGTTTGATTCCCACAACCTTTGCTTGCATACTGCATGACTGAGCTGCTTAGTTTACCTCTAAGAACTCTTCTGTACATGCCTTGAAAGTGTCACACATTAAAGGAGTAGTCCACCCAGAATTTGCAAAAAGCATATGTTATGCAGAGCGTTTTGATATGTATGTTAAGTCCTAGTGTGTCCTTCCCTCTGTCTGCTATTAGGAGTTTTTCCTAAATTAGCCTGCTAGCTGTATGGTAGTTTTACGACCCCTGGGGATCTCCATCACAAATCGGTTTATTGGCTTTCTTTCTCCTACGATGCACTCTGTTTCATGTGACAGCGATGTAGCCATGCCCTTAGATTTAGCATGTGCACTGCTTTAAAATTAGTTCCCAGCAGCAGAGCTTTGTAACTGTTCTTATCCAGGGAGCACAAATGGCATCAGTTACAGTTTAGCAGATACCTGAGAGCAAGCTAAATGAGGTTCCTGTAAGAAAACAGCTGCTAAATAGCTCTACTTCATTATTTGTGTTTTCAGTGTGTCAGGTCTAGCTAGCAGTAGTAAGTGTTTTCATTTTAAAATGTTATTTCATCAAACTACACATGACAATAAAAAGCAGAGAAATTGCCCCAGATCACCAATGCTATAATTAGTAAAGACTGTAGCTGTTTTCTTACAGAACACCTACTCAGCTCTCAAGTATTTGCTAAACCATAAATGTAGGTACCATCATTCTGCTAGAAGGAACTGGGAGTTAGGGCTGATTTTGCTCTGTGACATCACTTTCATTTATTTATTTTTTGTTACAATGTGAAGTGTCTTTTTAATAAAGTACAAAAATATGTATGTGTGAGTTATTTAGTTTGGAGAATATTTATTTTATTTGAAAAAGTGTGATACACTAAATGTGTAGTGCAGTGAACCTAGTAAAATGGAATCAGATGTGTAGCTGGAATAGTCACTGTCATCCTGTTGCTTTCATGCCATACCACAGGCAGGAGAAATGCTGACTTCAAAGTATTTTGCAGTCTTTAGGCTGCAGCTTCATACTATACACTTCATTTGTAAAAAAAATAAAAAATATGAAAATCTTGTCACAGAGCAAAGTCAGCACTAATTGTTAACAGAATGCTGATACCTGCATTTACAGTTTAGCTGATATTTGACATCTGAGTGGGGTTTCTGTAAGAAAACAGAGTCTTCATTAATTATAGCACTGATGATCTGGGCAGTTTCTGTGCTTTTATGGTTGTGTACAGTTTGATAAAATTAAAAGTTTTTAAATTAAAACACTCCTGCTAGCTAGACCTGATGCACATAGATAACAAAAATAGTGAATTAGAGATATTTAGTAGCTGTTGTCTTACAGAAACCCCAGTTAGCATACTCTCAGGTATCTACTTAAACTGTAACTGATGCCATTTGTGCTCCCTGGATGAGAAAAAGTTACAAAGCTCTGCTGTTGTGAAGTGATTTTAAACTGATTTTAAAGCAGTACACATGCTAAATCTAAGGGCATGGCTACATCATTGTCACATGAGACAGGGTGCATTGTAGGAGAAAGAAAGCCAATAAACCTATTTGTGATGGAGATCCCCAGGGGTCTTAAAACTACCATATAGCTAGTAGGCTAATTTAGGAAAAACTCATAATAGCAGACAGAGGGAAGGACACACTAGGACTTAACATAAATATGTATTTTGCAAATTCTGGGTGGACTACTTCTTTAAGAAGAATGACATCACACCACCCTCTGTCCATCTTTCTCAACTGTCCCACATTGGGGGGACTTCACTAATTTTATCTCTCAGAATCCATCAGCCCATACCTCTCAATTGTCCCACATTAGGAGGTCATTCTCTTTATTTACCACTCGGAAACCTTTTATCCATACTACTCAGCTGTATACCATGAGGAGGGAATCTCACATTTTACCAAACAGAACCCCTCTGTACATAGTTCTTTTCTTTCCAACTTAAAGGAATGTCCTCATTTTACCTCTGATTCCCTCTGTCCAAATTGCTCAACTGTCTCATATTAGGAGGGCTGTCCCTTGTTTTACCTCTCGGAACCCCCTCTGTCCATGCCTCTCAACGTTCTCTTATTTTGAGGGACTTCCCTCTATTTACTGCACAGAACACTCTTGTTCATACTGCTCAGCTACCCTCTGTGGAGAGATGTCACTCATTTCACCACTCAGAACGCCTCAGTCCATACTTTCTAACTGACTCACGTAAGAGTGATGCCCCTCATTTTACCTCTCGGTAACCCTTCTGTTAATACCTTACAACTGTCCCACATTAAGAGGAAGTCCCTCATTTTATCTATAGGAACCCCTCTGTCCAAATACCTCTCAACTATCCCCCATTTAGACCGATGTTCCTCATGTTACAGTACCTCTCAAACCCCTCTGTCCATACCCCTCCACTGTCTCACATTTAGACAACTGATGGCCTCAAGGTGGTGAAATAATGTGGCAAGGCTGTAGGCAGGGCCAGCGGGATGCTGGGGTGCATAAGGAAGAGCATTACCGGCAGATAGAGAGAGCTAGTGTTGCCAATGTATTGATCATCCATGAGACTTCACTGGTGTACAGTGTCCAGTTCTGGAGACCACATCTCAGGAAGGACAGGGACAGAGGCTGTCCAGAGGAGGGCAACTAAAATGGTACAGGGGTTGCATCATAAACCCTATGAGGATCTTTGTATGTACGCCCTGGAAGAGAAGAGGAATATGACAGAGACCTGTAAATACCTAACAAGGGTGAATAAGGTACCAGGAGGGGAGTATTTTTCAGAAGCAAAGGTGCACAAGAACAAGGGATATGTGATGTAGCTGGAAGGGAAGAATTTAGTAGGCACGTGCAACCTCCCACAACAAGCACATTCACATCAGCTTACAATCCTTAATAATCAGATCATTTCCCTAGACCTGGTCCACTCTATTGAATACTTAGGGGTTACGCTAGATAGCACCTTATCCTTTGCAAGCCATATTGATCAAGTTGCCAAGGCAGTCAATGCATAAATAGGTCTACTCCACAGGCACAAGCACTGCATGACTGCTGAGGCACTCAGGCTTGCAGTCAATTGCTCTGTGATCTCCATAATTTGATTATGGCCTGGTCGTCTATGGTACAGCTTCAGACTCCACCCTTAAAAGAATCACAACTGCCCTAAATAAAGCCTGTAGGCTTATCACAGGGGCCCACTGGCTCACACACGTGTAATTTATATGCTCAAACTGGGTGGCTCCACCTGAAAGGCAGGTTGAACTACTAGGCCTGCCTGCTTGCTAAAAAAATCATTTTGGGGCCTAATCCCACCCCTCACCCCCCAGACATCCAAAACCTAATCTGCCCTACCACAAACCACCGCTGCACCGCGGAGGAATGAATAGTCAACCTTTCAAGGTCCCCTTCTGCTGCACCTCTCAAGGGCAAAGATCATTTGAGTACCGTGCCCCCAACTGGCTCAAATTCCTCTGTGGTGACATCCTGGCCGAGATGAAGCTTGACCCTTTTAAAAGAGATCTTCGAATGCACCTCATGAAACTCTGTGGTTGCAACTGTCCTACCTAAACAGGAACTGTCAGAGATATACGTACTGCCCAACTGACGCACTTAGCAGCTGGACTGCTAGCCACGGGGCACTCTTCCCTACCATCTACTTTCCCCACCCCTCTCAACCACCCCTTCACTTCTTCCTCCTTGGCCTCTACCCACCCACCCACCTCAACTCTGGACAAAGCCTTCTTGGCTGATTTTGCTCAACCAGCATTACTGACTTCAGCTGCCTGCTCCTCTCTCCTATTTGCATTTTTTGGCTTGTGCAACCATTGTATTTTTATGGAAGATTTTCCTGTACTATATAAATTCTACTATGTATAACTGATACTTGACTGACCGGTTGATATTGTACAGTACTTGGTTTTATATGCTTAAGCCCTATTGTTTTAGCCTCAGTTCATGCATATATGTATGTTACTGTTACCCTTCGACATAGAACCTTTGTAAATGAGCTTTTATCTCTAAGGTACTTGTAATCCGAGAATGAATAAATAAAAAATAAATAAAAAGTACTTCTTCACTGAAAGTGTGGTGGTGCCTGGAACTGTCTTCTAGCAAAGGTGGTGGGGACGAAAACAGTAGTGGGCTTCAAGTATGCATGGGGATCTTGGTGAGGGTGAGGGTGGGGGGTAGCTGGAGATCAGGTAGGGTCTGCAGTGACATTATAGGCAGGAAACAAATGGGCAGACTTTTTTTTATTTAAAAATTCCAAGCATACAGGATTAT
This sequence comes from Neoceratodus forsteri, assembly GCA_016271365.2. Taxonomy (NCBI): domain Eukaryota; kingdom Metazoa; phylum Chordata; order Ceratodontiformes; family Ceratodontidae; genus Neoceratodus; species Neoceratodus forsteri. The sequence continues at coordinate 1,577,086,962 of CM028131.1, forward strand.
GGTCTATGAGAAGCTAATCTCATTTATAGAATGTCCCAAGTCAAAATTACAAGCACCAGTACATGCATTAGACACTGCAAGCAGTAAAATATTTTAACAGGTACAAAAAGATTAATTCTGCAACAACTTTTCCTTTAAAACAGATTTAAAAGAGCCTAAGGTAGAACAGTTTCAAAGGTGGGGGGTTAAAGGAAAACTACACCCTTACATTTTGTAAATTTTGTTTGCTTCCATGTCAACAGACAACTCTTTTCCCGTGACTGTTAGGGAGATATGTGATTGCTTTAGTTTATTTTCACACTTCATACTAGTCCCTGTAACTATCCTGGGGGTCTCCATTTTCTGGTTGTTGAAATCTCACTGTCCCTGAGAGCTGCATTAGCATATGAGAACATGATGTGAAATCACCCTTTAGACTCTACAGTATGCCTGTCTGCTTAATTAGATTTCAACAAAAATAGTCACAGCGAGGTGTGAAATACCTTTACTTTGTTAGCTTTGCAAACTATCTTAGTTGTAATACAGGATTTTCCCCATCAAATTGCTTTAAATGTGTGTGTTTTCAGAGTTTTTTTTTCAGGATACTTGTACTTTCAGCATAGAGATTCATGGTATAAATGATTGATTTGACAATGTTTTCATATGCCAATGCAGCTCTCGTGGACAATGAGATTTCAGCAACCATAACATGGAAAAACCCCAGGATAGCTGCAGGGACCTAGCATGAACAGTGAAAACAAACTAAAGCAAACACGTATATCCACATCAGCTACTGGAAAAGAGTTGTCTGTTGACAAGAAACAAATACAATTGACATGATAAGAGGGTGTAGTTTTGGAAAAAAGGGGCATCACAGATAAAGGAACACTTTCCCATAACAGTGCAAATATGGGAAGTGAGAAACTGATGCAGCACATCCCTAAGGCTGTATTTATGCATAGGGACAATTAACTTATCCATAAGATGTGAGGGATTTTGGTTATTAGTCATTTTAAAAAATGAAAGATAACCAGTTGAAATTTTGCCTAAAACTGGGAGATTATCACTTTAACTTGCATATTAAGGAACAGTGATGCTCATCCTTGCTTGATTTTAAGATGAAACACAGTAACTGAAAATGTTTGAGAGCAAGATGCGTGGTGTTACTGTATAGCAGCATACTAGTATTTTCGCGATCAGTTTATTTTCACTTATTGCAGTCAGCAGAGTTCCACGGAAATAAGCTGATCACAGATATTGCCAGGACAGACACTTTTGTGTACTCAGGAAAAACTTAGTGGGCTGGATATTCAAAAGGGTTGCGCAACGTGCAATAGGGTTGCGCCAGCGCAAGTCAGAAAATGCGCCATTCTGTGATATTCAGCAGGAGGCAGTTGCACCACTGAAAACACGCTGAGCAACAGCGCAATGATAATGAAGGCATGCGCAACCGAAGGGGTGGAACCATGCATAAAGTGCACAGTGCGATGTTCAGAGACTTGCACAATGCGCAACAGTGGAGCAGGTGGAAGTTGCGCCATAGCAGAAATGAGCCAAAATAAAAGGAGCAAGAACGCTACAGGGAAGCCACATGAGGCAGGGAGAGACAGGGCAAGAGGGACAAAGAGGGCAGGCTAGGAAACGAGGACAGAATAGGGCAAGGGAAGGTGTGTGGGCCACAGTGAGCAGAGGCCAAATAGAATTGCCGGTGCAGTGGAGGTAGCAGTCAGGACAGCGGGGGAACACAGCAACAACAGCAGAGACACAAGCCAGGGACATGGACAGTGCCACCTTCCACATGGAAGCCGTAATGAGGGGTGAGAAGGCATGCTGCAGGAGCGTGGCCGTGGAAGGGCTCCGTCGTAGCCCCAACAGGCAGTACCGAGCCCGCACCAGCTTTGAGCTGTACTCAGATGTCGAGATTGTGGGCCGGTACCACCTGAACAGGGCAATACTGAGGCAGCTCTGTGAGCTGTGCAGTGATGTGATGCAGGCACCCACACGACGAAGTCATGCTCTGTCAGTGGAGACAAAGGTAACAGCCTGCATATGCTTGCTCACCACGGGTACCTTCCAGAGACCAACAGGGGACACCACAGGCATAACACAGTCGGCCACATCATGCATCCTCACCCAATTCCTCAGCGCACTGCTGCCACATGCTGCGGAGTACATCAATTTCCCCAGCACCGTGGCAGAGCGCACAGCAAACATACAGGAGTTCCACAGGGTAGCACATATGCCTGGCATGCTGGGGCGATAGACTGCACCCATGGGGCCATTCGCATGCCACCTGGCCCTGATGGGGCCGCCTATATGAACCGGAAGGGATATGCCAGTGTCAACTGCCAGGTGGTGTGTGATGCCAGTGGGCGCATCATCAATGTCTGTGCCACGCACCCTTGGGGAGCACATGATTCATTCATATGGTACCAGTCGGCACTGTGCCATCGATTCGAGAGTGGGGACATCCCCACAGGACATCTAGTGGGTGAGTATGCATGTAGAAGTGACAAATCGTGGGCAAGGGGGTAAGCCACAGGTGCCATGGGTGTGGCACACAGGGTTTGGGGCAGTCTGAGCCTGAACAAGACACTAACCTACACTATCGTCACACAGGTGACAGTGGATACCCACTCCGTCCCTGGCTGCTCACACCCTACCGGCGGCCCACGACCCCATCGCAGCAATGATTCAATGAGGCACATACCACCACACGCAACATCATTGAGCGGGTGTTTGGGATGCTGAAGGTGCATTTCCGTTGCCTGGACACCTCCGGCGGTGCCCTACAGTATAGCCCCTCAAAGGCCTGTGGGATATTCCTGACCTGTTGTATCCTGCACAGCATGGCCAAAGACTGTGGGATAGCCGTACAGGTCGAAGAGGGGGACAGCGATGGGGACGACGGTGACGATGGGGATGGGCAGCCCCCCCTTGGACGATGGGACCCCCGACTGATCCAGCTGGCCCAGCTGCACCGGGACACCATCACAGAGGAGCACTTCACCCAACACAGGTAAGTCATGGGGCCATGTGCAACCAACAGTGGCTAGGGCACAACCCACATACATACAGGGAAACACACCAGGGGTGCATGACGGCAAGGGAAGTGGCAAGGCACAGAAGCACACACATACAACCAGGGAGGGGTGAACAGTAACACGCCACATGGACGGACACACACACACACACACACAAGGCACAAAGTGCACAGGGGTCAGGTGCAAAACAGAGCTGGAACACAGACACTAAAAACACACATGTCCACAGGCCACCACGTCCACTGACTGTCCATGTGCGTGTGTCAGATGCTGGGCACCATTGCACTTTGGCATACAGCGCAATGCAGGCATCATCATGCACACGCACCTGTGGACAGCAGTCGGGAGGGTGTACAGGTGGTCCGTGTGTCTGCGTGTAGGGCTGGGCACCCACCGGTGCACTGCCCACCAAAACACACATTGCACATAGGGCAACACCAGACAGGGCCCACACTGGGAGACAGCTCAGTCTTGTGGCACAATGCCATGGCCGCCTTGCATGCATGGGCGGCCCCGCTGAGACCCAGCAGCAGTGGCAGGCTGAGCACGGGCCTCATGGGGTGGCACCGATGGTCCACCAGGGGTTCCACTGTGCAAACGCGACCGTGCCCGCACAGGTGTCTGCAGCACACCGAACATACCTGTACCAGGAGTGCTCGGGATGCCTACAGCTGAACCCAGCATTGACAGGGTGGGTGTCGCACGACGCCAGGAACAGAGAGTGGATAGCAAACTGTGCAGTGTGAGTGGCACAGGGGCACCTGACTGTGTGCCCAATGTGGCCACGACAGTGACCAACGCCTGTGTCTGCCTGTCAATGGCGGTAGTCACATCCATCCGCAAATGGTCAATCCGTGACAGGATCCTCTCGGTGTCCCTGCTGTGTCACTCCTTGACCCGCTCCAGAGCCACACACATTGCCTCCACGGACGTTGCAAGCTGCATCTGCTGCTGTACTGATGACTGCAGCAGGCGGGTGTGCTCGTCAAAGAGGTCGTCTGCCACATTGGCAACCTGTCCCTCAGGGTATGGAAGGGCCTGATGTTCAGCACCCCTTGAGGGTGGGCGCTGCTCACCAGGACCAGGTATGGGCAAGTCCACAGGTGGTGCACATACGCCACCGCTGAACCCTGTACCCCCAGTCCCGGTGGGTGACTGCTGCTGCTGCCCCTCCACCTGCTGTGCCCAAGGGATCAGTTGTTCCGCCGCTCTGGCCACAGCAGTGCCACTGACCTGAACAGCCACCGGTGCTGCCCCACCGGTGCTGACAGGTGCAGCCTGGGACTGTGCTGACGTGCTGGCACACATGTCGGAACCAGCCAGGTCCATGGGCGTGAGCTGTCCTGCTGTGTGTCCATTCTGTGACACACACATGTCGATGCCCATAATGGTCATTGCATCATCAATGGTGCAGGTCTGTGCCACAGCCACAGCCACAGCGTGCTGGCATGCTTGGACACCAGACCACTGAGACACAGGAAGGGCACCTCCACACCTGTCTCAATGACATCAGTGTTGGCAGCCAGGCATGCACACTGTTGCAATGCACGCCAGCTACCTGCGGAGGTGGATGGTCCCTCCTCCAACTCCAGATGGCTGTCCGCAGTGGACAGACCCTCCACCGCTGACCCCTGCAGATGCACAGGATCTGTAACAGAAAGTAAAGACACATTAGTGCATGGGATCTACCTTCATCCCCCCCCCACAGACCATGACGTACCATGCAGTGATGGGCTACCACCTGTCTGGAAGCCACCTCCAGGAACGCCCTCAATGGCACTGCACTGCATGCTTGCAGTGAGCCTGTCCTCTGCCGGAGTCAGCTGCACCACCTCCGGCTGGCCCCCGCCTGTTGCAGCACGTGCCGCCCTGATGGCAGCCACCTTCTCCTTCACCCTCCTCTTGGTACCCATCTTCTTTTTACACTCCTGCACAGAGCGCTGGTGGCTGCCATGCAGGTTGACGGCACGTGCCACCCCCTCCCATGCAGCAGCACGGGCCTGAGGGGTGCCCCGTCGTCCACTGAGCAGTGGCTCCTCATCCAGGTAGGCCTCGAAGAGTGCCTCCGTCTCAGCCTTAGTAAAATTAGGCCTCCTCTTCCGCCCACCATCATTCTCCTCACCCAGTCCTCGCTCGGTCATTTCTCAGCCTGTATGGGTGAGAGTGGTCACCTGTGACTGTGCAGTACACAGCAATTCCCTGAGACCACAGTCCAGAACAGCACACAGCATGCAACTCACCTATCAACTGCAGTAACCGAATATGGCCGCTGCAGAACAGTGTCGCATTTTTATAGCGCAATCCATGCAAATTAGGTGTGGAGCAACTTTAATGAGATGCAAATTGCGCTGCTGTGCCGTTGAATGACTGATCAGATGATTTGCATATGACGGTTGACTATCACACTGTTGCGCTTTGCGCAGTTGTGTTGAACGTGCTGAGCCAATGGCGCAGTTCTGTGGCTGCGTAGTACACCGCATTGCGCATGCCCAGGTAGCTTACACAGGCATCTGCCACGCTGATGACGTGCTGTGTGCAGTAGGCAATTCAGGGCATGGCCAGCATTGTGCCAGTGGCGCTATGGCAAGGGTCACTACATGGCGCTGTGGTTCAACTGCGCTATAGTTCGCTGTGGCGATGGCAGACAGGCAACCAATGGTGCTAGACGCAGAGACGTCCGATGGCGATGTGCATGGCCTTGCACCAGACACCCATGACCCTGTGCCCGACCTTTGCCCCCTTGGCGCCATACGTCTGGCATGGCTGCAGCTCTAGCGCGCTGTTCGGTGACAGCGCGATAGGGTGTGGCGGCGCTATACCGACAGCGCGATAGGGACTGGCGGCGATGTACTGTGCAGCACTTCCATGTGGGGTTGCCGTGCCGCAGAGCGCTATATTGCCTACTATGGCACTTGAGATGGCACGCAGGAGAGCCCCTCAGTGGAGTGCCCTTGAGCTGGCCAACCTTGTGGCCATTGTGGAGCCACACTATGGCCCACTGTATGGTGAGGTTCCACTGGACAGGGCCAGGACTCAGGTCTGGCAACAGGTGGCCACTGACCTGGAGGCGGCCACTGGCCGCAGGAGGATGGCCGAGCAATGCAGGCACCGCTATGGGGACCTGAGAAGGAGGGAGCCAGAGCTACTGGCACGTCTGCGGTAGCATGCCAGGAGGGGCATGGTGCTTCGTCCAGGTGGGTGATCCATCTACGCACCTGTATGGTCCATATGGGTAACACTGTCTTTTGTGTCCAGCACATAGGGGAGGGATGGTCTCGGGTTGGCTGTGGCGGTGTTTACAGGGTATGTGATGGATGGGTCTGGCTGGGTGGGTGGGCACACACATTGGGGCAGGGGAAATATGCTTTGGGTTTGTACTGATGTATTGCTCTCCTTTTGTCTCCCACAGGCGTGGCAGAGTGGAGGGTGGTGGAAGCAGAACCGGAGCGTGTCGGGAAACAATCCCAATGCCAGCGACAGCCCGATGAGGATGAGTGCCATGACACCATGATTACTATTGCATGCTGTGTGACAGGGTGGGAAGCAGGGCATGGCCACCATCCATGGACACCACTGCCATGCACGCGACATGTGACAGTCATCACTGTCCAGTGGCACTGCATGTCTGGGAGTGCATCAATGGTGGTCCATGCATGCACTGGGCACATGGCTGTGGCACTGCCTGCCCACCGCATAGCCACGTTACTGTACGGCCTTGGCTGTGCTGTGCTGGACATGGGTGGTGTGTGTGTGTGCAGTGGTACACATGGCTGTTGCTGCCTGGTTGGGCATGTCTTGTGCACACGGTCACTGTGGGTGGGTGCACACCATCACAGGAGCGGGGCACATGGCTGTATGCCATGCATGATGGGTGGGCTGCAGGGGGATGGACAGTCACACCCATTGACTCTGATCCCTTGTCCTAGGTGTGCGGATACTCATCAGGATAGAGCAGTCCATCCGGGAGCTTGTTCATGTTGCTGCGGAATCCCTTGCAATACTACGGGACATCCATCAGCATGGGGTGAGGAGGAGAAGGCGTCCCCGTGAACGGCCCCAGGCAGCAGTGGAGCAGGCTGAACGCCACTGATGGAGCTGAACCTCCCCCCTTTGACTGACCCTCACACCCCGCCTTCCTCTCCCAATTGTTCACCCCTGCCCCTTACCCACCCCCACCTTGTTCCTGTCCCACCACCCCATTTCTGTATATACATGTATATAGTTGTTGTTTTTGTTGTTGTTGTTATATTTATTGAATACAGATATTTTGATATGAATACTGTGGTGGTCTCTGATTTGCAGCTGGCTATAGGTGCTCAGTTGCAGTGGTGTGCATGGCATCTGGGGTGGTTCAGTCATGGGTATGTGTGTGTGTGTGTGCATGGGGAAGTGTCTCTGGTGTGGGAGTGGCAATCAGTCGGTATCTGTGGTGTGTGTTGTTCTCTGTGCATTGCATTACTGTGTGCAGTGGTCCATGGTGCCTGCTCTGTGTCCATCGTGCCCCTGTCAAACTGTCCTTGGCCTGTGCAGCTGACACCCTTGCATGTCTGTGGCCTGTGAGGTCTGCTGCCTTGTCAGTGGTGGCTGTCTCTGCAGGTCATCCACTGTGACACGTCTAATGCTGGGTTGCCTCCTGTCACTGGTGAGGTGCATGTTTGCCTCGGGTGACACTGTGGCCTCCACAGTTGCTGTCCCACCTCCATGCTGTGTCTTGTGTGTGTTGCAGGGTCTGTGCACCACTGTCTGTGACTTGTGATCCAGGCATATGCTGGTGGCGTACAGGGCCACAGTTCATGCACAGGGTGGGTGTCACCCCTGTGCCATGGTGGACTGCAGGCTGTGTGTGCACAGTTTACATGGGCCCACGCTGGGGGCTTGTTTGCCACACTACTGCGTCCCTGTGTTGGTGTCCCGGAGGGTATGGGTGTGTGTTTGCCCCTGCACTGTGTTGCATCTGGTGTGCTGCATACTTCCACACAGCACTGTGGGTGTCTGTGCTGGCTGCTGTGGCTCGTGGTGGGTCGCGCTGTGGCACTTGTCTACTGTGCAGGGTGCTGTATCAATGGCGGTGGTGTCAGAGGCACACCCTTTCCCGTGTGGGGTACCTCTTATGCCGACACATGTTCAGCCTCTCAGCAGTACCTCGGGGGACTGTGCGTGGTGGCACTGTCTGCCGTTGTTGCATTGCCGTGTGCTGCCACCCACTGCTGGGTGCTCATGGTGGTTCTGGCTTGTATGGTTCTGTGGTACACGGGGTTGCAGTGTGACAGTGGGGGGGGGATGCATGGGGATTCCTGCAGTGATGGTCACTGCTCATGGGGGGTGTCTTGGGGTCACGGTGCAGGGTGTGCTGTGCACGGGGGGGGCTGCTGTACCATGGGGTGGTCCTCCCCCCCTTGTGTGGCAGTCTCAGCTTGCTGTTGGGTATGCTGGGGCAACATGGCCCAGCTGTGCTTTGTTTGGTTGTCCCCATGAGCCGGTGGATATTCCGTCCCTCCCCCAGTTGTGCTGTGCTTGGGGTGTGGGGGTGCATTGTCAGTTCTGCAGTGTGTTTCTGTGCCCATCTGTGGCATGGGTGGTGGGCCCCTACCTCCCTGGTTGTGCAGTTCCATTGCTCTGCTGGGGGGCTCCCTGCTTGCGCTGTGGCGCCTCTGGGCTACTCAGCTGGGCTGCCCTTGTTGCGCTATAGTGCATCATTATCTGCTCAGCTTCCCCTTCCTAGATGCGCTTTATGGGCGCAATTCCAGCGATATTCAGACGCTGGTTGCTCGGCGCACCTGGCTTGTTCATTTTTTGAATATTGCGTCTATTGCACATGGGCGCAATGGACTTGTGCTTGCTCCTGCTATTACACACTTTTTGGGCGCAGTTTGAATATCCAGCCCTGTGTGTACATCTTTAAAAAAAGCTATGCAGTCGATATTCGGTCGGTATGTCATGTAGTCGATATCTGTCGTGGATATTCGTGCTGTCAAATTTCAGCTCACCCCACTGGTGATCTTCTGTGACACTAGGTCAGTGTACCATACTGTGAAGTGCTGCTTCAGTAAGTCCTTTAGTATTTTATTAACAGTGATACCTAAGGGCTGCAAGGACTATGAACTGAAACTGCTGCCTTTGGTGTATGACCTTTTAAGCGTTACTGAGATGCTAAAGGGATTAGAAGATTAGTATGATTGCAATATTGTTACGTGATTGTACTTTAATTAGCAGCGGGACAGAGAGCCAATCATTAGGAGCAGCTGATTGTCAGTGCTGCTTGTCAGGTGATTTTAGGCTATTGACACTGACAGTGCTGGCTTGTAGTGGTGTGAGGTATAATCACAAAAACAGCTGGGCGCAAACCACTCCAGGTACCTGCTCTGCATTAAATATAGCTGATGCAAATTTAAACTGCTGTACAGTAGTATCGCTGTAATCTAAGATGGGAAGAATTGCTTGCCCAGTAATATGTTTACAGTCCCTCCCAGACAAATGGTGTGTGGCACGTGTCAAGTGACCCAGACATTGGCAAATTTTGGATACAGTTTATTGTTAATATTTGGTTTAAAAGTCAAAAGGGGGTAAACAATGAGACGAAGATATTTAAAATCTTCAAGGATATCTTTCATCAGGCCACACCTGTGGAACTATAGCAACCAGGCACTAGGACCACACAGAAACCTTTTTGCAAGCAGTCCTCTAGGGGCTGCCTATGACAATGTCTTACATCAACATCCACTATATAAACATGGGTGGCCGCCCTCTCTCCTCAGTTCTTTTCCTGCCGACGATCATACTCGCTGGACTCCATGTAGATGCCACTACAGTAGACTGCTAAATCTTTGATTTTTCTAATTTTTATTATTTTTCTCACCCTAGTAGTTATTACTTTATTTTAACGTGATTGCCGGCATTGTGTGTAGATAAAAGATGCCACTAAACTCTTCCATTACTGCAAGTATGTTGGAAAAATCTACTCTGGTGACCATCATGATGTCTGCATGTGCTGTGACGGAGAGGCCCATGACGTTAAGGCCTGCAAGATCTGCCTGAAGTTTAATCAAGCTACCCGATGACGCCGTCAACAAGCCCTGCACACTTTTTTTCTCGAGCAGCAGGTAGCCAGAATGGAGAGAGAACTCCAGGTGAAGAGCTCCACCACGTTGTTAGCCCATTCCTCAGGCTCTCAGTCTTCCAAGGCCTGAGAGAATTCTTCAGGAAAGCACAGACACAGAGAGGGAGCAGGGTAAGAATAAATCCCCTTCAGTGTGATCCCAGTCACTGTGTCATTTAGTGCAGACTGCTGCAACCCTGTCGACTGCTTGGACAATGCCTCTTGTCGCTCAGCACTCACAAGGTCGGCTCTGGCAATACATTTTGCTGGACCTACTATGGCCAGCAAAGGCCTGTCGATGTCACGGCTGCAGAAATCCCCATCAACGCTGCAGGGTGCCTCTTCAGTACAGGCCACCATTGACGTGCAGATGGTGCTCTCCTCCTTTGCAGAGATCATACAGCGCCTTATACCTCCTCATCTTACTCCAGGCATGATGTCAACAGGGCCTCTCGGATGAGCCCCAGCATTGATGCCTGCTAGGTTGATGCACCAATGCACTCCAGGGCATTGACATCCTTGCTTCCTTCCTTGCAGCCTTCAGGGCCCATCAGTGAGGATCAGGAATACAACCCTGACCTCTTTTTACAAGAGGAAGAAGAGGAGAAGGAAGATATGGGGAGCCCATCTGAGGGGTCTGGCTCCAGCATTTCCACCAGGAATGAGGACTCCACATTATATACTCTGGGGTCCCCTCCTGACGACCCCTCTTTCAGCTCTATGATGAAGCAGCTCCAGGTTGCAATGGGGTTTCATGCTGAAGAGCAAGACATCACCAGGAGAAAGTTGATGGAGTTTCGAGAGCTGCCAGATTTTCCACCTCTTAACATTCCTCCTCTGTTGGCTGTAGTAGAGGATCCTGCCCTGGCTGCCTGGCACAGACCAAGCTTGATCCCTGCCATGCTGAGAAAGGTGAATAAGCTGTACCAGGCCCCCTCAGGAAAGCCCTTTTTCACAGGCCATCCTGAGGCTGATTCCATTGTCATAAATGCAGTCCATGACAGATCTAAGGTGTCTAAGCATCTCAGTTCTCCTCCCCCAAGATAAAGAGTCAAGAAAACTGGACCTCATGGGAAAGAGAACCTTTGCCTCTGCCACACTGGGCCTCAGAATAGCAAATTCTAGGGGCGCGGATATGTTGTTCTATCCACACTGTCTGGCAGGTACCTTGCCACTTTAAGATGGACCAGGAAGTCTTCATGCTGGCTCTTCCTATCCACCTGGGTAATGAAATTCTCAGCTCCGCCCCATGATGCCAAATCTTCCTTACCGCTTGGAAGCATCAGGTTCCCTCCTTAGTGCTCTCGCATTTTGCAGGCCCTGGCTCTAAAAACTTTTACTTTTTCCTAAACTTACTTCAAGTTCATTCTTCACCCTCTTTCCTCGTGGCTGCGATGGAGGGCAAGACCATCCCTGGGTTCCGCCAGTGCTCCTGCGGGCAGAAGATGTGCACTGACCCAAACACCTCGTGCGTTTATTGTCTCGGGCATGACCATGATCTGCAGGCTTGCGAGATGTGTCTGTCCTTTTCTCCGTCTGTGCTCGAAGACTGCGCTGCCTGACTCCAGCTGGGGTGACCGGAGAAACTGTACCCACCAGTTAAATCGAAGGAAGCCCATTGGGTGGTGTCCACGGCGGCGAGCTCTGAGGAACAACTGGAACAGCTTGAATAGCTCATGGCCCTTGAGGAGCAGGCAGCTCAGGCCATGGCAAGCTCTTCTTCGGCTTCAGCCTTTATTCCGCTCCAGCTGGGCTCTTCTTACACAGCTTCCTTTTGGGAGCTGTGCCAGTCCCTCTCGACTAAAAGGGAGGATCCTTCTGGGTCTCACACCCCTCGGTCCCGGAAGAAAGATCCAAAAAACTGTAAGACCCACCATCTATGCTCTAGGGAGTGGGAGAGAGAGATCTTGTTTTCCGGACCGTCGGCTCTCTACTTCGGTCGATAATGTGGCCCGGGCTGCTGGTTTCACTGTGTCTCCGTCAGACCAGCCGGCCAAGACGCCTGTTGATGCGGCCGAGATTTTTCTCGAGCCCACCGACAGGTTGTTGACCGAGGAGACCGACAACTCTCTCTCTGACACTGGTGCTTCTGGTGCCTTGCCTCAGATCATTGAGCTGAAGTCCCCAGCCCAGGACCCTGAACTGGAGAGGCAGTGGGTTTCCCGCGATCCTTCCTTGGCCCACCAATGGTTGAGGTCTCAGTCCTCCTCCACTTCAGAGAAATCCCACCGACGTCTAATTTATTTATTTATTTATTTATTTATTTATTAGAACATCAGTTTAACAACCTTTGAGCCAGAGGCTCATTTATAAAGGTACCTCGTCACAGAGAGGACAAAACAGTGCAAGCAACAAACATCAGTGCAGACAAAAAATCAGAGTACATTTAGGAATCAGGCAAAAATACAGGCATATGTCAAACACAGTATACAACAGGCTTACATGTGAGCTTTACAGAGTAGACAATATACAGTAGTTACATGGAGATTGATTCAGTGGGCAGATAAAGGTGAGGTTGGGTGGGAGGTATCAGAAGAGGAGTGTGGGGACGATAGTAGCAAGTAAAGGTAGAGCTGGACAGAAGGTCAGAGAGTGGCTCAGCAAGCTTTGTCTGGAAGGATAGGAGGAGGCTTAGAGGCAGGTACAGCTGCGTGTTGAGAGCAGGTGATTTCTAAGGCTAGTTTTAAAATAAGATAATGAGGCAGCATCAGTGATTCCGGCCGGGAGGGCGTTATACCAACAGGGGGCTCTGTAGGGGTAAGCCCTTTGACCTTGCGAGGTTCTCGCCCTCGGTATAACCAGTGCAGTTTTATGGATACATGAGCATGCACTGTAGGGTTTGCTCGGTGGATAGTGGTTGACAGACCCGTGGGGATAGCCAAGGAGTGATTTTTGTTAGGAGGCAGGTTTGGTATTTGAGGCGCTCATCTAGGTTGAGTAGATTAGCCATGGTGTAAAGAAGGCAAGTGTGGGTTAGACTAGGAGCCCCAGTTATGAGCCTGCAGGCCTTGTTTAAGGTGAGGCGGATCTTGTGCAGGGCAGTCTGGTCTGCTGCACCATACACAGGTAGCTTCATAGTCTACCAGAGATAGAACAGAGGATGTGACTGCAAGTCGGAGGGCATCCGTGGGGAGGCAGTTTTATGACGATAGAGGATACCCAGCCGAGTGTTAGAGGCTGAGGCAAGGGCAGAGATGTGGGCATGAAAGAGAGGGCAGGGTCAAAGGTTATACCTAGGTGTTTATAAGAGTGAACTAGCTCAATAGGGAGTTTAGAGGTGGAGTGGACTGCGAGAGGATAGTTACTGGATTTATTTTGGGGGTGGGCAAAGAGCATGGTTTTGGTTTTCTTTAGATTAATTACAAGTCTGTGCTCAGTAAACCAGGCTTCTGCGTCGTTGTAGGATTCCTGCAGAGAATCCTGAAGTGAGATGGGATTACGATCGGAGGCAAAGAGTATAGCATCATCTGCGTAAAGAAGGATTTTACCAGTACATTTACTGGGCAGGGAGTTGAGAAAAAGGGAAAAGAGCAAGGGCCCAAGAATTGAGCCCTGAGGGACTCCGGAGCGGATAGAGCAGGTGCTGGAAAGTTTCCTGTTGATTTTCACACGTTGTGAGCGGGCCGACAAGTAGCTGGAGCACCAGGAAACAGGCCCAGTGGCAAAGCCTAAGTGACTATGGGTAACTAGAAGAGGGGGTGGGAGATAGTATCGAAGGCTTTTGATAAGTCAATGAACACTGCACCTGCTAGGGAGCCAGAGTCCAGTGAGGTGTGAAGAAAGTCAGAGAATTCCAGGAAGGCAATATTGGTGCTGTGGCCTGCTCTGAAACCATGTTGTTCTGGGCAGAGGATGCTGTATTTATCGAGGTATTCAGAGATTTGGGTGGCCACAATTTTTTCTAAGGCCTTAGAGAGAGGAGAGAGGATTGAGATAGGTCGATAATTGCTAGGGAGGGTCCTATCACCACCCTTGTATATTGGGGTGACAGTAGCTATCTTGCGGTCAGAGGGGAATTGCCCTAGGCAGAGAGATTTGTTAAAGAGGCTGGTGATTGGTGAGATAACCAGATCCAGAACCTGACGGAGAAGACTGGGATCAAGGGAGTCATTGCCAATTGTGTTACTCTTTAAGGCCTTGAGTAGGCAAGGTCTGACTTCCTGGGCAGTGACTCGGTGTAAGTAGAACAAGGAGCGTGGGAGAATAGGGACAGACCTGGAGGGAGCGGGGGTGAAGAAATTATCTGGGAGTACCGGGCTAAGGTCTGTGAAAGATCTGTTGAGGTGGTTGGCAATAAGGACAGGGTCTGAGAAGACCGAACCATTAATGTTGATAAGTGAAGGTGGGGGGGACGCGTGCCACCATTCAGCTGCTTAATGTTGTCCCAGAAAGTCCTAGCGTTCCCACATGAGGAAGTGAGGGAGGCTTGATAGTGCTCAGCCTTCGCTTTGCGGATGGCCCATGTACATTTGTTCCAGGCAGCAGCATAGGCCAGCCTGTCAACTGGGCGGCCTGTTTCTGTGGCAATGTGCCATAGATTGTCCCTGTGCTTAAGAAGTTGGCGCAGGGTGAGGGTAACCCGGGGGGGGGCATGCCTTACTTTGGACCGGCGTGCAGTTATGGGTGCAAAAATGTTGCAAGCAGAGTTGAAGGTGTGGATAAAGAAGGTAAGGGCCGTGTCAATATCTGGGGCTTTTAGTATAGGGGACCAGTCTATGAGGGCTAGGAGTTGCTTAAGGCCTTTCAGACCACCAGGTCTAAGACGTCGCCGAAGGGTAGTTTGTGCTGTGGGTTTGGGCAAGGAGGTTGACCAATAGAAGAGAACAGGGGAGTGGTCACTAAGACAGTCCAGGAGGATTTGGATATTGCGGATGCGGTTAGGGCGGTTTGTGAGGACCACATCCAGGAGTGTGCTAGAGCCCATTCTAGGATTCACTCTAGTGGGTTGGGAGACTAGTTGGGTTAGGTCGATGGCTGCAAAGGCGCATGGGAGGAAGTGGATGAAGGGCTAAGCCAATTGATGTTCAAGTCCCCCACAAGGATTTGGTTGGAGGAGGGGTAGGGAGGTAAGATAATCAATTAGTGGGCCTAGTGCTTGTGCTTGATTTTTGGAGGTATGTACACTGTAGTCAGGTAGATGGGACCCCTAGAGGGATCAAGAGATAGTTTTAGGGTTAGGGCCTGAGCCCTGAAGTCAAGGACAGGGGCTGGGAGGGCTAGTCCAACGAGAGGGTCTTTGACATAAATAGCACAGCCCCCACCTCGCCTACCAACACGGTCCTCCCAATAGAGGGAGTAGCCAGGGAGTGAGACCAGGGAGTCAGGGGTAGAGTCTGACAGCCAAGTTTCAACTATTGAGATAACATCAGGTTTCTGAACCGCAACCCAGCAATTGAGAGTCGAATTTTTTAAGGAGGCTACATATGTTCATGGAAGCAATATGAAGTCAGGTGGATTCCTTTGAGGAGCCTTTGCAAGCTGGACTGGGATTGGGATGTACGTTACCAGTCAGGAGCAGAAGGAGGAGAGCCGCTCTGGACAGAGGGTGGCAGAAGGAGAGTTTACGCCGGGAGCGATAGGAAGAGAAGGGGGGTTTCGTAGCACAGGGGGTGGGTAGGGCAGCACAGGCTGGGAAGGCTTGAGTGATAAGATGCCCGAGGGAGCAAAGGGGAGGAAAGGTAGTGTCTAGATGGGGGTGAGGTGGAGAGGGAGCATATGGGGTGAGTGGAGGAGGAGGGGGGAGGGGGAGGGGGAGTGACATAGAAGGAGGGGAAGGCAGGAGGGCAGGTAGGAGCACTAGAGTAGTGAGGCTGAGGGTTAACAGGGATATTAGGGTCAGCGGAGGGCAATAGGAGGAGGAGGAGGAGAGAGAGAGGCAGGTAGGCAGGAGGTGTGCATGTATGATTGGTAAGGGTGTGAGAGCTGAAGTGAAGAAAAATTGGGAACTTAGATGATAGAGGGGAAGATGGTAGGGGCTGGGTTTGGATGGGAGAGATGAGAAGAGTGGTAAGGGGGGGACAACAGGATGGGTTTGCAGATAGCAGTAATGAGATGGGTAGAAGAGGGTGAAAGGTCTACCCATAAGTGTAGTTGCCACCTTGGTACAGTGGTAGAGCCCCTGCCTCAAGTGCACAGGGCACCAGGTTCAAGACTTGCCTAGGGTGACAGAAAAGGTCCCAGGA
The DNA here is from genome assembly GCA_016271365.2 of Neoceratodus forsteri. Classification (NCBI taxonomy): domain Eukaryota; kingdom Metazoa; phylum Chordata; order Ceratodontiformes; family Ceratodontidae; genus Neoceratodus; species Neoceratodus forsteri. The sequence goes on from CM028131.1 coordinate 1,577,103,263, forward strand.
TAGTAGCTGCAGCAGCAGGGAGCAGGATTCAAAGCCTGCAGTCGTACTCAGAAAATATTTTAGCAGACCATGAGGGTTAGAGGCTTTTAGAGTCTTAAAACCTATCACAAACAATAGTCTGATGAGATAGCTGAGTGGTGGAGCTGCCGAGTGAAATAGTGAGGGTGCAGGGTTCAATGCCTGCAGTGGCAGCAAGAGAGAAATGGTGAAATATTTTGGCAGACTGGGGGGGGTCAGAGACTATGAAAGTCTTAGAAAGTAAGAATAAGATAGCCAGATACAATGGTTAAGAGGTAGAGTGACCTGCCAGCAGCAATAAATGAAGCGCCGCCCCTGGGTGGGGGGTTGAGGCGGGTGTCTTCTGTCTCGGTCCTGACATTGCAGAAAGCGGCGCCACCGCTCTTCTTCGTCATCCTCCTCGGCTGAAGGGAGGCTCCGGCACAAGTTGCATTGGTGCTATGAGGATCTAATGTAGCAACAGCTCCTTTTGGCCGGCAGCAAGCAGACGCCGGCTTCCACATCAGCAATTAAGTGGCTGTCGCCCGAACGGCCGCCACCGGTTCCCCAGTTGAGGTCCCAGTGCCGACAGCTCTCCCAAAACTGGCTTCCCTGCCCATTGTGGTGGAACCACCATTTCTCCAGCTGAAGAATGGGGTGCCAGCCAAGGATTCTTGGGCGGCTGAAGGTCTGCCCCATCGGTTGTTGGTCACTCTCGTCCCCGATCGCCCTCGGCGAGTGGAGAGTGGCTCAGGCAGTCACCAGCTGTACGTGGACTCTTCAGAGTTCGAAGACTCCTAGTTGCATTGCCATCCAGTCGATCTGGAATCCTCGGGGGGGGGTCCTTCTGTGGACGAAAGCCCCACCTTGTTCCTTGGTATTCTTCAGCTCATCTTGGAGTCCACCGGGATGCCGCCTGAACCCATGCAGAAATGGGCCAGCTATCCCCTTACAGAGATTTTGGACAAGGGGGCCTTCCCTGTAGTCAAGGCCATTGTGGGCCCGGTGTTAGAACTCTGGCAGCACCCATCCTTCTGCCCAGCACATTGGCTAGGATGGCCCGCAAGTACGCGGTCCCTACTGGCTTTCTCTTTCTGGCTTCTTGGAGCACCCCTCAGCCAAGGGGTTGGTGGCAGATTCTGTCTTCAGGTGCTCGGGCAACACGAGGGACATGGACAAGCCCCCAGATAGGGAGCCCAAAGAAACTGGACTACTCATGGAGAAAGGTGTATGCTGCCACCTCTTTGGGCCTTTGCCAGGCCAGCTCAGCTGTTATGGCACACTTCTCTCATGCCCTGTTGGGCTCCCTGGGTGAGGTGCTCCCTCATCTCCCAGCTGACCTCCAGACCACGGTCAAGCAGGTACTGGATCAGGGTAGGGCGGTGGCAAAGCAGCAGCTCCAGATGGCTCTGGACATTGGAGACTCTTGTGCCCATTCAGTAGCAGCTGCAGTGGCCATGTGCCACGGGGCTTGGTTACAGATCTCGACCTTCACGGCAGACACCCAACACAAGCTCGCAGATGTTCCCTTTCTGGGCACTGACCTGCTCAGGCTTGGTGTGGAGGGCCACCTCCAGCACATTGAAAAATCTAATGCCACCCTAGATTCAGTTATATCTGCACAGAAGGACAAAGGCTGCCATCAGCAGCTTAAGCCCTTTCGTCCCTCCGCTCCTGCGGCAAGACTTGGCCCACAGCAGCAGGGCCAGCAGGCTCAAACCTGGCACCCTAGAGCAAAGTCAGCCACTTCCTTGGTCAGGAAGCCCAGGGCGAAGGGCGCTGGCAGCTTCTCGGCTGGTCCCTCCTCCTCCAAGCCTGCCCAGTGACAGGTTGTGGGGTGTTGCCCCCAACCTCATCTCACCTCCCATGGGTCCTCCCATGGGGGGCCGGCTCAGCCACTTCCTTTCCACCTGGTCTGCTATCACCATGGACCGCTGTGTGCTGGAAGTGTTCGGCAGGGGCCTGCCTCTGGAGTTTGAGCAGGTCCCTCCCTTTCGAGGGAACCCGCGGGGGGCTACCAGGTCTGCAGCCTCCCAGTCAGCTCTCCGAGCTAACATTGACCAGCTCCTCTACAAGGGGGTAGCCAGCAAAGTTGCGAATCCTCCTCCGTGCCCAGGGTTTGTTTTCAGGTACTTCCTGGTTCCAAAACGGATGGGGGGGCTGGCGCCCCATTCTCGATCTGCACGACCTGAACAAGTTCCTAAGGCTGTGCACCTTTTGGATGGTAACCCTGGCTCAGATAATACCATCCCTGGAGCAGGGCATGTGGTTCTGCTCCCTGGACCTCCAGGATGTGTTCTTTCATGTCCCAATCTGTCCGTCTCATCAGCGGTTCCTCCGCTTTCGGGCAGAGGGAACACTCTATGAGTTCCAGGCCATGCCCTTTGGCTTCTCATCAGCTCCCAGGGTCTTCACCAAATGCTTTGCAGTGGTGGCAGCATTCCTGTGGCACCGAGGGGTCCGGGTCTACCCTTACCTGGATGACTGGCTGATAGCAGGTCCCTCCAGGTTGGAGGTGGAGCAGTCCAGAGATCTGGCCCTCCAGGCTTGCTCTCAACTCAGCCTCCTCAATGCGGCCAAGTTGGAACTCATGCCCTCGCAGGTGATTCAGTTCATCGGGGCGGAGCTCGATCTCTCCGAGCCAGAGCCCGGCTCCTGGCAGGAAAGGAGCCCTACCCGGGACTTTCTGCAACTTCTGGGTCTCATGGCAGCTTGCACCAGCATGGTCCCTTGGGCCCACTGGCATATGCACCCCCTGCAGTGGGGGCTGGCCCGCCAGTGGTCTCAATGCTCAGGTCATCTAGACCAGTCAGTCTCTGTGACCCAGGAGATGTGGGATGGCCTGCAGTGGTGGCTCGTCCCAGCTCATCTGTGGGAGGGAATCTTGTTCATCCGCCCCGAGCCAACGGTCATCCTGATGACCGATGCCTCTCTGATGGTTTGGGGTGCCCATCTGGAGTCCCGATGCCACATCAACCTGCTGGAGCTCCGAGCAGTCTGGCTACCCCTGACCGCCTTCGCTCCATTTGTTCAGGGTCAAGTGGTCCAGGTCCAGACGGACAACACCACAACCATGTACTGTCTCAACAGACAGGGCGGGATGCACTCCTTGCCTCTGCACAAGGAAACTCTTCACATTTGATCTCTCATGCTCAGTCTGTAGGTGGATCTCCTAGCCATTCATGTGGCAGGAGCCTCGAACAGTCTGGCCAGTGCCCTCAGCCGGGGAGGCGAGGCATCTCACAAGTGGTCTCTCCTTCCAGAGATGGTACAAGACCTGTTCTTCCACTTGGGTACACCTCAGGAGAATGTCAAGCTGAGGCTGTACCATGAGCGCCCCCCTCAGCAGGGCTCACTGCAGGGGGATGCCTTCTCCAGGCTGTGGATCCCGGGCCTCTTCTACACCTTCCCTCCTCTGCCCTTGATCCACAAGGTGCTCCTCAAGATAAGGAGGGACAAGGCACGGGTGAGCCTGGTAGCCCCAATCTGGCCTTGCCAGTTCTGGTATCCAGATCTCCTCAGCCTCAGCTCCAGGCTGCCGAGGCAGCTTCCAGCCCCACCCAGACCTGCTGTCCATCAACGAGGGGAAGGTACTCCATCTGGACCTTCAATCCCTGCACCTGATGGCCTGGTCCCTGAGCGGCTAGAGTTCCAGGCCTTGGCTCTTTCTGATGAGGTCCTCAACGTTATTGAGGTGTCCCGCAAGGAGTCGACCAGAAAATGCTGTGCCTTCAGAGATTCTCCATTTGGTGTCAGGGTAAGGGGTTGGACCCCTCGTCCTGTCCACTAGCTAGCATTCTGGACTACCTGTGGTCCCTTTCCCAGCAGGGGCTTTGGTCGGTGACCCTCAAGGTGCACCTGGCAACCATCTCCGCTTACCAGGTGCAGGCCAGCAAGCAGTCAGTGGTTCAGGAGAAGGTGGTCTGGTGCTTTTCAAGGGCCTAGATCACATACCCCCTCTCGTGCGTGAACCACCACCTCCATGGGATTTACTGCTGGTATTGGCCAAACTCATGGGCAAGCCATTCAAACCGATGCAGAGGTGTGACATCTCTCACCTGTCATGGAAGACCACCTTTTTGGTGGCTATCATGTCAGGCAGAAGGATTGGGGCGCTCCAGGCACTTTCCTTCAAAGCTCCCTACCTGGTCTTCCACAGGGACAAGGTTGTCCTGTGCCCCCAACCGAAATTTCTCCCGAAGGTGATGTCGGAGTTTCACCTGAACCAGGTGTTGACTCTGCTGGTGTTCTACCCCAGTCACACATCGGAGGCCGAGTACAGGCTCCTTACGTTGGACCTGAGAAGAGCGCTCGCTTACTACAAAGAGCGTACGGTGGAAGTTTGGGGAGAGGTTCACCTGCTGTTTGACACGTACACTGAAGCCACACCTGGCAGACCTGCAGCCAAGCGGACGACTGGCAGATGGATCACTTCCTGCATTGATCTCTGCTATAGGGTGGTGGGTAGGGAGCCTCCCGTAGGGCTTAGGGCTCATTCCACCCATCATACCGCTGTGTCGGTGGCTGCTTCTAGGGATGTCCCTATCCAGGAAATCTGCAAGGCTGCTACCTGGAAGTCAGCACACACCTTCATTTTTCATTACCACATCGACCTTAAGTCACGCCGGGATGCTGGTTTTGGAACCTCAGTTCTCCAGTCCATGTTCCCTAAGTAGGGGGTGTGCGCCTTGTCTTCCCCCTCCTGGAGAACTGCTAGGAGTCTGCCAGACAGTGTGACTAGAACAACATATCCACGCCCCTAGAAATACAAGTTACTCACCTGTAACAGGAGTTCTAGGAGTGGTATATGTTGTTCATCCATACGGACCCACCCAACCTCCCTGGCTTCAGCGCACAACCTGGCTTCCAGCAAGCTAGACCTAGCGTCATGAGGCAGAGCCGAGAGTTTCATCACCCGGGTGGGTGGGAGGAGCCAGCTTGAAGACTTTCCGGCCCATCTTAAAGCGGCAAGGTACCTGCCAGACAGTGTGGATGAACAACATATACCACTCCTAGAACTCCTGTTACAGGTGAGTAACCTGTATTTCTCACCACAGGAATCCCTTAGTATGCTTGATTAGTGCAGTTATGCCTGCTGGGTTCAGCTGCCCTGGAGGTGGAGTTATGCAAATGATGCCAGGGAATTAGCCAATCAGGTTGTAGTAAGAGAGTGCTGCCTGTAGGCGCTGCTGTATTTCCAGTCAGATTCATTTCTCCACTAACTGGACAAGTCTGTCCCGGAACTCTCTCTTCAAACCTTCACTTCAAATAGTTAATTTTCATTTTATCAGTGTTTTCTTTCATTCTATGCTGCTTTTAGAGTGTTTTTATAATTTTTTAATGCTTTTTGTGTGTTTTCCACAGTTCCTTACTCCCCAAGAACGGTGGAAAGTCACCTTCTTTTCCATGTTACCGGGCTTTTTTCTGACTAAACAAATATCGCGTCTGAGGTACAATTTCCATGGATTTTATATTTTAACTTTATTTTTTCTGTGGATACCTATTTTTAAGTGGTTCCGCAGATTTTTACCGTATCTCTTTATTTTACCTTAGCTAGGAACTGTTTTTCCAGAGTACTATGGGCCTTTTGAAATTCCTTTTGGGGAACAAACTTTCCTGGGTCTTCTGACTAATTGGCAGGCCCAATAAAAAGACTGCCCCCTTTATTTTTTAAATTGCTAAAGACTTTTAAATTGTGGTCAGGGCAGACTGCCATAATCCTCATTGAAATATTTTGGGCCAGTCATTGTTTTTTTCTGTCTGTGAGCTTTACATTTTTAATTGCTCAAAAACAACAAGAAATCAGCCATAAGGCTGTAAATTATGGCTTCTCAGTCTGCCTCCCCCTCTATTAAAAATTCAGGAGAGGAGTCCTCCTCTCATGAAAAGCCTAAAGACAAGTCCTCCAAAGACCCCATAGAAAATAAGTCTGATAAAAATAATAATGATCAAGCCAAACAAACAAGATATTCAAAGCAGGTTACTGATTCAGGTCCTGCTAAAAAGAAACTTATATCTTTGCCCCTCCCTCTGAAAAGCAAAGGGAGAAGTCAGGGTTACAACAAGATTTACCCTCTGTGGAGGAAATGACAAAGGCTTGGCAGCTATTCCAAACTTTTCAGGCTGTGGACTATTTTCTGGGCGCCCCAGCTGGTTCTGTTACATCAATCCCCTCTGACCCTGGCTTTGGCTAGGGCATTTTCTTTGAGAGGGACGATGATGTAGAGGAGGGTGAGCCTTTAGAACCTGATCAAACTCCTAATCAGGAATTTGGCTCTCAGTTTTCCTTTGTTCAGCACATGGTGGACACTCTCACCCTTTCTATACAGGCATCCACTGAGGAAGATGAGGAGGAAGATTTTTTAGATATAATGGGTCTCCCTCCTTCTAAATGCTACTCCTTCCAGTTCATAAGTCCCTTCCCAGGGCTACTTTCAAGTTACTCCGGAATCCCACCTTCATACCAGTGGTGGATAAGAAATTTGGAGAAAAACTACCAGCTAGATAAATCTAATGCTGAATACCTTTTATATACATCCAGACCATGAAGAAGTAGTGCAAGCCACAGCTTGTGACAAAGAAAAGGTGCCTCTTACTTCCCAGCCTCCAGAAAACTGGATGCTACGGGTAAGAAATCTTATACCACAGCCGTATTGCTACCTTGCCTCTGTACTTACCTGCGTACACAGCTCGATACCAAAAGGCTCCCTCGAGCTCTGTCCTAGTTATTAGCCAGCAGGCCCCAGATAAAGTGACTCAGGAACTGGCAGAAGCTGTTAAAACTGCCTTAGAAGCCACAAAATATCAGTTCAGTATGGCTGTGGATGCCAATGATACTGCCTCCAGGGCTACAGGTATGGCTCAGACCATTTCTCTCAATAAGTTTGCCTGGTTAAGGACTACTAATCTCTCCTATGACACCCAAAACTAAAGCTATGGATTTTCCCTGTGAGAACAGTTCTCTGGTGGCAAAAGAGAGACTTGCATGAAAAAGGTGGAGGAATACAAAACCACCTAACGGAGGAATGCAGCTAAAGAGAAACCCTCTACATCCTACAGACCCCCAAAGAGGGGACAAAGGTAGGGGTCACTACCCCAGGGCCTTCTATTCTGTGCCATTGCCCATGCCTTTGGATTACTCTCCGATAAGATGATTCTTTAGGGGAAGAAGTAGAAGGGCTCATAAACATACTGACCCATACCTTCAAAAAAATTTAAACCGAAACAAAGCTCTTGACTGGAAGGCTCAGGTCGCCTCCCCTCTGCCAGTAGGAGGAAGGCTGATCCACTACCTCCACCAATGGTACCACGTTACCACAGACAAGTGGGTGCTGGAGTTTGTGGGTCAAGGACATACCCTGCAGTTCAAAAAAATGCCCACTCAGCAGGGCCACAGGAGTGTAAAACCCCTAACCCCCACAGAGAAAATTCTGCTAGAGTTGCAGGTAAAGTCTCTCCTGTCAACAAATGCAGTGAAAAGAGTCCCTCTCTCCTAGTAGGGAAAATGCCTCTATTCATGATACTTTCTTACCCAAAAGAAAACTGGGGTATGATGAGATATCAAGTATCTAAACAAGTACTTGTTCAACCCCAAATTCAAGATGGTCACCCTGTCAGTGATGATTCCCTCTTTAAAACAGGGAGACTGGCTAGCCTTCCTAGACCTAAGAGAGGCCTATTTTCACATCCCAGTCAGGCCCTCTGACAATTACCAGTTTGCAGTGCTGCCCTTTGGTCTTTCTTCAGCTCCCAGAGTTTTCACAAAGTGCCTGGCGGTGGTGGCAGCCTGTCTCGGAAACAGGAGGTCTCTGTCTTCCCCTCTCTGGATGACTGGCTGATAGTGGGCAGGTCTCCCCAAAAGGTCAGAGACTATCTCAGCCTCACACAGCACACCCTGGAGTCCCTGGGGTTCCTGATCAACACAGAAATGTCCCAATTTGAGCCAGTTCAACTCCTGGAGTTTACCATAGCAGAGCTGGACACTCAGAAAGGCAAATCTCTGCTCCCTCTGGACAGGGTGGAAAGCCTCCAAACCCTGACACACTTATTTGTCCTGGGCCAACCAACACCAGCCAGGTACTTCCTCAGACTTCTAGACCACATGGCATCTACTACAGCTGTAGTGCTGGGGGCCAGGTTCCTGATGAGGGATATTCAGTACCATCTCAGAGCCCACTGGTCTCAAAAGAGGGACCCCCTATCAAAACTGGATCCAGTCACTAGGACACTCTTACAAGCCCTAGACTGGTGGAAGGACAGGGACAACCTCAGGGAAAGGAGTTCCTTCCCAGCAGAGGAAACCCTCCAGAGTGCTCACTACAGAAGCTTCCCTCCTAGGGTGGGGTGCACACCTGGCAAACCACCAAGGAAAGGAGGGAGAGGGGGCACATGATAGAAACTTTCAAGTACCTCAAGGGAATCAACAAAGTCCAAGAGAGTAGCATATTTCAGAAAAAGAGATGTGCAAGAACAAGGGGGCACAATTTGAAGATGGGGGGGGCAACGTGAGGAAGTATTTGTTCATGGAGAGGGTGGTGGACACATAGAATGGCCTTCCTGAGTGGGTTGTGGAGTCAAAAACAGTGGGAGGAATTCAAGAACTGCTGTGTTCTACATCAACAAGCAGGGGGTCACAAGCTTCACAAAGCTCTGCACAGAGGCCATGAAGATCGGGCTCTGGCCTTCTCGCTGGTCTTGCAGTTCATGGCCATTCACCTGCCAGGTAAGGACAATGTGCTGGCAGACTACCTGAGCCATATCAGTCCAGAGCCACCACAAGTGGACCCTAAACAGACAGGCACTGGCCACAGTCTTCAGGAGGTGGGGCATTCCAGAGATAGATCTTGTTGCCTAATAATTTTAAAACTGCTTTAAAGACATATCTCTTTACTCTGGCTTATCCTTCTTAGTTACGGTTGCTTTAAATGTTTGGATTGTATTATTTTATCTATTTTTGTACTGCGCCTTGGTTTTGAAAGGTGCTTTATAAATAAACTTGACTTGACTTGACTTGACAAACACAACTACCAGATTCCCCTGTACTGTTGCAGGCCTCCAGCTCTGGGCTTAGTACCAGTGGATGTCCTGTCTCTGGATTTGATAGGGAGATTCCTGTATGCTTTCCCTCCATGTCCCCTGATTCTCAGGGTCCTGCTAAAACTCAGAAGCCAGCCAGCAACCATGATTCTGGTGGCTCCAGACTGGGCGAGGCAGCCTTGGTACACCCTGCTTCTCACCCTCTCAAATGGGCCATTCACCTGCCTCCCATTCACATTCCCCTGACCCTGCCTCAGAAGAGGACAGCATACCCCAGCATAGAGTCTCTTCACCTCAAAGCCTGGTACTTGAAGAGCTAGAATTCCTTGACTCTTAGTATTCAGAGCAAGTCCTGAGAATTTGTCGTCTGGCCAAGAAACTAAGTACCAAAGCATCAGGCCTTAGAACCTCGTCTCTGAAGGTTCACTTGGCAGCCATTTCAGCCTACGTGTCTGTTGATAAGAAGTCTATAATTTCTCATTCCATCTTTAATAAATTCTTTAAAGGCCTGCTGCACCTTCAACCCGCACTTAGGGAACCTGTTCCCCCATGGAATTTGAACCTCTGTATAGCTCAGTTGATGGAGTATCCATTTGAGCCCATGACTACTGCAGACTTAAAATATGTCACCCAGAAAACTGTCCTCCTAGTAGCAGTCACTTCAGCCAGAAGGATTTCAGAGCTGCAAGCTCTTTGTACTGAACTGAACTGCATAATTTCCCACAGGGATAAAGTAGTTCTCAGGACCAACAGGAAATTTCTTCCCAAGGTAGTGTCTGAATTTCACCTGAACCAGTGTATAACACTCCCTCTCTTTTTCAAAGACAGATTCATTCCTAATGAAATGCAGGCTTCACAGCCTGGATGTCAAAAGGGCACTGACCTGCTGCTTGGAGCACAGGAAGCAGCTCAGGTCCTCACACACAGCTTTTCATCACTTGTGGTGAGGTGGATAAAGGAAGGCCAGCCTCTGAAAGGACTATCTCACGGATAGTCTCTTGTATCCAGTTTTGTTACCTCAGGGCCCATTCCACCAGGAGCATGGCAACCTCGGTGGCAGCAGCAAGAGACATACCCTTGCTTGACATCTTCAAAGCAGCTACCTGGAAGACTGTACACACCTTCACAAAGCACTACTGCTTGGATGTACAGTTCAGATCAGATGCCAGATTTGGCACTGCAGTCCTGCAGAATGTTTCCAAAGTAGACTCTGTTCCCTCCTCCCAGCTACACTGCTTTGTAGTCTGCACTAGTCAAGCATACTGAGGGATTCCTGGGGTTAGAGGGAAAAATTACTTACCATAGTAGTATTGTTTCTCCCAGGGGATCCCTCAGTATGCTTGACCTCCCAACCAGCCTCCCCTCACATAACCTGGCTGAGAATAATTCAGCAGTCCTTGCCTTAGGCCAAATTTCTTACTGAAGAGCAATAAAATGTGTAGTGTTTCCACTGTGAAGCATGATGTACAGTATTTAGTTCGCCTACAGGCGAACTATATACATGGAACTATTTTTCTTTTTCCCCATTTTTTCTATAATACTAGCATAGGTTTAGGGTTTAGTGCCTTTTGCCCCTCAGGTTTTGAAATGAATCTGACTAAAGGAAGTGCAGCAGCACCTACCGGTAGCACTCTCTTACTACAACCTGATTGGCCAATTGCCTGGCATTAGTAGCATAACTCCACTTCCGGGGCAGTTGAACCCAGCTGGCATAACTGCACTAGTCAAGCATACTGAGGGATCCCCTGGAAGAAATATTATTATGGTAAGTAATATTTTCTTATCAGGACCATACTAGAATACCCTCTGGAAAAAGACTAGAGCAGCAGCCCAGCCCCTCCCAGAGGGTACCCCGAAGCAAGAGATGCTCAAGACCCTCCAGACTGGGGCTGACATGGGTAAACACCTCTTAAAGTCTACCTACAACATTTTGGAAGCCTCAGCCAATGCAGCTGTGGCTGGCATCTGCCTCAGAAGACATTTCTGACTGAGGGTATCAGGATTTGTTAGTGATGTCCAGTAATCCATTCTGAATGTCTCTTTCAGAGAATACAAGCTTTTGGGGGCAGATATGCAGGACATTCTCACCGAACTGCAAGCTTCGGGTAGGACTTTAAGGTCAGTCCATTCCTTCTACCACACACAGCCAAGAAGTAGGCAGAGGGTGCCATTTCACAGGGCTACCAACAGGTCTAGGTTGGAGCCCAGACAACAGAGCAAAAGCAGAGCCAGGGTCAGCTTTGCCGGCCCCAGCCTCCTTCACAGGTGCCCACTCCAAAGCCCCTAGAGGTGGATGTGGCTGCATCTGTCAGATCTGCTTCGGCATGACTCCTTCTTAGACTCCCGGCCTTCAGTACCAAATCTGGAGGTGGTGGTAGTTGGGGTCACCATTCCCACCTGGAACATTGGATGGAGGTTACAACAGATGCTTGGGCCCTGCAGTTAATAGAACACTGCCACACTGTAGAATTTCTGGAGTTGCCTCTAGGCCTTCCTCCAGTTCCCTCGACTTATCCTCCAGACCACATACCAGTGTTACTAGAGGAAGTGTGTATACTGCTGCAGAACAGGGCCATACAACCAATTCCCTGGGAGCAAAGCAGGGGGTTCTAGTCTCATTTCTTTCTAGACCGCAGATCCACAGGGGACTTGAGGTCTATTCTGAATCTGAACTTGAGTACAAGAAGATCTGGATGGTCACTCTGCAAAGCCTGCTGCCCCTCCTGCAAAAAGGGGACTGTATATGCTCCCTGGACATGCAGGATGCTTACTGCATATCAAGATTTATCCACCCCACAGGAAGTACCTCAGGTTTCTGTTTCAGGGGGAACAATACCAGTACAGGGTATTGCCCTTTGGCTTGTCATCTGAGCCACAGGTATTTACCAAATGCTTGGCAGTTGTGGCAGCAGCTCTCAGGAGACAGGGTGTGTATATTTTCCCCTATATAGAGGACTGGTTGTTCAACGCTCAGTCCAAGGAGCAATTGACACCCTAGTGAATACCAGACAGCTGTTCAATGCCATAGGGATCACGGTCAAGATGCCCAAGACAGTCTTGACCCTTTGTCAGCATCTGCAGCACTGGACACTGCTCAGGGCTTAGCCTTCCTGCCCCAGGACAGGGCGGAGTACCTCATGGCACAGGCCCAGCTGCTTTACAACAACAGTTATGTCATAGCCAGGACATTCCTGAGCCTGTTGGGACTGATTGCAGCAGCCATTGTCACATTACCCTTGGCCAGGCTGCACATGAGGATCCCTCAGTGGACATTAACAATCCAGTGGGATCAGTGCACCAACAATCTAGAACAGCAGGTTCTAGTCACTTCTTCTATCTGAAACATGCTCCAGTGGTGGATGGAACCCAGCAATTTGCTGATAGGGGATCCCTTCCCCTCAGCAGATTCTCATAACAGACACTTCTGGGATGGGATGGGGTACATCTGAGGCCTCATCAGACACAAGGAACATGGACCAGAGTGGAGATTTCCCTCCACATAAATGTCCTAGAGATGAGGGCCATTCTGCATGCTCTTCAAACCTTCTAGAACCATCTGTCCCCAGGGCATCTGCTGGAGCAGACAAACAATATCAGTGTGGTACACTTCATAAACAAGCAAGGGGGAACTCATTCTTGCTCCCTGTGCAGGGAAGCGAAGAGGGTTTGGTACTGGGCTCTAGAATACAGTCTCGAGCTGTCAGCTGTCCATGTTCCAGGTGTCCGAAATGTCCTGGCAGACATACTAAGCAGGTTGCAATCCAGAACACACAAGTGGGAGCTGCTGTCCTCAGTGGTCAAAGACCTGTTCGACAGGTGGGGTTGTCCAAAATAGGACCTTTTGGTGCCTCCAATCAATGCACAACTGCTGCTTTTCTGCTCACTCATTCCAGGGCCTAGAGTTTTCTGGCAAGTCACGTTGTCCCTCTCTTGGAAAGGGAGGTTCCTTTATACCTTCCATCTCTCTCCTCTGATTCAGAGGGTGCTAATCAAGCTCCAAATGGAGGGAGCTATTCTAATTCTTGTGGCTGCTTTTTGGCATCATCAGATCTGGTTTTCCTTACTACAGCAGTTGGCAGTGGAAACCCCAGTATCCCTGTGCAAGGGCTTGCTGTCACAGGAACAGGGAACCTTGGTTCATCCAGACCTCAGATCATTCCATCCCCATGCCTGGCTCCTGAAGACTTAGCCACTGCGAGGTCTGGAGTGTCTCCAAATGTGGCTGATGTCCTGGAGGCTGCCAGGAAGCCCTTAACCAGGGCCACCTATTCCATGAAGTGGAAGCGGTTTGCTTTGTGGACTGCTTCTCATCACTTGGATCCCTTCACTTGTCCAGTGAGCCAGATTCTGGAGTATTTATTGTCCTTGTCAGATGCAGGACTGCAATACTCTTCTATCAAGGTGCACTTGGCTGCTACTTCAGCTTTCCATGTGCCCACTGATTGCCATATGGTAGCTCAGCTAGAGGTGGCCTGTGTGTTCTTGAATGGCATCCTGCACTTGAAGCCTCCCATCTGCAGTCCAGTCTCGGCTTGAGACCTGAAGTTTGTGCTAGAGAAACTCACTGTGGCTCTTTTTGAGACAGCCATGTCTTGTGGCTTATGCTGCCTTTCTTGGAAAGCGTTATTTTTAGTTGCTATTACTTCTGCTCGAAGGATCGGGCTCTTATGTGTGAGCCTCCTCATTTGATTTTCCATAAAGACAGGGTGTCTTTACAAACAAATCCTAAGTTTCTTCCTAAGGTAGTGTCTGAGTTTACTTTGAACCAAACTATCCACCTTCCAGTCTATTCTCCTAAGCATGCCAATCCAGGGGAAGCATTGCTCCATACCTTAGATGTACGTAGAATATTCAGATATTATGTTCATTGTACAAAGGACTGCAGGAAGTTCTCACAGCTTTTTGTTTTCTTCGTCCCTGGGAAAGAGGGTGTATCAATTCTAAACAGTGCTTTCCAAATGGCTGTCCAGTTTTATCACTTTTTGTTGCAGTAAGTACAGTGAGGAACTTCCTGGGGTTGTTTGTGGCCATTCAGCCAGAGGCATGTCCACTTCCATTGCCCATTTTAGGAATGTATTAGCTGCGGAAATTTGTGCTGCTGCAACTTGGAGTACGGTCCACACTCACAAAACACTGCAGTCTGGACATTGCCTCTTGAAGAAGGGCAGGCTTCAGCCCAGCAGTGCTTCAGGGCGTGTTTTCTTAGGCCTCTGGCCTCCAGCCACCCAGACTGTCTCTCTGTCAATACAGCTTGGGATTTGTTCCATATGTGTAGCCTGATGAGGGATATCCTTGAAGAAGATAGAACAGTTATGTACTTAATGTAAAATTAGATCTTCAAGAGAATCTTATTCATCAGGCCATGCTGTTCCACCCTCTGTACCCCTTAGCCTCAGAGCTTTTTCACTCCAGTCTGTCTCTCCAGGATGGACTACCTGCTGTTCCCAGCCTGGCGTAGTAGCTGGGAACATTAGCTCACTCCTGGTTCCCTAGAGAGAGAGGTCCTCTGAGTATGATCTTTGGTGGGGAAACTGAGGAGGGGCTCCAAGGTTTATAGAGTGGATGTCGACGTAAGATGGAGTCATGGGTGGCCCCTAGTGGACTTCTTGCAAAAAAGTTTCCATATGATCCTAGCGCCTGGCCACTATAGTTCCATAGGTGTGGCATGATGAAAGAGATTCTCTCAAAGATTTACTGTTGAGGTAAGTACGTAACTATTCTTTCATTAACGAGTTCCAGAGAATGGTCCTTCAAATTAGTGAAAAAAAAAGGAATCAACCAAAGACAAATGTTGGGACCCAAACAGCATTGCTCGAGTCTTCTTGCTATTTAAAATTAAAAAATATCGGAAAACTATTGCACCACTTTGTCAAAGTCCTCATGAAGAGTTCTGGTAAGGACAGAAGGAGATCTGTGAAAATAACAAAAGGAGTGTCATCAGTTTAAAGTCTAACAGAACAAGAACCAACTATAGAGGGTCAAGGGTTCACACAAAGATTAAATAAAATAGGACCAAGAATACACACACACACACACACACACACACACACACATCGGATCCCCACTTGAAACAAGTAAAGGCGAAGAAAGGCAGCCATTCCAAGAGACCAATTGAGTTCTCCCGTGCAAGTAAGAAGAAAACCAGCAGAAGCAAAGAATGATTTCTGATGTTGAAAGCTTTCGACAAGTCATTAAAAATGGAACCCACAAGACACCCCCACTCCAAAGCCCTAGAAACAGAATTGTGGAAATCATCAGTGCTGTGTGGATCAAGAAATCTGACCTGAAATAAAATTGAAAAATTAACAGGACCCAGTACATAACCAAATAATCATTCATTTGGGATAGTACCATTTGTTTTCTATGAATCTGGAAACTCTAGGGAGAAGGGAAATAGGACAGTAATTATCAGCTATGGGTTTGTCACCCTCTTCATGTAAAGGGATGACCAAAGAGTGCTTCCGTGCAGTAGAGAAAGTTTGTATGGACAAGGATAAGTTAAAAAGGTAAGTAAGTGGAGGGGCTAGAATGTCACTTCCCTTGAGGAGATAGTTGTCAATTTCCTTAGCCATGTCCTCTCTCAGAGAACAGTAATTTGAACACTTCGTCAAGCTTGATGGATGCAGAGTGACTTAAAAAAGCTAGAGGGGTGGTCTAAGGTTTGGTAGTTGAAATTCAGCACCAAAAAGTTCAAGGTACTGCACCTGGGGAATAAGAACCCCAGGACAGAGTACTGAATTGGGGGGCACTTAGCCCTGCATCTGAGGAATGGGATCTTGGAGTTATCATTGACACCCTCAAGCAATCGAGCCAGTGCAACTAGACCTATGATAAGGCAAGTAGGATGCTGGGATGTACCGGGAAGGGTACTGATAGTAGGAGGAAGGAGGTAATACTATCCCTTTATAGATCTTTGGTGAGGCTACATCTGGAGTACTGTAGCCAGTTCTGGAGCCCTTACCTCAACAAAGATAGGGATAGGCAGGAGATGGTGCAGCTCAAGGTAATAATAAAGATGATTCCAGGTCTGTCTTAGAAGGATCATCTCCCGTCACTGAACATATACTTGCTGGAGACGAGAAGGGAGATATGAGAGATACCTTCAAGTTCCTAAAAGAAATGAACATGGTGAACTGCAAGGAACTATTTAGCTTGAGTACTAGTTCGAGGTTGCAAGGGCATGAGTGGAAACTGACTAGAGGGAAGATCAGGAGGGACATGGAGTATTATTTTACAGTAAGGGTTGTGGAGCTGCGGAACAGTCTACCAGCCAAAGTGGTGGGTGTTAAAACAGTTAATGGTTTCAGGCAAGTTTGGGATAGAAGAAAGGGTATAGTGGTCACTCGGGGCCAAGGGTGCCGGAAGATGGTAAAAGCTGAGGGGGCTGAGAATCAAAAGGGCACTTATGAGGGTACAAAGGACACTTTTTCTATACTAGTTTTTGCCATACAGAAATAAAAAGCGGAGTGGCTACTGCCCCTTTCGCGCCCCCCCCCCCGGTTCCGGCACCTATGCTTGGGGCAGCTGAAACCTGGAAGGAGAGTAGGGAGGGGGAGGGCTAGGAGGACCTTGGAGGGACAGTATGTCCCAGGGTTAGATAGGGAACTTCAGTAGACTACATGGACCAGTGATCTTTTTTCTACCATCATTGCCTATGTTTCTGTGGCTTTAAAGTAGAACATTGATTTCGAGGGAGGACTTTTGGTATGGGGATTGTTAAAAGTACCACTGTGAAATAAACCAGCTTTTTACAGTAACATAGCAGGGGCCTCAGGAAAATAAAAGAATTAAAGATAGTGCACATGCCCTCATTGGAATAAGACATAGTCCCATTATATGATACATTTGTTGTGGTGGATTCAGAAGGCAACTTGTAGACAGAATCCACCAGTTGCCAGTATTTCTTGGGATTATTTCTTGCATTTGTTAGATTAGTTTTAAAAAAGGAAGATTCATAGTTATTAAGAAGAGAAACACAATGATTCCAAAATTTGTGGAAAATTTGCCAAGACTCTAGGGAATTGGAATTTTTAGCCTTATGGTATAGCATGTCACAAGCCTTGAACTGGGAAATAATAATGGGGTGACTCACAGGGCACGTTTGGATTTCACTCTTTTTTTTTTTTTCAACAAGGGAAGCATATTGATCACAAAGTAGTGTGAAATGCTTACAGAGATAATCACAGGCTATGTTAGCATTTCAAGCAAGAGAACATTTTAGTGCTGTGCAGAATACAGAATTCCGCCAGAGGAATTAATGTGGAACAACCATTCCGACGAAATTTTTCTGGTTCTTCTGTGGAATTCTGCCTACTGTGATCTACGAAACAACATTTTTTCCATGGAAAATCATTCCAGAACTATTTTCTGCTGTGGAATTCTACCATTCCATTGTTGGTGAAACTTTGAGGAATTTCGAAAATTCCACGGAATTTAATTCAGCTGGAATTTGAAAATTCTGCACAGCACTAGATCATTTCCCCCCAGTTGCCCATAAGTAAAGCAGAACAAAAAGTATCTAGATTAAAATTTCTAAAGCAAAGAAACTTAATAGATTTGGGAATAAATTTGGGATGGGAAAGATTAACCATACAGTAAATGATGGCATGCTTGCTAAATTTATCCAGGCAGCTAGAGTCCCGAGTAGGGAGCTTGGGAGAAGCAAAAATCAAGTCAAGAACAGCGGAAACTGAACGAACAGGGTCAAATCAAGTTTGATCTTTTATTAGAGGAATGAAACCAAGGGGTTCGAAGGCTTGCTTCAGTCAGGCTTCTACTAGCAGGCCAATTTGAATGAGGTTCCCCTTAAAATTGAATTTGAGAATCAGCCAAAGGCTGGTTTAAGTGGTCCTTATCTGCCAACAAATTCTGTGCTTTCTATAGTGAAGCCCCTCATTGTACCACTTGGAACCCTACAGCCCATACCTCTTAACTGTTTCAGATCAGGAGTGACCACAATTTTAACTCTCAGTACCCCTCCATCCACACCTCCCGACTGTTCTACATTAGGAGGGACATCCCTCATTTCACCACTCGGAACCCCTCCCACTCTACCTCACAACTGTCCCACATAAGTAGCGTGTCCCTCATTTTACTTTTTAGTAACACTCTGTGTATATCTTTCCGCTATCCCACATTAGAAACATAGAATTTAGCTGGCCCAGTGGTGTGAAAGCCTAAGGCGTTGAATGCCTTACCTCCTGACACACTAGCTCCGTGTGTTCAGGAATGTGTATGGGTTGCCAGGGGGTCAGTGGGGTGCGAGATGATTGTGCATCCCAGAGAGAGCTCTCCTGTCCCGGGGAGCGAAGGCCAGCCATCTTGGCCCATGATTGCCACTGGGTGAAGGCCGATAGTAGTGCAGGCTCAAGCAACTTGAAAAGAGAGCCAGAGGTCAGTGGGGTGGGGGATGATTGTGTGTCCTAGGGACAGCTTTCCTCTCTTGGGGAGGAAAGGCCAGCCATCTTGGCCCATGACTACCATTAGGTGGAGGCCGGTGGTAGTGCAAGCTCAAGCAGCTCAAAGGGAGGGTCTGTGACAACATAGGATGTGAGTGCCTCCATGCACACATCATGGCTGTGCAGCAGGGAAGGGGCTAGAAAAGAGGTAAATGGGGACCAGAGCTTGATGAAGCCTCATCGGTGTCATTGTGATGCACTGTACTGCTCGGGTGCACATCTGGATGTGTGTGTACCAGGGTAAGACACCCCCTGGCCCTGACATGGGGAGGAATCCATGGGGGAACCAGCTTCCAACCATTATAGAGGTAAGGAATGGGCGACAGCACATGGGGAAAGGGCTGAGTAGCCATCCGGGCTGCTGGAAAGTGGTAAAAACCTTGATAGAAAAAAAAAAAGAAACAATTTGTTGGCAGAAAAGGACCAGTAGGCCCATGTAGTCTGCCCTATTTTCTCTGCCTATTACTACACCCTGGACCCTATTTGGTCACTGGTGTCCTTTCATCCTCCTTTTCTTCTACTTAGTATGCCCATATGCCTATCCCACACATGCTTGAAGCTCTCCACTGTCTTTGCTTCCATCATCTCTTCTGACAGGCTGTTCCAGGTGTCCACCACCCTTTCTGTGAAGAAGTATTTCCTCACATCCTTCTTAACTCGCCCCCATGTTCCGGTTCTCATCCTCATTTGAAATAGACTCCTTTTTTGTACCTTGTTCACCCCCATGAGGTACGTAGAGGTTTAAATCATGTCTCCTCTCCTCCAGGGAGTACATACTGAGCTCCTGTAGCCTCTTCTCTTATGGGTACTGTTGTAGTGGCATAGGTCAGGAAGCACAGGCAAACTAGGAGAATTTATAAAATTCACAAGTAGGGTTTCATAAATCACAATAAAATAGAAACAAATTAAATTATACAAGACAGTGCTTCATAAAGGTAGTACAAACAAAAAAGTCCTCCATGTGTATCTCCCTCTGGAAGAACATTCCTGCATCTTGTTGTTTGTTGTAAGTTACATCTTCTGTTTTTCACAAATATATCAAAACCTTGTCATTTTCCTTCCTGAGGCCAGTCTGAAGAGCACACCTACTCTTAACAGGTGCAACAAAATAATACATTTTGTCCCAGTGGTGGTTTCCTGTTGACAATTCTGTAAACAAGTTTGTAGAGGTCAAAATGCATCTGATAGTCAACCCCCCGTGTTCCAGATGATCTTTTCTAATAAACCCAAATAACTTTCTGCAGTCATTTCAACAATATAATTATATACATTTGGAAACCAAGGGATTCCAGTTTCTTATAACGATTCACATACATTTTTTTAACCACAGAGAAGCAAGGGGAGAAAGAAGGAATAGAAACAGCAAGTAAAGGAAGGAAGATAACAAGGGGAAATTGTCGGACCATTGGACTGGCCAGTTCTAGTTCACCCATGCCACAGCGACAGGCATGTTGCCAACACAAATTACGACGCAGGCAACATGCTGCATGGCATTACTGCACCAGGCATTATGCCTCCCGGGAGTTATAGCACCAAAGTGCCGTCCAGGAAACAGCTTTTTCAGGGGGCTTTGCCCTCTTCACCACCAAAAATATATATAACCTCTGGGGCGGGCATTTCATGAAGAGCACAGAAATTGTGTCAGTGCCCAACATGGCATGAGTGCAGGAGAATCTAAAATCAAGACCGCCCCTATCACTGTCACCTTTTATGTGGTGACAGCATTACCACGCTGCAATGCTGTCACCATGCTGACAGGATATGGCCAATTCTAAGTGTCACAAGAAATATTTAATTGTCTGTCTCTTGCTTGCCTGTCTCATTGAGCAGATGTCAGAATACGGGAGGACAAAATAGATCCTTGCTTTTGACTCTCTAGTACATAACAAATGGGACAGGGTCTTACCCAACCCTGTCACAGTTTCTAGTGCAACCCCTGCACCATTGTGGTAGCCCTTCCCTGGATCGCTTTCACCCTGCCAGTGTCCTTGCAGAGGTGCAGCCTCCAAAACTGGGCACAGTACTCTAGGTGGTGTCTCACTAGTGGGTGATACAGTGGCAACACCACCTCCCTTCTCCTGCTCGAAATCCCCTTCCCTGTTCACACCAGCATCCCACTAGCCTTGCCTACTGCCTTGTCGCACTGCCCTGCCACCTTGAAATCGTCAGATATGATTACCCCAAGGTGTCTCTCTTGCTTGAGGAGTGGCAATCTTCAATCTTATACATAGCCCCTGAGGACTTGCACTATTTGGCATTGAAACCCAGCTGCCACCCCCTAGACCACATTAAGAAGGATGACCCTCATTTTATCTCTTAGTACCCATCCATACGTCTCACCTCTTCCACATGGAGGGGGGGATGTCTCTCAATATACATTTCAATACCCCATTTATCCATACCTCTTCACTATCTCACATTGAGGGATGCCCCTTATTTTACCTCTCAGTACCCCTCTGTCTGTACATTTCAACTCTCCCACTATAAAGGGAAATCCCCTTCTCAACTGTTCCACATTAGGAGGCATGTCCCTCATTTTGTCTCTCCGAACCTCTGTCCATACATCTCAGCTATCCCATATTAGGTTGGATTTCTCTGTTTATTATTCAGAAAACTTTTCTTCATACTCTTCAGCAGCCTCACTATGGAGGAACACCCTTATTGTGCCCCTTAAAACCTCTCTGTCCATATACTGTACCTCTCAGCTATCACACATTGATTGCTTTCCCTCATTTTACCTCTCAGAACCCGTGTCCACACCTCTCAACTGTCTCACATTAGGAGTCACCATCCATCATTTTAACCTGCAATATTCCTCCATCCACACCTCCCAACTGTCTTACCGTAGAAAGGACATCTCTCATTTTACCACTCAGAATAAGCAATTCCAAAATTTCGCTGCCTCATATTTGATAGTCGCCTGTCAAAAGACATTTTTACTAAAAGGACAGTAAGTATAAATATTTACTGGTCACAGATTATATGTTTAAGATTCAGGTTGGAAGGCTTCAATAACATTCTTTATGGCTCATATCATGAAGTTCTTGTGTGGCCCTGGGCTGGCACAGTTCTGTCTTCTCTCCTATGAGTTTATATGTGTTGCCTTTACATTAGATACCAACCAGTTAATCGTCTGGAACATACCACCCCTTGGATCACTTTGTTAGGGCAACATCCTTCTGACAGTCACTGCCATGGTGGATTGGCTGGGGAAGCTATTTTTTTTTCACCAGGAGAGACACACTAAGGTGAAAGCTTGTTTACAGTTGTGACCTTGGAGGACAAGAAAGTTAAGTGACTTGCTCAGAGTCACGCAGTATGCAAGTGGGGGCTGTGGGATTCAAACCTAGATCTCCAGGTTTGCAGCTCAGAGCCTTAAACCAGTGTGCTATACTGCCTCCTCACCGACAACTCTTTTCCCTCTACCCTACCTGCAGGTATAAATAAAACTAGCACCATCCCACTGATGCAGTGTTACTGCTACTGCTTGAGGCACCGACAATCTGTTAGGGAAAGTAAACTTGGGGAGTCAGAGGGCCAGTAAGGGTAGGAATTGAGCATCCCATGGGCTGCTCTCTCCACTGGGAGGTGGGTTGGAAAGCCACCAATGTTCATTTGATCACTGGCGGAGGCTGGGGGTCCAAAAGCTGGGGCTGGACTGACTTGGGAGGCATGTCAAACATTCAGCGTGGGCACTACTAATGTCCTTGCATGCCACACCTCCTGGCGGAGAACAAACAAGAAAACTGCGATCCAACAGCTGCATAATGATGTCTGCCTCCACGTCGTGGACCCTGCGCCATTGACTGGGCATGTGCTCCTGCTGTACTGCTCTAAGTCTCCATCAGGGAAGAGTGCCCCCAGCGGCCCCACTCTGGGGGGCAAGCCAGAGTACTAGGGAGTTGAGGTAAGTCCTTGGGTGGATGACAGGGTTGAGCACTGGAGATAGGACTGATGGGGCGTCAGCTGGAGCAAAAAGCATACTAAATAAAAAAATAAATATGGCTAGCGTGTTCTGGCTAAGGAGTGTATATGATCAGCACTATTAGGTCCACTGAGTATGGCTTGCATCTCCCACATTATTGTGTCTGCAATGGCAGTTGTGTTGTGCAGATTTTGAGCCTTTGCAGACATGATCCTGCGGCAATTCTTATTTTTGTTACTTAAAATTTATTGTTTTGCCACAGAATAATAAACAGTACACACGTACAGTACCATCAGGACAGATATAACACTTATCACAGACAGCGCATCATTGGCTTTGCTGGTGCTTGCTTGTACATTCCACAGCTCTAAGTATGGCCATTGGCCATGAATGACCTTGGAGTTTTGGGGGCCAGGTCAAATACTCAAAATTGCTGCCTCTCTAATCTTACGACTGACCACGTTTGTAGTTCATACTCGTATACTTTGCTGTCCATGGAATTAATAATCCAATTGTTTAAAACATCACAACACCCAAATATATGGATCATAACCAAGACTGACTATGTCAGGTACCCCTGTACTGTCATTTGATACGATGAACAATCCCTGTCAGGGCCTGGCTCAATTCATATACCTTATCTTTTCTTTAGGGTTTTGACTGTTGCTTTAACCAGATTTATTTAACATAGAAACATAGAATTTGATATCATATAAGGGCCGCTTGTCCCACCCAGTCTGCCTGTTTTTTTGTTGCCTACTGTATCACCGCAGACCCTAATCAATCTCTGGCTAGTTCTCCCTTCCCCTTTCCTTTCCACTGAGCTTCCCTTATGCCTGTCCCATGCATTCTTGAACCCCCACAACTGTTTTCACCCCCCACTCCCTCTGCTGGAAGGCTGTTCCAGGAATCCACCACTCTTTCTGTGAAGAAGTACTTCCTCACATCGCTCCTGAATCTACCCTCCTTTAGTTTCATAGCATGTCCCCTTGTTCATGAGCTCCTTGTTTTTCTGAAAATACTTGCCTCCTGTACCTTATTTACCACCATGAGGTATTTAAAAGTCTCTATCATATCCCTCCTCTCTTCTATGGTGTACATATTGTGGTTCTTCAGTCTCTTGTCATAGGGCTTTTGGTGCAGACCCTGCACTGTTTTAGTTACTCTCCTCCGGACTGCCTCTACTCTGTTTCCTTCTAGAGATATAGTGTCCAGAGTTAGACACAGTACTCAAGGTGATGGCTTACCAGTGACCTGTACTGGGGCAACACCACCTTCCCTCTTTCTGCTGGTGATACCCCTCTCTATGCACCCCAGCATCCCACTAGCCCTTCCAACTGCCTTGTTGCACTGCTTGGCCACCTTTAGGTCACCCAATATGATTACACTTTTATAATTGTACAAGTTCCTTAAGAGGTAATCAGCATTCAGTAGGTCCCATTCAAACTGAAGAAGGGCTAATTACAGATGGTGGACAAATATCCTCAGAGTTTAATAAATACTTTTTGAGTGTTTTTTTGCCTAGGAAAAGTAAGCATACAAACTGTATTAATAAACATACTGCACATAGTGTAATCAGAATTACTGACCAGGATGTAATGGAAAAACTAAACAAAATCAAGACTGATAAATCAGCTGGTCCAGATGGTGTCCATCCGAAATTCCTGAAAGAATTGGCAGCCACTTTAGTTGGGCCTATCACTATATTATTCAATACATCACTCCAAGAGGATAACGTGGTATCAGACTGGAGGGATGCCAATGTTACTCCAGTTTGTAAAAAGGGAGATAAATCAAGGGTGGAAAACTATCGAGCTATCAGTCTTACATCCTGTTCAGGTAAACTGATGTACGGGATCATACAGGATCTTATATTAGAACATATTAAAACTCACAATCTTAGGACATTACACAGCATGGTTTTACACCTGGCAGGTCATGTTTATCAAACCTTCTCACCTTTTTCGAACCAGTAAGTACAGCACTGGTTCAGTGACAGTCTGTTGATACTCTTCCACACCAGGAACTATTAGGAAAACTATCAGAAATAAAACTCAATCCTAATATAATATCTTGGGTAGAATCCTGGCTGGAGAACAGGAGACAGAGGGTTTTGATAGGGGGTCATTCTTCTAGTTGGGGTCCTGTCACAAGCAGAGTGCTGCAGGGATCAGTGCTTGGGCCTACCCTATTTAATATCCTCATCTCCAGTCTGACATCTTTTAAATCATTGTGGATCTGCAGATATGCAGATGACAGTAAAATAGGAGCAACTGTGAATAACCTGTCAGATGGATTAAAGCTGCAAAAAGATCTTGATTATATAGTGGAATGGGCAAACAAAAAATTACAGTTCAATGAAACACAGTGTAAGGTGATACACTTTGGGCGCAATAATCCTATAGTTGAATATAATTTAAATAACACACCTCTTCAGGCAACAAACAATGAAAAAGACTTGGGTATAGTGGTAACAAATAACCTTTCATTCGATATGCACACAAAGATCACTACTCAGAAATATAAAAAAATTATGCACAGTATTTATAGAAATATTACAAGCAGGGAACCTGGTTTGATAGTCCCACTATTTTCAACGCTGGTAAGACCACACCTGGAATACTGTACTCCCTTTTTGTGCACCTCAGTTTATTGGTAATAGGTCTATGCTGGAAAGAGTTCAGTGTAAAATGACCAAAAAAATCACGGGCATGCAGGGCAAGGCTTACTATGAAAGGCTGGAAGAACCTGGACTGTATTCAATTGAATACAGAAAGTTAAGGCGTGATCTCTGCTATGTTTATAGTGCAAGTCAGAATGAGTTCATCTGGGAGGCAATAGGTTTAAATAAAATTAACAATACAATACATACCAGATCTAATGGTAAATCAATCAAGGGAGAGCTATATAAAACGATTAAAAGAGGCAAATGGTTTAGTCAGCGGGTGGTGTCCACATGGAATGCTTTACCAGACTATGTTGTGACATGTAAAACTATGGATTCCTTTAAAAAAACTGGATCAATACATGGGCATGGATAAATATAGACAGTACCACTGATAAGTGATAAGTCATCATGGGTACATAGCTATTCCATGACTTGAACCAAACCTATAAACCTATTTACCCACACGTCTCTTTCCTGCTTGGTGGTTGTCAATACCACTCCTCCCATTTTGTACTCAGCCCCTCAGTTTCTGTGCCTTAAGTGCATTATTTTGCATTTTATTCGCATTGAAATCCAACTGCCATACTCTTGACCACTCTTCGAGTTTAGTCAGGTCTCCACTCATCTTTTCCACCCCCAACCCAGAGTGTCCACCTTGTTGCAGATTTTGGTGTCATCCACAAAGAGTTCGACCTTCCCTTCCTGCTCCTCTGCAGTGTCACTTATAAAGAAATTAAAGAGGACCAGTTCCAGCACTGATCCCTGAGGCACCCCACTGGTCACCCACCCTTCCTCGGAGTGAACTTTGTTTACCACCACCCTCTGTTGCCTATCCCCTAACCAATTTCTTACCCAGTTTACCACCTTTAGACACACTCCTAGCCTTCCCAGCTTTCTTACTAGTCTCCTGTGTGGAACAGTGTCAAAAGCTTTACTGAAATATAGGTAGGCCACATCCACTGCTCTACCTTGATCTAATACTGTCATTACCTGAAGAAATCTGTCAGAATTTTGACATGACTCCTCCGCCTCATGCATGCATGCTGCCTTGGGTCTTGTAAGCCATTGGATTCAAGATATCCACAATCTTTTCCTTCAGGAGTGTTTCCATTATCTTTCTCACCACTGATGTCAAAGTGACTGGCCTATAATTGCCAGCCTCCTCCCTGATACCACTTTTGTGAAGTAGGACTACAGTGCACTCCACTTTAAACAGACGCTGATATGGTGAACAATCAGTTTTGACAGATGAAAATGCTCTGCCAAAACCACAGCCCATAGACAACCATGTTAAAAATATCTATTAACAAGCTGGCCCGCTGGTGCAGTGGTTGGATTTCCACTTGTGATGCCAGTGACCTGGGTTTGGGAATGACCCCGGGAAGCTGGAGGGCCGGCCGGGGGAGAAGGCTTGAGCATTCCAAGGACAGCTTGTCTTCTCCGGTGTCGATCCGACGCCTTCGGTTGCAAGACTATCTGACGGAGGTCTGGAGGCACTGCTCGAGATGCAGCAAGGGAGGACATCGCCGGTGTCGGCGCTATGCACCCTGATGTCAGGGGATCACACGACATCCACAGAAAAACCGGAAGAATGGCCGTGGCATCTCTGGTAGATGGAGTGCTAGCCCCGATCCCCAATGCCTCCTACCTGCCAGCAAACTGGCATGCTGACGAGACAAGGAAAGACGGGGTAAAGGCCCCACCTTGACCCTGCCTGGGGGGGGGGTAAACCAAGGCTCTGTGGGGGATGAGACTGCTGAGATGGTCAGGTAGGAGAGCGGGGATGTACAAGGCATAAGCGACTCCCAAAGAGAGGAATGTTGATGGCCGGGGGAGTATAAAGAGAAAAAAAATAAAATTAACTTGGACTATACAGCCGTGTAACACGGACAGTAAATTACTGCCACCTTACTCTACCGCTCATATTCTCACCTCATTTGCAGGTGTCATTAGCGCTAATGGATCATTTCATTCCTTCAGTCATCCACCCACCCAGTGCAGCAGTAAACTCCACTTTTGCCAGGTAATCCCGGCAAGTCCTCAGCAGCGTACCACAGCAGTAAGGATGACACTTAACTCCTCACACCCAGTCCACAATGCTCTCCTGAGTCCCAACTGCCAAGGTCCTGCTCTCAACTCAGTGCAGCAGACTAGCTCTGACTGAGATGCACAAGTAGTGTGCACACCACATCTGCGGGACATCAGGGCATCCTCCTGGTAGTCCACCAGTTCATTCATTTCATGATATAGCACAGTACAGCTCATCAGGTCATCAGTGATCACATTCTTTGTACTCGCTGTACTGTCCTGTACGTGAATCTGCTCCCCGCTGATTTAACTTACTCCAGCTTTCCTGGACATCGGTTTTGGTGGACATAATTGAGCAGCACAGATAAATCCACCATAACCAGCATACACTGTACAACTGCCCTCCTCCAGTCCTCTGGAATCACTCCTGTTTCCAGTTAGCTGTTGAGGACTGTCAGAGATGTAACCAGTACCTCCCTGAGCTCCCTCAATACCCTTGGATGCACCCTGTCTGGCCCTATTGCCTTGTTCATATTCAGATTAGCGAGTCCCTTCAAGACTCTCTCCTTTGAAAAAGGACTAGTGTCCACCTCCCAAAAAAGATCCTGTTACTATTTTATGGCCTCTTCCTTTCACCTTTCTCTGTGAACACTGAGCAGAAGTATTTGTTCAGGATATCTGCCTTTTCCTGCTCCCTTCTGCACTGTCCCCCCTTCCCTTTTAACCTTACAATCTCCCCCATCTTCCTCTTTTCACTTACATACCTAAAAGGTCTTGTCCCCTTTTGTTACCACCTGGGCTATTCTTGCTTCTGTCTGTGTCTTTGCGCTCTTTACTGTTTTCCCTGCTTCCCTCTGTTTCTCCGACATACCTCCCTATTCTCCTCCCTCTGCATCTCATTAAATCTCATAAATGCTGTCCTGTTGACCTTTACTTTATCCGCCACCTCTTTCGAGAACCATAACAGTCTAGTTTTCCTGTTGGTTTTGCTCATTTGTATGAAGCAGAAGTTTGCTGCCTTAACCATGCCACCTTTTAGCTTCACTCACTGTTCTCCCAACCCCCAGGTCATCCCCTCCCTCCACCAAATCATCACTGAGGCATTCATCCATCTTTATAAAATCTGCCTTCCTGAAGTCCAGGACCCTCGCTCTTGTGTGGTTCGATTCCACAGCCATCCTTCTGTTGAACTACACTGTATGGTGATCACTGGTCCCCAGGTGGCCTCCCACCTTGACTTCTGCAGCACTGTCTCTGTTAGTGAGTTCCAAGTCCAGTATTGCACTATCATGAGTGGGTTCACTGACTAGTTCCCTAAGGAACACCCCCTGCAGGGAGTCCAGGATGTCTTTGCTTCTAGCTGAAGCCACAGCTGAGAAGCTCCAGTCTACATCCAGCAGATTGAAGTCCCCCACCAGCAGCACCTCCCTCTTTTCTGCCATTTTGCCAGTGGCTTCCACTAGTACTTTATCTAACTCCACCCCCTTGTGCTGGAAGTCTGTAGATCACGCCACTGTGAATAATAGCTCCGTTCCCTGTCTTCAGGGTGACCCACAGTACCTCTGCCCCACGTATTCCCTGAATCTCCATTTTGTTTATGCTTTCCAGAGCACCACATCCTCTCCTTTTCTTCCTGCCCTGTCTTTTCTGAACAGAGTGTAGCCTGGTATGGCCAAGTCCCAGTCGTGGTTATCAGTGCACCGTAACTCGGTAATGGCCACAGTATCCAGGTTGTCCTCTGCCATGATGGCCTCTAGGTATGGCATCTTGTTTCCTAGACTTTCAGCATTTACACACATGGCATTCCAGATTTCGTTAGCACTCTGTTTGTTAGTCCCTTTTTTCCTTTTCCCCCCTTTCCTCCTTTTTTAATGCTTCTGTTCCTATCCCCCTCCATTTCTACCACCCTGCTTCCTTTATTTATTTGTACCATGGGGGATTCCTCTCCCCTTGGGTTCTCCCTACTCACTACCGTTTCTGCCTTCCCTATTTCTTCCATCACCATCCTCAGCTAGTTTAAATGTTCATCAAAGTAACATTTAAACCATCCACTGAGGACTGCAGTTTCCCTCCCAGATGGATGCAGGTCATCGCCCCTGTGTAGGTCCTTATCTGTCCAGGTGGATTCCCAATCCCTGATGTAGCTGAACACCTCCTCTCTGCACCATTCCTTCAACCATGAGTTGAAGCTCCTGGCGTGGACATCCCTCTCCTCCCCTCATTGTAGACAGTCAGCACCTCATAGCATCATAGAAATCCGATGGCAGAAAATGACCCCAATGGTCCATCGAGTCTGCTCCTTCCTGTCCCATACTCATCTGCTTTTCCATGGGCCCCTCCCCTTCCCCTCACTTACCAACCCTATATGTCTGTCCCATGCCCTCTTGAATCCCTCCACCGTTTCAGCCCCCACCACCTCCTCTGGTAGTTTGTTCCAGGCCTCCACCACCCTCTCTGTGAAGAATCACCCCCTCACATGGCCTCTATATCTTCCTCCCTCCAATCTTAGGCTATGCCCTCTAGTTTTAGCCCCCTCTTTCCTTTTAAATAAACTCCCCTCCTTCACCTTACTGATCCCCTTCACATACTTAAAAGTTTCAATCATGTCACCCATCTTTCTTCTGGTGTCCAATGGGTACAGATCCAATCCCCTACACCTCTGCTTGTATGGCTTCCCCTGCATACCATGCACCATCTTGGTTGCCCTTCTCTGAACCCTCTCTATCCCATCTATTCCTTGTGTAGGTGCGGTCTCCAGAACTGGACCCCGTACTCTAGGTATGGCGTCACCGTTGCTTTTTTTTATTTTTTAACCATGAGAAACACACTAAGCTGAAAGCTTGTTTACAGGTGTAACCTGGGAGCATAAGAAAGTTAAGTGACTTGCTCAGGGTCACACAGTATACAAGCAGGGGCTGTGGGATTCAAACCCAGGTCTCCAGGTTTGCAGCTCAAAGCCTTAAACCACTGCGCTGTACTGCCTCCTCTGCCTGCTTTATAAAGAGGCATCAGTACCTCCCTCCTTCTGCTGGTTATTTGCCATCCCAATGCATGCCAACATTCTATTTGCCTTCCCCACAGCTTTGCTGCATTGGCTACCTACCTTAAGGTTGCTTGATATTATAATCCCCAGATCCCTCTCCTGCACTGTTTTTTGATTTCCTCCCCCCAGTGTGTAAGCTGCTCACGGGTTTTTATGCCCCAAGTGCATCACAGCACACTTTTTGGCATTGAATTTCAGTTGCCAAGTTTCTGACCACCCCTCCAGAATCTTCAGGTCCTGCCTCATGGCCTCCACCCCCCCCCCGGGTGTTCACTCTATTGCAGATTTTCGTATCATCTGCAAATAGGCACACCCTTCCCTCCAGCCCGTCCGCTATATCACTGATGTAGATATTAAAAAGGAGGGGTCCCAGTACTGACCCCTGGGGCACTACACTTGTCACCCCCCTCACCCTGGAGTGCACTCCATTTACCACCATTCTCTGGCTTCTGCCCGCCAACCAGTTTTCCACCCACCTAGTTATTTTCCGTCCTACACCTAAGCTTTCCAGCTTATTTACCTCACCTCAGAGAAAGCCACTGAACGTGCTGCCTAAGACCACTCCCCAGCTCCCTAAACTCCCCCTGCAGTATCTCAGACCTGTCCCTAGCCAGGTTATTGGTCCTCAGGTGGACAGTGATGTCTAACTCCCCCTTTCATCCTGCTGCTCTAGTGATTCCCAGGATCTGTTTTTCATCCCTCTGGGTCATGGTGCCACATAGGCACTTGACCTCCCTCTCCACCTCCTACCTTTCCCCAAATATATCCCTCTGACAATCAATTCTCCCACCAGAAGTTGCTTCCTCCTCCTCCTCCTCCTTCTCCTCTGGGGTCCTCTCCCACCCACCCATACACCTTTAGCATTCTTACTTTGAACGTTGAGGAGGCGGCTATTGTCATGTGAGAAAATGTTGTATGTAACCATTACCTGCTTCATTCCACATATAGAGAGCATTACTTTGTGCATGGGTAGCCAGTGGAGTAAGGCTAAAGAGACAAGCGAATTGGAGGGGGGGGGTTGGGGCGGTTAATGTATGTGTGTTGCTAATGCTTTTCGCTAGATCTTAGATAAGTCTTAGTCCTCTTTGGGGATGGATATCTGGGCTTCTAGGGGACCCCATTTCCAAAGGTATGCAACATTCTCTCTTGCCTTAAAGTCTCCCATGTTAGTTCACCTACAGATTGCTATAAAATCCATCAGTTTTTATGCCCAGGCCATCTGCCTCCAAAGAGTGGAAGAACGTGCTAGCCGTCAGCCTAAGTCACACAGTAAAGAATTCACATGAGTGGTCACTGGCAGTGTGCGCTGGTTGTTTTTCTCTATGCCTTTCTGCTTATTTTCTGCTCATAGAGAGAAGAGAGAGAGAGAGAGAGAGATCTACAAAAACCTGTGAACCAACATCGGCATATAGCACTGATAGCCTATATATAAAACACCTGCAATCCCTGTTACAAATAGATTTGCAGTGTTTCAGGAAGAATGGATGTGGGGGAACACGGAGGAGAAGAATGCAGACTCTGAGGTCTTATCAATCCCATCCCAAAGGGATCATTCCTCTGATTTAGATGACTTGCAATCTGACACTTTCTCTGCCAAGAAAAGGAGGGGGAGAACCAGATCTCAGTCAGTGTGGGTGAGGTGGCCTTTCCATGTAATTGGAATAGTGCTGTTCTCTTTCCATTTTTTTTCCGTTTACGTGTTCTTTTTTTTTTTTTTTTAATTCCCCCCAGCTTCATTGCTTAAAGTCACAAAAAAAATGTACCAGTACTCTCTTTACCCTGAACCAGCTGCCATCAGATGTTTTTCTCCTACAGGATGCAAGACTAAAAACTCAGCATGAGTTGAATAGGACTAAAGCCCAGTGGACTCATGGAGTCTCCTTCTGGTCCATTAGGGATGATACTTGTAAAGGAGTGGGGTTACTTTTCCAGGGTCTTGATTGGAAACTTAATAAATTAAAAGATATCCATCCAGGTAAGATCTTAATGGTGGATGTCTCTTCAAGGCGATCAGCGCTACAGAATTATAAGTCTGTATGCACCATAGATGAAGGCGTTGCATATTGAGCTATTTAAGGAGGCTCAGCCCTTTTTGCTTATATCTCGATTGGTGGGCTTTGGGGGGGGTGGTTCGTTGTCCCATCACACAGCTAGCTCTGGGTAAAAAGATATATTGAAACATCACATTCCTTTCAGATATGGTACATTCAGCAGGCCTTAGATATGCTTACAGCTTGCTGCATGCTTGGGTAGTTACATATTTCCACGGGACCCTCTCCTCATGGATTGACTTCATTTTTTATCGAGATCCCTGCAGGTTACCAAAGCAGAACCCGTTGTTACAGAATATTCTGGACCACCTAGCTTCATTGTGTTCCCACTCATCAGACTCCTTATCCAGTAATGGGAAAGGGGTTTGGAGGTTAAATTCTTTTATTTTGTCAGATGAAGGGGTTGAAAATAGATGGTATGGTTTGTGGAATGCCATGATCTTGGTAACGTGCTTCTGGATCACCTGATTGTATGTATTGTATTGCTTCTGTTCCCCAGGTCACCCCTGAAAAAGGGCCCTTTGGGGCCCAGTGGGCCAACTCGGTCATCAAAATTCAATAAATAAAATAAATAAATAAACATGTGCTTATTACTGCCTGACCGTCTGGTGGGAGGACACTAAGTTGGCTTTTAAATGCTTTTTCCAGAAGTCCTCTATTCACAGGATAAATACCACATGCAGAAAATACCTGACCATTTACATTAACACAAATTAATTGACAGATTCCAACGTTTTCTGGTCAATGTGCTGATCAAATTACAAGAATAAAATCCCAGTTGAAACATTTTACAGTATGATAGGCCATGTTGTTAACAAAAGAACTACAGTTTGGGACTCAGGGTCCAAACAGTCCTTTGATGCAGTCAAGGTTTGTCAACACAGGGTGCAAAACTGACTTTTTTCCGCTCTGCAAGATGCTTCAGGGAACACATTTTCTGCGCAACAGAATTTATTACATATTACTGAGCAACATGTAGCTGCTATTTTGGAAGGTGCCCCAGTACCAGACCCTGGGCCCTTCCTGTGGAATTGACATATTCATAGCATGCCAGACATAGTTAAGACCTCACTACTCAACCCTGTTAGTTTAACTGAGGTAGAACAACTTTTGAAATCTCTAAAATAAATAAAATACAGCCATGGGGAGGACAGTCTCCTGGCAGAGTTGTATGAGACATGTCTGGGTCCCACTGGTATAATTATATCTTGGACACTGAGTTATTGTTGGTGTCCATGTCCTCCACTCAGCCTGTATTTTTGCATAAAAAGGGAGATAAGTCTTCTTTATGGAACAACCAATTAGCCTCTTAAATGTTTCTTGCACCTCTATTTTCTCCTCCCCAAACTCCTCCCACCTCCTCTTTTCTCTCCCTCTAATGTCACCCCTGCCCCACCCCCTCTGCCCTCCCCTTACCTAATCCCCCTCTCTATAGCCCTACACACACCTTAGATAACTCCTCCAACTAAGCCAAAGTCTGGCTGCCACTATTATAAGCCCCCACCTTGTCAGCTTCCCCTCCCCCGCTATTACTCTCTCAGCTATCTTCACCCATTCTCCCCTCCCACCCTTCCTCCCACCATGTAGCCCTTCTCATTTTTCCCTTGAAAAAGCCTATCCCAGGTGGCCTCTGTTTCATCTTCAAAAGCACTTTGGGTACTCCTGGCTCACTCCTTTTTTTCTTGCTATACACCTTGCCTCACTCATTAAGTAGTGATGTTACTTGAAATAATGAGTTGTGTTGTTACTGGGTAATACTCCTTCTGTAATGTACTCTGCTGCCTATATATTATTTTACTGTCTGCTTATATAGTACTGCATTTTTTTTATTGTCTTGTCATGTCTATCTTCGACTTGGAATCTTTATAAAAGAGCCTCAGCTCAAAGGTATTGTAATCTTAAACAGAAATAAATAAAATAATTATAAATGTTGACCTCAAGATCCTTTCCAGGATTCTAGCCAAAAGACTTGAGAAAGCAGCAAAGCAAGTATTCCCACCACACCAATATTGCTCTGGGCCAGGGAGATCAATACAAGATAATCTTGTTACTTTATGGGAAGTCTTTGCGTTGGGAAACAATGGGATACATAGATGGTTAGATCCTATCAATCAATCAAGAAAAAGCCTTTGACAGGCTGTCCCATGTTTTTCTCCTTGAAGTCCTCCAGGTTTATGGTACCCTGGGTAGGTTTATTGGGTGGCTGAAATGCTTATATCATCATGCTGCTGTAACCCCATTGGTGAATGAATGGAAAACTGCCTGTCAGAGGGTTGTTGAGGAGTATGACAGAGTTGCCCCCTTAGTCCTCTTCTTTATGTCTTCGGCATAGATCCATTGTTGCGTAGTTTGCAGAACTAAAATGGTTTAGAGGTTTGTTTTTTTTGACAGGTGTTAGCCTATGCTGATGATGTTAGCATTTTTTTGGCCTGTGCCTCAACTTGACTTCTGTCGGCAGGGTTTTACATTATTTTGCAATGGCCTGAGGCTCAATGATAAATCTGACTAAAAGTAAAGGGGTGGGTATTGGGAGGTTCCAAGGCAAATGCGAGATTATTGCTAGTTTTCCTGTGGGAGGTGTATTCCTAGACCTTTTATGTATCAGCTTTGGGGGTAGTAATATGACCCTCCAAAACTGAAATAGTTATTTGGAAAAGGCTCTTCTACATGTCCAGTGATGGAAGTGCTGCAAGCTCTCCAAGCAGAAAAGTTTTTTTTTTCCAAATAAAATCCCTGTTGGTACCAACATTTTTGAATGTCAACTATGTTTTCCCGTGTCTGCTTCCATTGCAGCATGGTTGTTTAGCTTAATTTTTATGCTGTTTTGGGGGTAGCAGACTTAACTCTATAAAAAGGGAATCACATATTTGGACATTAAAAATGTGGAGGTGGGGTGGGAATGGTTAATCCACTAGCCTTTTTTGTTTGCTTGTTTAGTTTTGTTTCATAATTTTCAGAGAGCACTGCAGCAGGAGGATGGGTTGTGGGTAGCTATGGTAAATGAGTGGATGTTGCCACTTATGCCAGGCTGGGAATCAGGTAGGATACGCATCCCAAAATGGGGCACAGGGATAGTCTGCCCTGAATATGTGAGAATGGCTTTATCTAAAGTTCAGAAATGGAAACTTAGTCCTGGTTTTATTGAATCTTCCTCCCAGAAACAACTATATGAACAGATACAATCCTCAGCATTTGTTGTTGACCTTATTATCCCAGATTGCCCAGCTGGGAAAAATTCAGAGGCGGTGCAAAATCTCTCCAACCAAAGAGTGCCGCCACAAATGTGGGATGTGCCAAGGCTCAGCACTCATGGCAGGTCAGAAATAAAGAGTATGTTTAAGCATACAAGTCTGGAGGACTGACATTGTTTTGGACCACTCTGCTTAGTCGATTTAGAGATCCAGGACCACTTGTTTCTTTCCTGCCCATATTCCCAAGGTTTTAGGGCATATTTTGCTGATTGTAGTGCAATAGGCCATCTTTGGAATATCACTTACCAGGATATAGTGTTAGGGATGCTCTTCTCTGCTTGGAAGGAGTATAACCCATCATAGATAATTGTTTTTTTTGTTTGTTTTGCTATCATTAAAGTTTATTTATTGTAATCCATGTGTGCCTGTTCCTTACAGCAGAAGCTGGTATCGTAGCAAGAAATTTCCTTTACCATTAAGTTGGACTTGCACAAGGTTTATCAGGGTGACATAGAAAGGGCCCCCTAGTCTCCCTATGGAAAAGTTTTCCAACACAATTTTTGATACTTTAGATATATAGGAGTAGGGGTGGATAGTGTGGTGACCTTCTCTGAGGTCTTGTTGCTGGTGAATTTACCTTTTTCTTTCTGTAACATACTGTTCTACTGTTTCTTTTTAATTGCCATTTGCTGTCTTTTACATTGCTTTGTTTTGGTTGTACATATTTGTAATTCTGCTTTATTTTTTGTTCTGTTCTTTCACACTTGAATGTTTGAATTGTTTTCCTCAAATAAAAAAAAAATGTCTCCACTCTTCATCAACAAGTGCCATAGGACCTTTTACTAACACCTAGACAGTGACCAGAGATGGGCAGAATGACCTCATTTTAAGGTCTTATCCGAAGGACAATGGTCACTAAGATAACCACTTTTCAGTTGCTTATGTTCAGAAGATTCCTTAGAGAAAATCCCTCAACAGATGTGGGATGTATGTAGGCTTGGGCCTGTTACACGAGGCCCCTGCACCCTAATTTGTACCCTCAGAGGTACACCGTAGACAGCTAGCACTTAAATATATGTTATTCTAACATATAGGGCTAAGGGCATCTACCGTACAAGAGTAGATGTCAGGATATGAATGCATATTGTTGTAATACACTTTGCTTGTTAATACATATATTCTGCTTGTATTTTTCTGTGTATTTCTTACTTGTAAGATGCCAAGACACCTGTGTCCTTGGAGTAATTATAATATGTAAGACGGCATTGCCACCTTTTGGTGATTTGTACCACTACACTGAGTTATGTAAGACCCTGTATAAGAACTCTTTTGTTCTCAAACTGATGACTTTACAGAATTGTATTATGGTGTCTTGGACCGTGGAGCCACCTCTAATTTAGCCAATAGGGTTCATCTCTGTAACTAGAAATGTTTCTGTCTTACAGTAACCATAGTAATTATCATAGGTACAGTGTATATAATGTAATGCACAAGGCTTATACCTTGGAGACCTCAGGAGAGACCCCAAGAGACACAGAGAAACCTTGAGGTATAGGGAACGCTTAGCACTGGCTCCCGGTTCGTATTGGTAAGAACTGCTTACGGTAACTGTGATTTACCCTTTTGGTAGTAGTAATAAACTTGTTTATTACTCTAATGCAATGTGTCTGTGATTACTTGCATTCCCAATATCGTCAAGAATCTGAAAGTGAGGTTTAGACCTCCTAACAAATTGGCGACCATGTGCAGGCGATATTTGGTGTTTGTAAGTTTTCACTTGTTGCTAAAGCTTTTCCTTTTCCCATGGGGTCAGTAGGTGTACATTCCCGTATCATCTCTCCCGTTTTAAAATCATTTTGTAGTAACTTGCAAAGTCTGGCTGTCTTTTCAGGTGTGGTTGATGCCATCTCGACCCACTCCATTGCAGCTTTGAATTGCAAGCCTGCAACTTAGACAGTAGCCCGGCTGTGTATAAAATGCTCCTGCTGTGGATCGATACGCAGCAATCTGCTCTTTTCACAGTTTGAATTTTTGTTCCCTCCCACACAATGGCCACCGTATCAAATAGCTGTGCAGAACTGAGACTCGATGTCTCGAACTTCCTTGCCTCCCATGGAGGATGGACTGACTTTGCGTGGGATGCAAGTCAATCTGAAAACCCTATACTGGGGATTTCAACCCAGTACACGGAGATGAGACAATCAGTGACAAGCTAAAGGGTTGATGGTCGCGGCTCTCTACGCTGCTCTGGAAGCCTCCGAAGTGAGGTTTCGAACCCTTGATCTGCAGATTTCATCTCTTAAGCAACAGATGGGTTTGCAGGGAACAGAATGTATAAAATTGCAGCAGAACTTGGAGTCTGAACTTCAAACTCTGCGAAATGAAAGGGATTCACTATTGCATCATTCAGCTCAAGCTGGAGAACAGGAACTATGTATGTTGAAACAGGAGTGTGAACGTTTGAGACAGGATAAGAGTCAGGTGTTGCAAATGAATGATTTACTGAGTGCTGCGAATGCACAGTTGAGTGATGAAATGGGTGAGCTGCAGGACGAGATAAACCAGGTATGTAATGACTTAGAAGTGTCTATCAGGGACAATCGCGAATTGAGCGCTGCGTATAGAGTGTTGCAAAAGCAAGATGAGGTTGATATGGATGTTGCAAGTATGAGTCATAATGAATGTAGAACTAAGA
Source organism: Neoceratodus forsteri (assembly GCA_016271365.2). NCBI lineage: Eukaryota > Metazoa > Chordata > Ceratodontiformes > Ceratodontidae > Neoceratodus > Neoceratodus forsteri. Next base: position 1,577,141,355 of record CM028131.1, read on the forward strand.
TGGCGAAACTGCGCCATCAGCGAGAGGTTCTGGCTGGCCAGGTTAAGACAATGGGAGGCATAACCCCTGCCTTACATACGTCATCCAAAGGGGAGTTATCCGATGATGACGTTTCACAGTACAACACCCAGTCACACCCCTACTATGGGCCAGAGACCCCACCCAGCCATCCACAACATGGCGGGTCCCCACCCCACCAGCCCCATGTCATACATCATCAACGTCGTGACGCCCATCATGGGAGACACCAACATGGCAGCCCCCATGATTGGGGGAGCAGGCCCAGGACTGGTCCTGACAGCACCTCTGGTAGCCGTTATTAATGAGGAAGACAGGCAGGAGATAGAAACCATGATTGAAACTGCGATAGGCAATGTACCCCTTCCTGAGAGAAGTAAACGGGCCATTAAAACCCAGATTAGGCAGCTTCTGCAAGAGGCCGGCACTCAGGAAGGTATTGTCCACACTGCGGCCAAGGCTGCAGCTCAGGCTGCCCTGGATGGTGCTCGAGACAATCTACTTCTGCCTGATCACCCAGTAATCCCCTACAAATGACTGGCAAATCTGACAGATTAGCCGACGAACCCATCTGGCAACCTCAGCTACTTGAAAAGGTATCTGCATGCCTAGTCTGCTGCAGAATATCAGGTCCAAATACTACGCCAGACCATCGGATCCCAGTTTGTGGGCCAAACTTCCCGATGCTGTTCGCCAGGATTGGAACGCCACCTTTGACGAGGTTGCAGCTGAGCTCATTTCTGCTCACAGCCCAGGCATAGTAGGAGTGATGCTTGCATATCCTGTGAAGCAGAATGCAAAGAAAAGTCCAGCGACTTACCACCAGAGACTATGGATGGCCTACTGAGCAGGAAAGCATTTGGCAGAAGAAGCAGCGGATGTAGATCTTATTGAATATAAGACCAAAAACCGAGAGTGTATCAACTCTATATCTGTGATTTGGGCTCCGGTTCCAAAAAGGTAGCCACCGTGGAGCCCACTCCAGGGGCCACGATGCACTACACAGTGGAAGGGCAGGCCCAATGCCAACAGGCCCAACATCAGCAAGCCCCTCCAGCTGATAATCAACACCCCCAACAGGCCCATCAACAGCAACCACAACAGCAGCAACAATGGGGTGGGAACCGGAATTGGCATAAGTATAAAAAGCATAAGGGCAGAGGTAAACTACAACAGCAAAGAACAGGCACCTCATATAGGGAGATGGCTGAAGAGAATCGGAAATTCCGAGAGCTCCTGGGACAAGTACGCTTTGTGGCGGATGCTGTTCCCACACAGGCCCTTGCGGCGGTACAACTGGCAACGCAGGCCCTAACCAGTCATGGGGATACTGGCGGTACAGGCCCTCAGGCCCATTCAGGCCTAAACCCAGAGGCTCCTCCCTATATAGCATCAGTACAGCCTTGTGAAGTAATTCACATGAGTCAGTCCCAGCCTCTCCATGCTTCCAGCAGTACAGATTGACAATTACAGGCCCCAGTCCAGACTGTAAACAAGCTAGTCTTGGATACAAACAGAAGGCCCTGCACCGAGGCCGAGGTCTGGGGCCGTCTACTAGTAGTTTTGTTAGATACAGGTGCAGCTGTATCTGTGTTACATGATGAACACCCAGACACATCCCCTTGGTCCACCGGATGGAGGACCAACATGTCAGGAGTTGATGGTACTAGGCTACCTGCATACCGTTCTCTACCCCTACCAGTAGAGCTAGGCCATCTAAAGGCCTCACACACTTTCCAACTAATGGTATTGCATGATCATCCTAGTATCATAGGGATTGACTTCCCCGCCCCACATGGCTGTGTGGTGGACCTAGCTAATATGCTATTGATACAGATTCAGGGTCAATATCATACCATTTTGATTCCTGATTCACACATTGTGGCAACTGTATCTGCCAATGACAAGGAGTATGACGTCATAGATTTGTTCAAGAATCATGAACTTTTCCCAAAGCTCCTCCGTATTTTGCAATGACATTTGAAAGCGTTTGCAACCAACAAGCATGACTGTGGAAGAATGCACACCGTCATTGAAGTGCCAGTCCCAGCACATGAGAGGCAAAGGCAATATCCTTTCCCAACTGAGGCCTTGCCTTCCCTCAGAGAAACAATCAAGTCACTCCTCAAGGAAGGAGTAATCAGAACTTGTGTTTCCACTGCCAACTCTCAAGTGTGGCCCGTGAAGAAACCCACAGGCACCTGGAGACTTACTATTGACTACAGGAAACTAAATTGGGTCACCCCCAGTTGTTCTCCAACTGTGGCATCAGCACCAGATGTGCTACAACTACTGACCCCTGATTTGAAATGGTTCAGTGCCCTGGACATCTCCAATGGTTTTTGGTCATTGCCATTGGCCCTTAAGAGTCAATATAAGTTTGCCTTCACCTTTGAGGGAAGACAGTACACATGGACTTGCTTGCCACAAGGATTCCATAACAGTCCATCCCTGTTCCATCTCCACATGATGGACGCCCTCGAGAGTTTCTCTACTCCCCAATGTTTCTTGCAATATGTGGACGACCTGTTGCTGGCAACAGCCACACAGGAACAACATTTGGATCTCTTGGACGAACTACTGACTCTCATTCAGAGAGCAGGCTTGAAATGTAACCCAGCAAAAGCACAACTGTGTCAGAAGGAAGTACTCTTTCTGGGTCTAAAAATAACTGACCAAGGTCGAAGCCTTACCTGGAAGAAGGTACAGGGATTGCAAGACTCACCATTACCCACCAGTGTGGCAACTCTTCAAAGGTTTCTAGGTATGGTGAATTATTCGAGAGATTTTATTTGTGATTTTGCTCAGAAAGCTACTCCTTTGTATGAGTTACTCAAAAAGGATGTACCATGGACTTGGGCCCCCATACACACCCAGGCTGTGACGTCGGTGAAGCAGGCCTTGGCCTCCACCCCAGCTCTGGTCAACCCCAATCCAGCACTACCATTCCATCTGGAATGCACCACCTCTGACATTGCCATGTCAGCAGTGCTGGCCCAGAAGATGCATGGCACCTTGAGACCCATTGCATATGCCTCACAGCTCTTGACCCCAGTAGAACAGAAGTACGGCCTTTGTGAAAGGAACCTTCTGGCCACCTAGTGGGCTGTCAAGCACTTTCTGTATATCATTGGGTACTCACCACTGATCATCAACACCAACCACACCCCAACCACTTTTTTGCTCGCAGATAGAGTGAAGGATGGGTCAGTCTCTAATACCAGACTGACACACTGGTCACTTCTTCTTCAGGACAGAGACATACAGGTACAACTGACTAAAGTACCATCTATGTTAGCTCATGGCCTCCTTTTCCAGGGAGAACCCCATGACTTTACACTACAGTCACCTGATCTTCCAGATCCAGGTCCTTTCCTCCCTGCCACGCCACAAATACTTGACAACACTTCTTTGTGCCATGTCTTTGCTGATGGTTCAGCATCCTAATATCAGGGAGAACAAATTGCAGGGATGGGTATCCTAGTGATCTACCCTTATGGGAACACTGTCAAAATATCTAAGCGCTGTAGTGTAGCATCATCACAATATGCAGAGATGGCAGCGGTAGCCTGTGCCCTCGAGTTCATCCAGCATGGAACCGAGGATACCACAATTTTTACAGACTCTAACTGGGTTTGTTGTTCTCTTACAGAATTTCTTCCCTTCTGGCAGAAGAACTCCTTCCTTTCCTCTGATGGCAGCCCAGTGAAATATAAGGAATTGGTAATTACATACATTCACTGGCACAGAAATTCACACACAGACTCTATGTACACAAAGTCAAAGCTCGCTCTCTCCATGACCCCTACCATGCCTTCAATGACACAGAAGACATCCTTGCTAAGGAAGGGGCCCGAGGGGGGGACATCTGGATGATGGACCATCCAGAGGCCAATGCAGCTGTACAGATTGCAGCACTCAGGAAGAAACCTGAACCTTTTTCCCTCTTGGACCTCTCCGCAGCCCAGCATTTCGACACTGAACTTAAAGAGGTGTTCAGATTCCTTGACAAAGGTACTGAAGAGAAACTTCCCACATATAGCCCCTATCGGAGGCATGAGGGTAAGCTACACTTGTCACCAGATGACAAGCTCATCTGGTTTCAACCAGATGACTCCACCACCAAGTTATGGGTGGTTCCCAGACACTTAAGATCTGAATTCTTGCACCAAGTGCATGACACCCCCACTGGTGGACACCAGGGAGTAGAAAATACCCTCGAAAGACTCAAGACCACTGCCTGGTGGCCTGGTATCACCAAAGATGTTAAACAATACATAGACAATTGTCTCGTTTGTGCGCTAAATAACCCCATCCCTACCAAACGAAATGCCAAACTCTTACGACAATGACACTCTGGCCCTTGGCATGCCATACGGATTGATTTCATTGGTCCTCTGACTAACATCAGCAGAAATAACAAGTATGCTCTTGTGGTAACTAATCTCTTCTCTAAGTGGGTAGAAGCTTTCCCCACTAAGACATGCACTGCGAAAACCACTGCCAAAATCCTGGTGGAACAGATTTTCTCCAGGTGGGGTCTACCTCTCAAAGTAGACTCTGACAAAGGAACCAGTTTTACAGGTGAGTTGATGAAAGAATCCCTTGAACTCCTTGGAGTTCAGCAGAAGTTCCACATACCCTACCACCCTCAATCCTCAGGTCAAGTAGAGAGAGCCAACAGATGGATTAAGCAAATGCTTTCCAAATTCATTGAGGACAATCCCAAAACTTGGGATTCCCCATTGCCATTACTCCTTATGGCAATTAGGGGTACACCCTCAGCCACCACCCAGCTTACACCCTTTGAGGTGATGACTGGCAGACAGATGAGATTACTTGAACACCTGTTGTTTGACCTGCATACCCCCGCTGCAGACCGCGTGTCTGTAGACCAATATGTGGAAAAACTCAGAAAAGACCTCCTACACACACACTTGTATGCTGCCAACTGCATGGGCAAGGCCCAGCAACAATCCAAAATACAGTTTGACAAACATGCACAAGAAGTGGATTGGCAAGTTGGAGGTCAGGTAATGGTACTTTGATTTGCACATCCCACCCACTCCTTCTCCAGCAAGTGGATGGCCCATACCTCATTGTCAACAAGCTCAGTCCGGCAGTCTGTCAAGTTAGACTCCTGCATAACAACAAGTTGACTGACAAATGGTTACATGCAGACCAGCTGAAACTGTATAAAGGAGCTTAAATTACTTTTCCTCACCCCATTGGGTGGAATAGTACTAACATACTAATCTTTGATCTTCCTTTCCAGATACACTGACAAGATGGCTATCTTGTTCCATTATTGCCTCATCTCAGGAGTTATCCCCTGCATCCAAGGCACGGTGCTGGACCTCCTACGACACCTCGATCCTCCAGCACCTCCTCCAGAGGGAGTATCCATCAATATACCAGATAGTATGATCACTGTCCAGGAAGGTTCCGATGCTTATCTCACTGCCTCGGTTGTTGCTCCTGATAAATCTACCCTTCAAATTGAGTGGCAGACCACATCACAAGGACAAATACTCCCTGTGGCCAAACTCTCCAAAGGAACTTTCCAAGGTTGGCCCAATGCTAAATTATCCCCAAATGGTTCGCTGTCCTTGTTACAAACTGCATTAAGACATTCTGGTTTGTATAACATAACTGCCTTAATTGATCCTTCATACTGTAATTCTTTGTCCAGAGATGCTGCTTGAAAATTTTGTGCCATACACCACATGGCTTCTGCAGCCAAGTACCTCTCTGTGTTACCACCCACTGGTAAACAGCTTTTGGAATGTCCAAAGCATACCCCTGGTCCCCATAGTGGTCTAACAGCCACTGCCCTCCCAGGTTCTCTGATTAATAATTTACAGTTTATGCATATACCTGTTTTGTTTAATCTTACTTACTGGAATATGAAAGAATTTGGTATGTGTCACAATACTAACACTTCAGCATTTTATAGTACATTATTGCTTGATAGTCTAGCTGCATTTCAGATTTGTACTCAAGACCCTATTGCCGGGGTCCATTCTACTGAACATAGAGGCAACTTCAGGAGGAAGCCCTCTCCTGATGATCTAACTCGTAAATGAAAGACACTGAAGTTGACAGTTCTGATGTTACAGGTGCAACAGGTACTGTCACAGGCCTTTTTGGTATAGCTATGTCTATTTGGAATAAAGCAGACATTGCTGCTATCAAAGTTCATTCTGCCAAGTTCTCCACTGGTTTGGTCAACAGCATACTACCCCCATTATTGCATGGTGTGGATGGCCTTAGTCAGGAAGAAAGATACACTGTATACAACATGCATGACATTGCTAAGGCATTCACTGATTAAAAAGATAAGATTAACGTACTCATACAACAGAACAACAAAGAAGCAGATAAACAATACATTGCTAGAGAAATACTTTGCTCTGCCTATGGCTCATACATTATCACTACCATCAACAACCTCTTCGGTAATCTAGAATCTGGAAGAATACCTGATATTATACATGACAGACGCATCTCCAAATGGTATTATCCACAATGTAAAACCACTAGCTGTGTTTCTATGTGTATGCAACAAACTTTAACTATACCTCTTTCTACAGCTAGGAATTTGGGGTTTGTGACCAGACACCCTAATACTGGTCCTTGCTTTACTGCTAAGAAATGTTCCATAACAGATACCATGTTTGTTTCTTTTACTGTCTCTTTACCACACTTTGATACCACTACAGCTTTGTTCGACAAGCTGGCACTGGTGCATTCAATTGCTCATTTGGATGATGACATCTACAGAGAATGCCTGGATCTACCGCCGCTACTGGTTTACCATCCTTTCCTGGATTCCTGGGTGGCTCCACACATGGACTGCTGTGTGAAAAAGCAATGCATTTACTTGTGCCGATGTGATGTATTTGATGTTATTCAACCTGTTTGTGGTTATTCTCCAGACAGCATTGATTGGACTTTCACCATGGATGCTGACATCACGATGAATGGTACCGACTCCTTTGACTCAACTCTGGCTCCGGATAAGCTCTACCTATCATATTGTGAGGAGATTCATCGCCTGTCAACATGGATTTTGAAAATGACCTACACCTGCTCTGTCCAGTTGCAAAAGTGGAGACTCCCTACTGTGCGCTCACAGTATAATTCCGATGGAGAGTACTGCGTGGTCACCAACTACAAGTCCTACACCTATGGATCTGTTACATGTGCTATTGATTACCCCAATTTCTGCTTTGTTCCCCAGCAGAAGACTGTCATTGGACATGCCATTATAACCCTCATCCCCCTCCTAGATGCAGACATTATTGATGGTAACCCTGATTATTTGCTCACACTATCTGAATACTTGCCATATTTTAATGTACACATACACCCGCTCACACTTACACTGAAATCACTTTTAGACAGAAAGGACACACACCTCATCCACATCAGCAATAATGTGACCAAAGCCAGTGAAGCTGTCCTCTCATTAATTAATGGTGGTGATATGAATAACGCATTGACTAACACCTGGTTAGAAATTACTTTTAAATGTTTTGTTATTATACAAGCATTTTTAGTCTTTATTTTGATCATTTTGCTCTGCTGCCTATGTCGCACACTGCGCCATTACTGTGAGCAGCTTCAGTTCCTTTACTAAAGCTTCGTGGCGTCGGTTTGTAACGACCACTGCTCCAGTCCTTTCCCTACAGATTTGCCTGTGTTGCCCTTGGAGGCAACAAGGGTGGGATGTTACACGAGGCCCCTGCACCCTAATTGGTACCCTCAGAGGTACACCGTAGACAGCTAGCACTTAAGTATATGTTATACTAACATATAGGGCTAAGGGCATCTACCGTACAAGAGTAGATGTCAGGATATGAATGCATATTGTTGCAATACACTTTGCTTGCTAATACATATAGTCTGCTTGTATTTTTCTGTGTATATGTCTTACTTGTAAGATGCCAAGACACCTGTGTCCTTGGAGAAATTATAATATGCAAGACGGCATTGCCACCTTTTGGTGATTTGTACCACTACACTGAGTTAAGTACGACTCTGTATAATAACTCTTTTGTTCTCAAACTGTTGACTTTACAGAACTGTATAATGTTATCTTGGACCGTGGAGCCACCTCTAATTTAGCCAATAGGGCTCATCTCTGTAACTAGAAATGTTTCTATCTTACAGTAACCATAGTAATTATCATAGGTATATAATGTAATGCATAAGCCTTATACCTTGGAGACCTCAGGAGAGACCCCAAGAGACACAGAGAAACCTCGAGGTATAGGGGACGCTTAGCACTGGCTCCCAGTTCATATTGGTAAGAACTGCTTACGGCAACTGTGATTTATCCTTTTGGTAGTAATAAACTTGTTTATTACTCTAATGCAATGTGTCTGTGATTACTTGTATTCCCAATATCGTCAAGAATCTGAAAGTGAGGTTTAGACCTCCTAACAGGCCCGTGATAAATGGAAGTTAAAGTTCACACAGACACAAAAAGGTAGAAGAATGGATGTGCCCAAGACAGTCGTGCAGTAATACTCTTGAAACACAGTTACACTTACTAATCTCATGAACTTTTGCAGTATCATTCTGGGATGCTTAAGCTACGCTGTGGCAAGAACCTTTATTTGCTAATGTCTCTTACCAGGAAATGGTGATCTTCTTCAAATATGTCTCTTCCATTAAGCCACACCTTTGGAACTATATCCACATCAGCACTAAGACCACATTGCAACTTTTGCTAGCCGGGGCCACCCCTGACAATGTCATGCACTAGCATCTATATAAATGTGGGCAGCCCTGTCTCTCCTCAGTTCTTTTCCTGCTGTCGATCATACTCATCTGACCCACTGAAGGGAACATCGTCGACTAGCCATAGTCATTTTCTTTATTGCTTGTATTTCTAAGTTTTAATGGTTGTCTCTGCATGCTGCTGAAATCCTCTGTTGCTTTATTTTGGTACTGTAACCGCAGAGACAGAATTTATAAGGGCAACACACACAAGGTGTGTGTCTGCTTTCTATGCCTCTCTCACAGTGTTTGAACCTGTGAGATCTTTCAAAGCTTTAACCAAGCTACAACAACACACTCTCAAGAGAAGACCTACACTCCATGATGGACAGGTGTGGTGTACCGCATAAGAAAAGCAGTCAGAACCAAAAAAGATATATGAACATATGAACATGTAAAGAAGCCAGCAGAAGGAGGCCATTTGGTCTATCAAGTCTGTTTGTATTGCAGGATCCACAGCAACATTTATTGATACCCATCCAGACACTCCCTCTCTATAAAAAAAAAAAACCTCTATAACAAACTCCCTCTTATAGTGAACACCTTTGATGGCTCCCATTGTTCACTAAGTAGGCATATTAGCACCTCGCTATAGTTAACAGCTCAGCTGGCTCCAGAGGTGTTCACCATAGAGAGTGAGCACTGTACCAAGTTATACATGCACCAACATTGAAAATTCAAACAGCCAAAGACTGTGACACCAGGTACCCCTGGTGCTTTGCTCCATTTGAGCTTCCAAAAGGGGGTAGTAACCTGGCTACAATGATCTCTTTTTATGCCCCACACTGTGAATTCATAAACATGTGACACAATACAATATCAATTAATAAAAAAGGAAATAAATAACATCTGTTCCACCATCATATCAAGCACATTTTTGCATACTTTGCATATTTTACTTTGCTTGAATGCTTTTAAATTGAATAAAATTATCAGTGGAAAAACCACATTATATATTAAGCGAAAACAGAGAGCTATAACCATCAAAAATGAAAAAGATCTCAGAGTAGTTTAGTCCTCATAGAAATTTAAATGTGGACTGCATTTCCAGAAGGGAAGGAAGGAAAGAAAGAAAGAATAGCTTAGAATTGGGAGCTTAAGCCACAGAGGTCTCCTTATAGATTCAATTTCCTAAAAGCGGCCTATTATCGCACTGAATTTGATGATGCCACCAAAAATCCATCTAAATTCTGGAAAACATTTAAGGATTTGTCTGGCCACATGCCAGGAAACTCTGTCAGATAAGATCACCTTGGCACTGATATTATTAGTGACAGGTTGAAGATACTGGATTCCTTCAACAACCACTTTGCAACTGCAGGCCTAGCATTTGATAAATCTCCTGCAAACCTACTATACCTAAATCTTGGCAACCAAGATGAAGAACCCTAGAACCCTGTGTCATTCACTCAAGGTTCTCCTTGCATCCTACCTCTCTCAAAGAAGTAGAAGATATGCTATTGAAGCTGGATACAAAGAAAAGTGCTGGTGCAGACTCTCTCGATCCCTATTTTTTGAAATTTGCACTACATGTGATAGCTGTGCCTATTATTCACTTATTTAACCTTTCTTTATCCAAAGGGATCATACCATCCATTTGGAAAATGGCACGTCATTCCTCTGTTTAAGTCAGGAAATCCTGATAATCTTAACAACTATAGGCCTATTTCCATTATTTCCGTCCTGTCTAAACTACTGGAAAAAATAGTAAGTAATCAGCTAAGGCTATACCTAGAAGATGCGGATCTCCTAAATCCTGTCCAATCAGGCTTCAGAGCGAAACATAGCACTATTACAGCTCTTGCAAAGGTGACAAATGATTGGCAAAGAGAATTGGATAATAGAAATTATGTCTGTGCTGTATTTTTAGATTTAAGCAAAGCCTTTGACACTGTCGATCATAGTCTGCTACTCTCTTCTTTGCAAGCAATAGGACTGTACACTTTATCCTTGCGATGGTTTAACAACTACCGCTCAGACTGTCTTCAGCAAGTAAAGGCCGGAGGTGAATTCTCAACACTCAAACCACTTCTAAGAGGTGTTCCTCAGGGATCTATATCAGGTCCTATTTTGTCTGCTATATACATCAACAATATTGATGTCTCGATAACCAGGGCCAACATTCATCTGTTTGCAGATGATACTGTACTTTATTTGAGCCGTTCAACCCCAGAAGTGTCATGTAATGACCTACAAGCTGAATTCAATTTACTACAAAAACAGCTCCTAAACAAAAAACTTTTGCTCAATGCTAAGAAAACCAAAGCAATGCTTTTCTCTCCTCTGGTTCATGCAGCTAACCCGGTTGACGTAGGACTAGTGCCGCAAATTTCTACAATCCTCGGAGAAAAATTGGAATTTGTTTCAAAATTCAAATATCTATCAGTTTGGCTGGATCATAAGTTGTCATTTATAGAGCACATAGAGGACTTACTAAAACAAACTACGACAAAGATTAGGCCTTTTTTTAGGATCAGCCACTACCTAATAAAGGTTCAAACAACGTTTCTCTCCTTGATCGACTACGTGGATTTCTTGTACAGTGATTGTCCTGCCTCTTACCTTGCTTAAATCTAAAAATACAGCTCAGAAGAAGCCAGAAGGGGAAGGAAGGAAACATATTCAATTCAGTGCTTTAGAGTAACTGGTAATTGCTATTTTTCTTTTAAACTTAGATTGTGGGCTTTTAGTGACACTATACTTTCTTTGTTGTCTTTACTTATAATTGTTTTTGGGCTGTTGAGAATTTAAAACATAGTGGTGGTGTAATTCTGTGCTGTCTTTAATTGCTGCAAATTTTATCTTGGCTTGTCTGACTGCCCTGTAGTTGGGTGAAGGGTGTTAATTGTCTGGCCTCTGACCTCAGCTACGTGATAACTGGAGGTGGGGCTTAGTCAGAGTTAAAGTAGCAAGCAGATTTTTATTTTCTCAGAAGAAGCCAGAAGGGGAAGGAAGGAAACATATTCAATTCAGTGCTTTAGAGTAACTGGTAATTGCTATTTTTCTTTTAAACTTAGATTGTGGGCTTTTAGTGACACTATACTTTCTTTGTTGTCTTTACTTATAATTGTTTTTGGGCTGTTGAGAATTTAAAACATAGTGGTGGTGTAATTCTGTGCTGTCTTTAATTGCTACAAATTTTATCTTGGCTTGTCTGACTGCCCTGTAGTTGGGTGAAGGGTGTTAATTGTCTGGCCTCTGACCTCAGCTACGTGATAACTGGAGGTGGGGCTTAGTCAGAGTTAAAGTAGCAAGCAGATTTTTATTTTCTCAGAAGAAGCCAGAAGGGGAAGGAAGGAAACATATTCAATTCAGTGCTTTAGAGTAACTGGTAATTGCTATTTTTCTTTTAAACTTAGATTGTGGGCTTTTAGTGACACTATACTTTCTTTGTTGTCTTTACTTATAATTGTTTTTGGGCTGTTGAGAATTTAAAACATAGTGGTGGTGTAATTCTGTGCTGTCTTTAATTGCTGCAAATTTTATCTTGGCTTGTCTGACTGCCCTGTAGTTGAGTGAAGGGTGTTAATTGTCTGGCCTCTGACCTCAGCTACGTGATAACTGGAGGTGGGGCTTAGTCAGAGTTAAAGTAGCAAGCAGATTTTATTTTCTCAGAAGAAGCCAGAAGGGGAAGGAAGGAAACATATTCAATTCAGTGCTTTAGAGTAACTGGTAATTGCTATTTTTCTTTTAAACTTAGATTGTGGGCTTTAGTGACACTATACTTTCTTTGTTGTTTTTACTTATAATTGTTTTTGGGCTGTTGAGAATTTAAAACATAGTGGTGGTGTAATTCTGTGCTGTCTTTAATTGCTGCAAATTTTATCTTGGCTTGTCTGACTGCCCTGTAGTTGAGTGAAGGGTGTTAATTGTCTGGCCTCTGACCTCAGCTACGTGATAACTGGAGGTGGGGCTTAGTCAGAGTTAAAGTAGCAAGCAGATTTTTATTTTCTCAGAAGAAGCCAGAAGGGGAAGGAAGGAAACATATTCAATTCAGTGCTTTAGAGTAACTGGTAATTGCTATTTTTCTTTTAAACTTAGATTGTGGGCTTTTAGTGACACTATACTTTCTTTGTTGTCTTTACTTATAATTGTTTTTGGGCTGTTGAGAATTTAAAACATAGTGGTGGTGTAATTCTGTGCTGTCTTTAATTGCTGCAAATTTTTGGCCCCCCTCCCCTTTCCCCAACTCATAATTATATGCCCTGTTAAATCTGATTGACAGGAGCTAAACACAGGGTATAGTAAGGGGTGTGAAGTAGGAGGGGCGTAAGGAGGAAGAAGCCCACCCTCAGCAAGACAAGTGTTTTGACTCATTTATTTATATATTGGTTTCTTTTTCTTTAAAAAAAAATATCTTAGGATCAGTGGTAGGATTTTTAGTACAGTAAATTAATAAAAAGGGAACTAGGAGAACTTCAGTAGCAGACAAGTAGTGGAATTGCAGTATAATGTGGGGAGTGGTGCAATGCAGTGGCTGTGGGGCAGCATATTCAGGCAGACCTTCTGGACACTGGTGCTGCCTATCTGCATGCATCTCTCTGGACTGCGGGATGAGGTAGCCAGACTCAGAGCGGAAGTAAACTGGGTCAGGAGTACCATCACCCCTATCCAGGGACCACCCAGTCCAACGCAACTGCCTCAAAGGATGCCTAGAACGAGGAGCACTTAGATGACAGTGGGCTCAGGGAGGGTTAGAGCAGTCAGGCAGAGGCACATCCCAGATCCTATTCCACTCAAGAACTCATATGCTACACTGGCAAATGAGGACAACCAAACAGAGGTACCCAAAGAAGTGGAAGGAAAGGATGTGGAGGTTAGCCAAGGAGGTGACCTCAGCGGGGAAAGCAGTGGACCCCAGAGGAGGAGGAGGAGGAGGAGTAAGCGAATCCTGGTGGGGGACTCCATCATAAGAGGGATCCAGCTAGGAACACAGGAAGGGGAGGACAGGGAGGTGAGGTGCCTACCAGGTGTCACAGCATGGAGAGATGGAAGAAAGATCCTGGGGCTCACTGGGAAGGCAAGACGGGAAGGTGAGCTGGATGTCATTATCCACCTACGTACTAATGACCTGGCAAATGGGGAGCCAAAGGAAGTTCAGGAAGAGTTTAGGAAACTGGGGAAGGGTCTCAAGCAAGTAGCTACTTTTGTCACTTTCTCAGAGTACTACCTGTGAGAGGCAAGGGAGAGCATAGAGTGCATGCACAGGAACTTTAACTCATGGTTGAAGAACTGGTGCTGTGAGGGGTTTGGATTCATTGGTGACTGGGGACCCACCTGGAGGGATGGAGGTTTGTTCAAGCCTGATGGCCTGCATCCATCCTGGAGGGGAATCCAAGCACTCAATGATAAGTTTAAATGCTACACTGACAAGCACTTAAACTAGCAAAGGGGGGTGGCAGGCCAGCAAGGAGGGTACCTACTTGCTCACACCCCACAGCTAGCAGTGGAACCAGTGAACCAGAGGAGTGGCTATCTCTGCAAAGCAGTGTGCAGAAGATGGAGATTAGTGCCCAAGAGGTGGATAAGCAGAAAAGGGGAAAAATTCAGCAGAAGGGCAGACAGCAAGGAGAACCAGGGATAAATGACAACCAAGGAAGGGGCTGGAGTAGAACAGTGAAACAGTCTAGGGAGGTCAAATCATGGAAAGCCATGTGTGCAAATGCCAGGAGCCTTAGCAACAAGATGGAAGATCTGGAGGCTGTCATGGTACAGTCAGACCTGGACATTGTGGCCATCACTGAAACCTGGTGTAATGATAACCATGACTGGGAGATGCCATACCTGCTACAACATATTCAGAAGAGACAGAGCAGGCAGGAAGGGAGGAGGAGTGGCACTGTATGTGAAAATGACATAAGGGCCACAGAGATCCAGGAGGAACAAAATGGGGGAGATACTGTGGGTTAAGCTGGAAAGGAAAATGGGACAGCCATCCGCACAGGTGTGGTCTATAGACCACCAGCCCAGGAGGAAGAAACAGATAGGGAGCTGATGCTAGCCATCCAAGGATGGCAGACAAGGAAACGAGTAGTACTGGTTGGAGACTTCAATATTCTAGGCGTGGACTGGAGCATCCCAGCAGCAGCATCAACTAGGAGCAGATTTATCCTGGACTCCTTCAGGGTGCCTTCCTCAAGCAACTGGTTATGGAACCAACTCGGCAGAAGGCAATACTGGACCTAGTGCTCACAAACAGGGACAGTGTGATGGGGGTAACAGTGGGGAGCACCTGGAAACAGTGACCACCAGTCATTGTGGTTTGAAATCACAGAAGAGCAGAACCAAACCACAAAAACACGTATCCTGGATTTTAGGGGGCAGACTTTGGGAAAATGGGGAGATAATTGAAAGAGGCATTAAGGGAATGGGACAGGAATCAGGGTTGAGGAACAGGGCAGTATTTAAAATGGGATTACAAGAACAACAGAATTATGCATTAAGCAGGTCAGCAAGAGGAAAGGAAGAGGAGACCATTATGGTTTTCCAAAGAGGTACAAAGAAAGTGAAAGCCAAAAGATTGCATTCAGGCAATACAAAAGACACAGGCAGAAGGGATAGGGAGAAGTACCAGGAGAAGCAAAGGGAGGCAGGGAGGTCAGTAAAGGAAGCCAAAGCTCAGACAGAAGAACACATTGCAAAATCAGTGGGTAGGGGACAAAACCTTTACAGGTACATAAGTGAAAAAAAGAGAGAGCAAAGAGGAGGATAGTGAGACTGAAGGGGAGGATGGGGCTGCATGGAGGATGACAACAGTAAAGCTGACATATTGAACAGGTATTTCTGCTCAGTCTTTACTGAAGAGGAGGAGGGTAATGGGTCTGAAGGGAGTACAAGGGGTGAGAATGGTGCAGAAATGGACACAAGTCCCTTTACACGAGAAAGGGTCCTGAAGGAACTGGAAGTAATAAGAGTTGATAAAGCAATGGGGCGAGATGAGGTGCACCCCAGGGTCCTTAAAGAACTAAGAGAGGTGGTGGCTGAACTCTGGCTATCCTGTTTAGCCGATCACTGGAAACAGGGGAGGTACCCAAAGACTGGAGGACAGCAGATGTAGTCCCCTTATACAAAAGTGGGAACAAAGAGGAAGAAGGAACTACAGACCAGTCAGCCTCCCACCTGGTAGTGGGGAAGATCATGGAAGCACTACTGAAGGAGAGATTGGTGGAACATCTGGTTGTCAATGGACTACAGGACCCAAGGCAGCATGGTTCATCAGGGAGGTCATGTCAGACCAACCTCAGTTGGGTATGACTGGGTGACTAGGGAGGTGGATCAGGGAGGGCAGTGGACATGGCCTATCTGGACTTCAGCAAGGTCTTTGACACTGTGCCACATAGAAGACTATTACACAAACTGGGGAATATGGGTGTGGGCGGGACAGTAGTGTGGTGGGTAGGTAACTGGCTGGGTGGCAGGACACAGAGGTGGTGGTAAATGGCTGTCCTCCACAGAGGGAAGAGTAACCAGTGGGGTTCCACAGGGATCAGTGCTGGGACCGGTCCTATTCAACATCTTCATCAGTGACATTCATGGGACCTAGAAGGCAGAATTTCACTGTTCGCTGATGACACAAAGCTCTGTAATAGAGTAGATACACCAGAGGGTGTAGACAGAATGAGAAGCGACCTGCAGAAACTTGAAGAATGGTCAGGGTTTGGCAGTTGAAATTCAATGCAAAGAAGTGCAAGATAATGCATATGGGGCAAAAACCCTGGCACAATATATCAGTTGGGGTGAGGATATAGCATGCACCAAGCAGGAAAGGGATCTTGGGTTGTCATCTCTGATGACCTCAAGGTAGGGAAACAATGTGACAAGGCAGCAGGTAAAGCAAATAGATGCTGGGGTGTAAAGGCAGGGGCATCACCAGCAGGAAAAGGGAGGTCATAATTCCGCTATACAAGACACTAGTGAGGCCCCACCTGGAGTACAGTGTACAGTTCTGGAGACCATACCTATGTAAGGACATAGACAGGGTAGAGAAGGTTGAGAGGAGGGCAACAAATATAGTGCATGGATTGCATCACAAGTCCTATGAAGACAGGTTGAAGGAACTGAACATGTACTCCCTGGAGGAGAGGAGGGAGAGAGGGGATATGATAGAGACATACAAGTATCTTACAGGGAGGAACAGGGTGCAGGAAAACACTATTTTTAAGCGAAAAAGATGTTCCAGGACTAGAGGGCATGGGATGTGGTTGGAGGGAGGACGATTCAGAGGAAGTATGAGAAAGAATTTCTTCACAGAACGGGTGGTGGACAAGTGGAACACCCTACCAGAGGAAGTGGTGGGGGCTGAAACAATCACAGGATTTAAGAATGCATGGGATAGACATAAAGGAATTCTGGAGGTCAGGGGTAAGGGGCAACAGACTTCTAGGAAAACAAACTGAACTTACAAGCTCAAATGGGCAGAATGGGTGGGCCATAGGCCCTTATTTGCCGACACTGTCTATGTATCTATGTATCTATGTATAAAACTGGATACACTATATCACAGAGCCCTGAGATTTATTACAGGGTGGCTTCCCTTCACTATGCACCACTGTGTACTATATGCAGCCATGGGCTGGACTTCCCTCCAGTATAGATGGAACAGAAATGCTGCTCTATGGACTCGCAGAGCAATCTCCAACAAGCTTCCCAAATACATCACTGACTGTCTCCCCATAAACCTGCTAGGCAAGTATGCCCTGAGGAGCTTTATAACCATCTCCTTGACAGTCCCCAAAGTAAAATCATGATTTGGTAGAGCGGCTATAAGCTTTATGTTGCCCTCCCTATGGAACAATCTTCAGAAAGCACTGCAGCTGAGTACTCCTGTCAGCGTTACCACTTTCAAGACCCTTTACTCTCATCTTATTAAGGAGTCTTGTAATTGTCTCCCTTGATCCTAATCCTGCAATGTCTGGCCTACTCTGTGTTGTACCTATGCCTATCCCTTCATCCTTCTAGCGTAATGCTACCTGATCCTGGCTCCTGGTTCTGGTCCATAGAACCTTAACTTTATTCCAATCGGGTTGCTCCCCTTCACCCACCATTCTTCCCTGCCCCCTGATGTATGTGTCCTCATGCAGTACTAGAAATGGGCTCCCTTGGATTTCGCCCCACTACTTAGCTATATATAGATATTGAATTTGATATACGGTTCTCCCACGATATTCCTTGTGTATGTCTATTATCTGTTGCACCTTGTGCCTTATGTATTGTTAGTGCATTGTGATCATGTATGCTTATGTATACACCTATTTATGATTTTTCCCTTTTTTGTACGTGACCTTGTTATACCCAGGTCCATCTTGCAAATGAGCCTTGCTCAATGATGTTCACCTGGATAAATAAAGATTTTGATTGATTGATTGATTAAATTTCAACCACTGTGGCTTTTATATAGCATATTCCTGCTCTCTCCTTATAACTCCAGCTGTTGAAAGGGAAGGAAATAAAGAGAGTGTTTAAGATCTAGATGGTAGCCAAACATACAAAATATCATTACCAATTAGTTGTTTCTTTCATTTCACAACCACTGAAATCTGATTACTTATTAGGAGAGAAACTGAGTCTCCCACAAGGGTGTGTGTAGAAAATGTCACAACTGTAAATGTATGGTTTCCTGTTAAGACAAATACCTGAAATCCCTTTGGGGGGGTGTATGTGGGGATGGGTTTTATGAATATGGTTTCAGGTCCCAGCTTGAATTTAAAGAACAGCTGACACCTTTAGAAAAACATTAGAAAACATAATATTTAGACACAGTTCCATTTGTATTTTGTCCATCTTCTATAGATTTCTTTACTAAAGAAATCCCCACAAAAACAAAATCTTTAGACCTTAGAGTCCCATTGTCTTTATAGCTTATTCCCAGCTTGATGTCATAATGCTCTGTTGTGACATCACAGTTTGTTGCCATGGGAATAACTGTGATGTCACAAGCAGAGTATTATGACATCAAGTTGGAAAGAAGCAATGGGAGCTGGTGAACTCTCAAGGAACAGTTATCCTGTTTTCGTGCATGTGGCCTCAGTAATAAATTATGGAGATAAGAACTACTGAGCTAATGAAAAATATAAGCTGCTTTGTGTCCAAATATTATGTTTTTAAAAATTCTTCTCAAGGTGTTGGTGGCTCTTTAAGCCCTCAGGTTGTAATGCCTGTAATGAAAAATTCCAGTAACTTTCCCTTTGCAAAAGTTTTCTCAAACAATCACCTCCCCTCCTCCCTGTTTTTACTTGTTCCAAACATGTAAATTTTAAAGTGCTGGGATTACTATTGTGGCATAGCAAAAAATACACTACAACTGGGCTCTTCAAGTTGACAAGCTACTAGTTGACACTGAAAGAAAGCACTGGGAAATGTTATTTTACTGAAAACTTTAGTGGCCATGGAAAAGAGTCAAGGCCAGAAATCTGTGTCACCTGCCTGTTGACCGAATCGCGGCCGATGAAACCTAAGGAGTGGGAGAGGGATAGGACATCATCCCGACCCTCTTCGTCATTGGACCATAACACAAGTACAGGGATGAAAAGAGATTCTCTTCCTTGGTGAGGTCCTGGTTGCAGCTTTTACAGGCACTTGGATGAAGTATAAGAAAAGCACTGTCCAGTTTGCAAGGCATGCTATAAATTTTACCTTGGGCAACCACGCAGCACTCTCACCATGCAGCAAAACATGACAGCCCCTCATGTTGTAGCTAATTCAGTACACAAAGCAATAAAAAGGTTTACACATCTGAAGTGCTGTCTTTACCTCATCAAAAAGTAGGGAATGCTTTGGGAAAACTGCATGTGGATGTTGTAAATACATGGATTTGTGCACGTTTGTGAAGTCTATATGTGTTTGATTAATTAATGAAAATTATTTTTCTCTTATTTTTGTTCGGTAACTCTTATTTGCTTTTTTGTATGATACATGTAAATTCTGCATTATTATTTTATTTGTAATAAAATTCCTTTACTCTTCATTAACAAGTACCATAGGGTATTTTACTGCAACCTAGACAGTGACTAGAGATGGGCAGAATGAGCTCATTTCATGATTTTAGCTGAAGGACACTGGTCACCAAGATCCCACTTTGCAGTTGTTTATGTCTAGAAGATTTCTTACAGAGAATCTACATTGGCCACCTTATAAAAAAAAAATGACCACTTGCCTTGCCCACCTTTCAGTCTGGCAACCATGTACAGGCTGAGCTAACTTGCATGAGGAAATATTTAATTAATTCTCACTACATTGTTTTGCGCTGCATGTTCTAGAGGCTGAGATTGGCCCAAGGCCTTACCTCACAACTTTTTGTCACTGGAATGAAGGACCTGAACACTCAAAATGAGGGACAATGAGGGGCGTTGACCTTCATTATGAGGGACACATCCTCAATCATGGTGAAAAACATTGTGGTTACTTGTACAGAGTTCATTTTTGACTTAGCATCTAAGAATATTTGGCCTCTATGCACGATTGTGCGGAGTGACTATGCGCCATGGATCCACTCTGCACCCATTGCGCCCCCCCATGTGGGATGCACTAACCAGGGCATGCTGCCCCTACACATCCAATCCCCCAACTGCATTGACAGCAATGTGCTGGGGCAGATGGGGGAGCATGGCAACACTACACGGCAGTCATTACGGTGTGTAGTGCTGTCCGCAGGGGTGTGTAAGACCCTGCCATAATGCCTGTATGTGCCAGTGTGCAGACAGTTCCCCATTGGGTCCAGGCAGCCTGCAGGACACCCACCAGCACAGTAGCATCCCTACCCCTGTCCTGCATGCCTGCCCCCCATGGTGTTGCACAGGAACCCCCTGCACAGCATAGCACACCCAATCTGCCCCCCTCCACACCATCCTGGCCTGTGCAGCTGATCATTGGTGGTCAGTGGAACCCCCATGGTACCATCATCCCCCCAGTCCCCATATCTGTACCATGCCACCAGTGCTGTGGCCCTGGACAGTCAGCGGCACTGCCCTCTTCACACCTCTATGGCTGCTGGCCATCTGACATCCACAGGGGTGTGCAGCCAAGGTGCACCCACCATCTAAGGGATCCACTGAGGAACCCAGGATGGGCATCTGATTGGCTGCCCACCCAGGTCTGTAGCTCTGCCCCATGTGACCCTGTGCACCGGGGGGGTGGGAGTGGGACCACGGACAGGTGGCTGGCAGTCATGAATGCCACCAGGCATGCACCTGTCTGCAGCTGTGGAGATCTGCTGGCAGGGTACGTGCCTGTGGTGCGTACCTTCTGCCCCATTGTGCATAGTGGCCATTAGGTGTTTCTACCTCGAAGTCTAATTTTACAGCACCCTATCTGTGTGGGCACAACTTTTTCCATGAGGGACAGACCTTTTCAATGAGGGATGGATGAGGGATAAAATGAGGGATGTCCCTTATACAGTAATCAGGGACAGTTGAGAGGTATGCACAAGGCTCGATGCACTAGTGGGCCCAGCCATCATACACTAGAAAAAGGGTGCCAGTGTTCTGATTATCTGTCTCTAAGATTTAAAGATGAGGTATCCCGCATACTTCTTCTTTTCTCCACCTTTTGAGACACAGCGTCCCACATTTGTGTGATGACAACTTCAGAGATGTGAATGAAACATTCTCAGATTAAATGGGCAGACAGTGAACCAGTGTATGTTTAATTTACAATACTAAAATGACCTCAAATATTTCTGTGGCTGTCTCTTTATTTGAAAGGGCAGTTATCGTCATCATCATCTACAGTTTTTGTTCTGCATTAATACAGCTGAGACAGGAACCCCAGAACCCCCTTCCCCTGTGAAGTTTAACTGCACATACATTTCTGGTGAACAAAACTAAGAGGCTAGGGGTGCAAACAGATATATTCCACAATACACACTTTCAAGCCTGAGACCCGTATAAATCTGTGTTCCCCTTCCCCAAGACCTTGCAATACTGTTTACAATCAGGACAGACATATGATCTACAGGTGTACCTGTATTTTGCAGGGAAGTGGTGCATTCTACAGGGAATGGATCCCATAGATTTGTACTGTTTATTCAGAGGACAGTTGCAATGGGATTAAATGGAAAATGCCAAACTGATCTAGAACTACCAGTCCTGTGTATTTGCTCAAGAGGCAGATAGATAGATAGATAGATAGATAGATAGATAGATAGATAGATAGATAGATAGATAAAGTGAATGAGTTCTGGTAGTCGCTACCTATATATCCTGGCAGTACACAGTAGCTCTTTTTATGGGACAGTCTCCCATGTTTTCTTGAGACACCTGCCCAGAATGCAGTAAAGGTAATTTCTGGGCAATGTGGCATATGTGTTTCCTGTTTCCACAGCTCTGGCTGCATTCCACTGCTGCGTGGTCGCCTTGGAATGAAAATAGTGCTGCTGTCCATGGTCAAAGTAATTCAGCTGTAATCCCCTTTCTCTTTCTCTCCTGGGGTTTCCATTCATATTCTAATCACAGCTTTTCCTTCCCCCTTAAAAAACAGGCACTTTATCACAGCCTGCAGAGCCCCTCAGCTTTGCACTTTTACTTCCCTTTCTTGCAGCACATGTCCCCCACCCCACCCCGCCCCAACACCCACTGCTTTTAAAACCCTGTCGTTTGCAGGTTGTCGTGCAGAATATAGCTGATTACTGCACATTTGGACTTTGCATGCAGGAGAAAGTACTCTTACACTGTATGCTTACATTCTAAGCAGGTTTACATAAAAAAGAAGCAACCCCAACCCCACCAGTCATTCTACTATGGCACTCTGCTTGATAAAAATCTAAAGTTTTGCAGCCGTAGTGTTTGCAGTTAGTGGTTATGCAGTCATGCAGGATTGCACTTATGGCACCCCATGGGAGTGAATGAAGTAAGGTAATTTTTTTTTTTTAAGTATAGAATCCACATTTCTGCTCAGTGGGAAAATAAAACAAATGATTATATACAAAAAAAAAACACACACCTGTAGTTGCTAATAAATGTGGTAATTGGCTTATTTAGTGGAGACCACTTTCATAAGGAAATCTAAAAATGAATATACAGAAAAGGGGAGGAGGGAGGCCTCTAGGACTTTAAATAGGGGGAACATATTTTTAGTTTGTATAATGGAAGACGGGGGAGGCCAAAGTGCAGAGATTGCGTAGGATCTAAGCCCCCCTTTTCTGTGGGAAGGGGGGCTTTTCTTATTCAAAATAGTCTCACAATAGTGTTCACAGTGAGCCCTGCGACAGCCCCATCTGACTAACAGTCATTCATCAGCCTGGCTGGCCTATCAATAGCATTGCTCCCATCAGGGCTCCTATAAAATGAAGCTTTTTCCCATGAAACATCAGCAAACATTTTGACGGGTCTGGCTTGCCCCTGCTGGATTACTGAGCCTGTCTTTCTCTCTCTCACTTCCCCTGTGTGTCTGAGGAGAGGAGAGCACCTAACCCCAGGGCTGTTTTTTTTGGGTTTTGTGTACAGTCCATGGGAAGAGCATGCATTGTGGGCTATTGGAGGAGCCGGACATGGATTCCACAGGTTAGTTCTAAGGCTGAGAGATACCATTTAAAAAATTTAAATATCAATGCACTAAGAAAAGCTACTAAGAGCATGTGAATAACAAACTAGAAAATTTTAAGAACAAAAAGAAAACTTAAAAAAATGAGTCTAGAAAAGAAAATCAAGTTGGGAAGAAGTATGTTTTTAAGATTTAAAGTTTTCTGTCTGAACTTGTTTAAGTTTGCTTGAATCATTTAAGAATGTGAAGTGGGGAGTGAAATGATGAATGTAAGAAACTTTCAAAAGGGAATTTATTCTGGCTAGTATGAACCTAGCTGCAGTGGAATTTTTAACTTTCAGCATCTGAGTTGGACATAAATGAAAAAATAAGTCTGTTGATGGGGGTGGTGTCTGCAGGCCACTATACAGTCTTATTTTGGATGTAATGATAAACTTCAGAGAAATAAGCAACAGTTACTTGTCTTTGTATGTGTGGTGTGTGTAGCTAAGATAAAGGGACTTGATTGTTCACTTTGTGGGAATATCCAATTAAGGGGATATGGTCCCAAGATGTAAGTTGAAAGTTGCACACTCATTTGAAACTGTAATTAAGGGGACCTATATGGTAAAAGTCATCTAACTGTTCATATTCAGAGTCATGTGAACCACTTGGATATCAGGAAGTGTTTTGCGGAAAACATCACTAAATATCACTTTGGTGGATGAGAGAGTTCGGAAATGGTACTAAAGGGGTTAAAGAGAGGCAGTGCAGTCCTGCTGAGATAGTTGATCTTATAATCAGTCATTATAATAATAATTTGGAGGCTGTCTAATAGTTAGACCAGTGGCTTGGAAACTGGAAGATCGCAGGTTCAAGCTCTACAAGAGCCAGACACTTATGTGTGACCTCGGGCAAGTCACTTAACCTCCCAGTGCTCCAGTCCACTTGCAGCTGTGGAAGTAGACTAGAAGCAGGACCCCTCTGGAAACAAAATGCTGTATCTCAGCTGGGCATATTCTTAGCGAATAAATAATGCATCTGTATTTTATATGACCTGGTCAGCACTATAATTGCTGTGCTGCTAAGTTATTAAATTTCTTGGAGGTATTTTACATGAGCATAATAATACAACATATTTATGTTCCCTCCCATGTGCCTGTGATAAATCACCTATAATAGAAGTCTGCTTATTAGACACTTAAACCTTACAATTTGCTAAATCCGTGAGTCATTCTGTATGCCTGGAGGGGTATTGATATGAGTGTCTTATCAGTCTGATTTCAGTCCATTTCTGCATCATACTGGGACTTTGTGGTGTAGTGGGGTACTGTCCAAAATATACTAACTGCCCAAATAAAAGTGGATAGACTCCGGCTATACATAGAAAAAAAAAGCAAAAATGCATGCTGTTATCTCCCTACTCCACCCCAAAATTGGTAATGTCCCTGTATAACCCCCACTACAACATTGTGTAAGGTACAATAAAGTATTTCAAATAATGTGGCAAAATGAACTAAACAAGTCATTGTGTATATACAAAAAAAAAAAAAGAAAAGAAAGACTAAGTCATTCCCTCAGTTCTTGAGAGTGCCAGTCATGTGGGTGCTGATTTTCTTGAAAGGGGATCATTTCACAGGACAACCACATTCTTTATTTTGATTATCCACTAACCCTAATGTCCCAAGAGGACAGAAATCCAACCAAGTCAATCACATCAAATTTCGAAACTTCCCTGTTGCTGCCAACAGGTTGTGGTAGCAGGAAAGCTTGTCTGTGAGCCCCATTGGTGTGGTGCAGTGGATTGATGACCCCCCCAAAGATGAAAGATTGTGGGGAGCCATTCAGCTGCAAGCGGCATGCAGTCCTTGTTTCCAAGGAATGGAGTTTCATTAAATAAGCCCTTCCTTTGCAGGATTTCTTTATGAATTTGAAAATATCATATTTCTTCTTTGCATTTAACATTTCCCCAATCAAATACATTGAACAGTTTGTAACGGAGGCTATCTGACTTTATACTTTTTTCCTGCTTTGAAACCTTAGAAACATTTAATCCTAGAAACATTTAATAAACATAGAAACATTAAATTATAAATAGACGTAACTCCCATGGATAAATATTGCAGCCTTGATTCAAACCAACAAACTTTCACAATTTTATTTTACTTGCATTAGGAAATAAAACTTTATTACAAAAAAAACACCAGTGGTAAGGTTGTACTGTGTAAAGTCCCATGCTTTCAACTAAGATTGTCTGAAAAATAACTAGAAGATAGTAATATAAATATACAGTTGTTATTTGTTTAGCTTTACAACAAATTAAACCTTAAACAGAAAAGTCGTGAAAATGGTTGGCCAAACTACCTTTATCACAAGGCTGAGATAAACATTTTTTCCAGAGTTTTTTTTAAATAAATTTACAAATCATTAGCTAAAAGGACTTTGGGTATCCTGAGGCTGAAAACTGATTATTTTTTGAGATATTTATAAAACTGGGGATTTTTTGGTTTAGATGCAACCCCCCCCCCCACACACACACACACTTATCCTTGCCATCATCTTATGTATGAAATATAAAGACTGTGATTTGTAACTATTTTGCTTAGCACCGCCATGTAATATATACACATCACTTAACACACAAGAAAAAAATAGACATCATTTAAAATCCCTAAATTGCATTTAATTTGATACTTCCAGTTGCTGAAAATGACAGTTTTGAGTATTAAAATAGGCTGCCTACTGAATTCTTGCACAGTGCATAAAATTCAGAATGCATACATATTCAAACAAAACTTAACTTTTGCCCTGTAGGGTTAGTAAGCCCTAACTAGTTTAATACTCTCTCGTGGTCCTTGGGAACATTTTTGTATACACTCTGTACTCATCTTTTTTGAACTTTTCACTTGTGATCTAAAAAGTACATTTAATAAAAGGAAAGATGACCTGTATATGAAGTTTGCATAATATAGCTTTCTGTACAGTAATAAAAAAAAAAAAACAGCAAACCAGACTCAAGTTAAGGGAATTATATACTTGTTGCATATTGTACAATATTTTACATTTCACTTTCCAGAAAAAAAGTTGATATACAATATTTATTTTTTCACAAAAGTGATATGCCGCATCTGGTTTATCACATGCCAAAGTTATGTTTCTTCAGACCTCCCAAAACATATGCCAATACAAATACTTTTAGAGACACCCTGAAGGCTGAAGCAGTCCACAGAGCTTAAAGTGGTCCGAATCTCGAACCTGGCAAAATATTTTTGAGGAATTTGAGGTGGAGTCTCACAGGGTCTCTAAGCAAAGCCCTTACACTATGTTTCTTTCCTCTTACCATCACTATCACTTCAAGGGTGCAACATGACCCTTAGTTCCTTTGTCCCTCAGTTTCCTACAGTATCGTCATGTTTTATACTTGCATTTTGACTTATTATTGAAAAATTTGATAATCATGAAAAAGCAAATTCCATACTATGAAGGAAAAAAGGACTTCCATAGTAATAGTCCATCCATCTTTTCATAAGTATGACCGTTAGAGACCTGGTAGTTTTTCTGCACAGCATAAAGTAAATGACTGTATTTATTGTGGAGTCAAGTGAGCAGGGTAATGTCTATGATTTTTTTGGCCCCACAGACCAAAACATATTAATTAGTACTCAAGCTAGCATGTCACCCTCAGATGTATAGTTTCACATTATTAAATAAAATTATTAAATAAAATCTCACTAGGAAGTCCTAAATTTGTTTTCTTTAGCACATATTATTTGGTCTCCTTCCTGTTGGCAGTCAGGGGGAACCTTAAGGTTTATTGAGGGGTATTTTGACTGAGGTGCAGCACCCAAAAGTAATAATATCCTATCAGTTGTAAACAATAAAGCTTTTTCCTAGTCCATATTTAACTTTCTGGTTATAATGGCATACACATTTTTCATTACTTGCACAGAATGCTAGATCAGCCATTTTTCTCTAACTATACTGACGTGATTCCTTTAGTAACTTTTTTTGTTGTTTCTTGGAAATTAAAGGTTAATGGGAAACTGTTTATATGGCTGGATTTATTGGTTTATGTATTCATTCACATATGGGGTGGTTTTACAATAACAATTGTTAAAAGAACCTTTAAACCAGTGTGCAGGGGCTCTTCCTGTGTAGGCAGAGCTCTATACAGAGAAGCAAGGCTCCAATACCTTCTCTGAAGTGCAGACACATACACAGAGGGAGGAAGCACAGTATACTGGAGTGCTCTGTGGCATTCTCTCTTGCAAAGCCCCTATCCCGGGCTTAGGCAGTTTCCAGTTTAGGTAAATATATGGGGTGGCCAGCATCTCTATGTTACAAACAGATGGGGAAGGTAATATTCCCCATAGTGCAGGCTCCTTGGGTTTAGCCCCAATAGATCAGTAGCGGAGCCAGATTTGGGAGAGTTTGGGAGCAGGGGGTATTCAGTCAATCATAGGCTCCACAATGGGCACTCAACAGTGAATAAAGATGGTGGTGGGGCACCACTGCTCACACTGGGGCAGCCAGGAGGGGCAACCACCCCCCCAGCCCCCACTCTAGCTCTTCCACTGCAATAGATACCACCCTGTGCCTGCATGAGACACTAAGACATGCCTAAGGACTTCAAGAACGTCAAACAAATATTAAGGGATAAAACAGTGCACCACTACCATGACATTCCATTTAAAAAGGTGGAGGAATTCCATGGGCTTTTGCTTGGGAAATCACATACATTTGTATCCTGCAAAACTGGGGATCACTTTCTGGCCTCTTTAATAATCAGTGTGTAATAATGTCATCCTCCTGACCACCAAGCCACAGTCAGTAAATTGTGGGGAAGGTGTGATGAGAAGTTGATATATTATGGGAAAGGTGTGAAAGACTGATATAATATGGAAAAGGTGTGAATTTGGCATATTATGGAAAAAAAGAGATGTGGCTATATTATGGGGAAAGTATGAGATGTAGGTATATTATGGGAAAGAAGGGATGTCAAAATGTGGTAAATGTGTGAGATGATATACTATGGCCAAGGTGTGAATTGTAGGTATATTATGGGGAAGGTGTGAGATGTAAGTATATTATAGGAAAGGTGAGATGCCAGTATATTATGTAGGAGGTGTATGATGTAGGTATATTATAGGAAAGGTTGGATATCAATATATTATGGGGAAGCTTTACAATATAGTTATATTATGGGACAGGTGAGATGTCGCTATATTACAGAGAAAATGTAGTATATTATAGGGAAGATGTGATGTGGATATATTATGAGGAAGGTGTAAGGTGTAGGTATTTTATGGCAAAGGTGAGCTATCCATAAATTATGGCAAAGGCATGAGATATAGGTATATTATTGGGAAAGTGAGATATCCCTATATTATGGGGAAGGAGTGAGATGTAGGTATCTTAGGGGAAAGGCGAGCAGTCACAATAAAATGGGGAAGATGTGATATGTAGGTATATTCTAGGAAATGTGAGGTGTCAACATGTTATGGGAAATGTGCAAGATGTAGGTATATTATGATAAAGGTGAGCTATTGACATATGATGGGAAAGGTGTGAGATGTCAATATATTATGTGGGGTGTCAGATGTCAATATATTATGTGAAAGGTGTGAGATATAGGTGTTGTATATTATGGGGAAGAGCTGTTGATATATTATGGTAAAGGTGTGGGATATAGATATATTATAGGACAGGTGAGATGTGGATATATTAAGGGAAAGGTATGATATAAGTATATTATGGAAAAGGTGAAATGCTAATATATTATGGGAGATGCAACATGTAACTATGTTATCGGGAAGGTGCAATATGTAGTTAAACTATGGGAGAGGTAGGATGTTGATATATTATGGGGAAGGGGTGAAATATTGATATATTATGCAAAAGGTGTGAGATGTAAGTATATTATGGGTAAGTTGAGATGTTGATATATTATAAATAAGGCGTGAGATGTTATAGAAAGGTATGATATGCAGTATGGCGAAGATGAGAGATGTACTGTAAGTATATTATGGGAAAGGTGAGTTGTCAATATAATATGGGGAAGGTGTGAGATGTAAATATATTATGTGAAAGGGGAGCTGCGAATATATTATGGGGAAGGTATGAGATGCAGGTATATTATGGGAAAGGTGGGAAAGGTGAGATGACCGCATATTACGGCAAGGCTACAAGATGTAGGTATAGTATCTGAAAAGGTGAAATGTTGCTACATTAAGGTTAAGATGTAAGATATCAATATATAATAGAAAGGGGGGAGAGTAGGAATAGATGCAGTACTATGAATACCATCTAGTGTATGGACTTTATAACCTCTATGTCATATATGGTACCAAACTGATAACGGTGATTGTCTGATAAGACAAATCACAATATTAGTATCAATGCAGTAAAGTAAAATGCCTTAAGCAAATGTACCTCTGTTAAAACTGATGTACCAGATCTGTATGTAATAGTATACCTGTATGCTTCTGTTTTATCTTTGTTTTATTTATCTTATTTTTTATGCATTCAATAAAAAAGACATTTAAAAAAGAAGAAGAAAGGGGAGAGATGCATGTATTTTATTGGAAAGGTGAGATGTCAATATATTATGGGGAACATGTGAGATGTAGGTACATTATCAGTCAATCAAGATTTTGTATATTAAAATACAAACAGGATGATAGCAAGTTATATAAGCTAAAAGCTTATTTCCAATGATATCCTCAGAATCAGTATTTCCATTGCATTGCTACAATAACATTAAGGGAAATTTAAAAGGCAAAATAATAACATGCAATACTAATACACACACCACACAAATACAATGTAAAACTAAAGACAATAAAATTGTCACACTATTATGTGACAGGTCAGATGTTGATGTATTAGGGGGAAGAGATGAGACATGGAGTATATTATAAGAAATGTGAGAAATAAAGATATATATTGGAAAGGTGAGATGTTGATATATTGTGGGGAAAGGTGTGAGGAGTAGATATATTATGAAAGATGCATACGCTTCTGCTTTAGTTTTGTTTGCATTTGATTCCTTTTTTGTTTTGTTTTGCAATACTGTGTTTCCAATAACTACAAAACAAGGCTCTCAAGTGGTGAAAAAAAAGATAAAATAACCCCCCCATGACTGTCATAAAAAAATGATCATATCTAATAATGGTTGGCAATTTGGCATTGCCTCTGTGTATGATGCATCAAGCTTTTTCAGGTCAATCTGATGTCAGATGTTGCTACAGAATAACTGGTGAGAAATAAATGGTTAGATAATGTAAATATAAAATAATCCTTGATCCCCCTGTGCGCAGTGTCCTTTTTACTGTTTCATAGTCCTGGGCATGCAATCAGCCTGACTCATTTCTGTTCGCCTTTATAGTTTTTTAAATGCCCCCCAAATCAGCCCCCTGCAGGCATCCTTTTCCAAAGTGAGCAGCAGGGGCGTTTCTGAACTGGGACGATCTGTGAGTCAACACTCTCCCAAACTTTGTCAGCTGGAAAGTGTGGAGGGGAGAGAGAGAGACAGAAAAGTTCTTAGCGTAAGGATACGTTGCCAGGTCAACCAGCCCCATGGCAGTGTCACCATGGTGATGGCTGGAGCTGTGAAGGCAACAGCTTGGGCGAAAGCAAAATATTATGAGTTTGCAATTCTGTCCGAAAGGGACACCAGGCGAGCTGTGGAGGCCAACAAAAGGCATGGAGTGTGGAAGGAGCAAGGAGGGGTGTGTGTGTGTGTGTGTGCGTGTGTGTGTGAGTGTGATCACAGAAGGCCTGGTCCCTAACTCTGCAGACTAGGAACCCTACTGAACATGGGACATATCACTCCTAATTACTGTAACAGACTGATGGCAACAAAAACACCTCTCACATATACCACAGTAGGAAGCAGTTCATTTTTTCTACTCTCAGCCCATCTGTCCTCCACTGTCTAAGGAGAGATGTAACATACTCTACAGCATAGTAATTTAAGGTTGGAAGGGACACTAAGTTTGTGAATTCCACCCCCTTACTTGCTTCATAAACAAGAACCAACAGTTTATGATGTCCCTCATTTTATCACTCAGAACTCCTCTGTCCATACTTACCGGCCGTTTCATATTGAGAGGGACATCCCTCATCTAACCTCTCAAAACCTCTCTGTCCATACCACATATCTGTCCCACATTAGGCAGAATGTCCCTCATTTTGCCACACAGAACTCTCCTGTCCATACCTCTCAACTGTCTCACGTTAGGAAAGATGTCGCTCATTTTACCACCCAGGACCCCTCTGCCCATGCCTCTCAACTGTCCCATGTTAGGAGAGATGTTGCTTATTTTGACTTTGACTTAGTTGGTGCCACACAGGAGACTGGTTAAGAAGGACAGCGGTTTAGGGACAGGGGTGTCAGCAAGTAAAGTACTCAGAACTGGCTGACAGGTAGAACCCAGCGGGTGGTCCTACATGGTGAATTCTCCAAGGACAGGGTAGTGACTAGTGAGGTGTTGCCGGGGTCAGTCCCGAGACCACTCATGTTTAATGTGTATATCTATGACATATGAGAGGATATCCAGGGAAAGATGAACCTGTTCGCTGATAATACCAAGCTCTGTGGGAGGGCTGACTGTGAAGAAGGGGTTAACATTATGAGACAGGATAAGAGGATGCTGGAGAAGTGGCCCAGAATATGGCAACTGAAATTTAATGCCAGAAAGTGCAAGGCGATGCACATAGGAGGGGAAAAAATCTTGGACCAACAGACTACGGTGATGGGAAACCTACACAGAGTACAGAGGACGAGATGGACCTGGGTGTGGAGTCAGTAGTAACCTAAAAAAGGCTGCTCTGTGCTGCAGGGTATATGGGAGGGCTAACAGAATGCAGTGATGCATAAGAAGAGTGGTTACAAGCAAGAAAGGTGAGGGCCTCTGTATAGACCGCTGGTGAGACTGCATCTGAAATACTGTACTGCGTCCAGTTCTGGGGCCCACACCTAAGGAAGGACAGGGATAGGTTAGAGACTGTGCAATGAAGGATTCTAAAAATGATCTGTGGTCAGCAGGACAAGGCATGGCTGACTTTATGATTTAAAGAGGCAGTACTCACTATTCACTTGCAGTAATTAGCATTAACTGAGCATTAAAAAAACGTTGTTTATTTTATTTATTGAAGTTATATTACATTGCCTGATTGTTCTATGTTATTTATTTTGTATTTATCTATAAGTTAAAATGTATTACAGTTAACCTGATTAATGAGTCTAACACTGGACTATTTTATGTACTATTGTACTTCTGCAGTTTAAAAACAGTAAAAAATGTATTGTTAAACCTGTCTTTGTGTCTTTTTTCTTTTTTTTACTTCACTGTGTGGATCCAGTGCATAATCACAGTAATACACTCCAGGGCACAATTTATCATAGGATATCAGCACTTCTTGGGTGTGCAAGGCACTCAGTTTCACCTCGTGCCTCACAGCATACCCAAGGCATGCCAATATCCTATGATAAAACAAGCCATTTTGTATTATTGCTTAATTATAAAATGGGTTTAAAACATTGTGAAACCTGATTGGCTGAGGGCCATCTTTACCCATGCTGTTAGCATGGCAGCACAGGAAGATCCTGTAGCCTCTTCACAATAAAATCAGTACAGTACTAACCACACATCACTGCTTGCCATCACAAACATGGCTGCTACCTTAAAACCTTCAACTAGGCCCTATAAATAAAACTTGCCTCAAGTTAAAAAAAAAATAATAGTTAAATGTTACTTGTCCTCCTAATCCTCTTATTACACCCATATAAACACATTTAAAAATGAATTACCATAGTACTTACAATTTTTAATGTATGGTGTTTCTTTGCTGACCATGAAGAATCCCCCTCTTATAAAATGGGGATTGAAAATCCAGCTTCCTGATTGGCTATTGCCTATGCATGAAATGTGTTTCATGCACAGGCAATAAAAAGTTTAGAGAAGCAAGACTGCATTTCACAGAGAAATCAGGAGCCTTTAGAACATTGGCATTTTAAATTCCACCATCTTTCTTTCCCTCGCTAATTCTCCGATTTCTCTGTCTGTCATTGTCCTGATGGCCCCACGCTTTAACCACTTCTCCTACTGCAAGAGCTGATAGAAAAGTGTCTGTTACCATATCCATGCCTGCCTGCAGTGCCCTGTCAGCAGCTGTCACTCTCCCCAACGCAGCTCATCAAGCGCTCGCCGACCAATCAGGGAAACTCTCTTACCCCTCACTCGCACTTCAATAATTAAAAAAAATAAATGAAAACACTTCTCTCTCACACTCTCTCTGAGTGAAATAACGGAGCTGAGCAGAGGGCTGTACAATCGGACAGCTGGGCGGGTGTCAAGGAGAAAACTACAACTATGGATCCCAATGGAGGACAAATGTCCTAAAGCAATTCCTGAACACAAAGGCAGAAGGACTATTTTACTATAAATACACTATTCATATCTAAATGACTTTTTAACATAAAAAAATTTTTTAAAATAAAATAGCTCATTTTATAAGCACAATAAGACACTCCAGGCATGTGCACGGAACAAATTTTGCCACACGCCAATGACTAAAGGCACTCAGCCAAGGCCTCATGCCCTATTAAGCCCCTGGCCATGCGGTAAAATCTGTTCCATGCACACCCAGTTGTGTCTTATTGCTTACCTATCCTTAGCTGTGTACCAGAGAAATCGCTGCTGTTTAACCTGCTACAGATGTAACAAAAGCCCATGTTCCATCTGAAACCTTCTGTTGTGTAACTGAGGGGGTGAATATTCTGCCCGTAGAACTGAGCAGAGACTTGAATTCTTGTATTGCATTCATAGTAAACATTCCCTCTATTGAGTGTAGGAATGATAGAACAGAAACTAGGGGGGAAGGAGGGAATTAATGTAAAGAAGAAGGAAAGGTAAATGGGGGTGAGTTTGGGAAAATAGAGGGTTTAAGGGTCCATTTGAA
The DNA here is from genome assembly GCA_016271365.2 of Neoceratodus forsteri. NCBI lineage: Eukaryota > Metazoa > Chordata > Ceratodontiformes > Ceratodontidae > Neoceratodus > Neoceratodus forsteri. The sequence continues at coordinate 1,577,175,579 of CM028131.1, forward strand.
AAACCATGTTTAGCTGTGCATTATATTTGAAACTGAGATGACACGCCAAATGCTAGGATGTGCTCGAACTATTTTTGTTGAGGTGGATGAACGGTAAAAAAATCATTTAACATACTAACGTACTAAAATGCCAGCAGAGGAGGCCTATTGGTCTTTCGTGTCTGCTCGATAGCACCCATACTGGGCACCGACTTTGCTGTCCCCCCCCCACCACCTTGGGATTTACTATCCCCAGTCCAAGATGTTCCCCTAGTATTGGACTTTGTCAGCTTCACCTTCCCCTTATACCTGTCCCAGCCCCTCTTAAACCCCTCCACAGTCTCTGCCTCCACCAGTCCCTTGGGCAGCGCATTCCATGGTTCCACCATCCTCTCAGTGAAGTAACAGCTCCTCCTCTCCCCTGTCTCTCCCCCAGCTTCCACCCATGTCCTCTAGTTGCCCCCCCTTTCCTTTGGAGCACCCTGACTGAGCCTCCTTTATTAATTCCCTTTATGTACTTGAAGGCCTCTATCATGTCCCTCCTGTCCCTCCTCTCCTCCAGGGTGTACATGTTGAGCTCCTCGAGCCTCTCCCTGTAGGTCCTTTCCCCCAAGCCCCAGATCATTTTGGTTGCCCTCCTCTGGACCTTTCCAGGAGTGCAATGTCTCTTTTTAAGTGCGGTCTCCAAAACTGCACACAGTACTCAGAGTGCGGCCTAACCAAGCAGTTAAACAGAGGGAGTAACACTTCCCTCCTTCTGGAGGTAATCCCCTAGTGATGCATTCCAGCATCCTATTGGCTTTGGCCGCTGCCCTTCTACAAGTCTCAGAGTTGTTCATTCTGACATCCACCACCACCCCCAGGTCCCTCTCGCCCTTCAAGACTTGTAGTGTGTCTCCCCCCAGGGTATACACTTGGCCCAGGTTTCTGGCCCCCAAGTGCAGAACCCTGCATTGAACTTCAGTTTCCATTTCCTTGACCACCTCTCCAGAGCCTTCAGGTCCTCCTGCAGGACCACTCTCCCCTCCTCCCTGTCCGCCATCGCTCCCAGCTTTGAGTCATCCTCAAAGAGACTCATTTCACTCCTGATACCCTTCCTTATATCAGAGGCATAGGCGTCAAACCGGAAGGGCCCTAGGACCGATCCCTGGGGGATCCCACTAATGACTCTCCTTGGAGATGAGACTAGCCCCCCAACCACCATCTTCTGAGTATGCTCCGAGAGCCAATTTCCTATCCATCTGATTATCTGCATCCCCACCCCCATTTCCCCCAGCTTAGCCAACAGGCCACTGTGAGGTACTGAATCAAACACCTTGTTGAAGTCTAGAAAGAGGACGTTCACTGGCCTACCCTAGTCCAGGGCACTCATTACCCAGTCATAGAACTCCACAAGGTTTGTCTGACATGATCTTCCCGGGACAAAGCCATGCTTTAAATGTTTAAAATTTTATTTTATGTATTTTTTCACCCCCGCCAAAAAACAAAAACCTAGACCCATTTTATAATCGCAATAAGACATTCCAGGCTATGCATTGTGGGGTATACTTCTTCGTAGCGAAGGCATCAGCAATGACTTGTGCCTCACAACACACCTGAGATGTGCTGGTATCCCTCTACAATGTAGTCTTTGTCATGTCTTATCACTTAAGTGTGATGCATATAAAGGAGTTATCAAACAGAAAGAGTGGTGACTGGGGGGGGGTTATGTGATTGGGAGGAAGGATGGAATCTAGGGCATCTCCAAGTAGGGAATATTGGGACAGACTTGGACAGTTCAGGACTTTTTCTGTCCATAATGTTTCTGCTTCTATGTTTCTGCTATTTCATCACACAGAGCCCCAGTCCATTCCTTTCAACTGTCACACACATGAAAGGCTTCCCTCATGTTACACCTCAGAACTCCTCTACCCATAATTCTGAACTGCTCCACATTAGAAGTCCTCCTTCATTTTACATTTCAGGATTCCTCTGCCCATACTTCTCAATAGACCCTTATTAAGGGGGATATCTCTCAATTTATCCTGAAAAACCCTCTGTCCATACCTCTCAACTCTTCTGCATTAGGGAGTACAGCCCTCATTTTACCCCTCAGAACCCCTCAGTCTATGCTTCTCAACTGTTCTACATTAAGAGGGTTGTCCCGTGTCTTACCTCAGAACACCTGTTTCCAGACCTCACAAACTGTCCCACATTAGGAGGGATGTCCGTCATGTTTTCCCTTAGAACACCTCTCACCAGACCTCACAACTGTCCCCCATTAGGAGAATGTCCCTCATTTTACCCCTCAGATTGCCTCTGGTCCATGCTGTACAATCAGCATCACTGTCCTCCCTTCTGGCCACTTTGGAGAGGAAGAAAACAGGGAGTCATCATAGTCTGCAGCCTTAGCTGCTGCAGTTTTGTTTCATCATTCATTTAGTAACGCAGAGCAACTCAACAGAGATGCAACAGCTTATGTTCAGTAGGGTTATCCTCCTGATTCTACAGAACTTTTACAGCTGGAAAAGAATGGCAGCACTGGGAAGTCAAGTGACGTGCTGTAGATCACACAGTGAGTGATTGAGTGGATATGGTGGCATTGCGAACTTGCAATCATCTGTGTCACAGATCAGCACTCTCACCACTAGATTACATAGACCTCAAGAGTGAAGCTCATGAGGTCTGCGGTTGTCACGACAACCTCTCAAAGCAAACACAGCATTGTTGTTCACTGTTGCCCATCCATTGTCTTTCATAGTGTATGGGCAACTCTGCGCATCAACAGATAGTTTAACAAGACCACAGAAGCCATTTCTTAGTGCTCATTTTTCTCATCAGAAGTGACAAATAAAACTGACAAGGGGAAAAAAACAAGCAATCAGCACAGCTGACAGGGACAGTTGAGCGAGCGAGGACATTCCATGATGTACCCTTGTAGTGACATACTCAAGATGGTAAACAGATATTTGCTGTCATTGCTAGGGTACAACAACACAAGGAATTCACTGAATTCCATGAACAATAGACCTCTCCCATACACTATATATAAAATAATTCTTTGAAAAAAAACTGCGTTAATGCACCAGTTAGGGTAACTTAATGCCACAAAAGTAGGGAAATGTGACATTAGGGTTTCTCACCCCTAATGCTCCCAAAACAGTAAAAGATAAAAACAGGGCATTGAGTCTCTGGAGTCTCTTGTCAAATCAGTGGTGGGGTCTTCCTTGGGGGTTGTCAGCCCTAATGCCCACCCCATTCTGTGAGCAAACAGTGTCACACATGAACTCCTTTCTTCACACAGGGCCCACAGGGGGAGGGGGGAGCATTAGGGTTGACAGTCCCCAAGGAAGACCCCACCACTGATTCGGCAAGACTCCGGAGACCCAATGCCTTCACAGTTTATTTTCTAAAAATGTCCTTATTTTTTGCGATAGTATAATCAAACTCTCATCTGTTTGTGGGAGTACAGGGTGGCTGGACCTTGCTCTCTCATCCCTCCGTAGATGTGTAAATGTGTGTGGACCCACGATTGGTTGTCGGCAGAAAGTTTGTCAAATGACCAGACAGTGAAACCGGCAGGTCAACCGCATTTTGCAGTCGGTTGCCAGTTTCAGACAGAAAAGGGTGTTTTCCCTCCGAATCCCCACCCCACTTAGGATTCTCAACTCTAAGTTAGAGCTGATTTGGGGGGTGCAGGACCCCCAACAGACAGTGCCAGGTTCCAGCAGGTTTCCTACACTGACGTGGCGCTGTAGTCGCTATAGGGGACCTCGCTGTCAAAAAGTCACTGAACATGCAGTATACCAATGTATGCTGCCATGGAAGTGCAGGGCCTGTATTTCAGCCAAAACAGCAACAAATTGTCAGCATAGCCTTGTTATTAACCCACCTAATGAACGCCATGCTGAGAATTTTCTAATCCCTACTGAAATGTCATTCTGCGCCACCAAAACGTCATTCTGTGCCACAGGTGTGAAAACACATTTTGAGCAGAATCTGAAAAATGACAGCTGTCACATTCATGAGGTGATATGAAAAAATGGCTATGATGAAAATTGAACAAAAACAGTGATAATTTTGAAATCCCGCCCAAAAGGTGATTTAACAAAGCAACCAAGAAATCACCTTTCAGCCTGATTTGCATAATTCCACTGACATTGTTCATGAGGTGGGGTCTCAAAAAGGCCATGTTGAAAATCTGGTGTCAAAATATGCAAAAATGGCAAAGTTATGCCACAAAGTTGAAAACCCCACTTAAATACATTGAACTGCACTTACCTTAGTTTCTCATATTGCAGTCGGTGGTTCCAGCAGCAAGACACATCTTCGATGTGAGAGTGGATCTTCTACCTGTGACCTATTCAGGTGAGTGAGGGTGTGTGGAGGTGTACTGGGGGTGTGTGGAGTGGGGGATGCTAAGTGGGAGGTGCGGGTTGGGGTGTCAGATTGCTGAGGGACCGTTTTATTTTTTGCAGGTTTACAAACAAAACATTGAAGGATGGTATCTGTATTTTGGGAGGACAGTGATCAGAGTATGGGGGTGCCACTAGCCACCAGGGAAAGTGGAAAACTGTATGGGGACGGTGATCGGGGGTAGTGCCTCTATCCACCAGGGAAAGATGCAACCATAACGGGGATGGAGGGTGGGGGTGCCACTAGACACCAGGGAAAAATAACATAAGCATGGGGATAGCAATCAGAGGGTGAGGGGGGTGCCACTAGACACCAGGGAAAGATGCAACCATTATGGGGATGGCAATCAGAGGGAGGGTGCCAATAGCCACCAGGAAAAAATACAACCATTACGGGGACGGAGGGTGGGGGTGCCACTAGACACCAGAGTAATGTACTGAAAGGGACAGTGATGGGGGCACCACTAGACTCTAGGGAAAGGGTGGCTCACTGCTCTCACTGCAGCCCACAACATTGTTCCAGTTACAGCTGGAGAAGTCCCACTGTTCTCATACAGGGAATGTGTGTCAAAGGCTACTCTCACTAAGCTGGGCAGCCTGAGTTTTGAGCTGCCCAGAAAATGGATTTCTGTCATTGTTTTTTTAAAAACAAACTGTGGAATCTGGTGAAATGGATCCCATTTATCTAGATTCAGGAGTCTGTTTTTTTAAAAATACATAATTTTTAATGTATTTCACAGTTTTTTTACTTCGAGGGGAAAAAAGAAGATGATGGTCTCACAGACAAAAAAATGCTTCCCGAAGCAAGAAGCTAGTGGTGCAAAACCAAAAAAAAAACAGTTCTCGACATCATATTTTTCATATCGCACCAGAATATTATCTCAAAATCCGCACTGCACAACTGGCCCGGTGGCACAGAGGGCTGAGACGCTGGATGCCTTATCTCACTTCACACCAGTGATCCCAGTTCGGGAATGAGTTCGGGTCACTGGAGAGCCGGCACGGGGGGGGGAGGGAGCAGGATTGAGCAGCCAAAAGGAATCTCTCCTCTCTCGGGGAGGCACCCTGTTGCCCACTGTAGTTCCACTGCTCCCAAATGGAGGTCTGAGGGTAGTGTAGGTGGGCGAGTGAAAAGGGGTGGGAGGGTACGCTGGTACCATGACTCGCATATGCCTCTACATGCACCTGCATGGCCGGAACAAGGGTCGGGATAAAAACATGGGGATAAAATATATGTATATATATATAAAATAAAAATAAACACTACTGTGCATGCTCAGAAAGGAAAACACTAATCTCTAAAGCCTTTTAACTCTGGAACCATTTAATATTTTTTCACTAGACATATCAATGGCATTGCCTTAGGACATGACACATGTCCACTGCAAGTCTGGGGAAAAAAAATCCATTCCATGTAGGCTGTAGGTGAGGTTTCACCCTCCAAATGCACCAGCATTATGGTGACATGCCATTAGGATGCCAGTCGGCAATATCGCCGACCACTGTTTTTGCAGGGGGCACCACCTCCTCCTTGTGGGGGGCACCATCTCCCCCAACTCCAGGGGCAGACCTCAGGGAGGGGGTGGCAAGTCCCCATTTTGGCACACTAATGGCTGGTGCCCTAATGCTGGCACCCTGAATGCCTGCAATGAGTAGTCAAGAGCAAAAAAAAAAAATGTTAAGTATAGGGAAAGGGAACATTGTTTAACCAGGAGTAGCACACTAAACTGAAGTTTGTTTCCAGATGTGACCTGGGAGCACAAAGAAGTTAAGTGACTTGCTCGGGATCACACAGTATGCACCTAGGTGGCTGTGGGATTCAAACCCAGATCTCCAGCTCTGCAGCTCAGAGCCTTAACCCACTGTGCTATACTGCTCCCTTATATAGGAAAAAGGTTAGCCTTTTGTGAAAAATTACATATGCAGATCTTAGACACTGCACAAGCTGCCATTACAAAAATTTCCACAAATCAAGACCTTGCCTCCTAGACAACATATGCAAAATTTCAGTTCATTTCGTCAAACAGTGCCAAAGATATTAATGTGCAAAGTTAGAGGTTTAACACTGAATACTCTACTCAATCTTAACTATAATGGCACTTCTGCTCCACTATAATATATGGGCAGCCATGCGCAATAAGGCTGTCTTTCCATCGAGGGGTGAAATGACATCATAGACCTAGCGAGCGAAGCTTGAAAGGTTGCTATGATGTAATCTCACCCCAAGATGGAAACATCAGCCTTGTTATGTATGGGTACCCATACATTATTTTGTATAGTATATGTTTGTTTTAATTCATTAATAGAAGAAGAAGAAGAATCAGCATTTATATAGCGCTTTCCATACATCCAAAGCGCTTTACAAGCAATGCTAGATTGGTAGTGAAGTGACCTTCTTTCTAACTCTATTATGAACTGTGTTAAAAAAATAAAACAGCAAACGGCAAACAACAGGTTAAGATTAAAAACATTTAAATAGCTAGATAAGTTGGCAACATTTTTAGTAATTCATCTTTTAACAATCAGTTGGGGTGTTTTTAGCCTTGCTCAAATTTTCATTATGAGAAACCTGCAGTATAAATAAGCATAAAGACTCTTAATAGACATGGAATTCTATGCTGTTGTAACACACTAGAAACGTAACTAGTGCTATTGTGGTTCACCAGCATTCTGACATCACTACTGTGGTACAGCAGTATTCTGATGTCACTACTGTTGTACAGCAATATTCTGACATCACTACTGTGGTACAGCAGTATTCTGACGTCACTACTGTTGTACAGCAATATTCTCACATCACTACTGTGGTACAACAATATTCTGACATCACTACCGTGGTACAGCAGCATTCTGACATCACTACTGTGGTACTGCAGTATTCTGACATCATTATTGTGGTACAGCAGCATTCTGACATCACTACTGTTGTACAGCAGAATTCTGACATCACTACTATGGTACAGCAGCATTCTAACATCACTACTGTGGTACAGCAGAATTCTGACATCACTACTGTAGTACTGCAGTATTCTGACATCACAACTGTGGTACAGCAGTATTCTGACATCATTACTGTGGTACAGCAATATTCTGACATCATTACTGTGGTACTGCAGCATTCTGACATCACTACCGTGGTACAGCAGCATTCTGACATCATTACTGTGGTACAGAAGCATGCTGACATCAGTACTGTGGTACAGCAGTATTCTGACATCGTTACTGTGGTACAGCAGTATTCTGACATTTCTGGTACAGCAGCATTCTGGCATCATTACTGTGCTACAGCAGCATTCTGACATCAGTACTGTGGTACAGCAACATTCTGGCATCATTACTGTGGTATAGCAGCATTCTGACATCACTACTGTGGTACAGCAGTATTTTGACATCACTACTGTGACACAGCAGCATTCTGACATCACTACTGTGGTACAGCAGTATTCTGACATCACTACTGTGGTACTGCAGTATTCTGACATCACTACTGTGGTACAGCAACATTCTGACATCATTACTGTGGTACAGCAGTATTCTGACATCGTTACTGTGGTACAGCAGTATTCTGACATTTGTGGTACAGCAGCATTCTGACATCACTACTGTGGTTCAGCAGCATTCTGACATCACTGCTGTGGTATAGCAGTATTCTGACATCACTGCTGTGGACCAACAGAATTCTAACATCACTACTGTGGTACAACATTATTCTGACATCACCTCTGTGGTACAACAGCATTCTGACATCACTGCTGTGGTACAACATTATTCTGACATCACCTCTGTGGTACAACAGCATTCTGACATCACTACTGTGGTACAGCAGCATTCTGACATTACTAATGTGGTACAGCAGCATTCTGACATCACTACTGTAGTACAACATTATTCTGACATCACTTCTGTGGTACAACAGCATTCTGACATCACTAGTGTGGTACATTATTCTGACATCACTTCTGTGGCAGAGCAACATTCTGACATCAGTTTACCACTGTGGTACAGCAGCATTCTGACATCACTAATATAGTACATCATCATTCTGACATCACTAGTGTGGTGCAACATTATTCTGACATCACTACTGGGGTATGGCAGCATTCTGACATAACTACTGTTGTGCAACAGCATCTGGAAGTGTTTGGATTTAAACAAAGAATAACACCAAACCATATACCATACTGTCTTTCTGCATGAGAAGGCTGAATATTCTACACGGCTATTCTGGTACACCTGTGCTCTCCAAAACCATCATCCAATCCATGTTCCCCTTAGCTGAACCAGAGAGCATAAACAGGGACTTTACAGGACACCTGGAGGTTAACAGTTTTAGTTACTGCTGCCTCATTGAATATGTACCCTGTGCCTTAATGAGTCCCAGGAAAAACAAATGTTGATGACACATTTCAGCTAATATTTCATACATTTTCTATCACTGGCATTCCAGTTTCATAATTACAGTGCTCATTAACATGAAAACAGGAACATTGTCCATTGGACTTTACCCACCCTGGTTGCCATTCTCCATCTAACCCACCTCTCAAATGTCACTGATTTTCAGGGACGTCCCTGACTTTGCTTCAAAGATTTTTGTGCCCTTATCTAAATTTGACCTTTCTGTCAATTTGGAACAGGAATTTAAGAAACTAAAATAATGCCAGAAAGATGTGTTACAGTCTAGGCATCCTTCAGAAAATGCTCTTCTCATAAACAGCTTCATGAACTGATATAACCATTTTTTAAGATTTGTCCAATTTTTCCTGACTCTTTTTAAGTCTTGTCCCTGATTTCTAAGGCAAGGGATTGAGAGGTATGCATTTAAGATCACGCGAACATACAATTTCTAGGAAGGAAATACCACTGGTTCATCATGTCATGTTCATTCCCCACTAGCTCAGTGGGAATATATTTTCACTTCTCTTTAAAGTCTCTCTCCCTCTCTCTCTCTCTCTCTCTCCCTCCCTCCTGCTCCTGCTCCTCCCTCCTATGTTTAAAGCAGCAGTGGAACAAAATTGGGCAAAAAATTTGACCCTATCTTTTTTCACTGTAACAGATTCCAGGCATCTTCCAGTTTTATTTGGTGGTACAAATTTTATTTTAATTCTGCCAACATTTGAGCATTTTATAAATGTTTTTATTTAGTTTTTTTCCCTCAGGAAAAAAAGATGGCCACCACATTTTATATAGAAATAGCACTGTAGACCTGGCAAGGGTTAGGACCTAGAAAATAGAAAACTAGAGTCATGGTGCGCTGCATAGGAGGTACCTAGACAAGTACAGCTGACAGGTAAGCTAATATTTTCTATTAACTGTAGCTGAAACTAACTTTTTTGGCAAAACATTTTTCACTGCACTACTGCTTTAAAGGCAACTGCAAATCAGCTGATACCAGGTGCTCTGGAAGTCTGTTCCATGTATCCACTAGTTATTCCCTGAGATGGTTCATCCAAGTATTCTTCTTTACTTTTCCTCTTGTCTGTTATGTCGCCTCTCCACTAGCTTGTTCACTTTTGGATATTGTGAAGAGCTGTATTGTATGATCTAATGATATTGCCCCTTTCAGGCATTTCAATTCTGTAATAATGTCTCAGCTCGGTGTACTCTTTTTCCAGTGAAATAACCCCCCGCACTGGTCCTGATAGCTTGTGTTCATCAATTCTGCTGTTTATAACATCATAAATTTTTCTACAGCAACAGATTGTGATGTTAAAAGCAGAGAACTGTGCTGTCAGGGGCAGGCAAGTAGCCATAGCAGATTAAATATATGGGGCTATGATCATGTTTTCATGTCCATGTACAGTTATAAATAATAACGGAGATGTCAAATACAGAAAGGATTTAAAAGCTGAACTGTGTCGAAAAATAATGATTTTTCCAAAATTTCCCTCAGACCTCAGGTTCTTTTTAAAAATGTTTCTTGACTTCCAGATTCACATTCCTTCAGTCACATGGAAATGTTTTCAGGCACATTTACAAGAACAAATACCGCAGATAGCTAGATAGATAGATAGCTAGATAGATAGACTGACACACACACACACACACACACACACACACACACACACACACATATATATATATATATATATATATATAAATCACACATGCCCACACATATGAAACATCATGGGCTGCTATGTATCTACAGAATATTATGCTGGTTCAACTTTAAGCAAAATTGCATGGTGCCGAAAGGCCTCTCACACAGTTTGCAAAGGGTGCTAACAGATAAAGTTGAACCAGCATAATATTCTGTGGTGATTTGCATATGCAGCCCATGATGCTTTGCATTGTGGGGGCATGTGTGATTTTGTATTTTCTTGAAACTTGGCTTCCCAGCCAAATGCCCTTTGCGGTAACCCTTGCCTCAGTGTTTGCACACAGAGGTTCTTTGTCTTTTAAATAGTTTTTTATTTTAATGGGTTCACCACAACATAACCCAGACAGACCGTCTTAGGGTAGCTGGTTCATTCCACTGGGGTGTCAAACAGATGAGTCACACTAATGAGTCCTGGTAGGATGAAACACGTGTCTATGTCATCTGTTAGCACCCTTTGCAAACTGTGTGAGAGGCCTTTCGGCACCATGCAATTCTGCTTAAAGTTGAACCAGCATACTATTCTGTGGTGATTTGCATATGCAGCCCATGATGCTTTGCATTGTGTGGGCATGTGTGATTTTGTATTTTCTTGAAACTTGGCTTCCCAGCCAAATGCCCTTGGGGCAACCCTTACCCCAGTGTTTCCATACATTGTGTTCTTTTTGTCTTTTATATATATATATATACATACACAATATACATATATATATATATATATATATATATATATATATTCCTTCAGACACATGGAAATGTTTTCAGGCACATTTACAAGAACAAATACCACAGATAGATAGATTGACACACACACATAAATATATATATATTTATATACACACACACACATATATATCTATATATATATATATATATATATATATTATATTGCAATGTGTGAGGGGGTAGGACCACAACTCATGAGTGGTGGAGACACAAGTGAGATATAAAAGTCTTGTCCCCTCACAAGTGATGATAAACTTTGTAGTTTTACTTTGAAATCTGCTGTTTGATTGAAGATTCACCTCTTTCTTTCTTTCTCTGTCTTTTTTTTTTCAACTCCTGGCCTCAGTACTGCATTAGGCAATTGTGATGTCATCAGAATTGAGAAAGCTGTTGTCCGGTATTTATCCCAGTTCAGCCAACACCCTAGAGTGTCTTATTGCACTTAAAAATTGGGGTTTACAGTTAAAATAAAACAAATAATAATTAAATTCTAAAAATGTTAGAATGCCACAAAATGTAGTAAATAAAACGAATACATGGAAAGTAATTCCTCCCCAGCTGGACAGCCACTAGAGGGTACTGCTGTAACATAGCCAGTTAAAAATAGTATGCTTTCTGTGGTGGTGTTTATACTAGCTGCTTTCTCGCCCCTATTTACCTGTTACAGTATGGTTATCGGTGCTTGTTTTTTGATGGTGGGCAGTGGGCTGCTTGTTTTGTTAGTTTAGTGCTAAAACAGAGCGTGCAAGCAGTGGAGGGACAGTGAGCGAGGTTGTGAGTCCGTGGTCAGTAGCAAGTGAGCGGGCAGGCTATATGCAGTGAATGACTGAGCAGCTCTACAGATAAGTAAAGAAGGTAAGTGGTGATTTATTTTATTCAGAAAAAATACAGAAATGACAGAATAACACAACATTATTCAGAGAGGGAGAGAATAAGTGGTGGGATGGGAGTGGGGGAAGCTGTGAATGAGAGGTCAACAGCAAGTGTAGAGGAGGCAGTGATGCAAAAAAGGCTGCTAGTTCAAAAAAATTATAAATAGTGGCACAGAGATTTTGTTTTGGGTGCTGCTTCCTGACCTAGAACTAAATATTTCCCATCGATTGGGCTGTCCCACAGCATTCTTAGGCCTCATTTTATATCTACATATAGGGAGAGAATGAATGCTAGAAAAGGGTTGTGTACAAGGAAATAATACCATCAAGTGGACTAATGAGCTTCATAAAGCCAGGAGCCCAAAGTGTGAGTAGCCTTTATGAAGCTCATTAGCCCCTGAGTTGATATTATTTAATGAGTACACAGGCTTTTTCTAGCTTTTGTTTTATATGTTTTATATAATGCATTAGACTGGACATGGCTTTCTATGTCTCTATGTCCAATGTTTTCCTGTAATGTAGGGCTTTCCCTAGTGTAGGGACTGCCTGTTTTGTCCCTTTACTGTTTCCGTGGTGCAGGGGCCTCCTATAATAGGAGGCCTACTCCTGCAGTCTTTCTTTCTTTTAGTGGTACGGATGTATGGCGGTTTTGGGAGCGGTGTGCAGTCAGTGTAGTTAGATGGAGCATGTGACTTGGTTTGCAGTCGGGAACAGGCTAGGAGCAGCTCTTCAAATGGCTGGAGTGGTGTTTAATAACGGGGCACAGTAAGAGCATCGTGGGTCCTGCCTGAACTGTTTGGAATGGCAGTAGCATGGAGGGCCTTGGAACAGCATATTTGAGGTACTGCTTTCGTGCTTTGGGTAGGGTAGGTTTCTGCAGCTCCTGGGGGAAGGTGGTTGTTGTATGTGCTATGAAGGGGCTTGTTACATGTGTCATTAAGGGGCTTATTAGATGCATTAATGGGTTTATTATATGTTATTGGTATTGTTTGTAGTGAATTGTATATTTCTGTGTTATTAAGGTGGTAATAACACATTAATACTGTTTATAAAATGGGCTCAAGAAATCCTGTAACCTGATTGGCTACAACATCTTCTGAGCCATGTCCTTATCAGAAGATATTGTAGCCAACCGGCACTACCCTTCACTCCCGAGCCCCACTACAAGAACAAATCACTGAGCTGTGCCAACCTTAAACAAAAACACAGGCTGGCACAGCTCACAACGACGAAACGACAGCCTCTGTCTATGAAAGAAATCCGCCCCCCTCCCCATAACCAAGGTCAAACTACAGTAAATTGTACAATAAATACTAAAAAAAAAACACTCTAACCTCACAACTTGTGGTTGAAATTGCCACCATCCCAACAGCTGCCCACAATCCAATGAGCATCTCACATGCTGCAAACAAAACGGCTTTCCCCCACTAACTCATGAGCTCGATCCCGATATAGCGATTTGTGCCTCCCGCAGCTTCCACTCTTACGAGCTCTAAAATCTCAACACAAAGAGAGACACTTTTTTATTTTACAATCATTACGGTTTTAAAACTTCGACCTACCCACGAAACCAGGAAGCAAGTGTCTACCGCTACGGTGGTCGTTGAGTGACACACTCGCTCTCACTCAAGCCTGCTGTAATACACATGTAGGACAAGCTCACTCCTTAACAAAGCAGTCTTCTTAAAAGCACAAAATACAATATGAATTAAAAAAAAAGAAACTACAAGAAAATAAAATACTCTATCTCTGCTATTCCGGGGGGGGGGGGATCAAACACTTATAAAAAGGAACTATTTTTCACTGTTTGACCTATTAAAACCATTTTTCATACATATCTCTTAAAACATTTTTTTTTCTTTATTTTTCTTACAATAATTTCCTGTATGCCCATTTTATAAGCGCAATAAGACACTCCAAGGTGTGGGTTATCTCCCGATAAGAGCACACCCAGGTGCATAAGGCACTCGGCACAAGCACCTTGTGCCTAACAACACACCTGGGCATGCTCTTATCAGGAGATAACCCACACTTCATTGTGTCTTATTGCTTGCGTATTTAGCTAATCGGGTCATAATATCCTAATTGGCTACTATCATATGTGCGGAACTATAAGATGGCATTTTCAATGGGGATGAGGGAGGGAGCTAGATAGATAGATAGATAGATAGATAGATAGATAGATAGATAGATAGATACAGATATAAATGTATTATAAGGGTGCGGTAGCACCCTTATATTAGGGTTCAGTCTTCACTTCTATGTTAAAGCCAAAATGTTGGACTTTAATAACTTTGAAACTGTTTAACCAATTTGTATGAAATTTTGCATGCCCCATAAGGGACCAAATATCTCATTCTTATTGGATGCCTGGGTGCGGAGATACAGAGTTTTAATAAATGTGAAAATAACCATTTCTGGTGAAATTCTTTGTCACTCTGCTGCACAAAAATGGTGTGGAATTTTGGTCTCAAATGTGTACTGCACATAGGTCTTGGGCCACAGATGTGTAATTTGAAGGTTTTGTGAAAAAAATATTATTCTGTCCTAAAGTTATTAAATTTTAAAGTTTCCCATTATTTCCTATGGGACCAGTTAGATGTCCCACTCGAAAAAGGATTATTTATCACAAATGCAGAATCTCCTTTTTTGCAAATGCAGGATCTTTTGTTGCAAATGCAGAATCTTTTTTCGTGCTGCCACCATCTTGTTGTCAGTTAGTGGTGGCAACAAAATTAAATAATTTAAACAATACAAGGCTCTAGTAGACCACAACAGTTGTATTTACCTCACTGGGAATCCGATTCTGGGGTTAGTTTATTGATAACTTACTCAGAAATGTGCTTTTTGAACATGTGGAAAATCCTTTTTCTCAAAGTGCAGAAAAAGATCAGTGAAACAGGATCCAGTTTTGCAATTTGTGAAAAAGGATTTTCTTTTTCTGAAAACTGTGAAAAAAGGGTTTGCGAAACAGGATCCTTTTTCGCAATTTGTAAAAAAGGATTTTCTTTTACCACAAATTGTGAAAAAGGAACTGTGGAAAAGGATTCTCTTTTAAAAGTTGCAAAACAGGAATTTTAAGACAGCTGTTTCTTTGTCACTGCACAGTTCACAAATGGTTTGGGATATTGGTGTGAAATTTTCAGGGTACAAAGAGCTTGCCCCACAGATGTGCCTTTTGCTGATTTGGTGAAAAATATATTACTTTGCTCTGGAGTTCTGCAGGTTTAAATTTTGCTTTGTTTCCCATAGGATAACATTGTAATGGGAGGTGTACCCAGTCATTTCTTTGTCAGTGCGCTGTGAAGACACGGTTTGCAATTCTGTGAAATTTTCAGGGTGCAAAGGGCTTGCCCCACCGATGTGTCTTCTGCTGGTTTCATGAAAATATATTGCTTTGGTGTCGAGTTACACAGGTTTCAAATTTCCCTGTGTTTTCTATGGGATAACATTGGAACGTCAGGTGTTTCTTTGGCTCAGCACACCACGCGATGGGAGCGCAGAGCCCTAAAGAAGGGCAGCACTAAACTATCTCAAAAATTATGCATGGATGTGCTCCCACATGCAAATATGGATACCAATAAGGACTGATGGGAGTGCAGGTCCTGGAGGCAGCTGCGCTGTCACAGGGAAATAGGGATATGATTACAATATCTCAGAAACTATGGATGGATGGATGGATGGCACTGTGCATTCCCTCATGCAAATACGAATACCATTATACAGTGATGGGAGGCCTTGTGCATAGATGGAAGTGCAGGGCACTCTTCACACAAATATGCAGAGGATTATGGAGTGATGGGCTCTGCTCTCCCACAGGGAAATAAGGACACAATTACAATCTCTTAAAATTATGGATGGTTGGAAACGCAGGGCCCCTACGATTATACTGTCTCAAAAACAAGGACATTCTTTGCACAAAAACTTCAATAATGCATCCATTAGGGTTCCAGTGACAAAAGTTGGAAAATGGGGTCTTAGGGTTCCCAACCCTAACACCCCCACCCTGCAGGCAGGAACAGACTTGAAGTGTACCATAGAGTTGTCAACCCTAGTGCTCACCCCATTTTCATACACTGTTCCCATCTCAGCTTACTTACACATGGAATGGGGTGAGTGTTAGGGCTGACAACACCATGTCACACCCCATGCCTGTTCCTGCCTGCAGGGTTGGGTGGGGTGTTAGGGTTCCCCATTTCCCAACTTTTGTCACTGGAACCCTAATGGATGCATTAGCAAAGTTTTTTGTGAAGAATATTCACACACATGCACGTACAGAATAGGCGTGGACACTAAACAGTTTAGATAAATCATTTGTCTTACTGCAAACCAGTGAGCAGTGAGACAAATGCATTTATCTAAAGAGTTGCATTTATCTCAGTAGTTGCCCCATTAGCAGACCCTTCCCCCTCCTCTCAGCACTACTTACTCCAGTTTCATTTTCCCTCACAAAGTTTTTTTGCAGCAACCATCTATCCAAGCTAAAAAAAAAAACACTGCAGTCCTCCACTCTAAACAACTGAAACCCTTACCTTTTCAACTTGTCCACCAGCTTGCTTTGTTCTCTTCAACCTTTTTTGTTTAAAACTCACTGCTCCTTTCTTATTGATCCAGTGAGCCTGACTGCAACAACCCCAACCACCGGCTGCCGCTGCTGCTACTGCTACAGTTGCCTCTCACTACAAATGATCACCTGGACACCAGCAGTTTGACATAGCAGCTGTCCGAAATTATACAATGCAAGAACATTTCCTGGACTCTGATTGGTCAGTGTGTGCCCGAAACAGTGATGATATTATACAATAACACACTGTGCTGATTTTATGGAGCCTGAGCCTTTTTTTTTTTTTTTTCCAGAAACAAAGATATACTGCCTCACTAAAAATCTACTAAAAACATTTTCATTTTTATTTTTGTTTTGTATAAAACTGAGCCATTGTATAATTGCAATAAGGCACTCCAAGGTGTGTGTTATTGTGTACTAACGTCACTCCTGGGGTGGTGAAAGCACTTGGCTTCGCCTTGTGCTTCAACCCACCCCAGGAGTGATGTTATTACACGATAACACACACCTTGTTGTGCCTTATTGCTTAAATAAATCACAGCATCTGCTGCTTCCATGGTTACACCCTGTAAATATTGCACTTTCACCATGGCGTTTAATTTCCCCCAAAGCAGCTCGCTAAACCTCATTGCCATTTTTCTGCACTAGTTTTCAATTTCACTGCTAGCTGTAACAATCAGTGGCCATATTCCAATGTCAGAGCAACATCCTCATGGCACATTCATAGCGATGGCCATAGTGACCACATAGTAATGGCGCACTGAACTGGCTTCTCACAAAAGAAATCCAGGCACATTAAACAATATTTTTAATTCAACAAGCACTGCAAAAGCAAAGAAAATGCATGCACAAGCCACAATCTTGTTGCATAAATGAAATATGGAGTTTGGACCAGTGTGAACCTTGTTTAGCTTCACTCGAGTAGTTTGACTTTGGGCATCTCACTTGTGGCTTATGCCACTTGTGAAGTTACCTGAGGTCAAACTGCTCTAGTGAAGATAAATAAGGTATCACGCTGATCCCCATTGCACAACTTTATATATATATATATATATTATGGGGTATGGTAGTGCCCCTATTGTAAGGGTTGAGTACGCTATTCAGTGTTAAACCTCACTTTTTGCACCTTAATAACTTTGGTGTTATTCAATGTAATAGCACAAAATGTAGCATGAATGGTCAGTCTGTCAGAGTCTCAAGACGTGGAAAGTGTTGTGATGGTATCTTGTACAGTTTTCAAGATATGGGGCACCAAAAAAAAAACAAAAAAACCCTACACTTAATATTGTGTGTTTTTTGCTCTCACCTGCAGCCTAGATAATGTGGATTTTTTTCATGATATTTCCATGTTCGAAGGGGCCTGTGCAAAGGGTGTGTCTTTCGAAGGTTTGGTGAAAAAATATGATACCATTTTAGAGTTATAATGATTTTTAAGTTAGCATTCAAGTTCAGCCGGTGGGGAAAAAAAATAACGTTTGCAAATGCTTATTTTCATGATTGACTTGTCATGTGGAGAAAAATGCCTATCATGATGGTCGCCATCTTTTTTTTTTCACAATTTACAAAATGGTATAAGAAGGCAATATTGAGGTAAACTCAAACCCTAGTACCTGTATTTTGCTAAACAGCAGTTGTTTAGCTCAGTTCTGGTACTGAATTTTGATAAATACTTTCCCAAACCTATCTTTCTGCATTAGGATTGCCTTTGGCTGTTTCTCGTACTTTTACCATCTGCACCTTGTAATATTTACCTGATGTGAAATAATCTGCAACATGTATTTTTATGTAAACTAAGGTAAGTGCAGTCCAAAGTATTTCAATCGGGTTTTGAACTTTGGTTCATAACTTTGTCATTTTTGCATATTTTTACCCCAAATTTTCAACATGGACTTTTTGGGCCCCCCATGACCAATGGTAGTGGAATTATGCAGATCAGGGCTGAAAGGTGATTTCATGGTCACTTGGCAAAATCACCTTTTTTGGGGGATTTGAAAATTCTCACCAACCTTGTTCATGAGGTGGGATCACAAGCAGGCTATGTTAAAGATGTGGTTTCAAAAGAAGTACAAATGACAAAGTTATGAGCATATGCTGAATTTTTTCTACACTTGCTCGTAACTTTGGTAATTTTAACTTGCATTCCCTGGCCGGCGGGGGGAGGGTGCCAGGCTCTACACTTCTGTAGGCGGATGTAGTCTTCCCATGGCACAGGGCACAAAGGGCCCTACACATCTGCACTTTGTGAATGAGGATCCAATTCCACTATCTCAAAAAGGAAAAACAATATTTGCAGAAAATGTTGTTAATGCACCAGTTAGGGTAACTTAATGCCGCAAAAATAGGGAAGTGTGACACTATGGTTTCCAGCCCTAACTCCCCACCCCCAAGTAGCAAAAGGAAAAAATGTTAGGATTTTAGATCTCTGGAGTCTTGGCGAATCACTGGTGGGATCTTATTTGGGGTTGTCATCCCTAATGCCCACTCCATTTTGTGAGCAAGCAATGTCAGACATGATCTCGTTTCTTCACACAGGGCCTGCAGGGCCCTGTATTACCAACCAATAATGAAAAGTGACAACATGTTGTGTTGGCAACAGTGGTGAGACATACTTCTCTACCTTTGAAGACTATATCACTATGAGGCACAGGCTTGGAGCTGTACCTTGTGCTTCGGACTGGAGGCTTCGGGCTGTGGGGGAGGCAAGAGCATTAGGATTGACAAGCTCAGAGAAGACCCCACCACTGATTGGTAAAGACTCCAGAGACCCAAAACCCTAATGTTTTTTCCTTTTGCTGCTTGTGGAGTGGGAGTGGGGAGTTAGGGCTAGAAAACGGAAAGCCACATTTCCCTACTTTTGGGGCATTAAGTTACCCTAACTGATGCATTAATAATCGGTTTTGCAAAGTCTGTTTGTCTGTCTGTCTGTCTGTCTGTCTATCTATCTATCTATCTATCTATCTATCTATCTATCTATCCATCTATCTATCTATCTATCTATCTATCTATCTATCTATCTATCTATCTCCAACTAGAAGTACGTGACATTATTTGCTACATCTTGTGTGGTGTTTCTTTTTAGAGCCCTGCTACTCGCCTCTGTCCACAAATTTTTCCATGATAGCTATGGCTGGAAGAATACTGCCAGTTCTGACACTGAGTCTTGCTATCTTTTTCCTGGCTCTTCTGACTGCTAGACCTTGCTCTCCTGGCAGTGTTAAACTGACCTCCACACTATCTGACTTTACCTACACGAACCTACCTGTGTCACAGATCAAGCAGCATGATGTGACTCCTCTATTACTCACTAGGCATCTCTTATACTTGGCTGCTGACTTTATCTCTAAACGCCTCTGGCAGAACATGCTACTGGTACCACCTCTTTTCCCATGGAAACTATGGTATCTTGTGCTGCTTACTTTGTTATTATCTGGGGACATCGAAACAAACCCTGGCCCCCAGTTACCCACTGCCTCTCCGAATGTGGACTGGTTAAATATGAAAGGCCTTCATATAGCACACTTAAACATTAGAAGCCTTCTCTGTAACTTTACTGAACTTGAGCCATGGATATTCATTGCGTAGTTTTCTGACTATATATTATGTATTGTACACATTTCTGCCACTGTTCTTTTGTCTCTGCACCTTATGTTCTACTCTGTATTTTTTGTCCTCATCTCAATGTTTGACGCGGAGCCTTTGTAAATGAGTCACTGACTCAAAGGGTTGTAATTCCTAAACTTAAAATAAAATAAATAAAAAAAATCCATATATGAAGCTGACATTCTCTGTCTGCCTGAAACTTGGCTAAAGCTCTCTACTCCTGACTCTTCCTGCTCTCTTCCTAACTATTCCCTGTTTTGAGGAGACAGACTATCTGGAAAAAGGGGAGGCGGAGTTGTGCTCTATTTCAAAACCACCTGAATATGTCCTTAATGCAATGTTCGGTTGCCTCTAACTGTGAGTTTTTCCACACCCTGCTACTGCTTGGAACCAAAAAGATTCACTTAATATGTGCCTACAATCCTCCTAAAGCAGGTCGACTAGGATGCTCTGAACTACTTGAGTACTCTTCCTCTGCAGCTGGCCAAAATGAGCTTATTATTCTTGGCGACCTCAACCTAAATTGGCTGGGGAAAAATAAAAGTGCACTGGTATTTCTAGTACATGGATTTAACATCCACCATGTAATTGAAGATCCCACCAGGCTGACTCAGTCACCTGCTGCTGGAACACTTATAGACTGGATACTTACAAATCGACCTGATAGAATTACCACCTCAGGTGTGCTTCCTGATTCTGTAAGTAACCATTCCCCTGTGTTTTGCATATGGGGAACATCAGTGATTCCAACCCCCTCGCCACGCTGCATCACCTCCTGGGATTTTTCCACACTTGATCAAGCAAGCGTTCTACATGATATCTCTTCTGTAAACTGGATCCCTATTATCCAGTCCAAAGACACTGAATCTGCTCTTGGTCTCTTTCTTTCTATATTCTTATCCCTTCAGGACATACATACACCTAAATGGAATCAATGCGTTAGGGCCAAACAGATTAGGTGGCTGCACAAGGAACTTCCCAACTCCCTCCGGGCATGTGACAAAAGTTGGAACTGCTACGAAACCTTGGGTCAGCAAAGTGAATATGACACTTACAGAAAGCAGCGCAATATGTGCAAAAAACAAATCAGGCTTGTCAAAAGCTCATACTGCAAATGTCTATTGCTGGAAGCTGCTGTGGACCTGAAGAAATTCTGGACACATGTAAAATCCTTCCTGGGCTCAAACCAGTCTCAACACATAAATGATATGGTCCTCAGTGGTATGCACTGTAATGACCCACCACCATTGCAAATTCTTTCAGCAAATATTTTACTGATCTCAGCAAATACACTGCCTTTTTCACAGAAAATCACATCCTGATGCCCGTTACTCACACAAACGTGCCCATACATCCACCCTTCTATTTTAAGGCTATTCCAAATGCTGATGTTCTTAAACTACTAAACTCAATCTCTGATAGTACTAGTGTAGGCTCCGACTACCTAGAGCCTAAACTTCTGGAGCTGGCTGCTCCTTTTATTGTGGCCCCATTGGCTAAAATATTTACACTGTCTCTCTGCCATGGTCACATTCCGGACATACGGAAATTGGCAAAAGTCATCCCAGTCATTAAGAAAGGTGACAAGAAGGACATAGCTAATTATAGAACCATAGCCATTCTATCAATACTAAACAAAATATTAGAGAAATTAGTGGTTATACAGGTCACAGAGTTCCTCTCTAAATATACCCTCCTATCACCTGCTCAACATGGTTTCCGCAAGGGGCATAGCACCTCTACTGCTCTGATACAATTTACAAATGATGCCCTTACTGCTATGGATCACGGTCTCATAACTGGTGCAGTGTTCATTGACTTCTCAAAGGCATTTGATCTTGTAGATTACCCTCTACTGCTTGATTGCCTTAACTTCACTGGTTTCTCGGAGCAAGCCACAAACTGGTTCCAGAGCTACTTAAGCAATAGAAGACAACAGGTAAAATTTAACTCTGCGGTGTCAGACTCTGCACCTGTCAATGTTGGTGTTCCTCAAGGCTCCATCTTGGGGCCTCTTCTCTTCTCCATTTTTATAAATGACATATCTTCTAACACCCCTTGGTGCTCAACAATCTTGTATGCAGATGATCTGGTGCTCTACACCTCCTCTGCAAACATAGAAGAAATAAATAGTTGACTAACGTCTGCATTTGTCATAATGCAAGAATGGATCCACAACAAAAGGCTCATCCTAAACATAAGTAAAACTCAGGACATGCTCTTCGGATCTGCAACCAAACTTGGAACAAACTACAACCTTTTCAACATTTCCTGTGCAAATGGCTCCCCCCTTACGAAAGTAACCTCATTCAACTATTTTGGTGTCCTGCTTGATGAAACTCTCAACTTTGAGCAACACATCATCGACACCTGCAAGTCAGTAAACTCCAAACTCGGAATAGCTTACAGGACTAGTTAGATGCTTACCCCCTCAGCTAGACTGGCTATTTCTAGGGGTATCCTACTTCCATCCCTTGTGTATGGTGCTGTCACCTACATAAATGCTTCGAAAACCACCTTAAGTAAGTGGGATATAACGTACAATAGTATCTGTCGTTATGCCTCAGCTTCCCCACGTTTGAAGCACTATTGCTTGCTATAAACAGACCTTAGATGGCCTTCTCCATCTGCTAATTGACTCCTTGCCCTTGGTACTCTGCTGGACAACATCATTAGAACTAATCTTCCTACCTCTCTTGCAGGCATGCTGGTGCCTCTGCTCCCCACCTATGGCCTCCGCTCTACTGGACTTTCTCTACTATACACCCCTAGGTGCAGAACCCTAAAAGGAACCTCAGCTTTCTCCTGCCTGGTCCCAAAATATTGGAATTCCCTACCTCTTGATGTTTGCTCTGCACCTAGTCATATTGCTTTTAAAAAGATGCGTCACACTCTCCTTGTCAAACATGCCCTGTGTTCCTATTTTAAACCCCCATAGGGTGCTTGACATCCCCTTCCTCAGCTCTCAAAATGTTTCAGTTTTGCTCAGGCCCCTTGTTACTGTTATATGTAGCACTTACCATGGATTATGTGTTAAAACTGTACTGCACTATGATTGTATGCTTATTATGTTTTGTACTATTATGTATTTTTCTGCCATTGTCTCTGTCATATTAGCAATACTGTTTACGTCACAGAACATTGTGTAGATTTTTCCTTGTATGGTTGATTACCTCTGAACTATACCTGTTATTTGTTTTGTCTGCCAATTTTGTATTGTAACCTCCCGGGTCGTGTCTGAAAATAGTCATTTTGTGGCTACGACAGCTTACCCAGTAAACAAAAACTAAATAAAATAAATATATCTATCAATCTATTGTATCTATCTATCTATCTATCTATCTATCTATCTATCTATCTATCTATCTATATCTATCTATCTGCACAGTAGCACCCCTATAGTTAGGGTTGAGCGAGAGGTTGTATGTTAAACCCCTAACATTGCACCTTAATAGCTTTGGCAGGGTTTGACAAAATTAGCTGAAATTTTTTTATGTGTTGTCTAGGAGGCAAGGTCTAAATCTGTGGAAAGTTTTGTGATGGCAGTTTGTCTGGTTTCTGAGATCTGCATATGTCATTTTTCTGTAGACATCTAGGCCCACATTTTCAAAGGAGATACATGGCCCAAAATGGAGACGCATAGCACATCCCAGAAAATGCGTGGAACTGTGATATTTGAAAGGGAGAGATGCGTTGTGCATTTCCAAATCCAGATCACACAGAAATAATGTATGCAGTGCACAAAAAGAGGGCAGGTATATGAATATGCTGCATATATGCATATTCAGCCAAAATGTGCGGCGCATCTGCCACGCATCTCAGAAATGCTCCACTCAAAGTTAGGTATGTCAAGGGATGGCCTAAATCAGCTGGCCACCCACAGACAGGCTGCAGTCGGGAATAGCATGTGGCATCCTAAGTTCCTGGATTCTGCAGTCAGTGGAGGTGTCTGTCATTGGAGCTGATGGATCAGGAGCAATGTGTCATTGATGCAGATATGGATGGCAGTGTGGAGAGCAAGGCAACCGAGAAGATGACTGGAGCATCAAGGGACATGTTGGCAGGAGCAAGGAGGGCTTGGCAGCTGAGAAGAGAGCTGGAGCATCACAGGACATGGCTGCATGGTGAGAAAAATAGTGGTGGGGGTGTCCTTGTCTGTGTGATAGCAGTAACATTTTTGGGAGGGTAGGTGTTTAGGTAGATGATTTTATTTGGTGTGGGAATTTCTGAAATGGTTTGGTAGGTTTGTTAATTGACGTGTTAAGGGTTGATTAGGTTTGTTAATTAGGATTTAATTGGTTGATAATTTTTTAACTGGTGGTTTGTTTACATATCGGGCAGTGTTTGCTGCTTTTGTATGGGTAATTTTTCCCAAATTCTACAGTTTTAATTGGGAGGAATACAGCTTTAATCAGTGAGGTATACAGGGAAATACATGATAATGGATCATAATGGGAAAAAGTCCTATGCATTTGAGACAGATAGGTAGATACATAGGTAATAGATAGATAGATACATACATACATAGATACATACATATTGTAGATAGATAGACAGACACTGCTGATAGATAGACAGACAGACAAATAGGTAGATAGACAGACAGACAGATAGATAGATACTGCAGATAGGTTGAACGATAGATAGATAGATAGATAGATAGATAGATAGATAGATAGATAGATAGATAGATACTGCAGATAGGTAGATAGACACTCAGACAGACAGTACAGACAGATAGACAGATAAAGAGAGAGCTAGATACTGCAGATAGAAAGACAGACAGACAGATACTGCTGATAGATAGATAGATTGATAGATACATAGATAGATAGACAGACAGACAGACCATCGATGCAGTGGTAGGGTTACCACTCGCGACATTGATGATCCAGGTTCGTGAACAAGCCCAAAATGTTAGTGGCTTGCCCAGTGGAGGGGGATCGAGCATCTAAGAGCACACTGTTCTCCAGGTGGCTTGCACTCTGACCCCTGCCACTTGAGTGCCACCTGGGGGCTGCCCAGATGGTGTAAGCTCAAAGGGAACAGCAGTGGGAGGGGAGCTGCAGGAGGCTTTGTGGCATGCATATCTGTTGCTTGCTTGGCTGCACATTCATAGTCAGCATCTTGGGGAGGAACAACTCAGGGGAGAACCCCCCCTCCCTATATGGCAAAATGGTGTCAGCAGATGGGTCTTGCACCACCTATGTGCCTGGCATGGAAGAACCCCTCTGCCACTGCATTTACAGCTTACAAGCAGGGGGTTTCCCTTCCCCTTGTAAGCTCATCTGTGGGAGGGTAACTGGGGCTCTCTGGGGTCTGAGTGCTGTGACAAGGTAGCCAGGCAGAGGAATGCCCAGCTCAGGGATGAATAAAGACTAATTAAAAAACTATTGCAAAAAATACCACAAGCATCTATTATGGTTGAAACACAAAGTGTACAAAGTAGGAAAGTGAAAAAATGAAAATATCTGGGACCTTGGTGCATCTGTTCTGTGTTGGCCCTCAGGGTAAAATATGAGTGGAACTTTGGCCCATCTGTGGTGTGACATACCTCAGGTAACAAAGTCAATGGAACCTTGGCCCACCTGTGGTGTTGCGTTCATCACAGTAAAATATCAATGGAACCTTGGCACATCTGTGGTGCGGTGTTCCTCAGGGTAAAAGTCAGTGGAACCTTGGCGCATCTGTGGTGCGGTGTTCCTCAGGGTAAAAAGTAAATGGAACCTTGACACATCTGTGGTGCTGTGTTCCTCAGGGTAAAAAGTCAGTGGAACCTTGGCACATCTGTGGTGCGGTGTTTCTCAAGGTTAAAAATCTGTGCAACCTTGGTGCATCTGTGGTGTGGTGTTCCTCATAGTAAAATTTCAGTGGAACCTTGGCGCATCTGTGATGCGGTGTTCCTCACAGTAAAATGTCAGTGGAACCTTGGCACATCTGTGGTGCGGTGTTCCTCAGGGTAAAAAGTCAATGGAACTTTGGAGCATCTATTGTGTGGTGTTCCTCAGGGTAAAATGTCAGTGAAACCTTGGCGCATCTGTGGTGTGGTGTTCCTCAGGGTGAAATGTCAGTTGAATCTCGGCACATCTGTGGTGCGGTGTTCCTCAAGGTAAAATGTTAGTGGAACTTTGACGCATCTGTGGTGCGGTGTTCCTCAGGGTAAAAACTCGGTGGAACCTCGTTGCATCTGTGGTGCAGTATTTCTCAGGGTAAAAAGTCAGTGGAACCTGTGGTGCGGTGTTCCTCAGGGTAAAAAGTCAAGGGAACCTTGGTGCACCTGTGGTGCGATGTTCCTCAGGGTACAATTTCAGTGGAACCTTGACGCATCTGTGGTGTGGTGTTCCTCAGGGTAAAATGTCAGTGGAACCATGGTGCATCTGTGGGGCAGTGTTTCTCAGGGTAAAAAGTCAATGGAACCTTGGCACATATGTGGTGCAGTGTTCCTCAGGGTAAAAAGTTAGTGGAACCTTGACATACAGTATTTGTGGTACAGTGTTCCTCAGAGTAAAATGTCAGTAGAACCTTGACACATTTGTGGTGCAGTGTTCCTCAGAGTAAAATGTCAGTGGAACCTTGGCACATCTGTGGTGCGGTGTTCCTCAGGGTAAAAAGTCAGTGGAGCCTTGGTGCATCTGTGGTGCAGTGTTTCTCAAGGTTAAAAATCTGTGGAACCTTGGTGTTTCTGTGGTGTGGTGTTCCTCGGGGTTAAAAGTCAGTGGAATCTTGGCACATCTGTGGTGTGGTGTTCCTCAGGGTTAAAAGTCCATGGAACCTTGGTGCATCTGTGGTGCGGTGTTCCTCACAGTAAAATGTCAGTGGAACCTTAGCACATCTGTGGTGCGGTGTTCCTCAGGGTAAAAAGTAAATGGAACCTTGGTGCACCTGTGGTGTGGTGTTCCTCAGGGTAATATGTCAGTGGAACCTTGGCGCATCTGTGGGACAATGTTCCTCAGGGTTAAAAGTAAATGGAACCTTGACACATCTGTGGTGCTGTGTTCCTCAGGGTAAAAAGTCAGTGGAACCTTGGTGCATCTGTGGTGCGGTGTTCCTCAGGGTAAAAAGTAAATGGAACCTTGACGCATCTGTGGTGCTGTGTTCCTCAGGGAAAAAAGTCAGTGGAACCTTGGCGCATCTGTGGTGTGGTGTTCCTCACAGTAAAATGTCAGTGGAACCTTGGCGCATCTGTGGTGCGGTGTTCCTCATGCTAAAATGTCAGTGAAACCTTGGAGCATCTATTGGGTGGTGTTCCTCACAGTAAAATGTCAGTGGAACCTTGGCACATCTGTGGTGCAGTGTTCCTCAGGGTAAAAAGTCAATGGAACTTTGGAGCATCTATTGTGTGGTGTTCCTCAGGGTAAAATGTCAGTGAAACCTTGGTGCATCTGTGGTGCAGTGTTCGTCAGGATAAAAAGTCAGTGGAACCTTGGTGCATCTGTGGTGTGGTGTTCCTCAGGATGAAATGTCAGTTGAACCTTGGCACATCTGTGGTGCGGTGTTCCTCAGGGTAAAATGTTAGTGGAACTTTGGCGCATCTGTGGTGCGGTGTTTCTCAGGGTAAAAAGTCAATGGAACCTTGGCACATCTGTGGTGAGGTGTTTCTCAGGATAAAAAGTTAGTGGAACCTTGACATATTTGTGGTACAGTGTTCCTCAGAGTAAAATGTCAGTGGAACCTTGACACATCTGTGGTGCGGTGTTCCTCAGGGTAAAAAGTCAGTGGAGCCTTGGTGCATCTGTGGTGCAGTGTTTCTCAAGGTTAAAAATCTGTGGAACCTTGGTGTTTCTGTGGTGTGGTGTTCCTCGGGGTTAAAAGTCAGTGGAATCTTGGCACATCTGTGGTGTGGTGTTCCTCAGGGTTAAAAGTCCATGGAACCTTGGTGCATCTGTGATGTGGTGTTCCTTGGGGTAAAAAATCCCTGGAACCTTGGCACATCTGTGATGGGGTATTCCTTATGGTAAAAAGTCTGTGGAACCTTGGCACATGCATGGTGTAGTGTTCCTTGGGGTAAAATGTCAATAGAAACTTGGCATATCTGTGATGTGATGTTCCTCAGGGCTTAAATGATCATGTGACAAAATGTTGATGTTATCCTAATATTGGCACTGTCTTGCCAAGCAGAGTATATCTGTGACACAGCAATGCTTGGATACAGGGTACCAATATTAGGGTAATGCCACCATTGTGTCGCATGATAGTTCAAACCCTGAGAAATACCACAGCACAGATGAAAGTTCAAGTAACTGGTTGAACAACACATATTGAAAATGTTATTTTCTTACCCCAGGAGTCCTTTAGCATTAGTAATTTTTTTGCACTTAGCTGGCTAGGTGCAACTGCCCCGGAGGTGTGCCTTTAAGAGATGTTTAAATGAGCGTAGGGCCAAACCAATCAAAAGACAGGAGGGGGTGTGAGCTGAGTGAGAGCAGTTGAATGCTTCAGAATCTTTTCTCTGCTGGACTGAGCAAAATTGCCTCTGAGGTGTCTCCCAACTTTTCTCGTTGACAGCCTCTTAGTGCTTATCTGGGTAAAGTTTTCCTCATAATTTATTTCCTTTAGTGTGTTAAGTGAAAGTTTAACTTTTTCATTAGTGCGGTGCAAATTTTTTAATTTTAGTGGAACGGTGCTATTGCGACTTTATTTTTACTGCAACTATTTAGTTTAAAGCCTAATTTTATCGCGGGTGCTTATTTTTGACGGTTTCCTTCATTTTTGGGGAAAATTCTTATGGGAACTGTCGAATTAGGGACAGTTGCCTTGTTTTTTACCTCAGACTTCGTGGGGTTTACCATGAGGCACCTGCAGTAGATTTCAAATTTAAACAGTGACTGGGGGTTTTCTCTCTAGATTGGCAATTATGAGGAAACCTTTTTTGTTATATTACTGGACCTTGGTATCATCTGTGTCAGGACTGTCCATAAGGGTCCAGCAGCCACCTGTGCGCAGTTGAGTATTACAGGATTTCTATTAAGACTGGCACTGGTATAGATCCCAGTTTTACAACCCCCCCCCCCAAAAGGCACTAGTAATAGACACGTTTCTTAACTGGGGCAGGACTGGATGGTGGCATTTTCACAGAAACCTGCACTCAGTTTGTAGGTCCAGAACTGGTTTGCTTTGCTTAAATTGGCAAACATAGCAGACAAACCTTTGATTATTATGGCTGAGGCTATATCAAAGGCTTCCGACGAGGGACCATTCAAAATTAATACCAAAAGCAGAGGTGCTGAGGAACCCTCCAGATCCCAGCCAAAAAATAAAGCTTCCAAAGATGAAGTTCCTCGCAAATTGAAAAACAATAAGAGTGATGAAAAAAGGAAGCTTGATCAAGCCTCTGATGAAGTGGCTAAAAAGAAACTCTGTCAAGACAGATATGCTTCCATTGCTCCTGGGAAAGTCAATACTGAGACAACAGGCAGTTTAAAGCATACAGAAAAAACAAAACACTTACAAACTGCGCAGGTTCTTCCGTCAGTGCAAGATATGGAAAAAGCAGGGCAACTGTTTCAGACCCTTCAAAAGATGGGTCCTCTATTTACTGGGCCTAGCAAGCACTCTTCCACAGTTCTCTGTTCTGTAGATTGTGAGGGTGATGCAGATGATGATCAATTCTATGATGCCCCTGACATGGATTTTGAGGGCCATGAGCCCCAGGAGTCCCGGGACCCTCACCTTGGGGATCCCTCAGGTGACCACGAGGGTCCTTCCTCTATGTTTACATTTCTACAAAATATGCTGGATACCCTGGACCTCCCTATGCAAGAGCCCAACCAGGATGTTGATGAAGACGAAGATTATAGGGGGATGAAGGGTCTTTCATCCTCATAGACCCTGGTCGTCCCTATCTATAATGCATTTAGAAAAAAATACCATGAAGGGCTTCAACACCCCACTTCAGTATCAAGGGCTGATAAGTGGCTTGAGAGAAAATATAAATTGTCTAAAAATTGTACCGAGTTCCTATCTGCACACCCTAGTCATGAAAGTATAGTGCAGCAGGCAGCTTGTGAGAAAGCTGAATCCTCCTTGTTGCCCTCTCCCCCTGACAAGGCATCCAAGAAAATTGACTTTATTGCAAAGAAAATGTATGCCACAGTTTCCTTGCTTCTAAGGCTTTCTTCTTATATGACATTCACAGCCAAATATCAGAAAGCCCTTTGGAAATCTGTCCAGGCTATTGCCCCCAGCGGATCAGATTCTACGGTGCAGGAGCTGGTGAATATGTCAAAAACTACCCTGGAAGCTACTGTGTACCAATTCCACATGGCAGATGACAACAATGATGTAGCCTCTAGAGCGATGGCCCATGTCATCTCTCTGAAACGCTTCGCCTGGCTTAGAACAACCAGTCTGGCCACAGACACTCAGAACAAGGCCATGGATTTTTCCTATGATCAAAATATGTTGTTTGATTACAGAACCATTGACTACATGAAAAAAATAGATCAGTACAAGGCCTCCTGGCAGAGCCATTCATCCATGCCTAAACCCACCACCCCTCAGAGATCCCGTTCCAGGGGCGGTAGGGGCAGAAGTTTTGTTCCCAGGCCTTACAATCCTTATCCCAATCTGACTTTAGCCAGTACAGGGGGTCTTTCAGAGGCAGGGTCAGAAGGGGCCAAAGAAAAGTCACCTCTACCCAGCCATCTGCCTCTCAGTCTAAGTCCTGATGTGAGTGTCCAGGTCACTTCCCCGTTTCCAGTTGGAGGCAGACTCTCTCACTATCTTCAGCACTGTTCCCTCATCACGTCAGAGAAGTGGGTACTGGAGATAGTGGAGAAGGGTCTGTCATTACCGTTCAAGCAGCTACCAGACCTCAAGCATACCCAGGTGTCAAGACCTCTGTCCCCAACACAGATACCGCAGTTGGAAATGGAGGTACAAAACCTTCTGGCTTTATGAGCAGTGGAAGGGGTCCCCACCCATGAAAAGGGCAAGGGCCTCTACTCCAGGTATTTTCTGACACAAAAAGAAAACTGGGGAGTGGCAACCTGTCTTAGATCTCAGATATTTAAACAAACATCTGAAAAAAATTAAATTCAAAATGGTCACTCTGTCACTGGTCATACAGTCCTTACAGCAGGGAGACTGGCTAGCCTCCCTCGACTTAAAGGATGCCTATTTCCACATACTCATAAGGAGATTTCACAGGAAATTTCTCAGGTTAAAACTTCCTTTGGGTCACTATCAGGTCACTGCAATGCCCTTCGGTCTGTCCTCGGCCCCAAGAGTCTTTACCAAGTGGCTTGCAGTGATAGCAGCACATCTCAGGAGATTGGGTGTCGCTTTCTACCCCTATCTGGATGATTGGCTCATAGTAACAAAGTCTCCTTGCCAGGGCAAGAAATCTCTTTCCATCACAGAACACACTCTGGAGTCTCTGGGTTTCCTGGTAAATCTAAAGAAATCTCACTCGGAACCCACCCAGCTGCTCACCTTCATAGGAGCCCAGCTGCACACTCAGAAGAGATATGCTTTCCTCCAGCAGGAAAGAATTCAGAGTTTCTTTTCAGTGGCAGATTCTTTCACCCAGGGACAGCCAAGACCAGACAGACATTTCCTCAAACTTCTGGGACATATGCCTTTATGACTGCAGTAGTCCCAGGGGTCAGGTACAGGTTGAGACTCCTGCAAGCCTACCTCAGAGCTCGCTGGTCTCAGAGAAGCAACACATTTTCAAAATTGATACCTGTGTCGGAGCAGTTCCTCCAAAACCTGCTGTGGTTGAAGAACCCTGCAAATTTGCAGGCAGGGGTTCCCTTTCAAGCTCCTCTTCCCACAGAGGTGATCATCACAGTTGCCTCCTTTTTGGGCTGAGGAGCGCATTTGGACAGTGCCTCAGTAAGTGGCAACTGGACTCTCGAAGAGTCACAGTTGCACATAAATCTTTTGGAACTCAGAGCAGTCTTACTAGCTCTCAAAGCTTTCACTCCCTGCGTAGAAGGGTAGGCAGTTCAAATTCGAACGGACAACACCACTGCAATGTTCTACTACATAAACAAGCAGGGTGGTACCAGATCAGGAATACACTGTCTGGAAGCTCTGAAGCTCTGGTCCCTAGCATTCTCCCTGGGAGTCAGCCTCTCAGCTATTCGCCTCCCAGGCAAACTCAGTACTCTGGTGGATGCTCTAAGCCACATCAGTCAAGGTCAGAGTGACTGGACACTGAACAAGCAAGTACTAGCCACGGTGTTCAGGCAGTGGGGTACACCAGATGTGGATCTGTTTGCCTCTCCTCTCAATTTTCAGCTTCCTCAGTTCTGTTGCAGGCCCCCAGTTCCAGGAACACTTCCTCTGGATGCCCTGATCCTGGACTGGTTAGGGAGGTTCTTATACACATTTCCTCCCTTTCCCCTGATATTCAGGGTTTTGCTTAAACTCAGACAGCAGTCTGCATTGATGATCCTAGTGGCCTCGGACAGGCCCAGGCAAGCCTGGCACCCTCTCCTTCTCTCAATGTCCTGCAACAGGCCCATTCACCTGCCTCTGACTTGCTCCCTGCTGACCCTTCCTCACACAGGAGTGTAGTACCCAGACATACACTCTCTTCACCTCAAGGCCAGGTTCTTGAGGAGTTAGAGTTTCCATCCTGCAGTCTCTCCCAAATAAAGGGACTGACTGCGGGGAAGGGTTGGATGCCCGCTTCTTAAAATTGGCTATCTCCTTTGTTGCGGATCCCCTTTGTTATATTTTTAATATGTCATTGGTTACAGGTGTTTTTCCCCTGTCCTGGAAGAAAGCTAAGGTGGTTCCAATTCCAAAAAAGAGCTGTGCTACTTCCATGGATGATTATAGGCCAATATCAATACTGAATCCCCTTAGCAAACTACTTGAGAGCTTAGTGGCTAAGCAAATTGATGCCTATTTGTTTACCCATGATTTGTAGTCAAGGCAACAACATGGGTTCCGTAAGCACTTTGGTATGGGCATGGCCTTGGTTGGATTCATGAACACCATCCTACATGGGTTTGAGAAGGGGTTGATGACCGGAGCGGTGTTCGTGGACCTAACCAAGGCTTTTGATTTGATTGATCACGGTTTGGCTTGCACAAAATTGAAAGAACTGGGGTTTTCCGATGTCGCTGTTTCTTGATTCTATGATTATCTGAGTAACAGGTGTCAAGTAGGTTCTGTGGTTTCTGATGTCTTGCCAATTAGTTATGGTGTGCCTCAGGGGTCCATTTTGGGACCCCTGTTATTTTCTATTTTTATTAATCAGCTCCCTGGAGTTTGTAAGTTTAGTGAATTATTGCTTTATGTAGATGATCTTGTAATTTGTGCTCAGTTGAATTCTGTGTCTGAACTTTCTTGTTCCCTAGAAAAGGATTTTGGTGCCATTTGTTCTTGGCTTACTTTAAATGTTATGGTTTTGAACTCAGCTAAAACAAAAATTATGTTATTTGGCACGCAATTTATGTTGGTGGACACCCTGGAACTGAGGAGATCTGATTTTTGGGGTGGTCTGCTTGAACAAGTGTTTCAATTTAAGTATCTGGGCACACTATTGGATCCCAGTTTGACCTTTTCACCTCAGATTCAGTCAATGGTTAAGAAAATAAATCACAGAATGGGGGTGTTAAATTTGTCATTCTTCTCATAAGCAACTAGATTAGCAATTGCTGTTGGTTCTCTTCTTCCATATTTTGATTACAGTTCTTGTTTATATTATAACACAGGTGCAAAAGAAATGCAAGCACTAACTGTGGCCTATAATAATATTTGCAGATTTATTTTAGGAGCCCCCAATAGGACACATCGCTGTAATCTTTATTCTCGGTTAGGGTGGTT
Source organism: Neoceratodus forsteri (assembly GCA_016271365.2). Classification (NCBI taxonomy): domain Eukaryota; kingdom Metazoa; phylum Chordata; order Ceratodontiformes; family Ceratodontidae; genus Neoceratodus; species Neoceratodus forsteri. The sequence goes on from CM028131.1 coordinate 1,577,209,596, forward strand.
TCCCCTAGTTGCAGAATAGAATATTTTGTTGGCTGTCTGATGTATAAATGTTTTTACTTTGGCTTCCTTTTTCCTCTTTCTGATCTTATTGTAATGAGAGAATAGCTTCCCAGTCTGAGGTCGGCTGACGGCCCCCTGTATTTTGTCCCCAGGTCTCGGCTTAGATTAAGCTCTAGATCTTTTTCAATAGCAGCACCATTGTAATGGAATTCATTCCCACTTGATGTTAGGATTACTCCATCTGTTTTAACTTTTAAACAAAGGTTAAAAAGTTATTTATTACATAAATCTGTTTGTAACTGTAATTTGTAATTTGTATTTTTTGGTTTTGTAATGCTGTTGATTGTATTTGTGTATTTTTGTATGTTTTTTTGTCCCGGTTGGGCCTGAAAAGGGACCTTCGGTCAAGTGCCTTTACCTGGTTACCAAAGAATAAATGAATAAATGAAATGAAATCCTCACAGTACTCTGAACAGGTCCTTAAGATACTGAGGATGGCTAAAAAACTGAACACTAAGAAGACTTATGCAGCCAAATGGAAAAGGTTTTCCCTCTGGTGCAAGAGCGAAAAGGTCGAATCCCTATCAGCTTCAGACCCTCAACTGCTAGACTACTTGGTACACCTACAAGCGTCAGGCTTGAAACCATATTCACTCAAGCTACACCTGCTGGCAATTTCAGCCTACCTTTTGGTGGGAAAGAAGAAATCATTTTTTTCCCACAGCGTTTTTAAACAGTTTTTCAAAGGCCTCTTGCACCTCCAGCCTCCAACCAGGGAGCCTATTCCTCCTTGGAGCCTGAACTTTTGCATAGATGGGCTCATGAATCCACCTTTTGAGCCTATGTCCATGGCCCACTTCAAGTTTGCAACTTTGGAAGACTGTCTTCCTGGCAGCCATTACGTCTGCCAGGAGGATTTCAGAGCTACAGGCTCTGTGCACTGAGTCGAATTACATCAATCCTCACAACGATAAAGTTGAGCTCGGGACAAATAGGAAATTTCTGCCAAAGGTGGTTTCAGAGTTTCACTTGAACCAGTCCATTACTCTGCCTGTCTTCTTTACTGAGCCATCCACTCCTGGCGAGCAAAAGCTCCACAGCTTGGATGTCAAAAGAGCCATCTTTCACTATCTAGAGCATACCAGACAGTCCAGAGGCTCTTCCACTCAGTTGTTCCTCACCTACGGGGATGTAGGCAGAAGAAAGACCAGCTACCAAGAGAACTATTTCTTGGTTGGTCTCTTGTATTAGATTCTGCTATGAGAAAGCTAGTCAACAACCTCCAGTGGGGCTCAGGGCCCATTCCACCAGGAGCACTGCAGCCTTGCTTGCAGCAGCAAGGAACATTCCCCTACTGGATGTCTGCAAAGCAGCTACCTGGAAATCTGTGCACACCTTTGTGAAACACTACAGTTTGGATGTGCAGACCTGATCTGATGGCAAATTTGGCAGGGCAGTTCTGCAGAGCTTCTTTCCTAAGTAGGTTCTCTGCCCATCTCCCACTTGGTACTGCTGGGTGGTCTGCATAAAAGTTACTGATGCTAAAGGACTCCTGGGGTAAGAAGAAAAAATTACTCACTGCAGTAATCTTCTTTCTTCCAAGGGGTCCTTTATCATCAGTAAGCTCCCACCCTTCCTCCCTGGTTCACCTGTCAGAGAAGGGCTCTCATGTCACCTTTTACCAAATTTGGAGTTTCTTATTGATGAGTTTTTAGCTTGTGTTGCTGTTGTTTATATTTCCACTTTTGTGGACATTTGCATGTTTTTTGAATCCTGTTTATTCTTTTTTGGGGCATTTGTCCTCATTTTTGCTTGAAAAAATTCTGAAGAATTCAACAGCTCTCACTCAGCTCACACTGCCTCCTGTCTTTTGATTGGCTTGGCTCTACGCTCATTTAAGTATCTCTTAAAGGCTTACCTCTGGGGCAGTTGCACCTAGCCAACTAAGTGCAAAAAAGTTACTAATGCTAAAGAACCCCTTGGAAGAAAGAAGATTACTGCGGTGAGTAATTTTTTTTTCTATAGCCTGTGAGGACTGAATGGACATTCTGTTAAATTTGGGGCTGTATTTAGAGAATAAGTGCTCACCAGTTTTTGTGCACCATCACTCCTCCTTGAATCTCCTTTGATCAGTCTTGTCTAGTATAGGAATGCAGAGTTTCCATAAAAGTACTGAGCAACACTTTGAGCTGTTTTTGAACTATAATCCTATAATTTAGGTATAATGTAAGCTGAACTGTGTCTAAATATTAATATACAGTGTATGGTAGGGCATTGTTGTGTGTGGAAATCCATATAACAGAAAAAGTTGTTCTGCTGCAGTAGTGACGTAGCTACTACAGAACGACTTTTCATTCTGCTGTAGTAGCTGTATCACAATACAAGTGTCCCCATCAGTGTGGTTCATAGGACTGAGGGTGGTTGAAGAGTTATGTACGAAAGCTGGCCGGTGGGCAGATGTCGGTGAAATGTGGGCAGTGGAGGGTAGAAACTAACTGCTATAACCACAAAAAGTAAATGATTGCTTTTTTTTTTCTTTCACCATACACCATATAAAATATTGTATGGGAGCCCAAATACACAACAATGCCATACTTAAACCTCATGGTTTCCATGACAACAGAGGGACCTCTCGAACTTCGCTTTCAAGGTCCTTGTCGTCATGGCAACCACTTGTGTAAGAATAGTGTTGTTGTGTATGGGCTCTCATACACTTTCTATATGTTTTTTCAAAATGTTCCAAATTGTGACAAACTCACTGTTACGGTAACACATGTAGACTACCAGGTGCCATTATGTAGAGTATACTTTCATTATACCTCAACTGCAAGTGAATAAATAAGGAAAACATATTGAAAGTTATGTTATTAATGCATTGTAGTGATATGTTATAACTATTCCAGTTTATCCAAATTCCTTTCCCTAAGTGTGGCTGAAAAGAATCTTTTTTAGTTTAGTTCATTTTCGTGGTAAACAAGGAAACAAACAAACAAATAAAAATAATACACAGCTCCATATATCCTCCTGAGTTACCTAGTTAAGCATACCCTTGCAAGTGTATTAACCATGCATTGTACATTCTACACATCATATATTTGCAATGCAAAGAGGAGGAAAGGCTGCACATGGAGGGGGTGTAGGGATAAATACCAGAGCAGTCAAAAGCAGAAAATCCCAGACTCACCATCCAAAATGAAGAGACTGCTTGCAGAAATATCAAAGGTGCTTCATTTTTTTAAGTGCAGGTGTGCAAAAGTCCTGACGCATTTCAGAATAGACTTATTCCTTTTTCAAAGGGTCTTATATATTCCTCTGGTTGGTTACCATGTTAATTTCACTCCATCCATCTTATCAGAACAAAGGACTGCATAATGGAATGATTTTACATCTCTTGCACTATGCACCTGCAAAATTAGTTTGTACTTTTGGTCCACCTACTGTAGCTACGGTGTTGCCTTGTATTAGCATTTATACAATATGCATGGATACAAAACTGATATAATTAAAAATGTTATCTCCACATATGCGTGATAAATTTTAGAACCCAGAATGTATCACACATATGTTGAATAAATGCCACCTGTCAATAGTCCCCCCCCCTCGCACTCACCTGCAAGCCTATTGTATAAACATGACATGCAGTGGGGACCATGTATGATACATCCACGCTCGAACAGGTCGACCTTGGGCATGTCACTCATTGTTTACGCCACACATGAGGTTACCTGAGGTCAAACTGCTTTTGCGTACATGACTAGTGTATCACACCTGGTCCCCATTGCGTATTCCCCTGTGACTACTGTATCCTGTCTGTAAGATCAAGCATTTAGTAAACAGAGAATAATTAACACATTAAATGTAGTAAGCAGACAGCTCTGATGACAGCAGCTGAGCTAAGTTATTCTAAATGTTCTGAAAAAGTTATTCTCAGAGCAAATTCAGAAGTTTTTTCAGATCATAGTAAAAAAATGCTCTGTATTATAATTATAAGCAAGTAAAGCAATGTTTCTAGCCATCCCTTCCTATATATATATATATATATATATATATATATATATATATATATATATATACTTTTGTGGTGTTGTTACCCTTATTGGTGCATTAACAAAGTTTTTTATTTTACAAAGATATATATATATATATATATATATATATATATATATATATATATAATATATGTAATAAGCCACAACAGGGTGTGCATTAAAGGATTTTAATGCACACCCCAAGGGCATGCTAAGGCACGAGGCCAAAGTCTGAGTGTCCTTACCCCCCTTGGAAGTGCATTAAAATCCTTTAATGCACATCCTGGAGTGGCATATCACACTTACAAAATGTGCCACTATCATAAAAGAATTAGTTTGATTTACTCTGATAGGGATTAAAACTTATTTACTATTTTCAAAAGAGTGTACAATACATTACCTCTGCAATATCTGAAATCTGAAAAAAGTAGTCCCTATTAATGAATAAAATAGCATATCTCAGCAATAGTTTAACTAGTACAGTACTTTGCAGTAAAAATATTTATTAGTAGAGCTGGTTGAAAATAAATATTTTCTCTGTAACGTAAATTATCATATAAATGCACTTTAACATCTGTAAATTTGTAAAACATAAGTAGTGTTTAAAACTTAATTTTCATTACACTGTGGTTATATACTTTCATTGAAGGCAACCTTCTCTTTATTTTTGTTTTTTACTTATGTGTTGTGGTCTAGTACATAAAAAGGAAAACTGCGATAGGATTGAGGTGAAAGGTTAGTAAGAAAAAAAAACCCACTTTAAACCTGCCAAGATGGCTTTTTTTGGTGGTGGTGGGGGGGGGGGTAGATTTATAAACATCAGCAAAGTAGTTGAGCAGTTTGGGTCTGCCTACGTAACTGTATTTTTCCACCTTTTCTCTTTGTTTACAAAGTATTACTGTATTGCCTATTTTCTTCATCCTGATTTTTTTTCTGTTTTTTCCCCACATTCAAGACATAGAATGTTTATCATGGAATACAGGGATTCAAAATTCTGCTTAGTTCCACTGGTGGAATGTTACTCTTCTAATATACCGTACACACAGACAACAAAGGCCTGTTTTAGAGCCAGAGACTCAGTTATCTCACTGTCAGGGCAAGCAGAAGAGATTTTCCTGATGTGCATATAAAGATAGAAGGTGGATGTTTCAATGTCAGTAAAGAAACAGTTGTAATGAAAACTATAAACAATACTTAATGTTTCTAATTTGTTTATGTATGTATGGAGAGCGTGATGATCAGGTCAACAACATTTAATTAATTTGTTTTATTTTGTATTTAGGGTAGTTTTATTTTTAGGACCCAGTTGAAGGTTTTTACAGTGTAAAGGTAACAGCCATGTTTGTGATGGAAGATCAGTTCTTGTTGCAGGGGGATTGATAGAAGATAGTTTTGGTTGTAGGAGGACATTTTTGCTCATTGTGTGATGTGGTTGAGGACCAGGATGACTGTGCATATATACAGATTTAATGTACAGGCAGCTGATGTGTCTTGGCCAATGAGATTTCTAGATTTTTCTTGCTATTTATATATATATATATATATATATATATATATTCTTTGCAAAAACTTGAATGCACCAGCAAGGGTAACTTAACACAACAAAAGTAGGGAAATATGGTCTTAGGGTTTTGACCCTCCCTCCCCCGCCAAGCAGCAAAAGGAGAAAAACATTATGGTTTTGGGTCTCTGGAGTCTTGGCAAATTAGTGGTGGGTCTTCGGCTTTCAGCATTATGTAAAAAACTTGAAACATCGGGAGCCCTCTCTTTCTCAGTGAATTAATTGCTGTACCAGCAATGTTATTCTCCATGAGGAACTGATCCAGCCTGAATTTGCAAGATTCAACACTCCCCACTTGCACTGCTTCCATTGGGAGTTTCTTACCATTGATTTGCTGCACTCTGGGTGAAGACATGCTTCATCATGTTACCCCTAGTTCCCCCTAGTTCTACCCAACCCATAGGTGTAGGGTATGCCCTTCAGTTCTACTGCCCTGGTCAAGCAGAAATCTATCTTATCTACTCATTTTCAATTTTAAAAAACTAGAATCTTATTTGGTTGATTTTAAATATTTGGGATCCAAACACACCACACAAAAAAATGACAACTAATATTTGTTGTTATAAACACACTATGGAATATTCTTAAAATGAACTGCTGTTTGCCAGGTGAGAAAAATGGAACAGGGGTTTTGCTACATCAGTGGAGAGAAACTGTGCTATTAATTTACCTTGCTAAAGATTAAATAAAATCAGAGGGCTCAATGGTATTTGCTATAAACATATGTGTAAGACTTAAAGGGCACCTAACATCTATGGAAGAAACTTTCCCCTTTCCCCAAGTCTTTAGACTCATGTCATCATATAGTCCAGATATTACCTGTCATCATCTTCCACCTTGTCATAATAACGAGGGATGTTAACATGAAAACAGGATCACTGTCCCCTAGGCTTCATCTGCTCAGGTTGCTTGTCTGCAACAGACATCACAATCCTAGGTTTGTGACATCACAGTCTGTTGCCCCGGAAGTGATTAGGATGTCATGAATTGAGGCTTATGGTGTCAGATGTTGACAAGCAGCTAGGGCAGTGGGTCTGTCTTCATTTTCATGAACTAGTTATAAATGACCAACAGGAAGCTGAACCTGGTGCTGTGAGTACTGCAGAAATCTACTGTACCCTGTCCTGTATGTCCTTTTACATGTCTAGTCAGGTGGCTAAAGCCTCTTGGAAGTATTCAACAGCTGTGAAAAATACATCTGCCCTGCCCCCATCTAAATCCCATATCAGTGGGGACTACTTCATATCAAGGACAGGTCTCATTTCGGAAAGGAATTTTGTTTTATAACATCATTCAGACACAATGTGACCAGAAGCACTTTCCATGACATGAAGTGAAGTGGCAGCCATTGTGAAAGCATAGGGAGATCACAAAAGATTGACGAAAGCTAAGAAAATCTTGCCGAGGTCTGTTTGTTTGTTTGCTACTTTTTGATGGCTGAAAAATTCTTCCTTTTTTTAGCCGTGTCCGGGGACATACAGATACAAGCTGACTGATATTGAAGCAGGGTAAACTGTTATTGGGTTAAAATAAAGGGGCAGAGGCCCAGGCAGAGGGAGGGAGGGAGAGAGGTTCCTAAGATGATAAGCACAAGGGGTGAAGGGATTTACTCTGCCTCACAAAGTAAAGGGTGGTGTCGGGATTCACCTGGGGCAGCTTCCGAGCTGTACTCTCTAAAGGGAAGGCAATAGTTCAGTGGAGGATAACAAATTTAAATCTGTAAACTTGACCCTACCACCAGTAAATAGTTTATTTATTTTGCCAATAGAACAGTTGTTGTTGCCTCAAAACACAGCACAGTACCAGCCTTGGCCAAAGCCATCAATGACTGGCAAACTTATCTTGATGCAAAAACCATGTCTGTTCTCTTTTTTTAGACTTGAGTAAGGCTTTTGATACTGTTGACATCAACTTTTATTAGCCTTGTTAAAAAAATTTGGACTAGATGACATTGCTTTAAAATGGTTGTCCTGCTACCTCACAGGGAGGCAGCAACAGGTAAACGCCAATGGTGCCCTTTCTCTCTTAAAAACCTTAGAGAGAGGAGTTCCTCAGGGGTCTATCCTGGGACCCTTGTTATTTGCCATATGCATTAACGACATTGACTACAAAATTAACATAGCAAGCATCCACCTTTTTGAGGATGACACCATGCTTTATGTTGCTGGCCTTCCCTTCAACTCACCTGTCAGGCACTTCAGAGCGAGTTTGACCTCTCCAACAAAACTTGCTCCATCTGAAGTTACTGCTTAATGGGAAAAAAATGAACATTATGCTCCCCTTTTCTCACAACAAAGAATTAATATCCAACTCCTTGAATGCTAATTACCGTATTAAGACTATACTGGGGGAGACTCTTGAACCTGTAGAAAAATTCAAATACCTAGACTTCTGACTTGACAGCAAACTCTCCTTTGTCATGCACATCAAAGAAACAGCTAAAAAATTGCATCAAAAGCTTGGGCTCTTCTACTGAATTAAGTACCTGCTCACCTACGATGCTAAACTTAAATTACCTTTCTTCCTCTGATTGACTATGTGGACTTCCTTTATAGCCATAGTCCTAAAGCAGCTTTATGCAGCCAAGATACACTATACAACAGAGCCTTAAGATTCATTACAAATGTCCTGTCTAACACTCATCACTGTTACTGTTCTCTCTATTCTCAGTTTAGTTGGCCCTCACTTAGTACTAGGAGGTGGTGAAATGCATCCCATCATAATGAAACTCCCTCCTTACAACTGTGCACTTTTTATTTTTTTTTTAAGTTGTTTAACCAGGAGTAGCACACTAAGCTGAAAGCTTTTTTGCAGGAGCGACCTGGGAGCACAGGGAAGTTAAGTGACTTGCTCAGGGTCACAAAGTATGCAAGTGGGAGCTGTGGGATTCAAACCCAGGTCTGGTCTGCTGGATGTCACCAGATTTGCAGCTCAGAACCTTAAACCACTGCGCTGTACTGCCTTCATGCCTTTTCAAGTGTCCCCCATGTGTGTATACACTCAGAAAACCCCTTATACATAACCTTTGACATTCCTAGGATAAAAACTTAGTTTGGTTCCTCATCCATACACCATTCTTTACCCACCCTTTGGAACACACTCCAAAGGACACTTAAACACAAACATGTCATTGGGATATGCACTTTTAAATCTCTTCTTAGATCTACTCCGAAGCATGAATGCAACTGCTATGCCTAACCTTCATTGCTGCTTTTCGGAATCCTGATCCTGGTCACCCCTACTGTACGCTTCTTCCCCTACTCCTTGAACTCCTTTCACCCTGCCTACCTTCACTACTGCCCTCATCCTCCTCCAGTGGTCTAATCTTCCCCTCCATTCACTATCCTTAGCACTTACTTTTTCTTTCTTTCTTTCTTTCTTTCTTTCTTTCTTTCTTTCTTTCTTATCAACGGATCCATGGAGGTCACCAATACATTAATTATTTATGGAGTTGCAGAAAAAGACTTAAAATTCTACTAAGACCATCCAGTTTATCTAGCAACATAAAATATTCTCTCATTATTTGTATATGAAAGATTAAAACTTCCATATAGTTGAATGTATAGGAATAAAAATGTTAGAACACTTTAACCCCCCAACCCCCAAACTAACACTATTATGTTTTTTTTAATTGCCTTTGTGGGCCCGCAGTCATCCAGAGCACAGGCTGCCACTGGCAACTGCCTGACCCCATCCCATATGACTCTCCTTTTAGTCCTCTAAGGCTTGCCCCTCCCCCATGGTGGAGCCCTCAAGGCTGGGCCTCTCCATCACCCCATAGCATCCAACTATCTGGCTGGCAGGTGGGCCAGTCAGCCAAGGCCTAATTGAACCAGTCAGGCTGTCATCCTGACTGCCAAGGAATATTTCTCCCCTTTTTTACCTTTTTGTTTGGAAGCATGCAGTGCTTTATTTATTTATTTATTAGAAAAGTCGAATTTATAACCTTTGAGTCATGGACTCATTTATAAAGGAACCTCGTCGCAGGGGGGTAGACAGAGTTACCTAGTGTGATTGCAACAGTGAGAACAGTACAGGTGCAGAACATTAAACATAGAGTACACATAAGTTACATAATAATGTTACTTATAATAGGTTACAGTCATATGCAAGGTACCATAGGGTTACATTGGGGTACAGCCTTGGACATACCTAGATAATACCTGGAGAGGGTGGAGGTAGGGATAGGGAGTGGGGTGGGAGGGGGAGAGGCTAGGCTGTCCGTAAGATGTTGTCAAGTCAGGGAGGCCTGACAGGAGGATCCCACATTAGGATTAATTAGGTGCATCTACAGCAACGAGTGTAAATCATTTGTGCATGCTGTGTTTCTGGCCCCCCACCTCCACCTCCCCTGACACCATGCCTAACTTCTGTTGGCCTTGTTAGCATCAGAGGCACCTGGTTCATGCACTACCTCTTGCGGAGGAGAAGGCCACCTGGCCCATCACATGAAGCCACTTCTGCAATGGTCAGAGGCACTGACCTACCCCTGCTGGAATATGTTGCCAAGCAATGTCACATCTTCCAGCTTGACCACCCAGCCATGAGTCCACTCTCAAACTGTGGTCCCCCACATGGAAGTACAACACCCCTCCCCATGGACACTGGGTGGCCTTACTAAGTTTTGTTTTGATCCTACATAGATCTAACCACTAGGCAGTGGCAGCACATTTAACTTAAGTGTGATTTTACCAAAATATTAACCTGGGAGTCTTTATGTCAGAGGTAATGAATAACACACAACAAGGTGTGCATTAAAGCATTTTACTGCATGGTCATGTGACATGTTCCAGCCAGTCATGTAAGTGGATTTTCCTTTTTATAAATCTGTTTATTGAAGCAATTTTTAAAAAACATTAACAATATCACACAATGTATAAGAAAGCAAAGTCAATCATATATATATATATATATATATATATATATGTGTATATATATATATATATATATATGTACCCAAGGGTTCCACAATGGATTGTGGGCAGCTTGCTGGTCTGGCTGCCCCAGCTCATCCTACTCAGGTTGTGTTATACAGTGCCAGGTCGATGAGGAACAAGACTGCCATAATGGCTGACTTGATATCCTCGGTTGACCTGGCTTGCATCATGGAGACCTGGCTGCATGAAAATGCTGCCCCCATTTTGGAGATGGTGGTGCCAGATGGGTACTCTGTGATACACAATTCGAGGGAAGATCGCAGAGGTGGGGTGGGGTAGCCATTTGTTTTAAATCTGACCTGAACCTCACAGTACTACCTGTTGGCCATACATGATCTTTTGAATAAATGTCTGCCCGAGGTGGTGTGGGAGGGGGTTTCAGGGTCCTTGTGCTCTGTTACCCCCCCCCCAGTGTGGATGTGGATTTTTTATGGGAGATTGAGGAGCTTGTCACCGGCCTGCTGTTGGAGTCTCCAAGATGGGTTGATTCTGGGGGAATTCAATGCCTGGGTCGACGGTGGGCTCTCGAGTTTTGGGAATGATCTCCTGGGGAACATGGGGGCCCTGGGCCTGTTCCAGAATGTAACAACTGCTACGCACTCGGGTGGCTACACACTGGATTTGGTCTTTTCTTTAGGGTTGGATGTAAGTGGCCTCAGTGTAGATTCCATATTTTGGTCAGATCATAGCACCATGAGGTTCATGCTTAAGGGTACCCCCTAGATGGTCCCACTCCTGTGGAGATGGTCCGGTACCACCTGTTAAGAGGAATTTCCCATATGGGACTATCAGCAGTACTGGAGCTATCGAGTGTTAGGGCAGCTTATGCGGTTGGAGTGTAGGAAGCAGTGGCAGCCTATAATGGAGCTGTTGCTATGACCTTTGACTCCATCACACCCATTCATGTCTGCCCCTTGTCTACTTGCTTGAGACTTCCTTGGTATGATGAGGATCTCTGGCATTTAAAGACAAAGGGGCAGAGGTTAGAGAGGTGCTGGAGGAGATCTGGCCGGTTGGAGGACAAATTGGCCCTGAAGTTGCATTATGTCGACTATCAGTGTGCAATCTCCCATAAGAATGCTGAATATTTGTTTAGGGAGATTGCTTCGGTGAGGAACAGACTATCTCAGCTCTTCTGCATGGTAGATGGGCTTTTACATCATGCCTGTCTCTTTGCTGGGGGAGCAGGTTCTAGCACGAGGTGCGAGGAGTTGTCTGTGTTCTTCGCTGACAAGGTGTCCTGTATCAGGGATGAGGTCTCTTCGAGTACCTCTTGAAGGGGGTGCAGGGTCCGGCCTGAGGTGTGCCGAAACACTTCTCCTGTCTGGGATGAGTTTGAGCTGGTTGGGGTGGAGGTGGTGGTGGAGATAATCATGAAGCTGCGGCCAACTAAATGTGATCTGGACCCAGGTCCAACCCGACTTTTGGTTGGATGTTTGGACCTGATTGAACCTGTGGTTGCTGAGGTCATCTGGAGTTCCTTGAGGAGTGGGGTCTTCCCATTGGCCTTGAAAGAGGCCTTAGTTAGACCTCTTTTGAAGAAACCCTCTTTGAACCTGGACTGTCTCAGCAACTACAGGCCAGTCTCAAATCTCCCATTTTTAGGGAAGGTTTTGAAAAAGTGCTAGCCGTACAGCTCAAGAGACATCTTTCCTCCTCTTCCACCTATGAGCCTTTCCAGTCTGGGTTCCATGCAGGACATAGTACAGAGACTGCCTGGAGAGGGTGCTTAATGAACTCCTGATGGCTAGGGACAGAAGAGACCATACCATCTTGGTCCTCCTGGACTTTTCTGTAGCATTTGGCATTGTGGACTATAAGGTGCTACTTGACTGCCTGCAGTTCTGGTGTGGCCTGTCCAGTAATGTCATCAACTGGTTCAGGTCATACTGTACCTGACAGGCAGAGTGCAAAGGGTGACGATGAGGTTAGCCTCATCTAACCCAAAGCCTCTGTGCTGTGGAGTTCTGCAGGGTTCGGTCTTGTCACCCTTGTTGTTCACGGTGTACATGCTGCCACTGGGGGACATTATCAGGTGGAACAGGTTGGGTTTTCACTGCTATGCAGATGATACCCAGCTGTACTTGCCCTGTGCGCCTGATACCCAGGTGTCAGCCTCTGTATTTAACAGGTGCCTCGAGGAGATTCAGTCATGAATGACTTAGAACTGGCTTAAGCTTAACCCAGACAAGACAGAGGTACTGGTCGTGGATCCAGGTCATCGGGGGGGGGGGTTGAGGGGGTGAGGGGTTATCCCCTGGCCTAGTGTTAGGGGGTGTTCCTCTTGCGCAATCCAGACAGATGAAGGATTGGGAGAGATCCTGGATGACGGTCTAACACTTGATGTTCAGATGTCTGCCGTCATCAGGAGTGGATTTTACCATGTTAGGAATATTGCCCAAATCCGGGTCCTGATCCCACCTAAGGACCTGACCACACTGGTGCATGCTTTCATCACTTCCAGGCTGGACTACTGTAATGCTCTGTACCTAGGGTTATCTGGAGACAACCTCTGCAGACTGCAGGTGGTGCAGAATGCAGCAGCAAGATTGTTGACTGGGGTGAGATGGTATGAGCATATCACCCTGGTCCTGTGTGGACTGCACTGGCTGCCAGTCAGGTGGAGAATTGTCTTCAAGGTAGGGCTCCTGACCTACAAGACCCTGCACGATGGGGGACCTGTCTATCTGCAAGATCTCCTTGTCCCCTACCATCCGCACTGGGCGATCCATTCTGCTGGGGGAGGCCTTCTTGGAGTTCCCAGGGTTAGGTTGTGGCATTCTGGGAACAGGGTGTGCTTGGTGGCAGCACGTACCCTGTGGCACTCCTTTCCTGCTCATTTAAAGGAGGCTCCCTCAGTAGAAGCCTTTAAAAAGGGCTTAAAAACTTATCTATTCCAGCAAGCTTTTATTGATTGATTGTTTATTTTAAAGGGGTAGATAGATTAATTTTAACCTACTCGCAGCTGAATTGTTGTGTTCATTTTTCTATATAGTATTTTATATTTTGTTGTTTTTATTGTACAGCGCCCAGAGTCCCTGGAAATTGGTGCTTTTATAAATAAAATATCTATCTATCTATCTATCTATCTATCTATCTATCTATCTATCTATCTATATATATATATATATATCTATATCTATCTATCTATCTATATATATATATATATATATGTGTGTATGTGTATATTATATATATATATATATATATATATATATATAAATACATATACAGTATGTATATCCTATCAAGTTGAATTTCAAACTAGTGAAAGGTTTCATGCTTAGACTTATACTAATGTTGTTGTTGCTGTCTGGAAATGTGCCCCCTAACCCTGGCCCAGCAAGATCTGCTTCACCTAGCAACACAAACAAGCCTAGCTCAATTGTGTTGGCGTCTATCAATATCTGCATCCTGTTATGTAAGATAGATAGACTCCAAGTTTGGGTCACACAGCAAAACCCTGACATCCTGTCCATAGTGGAAACGTGGCTTTCCCTGAAGATCCCTGACTCGGCTATTGCTATACCTGGTTACGCCATCTTTAGACAGAATAGACTCACAAAATGAGGGGGTGGCTGTGCCATATACATCAAGGATACACTCATGGGACATACATTACCTATGGACAGCCTAGGCAATGCCACCCAGGCATTAGCCATCAGTGTTCTACTTGACACTCACAATAAAGCTCTAACAATTGTGTCCATCTACATACCACCTAAGGACCAATTCACCAGCTTCCATAGTTTGATGGAGTATGTTAGGAACCTGACCCATAATGCTGAGATGATAGTTATGGGTGATTTCAATGTCAACTGGCATTCCCCTGAAGTAGGTTCCTTTAAGGATGCAATCTCCACACTCAACCTTACCCAGCTTGTTCCTTCACCTACTAGGGCTAATTATAAGACGGGTACGAGTACCCTTCTCGACTGGATACTGTCCAATCATCAGACCGTATCACAAACATGAATGTTCTCCCTGACTCATTAAGTGACCACTCCCCTATTACCTGTAACTGGTCAAATAAATTCAATAAACCTTCCCGCAAAACAATTTTCAGCAGGGTGCTAAAGTGGGGATACCTGGAACCCCTGAAACAGTCCCTTCGTAGCACTGACTGGTTATTACTTGATGCCACAAAGGATATAAATATAGCTCTGGACCACTTCATGAAGCACTTAAATGAAGCTTGTGATATCCATGCCCCCTTGAAAAGGATGAGAATCCGAGGCACCATCAATCCCTGGTTGTCCGCCGACCTCATTATTCAGATGAATCACAGAGATCATCTCTGGTGTCGTGCAAAGGCTACTGGCAAGCAAGCAGATGTACAAGAATATAAAACTGCCAGGAATAAGTGCACCCGGGCTATTCACATCGAAAAAAGCCAGTATCATAGGGAACAGCTTGCTAATACTTGGGGTGACAGTAAGAACTTTTGGAACAATATAAAAGATGCAACAGATAAGGATGCTGAGGTTGCACCCATCATGCTAAATATTAATGGAGCTCCCACCCTTGACCCACTGACCACAGCCAATGCTTTCATTATGCACTCACTGACCTGGGCAGTGTCCTCCCACCAGACTTCTTTGAGGACATCACTGAAGACACTGAAGAGCAGGCAGATGATTCACTTCCTGCACCACCTCCTTTCTACTTCAAAGTGATCCTGCTGTATATGATCAGGAAATACCTAGTAAAAGTACTCAGGAAGTCAAGGCATAGCGGTGATTCCTTAGACCTCAAATTAGTTGCCCTTACTGTTGAAGAAGTACTGGTGCCCATTGCAAAGATTCTAAACGTCTCACTAAGACTGGCACAATTCCCCCAAATCTGGAAGTCAGCTCTTGTTACCCCTGTTCACAAAAGTGGAGACCGCATTATACACACAAACTATAGATCTATCTCTATACTTCCACTTCTGTCTAAGGCACTTGAGCGCATAGTTGCAGATCAGCTGGTGGAATATATGGAAAAAAACTCAATCCAGTGCCCCCAGCAGCATGGATTCAGAAAGCGACATAGCACTATCACAGCACTGCTAGAATTCACTGGTTTCATTCACCAATCTCTGGATCAAGGTAGATTGGTGGGTGCGGCCTTCATAGACCTCACAAAGGCCTTTGATACAGTGAACCACGCTCTACTTCTCAAGCAACTGTCCTCAACTGGCCTCTCGGCAGATACTGTGTCCTGGTTCAAAAGCTATCTTGTAGGCTGCTCCCAATGGGTGAAGACAGCTAATCTCACCTCTGACCATCAACATGTCCTCTCTGGAGTACCACAGGGCTCCATACAGGGTACAGTTCTCTTTAGCATCTTTCTTAACAATCTCCCTCACTCCTGTCACCAGCAGATCCTCCTCTATGCTGATGACGCGGCCACATACACTAGCAACACTGACCCTGAACCACTGGAACACCAACTTCAACTCAGCTTTGAGGAAGTGGAGGACTGGTCAGGAAACACAAGCTGATTCTAAACTACAAAAAAACAAAAGACATGTTGTTCAGCGGTGCTCGCAACAAACACAGATCCAGTGCTCTAACCATCAGGAACTCCTCTGGTGTCCTGCTTGAACAAATTCAACATTTCAAGTATCTAGGGGTAACCGTGGATAGCTCACTATCACATGCCCAGCATGTTAAGAATGTTACCAGGTCTGCCAGTATCAAGATATGGTTACTCCATAGACGTAAACACAATCTAATGCCCGAAGCCCTTAGACTAGCTATCTATAGCTCCATAGTATCCATTGTTGACTATGGTCTCTTTATCTATGGCTCAGCTTCCACCTCTACCCTCTGCAGAATATCAGTGGCACTCAATAAAGCATGCTGACTTCTTACTGGAGCAGCATGCCTTACCCACACATGTGAACTGTATACACAAATAGGTTGGCTTCAGCTAAATGGGAGGATTCACTATCAAACCTGCTTACTAACTAAAAAGGCACTTCTCGGGCTCCTGCCTTCTGGTGTTACAAGCTTACTCAACCCCTCTTGCAGCTCCCAGCACATGCATAGCTCAGTCAATCAACTCTTCTCTGTCCCAAGATGCCAGACTACACAAGGGCAACGATCATTTACATATAGAGCACCACTATGGTTTAATGCGCTGCCCAGGGATATCTCTTCCTTACCAAAATTGGGACCATTTAAAGGCACTCTTTGTCAGCATCTTACAGATAACATTTCCTGTGACTGTTTCAACTGACATGGCACTACCTCAGCAGTATTGACACATCCTCGTGTACCTACTTCTCCCCCTTTCTCTGGGAATGACCACTTTCACCCTAACCGCTCTTCCCTATTTCCTGCCTCCTTCCCCAATTCTTCTTTCACCTCACCCCTCTCACCCTCCATCTTCTTTCCACTGTTTATCTTCACTTACCTGAACTTTTGTTCACCCAAATCTAACTATACCTATTCGACAAAGCACCTCGGGTTGCCCCCTTTTATTAGGTCATTTTTGATTTCCTACCGATTTATGGTTTTAATTTTAGTTGCAATGTTAATGTCATTTTAAATACTTTCTCGTCAAGATTTTATGTAATGCCATCCATTGTATGTCTGTCACCTTTCCCACTGATGTGGAACCTTTGTAAAAGAGCTGTTATGTGTGCAAAGGTATTGTAATCCGAGAATATCTATCTATCTATCTATCTATCTATCTATCTATCTATCTATCTATCTATCTATCTGTCTGTCTATATATGCATGCAAGCTATATATTGCTGATACACAAAACAACCAACCACAACATTCATACAAATTCTGACACACAAATAGACACTTAGCACATAAGCAAGTTACACCTATTAACACAGTTCATATATAATTTGTGGATTTTCTAATGTCATTTTATAACTAACTTAAAGGGCAGTTGTTTATTAAAGTAAAATGTTTCTAGCCATTGAGTTCTATCAATTTTTTTTCCCCCCAAGCAAAATTAATGCACTGAGCCTAAACAGTTCTGTGATAAACTGGCTCAAACATTATCTCTTGGACAGGCACCAGACTGTACCATTTAAAGAGCAGCCGATGCCTTTATTCAGACACAGTTCCACTTATATTTCATACTAGTTCTGTATTTATTCTTCCCCATCATTTGTTACAGAAGTCATTTGCATGAAAACAGGATCTTTGCTCCTGAATAGTTCATCTATTCCTGTTGCTTATTCCCTAAGTGAAGTCATAATGTACTGCTTGTGACATCACAGTTACTCACATGGCAACAGAGTGTGATGTCACAACAGAGGTTTATGACTTGAAGTAGGGTGTAGGCAGCCCATTGGCGCTATGGCTTGATGTGCTGAATGCTGTACCGTGCACCACACTGCAACCTGGGTTCAGGAGCACAGGTGGGTCTCAGGGAGCCGGGGAAGGGGAGTGTTGAGCATCCAGAGGATTGTAGCCCTGTTCTTGGGAGGGGGGGTTCCTGCCACACAACCCTAGGCTGGCATCATGTGGAGGCGTGGCAGCAGGCAGCATCTGCAACACATTGGGGATGACTGGCAACAGAGCATGTGGTGTGTTCATGCCTTTACATACATGCGCACTGGTGCTCATTGCATGCCACCAGATCCAGAGAGAAAATGAAAAATAGCCAGCAGATGATGCCAGACTCGTCCTCTGGCCCACAGCACTACCCCAGGGCTCCCTGTAGATCTGGATATGTGCTCTTGAGGGGGAGGACAGCCTCCCTCCTGGCTATATAGGGGATAATCTTTTGGGGAAACTACCACAGGTGAGTCCCGGGGGGAGGAGGTAGTTGGTCGGAAATGGGTTAGGGCGCAGCAGGGCTGACTGGCTGCAGGAAAAAAAACCTGTGTGGAAAAAAAAAGTAGGGTGTTTACTAAAAAGGCAGATGAACTAATGGTCAAAGATCCTGTTTTTATGCAGCGTTCCTCAGTAATAAATAATGGGGAGGATGCATCTATAGAAGATATAGCAAATGCAAGTTGAATTGTGCCTAAATATTATGTTTTTCAAAGTTTTCCTTGAGGCATCAGCAGCTCTTTAAAGGGTAAAATGCAAACATCTGAATCTGCCAGCAGAAACAGGCCTCATGGTCTATCAAATCTGCTTGAATGTGCAGCTATCCCCCCTATATTGCAGCTGCCCTCATAGACTTTGATGGCAGATAAGGACCGCTTGGCCCACCTAGTCTGCCCATGTCTCTCATTTACCCCCCTCACCCTGTCCCATCCCCTTTTAAAACTGCCCACTGTTCTACAGGATACCACCTCCTCGGGCAGAGCATTCCATTTAGCCACCACCCTCTCTGTGAAACAAATGTCTCCTCATCTCTCTCCTATATCTCCCTCCCCAATCTGAGACCATGCCCTCTCGTGTCCCTCCCCCTCCTCAGCTTAAATACCCCTTCTGTACCTGTCTTGTTTATCCCTGTCATGTATTAGAAGGTCTCAATCATATCACCTGATCCCTTCTCTCCTCCAGTGAGTACATATTCAACTCCCTCAGCCTGTCCTAATAGGGTCTGTCCTCCAAACCCTGGATCATCTTTGTTGCCCTGCGTTGCACCCCCTCCAGTAATCTGACATTCTTCTTCAGAAACGGGCACCAGAACTGCACGCAGAACTCCAGGTGTGGTCTGACCAGTGACCTGTATAGAGGCAGGATCACCTCCCTCCTTCTGGAGGAGATTCCTCTCACAATACACACCAGCATCCTGTTGGCTTTAGCTGCCACCTTTCTGCACTGAGCTGAGTTGTTCATATTCCCCATTATAACCACCCCTAGATCCTTTTCTTCCTCGGTGATACCTAACTGAACCCCTCCCAATTGGTAGCTCCTTCCAGGGTTCCTTGCTCCGAAGCGCAGTACTCTGCACTTCTTAACATTGAACCCCAACTGCCACATTTCTGACCACTATTCCAGTTTAGTTAGGTCATCCTGTAGCCCTTGCCACCCTACAATATCATCCACCTCTGCCCCCATCTTGGTATCATCAGCGAACAGACTGATCTTACTCCTGATGCCATGTGAGATATCCGATATGAAAATCCCAAAAAGCACCGGGCCCAGTACCGAACCCTGTGGAACCTCACTCGTCACAGCCCTGGGAATGAGAGTTCCCCCACCACCACTACTCTTTGCTGCCTCCGCTTTAGCCAGTTCACAATCCAGTTCACCATCTTTGTCCCCGCGCCCACATACTCCAACTTTCCCCCCAACTGCACATGAAGCACCAAATCAAAGGCCTTGCTGAAGTCCAAATACAGGATATACACTGCATGGCCCTTGTCCAGTTCCCTCGTCACCCAGTCGTAATACTCAACTAGGTTGGTCTGGAAGGATCTCCCTGAGACAAACTCATGTTGCTGACTATCCTGGAGTCCATTGTCTTCCAAAGAGGTCACCATCCTCTTTTTCAGGATTGTCTCCATTAGTTTCCCTACAATGGAAAATCAAGACTGTAGACCACTGTCGGGTATCCCCCAAGGCTCTGTGTTGGGTCCCATCTTGTTCTCATTCTACTTTATTCCCTTTTGGTGCTGATAGATATTTACCCCTTGTCTGCCCATGATCCCCACACCATGCCTGAACTGGGTAGCATGTGACTTACCCCTTGCAGTGGGGCTCCGAAGGGAAAGACCAATACCCACCATGGGTCCCAACCGAGGCTTGCACTCGGCGTCATTCATTTCATTGTGGGAGCAGCTTCATTGGGCACCATACTGCTGCAATTTGAAAAGGATTTCCTTTTGTTTCCTCACAGAGACGTGGCAATGCAATGACATCACAGGTGCGACCGTGTGTGCTCCCACGCATGGCACACTTATGTCCACTGATGTCTTCACCTGGTGCATGCGGGACCCAGCCTCCACTAGGTGTCACCATGATGCTGAGTCCCTGCAACCCACTAGCCCGGAGGAGGACAGCAGTCTGACAGACACTCATCCTGCCTCCCTTGGCCAGCTCTCTGATGCTCTGGGCTCATTCCTGAACCTGGGTCATTAGCATTGCAAGTGGTAGTGCTACCACTGGACTGGCGGGCCGGCCCCTGTCCTCATTCTTCATCGGCAGTATGTCCTTACTCCAAGCCTCCTTACAGCAAGGTTTTGACAAGGACCAGTCCTTCTTTGTACAAAATAATCTGACTTAGAATACAGACAAAACCCAAATAATGTTTTTTGGGTTCTAGAAGGAACTCAGACATACTAACCAAGAGATGGTTATCTCTACCCTAGAGCATCATGAGCTCCAACTCACTACTGCATACAACTATCTGGGCATGTGGCTGGAGCCCATCTCATATGGAAGCTATGCAGTGAGAATCTTATTGAAAAAAACTGTCCCAAAAATGGCAAACTGTACAAAAATAAGGCAATCTTTTCTACCCCTACATGCCTGCAGACTGTGAACACGGTGTAAACTCCTGTATTAGACTACGGGGACATACTATACAATGGGGCCAGCAAATATGCCCTGCGCCAGCTAACTGTCCTCTGCAGTAGGCCTGCTACCTTTGTACTAAATGCGCTCCAAGATAGCCACCACTGTACACTATATAGTAGGCTGAATTGGGCTGAGCCTATGTGACCACAGAAGACTTCACCTGCTACACCTCATGTACAGATTTACTGCAGGTAAGGTACCTGACTACATCCTCACCTTGGTAGAGCCCAGACCAGTCCAGGAGGGGTTAAGATCCATGGCAGGACTGAAATATATTGTCCCTCACATGAACACCAGAGCAGATTCTGGCTTCTTCTCCAGTGTTGATCCTGTGGCTTGCAACAACCTGCTCATTGGCCTGAGCCTGGTCCACACCCCCTCCACCCATTGGCCTGATACGAGGATGTCACATTCTACACTGCTCACAGCCTAGGCCCTGCTGAACCCGAGCAAGCTCAGAGACCCCATGGTTTGGGTGATTACACATCATACTGACCTACATCACATGCTTAATATGATGGTGTTCCATCTATCCACATAAGACATACATGGAAGGTAACTACAATCTGTTGCTGTACAAAAGTTTGGTGCTGAGTGCCTCTCCTCTTGTGAGGAATGCAAAACAATAAATATTGTTGTAAGTGTGCTGAAAATCTATTTTTGTACTCTATCCGCAATGTATAAATAATGTATGGTAGAACGCTGTTAACCTTAGGAAATCATCATTTCCTAAGGTTGTTAACCTATCGATGTGAGGTAGATATGTTGTTAATCTATCGATCCTATGTCACATCGATAGGTTAACAACAGCGAGTGGTCTGCGCATGTGCGTGCTTTTTTTTCTGTGGGGAACCGACGTGCGAACAGCAGCGGTTAGGGAAGGACTGAAGGGCCGCGGAGGTGACTACTTATGGAAAAGTAAGCAGCCTTTTGAGGTGGGACCATACATTAAAATAATGATGGTCCTCTATCGGCAATCGGTCAATTTTATTGTTTTAGGTTGCTATGGCGATATAAACTCTCGAAGCTTTGCTCTCGAGGTTTACATGGTCACCCTGGCAACCTCTTGACTGTTAACTGACCGGTTAACGATAGAGGACCATACATTATCCTCTATATTGTACCTTCTCCAAGCTGTAACCAGATCCTGCTGTAATCGGAAGCCACTGTTAGCAAGTCTCTGACTCCATGGTGTATCCGTTTCTCTGATTAAAATTATTATATGTGTATGAGAATATTTATGGTGTTCCAGCAGTTATAAGGTAATAACTGGTCTACACCAGATACTTTGTAGGTACCAGTGGACCACAAAGTGTCTCTTGTTTTATTAGTAGTAGTTTTTATTGATAGAAACATAGAAAATGTCACAGAAGGAAACCAATGGTCCATCTAGTCTGTCCATGAGTTTCCGAGACCATCTACTGGTCCCAGACCTACCCCCCTTTGTGGTATTTGTCCATCCCTGTTACAGATCTTTCCCTTGCTCTGTCCCACCCAAACCTAGCTCCCACCACATCGGCAGACAGGCTATTCCATGGTTCCACCACTCTTATCAGTAAAGCAGTGTTTCCTTAGATCCCACCTGAAGCTTCCTTCCCACAACTTCCATTCGTGACCTCTAGTAGCTGAGCTGTTGACCCTGTTGAATAGTTCAGAGTAGGGCACTCTATTTATGCCTCTCATGAATTTGAATATTTCTGTCATATCTGCTCTCTCTCTCTCTCTCTCTCTCTCCCCGTCTCGAGCGAGTACATGTTTAGTGATTATGGCACCTCTGATACAAGAGTCCCTGTAGGCCCTGGATCATCTCTGTTGCCCTACTCTGTATAGCCTCCAGCCTGTCCCTGTCCTTCTTTAGGTGACAGCTCCAAAACTGGACACAGTAGTCCAGGTGTGGCCTCACCAGGAACCTATAGAGGAAGAGGATTGCCTCTTTTCTCCTGCTATCGAATCACCTTCCTATACACCCCAACATTCTATTTGCTTGGTTATATGCTTTGTTGCAATGGCTAGTCTGCTTGAGTATGTTACAAATGATGACCCCCAGGTCTCTTTCTTCCTGTGAGGTACTGAGATTGACCCCACAGAGCCAGTATTCTGTCTTCGGGTTTCTTTTCCCTAGATGTATCACTTTGCACTTTTTTTGCATTAAACCTCAGCTGCCAGACATTAGACCATTTTTCCAGTTTATGGAGGTATTTTTGTAGGTCCCTAACTGCTTCTGCACTATCAACCCTCTTGTTCAGTTTGTGTCATCCGCGGAGAGGGAAAACTTGCCCTGGATACCCTTGCTGATGTCACTAATGCACATGTTAAATAGGACCAGGCCTAAGAACTATCCCTGCAGAACTCTGCTTGTGACCTCTCCTTCTGCAGATCTCACCCTCTTGACTACCACCCTCATTTTTCTTTCCTTGAGCCAATTCTCCACCTATCTGACATTGCCCTTTGCAGTGCCCAGATACTCCAACTTTTTTATCAGGTGATTGTTCCGCACCAAGTCACAGGCCTTGCTAAAATCAAAGTAGAGGAGGTCCACTGGATGGCCCCTATTCAGTTCCTTAGTTACCCAGTCAAAAAAAATGTAACGAGGTTCATGTGACATGATCTACCTGCCATGAACCCATGTTGTCTGCGTCCTGCAGACCATTTCCTTCCAGCTACTCCACAAGGTCCTGCTTGATTAGGGTCTCCATAATCTTCCTTATGACAGATGTGAGGCTAATTGGTCTGTAATAGCCAGCCTCTTCCCTGCTCCATCCTTTGTGGAGTGGAATCATATCTGCTTTTCTCCAGTCACCTGGTACATCACCCTTCTGTACTGATCGATTTAACAGATATAGCAAGGGGTCAGTCAGCTCCTTGGACAGTTCCCTTAGCACTCTCGGGTGCAGCCCATCAAGCCCTGGTTGGTGCCTTGTCCACCTTCAGGCACAATAGTGCATCCCTGGCCCTGCTACTGGTAATTATCAGTGTTTCCATTTGTGGGATTCCCTTGTCAGCTGCTTTGATCATGCATCCTTCTGTGGGGTTAGAGTGCCAGAAGTTGCAGCTCAAATAGTGAGAGAGAGAGAAAATACAACACAAAAACAAACAGTAACAAACATCTTCAAAACAGCGAAAGCAACGTCCAGCACTGAGCAATGTGCAAAAGTGCAAAATGTCAGATGCTGATGAACAATAATAATAAATATAGAATGATAAATAACAACAAATAATCAACAATACATAATTAATAAACAACAAGAAATAAACTATACAATGAACAAACATTAATAAACAAAAACAAATTTCCATCTTTAAATGTTGTAAAGCAATGGTTTTTGGACAAGACAGCAAGTCTGGTTAAAGACTGTTGTGGTTGACTCAGACAATAATACTGTATATTGACTTGGTCAGGCTCCTCCAGTGCAGGATCCAGTTGTGGAGGTCAGGGCTGTAGAGGTTGGCCACGCCACTCCAATGCAGGATCCAGTTTTCCCAGGGCACAGTTCTCCAAACAATAGTCAATAGGACAAAGATACGATCTGATCATTTTCCATAGCTGGTCCTTTATTTTGGAACAACTTACCTGACAATTTAAGAGTTTTTTCACATTAAAATACTTTTAAATGTAATTTTAAGTGATTTTTGATGTCCAGGGATGATTGTACTTGTTACTTGTAAACTGTATATTGAAATGTTTGTCATTGTTACTGTGTTTTGTCCAGGCTGGGTGTGAAAAAGGACTTGTCCAGTGCCCTAACCCGGTTAACAAATAAAAAATGAAAAATGAAAGTTGTGGCGGTCGGGGCTGTAGAGGTTGTTCAGGCCCTGCTCTGCTACCTGAAGGGGGAATGCTGTCCTGTAAACTTTCGAGCCTCCTTCCACTAACCAGCCCCCAATGACCTGAGCTCACTCATGAACTCAGGTCATCAGCGCCACAAACTGTAGAGCTACCGCTGTGTCAACGGGCCGACTCAGCAGCACCATTCCTAAAACTAATCAATAAATAGACGTCTGTACTATGGTAGGCTGGGGAAGGCTTAACACAACAGCTCTTTTCTCAGCTTGGCTTTGAAGACTTCTAGCATAAGAAACTGGAGTAGAGATACTGGCAATCTGTGCCATAGAACAGGCACTGCTATAATGAATGGATTGTCCCCCAGTAGAATTTAAGTGGGATGGGGTGCCCGAAGCAGTCCCTCTTTGTGGTATGTGCTGCACAGTTGAAATCCCAGAGCTTGCAGAGATGGGTTCCAAGACAGAACTGTCCCAGCTACTCACTTGGTAGTCAATTATCTTAACATTGCCTGCCAGCCACAAGGCTCTTATTAAAGGTGGGGATGAGTTCATCTGATCACAAGCAGAAGATAATCACAGTTTGCATCAGCAAAATAAAGATGCACTGAATTCCAAAAATTTACAATGTGAACGTTGCCATTTACATTTCATCATACACCTGAAGCTTATTCAGGAATGGAACTCATAAAAATACCATTTGGGATGCCACAGCCATTTTCACAGGAGCAGACTATAATATCATAAGCAAGGGATTATCACTCCAGAATCAGCATCAGCCAAAACTGAGCTGGGGGCGGGGAGCGTGTCCAGTTTCATGTAGATGTTCCAACAATAATAATAATCCATTTGTTTATTTCTTGAATAGTATCACCAGGTAAACATACAGACATGCAACAAGACTTTTGTTTACAGATACATCCAAGGTGGGGTGAGGGGTGGGGATTGGGAATACAAGTGTGAAGCAAAGAAACAGTACAGAAATTCATTTAACAAGATACTATCGACACTGAGTTAATACAACCTATACAATAATAGCTTTACAATATGTACAATAATAGGAACATAACTGTCAGGCTGCAAGGTAAACACAGAATGTACAGTGCATACGAGGATGGACACAGGAACTCCCTCGGGTGCAGTCACAGCACAATGCCAGCATAATTCTAAGAGACTTTTTAGTACAGAAAACACTGGTAGGTGGCTGCCACCCAAAGCTAGGTTCTTCCATGGCTGGGGGAGTCTATAGTGGAAAACCAACTGACCAGACTTCATTTTGCACCTGGAAATAAGAAATCTATTTCCAGGGTGGGAGCCAAGATCTTGACCATAATTAGGAGCGGTGAAAAACAGGTTGGAAAAGTATCTGGGAAGCTTGTTGAGCCCATATGTATACCCATAAGGGCCAAGATAATGCATGCATGTACAGCTGAGTGAAGGCCACTTGAGCTGATCATAGAGAGTGTAGTAGTGGCTACCCGGTGAGAGCGGCAGAGGGAGTTGAACAAGGTATCCAATAATACAAGATATATTGTTACTAAACCAACAAAAAATGAAGGCCATGCTGATTTGTAAAGGTACATCTAATCACAGCAAGGTAACGATATGGGGGAGGTCATGTCACACATATCTTACAGATTTCTTTGACTGGGTGACTAGGGAATCCGATCAAGGAGGGCAGTGGATGTGACCTATCTGGACTTCAGTAAGGCCTCTGACACTGTACCACACAGGAGGCTTATAAAGAAACTTAACAGCCGGGGGTGGTGGGTGGAGAAGGTGGTGTGCTGGGTATTCAACTGGTTGAAAGACAGGAGGCAGAGGGTGGTGGTAAATGGCAGCCACTCGGAGGATAGGAGAGTGACTGGTGGAGTACCACAAGGATCAATACTGGGCCCTGTCCATTTCAGTGTCTTCATAAGTGATATTGCAGAGGAACTGGAGAGAAAGATGTGTTTCTTTGGGCACTAGGTGAGAATAGTGCCAGCAAGAACAGCGCAGGCCACAGTTGCACCTGCAAAAATGCCACCAGTTTTCTTTTTGCAAGGGGCTGTGCCCCCTGCACCCTCCGACAAGGCGGGCTCTCCACCTGCACTCCCTGTACTAAATTATCCCAACTCCAGGGGGAGCGGATCACGGGGAAAGAAAGAATTTGTGGGGCCGTGGAATACTCATTTCCATGACCCCTTGTAAAAAAAATAGAAGTACCAATCGGCAAAAGCAAAGGAGACCAGGATCAGAACCCTGCTCTTCACTACCACCTGACTGAGCTGCTTCATGCCTCAGCCCTCCACACCATGGGAGCAGCTTGGCCAACCTCTTAAAGGAAAACTACACCCAAAACCTGAAAAAATATATGTTATGCAGAGTGTTTTAATTTGCATGTGAAGTTCTAGTGTTTCCTTCCCTCTGACTGGTATTAGGAGCTTTTCACAAATTAGTCTGCTAGCTTTATGCTAGTTTTACGACCCCTTGGGTTCTCCATACCTGATAGTGTAATTGTATTTCTGGTTCCCACAGTGCATCTTGTCTCACGTGACTGTGATGTAAGAGAGACCCAACATTCAGCACATGCATGCCAAACAAACTAAATATCTTGGAAGCTTTACAAGCTGCACAAAAATTACCAGCAGCAAAGTTTTTCAGGACAGTAAAACCTTTAGGATGAGGGCGGTCACCAAGCTGAATTCTACAGGATTTTAAAATATAGCCATCTCTGTTGTTGTGAACTGATTGTAACGCAATGCTTTCTGCTG
The DNA here is from genome assembly GCA_016271365.2 of Neoceratodus forsteri. Lineage (NCBI taxonomy): Eukaryota > Metazoa > Chordata > Ceratodontiformes > Ceratodontidae > Neoceratodus > Neoceratodus forsteri. Next base: position 1,577,237,091 of record CM028131.1, read on the forward strand.
GATTTATGGTCTTTTCTACATCACCATTACATGAAACAAGGTGCACTGTAGGACAAAGAAGTGCAATAAAACTATTTGATATGGTGATCTCCAGGGGTCGTAAAACTACCCTAAAGCTAGCAGGCTAATTTAGGAAAAACTCCTAATACTAATCAGAGGGAAGGAAACACTAGAACTTCACATACAAATTAAAACATTCTGTACAACATATATTTTTTCAAGTTTTGGGTGTAGTTTTCCTTTAAATTCTCTTGCACTTGTCCTGTGGCAGCACCACGGACAGCATCCAGGGGAGCACTTACTGCAAGCACTGTTGATCTCCTCTTGCTGTCCATGGCAGTGCTGTTCAGACCAGCGCTCTCTTTCCTTGTGCTATTCTGGTAGTGCTGTTCTAGCCAGTTACCATCTCTTTGCAGATGACACAGAAATCTACAACAGGGCGGATACCTAAGACGGGGTGGAGAGAATGCAAGGGGATCTGAGAAAATTACAGGAGTGGTCCAGGAAGTGGCAGATGGGTTTCAATGACAAAAGTGCAAAGTCGTGCGCCTGGGGCAGGGTAACTCAGGGACTGTGTACAAGATGGGGGGGACATGCTTACAGTTATCAAGCAAGAGAGGAACCTTGGGGTGATCATATCTGATGATCTCAAGGTGGCAGGGCAGTGCGACAGGGCAATAGGCAAAGCGAGCTGGATGCTGGAATGCATAGGGACTCTGGGAGGGGGATCTCTAGCAGGAGAAGGGAGGTGGTGTTGCCTCTGTATCGCTCACTGGTGAGACCTCACCTGAAGTACTGTGTCCAGTTCTGGAGGCTGCACCTCCGCAAGGACGTAGACAGGGTGGAAGCAATCCAGAAGAGGGTTACTAAAATGGTGTGGGGTTTGCATGAGAAACCATATGAGGAGAGACTACAGGAGCTTGGTATGTGCTCCCTGGAAGAGAGGAGAGCGAGAGCGAGAGGGATAATGATTGAGATCTATAAGTACCTCACGGGGTGAACAAAGTGGATGGGGGAGCCTCTTTCAAAGAAGGAGGAGCACCAGTACACAGGGGCATGCTATGAAACTTGAGGGAGTAAGTTAAAGAGGGATGTGAGTAAATACTTCTTCACAGAATGGGTGGTGGACGTCTGGAATAGTCTGCTAGCAGAGGTGGCAGGGGTGAAGACAGTGGACAGCTTCAAACATGCGTGGGATAGTGACATGGGTATCATAAGCAGAGCTAAGGTAGGAGGGAGGGACATATGCAACCAAGTAGGGTCCAGGGTGTAGAGCTAGGCAGGGAAAATAGGGCAGACTAGATGGGATACCAGTCCTTTTCTGCAGACACTTTCTATGTTTCTGCAATATTCCATTAATACCATCACTGGATAAATGACTGAAAATGTTGATTTGTATAAATATACTGGAATATGGTTTGAGTACTGTTTGTACAACACATAGACAGCCTGTGTCAAAAACTAAGATTCTGATTGGGTTTCTTTAACAAGAACAGTTGTTTTTCAGAGCATGCAAGATCAAAATGAGCAGAAACTACATGTGTGTCACTCTTTGATCACATTGATATTTTTTGCAAAACCTGGTCTTCTCCATATTTTAAAACTGGATGATCTTTACCATAGAGCTATCTGCTTTTTTACTCGCAGTGCTATTTGTTGCAAAATGTGCTTTATTTGCAGAGGGGTTTAAAAATGAGGCCTGGCATGCAGACAAAAGCAGTGGTGGGTAGTCAAAAATTGGAGGTGGTATTACTTCCTGGTTTGGCTGCCAGTGATTGCTTTTGTTTGCACGCCACAACTCACTTAAAAAACAACTGCAAACATGGTCTATTGCAAATTATATACTGCACCACACCACCAGGGGGCATATTACCCTAGCATAATTCCCAAACTCCAGAGTGTCTTATTCCACTTGGAAATTTTGTTGTTTATTGATAAATGACAGACTGTTTTTAAGGGCACTGTCATTCACTGCATAGGTTTTGTGTATTAGTGCTGTGGTCCCTTTAAGAAATTAGTCCAGGCGGGCTGGCAACATCATTCTGTTTCCTGCTGTTCCTTTTTTCAATTTTCTCAGTGTAGCAGAGGTCGTGGACAGAGTCCAGTGTTGTGCGGCTTCTGCAGCATTTGGAGTGCACTGCTGTATACATTGCATACACATGTGTTGGTGTTATTAGTAACATGACAGTTTAAGATTGGGAAAGAACGCCAGGTCCATCATTTCCTCCCGTCCCCCGCTTTATAAGCAGGGATGAATAAAAATGCTGTGTAAATGTATACTAATTTATACCTATTACCTGCTAATTCTATTACCCAGGGTACCCAGTGATTCCCTTGATAAACAGAAATGCATCCAGGTTTACATTAAAGGCCTGTACTGTCTTCATGTCCTCTGGGAGAAGCAGTGTCTCCTAACATTACCCATGAATGCACCACCTCTGAGTGTCAGGGTATGTCCCCAGGTAGTCAGACATCTCCGACTGTTTGATCGTGTTGAAATTCTTGAGTATGCAAAAGACTGAGATCATATGTCCTCTCTGCCTCTCTTTTCTTCAGATTGAATATGTTAAGGGACCGCAGCCTCTTCTCATAGCTTTGGCCCCCCCATACTGTTGATGATTTTAGGGGCCCTGTGTTGCACCCTCTCAACTGCCTCGATGTTTTGTTTGCACTGAGTAGTCCAGTACTGCCCACAGTACTCCAGGTGGGGCCTGACCAGGGCCTTGTTCAGTAGCATACTACCTCCATAAGCGGCATGCTCAGATAGGAAAGGGTGCTGCCGAGAAAAGGCAAGGTGTGCAGACCTTTACAGAAGAAATTCGGCGCACCAGAAACTGGTAATGCAAACTTCAGAGAAGACAGAATCAGTTACCTCCACTGACAAAGAGGTGCTGGGGATACGGCTGTTTTGCTCACTGTGTACTTGGTATGTTTATTTAAATAAATATTTTGCGTTACCGGTTTCTGGTGCACTGTATTTAGGAATATAGGAATTGTCAGCAGATAAGGACCACTAGGCCCATCTGATCTGCCCTTAAGCCCTATACTTGTTTGTGGCCTCTGACCCTTAACGGTCAGTGGTTCCCCATCACTCCTTCCCTCCTCAAGGTTCCCTTGTGCCTATCCCAGGCATGTTTAAAAACCCTCCACTGTGCTTGCTCCCATGACCTCCTGTGGCAGGCTATTCCATTTGTCCACCACCCCCCTCTGTGAAGAAAAACTTTCTTACATTTCCCCTTAACCTGCCCCCCCTCCAATTTCATATCATGCCCCCTTGTTCTTGCACTCCTATTTCTTTTGCAAAGTCCTTGTTAAGTGGCATGATTACTTCCTCTGCTCTGTGGGTTACCCCCCTTTTTTTGCACCTCAGTATTGTGCTGGCCCTGTTGAAAGCAGCTGTGCACTACTTACCATGCTACCCCTGCTGCGTATTATGAACCTTAGTTTCTTTTCCCCCCTTGACTGCAGCAAGCTTAGTCACACAGTGTGTGGGTCCTACCTCTGTTTTTTTCTTTCCAAGTGTAGAAACTCACATCTGGCTACACTGAATCAAAGGCTCCTGGAGTTGGATCAAGTTTCTACCAATAAATTCCTTGGGGTTACCTTAGATTCTAACTTGTCTTATGATGACCATAAAATCCGAGAGATACAGCTATTAATTAAAAGCAGAGTTATACAGAGGCTAAAACAATGTTTTACACCCCCAAAGTCCATCTGGCCATTACAAAAGGATCCCTTCTCCCTCTGTTTGGCTATGGGGCCCCCTTACTCCTGAATGCTGCTGGCAAAGAAACAGGGAGGCTAAACTTGGCTTAAAACAGCATCTGCTGCTTTACTCTGTCTGCACCCTTACTTACACACCATTGTAATTTATATTCCAGTCTGCAGTAGTCATTACCCATGACCTACAGAGACTACGCCCTCAGATACCTAATCAACAAATCCTTGTGATACACTAAGTGATCTCCCTATCTGAGCTCTTGTATATGAAGCTGTGACCCAGGGCCCTGAGGTCCTCTGACCAATGCCATCTGGCAGTTCCCACTGCAAAAACTACTGGAGAATCCTGAGATTTCTCCATATCCTCTCCATTACTTTGAAATAACCTCCCCTGCTCCCTGCGCCTCTCCTTCATATTCCCAGTTTAAATCACAACTCAAGGATCACCTATTATACCAAATGTGTTTGTCAATGCCCAGCTCGATGTGTGCATATTGGGGGCTATGCACAAATGTGAGCATACCTGGCCTGAGCTGCTTCACATCTGTGGACGGGGGGTGGGATGCACTAAAGCTCACCACTATGCAGTGCCTATTCATGGTCCTGCCCCCCAGCTCATTGCTGCATGGGGGACAGATCAGAGGACACAGGCAGGCAGGCATCCAGCTGGATGCCCAACTTTGTCCCATAGTGGATCTCCTGCTCTGTATGGAACAGGGGGTTGTGGGATGCTGCTGGTACTCTGTATGGAGCAGAGGATCGTGGGATGCTGCTGGTACAGTATTATAATAAAGAACAGGTGAGTTCTGAATTGCTTCCCCAGCCCACCCTGCCTGCCAGAGGACTAAGGCAACAATGTTGGGGGGTGTAGATCTCACTGCGGCCGGTGGGTATGTTATATGGGGGGCACACACCGGCTATGGCAGGGTTCTTGCCTCCGTAGCACGCGCCCTCTTCACCTGGCACCTCACCTAACACTCCCCTTGACCATCCACGCACGTGGCTGTGTGAACCACCAGGGGATTGAGCACAGAAGGGGTGCACATCCCTTCTGTGAATGCCGCTGTGGCCCATGTGCAGCATTCTGACTTAGGGTTGCCTACGTGCTGCAGATCGGCAGTGCGTACGCAATCTGCCCATTAATGCATAGACCCCCCTTGACTGTATCTGCACCATGACATGCTATTTGATTATGACATGCTGATCTGGTTACTCTGTGAGTGAGGTCTAGGAGACACCCTAGCAAAAACGGAGCCAGTACAGGGACTCTGCTGTTCTGGTTCCAATACCCAGGAATTTGCATTATGTTAACAGGCAGGTGTTTATTTATTTATCATTTGTCTGGGAGTTACAACCTTTGAGCTAAAAGCTTGTTTACAAAGGTCCCATGTCAAGATACTACAATACAATAAATGCATACAATAGGACAACAGTATAAGACAAGGAACATAAGAGTGAAATTCAGCAAGGCTAAAAGATTTGCATTTACAATACAAGAATACAAAAATTGCATACGCAGAGACCTTCAGGACAAGAATATTGAGCAATTAGGATTTCACAGCATGCATATGTAGGAATTAAAACAGAGCAGTCAAATGTTGACATTGTCTAGGTGTGGCAGGTAGGGAGGGAAGGTAGAGAGGGAGGAAGCAGTAGGAGGGGTAGTGGGTTGGGAGCAGCAGGGGTGGTAGTGTGAAAAAAGGAATGCTGGAAATTAGGGAAGTGGGAGAGATGCTTATCAGTGGTGAGGGACAGAGGAGCGAGGGAAGGGTGATGTTTAGGAGGGTGTGGGGAGTGTGAGGGTCAGGGGGAGATGGAGGTAACTTAGGGCTGGCAGTCACAGGTACCCAATGTGGGCAGGCATGGGTAGGCAGGATGGAAGTTAGGGTTGGCCGTAACAGATACCCAACGCAATCAGGTGTTGGACTAGTTTGCACTTAAAGGGGACGAGATTTGGTTCAGAGGTAATATCAGTGGGAAGAGCATTTAGCCAGCCTGGTGCTCTGTAAGCAAACGAGCACTGTGCTAGGGCCATGCAGTGGAAGGGGATGGTTAGTGTGTTCCTAGACACCCCTCTTGTCAGGTGCTGATTGTTAGCATCAGTGAGAAGGTTTTGGATGGAGGATGGAGTTAGACAAAGGGTGGATTTCTTCCCAAGAAGGCACACCTGGTATTTGATTCTTCCCTGGAGGTTAAGCCATTTGGTTTGTGCGTACAAGTCGCAGGTACAAGTAAGCCTGTGGGCTCCAAGAACCAGTCTGCACACTTTATTTAGGGCCATTTTTACTCTTTTTAGTTCCATATCAGAGGCAAAGCTGTATATAATGATCCCGTAGTCGATAACAGAGGATGGAACTGCTGGTTGCCAGGGCCAAGGCTTCAGGGATCATACAGTGGTGATGTCTAAAGTGTAAGCCTATTCTTGTGTTTACAGTCTTTATGACATAGTCTATGTGCTGCGTGTATGAGAGGGAACTATCCAGTGTGACTCCTAGGTATTTAAAGGTGACAACACAGTCGAGCGGATCCAGTTTGTTGTTGAGAATTGATAGTTGGTGGGATTTGTACTTATTTTGTGGGTTAGCAAATAGCATTGTTTTGGTTTTTTTATAGTTCAGAAGGAGTTTGTTCTGTTGAAACCGGCTTTCAACAGCAGCAAAGCTTTTTTGTAGCTTGGCTTCTAGTTCTAACAGGACAGGGTGTGGGCTGCAGGAGAAGATGACTGCGTCATCTGCATGTAATAAGATTTTGTCCGGGCATGCTAGACGAAGCTGATTGAGGAATCAACTAAATAAGAGGGGACCCAGAATGGAGCCTTGCGGGACACCTGTGTTTACCTGCCTGCTTTCTGAGAGGGTGTCTTTAAGTTTAACTTGCTGTGTCTTATGCAAGAGATAGCTTCGGAACCACACTATGGTGTCAGGGGAGAGCCCAGATGCTAGTAGTTTGTATAGCAGGACCTTGTGGTTGATGGTGTCAAATGTCTTGGTTAGATCGATGTATATAGATACATAGACAGTGTCGGCAGATAAGGGCCTATGGCCCACCCAGTCTGCCCATTTGAGCTTGTAAGTTCAGTTTGTTTTCCTAGAAGTCTGTTGCCCCTTACCCCTGACCTCCAGAATTCCTTTATGTCTATCCCATGCATTCTTAAATCCCGTGATTGTTTCAGCCCCCACCACTTCCTCTGGCAGGGTGTTCCACTTATCCACCACCCGTTCTGTGAAGAAATTCTTTCTTATGTTTCCTCTGAATCGCCCTCCTCCAACTTCATCCCATGCCCTCTAGTCCTGGAACATCTTTTTGCTTAAAAATAGTGTTTTCCTGCACCCTGTTCCTCCCTGTAAGATACGTGTATGTCTCTATCATATCCCCTCTCTCCCTCCTCTCCTCCAGGGAGTACATGTTCAGTTCCTTCAACCTGTCTTCATAGGACTTGTGATGTAATCCATGCACCATCTTTGTTGCCCTCCTCTGAACCTTCTCTACCCTGTCTATGTCCTTACGTAGGTATGGTCTCTAGAACTGTACACTGTACTCTAGGTGGGGCCTCACTAGTGTCTTGTATAGTGGAATTATGACCTCCCTTTTCCTGCTGGTGATGCCCCTGCCTATACATCCCAGTATCCTATTTGCTTTACCTGCTGCCTTGTCACACTGTTTCCCTACCTTGAGGTCATCAGAGATGATAACCCCAAGATCCCTTTCCTGCTTGGTGCATGCTGTATCCTCACCCCCAACTGATATATTGTGCCAGGGTTTTGTGCCCCATATGCATTATCTTGCACCTTTGCATTGAATTTCAACTGCCAAACCCTGACCATTCTTCAAGTTTCTGAGGTCGCTTCTCATTCTGTCTACACCCTCTGTGTGTCTACTCTGTTATAGAGCTTTGTGTCATCAGCGAACAGTGAAATTCTGCCTTCTAGGTCCTGCGCCATGTCACTGATGAAGATGTTGAATAGGACCGTCCCCAGCACTGATCCCTGTGGTACCCCACTGGTCACTCTTCCCTCTGTGGAGTGACAGCCATTTACCACCACCCTCTGTGTCCTGCCACCCAGCCAGTTACCTACCCACCACACTACTGTCCTGCCCACACCCATATTCCCCAGTTTATTTAATAATCTTCTATGTGGCACAGTGTCAAAGGCCTTGCTGAAGTCCAGATAGGCCATGTCCACTGCCTTCCCCTGATCCACCTCCCTAGTCACCCAGTCAAAAAATTCAATAAGGTTGGTCTGACATGACCTCCCCCTGGTGAAACCATGCTGCCTTGGGTCCTGTAGTCCATTGACAACCAGATGTTCCACCAATCTCTCCTTCAGTAGTGCTTCCATGATCTTCCCCACTACCGAGGTGAGGCTGACTGGTCTGTAGTTCCCTGCTTCCTCTTTGTTCCCACTTTTGTATAAGGGGACTACATCTGCTGTCCTCCAGTCTTTGGGTACCTCCCCTGTTTCCAGTGATATTCCAGTGATATTGACCCCACTATCTGGCCCTTGTCAAGTGCTTCATAAAGAAAGTCTGTATACTCGATTGGTGCTGTAGTGGTGCTGTGAGACTTCTGAAAACCATGTTGTTGGGGACACTGAATGTCGTACTTGTTGATATATTCAATGTGCTGATCAGAGACAATCTAACATACTAACATACTATTTGCCAGCAGATTAGGCCTTATGGTCTATCAAGTCTGCTCGAACCTAGATCCTTAGTTGGGTGCCGAGACCCTCCCATCCCTTGTGCTCCAGAAACCCCTATCATCCATCCCCACCCCCCCGGGACAGGCCATCATCTGATACATCCACTTTCTGTGTCTGTCCCACCCTCTCTTAAAGCCCTCCACTGTGGATCTCTGAACCAGCTCACCAGGCAGAGCATTCCAAGGGTCCACCACCCTCTCAGTGAAAAACCTCCTCCTCTTTTCCCCTCACCCTTCCACCTTCCAACTTCAAACCATGCCTCTGGTGATGCCTCCTGCCTTAGTCTAAGATCCCTCCATGTTTACCCTATTTATTCCCTTGAGGTACTTGAAGACCTCAATCATGTCCCCTGTCTCCCTCTCTCAATGAAAACAGGCAGAGCTCCTCAAGTCTGTCCTCGTAAGTCAAACTCTAGCCTCGTATCATCTTTGTTGCCCTCCTCTGTACCCTCTCCAGGAGCTGTATGTCCCTCTTCAAGTGTGGTCTCCAGTACTGTACACAGTACTCAAGGTGTGGTCTAACCAGTCCATTGTACAGTGGCAGAATCACTTCTTGCTCTAGAGGTGATCCCTCTATGATGCATCCCAACATCCTGTTTGCCTTGCTAGCTGCTCTCCTGCACTGCTCAGAGTTATTCATACATGTATCCACCATGACCCTAGGTCTTTTTCCCCTGTTGAGGCTTCCAGCACCTCCTCCCAGGGTGTACCTGTGTTTAGGGTTTCCCCGACCAAGATGCAACACCTTGCACTTGGTGATATTGAAATTTAATTTCCATGTGTGAGCCCAGCTTTCCAGGGTGTCCAGGTCCCCTTGCAGGGCCAACCTCCCCTCTTCTTCCCTCAACTACTGCTCCCATCTTGGAGTCATCCGGAAGAGACTCATTTCACACCTATACCATCCCTGATGTCCGATATGTATGCATTAAACAGGATTGGACCCAGGACCGAGCCCTGTGGTACCCCACTACCAACCTCTGTAGGGTTCGAGAGCTCCCACAGACCACTACTCTCTGAGTGCATCCAGCTATCCAGTTTTCAACCATCTGACCATCAAAGGCCTACTCCTAACCCCATCAGTTTCTCCACCAGACCATTGTGGGGACAGAGTCAAACGCCTTGCTGAAGTCCAAGAATAATACATCCACAGGCTTACCCCTGTCCAGTTCTGATGTTACCCATTCATAGAACTCCACAAGGTTGGTTTGACATGATCTACCTGGCACAAACCCATGCTGCCGACTATCCAGACCTCCCACCTCCCCCAAGTAAACCCCCATTCGTTCCTTTAGTATACTCTCCATTAATTTTCCCACCACCGAGGTTAAACTGATGGGTCTATAGTTTCTGGTACTTCCTTCGACCCCCTTTATGGATTGGTACCACATGTGCTCTCTCACGATCCCTAGGTACCCTCCCTGTCTCAAGTGACCTGTTGAAAAGCTCCACCAGGGGTGCAGCCAGTATGTCCACCAATTCCCATAGTACTCTCGGATGAATGCCATCTAGCCCAGGAGATTTGTCTTTCTTTAGGGCCTTGAGGGAAAACCACACCCTTTTGGTGGGGATGGCATCATCCGTCCCCTCCACCTTACTGGTCTTTTTATCTTTATCCAGATGTGACACCCCTGGGGTACCTTTCCTCCCTTTGCTCCATTTCTGTTGCTCCTGATCCCACTCCCTGCCGCTTCTATCCCCTTTGTGCCTTGCTTTGTAGATATCCCATCCCCCTCCCTAGTGAACACAGAGGCAAAGTACTCGTTAAATACCTCTGCCTGGTCCCTCGCCTCTTCCACCCACCCTCCTTCTGATCTCAATCTGCTGAGATGGCCCTTAGTTTTTCTCCGCTCCCCAATGTACCGGAAGAACCCCTTTTCCCCTCCATATATCCCCTGTGCCAGCCGTTGCTCTTTACTGGACTTTGCTCCCCTCACCATACGGGTGACTTTTCTAGATGCAAGCTGGTACATTTCCTTATCCCTATCCCCTCTTGTTGTTTTATATTTTTTGTAAGCCGCCTTCTTTTCTCTGACTGCTACCTGTACCTCACTGGACCACCAGCATGGTTTATGTGACCTTGCTCCCTCACGTTTCAACTTAGCGGCAGATCCTGACTGCCCCATGTGAAGTCCCCTGCTTTATGACCTCCCATCTCCTTTCCACACTTGTCGTTGAGGTAATCCCCTTCAAGTGATCCTTGAGAATATTTCCCATGCCCATAAAGTCTGCCCCTGAAGTCCACTGCCAGTGTCCTAGATCTCACCCCACTCCCCAATGCTTATTTGAAACCAGACAGTATTGTGGTCACTCCCAGTCAGGGTCCTGTACAACCATGTCCCTTACCAGATCCCATCTGCCAGAACCACATCCAGGACATGCCCTCCCTTGCGGGCTCCATCACATGCTGTGTTAAGAACACATCCTGGAAGCCGTCCAGCAGCCTCTGCTCCTTGGCCACCTTAGAGGACATGGTTCCCCAGTTTGTACCTGGCATATTAAGGTCCCCCATCAACACCACTCTCTTCCCTTTTGGTCCACACTGGGCAATGATGTTGTCCAGCAAACCACCCTCTAGAACATCACTCATCCCAGGGGGCCTATGTGCTACTCCCAGCTTGACCTTATCTCCTGCTGGGGATCGTAGGTGACCCATAAGGCCTCCACGTTTCCCTCTGCCTCTTCTACCATAGCAATTTCTATGTCATCTCTAATGAACATAGCCACTCCACCCCTCTGCCCTCCTTTCTATCCTTCCCTAAGCATAGTGTACCCCGTACATTTAGGTCCCAGTCATGGTTTTGTTGGCCCACGTTTCGTGACTGCGCCACATCCACCCCCTCGAACAGCATGGCCTGGAACTCTGGCAACTTGTTTCCAGCTCCTGGCATTTACTAACACTAACCCCCACCCTTATCCCTGATCCTTTTGTCGAACCCCACCCAGATTCCTTATACTTCCATCCTCCCCTGCTCCTCCTGAAACTTCCACCTCCAGTCTGTTTCCTCCCCTTGGGCTTGAAGGCTACTCTCTCATCCTGGAGGGGAGGGCTTTGGTCAGCCCTCCTATCCCTTCCCCCTTACAAGTTTAAACCCCACCTTTCTTGTATGTAGTCAGCCATCCCTGTTTAAGGACTTCCTTCCCTAATGGGGCAAGATGAAACCTGTCCTTGGCATATAGTCCCTTATCCTCCCAAACTCCATTCCAGTTCCTAACACCCCAACCCATTCTCTTCACCCCACTTCCTGAGCCATTTATTAACCTCTGTGAGTTTATTTTTTCTCCACTGAGGCCTTTGGTACTGGCAATATCTCCGAAAAGGAAATGTTGCATCCATTATCCCGACAGACTCTGGCAAGTTCTTGGAACCTTGCTTGGATTTCCATAATGCTATTTCCTCTAGATCATTAGTTCCCAAATGCACCAGAAATCGGTTTCCTCCACAATCCTAACTATTTCATACACCATGAACTTTGCTCTGTGCACTGTCAGCCCAGAGATACTCACTACCTTCACCTGGCTATGGCATCCATCCCCTGTCCCTCCCAATGGATACCCTTAATCATCCAGAGTCTCCCAGTAACAGAACCTTAACACCACCATCATCCTTATGGTTACCTCCACTATGCCCTCTCAGCCCCCTCCCACTTTATTCATGATCGCAATTTCATGGGAGTCTTCCTGCCTTATTAGAGACCCCTTGTCACCCTCCCTTTCTGCCTCCTTGCTATTTGCCCACTTAACTCAAACCCTCTGAATAGGTGTCCCTTTAACCTCTCTTATCTGAACCATTTATCCTGGCCCTGATGGTTTCCCCTTCCCCCACCCCCATCCCCTTTGTATTAGTACCCCTGTCTCCAGAGGCTCTCTGTGGGTCCCCTTTAGCTAGGGCCCCATCCTTGGTACTGACCTTCCTGCTGAAGGGGGGCTCCTCTCCCACCTCCTTGTCTCACAGTTTCTCTCCAATCATGCTCTCCTCCCTCATGTCTGGAATATGTTGCATCTCCCCCATTTGCTTAACATATATGTTTCCCCTTCTCCCTCTGGGACTATGTCTATCCTTTCCATAGCTGTTCTGTGATGCCCTCTGGATATCTGACTCCCTCCCCCCGCATAGCTGTTCTGTGATGCCCTCTGGGTATCTGACTCCCTCCCCCCAATCTGTTCTAGGGCTTTCGAGGGGGGGGGATTGATATGGGTCGGTAGCTTGCATGCAGGGCCCTGTCTCCACTTTTGTGAACCGGGGTGGCTACAGCAACTTTCCGTAATTTGGGGAACTGACTGAGTCTAAGAGAGAGGTTGACTATTTTTGTGAGGGGGGGTATAACTTCATCTAAGGAGAGGGCAATAAGCTTTAGATCTAAGGAGTTATTTCTGAACCTGGTTTTGCCTTGGGAGTGTTGTATGTATTTTTTAGCGTCAAGGTTGGAGATTTCCTTGAAGTAGAAGGGGGGGAATATGAGAAGGGAAGATATGGGCAGGTGGGGTGCTGTCCATGCTACACAGGTCCTCAGCCATATTTTCCAGTGGGAGAATGTTACTGAGGTCTGAGAAAGCAACACTGAAGGCATCAGCTATGGTTTTGGGGTCTTGTGTGGTTTCACAGTTTATCAGTAGCATGGAGGGGGAGGACTTATTTTCTTTCCCAGTGAGTTCTTTTCAGTTAGTCCAGAACTTTTTTACCATCTCCCCATGTCCTCGAGAGGCTATCTTTAAAGTGATGGGCCTTGGCCAGTCAGGTCTCCTGTGTACAGGCATTTCTTGCAGCCTTATACCTCTGTACATTAGCTGGCTTACCCGTTGCTTTTGTAATTTGTCAAAGGTGATCCCTAGAACCCATAAGTTCAATGAGGAGTCATGTGATCCAGGAGTTATTTTTGCCTTTTAATTTTCTTTTCTTTGCTGGGGCATATATATCACGTGCCACATTGAAGGAGGCGATTAAGTAGTCAAGTGCAAGGTCAACATCCTGGAGGGAGTCCGGGGAGACCAGTCGACTTGTCTGAGGTGGGATCTAAAGGAGTTTAGCTGTCCACTTTTGAGGACATGGCTCGTGGTAAATTTCAGGTCAGGTTTAGTTGTTTTGTTGGACCAGTGACATGTGACCGGGCAGTGATCACTCCACATGGGCTATGGTGTTAGAGATCCTTTCTGGGTGATGTGTAAGGATCCAGTCTATAAGCATTTTTATGCTTGTCCAATAGTTTGTCCTGGTTGGGATGTCACCCATTTGGGAGATGCAGATACTTGAGAGGGCATCTTTGTAGGGTGTTGCCTCATGTGCCAGTCAGTTAACATTGAAGTCACCGAGGGCTACAGACTCCCAATTTTGGCGTAGACCTTTTACATAGTCAATTACTTGGTGGAGGCCCCAGGATTGTTCCCTGAGGGGAAGGTAGACTGAAAGTATCGTTAGCACTTTGTTGTTGGGGCCAAGTAATAATCTGATAGCTAGGATCTGTGCATTGTTACTGTTATCTATTGGGGAGGAGGGCGTGACCATGGAGTGTGCCCTTTATGTAGATTAGACAGCCCCCCCCTTTTGCCAAGCCTATCTTGCCTGAAGAGATTGTATCCATTTAGGGTGATGGCAGAGTCCGGGGTTTTTGAGGTGAGCCAGGTTTCCCCAAGAGAAAGCACATCCGGGTTGCATTGGGCAACCCACACTTGGAGCTGGTCGATCTTAGCTAATAGGATGCAAATGTTTATTGAGGCTATTTTAAGTTGCCCATTGTCATTAGTGGATAGCATGGTATAGGAAGGTCGAGGCACTTATGCTTGACCAGTATTGAATGGAGACTTTAATAGGCGTAGAAATAGTAATGTGCTGAACTGTGGAATTAGGGGGTGGGGAGAGTTAATTAAATCCTGCTCCACTGATGGTCAGAGTGAAAAGTTCCCTGGTTTAAGTATTAGGTAGAAAGGAAACAGTGTGAGAGAAGTAGTGCCACCAGGTGGCAATAATGAGGAGAGGTGGAACAGTAAGGGGAGACTAAACCAAGTGGCTTGGAGATGATAAGTAGAGCCAAACATTGGAAGGTACCAACTGTGGGGGGGGGTAGAGAGCTAGCTGAGCTGAGCACTAGAAGGTATCGAGAGCAAGGGGGGTGTCATAGAGCTAAAGGCTCTTCACAGCTGAGGACAATTACTCCTGTCTGTGATGGCCTAGTGGTTAGGGAAACAAGCTGGGGTTGGGTCATGCAGCAGGGGCCAGGATGGTGGCGGTGGTATGGTGCTTAGAGGAGAAAGCAGACTACAGGGGCATTAAAAATCGAAATTACACAGCATTTTATATTTAAGCGTGCTCAGGGGTAACATTAGGGCAATAGTGGCCTCTAGTGGCCGGACAGTATAACTGACTAAGGGAGATGGGGGGAGATAGTTACAGAGTCAGAGCATGTGACCAGTCACATGACAACGGACAACCTACAAAAGTAATGCCTGCCCAGGGTGGGAGGGAGAGAGAGAGAGGGAAGGGGATGGGTAGGGCAGTCGCTATGGAAGCGGCAGCAGGGTCCACAGATCTGCCCACCGAAACCTTGCTCCTGTACCTGCAGTGGGGAAGGGGGGTCCAAAAGCAGGCTGTAAATGGAGGAGAGCACTCCATCTTTGATCTCACTGCATCTGGTGCCTAGAGAACAGAAACAAAGGCAGTAGTTAGGGCAATGGGAGGTCTGGGGGTTTAAGGGTCACAACAGGGAACAGTAGAGCCTGAAAAGGTCAGGGAAGGAAGGCTAGCAAGGGGGAGGAGGGAAGGTGCGAACACCCACAAACAGTAATGGCGGCAGTGCCTAACAGCAGAAATGGACTCCAATCAGCAGTTAAACAGTACAAGGTAACGCTTAGCAGTACAATTACAGCTCCGACCTGGTGACTTAAAGTACTATTACAAACAGACTCAAACAACTAGCTCTAGTATGCTTGTCTTAAGGTAACTGATGAAACAACACAAAACTGCCTAGAATCAATAGTATTCCAGTTGTAAATAAACAATCTCCACAGGTCTACCAAACGAAACCTTGCTTCAGTACCTGCGGTGGGGAGGAGGGTCTGAAAGCAGGCTGTGAATAGAGGAGAGGAGAGTACTCTGTCTTTGTTCTCACTGCATCTGGTGCCTGTGGTGGGGAGGGGGGTCCAAAAGCAGGCAATGAATGGAGGAGAGCACTCCATTTTTGCTCTCACTGTGTCTGGTGCCTGCGGCGGGGAGGGGTCCCAAAGTAGGCTGTAAATGGAGGAGAGCACTCCGTCTTTGCTCTCACTGCATCTGGTGCCTAGAGAATGTGAGAGGTGTTAGTCAGATTAGCTGACTCTGCTCCTTCCCTTCCAGCCATTCTTTGTAATGCAGGGTTGATGATGAAAAATAAGACAGCGATAATGGAAGTATTCATTGCTGATTCCACAGCCAACCTTGTTTGCATCATGGAGATCTTGCTGGGAATGACTCTGGTCCTGTATTAGAGGCATCTATTCCTGCAGAGTCTCTGTGGTGCACTGCCCAAGGTGGGAGTGGAGGGGTGTGGGGTGACTATCTGTTTTACATCTGCATTGTGAGTCACATCATACTTCATGGGAGTAATCAAATTGTTTGAATGTGAGGCCACTAGGGGTGGGCTAGGTGCAGAATATAGGATCAGCCTTGTGTACCAGCCTCCAGGCAGAAGGGGTCAATTCAGGCAGGAACTGGCAGATTTCATGGTTGACCCAATGTTGTACACCCCGAGACTTCTTGTGCTTGTGGATTTCAACGCTTGGGTCCATGATGGAGCCTCGCCCCTTGCTCAACAGTTCCTCCAGTTGATGTCATCACTGGGCCTTACACCATACCTCTCAACTGTACCACATTACGAGGAACGTTCCTCATTTTACTTCACAAAAGCTCCATGTTCCACATTGTGAGGACTTCTTCCACATTCAGTGTTAACATTTCAAAGCAAAAGTCTATAGTAAATGATGCAAAAAATATATTATTCAATTAATAACAGACTTTCTGAACATAAATGTAAACATTTTAACAGTGTTCTGAGCCTCCTAGGTAAAGATTTGATTAAGTGTTCCACATTTTGCTCATTTGTTCCACATTTTGAGAGGCAATGTTCCACATTTGGGGGACAAAAGGTTGAGTGGTATGCCTTACACAGGTTGTTTCCTTTGATACCCATCAGCACAGCCATGCCTTTGAATTGGTTTTCTTAACTGGACTTGATACAAACAAAATCAGGGTTGATCCAGTTGCCTGGTCAGATTATCATGCCTTGTTGTTCTTCTGCTGGGCCGCCTAGAATATTACTCCTCCTGTAAAGATGATCTTATACCACCTAAAGTACAACTTGGAGCCTAGCAAACTCCTATCAGAACTGGACATCTCGGGACAATGAAGGCTTGTGCCTAGGGGAGCCAAGAAAGATGTGGAGTGCTTTAATATGATGTTTATGGCTGTCTCAGAGTCCCTGCACCTTATCATGTCCATCCCTCACAGAAACATAGGATTTGAGGGTGGAAAAGGATTGCTTGGCTCTCCGATGGGGCTGATTGTATGGAAATCTAAAGATTAATGAAAACTTTGATTGAGTGAACATCATGGAATGTCAGTGGAGTGAACTCCCCCATCAAAAGGTACTGTTTAGTAAACAAACTTAAGAAACTAGATGTGGATGTGGCATTGTTACAAGAAACCTATTAAAATGAAAAGGAAATTAAAAAGTTGAAAAGAGGATGCGTAGGACAGGTTTATTTTTCACAAGGTACTTCAGGGAATAGTAAAAGGGTAACTATATTGTTAAGGAAGAAAATGAAGGGGAATTAATAGATATGCAGTCAGATACAAATGGAACAATTATTTTGATAAAAATAAAAATAGCAGAGAAGGAGATAAATTTATTTTTATAAAAATAGCAGAGAAGGAGATAATTATAGGCTCATTGTATGCCCCCTTTCAGAGTTTTGGGCCTTTTCAGCAGATGTAAACAATAAAATATGTAAATGGAATTGTGATAATATATTATTAAGGGGAGATATGGACTGCCTGCAAGATAGAAAATTAGACAAATCAATGGATGCTAGAAGCTGGGATAACTATAAATCCCGCATATTTCAGAATTTTCTAGCATCAAATGGGTTTTTAGCTCTTTAGTGAGAACTGCATGAAAATTAAAAAGAATTTACTCATTAGTCACAGAGACACAAACTGTCATCAAGGCTGGATTATATCATGATTTTAAGAAACATAATAGTGCTGTGTGACTTTTTCCAGGCTAGTATTGAACCCAAGACAGTACTGGACCATAATGTGGTATCAGTTATGATAACAATATATAATAAAGACCAACATGATAAAACAGGGAGGTTCAACAATAATTTTCTTAAACAGAAAACATTTACAGAGAAAACAAGCACCTGCATTCAGAATATTAAAGAAGGTAATAATATTTTACAAGAAAATGTGATAGATACATGGGGTGCTTTTAAGACAACAATACAGGGGAGCATTATTTCTGAAGCCACTTCAAGGAATAGAAAGAGACAGAGAGCAGGAGAGTGAGAGAGAGAGAGAGAAAAATCTTCAGGAGGTAAAAAAAAACTACTACTAGAGTTAAAGAAGTATGACCGGGAAATGCTTCAAAGATAGAAGAATACAATAACCTAAAGAAGTTTATAGATACAGCTGAAATATGTCAAATTAAAAACAGTTAGATAAAAATTAGGAGGAACTCGCATTTATTAAGTGAGGAAACAGAAAAGATACTGGACAATGGATTTAAAGCAGAAGAATGAAAGAAAAATATAGTGGCTATACAGGACAATAAATGGGATATTACAAAGAATAAAGGAAAAATTACAGACTTTTGTGGGGGGAGGGATTTTTATGAAACACTTTATAACTCAGAAACATAGACAATGATGGCAGAAAAAGATCAAAGGTCCATCCAGTCTGCCCAAGTTCCCAATAATCCCTGGAACCTTCTATTCCACCAGGGTACTAAACCTTCCAGTCCATATCCTCTCTCTATTCTCCTCCCTGGTCCTGTCACTCCCAGTAACCACTATTCCCTTCATTATGTCCCAGCTCAGCTTGAATCCCCTGACTGTTTTCACACCCACCACTTCAGCCAACAGATTTTCTGTAAAGTAGTACTTCCTCACATCTCTCCTGAATCTACCTCCTGTTAATTTCTATTCATGTCCACGTTACCGTGAATTGGTATTCAGGCCAACTAGTTCCCCACAGTTCACCTTGTTAGTTCCTTTAAGGAACTTGAAGGTCTCTATCATATCTCCCCTCTCCTTTCTGGTCTCCAGTGAGTACATATTTAGTGCCTTGAGGTGCTCCTCATAGGATCTGCCTTGCTGGCCCTGAATCATTTTTGTTACTCTGCACTGCACTGTCTCCAACATATCCTTATCCTTTCTGAGGTGAGGACTCCAGAACTGGGTGCAGTACTCTAGGTGAGGCCTCACCAGGGATCTGTAGAGGAGAAGTATTACCTCCTTTCCTCTGCTATCAGTACCCCTCCCAATACATCCCATCCTGTTAGCCTTGCTCTATGTCTTGTTGCAGTGACTCAACCAGAATGTACATCAGAAGATACTGAGTGACAGTATTCTGGTCGACTGATTAATAAGGACAACATAATGGAGGCAGAAATATCATCTTTATTGATACCTATAACACAAATGGGAAATTATTAACACAGGAACAGAGATGTCTAAAATAAATGTTCAGGACTGGATGGTTACATATTGGAATATTATATTACTTTTCAAGAAGTTTCAACAACTATTATGGAATAACTTTTTCAAGGAGAAAAGTTCAGGAAAAAAAGATACCAGTTGTATTAAATTCAGCATATGTTTCATTACTTCCTAAACAGTTAAAGATCAGAAACATGTGGAGAATTACAGGCCAGTAACAATACTGAATACAGACTACATAATTTATTAACAATAGAATTTGGCACATTTATCAAAATAAATACACCAGAAATCAGGAGGATTTGTTCCAACATGGTCAGTTCGTATGGTGATACATCAGGTAAAAATGATTATGAAACAACTAGAAAAATAAATACAAGAGCACTATTGCTCTCACTTAGTGCAACAAAAGCTTTCAATATGTTAGAATGGAAATTTCTTTTCTATGGTGGCAGTGGCTAATACTGCACCAAAAAAACATCTAATTGTCATCTTGATTAGTCCTAGTTGCTGGATATGCAATACCAGAAAAAGGAAGTTTGTCCAGGAACTCCAGGTCCAACCATGTGAGCCTATATCCCAGTGCTTAGAGACCCAGGATGGTGCTGAAGGGGCCTGGGTTCAGTTCTCAGTCGCTGAAGTTATTTCTTTCTCACCACAATTTGTGATTTATATTGCTTTAGCAGTGGCTAATACTGCAACAAAAAACACCTAATTGTCTTCTTTTTTACATATTAAAATGCTGGGGTTTTCCATGCAAGCTGATTGCATGGATAAGGACAGTGTACATCCATCCCAGAGCAAACTTTAGTTTCATAATGATTTTCTATGGAATTTAGATTGTATAGAGGGGTACAGCCGTGGTGTACTTATTCATGACTCATTTTGTCCTAGCTATTAAGACGCTGCTATTGGAAATCAGGGAAAACAAAGGTATAAGGAGCATTAATATTGGAAACCATGAAACAAAAGCAAGAGCTACATAGATGATATTCTGATTATGCTAGAAAATCCACATAACAGTCTAACAGAACTCAAAATGATCATAAAGAAATTTTCTAAAGTGGCAAATTATAGGATCAATTAATTGAAATTGGAAATGTTGACATTCAATATAAACAAGGATAAAATTAGGGACATTTCATCTATATTTCAGACAAAGATTCAAACTGAAGATATGGAATACCTGGAAATAAAATTGGTGGAGAATATAGACAACTTATTCGCCTTTAATTATCAACCCAGTCAGACAAAATTAAGAGACAAATTACAAGGGTGGTCCAAGATACAGCTTTCCCTGTGGGCAAAATTAAGGTAATAAAAATGTTGGTAATACCATACCTTTCATACTTATTTCAAGCCATTATAATTGACATTCTGAATGCATGGTTTATAAACGCAAACACACGCCTTAGAGGGTAGACTTGGAATCACAAACAACCAAGAATCTCAATGGACAGACTGTGTGTACCCAAGGATTTAGCTAGTCTGGCATGCCCTGATACAAAATCATATCACACAGCATATCTAGTCAAAAAAGCAATGTTATGGGCTTATAAATATGAAGATAATCTAGAACTAGAGAATGCTATCTTGAGTGAGTCACAGAAGGAACAGTTAGATATCAGAAACATATGGCTCACTCCAAATATGTTTATAAAAAGCAACAATATGATAATAAAAAGTACAGGTACAGAGGTGAAGAAATTCTTAAACAAAATTCACTGGCAATCAGTTGCAACATCTTCAAATGACATTTGGAAAAATCCACATTTTAGAATGGCAGAAAAACAATGTACAATAAAACCTGGATTAAAAAGTATTAAAAGGTGGACTGACACTATTGAAAAAGGCAAGTTATTGAACTGACCGAAGTAAAACATCATGTAAACCAGAAAGAATACTTTGATTACATGTAGTTAATTGATGTATATAAAAACGATTTTATTCTAAGAGCCCCATGTACACAAATCACTGGAAAAGAAATTGATTAAATAAGTAAAATCAGTTTCAAATGTCTATTTACATGGGCTATTAAAAAAAATTACATGTTTTTTTTTTTTGGAAAACACTACAATAAAACTATCATGAAATAGTTTGGGGAATTGGGAAGGAATATTTCCAATAATCAATGGAAATTGGCAGTTGCATCTAGAAAATAAGTTCTTAAGAGAGAAAACATTTAAATTTAAGATACTTAACCGGGCAAATTTTATGCTGAATAGACTGAGGAAAATGGGAACAATAAAAGATTCAAGCTGTTGTTATTGCCAAGAAATGAATGCAGACATGCTTAATACTCTATGGGAATGTGCCCTGGTCCACCAATGGTGGGAACAATCCTTTAAAGTGATATAAAATTTGAAATTGATACGAAAGCTTATTCAGATCCCCAGAACACTACATTAGAAATGTACAGTAAGGTACATAAAGATAACTTTGGATGGGGAATTATGAATGCCAATTTAATATCAGTGAAAAGATTAATTACTAAAATTTAGAACAAAGCAGATATGAGAATGGGTCTTCCCATGGAGGAATGGAAACAATTGCTGATAAGTTTTCTATATGACAGGAATTTTTTCACCGTAGATGAACACTCTGGACAGTTTATAAGACACCATGGACCCTGTGGAACAAATAAAATAAATGGAAGAGTTAAAGGTTAAATGAAATTAATAATCAATAATATTAAATGGATATTGAAAAATAATTTATAATGTTTATCCTAATGTTAATTGTACTAGATGCCTTCATCACTCTGTTCTATGACATATTTTACTTGTACTGCCCTCTGATCCATCAGTAAAATAAAGTTTTATGTGCAAAAAAAAAAAAAGAAAAAAAGGTTCCCTAGATTCTTATGCATTTTCTCCAGCCCCTCCTGAGTGTCCACCCTACCACAGATGTTGGTGTCATCTGAAAAAGGCTTATCTTTCCCTCCAGTTTTTCTACAGTGTATCCCATAAAGACATCTAAAAGGACTGGTCCCAGTACTGAACCCTGTGGTACACTGCTGGTCACTCTCCTGTCCTTTAGAGTGAGTGGCGTTAACCACTACCCTCTGTCTGCTATCCATTTTGAACACCACTCCTAAGCTGGTCAATTTCCTAATCAGCCTCCTGTAGGGCACAGTGTGGAGGGCCTCACTGAAGACCAGATAGGCAACATCCATTGCACTCCCAATGTCTATTTCCCTGGTCACCAGTCAATTAAATCGATTAAATTCATTTGGCATGACACTACCCATGTGAATCCATGCTGCATGTAGTTCTGCAACCCACTGGATTCTAGATGCTCAACCAGCCTTTCTTTCAGTAAGGTTTCCATTAATTTCACCACCACTGAAGTTAGACTGAATGGCCTATAATTGCTAGCCTCCACCCTGCTGCCACTCTTACGTAGAGGGATCATATCTCTCGTCCTCCAGAACCACAACTGTTTCCAGTGAGCTGTTGAACAAGGCTGTCAGCGGGGCAGCTAGCTCTTCCCTGAGCCCTTTCAGCACCCTGGAGTGTATTCCATCTGGTCCCATAGACTTATTCACCTTTTTCCTCTGAAAATAAACTTGTGCCCACATCTCCCTCCCCCCCATTCTTGCTACTCCCTGGTGGTCCATCCCCCCCCTTTACTGTGAAGACTGAGCAGATGTACCTGTTTAAAGTGCCTGCTTTTTCTTGGTGCCCTTCTATGTAGTCTTGCCCTTCCACCCTTCTAATCTGCACTATCTCTCTCCTTGCTTTTCTCTTCTCATTTACATATCTGAAAAAAGTTTTATCCTCTTTAGTCACCCTCACCCTCCCGGAGCCCACCAGGGTACATCTGCTCTGTCTAAGCATCCTCTGCCAGAGCAGCAGTGGTCTTGGTGGCCCCTGGATGAGACAGAAGGTCTGCTGTACCCTTGCCAGTTGGGCCTGGAGTCCAGCAACCTGTGCCTGCAACCCAGAGAGGTGAGTACCGATGAGGCAGCACCTAAGTCTCCAGAAGGTCTCTGGAAAGACTGCGGTACCACATCCATTACACTGCTCCACTTCCATGATCCTTATCCCTTCCTCCGTCCTCGCTCAGTACCTACACTAGTATGGATTATCCTCTTTCTACTTCCACTGTACTTCTATCCCCCTGTTCCTCTTCTCCCTGAACTTGTTTATCAACTTACCCTTGACAGGGTTTATGCTCCTTTCCCTGTCCTAGCCTCCTTTCCTGATCTTACTTCCTACTTCACTCTTTCATTGCTGTTGCATAGATTAGATAACTTTCAGTCAGATGTCACAGTGTACAAGAATATAGTTAAGGTGTCACTTCCTTACCTTGTCCAGCGTCTCACCTCCAGAGTCCCCTGTAGACCTGCTGGATTCCTACAGAGGTTCTACAGACACCCCAGAATCAGATGACCAACTCCTGCTCTGTTCCACTTACATGATGGGACACAAACACAATGGGGCGCTAGTGGAATCAGGAATTTATAGCTCTGTTCAGGCCACCTGATTGGCTCAGCTTCCACTGTCCTGCCCACATTGTTCTCCGGCCATACAAAATAGGCCACTTCCTCTTCTTGTCCTATAAAACAAACAGCCCCAAAAAGTAGAAAATGTTTAAATTAATGAGTTAGCAGTGCATTTTGCTCAGAAACACCTCCTTAGTCATCACTGCCTTGTCTGCCCCTGCGCACACTTCATTCTGGAAACAGTGATTTTGTAGCCATGTTCACGCTTCCTGCTGCTACCTGATTGGCTCACCCACCTCTTTTCCTGCCCACGTTGTTCGCCGGCCGTCCAAAATGTCTGACTTCCTCTTCCTGTCCTATAAAACAGGCAGCTCCAAAAAGTAAAATCAGTTTCAATTAGGCCGGCCCAGTGTCATGGTGGACTGAGGCATCTATGCCTTACTTCCTGCCATGCCAGCGGCCCATGTTTGCAGTGCAAGTGGGTCACCGGGGTCGGCCGGGGAGGAGGAAGAGGACTGAGCATCACACAGAAAGCTCGCCTCCTCTGGGGAGGGTGGGGAACAGTAGTCAGTGTTAGCCTGGCCCCTAACAGAGGATGGGGGCTGGCACACCAATGCTGTAAGATTGAGGGGCAGAGGTGGGGCAGACACCTGATGTGCTGCATATGGGAGCATGTGTGGCACTGCCATAAGCATCTGGGCACCCCCTCCTCCCCCGCGGGGAGAAGAAAAAAGTGAAAACAATGCCGGTGGTTGGATGATGATTGGCACCTGCAGGACCCGCCTCAGCCAGTCGGACTCATCAAGTCAGAACCGGATCCTGTGTGCAATGGGGTGGCGCTCCCCTTGCCAAACCCTGCCAGAGGGGCAAACCCTGGGAAGATGACTAGTAAGTGCAAGTGGACATCACGGGACAGGGCTGGGTGCCCGCCTGAACGCGGGCTACCAGCCCAGGAGTAAAAACAAATTAAAAAAAAAATCAGTTTCAGTTAATCAGTTAGCATTGCAGTTTTGTTCAGAAATACTTTCTTAGTCAGTGCTGGCCTGTCTGCCTCTGCGCACACTTCATTCTGGAAACAGTGATTTTATAGCCCTGTTCTGACATTCTGCCACCATCTTATTGGTTCAGCCTCCTCTCATCTCACTCACAACTTTCTGCGGCAATCCACAATGGCTGACTTCCACTTCCTGTCCTGTAAAACAAACAAATAGCCCCAAAAAGTAAAATAAACCGTTAAAATTAATTACTTAGCAGTTTGTTTTTGCTCAAAAGCACCTTCTTGGATGGTGCTGTCCCATCTGCCACTGCACATCCTTTGAGTTCCCGTCAAGGGCCATTGCTGCAGCAAACAATCAGCCTGTTCGGCTCTTCCGGATCATAGACAGATTGATCAATCCTCACTGTTAACGATCTTAACAAGCTTCTTCTGCAGCAAAGTGCAATGAGTTTAACAAATTATTTGTTGACAAGGTGTCCTCCATATGAGCTGAGATTTCCTGAAGTGGCCTGTCAAGACTGGCAGTGGCCAGTCAGTGAGGGGCTTAGACAGTCTGCCATTTTGGGTGGAATTTTGACCAGCTGCAGAAGGGGAGGTGCTCCAGGTGTTCTCTGGGTTGTGCACCACCTGCCTTACTTTTACCCTTGGCCTACGTGACTGCTGATTGGTTGTCAGGAATCTTTGAGGGACCATTTTCACTGAGATCATGAAGTGTTCCCTTTTGGATGGGGTTTCCCCACAGAACTGAAAAGGGCTGTGGTGAGACCCCTTCTGAAAAGAACATCTATGGACCCCAAGTGGGTCATGAATTGCAGACCTGTCTTGAACCTTCCCTTTCTAGGGAATGTGATTGAGAAGTTGGTTGCAGTGCAGCTTGAGGATCATTTGGTTCCATATGAAATCTACGATCCTCTCCAGTTGGGCTTCCAGCCTCATCACAGCACCAAGACTGCTCTCATCAAGATACTCCATGATCTCCTCACTGCAACAGATAGGGAGCGTAGGTTCATCTTGGCGCATCTAGATTTCTCATTGGCATTTGCCACAGTAGACCATGAGGTGCTATTGCATTGCCTCTGGCCCTTAAGTGGGACTCAACCAGCACTGTCTTGTGCTGGTTTGAGTCCTATATAACTGGGAGAGCATGACAGGTACTACTAGGTAATTTCATCTTCAATACTGCTGTGCTCATCTGTGGAGTGCCTCAAGGTTCAATCCTTGCCCCCATGTTGCTTGCTGTGTATATGCTGCCATTGGGTGAGATCATCAGGTGGTATGGTGTTGTGCTTCACTGCTAAGAACATAATACTCAGCTGGACCTTTCCTGTGCACCTGAGAATGGGAATAACATGGTCTAGGTAGTGGAGCAAGGCCTTGGTGAAATCAATGACTAGATGGCCTCCAGCTGGTTGAATCTTAACCCAGGTAAGACAGAGGAAATGCTTACTGAACCCAGTCTCTGTGGATCAGCAATGAGAAGTGTAGGTGCCACATTGCCAGTGTTAAATGGCAATACACTTCAAGCTGGATGCAGTAAGGAATCTGGGTATCTCACTGGACTGCAAGCTGACTTTGGAATCTCAGGTGTCAGCTGTAGTTCGGAGTGGCTTTTTCCATTTATGCAATATCACCCAGCTCAAGCCACATTTTGTGTCCGGGGAATTGGCGATGATGGTATATGTGTTTGCCATCTCAAGACTGGATTGCTACAATGCTGTAGATATAGGATTATCTGGAGGTTTGATGCATTGCCTGCAGTTGGTCCAGAATTCTGCAGCATGGCTTGTGGCTGGAACATCTCGCAATAAGCACATAATGTTGGTACTGTACAGTCTGCACTGGTTGCAAATTCGGTGGTGCATCAACTTGAAGATATTACTGATTACATACAAGACCCTACATGATCTGGGTCCTGACTACCTGAAAAAGCTCCTGCTTCCTCACACCCCTGTGCATCAGGTGACAGGACTTTTGGGGTTGATGCTCCAGTTCTATGGAATCTCCCTTTCACCTGGTGTCAGCCCGCACTGTGGATGCTTTGAAAGGGGCTTTAAAAACACATTATTTTGAGCTTGCCTACTGTTCTTAGTTTTGTTCATTTATGGTTGTATGTATTGCATATTTATTCTGTGATTCATAGTGTGCCGCTCTCCCTGTAAGACCCTTTGAGTCATTCAGAATGGGCTACATAGAAACAAAAGTTACTTGCCTTGACTTACTGCCATTTGGGTCAGGTCTCCCTGGTAAAAGAGTTTCAGCTCAACTGGCTCTCCCTGATAAAATAAAACTAAAAAAAAATGTAATTCTTCGTAATGTAATATCACTAGTATCTTCACAGAAAGAGTGGTGGATTCCTGGAACAGTCTTCCAGCAGAGGTGATGAGGGCAAAAACAGTGGTAGAGTTCAAGAATGCATGAGATAGGCACAACAGAATCACAGTGGAAAGGAACGGGAGGGAGAAAGCGCTGTAGATCAAGTACGGTCAGCAGTAATAATGCAGGTAGGGAAATGGGCAGACTGGGTGGGCCAAGCAGTCCTTATCTGCCATCAAATTCAATGTTTCTTCTGATGCAGCAGTTTTTATTATTTATTTGTTTGTTTATTTGTTTTTGATAATCACGTGCAAGGCCCCTGGAATTCTGCATTTCCGTGGCCTTAGAATTTTCCGCAGAATTTACATCATGCCACAGAATTCATTGTTCTTGGTGAATTTTCATTCAAATATACAGTTTCTCCATAGCGCCAGTCTCCCTTCCCCATCTTATTTATCTTGAAGCCCCTCCTCTATGCTTGGCAGGTGATGTCATCAATGACATCATATCATATTCTAGCCAATGACAGGACTGTATTCTGCCACAGAAATGAATAAATCATGTTTCAGAAATCAGAAAATGCTGCTGCCGAACACTAGGGGGCCTGATCATGTGACAGCACTAGAACAACAGATGCCTATTGTCAGAGCTGACCTGGGCATGAGGAATACAAACATGGACAGTATGTTAGCAATACAGGATAGTGCATATGCCCGAAATCCCCAAACACGAGCAAGCATTATTAGTTTGTGGGAGATGTTTTTTAAAAAGCAGTTCTGAAATGTAGATGTCCTGCAGAAATTTAACATTCAGTGGTTAAACTGGAAATATTTAGGTGGAGGAACTCTCATATCTAGATCTCCAGGTGGTGGAACTCTCCTATAGTAGTCAATGGAGAAAGATAACAGAGGAGGTGGAACTGTCACATGACTTCTTAAGACATGGTGGAACTGAGTTCCTGTGGGCTCAACTTAACCCCTGCTAACATCAAAAGGTAGTGAGTTCCAGAGCTTGGGGATGAAGTAAGTGAGCGAAAGCATGTTGTCCCATTTGAGAGGAAACTTGTAGTTCAACCAAAAAATATTTCTCATTAGATGTGAACTTATCAAGGCAGGCAGAGAACTGAAGCGGGTCATACAAGGGGATAGGTGTGTGCATCCTTGTCAGCTAGTCTCCAAAGCAAGCCAAAATGAATGAGCATCTGGCAATGGGTGACAACCAGGCTCGCTTAGAATACAACACACAGTATTGGCAGCCAAGGCAAAGCAGCAGGTATCATTTACAAAATGGGTAGGAAAAATGCTGTGTCCCGATTGACTGAAAGGGTCTCAGACCCAAGTGCTTATCGATCAATCAATCAATCAGTCAATCAAAGTCTTTATTTAACCAGGCGATCACCAGGCTTACATGGAGCCAGCCACTAGTTTAACACATCTTTCGGGTGTCAGGATGCATTACGACCTGATATTCATACCTGTCAGACTTGTTTGAAAAACAAGTTTCAGGCAGCTATGTTACTTAAGTAAATAAACTTAATACCCCTTTTATGCAATATCTTCAAAACATAATTTTAAAGAGTTACTGACGCCTCAAAGAAAACTTTAAAAAACATAATAATTTGGTACAATTCTTCTTAAATTCCATTTATATTTTATCAATTTCATTTCCCCATAATTTATTAATAAAGAAACGTATATGAATATATGATTGCTGTCCCTTATATTTCATTTTGAGTTCATCTGCCTCTATAGCTTATTCCCTACTCCAAGTCATAATCCTCTGTTGTGACATCACAGTCTGTTGCCATGGGAGTAACTGTGAGGTCAAAAGCAGTGCTCTATGACTTCAGGTAGGGAGAAAGCAGCAGAAATAGGTGAACTCTTCAGGAGCAAAGATCCTGTTTTCATGTAGGTTACTTCACTACTAAATAATAGGAAGGAGGAATAGAGAACTAATGGGAAATACGAGCTGGACAGTGCCTAAATATTATGTTTTGTTAAAGTTATCCTGAACATGTCACCAGCTCTTCAACACATTATAATAACTCCCCACCCCATCATCACTCAACAAATGCTTAACCAGTAAAAGAAAAACAAAAACATTTAAACCCATTTACTCATGTTTTCACCTGTTTTGACCCGCTTTACTTTACAGTCCTGTAATCTTCCATGTTGATTTAGTCCTGCCTGCTGCCACTGGGCATCAAATGCCGGTGCCACATGCCAGTAAGACCCATCCCTCCCCTGCCTGCTCATCCAGCATCCCAAACCCTCTCAGCAAAACAAACAAATAAACAAAAAGATGCACTTTCTGTTTTTACCAGCACTGCTCAGTCTTAGTACAGTGGTTGCAGGCTACCTGTCCCGCTCGCTCTCACCATGGTACTGCTGCACTCACTCGCACTCTAAGTTTGGAACCATTAGAGCTAGGAGCCTAGTAATATTTTTCCTCATTTGTTTCTCTGCCTGCCATCCCTGGTCCTGGCGGTATTCCCCCCAGCCCTGTCACTGACTCATCCTGTGGATTTATGGGTTAACCACCACTGAGACAGAGCCATATCGGTGGGTAGCCAGCCACGTACAGTCATGCAGGGCCTGTGGGGGATGTCAAGCCAGCCAGGGCATTTTCCTTCAGTTTCTCCCTGGGGAATCTGTGAGTGACGCATATGTGTGTTGCATCAGTGCGCACCCCCCCCCCATCCGCTAGTCCCACCAGTACTGCCACCTGGCCTCCACAAGGTGGCAGGCATGTGACATGACTGGAGGGGGGACTCTGAGTCATGTCAGAGTCAGAGTCCCCCTTCCTGGGGGAGAAAAGATGTCTTAGGACACTTTATTCTCCCTCACCTGGCTGGTCCCTGAGTGACCCTGGTCCATTCCAGAACGCAAGTCAATGGTGAGTCTGGAAGTAAGGTATCTCAGCCCTCCACAGCACTGGGCTGAAATGAAAGCTTGGAGTCAGGTTGGCATGGCTGTGGCATGTTGATACTGTATATTGGTTTGCTTTCATCTTTACATCAATGGATTGTTTTCATCTTGATAGTACCAATGAAACCATAGAAGCCAATATCTTCTGAACCATAAATGATACATCCACATGCTATATACTGTTACTAGAAAAAAGCAAGCACACCGAGCAAAATCAGCTTACATGAATTTTACTTAAGTAATTGCACAATAGCAACAAAAGCGGAACAAAGTATTGTATATGAAACCAATTGTGTAAGACCTATTTCAATTACCTGTACCCTGTAACTCAAATGTATGTTGTTTGACCACAGTGTGACGTGGCACCTCTAACAAACGCCTACTTGTAGAAAACCTGTACTATGTAAGCTAAAATGCTATGTATGTCCTCAATGTGATGAGGTACCTTTGGAAACGAGCCCCTGGCTCAAATATTGAAAACTGATTCTCACAAATAAATAAAAAATAAAGTGCAAAGGGTTGGGGATGTCAGTATAGCCTAGAGGTTAGAGCAATGAGCTGAGAATGAGGTTGGTACATCCAGCAGACATGGGTTTGATTCTCACAACTTCCACTTGCATACTGTGTAACTTTGAGCAAGTCACTTAGCCTCTCCAGTGCTCCCAGGTTGCCCCTGAAAAGAGTCATTGTGCCTAGTGGGCCTTACCTGGTTATCAAAAAATTAAAATAAAAAAAACACTTAATAATTCTTGTGAGGGCTACAGCTAGCCATGGACTGGGAAATACTCCCCTACGTGTTGGTGTAGGAACACGCCTTTTTCAGGGAGCCTGCTATACATTGTTGGAAAAGTCTGACTCTTACCGTTATAATGTTATATAGTGGCAGCTTGTACAGCTGAAGTGATACTGGCCATAAACTTTAAATCGATGGAAAAATAATCCTTTGATGCATACATTACAGCGTTGCATGTAGTATATCAAAGTACCAATGTGTTAATACATCAAGGTAAACATCTAATGGACTCATTTCATTTTTCGTACATGTATGTCATGATTCATTGGCTTGCCCCTCTCCGACCAGCCCTCCCCCCTCAGCTCCATCCCCCTCCTCCCCAAGGTGCTTACCCCATCAGCCATCACTCATGGCTTGCCTCCCCATGATGGGGCCTTTTGGGATGTACCCCACCGGGCATCCGGATCTGATAGAAGAGGACTCCTGTCTGGTGGAACAGGGTGTATGAGTGGCTGTCCATCACTCTGCCTCAGCCATAATTTTTCCTCCATTTTCTGCCACAACCCCAGGTGGTATGCTAGTGTATGTGTGTGTGTGTGTGGGGGGGGTCCACCTCAAATGCATGCAACATGCTCTTGCTGGGAGTACAAGCTCCCTAGCCCTCCAGCAGGAACCACTGTAGCTCCAGTGCATGCAGCCTCCCCTCCTCCCATGTGGGATGTGCTACCATTGGCAGCATTACCTCCCAGCCTAGCTACCCTGTCATTGGCTCCTGAGTTCATGCTCAAAACCTGGTCACCAGCATGGAAGCGTGACATGCTTCCATTGGGCCTTTAGATGGCCTGCACCAACATTTTCCCGAGAGTGGGTGGTCGATAGATGAAATAGTCCCCCAAGCAATGTGGCCAAGGATGGAACTACCGCTGGGCTCACAACACAGTGGGACACACCTTTAAGGGGTCGTTAGAAATTATGAAATGGGTAGAAAGAATGCTGGCTCCTGATTGGCCAAGTGATACTTACAGCCAGGCAGCTATCCCAGCATAACAGCTCAACTAAAAGTAACTCAGCAAAAATATATTTAAAAAAATACATCCAATTTACTAAAAAGGATCCATTTACTAATCACTATAAGGCATTCCGGGGGGGAAGGGTGTTATGGTTGGTTAATGGCCCTTCTCAGGTGGTGAAAGCACTCGGCTTTGCCTCATGCGTCAACCTGCCTGAGGCAGGTTATTATCCCACCATAACACACTCACTGTTATGCCTTACTGCTTAAAGCAGCAGTATTTGTTAGTTGGCAAACAATTTCACCATATAGTTTTTTAACAAAAATGTATCTCTGACATCCTTAGATTCAGGCTCAGAGTATTTTTAGTTTTCTTAGATACTGTTAAAATGGCTTTTATAGCTAATTTTGTAATTAATGACTTATGCCATTAAAAATGGCCACCACTTGCCATTTTTAAAAATCTCTTCCGCTGAGATTACCTGTTGAGTATACGTGCTAGAGTCATACTGTATATGTGTTAGGATGGTGCTTCCACATGTTTCTGATGATAAACAGCACAACACTGTATAGTCTAGAGGTTAGAGTAACGAGCTGTGAATGAGCTTGGTACATCAAGAAGACCTGGGTTTGATTCCCACAACCTCAACTTGCATACTGTGTGACTCTGAACAAGTCACTTAACCTCCCCAGTGCTCCAGATATTTAATTTTTCCATTGAGGGCATGGCATAGAAGTGCACATTTTTAAAAACTTCAATATCCTGTGTCCTGGTTCAGGAATAAAAAGAAAACAAACAGAAGTGTGTGTATCTTTATATTTTTGACAGATGACCCTTATTGCTGAAAAAACTATATAGAAACATAAAAACATAGACAGTGACAGCAGAAAAAGAACAAAGGTTCATCAAGTCTGCCCACTGGGCCCTATATAACCACATGACCTAGTGTCGATACAGGGTTCTAATCGTTCCCATCAGTCTTCCTATTCCTTTCCCTGGTTTCATCTCTACATGTGAATGGTTACTTACAAATACTGCCACTTTAACAAATACTACTGCTTTAAGTAACACATTGTAGTACATCCGGACAGACAATTGACTTCTGTTCTTTTCCTATCCATATTCTTCAATGTTTTGTGTTTCAATACTTTTTCAAAATGTTCTGAATTATGGTTCATATACATGAAAAAAAAAATAATAACATATGTTTGGACACACTAAGGCATTTAAAAAGTAGTTTAATTGCATAACATAAACTCTTCATTTCCCCCATGGGATGTCTTTCTTGTTTGATGTGTTGGCTGTCTGATTGCACTATAGGAGGTGCCCGAAGCCTTTGGGGATAGGTTGCTATACAAAGAATTAAGATTGCCTTGCCTTTCCTTCAAAATAACCCTAAATCCTCCTCTGCTTTATCAGGCTGGGCCTGTGAAAGAACAGGAAGATAAGAAAGTAATGAACAGAATGGACGGAAATTAAAAAACAAATGCTTGGAATGCTGGGTAATTGGGGTCTGCTACTATTGCCAATTGTGATTCTGTTTCTGCTGGCAACTAGAATCCCTTGTTAAATAAACATTTTCCATGATCATAACCAATAAGATGCTTTGCTGAACACAATGCCAGCAGAACACAGCCAAGAGAAATCAATAAACAGATTTTCAGCCAAATCTGGGTTGGGGGGTTGTTTTCGACTGCAGCAGCTTGGACTAACCAGTGTCTCCAGAGCCAGGGAATTGGGGGGGGTCATATGAGAGGCAGGGGGAGAAAATTACACACTACTCCCTACCAAACATAACACAGCTGCATGGAGGATGGATGAGGTGGGGGTGTCTAAAACTGGATCACCTTTTTTGGTGATTTGTGTTTATGGAGTTTATTAATTCAGAATGTGCTACAGTTCTTGAGAATACTGTGGAGCCAGCTATTATGCAGATGCTCTCCATGCTGTGCTAAGAGGTTCATATAACAAGGATGTTCTTATAAGAAGGCTTCGTTAAAAACAGTGAACATCCATGTGACATCTATGGCTACCAGATAACAGGACAAGGCTAAAATATATTTTTGTTTTCTGAGCCACTCATTTATAACTGTATTAGAGAATTTTTAAGAAGATTTCTTAACCAATAGAAGAGTATTGCTGTTCAAGGGGAATATAGGGGTGCCGGGCCCCTCAAAGAAAGGATTTCTTAACCAATAGATGAGTATTGCTGTTCAGGTCCCTCAGAGTTTGGACATCTGTGAAAGGCACATTTAAATGACATATTGGGCTTACATGAACAAATAAGCAACCCAATGACATTTCTGTCTAAATCTTTCCTATCTTAAAGCAATGCATGTTACAGTGAAAATTTTGAACTATACCTTTTTTATTCTATTTTAAAATGGCTCTTATTTTCTGTCTTGTATACGATACCCTACATTACCCATTTTGAGTCTGTTTTTGAACTTATTTTTACATTTGAAATAATAAAAGGAGTGCTCCTGTTAATATTGTTGGGACCAGGTTTTCATCAAGATTCTCAGCCTTTTTTCTTCAACCACTGTCCCGTAAGGGCTCAGAAGTAGTCAGCTATGTGCCCACTGCTGTGAGGACACTCCAGGAGGGACCTCAAAGTTTAGACTTGATCCATGGGGCACTACACAGAGTTCTTGTACCCTGGGGGGTGGTGGCTGGGATCTCTGAGATGTTTCATGGTGATCTGTGCCTATGATGGGTTTTTTTGGAACACAGGACACGCTACAGGAGGGAGACCTGTTCCCTTAGGTAAAACCCCAGAGGCTGATAGTTAAATGCTGAATTCCATAACTATTGCTTCACCGTGAGTTTTTAATAGATGCAACAATCTGCAGTTCTAAATTGTATTATGTTTAACCCAAGAAAGAGTTTAGGACCCCTGGCTACCATGATGCATTATAAAATTTAATTAGAAATATTGTACCTTATGTGAATGGGTTGCTAGTTGTTGGGAGCAGAACTAGATCATGACCAACCTTTCTTGATGCACAAAGTAAACTGGGGATTCTCAGTTGGGACAAAGGGGCTGTCCTCAGCCTGCCAAATTTTGATTGGATCGTGCATCAGCCTATAGGACGGACGGGGAATACTCAATGGTTTTGACTGTGGAGTACTATAAAGGGTACGAAATATAATGACTGTTGTAAAACAACATAAAATACTGATGAAAACTTGGACAGAGCCATAATAAAAGGAGCACTCTTTTTTTATTAGTTCAAACGTAAAAATAAGGGCTAAAGCAAAGTCCAACTGGGGAGAGAATGGCATCGTGCAAGGCACAAGATAAAGGGCAATCGAAAACAGAATAAAAAAGTATAGGTCAAAGTTTTCACTGCAACATGCACTGCTGCTTTAAATCAGGGCAGCAGCCATCACATGGAAACTACAGGAAGGAAGTGATGTCATATGGGGGGCAAGCTATATGTTGTTAAGCATAGATTACTCATCGTTGACAGCACTTTCTGCCTCAAGGTCCCATGAAATGGCTGCTCACTTGATTTAAGATAAGAAAGATTTAGACAGGGATATCTCTGGTCTGTGCATACCTAGCGTTCAGACCAATACTTCTTTAGAAAACACCTTTCCTAGACTTTCAGAGTATGAGTGACCCTAGTGCACATCCAGACCAGGAGTCTGGGTGCCACTGGAACTGCAAAAAAAGCAACATTCATTCAGGGAGTAGCACTCATCTGTGTATGTTGGGTCATCTGACTCATGTTACAGTATAATGTGAGTTGCTGAGCAATGACTTGGGTTGTTTGTGTTTTGCAGAGAGCTGGATTGAGAGGTGTCTCAGCGAGAGTGAGAGCAAAAGGTACTCCAGTCACACCTCCCTTGGGAATGTTTCAAACGATGAAAGTAAGTTAAGAAAACACCTTGCATCTGTTAAACTTCAGCAGAAATGCAGAGGTTCAGGTTATCATTGTTTGGTGGACATCAGAAACTTCCATGACATAAAATCAGAAAGAATTCTTCCTTTTTAATTTTGGAAGTCAAAAATACTTCGCCAAGTGCCACATTTTGCAAATCAGTGTTCTAAGAGAGGTCAGTTTGTGAACCTTTACACAAGATAATACTTGTAAAACACACCTTTTTCTCATAAAAATCATCTCTTTTACTTCCATGCTAGCAAAATTCGATGCCTTTTTGCTTTCTTTTGAGGGTCAGTTTGCATAGCAAACCAGTTCCTACTGGGATCAAAGTCAGGAAGTGTTTTGCAGCTGTCCATTCAAATGCATTGGGGGACTGGGATAGGTCATAGTGAACAATTACGGCCAGTTGCAGAAGCAAACAGGAAAGTTATACGGTAACAGGCTTGCGGCTTAAGTGACGCCTGAGTCATACAGAAACACGTAGAACTTTGAAACAAATAATGAGTGCATAGACTCGAGAGGTGTGGAAGGAGTTTCACAGAAGAAAAAATGTGGTAATAACAAATATAAAGTAAAGGTACAACTTGGATACAATAAATAGTATGTGGCAACATAGCACATAGGACCCGGGAGGTAATGGGGTGGTTTTTCCTTACAGAAGAAAGAAACAGTAATACTAGTACCAATTTAAAGTAAAGATAGCAATGCAGAAAAACAGATGAGTTGATGTCTGATTACTGTATTTTGCGACTTCCACTCAACTTGGATAAAATATTTGACTACATTACATATGGTGTCTGCGTGTGTATTGTGTTGCGCAGCTCTATGAGACACATTACCGAGCAGTCTCTGAAAGCAGCGCAGCGAAGCGATCTGGC
Source organism: Neoceratodus forsteri (assembly GCA_016271365.2). Taxonomy (NCBI): domain Eukaryota; kingdom Metazoa; phylum Chordata; order Ceratodontiformes; family Ceratodontidae; genus Neoceratodus; species Neoceratodus forsteri. Next base: position 1,577,273,394 of record CM028131.1, read on the forward strand.
CGTAATCCTTCACTTTCACCCTGGGATACACCTTTTTCTCATCCTGGCTGCCTATGAGTAAGTGTAATCATGCTCGTGATCCTTGCAGCTGTCTGTAATGCTTTGCCTACTTTCTGTTGGTTGCAAGGAGGAGAGTGCATGAGAACCTGTTGAGCGAGTGGCAGCTCTCTCGTGAATGTGCAGCTGACCTAGGATATATCACGGAAGAAGTCATCGGGTTGTTTAGCCAACCTCTCCCACCCCCCCAACCCCGGCTGTGATGACAAGAATGACAATGAATGAGTTCAGAGAGAAAGTGCAATTAACTCTCTGTCAGCATAACTTCATGAATGGAAAGCTAAACTTTACTTTTTTTGAAAAAAAAAAAAGAAAAGAAATTGTCTATATAAAACTGAGAGTTGCCATGATACTAAATTATTGCAATGTCAGAGGACTAAGAAGAGCACAGCTGTGGCACCATTTGATGCTTGTAGGAACTAGGAAGGATCTCTCTCAGCCGCTCTGTATAATGAAAAAACAGCTGAGTTTCTAGTCAATTTGAATAGCCTGGCCAGGGACTGGGAAAACGAGGTGGGGGGAGGTGGGTCAGTTACTGGAGCAAGGGAGGGGGGCAGGTTGAGGCAATTTGCAAAGTAACACTTAGCCAACATGACGTTCGTACATACAGTACTGTATCCCAAAGTGTTTTATAAGGCACAGGAGTTCCATACTGGTAATGCGAGGAATGTAGAATAGAATAGAATTTCTGGTGCCCAAACTGGCCAGACAGGGAATTTAAAAAAAAATCTGCCCTCCTACCCCAGCTACCTCATGGGTCCAGTGCTCAACCCAACCAGTCAGGGAATAAAACAAATCTGTCCTTCTCCCCCAAAAATCTGACAGATCAAGTGCTCCACTCAACTGGTCAGGGAATAAAACAAATTTGTCCCCCCTCCCCCAAAAAGACAGATCAAGTGCCCCACTGAACCGGTCAGGGACTAAAACAAATCTGTCCCCCTCCCCCAAAAAACCTGACAGATCAAGTGCCCCACCCAACCGGTCAGGGAATAAAACAAATCTGTCCCCCTCCTCCAAAAACCTGACAGATCAAGTGGCCCATCTGACCCATCGCAATACGAATATCAAATCTTGCCCTTACCCCCTTCAACTACCTGACTGGTTCGATCCAACCCATTAGATAATAAAAAAAAATGTCCCTCTCTCTCTCAAACTATCTGATGGATCTGGTATGCAACCCATCCTGTCCGGGAATAAAAAAAACATGTTCTCCTGCCCCCAACAGCCTGACGTATCCATTGCCCAACCTGTCCCATCAGGGAATAAAAACCAAAACGCCACCCCCCCCCCCAACAACCTGACAGGTTTTTATGCAGCCACACAGAAAAAAAGAAAATATGAACCATGAAAATAGTATTTTAGCATGTTAGCCGGTATGAGGATTTTTCCCTGCAGTAGTCGGTTGTGCACAGACCCTTAGTCCCAGGGCTGTGTCAGGCCCTTTAAAAAAATCATACCTCAGAAGATTTTAGGGTTCTAGAGCAGGCTTTATGAATAAGTAAATCACTCAGAGGGGAGAGGGTAGGGGAATGTGATGTTATATCAATGAGGCAACCCAAATAGTACAGCCAACGGGTTTTTGGATAAAACCATCCAACATGGGAATAAAATAAACAGTGGTGGGTTTTAAAACTTGACAGTAATGCAAATTGGCAGATATAGTTATATACATAGAAAACGTGTGCCAGCAGACCATTAGTTGCAGCATGTATGTAGATATCGGATCCATAATGCAGCTGGGGGTGCAGGGACCCCTTAGCTGTTATTACAGGTATCACAGGGGTCATACAATGTTTAAGGCTAAATGCAAAACCCAGTTTCTGATTCCCACGTTTTTTTTAATAAAGCCTTTTATCCCCCGTGGGCTGACCAGATGGCTGTTCAGCCATGTCCCCAGGAGCCATTGGCCGGCCTGCTGCCTCTCTCCTCTTGGGGGCGTTACGTCCCCCACAGATTTCCCCTGCAGTGGAGCCAGGGGAGGAGGGCTGTCTTCACCCACAGAAACTCTCATCCAAATGTCCCCCCTTTCTGCATCAGAGCGGCAGTGCTGGCCATGGCACCTCAGGCAGGGCTTCATGTAGCCCGGCCCCCTTCCATTTTCCCTTTAGGTTTCTCCCCGAGGCTACAGCAAACACTGAGAATGCATGCATGTGGAGGCAGACATGTGCTCCAGAACTGCCAGACTCTTCCACTCACCTGACTTTTGTCAGCCACCTGTGCATCAGCACTACCACCAGGCCTCCACCTGGTGGCAGCCAAGAGCCAGATGACTCGCCACCCCAGTCCGAGAAAGGAAAGCTGCCAGGTGGTTGCTCGATCCTCTCCCAGCCCTTCCTCCTGGTCGAGCCTCAGCAACCCGAGTGTGTTCCCGAACTTGGGTTGCCAGCATGGTGGAAGGTAAGGCATATAGTGTCTGTGCACTCTGCGCCACTGGGCCATCTCTAACTCACATTTTTACAAATGTAAGAGATATGGGCCAGAATTCACAAAACTTTGCCCTGGCGCAAACCTAGTTTTGTGCAAGCAAACCTGGTTTTGCACTGAATTGGTATTCATAAAAGCCCAGTTTGCGCACTCAAACTGGGTTTGCATCTAGGCAAAGTGTGGAGGGGGCCACAATGCAAATGAAGGGGAGGAGACATGAATATCAGCGCTGTCTGATTCACAAATCATTTGCTGCATGTAAAGGCCTCTTGTGCAGTCCCACTGCGTGAAGCAAATACTGCTAAGACCTTGCCTTATCCCACACAACCCTAGTGGTTGGCAGAGGTACTGCTGCCCCCTCGGGTCGCCAATCCAAGTAAACAAAAATAATTCTCCCTGGTGCTAGTGGTCCCCCCCAATGATCACCAATTGCTGGCCTGAGTAAAAAAAAGAATTTTCCTTGGTGCTAGTGGTCCCCCTCCCTGTGGACTTCGATTGCTGCCCTGAGAAAAGAGGCGTCCCTGGTGTCCACTTTCCTCCTCAACCGCCTCATTCTTGATCTATAGATACTATTCCCTGGTAAACGCAGGGTCTCCATCCCATCTCTCGAAGGCCAAGAATGCCATTCCCAGTGCGCCCCTCAGTCTTGGTCGCTCTGAGTGCCACCTGATTATTTCGCACCACCTCAGCAGCCTCACTGGCCTGCCCCTCATTCCCGACTGCCGAGACCAGCACAGCCCTCCACCTTCAGATGGCTGGTTATCGACCGACAAGTCAATGAGTGTGACAGCAATACAGTACGCGCTCGCTGATTGACAGTGTGTCAATCAATGAGCATGTACTGTAGCACAGCATGTGCCTCTGACAGCCTGGGGCCGAGGCCAGCTGTGGTGGAGAGTGGAGGGCTGTGCTGGTTGCCAGCTCGGGGTTTGGATGGGGGGAGCAGGGTGGCGGGGCACTACTTGCTGGAGTGGAGGGGTGGGAGGTCCACTAGACACCAGGGAATAGTATCAGGTTCTTGTATAGGGCATCATGATTGGGGGGAGCTGGACACTGGGGAATGGTGTTCTTAGACATTGCACGGGATCAGGATGGGGGGAACCAGGGAACAGTAGCTATAGATCAAGAATGTTGTGGGTGGGGGGAGCGACCACTGAACACCAGGGAATAGTACCTCTAGATCAGGCATGGATGCAGGCGGGGAGGGAAATTGGACACCAGTGACACTTCTCTTTTTCTACTCAGGCTGGTGATTGGCAATCGTGGTGGGGGGGTGACCACTAGCACCATGGACATTTTTTTTTTTTTTATACGGGCTGGTGGTCAGTGATCACGGTGGACGGGGGGGGGCCACTGGCACCAGGGAGACTTTGTTTTCTTTATTCGGGCCAGCAATTGGTGATCATGGGCTGGGGGGACCGCTAGCACTAGGGAGATTGGTAAACTTACTGACACAGGACTGCCTCTGGGGCACAGGATGGGGGCATGCTAAACCCGCTACAGTCTATGTAAATGTGCCCATAATGGGCATGTAAATGGCTGCATAGCGCCTTGCATGCCCAGTGGTCCCATTTACATGGCTAGCTTTAGTGAACTGGAAATAAAAACACCTGCGCTATTCATTACAGAGCCATACTCCTGGCTGTATGTCAGGGCGGCACTAGTGGGGTTAGCACTAGCGGTATTGGGGTTAGTGCTGACTCCACCTGGCCCTAGTCTCAGGTGGATAGTGTGGTGCACTATCCAACTGTGAATAGCAACATTTGACAACTGGGCAAACGCAAGGCACAACACAGACATTTGCACTGTACTTTGCAACGTTTTGTGACTCTAGCCCATGATCTGTCATGCTTAGACTAGGGGAAACAATGATAAAAAAAGTTTTAAAATGCTAGCATGATCAAATCCTCATTAAATGGGAAGCTGTTCCTTTATTTATATTTTAAATTTGGTCTGCAAAATGTTTGCTTATGCAATGATTAATATCGATACGAAAAACAAAACATCTCACACTTGGCCTACCCCATACTGATGACCCACTGTTCCGGCGGCATCCAGGATTTCGCCTTTTGCTACATTGCCTTGAACTTTATATACATAACAAATACAGCTTTTTTTGCACTGTACATCTTTAACTGGTGTCTCACCTGTATGATGCAGGATGAATGCAAGGTTTTTTGTTTTTCCTGGTCAGTTTTAGCTCTCAGCAGTACTTACCTGGGGTGACAACTCTTGTGCTTTAGTTAATATCATGTGCATTTTGTTCATAAAAGTGATAATACTGCTATTCCTGTAAACATTTATGCTTTGTTTTATTTTTTTCACATAGATAAAATAAATTATACAAACTGGTTTTAGCCATGAAACATTGTCTAAGTATCGCAACTTGCCCACAGGTGTCAGTGTGGCTCAGTTGGTAGCACATCTGCCTCTGGGACGGAAGGTCATGGGTTCTCGTCCTACACCAGGATTGGGCTCATGCCTAAATGCTGGCACCCAAGTGCAGTATTAGGGAGGTACTGTATTGTTAGGGTGTGCTGTCCTTTAGGTGAGATGTTAAACCGAGGTCCCTCCTACCCATCTTGGTGCTGTCCAGGTGGAAGTAAAAGAACCCAGGGCACTTTTTGCAAAGAGTAGGGGACATTCCTTGTGTCCCGGCCAACATTCTCCTTCCCATAAAACTGGTTCATGCAGTTGTCCAGGCTACGAATGGGTGCTGATATGCAATATGGCCACCACTACACATTCAGTCACTTCACTACCAGTCTAGTATTGCTTGTGAAGCGCTTTGGGATAAATTATGTATGGAAAGCGTTATATAAATGCAGATTCTTCTTCTTTTTCTTCCCACTGTTAACATCTTTCAGCCTGATTAAGACTGAGTCAGATCTCTCTAAAGATCAAATGCCCAAGGGCCTCTTGCTTGCCCAGCAGAAATGCTTTGTGCATCTACGCTGGCGACCCGGTTTCAGGACTGGATTTGGGGAGCCAGAATCGGAGTGGCCAGGACCACTACCACAGCATAAGCCAGCCTGGGGGAGGGGGATGTCAGTTTCTGCTGACACAATGGCCCCACATGGCAGGCTGCGGAAACAGCCCCTTTGCAAATAGGTGCCACTTGTGCATAAGTGTGCCGCATTGCACGAGGTAGATGAAGGCATGAACTGCCATCGAGGTACTGGAAGGAAAAAAAGAGTGTGAAAAAACAATCTAACATTGTGATGATGTCCAGTGCAATCTTAGGCCTCCACTGTGGGCCCCCATAGGAGAGAGGCAGGGCTGGCAGCACTCTCGGGCCTCACCCCACTGGGTAATTAATGCTTAATATACAGATAAATAAGCAAACTCTATATACATTAATTGTTGGTACCTGTCTTTAGTTTTTGGGATACAACTGTCCTCCAACTAATCAGAACCATTGCAAGTGCAATAGTTCTTTGAAAATCAGTGCTATGTGACAGGAGAGCCACAGTCCTTAAAAAGGCTGAGATTTTTCCCACCGTAATGCAGATGTTTGTAACTTTCTGGTGAGGTTTACTCAAGTTCTATTTATTTATTTCAAACATTTTACCATGAAAGTCATGCTGAGCAAGTATCAGCTTGTTTCCAGATGTGTCCCAGGGGAAGGGAAGGGGAGAGAAGAGAACAGAACAGATACAAAGTACAATGTACAAAAATAATACAATAACATAGAAATAATTATAGCAAAATATACAATTACAAGAATGCACAAGAATAAAAATTGCATACAGTAAATACCATACAGTAAGTTGCAGCTGTGGCAGTGTCAGAACATGTCGGCAGCCCTCCCCAGGCTGGAACATGCATACATGCAGTAGGCAACATTCCTCCTAGCCACCAGCTAGCCACCAGCTGCCCGATGCCAGCTACTGAGTCTGTTCCTGGACTTTGATCACCAGCATGGCAGTACAACATGCTGTAGTGCTATCAGGCAGCCAGAAAGGGTACTGCACTACAGTTTCTAAATTCCAACATACTGTAAGTGGTAAGCAGTATAAGACTCAGTTCCCAGTGGAAAAAAAAAGGTACCAGAGTTCCGCTGCTGTGCATTTCTGCTCACTTATAGCACTGCTTCTTCCTTCTCAGATCATTCCTGCAGAAGGACTGGATTGTTTTACTGTTCCCTAAATTGCCTTGGACTTTTGTGGGTTCTGCCTTTGGTTCTCTGCTCCAATTGGGAGCATAGCCAGAGACAGGGGGCAAGTCATTGCTTGGAGAGGCATTCACACATTGCTCGTGCACTGTGGTTGGCAGTGAATAGCTGATTGCTGGATTTGGTGTACTGTCTGGGCCAGTCAGGCCAGGGATTTATTCAACAGCTGTGGTTGGGCAGTCAGGGCTGGATTGCCTTGCTGTGCCTTAAATTGCTTTGGACTTTTGTGGGTTCTATCTTCGGTTCTCTGATCCTTTTGTGAGTACAGCCAGAGAGCGGGGACGTGTCAGTCTTGCATAAAAGCATTGTGTGCTAGTGGTCCTCAAGCTAAAAGGCCATAGCTTAAGAGCTTCTTTGAAGAGGAGACTGCCTGGAGTGAGTCATGAGTCTGCTGTCGGTTGGCCACGCTGCTCCCATGGGTTTCTATACATAAACGTCCTTGGGCTACTTTGGACTTACTGGAGATCTGTAAGTGTATCTGAATGGAAAGTGTGCTCCTCTCTCCTTTACACTTATTACTGAGCTCATGGGAGCCCCACAACTGTTATTTGGTACACTTAAGCTGCATTTATCCTGATCATTTGCTTGTTTAGTTTACTAGCTTGTTGCTTGCTTAAATGTCTAGGTGTCCTGGCTTCACTCTATCTGAGTATACTCTTATTTTCACTAGCCAGTTTATTTAACTATTGTGTTCTCTGCTTCTTAGTTGTTTTACCAGTGTTTGCCTATTGTCTAGTATTACTTCATTTGTATATTTGAACTTTCAGGTTATTAGGTTTCAGTTTTCCTAATTTAGGACTACCCTGTTATACAGTACTTATTTCCCTTTTTGTATTGTAACCCCTGGACCCCTGCCTTTTTGCAGAATGACAGGTGGCATGCTGTTGAAGCTGACAGCAGTACCTGGTGGGGACTGGGTTCGGGGAGGACTAGGTTACTCGGCACAGGGGGCCTAGGTTTGACTACTCTACACAGGGGCACCCAAGTAAATCCGAACACAGGAAGCAATAACTGTAATGTCCAAAACCAGGAATGGGATTCTACAGTGTGGCTTTTATTCACATCCAAACTGAACAAACAAAGCATAGACGGTCCCCCATGGGGCTACATTCCTGGTAATGCAGATTAGAGATAACAGAACACTTCTTCACATTTCAGCCCTCAGGCTCTGAACCCATCAGGCACACACAGCCCGGACTTGCATGCAGCTTTGGGTACACAGCCCGACTTGTACACTACTTGGGTTTTCCCCATGGCCCGGCTCCCCCGCCGGCCACTTGATCCGTGGTCCATTATGGGAATTAACCAGTTTTCCTATTGGTGGCTCCCCAAACCACCTTAGAGCCTTCGACTCCTAGAGGGAATTTTCCTTCCATCCCACATCTGGGTACTTCCCTAATCACTGGTCAAGTGCATGAGGCGATGTAGAAATCCACAGAGCAAATCCGTAGAGGTGGACCTGGTTACTAAAGATGGGGGGTCTCCCACCTCCAGCTCCCACAATCCATACCCGGCCATTTCTCTGGAAACTAAACAACTCTTTTGAAAGCTTGGCAATGTAGATTACTGGGTAGACGTATATCACATCTCCTCTACGTGTCTTCACTTCCCCTATGTGCTGGACTTGAACATACTTTTACTTTTGGCTAAGTCTATTACGCTAGGCCTCCCACTACTTCAGTAGTCCAATCCCCACTTTAACACCGCTCAGGATGAAACATGAGCCCTTTAGAAAGCGCAGAACTCACCCTCTGGTTGCAGGTGCCCCACAGGCGAATCACAAAATCTTCTTGTACCCCACACTCGTGGACAAAATAAGGCAGCTTCTTTCTCCAGCAGTAGCCAGGGGGTTGCCCCTGGAATAGCAGGCATACCTTCCTGCCCCATCCCCTGAGGGATGGGGCACAGAGACCCCATCAGCGGTCTCCACCACTTAAAAAAAACTTACTGTCTCTCTTTAGGTGGAAACACACACCTTTCCCTAAATGTAGCCCTATTTCTGGGCTGAGGCTCCAAGAGCCTGACCACAGAGCTGCTGTGCTCCTCTCACAACAATCTCAAACTCCAGCTGCCTACAGACTGTTCAAACCTCCCAGCATTCTACTCTAACCCCCTTCTGCAGATTCCATTGTGGCTCATGCAGCTGCGATAATTCTATGGTGATGTCATTCCTCAGTCTCAGCTGGGACTTAGAACAGAGTGAGACAGTGTGAAATCCATTTAACTGGAATTTCACAAGCTGCCTTCCCTGCTTACCACTAGGTCTTACTGGGATTCTAGTAACCCAGAGTAACAAGGGGGTTACAATATTACTAGTTTTCTTCTCACTAGGATAAGCTGAATTATTTCCCTCACAGTCTAATTTTTTATATTTTGACTTCCAAGCAATTAATTTTCATTTTTTGTCTTCCACATTTGGTTAAGACCACATTTACCATACGGTTGCCACCGTGTTCACAAACAATATAACTCCCCCACCATATTTATGTGACAACAGGGGCCCCAATCCCCATCGGCTTCAGTGCCCCCCTGTTAATTTTGCTGGTGGGGGAGCCCAGTCCCTGTCAGCATTCTGTCACCCCCCCCCCGCACTTTCATTTTCTGCCAATGGGGTGCCCAATCCCTGTTGGCATAATGAAGCCCCCCTTTGTAGCCGAGGGGGTGCCCAATCCCCATTGGCTATTGCTGGCACCCCAAAAGAAAGATTGGTGGCATGCTGGGAGCCCACCCCAGCATGCCACATGCCCCTGTAAAAGAAAAAACTGTCCTACCCAAGTCTTTTGCTTTTTCCCCTGAAAATCCTCTCGTAGTCTCCGGTGGTTGCCCACCCACCACCTGCACTCCACCCACTGTGCACCCTGCCTCCCCACCCCCCACCTCACTACTCTCCGAGTCCAGCACGCACAATCTTCGTGGACTCGAACATGTCTGCACTCTTCAAAGCCGACCGAGAACAGAGGAAATGCCAGTAGGCTATATAATGTAATGAATAGGGTTTTTTCTACTTTAGTGCATATCACAGGCATTGGGAATTTTTTCCAGATTTTCAAATACGCGGTTTGACACCTCCTCATGAATGCTTGAACTGTCATAGCGTTAATCTGCCCCGAAAGGTGATTTCGCGGTCACTGCGCAGAATCACCTTTGGGGGCCGATTAACGAAACGACAGTGCAAGTGTTCATGAGGTGAGCTCTCAAAAAGCCTATGTTGCAAATTTGGTGGAAAAAATCCCCAAAATGACTGTTTTATGAGTGTGCGCTGTGCAGTTGCTACACACATGTGTAACTTCGTGAATTTGCAATATTTTGATGCCAGATTTTCAATACTGGCATTTTGTTACACCTCCTTGTGAACAGTAGAGCTGTCATTGTTCACATCATGGTGGAAATGTGTTTTCGCACTTCCAGCACACAGAATAGCGCAGTCGCTGTCGAAATCAGTGTTTGGGACAGATTAAGAAAATGACAGTGACACTCGTGCATGAGTAGAGGTCCCAAAATGGCTATGTTGAAAATTTGGTAATGGTACTCCATAAAATGACTTAGTGTTACGTGCGAGGCGCTGAGCAGTTTGCTATGACGCGCGACAGTCTCCGTAAAATGCATAACATTTTCACCCAGATTTCTCAATACTGCTATTTTCCCACACCTACTTATGAACAGTGCAGCTGTCATTTTCCCATCCTGGCTGAAATGTGTTTTCATAGTTCGCGTGCAGAATAGAGCGGTGTTTTGCGGAAATCACTGTCCGGACAGAGTAATAAAATGACAGTGATACTGTTCATGAGCAGAGGTCCTAAAATGCCTGTGTTGAAAATCTGGTGATGATAGCCCATCAAATGAGTTGTGTTGCACACTTTTCATACACCCTTGTAACTTTGCAGATTCGCAATATTGTCATGCCACATTTTCAACAATGGCAATTTTTCACACCTCCTTATGAGCAGTACAGCTGTCATTTTTCACATCCTGAGTGAAATGTGGTTTCACAGTTGCAGCACAGAATAACGCAGTCGCTGTGGGCAATCAGTGTTTGTGACAGATAAAGAAAATGACAGTGGTGCTTTGTTCATGAGCAGAGGTCGTAAAAATCCCTATGTTGGAAATTTGGTGATAAACTCCATAACACGACTGTGTTAAAGTGTGCGCTCAATCTTTTCCACAATAACCCTTATAACTTTGCAAATTTGTAATATGTTCCACGCCTACATTTTCAACAGTGGCATTTCTTTTCACACCTCCTTCATGAACTGTGCTAGCCATGTCATTTTTCACATCCTGGCTAAAATATGTTTTTGCACTACTGACTGAGAAATAGCAAGGTCGCTTGTGGGACATCAGTTTGGGATAGATTAAGATGGAATGAGTGAGAGGGGGGAGTGACCGAGCTCAACTGAGCTCTGTCGGGACTGCTCCAGATTTGTTTGTGGGCAGAAAAAGGCCCCAACGCAAGAGGCCAGTACAAAAGGGCAGCCTGCAGCAGTGGGAGAAACAGAACGAAAGAGTGAATGAGGGAGGAAGAGTGAGCGAACTCACCAGAGTACTGTCAGGACTACTGCGGATTTCTTTGTGGGGAGAAAAAGGCATCAATGCAGGCAGGGGCCCAGTAGAAAAGACCAGTCTGCAGCGGTGGGAGAAACAGTACGAGTGAGTGAGACATGGGGACTGGAGTGAGCCTCAATGGAGTCCCATCTGTGACTGCTGCAGGATTTCTTTGTTGGCAGAAAAAAGATGCCAATGCAGGCAGGAGCCCCAGGACAAAAGGGCCGCTTGCAGCGCCAGGACAAACAGAATGAGCGCGTGACAGAGGGAGACTGAGTGACCTCAATGGAGCTTTTTCGGTACAGCTGCGGATTTATTTGTGGACAGACAAAGGTACCACCGCAGCCAGCAGCCCTGTACACAAGCGCAGCCTGCAGCGCCAATAGAAACAGAATGAGTGAATGACAGAGCGGTAGTGAGCGAGCTCAATGGAGTTCTATTATGACTGCTGCAGATTTCTTTGTGGGCAGAAAATGCGGCAATGCAGGCAGGAGCCCAGGACAAAAGGCCAGCTTGCAGCGTGGGCAGAAACGGAATGAGTGAGTGAGAGAGGGGGAGTGAGGGAGCTCAATGGAGCTGTGTCGGGCCTGCTTCAGATTTCTTCTGTCCAGAATGAGCTACCAATGCAGGCAGGAGCCCAGTACAAAAGGGCAGCCTACAGCGGCAGGAGACACAGAATGAGCGAGTGAGGGAGGGGGAGTGAGTGAGCTCAATGGAGCTCTGTTGGGACTGCTGCAGATTTGTTTGTGGACATAAAAAGGCAGCAATGCACGCAGGGGCCCAGTACAAAATGGCAGCCTGCAGTGTCAGGAAAACCAGAATGAGCGAGTGAGAGATGGGGAGTGAGCGAGCTCAACGGAGCTATATTGTAACTGCTGCAAATGGCGGCAATGCAGGCAGGAGCCCAATAGAAAAGGGCAGCCTGCAACGCCACCAGAAATGGAATGAGTGAGTCAGAGAAGGGGACTGAGTGAGCTCAACTGAGCATTGTCAGGACTACTGCAGATTTCTTTGTGGGCAGAAAAAGGGGCCAACAGAGCCAGGAGCCCAGTACAAAAGGGCAGGCTGGAGCGCCAGGAGAAACAGAATGAGCGAGTAACACAAGGGGTGTGAGTGCCCTCAATGGAGCTCTGTCAGGACAGCTGTGGATTTCTTTGTGGGCAGAAAAAGGTTCCACAGGCAGGAGCCCAGTACAAAAGGGCAGCCTGCAGCGCCGGCAGAAACGGAATGAGTGAGTGAGAGAGGGGGACTCAGCAGGCTCAACAGACCTGTGTTGGGACTGCTGCAGATTTCTTTGTGGGCAGAAAAAGCCACCAACAGAGGCAGGAGCCCAGTACAAAAGGGCAGCCTGCAGCGCCAGGAGAAACAGAATGAGTGAGTGAGAGAGGGGGAGTAAGCCCCCTCAACGCAGCTCTGTCGGGACAGCTGTGGACTTCTTAGTGGGCAGAACAAGGTGCCAATGCAGGCAGGAGCCCAGTACAAAACAGCAGCCTGCAGCACCGGGAGAATCAGGCTGAGCGAGAGACAAAGGGGCAGTGAGCGAGCTCAACACACCAGCGTAATCAACATATGGCATTGACAAATGCTTGTTACACCTAGGTGGACTGATGTCCAATTTGCTTAATGTCAGATAGCAATTATGTGGCTGTGATATTTATCCAAAAGGGATGGAAACCAAGTAACTCATGAGTGACAAAGCTACATATGAGTTATGCAAGTTCTTTAAAGAGCTCCTGACACAGTTGTGACAACTTTGAAAAAAATGTAATAGTCAAGCATAAATGTAGCTTATGTTCTGTTTTATTCTGTAATTCTCACCCTTATTTCCTTATTACTAAGGGTATGTGCATGAATACAGTATCTCTGCCCTTTTAGCTCTGGCTGCCTGCCTACACCAGACATCATAATTCTGTTTATGACATCAAAATATGTTGCTGTGGAGATAATTACGGTGTCATAAATAGGGGATTGTGATGGCATGTGTAGAAAAGGAGCCATAGTGAATATAGTCTGGGTTTTCATGCAGCTGTTTTCAGTAATAAAGAAAATGGGAAATTAATTACTGAAAATATATGGAGTGATAAAGAAAGGGATGGAGCGGAATATAAATCTTAATTTTTTCAGAGTTTTCATAATGCTGTCAGGGGCTCTTAAAGGTTCTCAGCTCCCAATGTATGCTACAGCTTACTTTTTCACTTTTATCAGTATTGACTACTCCACTCTTTACATCTACCCTCAAAATATACAGTCTCTTTTTCCGTCCCCACTAAGTTTTTTTATCAAAGCATAGTATACTTATATGTGCCCATTTAATCTACGATTAACGCTACTTTTATTATCTATAATAACCTGTTAGTATTCACACTATAATTTTAGTTTTGTTCATTTTATTGTGTATATTATCTTCATTTTAATATAAATATTTTTCTGCTTATCCTGTAGAGCCTTTTGTGATATTCTGTATGAAAGATGCTATATAAACCTGTATTGTAATTGGTATTGTACTGTATTCCATTGTATTGTAATGTATTGTATTGCATTGCATTGTATTATAGTTGTATGGTATTGTATAGTAATTGGCATTGCATAGTATTGTATACTAATTGGTATTGTATTGTAATTGTATTGCAGTTGATATTGCATTGTATTTGATGTTGTATTGTAATTGGCATTGTGTGGTATCTGATTCCTTGCAAAAAACTTGTTAATCTACCAGTTAGGGTTAAATCAACAAAAGTAGGCAACTGTGGTGTTATGGTTTCCAACCCTAGCACCCACCCCACCCCACCTACAAGCAGCAATAAAAAGAAACTTATGGTTTTGGCTGTCCTGAGTCTTGGATTTGGGCCTGGGATCTTCCTTGGGGTTATCAACCCTAATGCACCCCCATTTGATCAGCAAATATGGTCAGATGTGCAGACTATATCAAAATGGGTTGAGTGTTAGGGCTGATAACCCCAAGGAAGACCCCAGGCCACAAGGCTCAGGACAGTCAAAACCATAAAGTTTTTTTCTTTTTGCTGCTTCTAGTGTCGGGGTGGGGTGTTAGGGTTGAAAATTCTAACACCACCACATTTCCCTACTTTGTCAGTTTAACCCTAACTGGTGCATTAACAAAGTTTTTTTTGCAGTGCATTTCCTTACTTTTTGAGTTAGAAGAATCATATCATCATTTACCAGGTCAGGACTTGCACTAATATATCCATGTGATTATGGAAGCATTGGGCCCTGTACTTCCGTGTTTCCATTTAGCCACATGAGTATATGGGTGTGTAAGTGCAGGGCCATCTGTTCCTCCAGAAAAGCAATTTATGTGCTTCCCTGTAATTTTTTGTTTTGTTTGTAGAGATGGACCATTTTCAGTTCTTATTTCTTAGGGGCTTGGTGTTGTACTAGTCATTAAGACCTTTCTATTGATATATACATTGCCTGTTAACTCAAAAGATTGACAGAATTACAGCTTGTTAAAGTTGCAGTGTAATCCTATGGGAATTGTACTTTTTTAATTTATATAGTTTTTTTTTTTATATTGCCCCTAATTTTTTTTTTGAGGGGGGTGTTATGTGTTAGTGTTGTAGTACTCATTAAGACCTTTATTTTGATATACCAATTGTCCCATAACTGCATATATTGACAGAGTTATGGCTTGATACGTTGAAATGTGGAAAAAACAAAGTCCAAATTCTTTTTTTGTATGAAGGGATATTTTTTCATGAGTTATATCGTTCATATGAAAAAAGATGGCTTCATATGAAAAAGAATGTGAAAAAAAATTAAGTCCAAATTCCTTTTTTCCATGAAAGGAATCTTTTTGTATGGCCATATGAACAAAGAAATTTGGGTCATGAAAAAAGATTTTAAAATGTGTTAAAAACACATTTATAGGTGATTTTTTTTCCCAAAAACTACCTGCAGAATCCACCAAAGGGGTTCCTGATTAGCAAGATACATGTGCTGGTATCTCTGCAGAATGTCATTTTTATGGCTTTTCAAAAACTTTTTTTTTTAAATGAAAATAAGATGGCAGTCATATGAAAAAATAATTTTTTGCCACAAAAAAGATACCTCCCCCCATATGAAACAGAATATTTTTTCATATGAGCTAAATTCTTTTTTCATATGAAACAGCTATTCAAAAGACTGTACTGAGCATACTCAGAACCAAAATTTCAAATCCTTATAACTCTGGAACAGATAACATATTTTTCACCAAAACAAAAGGTACCACTCTGACCCAAGCCTTTTCTACCCTGAAAACTTCAGAGCAAAATTCCAAACTGTCTGTATGCTAGGTGATGATAAAGAAACAGCAAAAAAATTATTTTTTCACTTTTTTCACTATCTGGATTTCAGAATCTGCATATCTGACCACAATAAACTGTGGCAAGTCAAGAGACCTTGGCCCTGAGACCAGGCATACAAGATTTTGTGCAAATCCATTGAACGGTGGTGAAGCTATTAAAGTGCAAAATTAGGGATTTAAGTTAAACAGCCTACTCCGCTCTAACTATAGTGATGCTACTGCGCCACTATAATATCTTGGCATACTGTTGTATTTGATATTGTATTGCAATTTATATTGTACTGTAATTGGTATTGTATTTATTTGGTATTGCAATTGATATTATATTGTATTTAGTGTAACTGGTACTGTATTGCATTGCATTTGGCATTGTATTGTAATTGACAGAGTATTGTATTGTTATTGATATTGAATTGTATTGCATTGTAACTGGTATTTTATTGTATTGCAGTTAGTATTGTAATTGGTATTGCACTGCAGTTGATATTACAGTATATTGTAATGTTTTTGTTTATTTTTTTATACTGAATAATCAGTGAGCAAAAGAATGCCCATTTTCACTGGTGACCAGTTACAACGTTAAATACAACATGACATACAAAGTGGCATTGAATACAATGTAC
This sequence comes from Neoceratodus forsteri, assembly GCA_016271365.2. Lineage (NCBI taxonomy): Eukaryota > Metazoa > Chordata > Ceratodontiformes > Ceratodontidae > Neoceratodus > Neoceratodus forsteri. The sequence goes on from CM028131.1 coordinate 1,577,289,517, forward strand.
AGTACAATATAAAATCAATTAAAACATTGACATCCGGCTTCAGAAGACAATAATTTTTGAAAAATACCTTTGAACATCCAAATATTAAAACAATTTGTGAAGACTTTAAGCAAAGCATTATAGCATTTTACAGCAAGAAATTGTAATGAATTCTGGGCCATTGCTGTGTGAAAAAACGGAATCTGAAATTTAAATCCCACCTGTCACCTAGTCGTAACTATATCAGTCTGTCTAGAAAAAAGATCAGCAACAGAAGCAGGTAAGTAACCCAACTGTAGTTTACAAAGACAAATAGATACACTAAATCTAAATGTAATTGATATTTATATTTGATATTGTGTTGTATTGTACCTGGTATTTTATTAGATTGAAATTAGTATTGTGTTGCATTGTAACTGATATTGTAACTGTACTGTAATTGGCACTGCACTGTAACTGATATTGTATTGTTTTGTATTATATTGGATTTGCATTATACTAAGGTTCATACTAAGGTTTAAGGAGTCAAGAAGGCGGTTTGCCCATTAGGACTCCTACCATTTATCCATAATAGCACAACTTATTTCCTGCTAGTGTATAGTTATCCAGATTTCTTTTAAACTGATTTTTATCCTTACCAGTTGTAATCTCCAAGGGCAAACTCTTCCAAGGGTTAACCACCCTCTGTGTGAAAAAGGCTTTTCTTTTATTTGTGAAGAATCTTTTTGGTCTCAATTGCAAAGGGTGTCCCCTGGTTTTCAAAATGCCATTATTGAATTCAAGATCAAGTTCATTAATTAGATAACTATCCTGCATGATGTCATAACATAATAGCATATCTCCTCAAATCCTTCTTGTCTCCAGTGACATTAGGTTTAACCTCTGGAGCCGTTCTTCATATAACAAGTTGTTTAAGTTATATATCATTATGGTTGCTAGTCTTTGGACTCTTTCTGCTGATCTTTAGTCCCCTTAGTAATAATGCCCCATGCCTGGCTACTGTAATCCAGAAGTGGTCTCACATATGCCCTATACAATGGCATCACCACTCCCTTATCTCTACTTCTAAAATTTCTTTTGGTCATCCATAGTAGCCTTTTAGCTTTACTAATCTGCATGTAGCAGTGGTTATCATAAGATAATTTCTCTGTTATTGTTATGCCTAAATCCTTTTCTTCTGTTGTTTTTCTAAGTGGTCGTCCACTCAGATTATGTGTATTTTCTCTGTTGTGACATCCTAGATGCGTTACACAACACTTTCTACATTAAAGTTCATATCTCTTGTATTCACCCATTTATCTATTTTATTAGTTTTGTTTGTAGCGCATCCACATCTTCCTGGTACTTTACTACTCCAGCTGTTTTTGTATCATCTGCATATTTACTGATCCAGCTTGTTAAACGTCCGTCCATGTTAGATCTAAAAATTTGAAATAACAAGGGTCCAAGAACAGAGTCCTGTGGCACCCCACGTGTCACACATACTGGATCAGAGAGGCATTCCTTTATACTAACTCTTTGGTTCTTCCACTGAGCCAGTTTCAAATCCAGGTCGTAATTTCTTGATTTCCGTCTTATCGATTAGTAGTTGTATTATGACTTTATGTGGTACCTTATCAAAAGCCTTTGCAAAATCCAGAAAAACACAATCCACAGATGATCCCTCATCCAGTGAGGCTGATATTTTCTCATAAAAGCATAGTAGATTAGTTATGCAGGACCTCCCCGCAGTAAAACCGTGCTGTTGCCTGTCTCTGCGGTCGCTCTTTTCTATATGTTGATTTATCATATCTTTTATAATCCATTCTATAATCTATCCTGGAACTGAGGTCAGACTTCTAGGTCAGTAATTTTCATAATTTGGTTTACTTCCTTTTTTATGGATTGGGACAATTATTGCTGATTGCCAGTCTTCTGGGATTTCATTTTTTGATAGTGCTTGCTTGTATAGCAGTCTTGGTGGAATTACTACTTGTGGTGCCAATAACTTGAGCGTTTTAGAAGATATGTTATCTGAACCTGATGAATATGTACATTTTAGGGCTTGAATTTTATTGTTTATATTATCTATGGTAACCTGTTCCATCATACTAGTCTATTTAGGTGTATCCCCTACCTGCGGATCACTTTGCGTAAATGTAGACCCAAAGTATGTATTAAAAATGTCAGTCATTGCCTTGGGGTCTTCAGTTTGTTGAATATTTGAAATTATTGAACACACACCACTATCTGAGGTCCATAAGGTCCACCAGGCTTTGAGTCCTTTGTATGGGCACCATCCCCGTAAGCCACCACATTATTATTTCTGCCCATTTTTCCCAGATATTGACGAAGATCGAAGAAAAACTTAGATTGTTAGACTCAGTAAGATGTCTTTTTTCAAATTATATAACTTGCTTCCTCCGTTCCAAAGTATATTTTCCTAAATTTATGAAATTAGGCTGCTGTTGCCGGAGCTCCGCTGAGAAGCTGCTGTAAGCTCGGCTGCTGGCCAGGCCCCCCCCAATCTGATTTTTTTAATGGGGTTTCATTATTGCCCTTTGCTCTCCTTCCTTTTTTATTTGGCATATTTTGTACTATAGTCCAATCATCTTCCACTTCATTTTCTGTAGTGTTTATATTTGAAATATTTTCATATTCCCTAAAATCTCCCTCTATATATGACTCCCTTTTTCTTTTTTCTTTAGACATAGCATTAATTTATTTTAGAGTGTTTCCTTTGACCTGCTCCCTTAGGGAGTTTACTTATCTCAGCAGCCTTCCTATTTTTATACCTTTCTGGCATATAAAACCTCCAGAGGTTGTTTCCGATTCTCTGGACGTATACATGAAACAACTACAACATTTGACTATTGTACTGTTATTACACAGAATGGTCAACAAAATCATCTGAGCGATTATGGGATTTCATGAGTATAGCTTTTAATGGTTTTATATCCTCCTGTATAACCATCTTTTGGGTAACTTTCCCAATATAGGTCAGTGATTCCTCAAGCTACAACTATTTTTATCTAATAAACTTCAGGCAAGATAAAGCCTGGAAAACAAACTACCCTACAAATGCTAGATATTCCTTGATGGGCCTACTTACTTGATACTGTATCCTGGCCCCAGTCCCCTAGTCCATTCACGCCCGCACGCTCACCCCACTCGAGCATGCCCCCACTCACTCTGGGCACTCTTTAAATAGTCAGTGATCCATGAAGTAGGCCCCTGGTTATGTGACTTTTCACCTGGCTGAGTGTGTTTTACAAGTTACTTTTACCCCTTTTGTACTTTTGTGTTGCCATTAATGCTTCAGCACAGTGCCCAGCAATGTTTGCTCTTAAAAGTAAGTGCTACGTGCTGTTTTACATTTGTGGTCCCATGCTGTTGCTAGGTTCTCCTAGCTCTGCCTCTTCCTGTTCCTCCCCACTAGTTTCCCTGGCAACTATCAACAAATGCCCTCGATACTATTGGTGCTCAAATAAATGGTTTACTGCTCAAGATATAAGAAAAATTAGAAATAGAGTAATCTGGAGCTTTATTGTCTCACAGCGTACGCTGTCTCACAGCCTCAGCCTGCAGAAGGTATGTAAAAAAATTATATGAAACAAAGATGGAACACTGTTCTTTTCTGTACTCAAACCTTGATTGGCTACCACTAGCTCTTAGGGACCAGTTAAACAAACGGTAATGACTTACAAGGTAATCAGCAAAGGAGCAAAAACGTAATCTCAGCCCTTTTTTTTTTTTTGCAACTAAAATTTTTATTCAAGGGTTCGTTCAGGAATAACAAGCATAGTATTAAACAGACATTGAATTACAAAAGGGAGCAGCAATAATTTGTTATGATCTTTTAACAAAATTGAAAAAGTGGTTTGCTTTATAAGATAATAGTTCAAGGTAGTACATAAATATTTAATTGTCCCAGTATGATGGATGTAGTCACTCAGGTAAAGAAAGTGTCCCTCTTCCATTGTGACATCTTGTAGGCATAAGGCCCTTTCGGTAAATCATTATTTTTGAAAACACTTTTAAAATATAACGTATCCAAGAAAAGTTTTCTCTCTTCTTTTAGGGTAAAGGATTTTCAATCATTGATCCTTCCAATATTTTAAAATGATCCTTTTGGTTGACATCATAGCTTTAGTTATTAGTGTCATTTCTTTTTTTTGAGAAGGGAGCTCTAACCTCAGAATCTGATACAAAAAAATATGCAAAATTATATGAGTGAGGCATTTGCTTTTCTAAAACCTGCCCAAGAATATCTTAAGTACTTTTCCACCACTCCTTTATTAATGTACACTGCCAAAAAGAGTGTAAAAAATCTGCTTCAGTACAATTACAGTGCCAGCAGTTAGCTAATTCTGTTACTCCCATTTTGAATAGCTGTGAAGGTGTAACATATGATCTGCTGAATAACTTGTAATGTGCTGCCTTATTTCTGGAGGTTTTGCATATGTTAACTGAAGTTAGCATGCTTTCTCAATGTACATTATTGATTTGTTTGGTACAATCTTGCTCTATTTCGTTTTTGCATTTTTGTAACTGCTTTAATTTGTTTATTTTTTTTAATATCCAAGCAAATAGCCCTTAATGGTTATGTTCAAGTATTCTTATTAAGTCTTTTTCAAATGTATCTGTTAACTTTGGGGGAGCTCTTTCCCAGCAGTCATATGTTTTTTTTATATAGACCTTTTAACTGTATCTATCTATAGCATTCAGCTTCCTGGAGAGTATACTGTTTTTTGTATTCTGACCATTTTTTTTAACTTTTTTGTTTCTGCCAGTTGGTTCCACTGATTGATGCCCATCTTTGTCCAGGTTCCGAAGCAAAATGGATTATTTATTAAAAATAATGGATTATACCATATGTTGTTATACATGCTTGCCCTTGAATCTACCTTTACTTTTATAAATGTTGTTTACGGTTTTAGATATATTTTTATTATGCAGTTTATTATTTTGATCTTCTATTTGTCCACCTTGACTGCCCAGCTGCCCCGTCATCCATTTCTTAACCCGGGTCACCAATGTGGCAAGAGGTGAGAGGCCCAGTGCTTCAGGCCTCCACACCCCTAGGCCAGCTATGTTGTGCAATTTTGAACTCTTTAAAATTGTATTTATTTATTAAGATCTTGGATTAACACCTATGAGCCGGGGCTCTTTTACATAGGTTCCATGTCACATGAGAATACACACAGCAAAGAATATACAACAAATTGTGGGGAACAGAGTGAACCAAAACAGTAACTGTTACTAGCATTGTACAATGTATGCCAGGTCATGTACATATGATGAGAAGAGAAATTAAGCAAGGATACAAGTCAGTGAATCAGCCAAGAGGCCTTGTCGGGTGGTAGACAGGAGGGTGGGGATGGGAAAAGGTACAGAGGGATGGAGGGAAAAGCAGGGCAGGCAGCCAGTGGCTTTGTCAAAAGGTAGTCACACAGCCAAGAGGCCTTGTCTGGTTGTGGACAGGAAGGTAGTTATGGGATAAGGAGGAGAGGGAAAAGAGAGGAAAGCAGGGCAGGGTAGACAGTGGCTTAGTTGAAGGTGGTAGTGAGATTGGTAGAGGTGAGATGCCATTGGCAGGGTGAGGGTGGGTGGGTGTAGGGATGTTCAAGTGGGTGGCAGGGGAGAGGAGGGGCTGGTATGTGGACTAAGAAACGGGAGAAGAGTGGGTAGGGATGAGAAGGAATGGGGAAGGGAAAGAAGTATGAGGAAGGAAGAAGGAAAGGGCTAAGTGAGGGGGTCTGGAGCATGAAGTGGTAATGGGAACAGAAGATGCTAAGTGTAGGATGCGTTGGGATTGGTGAGGATTTGAGGCATACAGTGCCGCATCTCAGCAGAAGCAGTCACACGTGTTGTACAGGATGAGGTAGTGCTGAAGTTGATGTTTAAAGGGGCTAAGCTTGAGGATCGAGTTAATGTTGCCAGGGAGAAAGTTTAGCTAGATGGGTGATCGGTAGGCAAATGATCTTTGTACCTTGGTAGTACGACAGTGGGGTACTTGGAAGATTTGGTTAACACAGCCCCTGGTATGGATAGGTTTACCGGAGTGGTTAAGGATGTTTTGTAGCCCAGGAGATGCTAGCCCAGGCTGACTTTCCTGGCCAGAAGACAGGTTTGGAATTTGATCCTGTCTTTTAGCTGAAACCAGCAAGTCTTAGCATAGAGGATGCAGGTATGTGTGAGTCGATCATCTCCTGTGAGGAGCCTGCAGGCCTTGTTCAGGGCTGTGGAAATTCTTCGTAGACATGTTTCAGTGGTGGACCCATAGACTGCAAGCCCATAGTCTATTATAGATATTATTTATTTATTTATTGAATTTTGATGACCGGGTAGGCCCAGTGGGCCCCGGAGGTCCCTTTTTCAGGGGCGACCCGGGTGAATCAACAACATTACAGGTAACGGATCAGTACAGTCATGTGATTGTAAAGTATAACAGTAAGAAATACATAGGTATACAGGCGGCAGGTAGTGTACAACATGCAGGCAGTAAGGACATAGAGGTTACACATAATGAGACCGTTATTCATCCCAGGTTAGTGAATTAGATTGAAGTGCTCTGATGAAGCAAGCAGAAGCTAAAGACCTGGGGTTAGCTTCATTATGGGCATATTGAAGGGGATGAGGGGACAAAGTGCACCCCGTCTTAGGGGGAGGTCCGTTATGCTTCCAGTAGGCTATGCAAGGTCGGGTCTGATGAGCTACCCAGATGGCTGTACGTGGTCAAGTCCTGTAACAAAGACATGTGCTCTTGATGAGCAAGTGATCCTTGAGCTTTGTCCGGAAGCTGGTGACGGATCCAGCCTCCTGTACCTCGAAGGGGAGGTTGTTCCAGGTGGAACGGGCGGTGTATGCAAAGGACCTGGACCCGGCTTTTGTCCTGGTCTTGGGAACCACAAGGAGAGTTTGGCCTGATGAGCGCAGGCACCATGGGTTGGGTTTCACCCTGACGAGACCATTCAGGCTGGGGGGGAGGTGTGGGACCCAGTAGCTTGAATGTAAGGCAGAGGGTTGAGTAGGAGAGGCGAGCTTCCAGAGACGGCCACCTGAGCCTAGATTGGGCCTCGCAGTGGTGAGTCCTCGGGTGTGACATAGTGGCAAAGTGGACTATTTTGTTGTACAAGGTCTGTAGCCTCCCTAACTCCGTCACGGCCATGCCTTGGAGAATCGGGGCCGCGTAGCTGAGCTTTGGGAGGAGTACGCTTGAGGCAATGGCTACCCTAGCTTCAGGGATAATCTGGTCCTTTAGTCTATAAAGGATTCCAAGTTTCCCATGGATGGCTTTGGTGATTTGGTCTACGTGATTTTTTAGTGTGAAGCCTTGGTCCAGGGTAAGTCCAAGGTATTTGGTAGAGGAGACCACCTCAAGTTTTGTACCCCCCCTGGACTGGAGTTGTAGAAGATGTGCCCTCTCAGATCCCAGGGATCTAGGACCAAAGAGCATTACCTTTGTTAGATATGATGGAGCTATAGACTGCAATTTTTAGTGCATCAGTAGTCAGACTCCATTTGTGCCTGTGTAGAAGCCCACTGCGAGTGTTGACAGCCTTGGAGAGTGTTGACTCACCAAGGCCAAAATTTGTTTGAGAAAAACCATATTGACTGTATAGTGATTTTTTTTTCTATGATTGATTCCAATAAAGCATTTCCTAAACTGTTATTTTTTTATATCATAGCACCATTTTAATACTTTTTCAATCAAGAATGACATATGGTAGTCTCTACTGTCTGAACATGCCCCCCAAATATTCTGTAGATGGATATCGTTTTGCCCAAGCTACTCTTGGTTTGCCATAATCCCATATAAAATCTTTAATGATTTTATTACTGGCTTTAAATCATTTAGTTGATATACATTACAGTCTATAATTACTGAGGTAAGAAATTAAAGATACTATGGTCATTTTGTTTACTCTTACCTTGCCCCATAGTGACAATTAAATTTCACTCCAATTTAAGAGCAATATTTTTTATCTTTTAGATGATTATGTTATGATTCTATTGAAATGATTGTTTAATTGGAATTGCTAAATTAATGCTTAAATACTCTAACCTTTGTTTTTTGAATTGGACAGGGAAAAAGACATAGATGAGTTGAGCTGTCGAGGTCTTTTCTGTAATTAATTCTGACTTCCTCTTATTTATACAGTAACTAGATATTACTGAGTATGTTTTGATCTCTTTTGTCACTTCTTTTAAGCTGTTTAATAATAATGTCATCTGCTTATGCATTCAAGACATATTTTTGTTTGCCTATGTTAAGTCCTTAGATTTTTTTTTCATTTGTGCTTATTTTACCAACACAGACTTCTATAGGTAATGTGAATAACGACAGAGACAAAGGATAGCCTTGTCTTACTCTCCTACTTATTTTGAAATTTTGTGTGAGTTTTCCATTGATTTTTAATCTGGTGGTTGGTGAAACATATAAAGCCACAATCATTTGCACAAAAGGGTCTGGAAACCCTAAATAGGTTAATATCCCTATGACGTAATTCAATTCAATAATATTGAATGCCTTTTTAGCATCAAGTGACAATGCGATGGCATCCATGTCCACAGAGTAGGCAAAATCAAGTAAGAACTGTACTGTATTTTTCCATTAGTACTTTATAGTCCTATGCCCCGGCCAGTGTCCTTCCATACGGAGCCCCCCCCCCGTGCCACACCTGCCTGTTCTGGGACTTACCCTTTTGTCTTCACAGCAGGGTGTTCCCAGTCATCTGTGCGGGCCTTGGAGTCCTGTCATCATCCTGTGGCCAGAGTGACTTTTCCTCAATTTTTCTTCCCATTTCCCTCCATAGCCACATCCACGTGCAATGTCATAATGGGCAAGCTCTGCCTCCGTGGAGACATCCTCAACACCTGTGTTAGCTGGCTATGTGTGTGCCTGAAGTTGTGCTACTGCCTGGATACCTCCAGGTGGCAAGCAAGCAGTGGATCACACAACCCCACCCCGAGGGAGGAGCGCAGTCCGATGGGATGCTCAATTCTCCCTCCCTCAGCCAGCCCATGAACAGCCCGACTCTGTTCCTGAACTCGGGTCACCAGTGTGGCAGGAGCTAAGATGCAAGCACCTCAGCCCTCCATGCCACTGGACCAGTAAAAACTGTACTTTATGAATCCCTTCATGTATTGTTCTACCTGGTAGAAAACCATTTTGATCTAAACATATTATTTTTTCTGTATCCCATCAAGAGACTGCCAAAACTAGGGTGTCGTAATGTGGATGTCGGCATGAGGGCATGTGTCATTTGGGCATCATGGATATGAGAGTGTCCAATACTGTGAGCATCCTGAGGATGGGGCCATAAGGGTTTTACTCCTCTTTTTCAAACTTGTGTGACGGGGGGTGGTGGAGTTTATATATTTAAAGGTTCACCCCCCCCACAACGGGGGCTGCGGGGGGGAGGGCAGAACCCCCCTCCGTAGAAAATGACTGTGATAGCAGTGAGGTCTGATCGCTGCATGTGGTATGTAATCTGGCTGTGGGGGGGTCGACACAATTGCATTTCACTCATCTTGCTGTTGCCCATTTTCCTGTGCTCTTTTTTGCTGTGTGGTGTTTGTTTTCACCCTAAAGTGAGTGAACCTATATTTTCAATATACTATATTAATATATTGTTTATTATCTTCATGAATATTTTATAATCGGAGTTCAATATGGAATAGTCCTACACTTTTCAGCTTTCTTGTCATCTTTGTTTGATTTCAATAATAATGTAATACATGCATCTTGAAATGCACTGGATTTGTCTTGTCTGTTGTATTTTCAAACAAACTTTAAATGTACTATCTCTTCAGTACTGATTGCATCATCCAGTAAGTCATAGTAATTATCCATAGCCTCCTTAAATAAAGAGTTATCATAGTGTTTCAACACCTCTTTTATAGAAACATTAGAGTCAGTTTTGTTCTTAAAATCCCCGAGTATCATGAATAGCCATTATTTCTACTTTCTGTTGATTCTGTTATAACCTTTTGGCTAGGTATTTTCCCACTGTTTCACTGTGTAAATGCCATTTTTTTCTTATTTTAATCCAGCACTTTTTATAAAATGGCAAGAAAAAAATGTAGACATTTTATTTTATTGGCTGAGAAATGTCATCTGACTGTGCTTTAAATCTCTATGAATTCAAGGTTAAGTGAGGAATCTCATTTTCCTCCCCCAAAAAGCTGCTAAGAGTCATTTTATAAGTGTAATAAGCCTCTCCAGGGGGTGCATAATAGGATTTTAATGCACTTCCCAGGGGCATAAAGACACTCGACCTTCAACCTCATACCTTACTACACTTCTGGGGCATGTATTAAAATCCTATAATGCACACCTTGTTGTGCCCTATTACTTATGTATATTTTCTCACTCTCCTCTGAAACATTCATGACCTCCCCATATTTTCATTTCTAATACCTTTAGTTGTTTTTCTAATTGTTTCTGTCTTTATTTTTTTTTTAAAACTTTCTTTATTTAATGTAGTTTGTAGGGCCAGGACCCATATGACATACACAGACAATACACATATAACAGTTATACAAATTGATTCACCTCTATTACAATCACTGGCAGAAAAGGTCTTAAAGTGAAGCAGTTATACATAATCACCATAAAACTATGTCTTAATTTCTTGAGGAATCTATAATGTTCATCTAAATGCATCTCATAACCTCTTCATCACACATTCCCCATCCGCATCACATAGAATGCTCTTCCTCTAATAAAGAAAGACCCTGGGGTGAGGGGGAGGAACGGAGGGGAAAGAGCAGGCGCCCAATAATGTGCATACCACAAGACCCACTATTTTTTCCTCTAAATTCTGCTTTGTTACTCCCCTGATTGGGCTACATTTTGTCCATCCTCAGGGGACAAACTCAGGCCTTTAACTCCCATATAAAAGACCCATCGCCTCCACAGTATCTCAAAGGTTGAAAATCTCTTATTAAGCTTGGCTGTTATTGATTCCATTCTGTGCACATCTATCATGCGATCCTGCCACATGTTCAGAGTGATCCTCTTAGGGGATAACCAGTTACTGGTCATTATGTTTTGAGCCACGAGAAAAGCAATTTTCAGAAACCTTACTGTCAGGGGGTCATGAAATTTCTTAGGCAAGTCTAAGAAAAAGTAACCCAGGGGAGACACCTCTAATTCGGGATCTATTATTTCTTTTAGAGCCTGCCGAAGATTTTGTTTGAAAGGGGTCAACTCAGGGCATTCCCATAATAATGTGCTAAGGAAGCAGATGTATGCCTGCAATTCCTCCAGCACTTAGCGGAAATAGACGCATGAAATCTGGACTGAATAGCTGGGGATCTAAAGTACCAAGTTAGGATCTTCCATGAAAACTCTCGCCAGCTCCCTGATGAAACACCCCAATGAACTCTTCTTTGAGTCCATACCCAGAAATCCTCTGTGATCAGCACTCCCAGATCCTTCTCCCAGGCTTTTTAAATGTGTGCAGAGGAATCACCCTTCCAGGCTAACAGGGCTTGATAAAATGTAGAGACTATATGGGATCTAACAGGGTCTCTTTCTATTGCCTTTTTGAGTAAGTATGTGATTTGTGGTGGCGAGGAGCTTCTTGGCTTAAACTGTACTACTATATTGCTTATATAATTTCTTATCTGAAAATACCTGAATCTGTCCCTCCAGCTGATTCCATATTTTTCAACCAACGAGTCAAAAGACCGGACCGTATTTCCATCCAAGAAATCCCAAATCAAATGTAAACCCCTCTCCTCCCATCTCTTAAAACCACTATCCCATTTATTAGGTGGGAAGGAGTTCAGGTACGGGACCGAGGTCAACAAACAACTCCAACTCCTGGTACTTCTATCCCCCAAGACCCCTTGCCAAACTCCCACAGTGACAGCTGTGTAGGGATTTCCCTCCCAGTTTACATTTGTTTGCCCTCTCTGCCTTAGTAGTATATCATTTATGCTTTTGAATAGGGTGATTTCCCCTAGTTGTAGATCTTTCCACCTGGCAGTGTATGATTGATCCAACCAGTAGATTCTGTCTTTATTTTTGATTTGTTTTTTGTTTCTTCATCTAGTCTCTACTATTATTTTTCCTCTTATTGTGGCTTTAAATACCTCCCAGTTGTTGAATACTGCAAATGTCTCTTCTGGATTGTCCTGCCAATAATTTTGTATTGCATCTGGTCAGCACAAGTCAGGAGAGACAGAGACCTGGAGGTTACCATATCTGATGACTTGAAGGTGACCACACAGTGTGAAATGGTGGTGGGAAGAGCAAACAGAATGGGTGCATAGGGAGGAGCATAACAAGCAGGAGGAAAGAGGTAGTGATTCCACTTTACAGATCACAGGTGATGCCTCATCTGGAGTACTGTGTCCAGTTCTGGAGACCACATATCTTAAGGACATTGAAAAAATAAAGGCAGCGCAGAGAAGGGCAATGAAGATGGTACATGGACTGCACCAGAAGCCCTACAAGGAAAGACTTAAGGACCTTAACAACCTTGATATCTATTCACTGGAGGAAAGAAGGGAGAGGGGAGATATGACTGAGACTTTCAAGTACCTTAGGGGATTAAACAGGGTACAGATGGGAAGCATATTTCAGAGAAAACTCTGCACAAGAACAAGGAGACATGATATGAGGCTGAAGGAGGGAAGGCTCAGGGATAATGTTAGGAAGTACTTTTTCATGAAAGGGCGGTGGAGCCATGGAACAGCCTTCCAGCAGAAGTGGGGGTGAAACTAATACAGGGGTTCAAGAGTACATGGGATAGACATAAGGGTACCCTGGTGATGTACAGAGCAGGAGAGCCGCAAATCAGATAGGATCTGGGGCTGCAGCAGTGAGTAGGAAAATGGGCAGACTTGGTGGGCCGTATGGTCCTTATCTGCTAACAGATTCTATATTTCTGTTTCTATTTATGAACACAATTGTTCATCTTGTCGTAATGTATTACTCATTTTCCATAATGAGTCTGCTGTTTATTTAAATCCAGTTGTAATACAAATAAAAATCTGCAGCACCTATCAGATTTCTATATATTAACGTAATTGATTCTTGAGAATGTTTTGTGCACCCCTGATTGAAATGTAAAGCCTTTACTAAAGGGATTTGGTTCTCTCAATGTATCAGCAAGAGAATTACTCTCTAAAAATTCCTTGGCTTTCCTAGATCTGTATTTGTCCCATCCTGATGTTGCTTTAGACTTATCAAAATCAAGTAAGTGATTTAAATTGCCTCCTAATTATATCTTCTGCGTATCCTAATCACTTAAGTTTTTCTGTTATTTCTGCAAGAAAGTAGTTATAATTTTCAAGGGGTGCATACAGTGAACCAATAAAATTCTTTCAACGAAAAAAAAATTCAGTAGTATCATGCAGCCATCTAATAACCTGCATGGACTGTTTTTGTTAATTATTTATTTTATTTATTTATTTATTGAAGATTCAGAATTAGAACCTTTGAGTCAGAAACTCTTTTACAAAGGCCCCACACCAAGATTACACAAAATCAAATTTGATCTGATGGCCTGAGCAACATAATCTCAGAGTTAATTAGGGTGCAAGATAACAGGAAATATTTGCGATCAAACAATGTGTTAACCGTGGAAGTACTTCTGTTCAAATCAACTGCAGGTCAAAAATCTTTCTCATATCTGACAATGAAAATCTAGAATGCCATTCCTCCTAGTATCAGAGAGCTGAGCACTTTAACACTGTTCAGAAAAATCTTTAAACTGTACTGGCACAGCACTGCTGGATATGAAGGTTCTTGAGTTTTGCATTAACCTACGTACTGTGTTGATGTTGTTTTTAACATACTCTTATGTGCGTCCCTTTTATTTATTTATTTATTTCAAAAGTTTCACCAGGAGAGATATACTGAACTGATGGCTCATTTCCAGATGCATCTTGGGGGTAGGGGATGAGGACAGTTATATATATATATACAGCAAGTAACATATATCATGTAGAATAATCAAAATGTAAAACTAATCAGGATAATATATGTGCAGGCAATGAAGGAGACAGATTGCCAGGACAAGACTAGTGGATGGGGGAGAGTCAAGGAGAGTTGCAGAAGGGAGAAGAACGAATATGAAGGACAGATTTTAAGGAGAAAGCTGAAGAGGCAGAGCAAATTGACAAGGTAAGGGAAGACCAAAGCTTAGGAAAGTGATATGAGAACGCAGATTGACCAAGCAGTAGATTTTCTAGAAGGACTAGTGAGGGAATTGGAAGTATTATTGTGTAGAGGGTAGGAGGAAGCAGAAGAAGAGGATAAGAGGGAAGTAAGATAGGAGGGAAGGGAACATACCAGAATGTAGATATAAAGGAAGTGCAGAGGGAAAGGTGCCTGGCATCAAGAGAGGGGAATAAAAGGGCAGAGTAGCATGAACAGTGGTAGGTATGTGGGGAACAATCTAAAGCAAAATGACAAAAAGAGTAGAAGAGGGGGGTCCAGTCTGGCAAGGGAGCATTTGGGAGTTTGACTGTAGACTAAGTCACCATTATCAAAATTAGGGAGGATCATCTTTAAAACAATTTCATGGCGGACAGAAAGTGGGATACTCGCTTTGTTCCTGTAGAGTGCACTAAGCCTGGGGAGAAGATTTTGCTGTATGGCATCAATATGAACTGAGAAATCAAGATGATGGTCAAGCCACACCCCAAGGTGCTTAAAAGAGGCTACATCCTCAATAATAGCACCATAAAGGATACGAAAAGAAGGGAGAGGGGTGAGCCTGGAAAGCCTCTGATGTGTGCCAAAAGTCATGGAGACTGTTTGTTTAGCATTGAGGGATAGCGGGTTAGACTTGAACCAGTACTGAATATTGTCAAAATCCAGCTGAAGCTGTGAGGTAAGATCATGGGAAGAGGAGCCTGCTGCAAAAATAACTGCATCATCAGTGTACATATGAATGGACACAGAGGAACAGACAGAGAGGACGTCATTCAAGAATATGGAAAAGAGAATGAGACCCAGAACAGACCCTTGAGGGATACCTGAGCAGATAGGGAGTGGTGATAAAGTGGAGCTACCTATCTGGATGGCTTGAGACCTACCTCCCAGTTAAGAATGAAACCAACTGACTGCAGAGTCAGAAAGACCCACTGCTTTTAGCTTGTCCAGGAGGAGGGGATGTGCTACTGTGTAAAAAGCTTTAGCAAGATCAACAAAAATGGCAGATGTGATCAGACCCTGATCCATACCAGTGAGGATGGAGTCAGTGAACCATAGGAGGGAGGTGGAGGTGGTACATGACCCAGTGTACCCTCCTGGTGATCAAAATCAAATACATAAATACATAATATTGCATTGTAAATGGTATGTTACGGTATTGCATTGCAACTGGTATGGTATAACAGTGTGATGGTACTTCATTGTATTTAGCATTGTATTGAATTGGCATGGAATTGCATTGGGACTGGCAGTGTGTTGTATTATATTATTGTAATCGGTATTGCATTGTATTTTGTATTGTAATTGGTATTGCATTCCATTTACCATTGTATTGTTTTGTAACTGGTACTTTATTATATTGTAATTGATATTGTGTTGTATTGTAATTAGTATTGTAATTATATTGCAACTGATATTGCATTGTATTTGGTATTTCACTGTATTGTAATTGATATTGTATTGTAATTGTAATTTAAATTGCATTGTGATTGTATTACATTGTAATTTGTTTTGTATTGTATTGTAAATGCTATTGCATTGTATTTGATTTTGTATTGTATTAAAATTAGCATTCAATTGTATTTGGTACTGTATTGTAACTGGTATTTCATTGTAACTGGCATTGCATTGCATTGCATTGTATTTGATATTGTATTTAACATTATATGGTACAGTAATTGGTATTGTATTATATTGTAATTAGTATTGTGTTGTATTGCAATTGTATTACATCATAATTGGAATTGCATTGGAATTGGTATTGTACTGTACTGTAATTGGCATTGTACTGTAAATAGTATTGCATTGTATGTGATGTTGTATTGTATTTTAATTGGCATTGCATTGTATTTGGTACTGTATTGCATTTGACATTGCATTGTACTGTATTGTAATTGGTATTGTATTATATTGCAATTGGTATTGTGTTGTATTGTAATTGGTATTATATTGTAATAGTATTGTAACTTGTATTGCATTGTATTTTGTATTGTATTGTAATTGGTATTGCATTGCAATTGGTATGGTATTGTATTGTAAATAGTATTCCATTGTTTGTTTATTTATTTATTTGATAACTGAGTAGGTACACTGGTCTGAGAGATTGTTTTCAGGTACAACCCATGCTATTGAGATAGCACATACCATACAGTCAAAGCAACATACAAATCAAGACTACATTCAGCACAGGCAGAGCATTGTACACAACAATTTGTACAGGTAGAAGCAATACAGTCATACAGGAAATGCAATAAGCGACAAATAACAGATTAGGCCCCCAGTAATAGACTCAAGCCAGTGATGCATTAAGCTACAACATTACAGTTAAGCTCACAGTTTGAAAGCCCAGGCCAGGCATAGGACAAGGGTAAAAGTATAGATCAGTAGCAGCCTGGCTGTTTAGGTGGTTGACTCCAGATGATATATATCAGCATAGTCCAATAACAATCAATGAGTCAACTAAATAGACAAATGCTTTGTATTGTAGTAGGTATTTTATTGTAATTGGTGTATTGTATTTGGTATTGTATTGTACTGCATTGTAATTGGTATTGCATTGTATTTGGTACTGTATTGTAATTGATATTGTATTGTATTGTGTTGCATTATAATTGTATTCTATTGTGTTGTAATTGCATTGTACTTTGCTGTAATTGGTATTGTATTATGATCAGGGTGGGACAAATCAGTTTGTCAGCTGGTTGTCATTTTGGCCACTAGCTTTACAAATCTGGTAGCCAAATCAGTATTTTAGTGGGCATCATTTTTAAGGGCTCAACAATAATTTCATGGGCAGGTAGCCAGTCGACAGGTAATTTTCAAAGTCTGGTAACCAAACCAATTTTTTTGGTGGCCATTGGCTACCTGGCTACCTCATTTGTCCCACCCTGATTAAAATTGGTATTGTAGTGTGCTTGGTATTATATTTTATTAAATGTGATATTGTATTGTATTTGGTATTGTTTTGTATTGTATTGCATTATTAATTGATACTGTGTTGTACTGTAATTGGTATTAAATTTGATATTATATTGTAATTATATTGTGTTTATTTTTATTTATTTACAGAGCACACTTAGGCAAAGTATCAGAGTGCAGTAAAATATATACAAAAAGAAGAATTAAAACAGTTGAATAAATTATGATATCTAAAAATTTAAAACAATTACAAACAGTAACAAATTTATGGAACATTGCCAAAATAATAAAAAATAATGCATCAAAATAATCTTACAGAAACGTTTTTAAGGCTCAGCAAAAACTCATCACATTGAAGGACTGACAGTCATGTAATGGAAGAGAATGCCAAAGAACTGGGCCTATGCAAGACAAAGACCTACACCCTAGCCTATTAGGTCTCGTTGGAGGGACGACCAGCAGGCTAGTATCACTAGAGTGCGGAGTGTGAGAGGGAATATACCATTGAAGAACGTATACAAGATAGAAGGGTTAACTAGAATTTTGCACAGTAAACATCAAAACCCCAGTAACCCCAGTGTGAGAGGGAGTATACCATTGAAGGAAGTCTACAAGATAGCAGGGTTGACTAGAATTTTGCACAGTAAACATAAAAACCCCAGTAACTCCAGTAAATGGAAAAGTGCCACCATTAAAGCACTTCACAAATTGGCCCCAAAAATGATTTGTACAGCTATAGGCCAATTTCACTCCTCAATACTCTCACCAAAATTATTGAAAAAATCATTTAGGATCAGGCCATAGAATTTCTTGAAAAATGCAACTTACTGACAGAGTCGTAGCATGGGTTCAGAATTGGCCACAATACGGAGGCAGCCCTGGCAATGTTCACTAACTTTATGAATAAGGCAAATGACAAAGGGCTCTATACCGGCTCAGTGTTCATTGACCTCACAAAGGCCTTTGACTTAGTCGACCATGAAGTACTCCTTAGTACCCTATCAAATTTAAACTTCTCAGGTGAAGTGGTCAACTGGTTCAGGAACTATCTATGTGACACTTCACACAAAACAGTGATTGGAGACCTATACTCTGCTATTAGTCCCATTAAATATGGTATACCACAGGGTACCATCCTAGGGCCCTTATTGCTCTCTCTTGTGGTCAACCTCCTCCCCTAGATATGCAGGTACACTGAGGTCATCCTCTGTGCAGATGATGCAGCACTCTTCTACAAAGATAGTTGTCCCTCCACCCTTCTCGACAAACTACAGCATGACTTTACCAAGCTTCACATCTGGTTCTCAACCCGCATATTAGTCCTCAACTCAAAAAAAAAAAACCTAAGTCTATGGTATTCTCTGGTACCAGAAAAGCTGCAGATTGTGACTGCACCCTCAGGGACAATGATGGTAACCTAATCGAGAGAGAGTGCCTGAGTTTAAATACCTAGGTATTTACCTTGACCATCACCTAACCTATTAGTATCATATCAGCCAACTGATTGAAAAAGTTCACCAAAGGATCAGAATACTATTCTGCTGCCCATAATAGACTATGGCTCTCTGATCTACTCTTCCTCATCTCAAAAAATCTTGGCTGGTTAAGGGCCACATATCATAGTATTCTCAGGTTCATCACTGGCCTCTCTAGAAGGACCCACCACTGCGGTCTCTACAAGGCTGCTAATTGGCTTTCACTGGAGGATAGATCTGATGGCAAAATCCTTACCTTCTTCCACAAAATTATCTGATATCGTCTACCAGGAAGTATTGTCTCCATCTTTTAGAGGTCCAGGAGCCCTAGGACCACTAGACTTCCCTCTGGTTTCTCCTTTTCTATTCCTTTCTGTCACACCACCCAAGGTCAACATACCCTTCCTTACAGGGGGTGCCAAACTCTTCAACAGCCTGCCCCCATCCCTGGCTCAGTGTCCGACATTGTCTCTTTTTAAAAAACTATCTAAAGTGTTACCTATTTGACAAATCTGTATGTAATTGCACTTGACCATATGTTTTGACCTCTTTATTCTGTATGTAATTGCACCTGATTGTATGCTATATCCTCTGCATACTGTTACCCCTGACTGTGCCATGTAATTATATGTCTTGTTTGTCACAGGATGCTTGTGAAAATGGTCAGTCTTGCTCACATGCCTTTCAGTATAAAAAATAAATATTTATGTATTTATTTTATTTATTTATTTCAGTTTGGGAATTACAACCTTTGAGCCAAGGAAGCTCTTTTACAAAGGCACCGTGTCATGGACATAAAAACAATACATAACAAAAAGACTTGCAGTGGCAATAATAAATACATAAATACATAAAAAATAAATAAACATCAAAAGCAACATTTTAAAATGAAACCTAAGATTTAAAGAAAGCCAATGGAGAGATTTTAAAATTGGGCTAATGTGGTCACAATGAGCAGCGTCAGAAATTACGAAGTAGCAGCATTCTGGATGCACTGAAGTGAGGCAATTGCTAAAGCTGGAAGTTATAATTATCAGGCCTAGACTACATCAAACTGCAAACAACCATGTGTGCAGCATCAGCAGTTAAATATCTTTAGATACGCATAATATTTACCAGCTAAAACCAACAGGTCTAGATAATTGCAGATATTTGACAGTGGAAAGAAATATTGAAAAAAAAAACACCCAGATTTTTAACATCTTTTGGAAAAAGGGAATGACAAAAGCTTGTTGACTAAAAACAGAAAACATTCTTTCCTGGGATTCAAATTAAACTGTAGAAGGGGAAATAAGTAAAATCTTTGTTTTGTTAGCATTCTTCTTCACAGAATTCTAAGAGTACCATGCCACTATACTGGACAAGCAACTATTCAGGTTATCTAATAAATTAGAAGTCAAAACAGAAAAATAAAAATAAAGCTGAGTGTCATCAGCATAATGGTGAAGGAAAAAGTATAACATTTAATAAGCTTGCTTAATGAGGCAATGTAAAGACAGAATAGAAGATGACCAAACACAACAGATTGAGAAACACCACAAAATCATTTATGAGATGAATAGTCCCCAAAGAACCTGAAAAGAATGACTTGTAAGGTAAGAACAAAACCAATGTAAAACCACCTGCGATATGAAGATAACTTTTCACAAAGTTATGTATGATGCAGAGTAATGAATGCAGATGGAAAGTCTAACTGAACTACAGTGCACTCAAAATATGATCATAATGTTTAAGAAGAGCAGTTTCAGTTGAGTGCATTTTCTTGATACCCAGTTACAAATTGTAATGAGAAAGAAATAATGTCACCTACTACACTCATTATACTTTGTGATATACATTGCTTAGCAGTGGCTTGTACTGCACCAAACACATCTAATTGCCATCCCAATTGTTCCTAATTGCAGGGTTTGCAGTACCTGAGAAAGGAAGTGTGTCCGGAAAGAGTCAGGTCCAACCATGTGAGCTTATAGCTCCTGGTTAGTGCACTGAGATGGTATTCCAGGGGCCTGGGTTCAACTCCCTGTAGGTCACATTATTTCTCTCTCACTAAAGTTTAGCAACAGCTAATACTGCACCAAAAAACTTTTAATTGTCATCTTGAATCCCAAATGAAAGCGTTCAGGAAGAGACATTGCATTCATTTGATATAGCAATTGGGTAGCCACAACACAGTCAATAATCTAAGAAATAAACGGTGTAAGGAAATAGGAGAAAAAGTCAGATCATTTGTACTGTGAGGAGATGATTTCTTAATGAGAAGAAAACAATAGCTCTTTTAAAATTTCTGGGAAAAACACCACAAGTCAGAGATTGTATTGCATTGCATAGCATTTACTACTGTATTATGACTGTACAGTACTTGATATTATAGTGAAGTATGATTGGAACTGTATTGTGTTTGGCAATGTATTTTTATTTTATTGTAATTGTCTTTGTATTTATTTGGTATTGTATTGCAATTGGTATTGTATTATATTGTTACAGTATATGGTATTGTAATTGGCATTGTATTGTAGATTATACTGTATATATTTGGCATTGTAATGTGTTTGGTATAGTGTTCAATTTGATATTGTTTTGTATTTAATTGATATTGTATTCTTTTTGATATTGTATTGTACTGTAATATATGGATTATGAAAATAATACTACCAAAATGCATACAAAAAATTCCTTGTAAGAACAGTGCAATCTCAAAACCCTCCAATACCGTATACTTAATGCGTGCTGATGTACCACAAATCGTGCCTCCTCATTAGACACAGTGACTCTGTGGGCGGGCAAAACAGTTTGAAAAAAATGGCGTCTGTCTCTCGCTTAGCGAGAGAAAGTGATCTGTTCACTCTCCTGCCGATTCTTTGCCACCCAACTGTTTCAATAATCCTGCATACGGCATTGCAAGAAATCAATGAAAGGTAGGACTGCCTTAAAAAATAAGTAGCTCAACAGAGACACTGAGCGAGCGAGCGGGCAGGGGCGGGGTGTGTGTGGAGACGGAGAGGGTCACCGTGACAGCAGCCTGCCCTGGAGTCACAGCACCTCACAAACTGCAAAGAAAACTTGCATCCATATATTACAAAAAATAAAAAATAGGCAAGTGTCTATCACTCAGGAATTATACCATCATCTCGAGGTTCTGGAGGCAAGGGAACCTCTCGAGCTTCGCTCTCAAGGTTCTCTTGACCCCAGAACCTCTTGATGGTATAATTTCCTTGTAATAGACACTTGTCTATCTATTATTCTATTTGTAATTGGTATTTTACTGTATTTGATATTGTATTGTGTTGTATAGGTACTGTATACTAATTGCTATTACACTGTGTTATATCTGATAGTACGAAGATGGAGGTAAAGTCAAGAGCAGGGAGGTGAGGTGGGAGGGAAGATGCCAGCCAGAATTCTGCCATTATCTCTTCTCTTCCTATGTATGCTCCTGTTTCAAACCGCCCTAACCCTAATTCCCTAATCCCATCCCTCTCTCTATTTGTCCCCTGGGATCCTGGGGTCTATTCTAACAGGGAGCACTTTTCCTTTCAATCTCACTTCCTAACTTTCTTTTACTTTATTACTACTTGCTCTCACAGCACTCTATTCCTCATTGTTTGTATACTGCTTAGTCACTCTAAAAATGACCTAATTGTATTTATTACTTGTAAACTTATATGCTGTATTGTTTTTGTAATTTTTACTGTTCTTAATTACTCAAACACGTACATGTCACTTGTATTATGTTCAGATATGTTCTCTTGAAGTTTGTCTCCGTACCCTCCCGGGTCATGCCTGAAAATAGTCATTTTGGCTAGTGCACCTACCCGGTAAACAAAAACTAAATAAATAAGTATTGTACTCTATTGTAACTGCATTGTATAGCAATTGGTATTGTATTATATACTAATTTGATATTGCCTTGTGTTGTACTGATACTGCATTGTAATTGATATTGTGTTTTTATTTAATATTGTGTTGTAGTATTAATAAACCTTTACTGATGAGCCATAAAAACAAGTAATTCATTACAATCCATTGCAAAGTTAAAAAAGAACATTTAAAAATATAAAATAAGACAGGAGCATGTGACTATCGTAAATCCCAGTTACCTACTGCATATACAAAGAACAAAACAGTTATTTATTTATATTGTATTTATTTCAAAAGTTTCAGCAGGAGAGACATACTTAGCTACGAATAGTTCATTTCCAGATGTGTTCTGAGGGGGAAGGGGTAGAGGGATAAGTACAGAGCAGTACAATAGATTAAACAACAAAACAAATGATTATACAAAAAAAAAAAACATCTTACAGAGAATTACAGTAAACAGTGTAAAGCTTTGTTCATTGCACATGTATAGAAAAAATAAATATCAAAATCAGGTCAGAGCGGAAGGCATGTCCCTAGGAACAGGGAGAGAACATTATATTGGTGAGGGCAGAAGGGGACAGAGTGCAGAGGAGAGGTGTACAGAGGAACAAGGGAAGTAGAGAACTAGTGTGGAAGGGAGTGGGAGAGGGAGGAGATGAAGGAGAGGTATAGAAGAAGAGGGGAGGGTGTGGGGGAGGGCAATGAGTAGGAGAAATGAGAGGAGGGAAAAAAGTGGAGCGGGTTGGAATTTGACTTAGGGCAATTAGAGGAGGGAGTGGAGTGCATTTGGAGTAGAGAGGAGAGAGGGCATTTAGATGAAGCAGAGCTAATGATTAGGGGAGAGAATTCCTAAGTTTAGGAAAGTGGAAAGAGAAGGCAGCCTGACAAACTAGGGATTTACCAGAGGGAAGCACAAGGGAGCTTGAGTTATGGAGTGAGTACGAAGACGGAGGTAAAGTGGAGAGTAGAGAGGTGAGGTGGGGGGGAAGATGCCAGCCAGAAGTTAGAAATGAAAGAGGCACTGTGGGTTAGGCAACGCTCTTCTAAGGAGGGAGAGGGCAGAGTACAAAGAGCATTAGTGAATGTGGGGCAGACAGTCCAAGGCAAAACAGCAGAAGGGGAGAAAGTGAGGGTCCAGTCTGGCCAGGGTAGTCTTTGGGGAAGCACCATAGACACTATCCCCCTTTCTTCGTCCCTTTTAGGTTGCTTCCCTTTACTTGTTCCTGTTTTCATTTAATGTTGCATATTATTAGTTTAGCATTTATTATTATCTCCTTAGTGATTGTGGGTATATATGGGTTTTAGTCTCTTCATTTATTGAAAAAGTTTTTAAATATTTATTGAGCAGTTTGATCTACAATGGGTGTATCCCTTTAAACCGGCACTATTTAAGAGGATCTATTACTGATCATGTCTGCCTTGATAAAGCGCAAGTGTTGGTGTGAAATGTTGGTGGTTGGGGAGTTCTGCTACTGTGGAATGTAATTTTTTTAAAATAATAAAGCGTTTTTTTTTTAACTTGAACCAAGTCATTTTTATGTGTCTTTACCAGTCAGCCCTGCTCCTTGCTGTCAGGTTATACTTTTTATGCTGCAGTGCCTGGTTACTTGTTCCTTATCCACTTCATGATAACAGTGTTAAGATATGTTGTTCAGCACATAGAAGAAAACAAGATGTTCTTGAGCACATAGCATGGCTCCACACAATGTAGGTTCTGCCAAACCAGCATGAGTGTTTTTTTTAGTGATGTAACTATTGAGATAAATTGGGGCCAGTTGATGAATGTAGTCTGACTACTTTAGCAAGGCCTATGACAGATTACCACATGGAGAGTTCAGGGAGAAAGTAGCACAGGTTTACAATGTGTACAGGATGGAAATAGCAAATGTATTTATTTATCTGAAATTATTTCACCAGGTAAACACACAGAAATACAAGAATAATCTCATACACAAATGCGACCTGGGGGGGTATTTTAGGGAGAAGAGTATAAACACAAAATTTACAGTGCAGTACTTATACACAAAACAAGTTATACTAAAATATAAAATACAGACACATTATTTACATGCAAACTATAAAGCAATTATACAGTAGTTATAAAATGGGTGTACACCAGCTGAACTGGTAGAATACTCAATGGAGTACATTAAGAGAACTCTAGATCACAGTCAGGTACCTTCACAGTATGAGCAATTCAATTTTTAAGGTAGAGCTTAGCCACAGCAATACTGGAGTGTGGGCTATTTCCCAAGGCCAGATTGTTCCATACCTATTGGAGTTTGTGACTGAAAGCAGACTGACCAAAGTTATGTTTTACACCTGGAAACAAGGAATCGGTTACCCAGGCTGAAACAAAGGTTGTGGCTTGAGGGGGCAGATAGGATAAGAAGGGTACTCAGGTAGTTTCGAAGCTTGTTTAGCCAAAACTTGAAGCCATAGAGGGCAAGGTGTTGAACATGTCTGTTGCTCAATGAAGGCCAGTTTAGGTGATTGTAGAGTGTGCAGTGGTGGTTTGTTCTGAACAGTGAAGAATGGGCTTGCAGAGGTCATTTAGTAAGGAGTTTAACTTTGATAGGTGACACGTGGGGGGCAGAATCATAGACCACATCACCAAAATAAATTACAGAGAGAACCAACCATTAAACTAAGAACTTTTTCAGACTTTGGGAGAGGCAGGCATTCACTCGGTAGAGAGCTCGAAGCTTTCTTCTTTTTTTTTTTTTAATTTTCTTCTTTTTTCTTCCTGCATTCGCTGGTTCATCTGCCTGGTCATGGACCCCTAGACCCCCACCTCCATATTGGCTGTGACTCCGACAGCCCCCGGCTTTCTCCCTCGGGGTTGGGTTGCAGCACCCGGCCCTTAATGCCGCAAATGTGGGACTAGAGTCCAGAGCCAGCCTGGAGGCTAATCAGGGCCAGGAGTGGGCATCATTAATGGCGGCCACAAGCAAGGATTTTTGCTGTATCCCCAGGGGTGGGAACGTGCAATGACATCCAGCATCTGCCCTGCCCCTCTAAGCATTTGGATGCCGGAATTAGTGAGTACTCCTAGCCTCCTCTAGCAGTCCTCATGCACCGGGCATTCTCTCCAATCCTTCCCCTGGAGAAGGAGAGCAGCCCTAGGGGCACTCAGTCCTTCTCTCCTGGCCAGCCCTCCAGCTCCCCGGGTCCATTCCCGAACCCAGGTTACTGACGTTGCAAGCGGAAATCCAACCGCTGCACTGGTGGGCCGGCCAAGCTCGAAGCTTTCTTAAGGACTTAGACACCAAAGACTGAATGTGAGAGAGAAGTTCAGGAAATGGTCAAATGATACCAAGGTACTTATACTCAGACACAGACTTCTGGATGACACCATCAGGGGGTTTTATGTCCAGGGAAGGACCAGCTGACAGGAACCTTTTGGATCCAAATAGCATTGACACAGTTTTTGCCTGATTAAGTGTTAAGAGAGATTATCAAAGTTTGACTGCAGGGCAGCTGATATGACAACTGGAATTTTACCAGAGGTAAATAGTATAGTGCCTTCTGCATACATCTTGATGTTACAGCAGTGATGTGCTGACAAGTTTTTAACAACAACTTCCCTCCCCACCATTGTTCCACCCCGTCATTGGTCCCTCCCCTGGCCCCACCCCATTAACATGTGCACCAACTCCATGTGCTCCACTCCTACCATTACTGGACTATAAAGCACATCCTACCCTACTCTAGTCAGACTCTTATCCTTTCCTTCTTGCCCAACACAGCAGAGAACCCCAACCCCTACAACCTAGTCTTGAAGTGGCTGTCTCTCCTGGCCCTCTTTTCAACATGGGAATGAGCTGATTATTGCTTCACCTACTCTCTGTCCAACCTGGGCTTGAACTGAAGTGATGGTCTGCCTCCCCTCTTCCAATCTGGGCTGGAAGTGACTGATCCAAACACCGCCCTTCAAACCTGGGTGTGAAGTAAAAAGTCAGGCTCAGTGGAACTTCCCTGCCCTGAGAGTCTTTTACACGTCACCATTTGAAAGTATTAAAATCCTTTTTATTTAAACATTTTCTATATTTTTCAAGTTTTGTAACATTGCATAGCCATTAACCTTCCCCACCCCTCGCAACACAATAGCATTACAGCAGTAATTTCAATGGACGCAGGTTTCTCTTCAATACTGGAACTTTTTGTTTTGCATGGCACCACTCATAATTTGCCTCCATCTCCACTTCTGATTCTATTTTTTTATTCTGCCCCACTGCCCCAGTGCTGGCAAAGCAATCCATTCACATAATCCCAAATCCACATTCATACCTGTTTTCCTTCCCCACAACAAATTGATAACTAAAATGGGTATGCTAATGTGACTACTTTTGTTTTTTTTTCCTACTTACTGTTTTTATTCTTGCTTGTTTGGTAAAGTTAACCAATGTTCATATCCTCTTCGATCACCCTGGTGACCAATGGCAGCCAGTTCCCCATCTCTCCTAGTCTTTACGCCCCTCTCTCCCTAGCCTATCTGCCTGCCTGTGCTTAGTGACTGTACTTGCCCACCTGTCCCATGTGCCCAGCAACAGCACAGCAGCAGTAGTTACCTGGTGTCCTGAGGAACATGGACAGTGATGACTGGACTGACTTTCTATGGACTAATGTCCACCATCTGCACCAGTGGCAACTGTGACAACCTCACCAACCAACGACAACAAACATTTATTGCTAAGGAGCGTCTCTGCTACTGCTCTTTACATGCAGTGCTGATGACAACATGCCTCTACTATGGGTCTGGCATGGGTATAGTGTCACATCAGCCAAGCACTCAAGCAGACTCTTCATGGCTCTTACACGCCAGTCACACAACACAGCACAGCACAGCATACATTTCTGATGCTAGGAAAATGGCACTTTTATCTCCACGGGGTGGTTCAAGAGCACATGAGTGCAGCAAGAGGGAGGCAAGGTGGCAAGCAGGCTGGGGCAGCCAAGCCAGTGGCATCCAATAGGAGGGGGCCACGCATGTGAGTCTTTCTGACTCACTCAACATATACGCATCTCTCTTGCTCTCTCTTGACCTGACCCCCCCCCCAACATCCCCTCACAGCACAGACACCACCTCATGTCACTCAGTGGAAGGACTGAAAGAAGAAGATTGAGATTGCTTTCCTTTTCTTAAAGCATAAGCTACCAGCTGGCTGCTTGAAGTTGAGGGCTGAGCTAAGCACTGTCTCACATGAGCCAGTTAAACAGCTTTAAAGAGTTAACTACCAGCTTGAGTGAGCCAGTGCGAGCCAGCTCCAGTGAATTAATGTGTTACAGAAATTTACCTCCCGTGGTAGGTCATTAGAAAAGACATTATAAAGGAGGGGCCAAGTACAGATCCTTGAGAGACTCCTATATGGACTTGCCTGTGGTCAAAGAGGGCTAAGCCGGTAGAAACTGTCTGGGAGTGACCAGTGAGATAGAAGGAGAACCAGGAGAAAGACAAGGAGGTGAGACCAGAGACGCCAAGCTTACCAGGAGAAGGGTGTGATATACTTACTGGTTGCACTGGCAAGACAAATCTCATAAGTAACAATCATCATTGTATCTGTGATTATGTATTGTATCTATGTCCAGGACCACCTTGAAAATGAGATTGCTCAATGGTGTCTACGCCTGGTTAAATAAAGTTGATTGATTGTTTGACTGATAAGATTAAAACAAATTTGAATTTCTGGACATTTCAGTCTTTATTACAAAAGATATTTACATGAAAATATGTTCTAAGCCCCTTAGAGTTCATCTGTCTCTGATGCTTTTCCTATTTGGAAGTCATAACTCTCTGCTTGTGACATCACAGTCATGTTCATGACAGTAGGTTGTGATGTCACAGGCAGATGATGATGACTTCAAAGGTGGCATAAGCAACATAATAAGATCAAATCTAAGTGATTAGGAACCTGTTTCAATGGAAATGTATTCAGTGATAAGGAATGGAAGGTCCTGGAATCCAAAATGTTGGTGGAATTTTGTGTGACTGAGTTCTGCTGATGAGTGCTGGGAATTTTGTGCTGAAAACTAGAAAATGATTTTAAAGCAGCAGTACTGGATAATAAGGAAGTGATTATCAAAGTTCTGCTTTTTGGCTGGAAGCATGCAGCCATAGTTCCAGTTTCCATATCTGCAAATATTTTTTTCTAGCGATCTTTAGTCTTTTTAAATATTTAAAATGTATTTCCATTGTTGTGGATCCACAGCAAATATGGCTGGTGCCTAATTTGCACCTGAGCTCCCCCCATACATTGTATCACATTTTTTGTTTACTTCTGTGGGACCTTGTGCTGCGCATTCCCGTTGTCCCTGTGTAGTTTTTGTGAGTCATGCATATGCACGGTTGACAGCAGAGGGTTCCAGTTCAGCATGGCAGATGTTAGAAATGTAAACAAAAACAAAGAAAAATGGAGCAAATTATGGAACGATAGTACTGCGAAAACAAGAAAGATTACCAGGTAAATGCTCAATAGAGCATAGGAATAAACTGGCAAAAGATCCAATTTTTTTTATCTAGTACTTCTGCTTTAACGTATTTATAAATGACCTGTAGGAGACTGCTGAAGTGTTGCTGATGGCATTAATTTGGCAAGAAGAGTGAACACAACAGAGAAGGGGATGCAGTACAAGGGGGACCTGCACAGATAAGGGTCATGGTCTGAGAAATAAGAGCTTAAATCTAATGTTGGTAAGTGCATGGTATTACACCTTGGGACAAGGAATCTGGGGCTTCAGTGGATGTTTCAGCCACACATCACAGTCATAGCATGATCGTGTCACATCATTGATGCTTGTGACTATATGGGAGACCACCTAACAGGTGATCGTGTGCATCTGCCGTGACTTGCAGTGACTTTGGAACTTAATAATGATGGATGCATCAATCTTTGATGCATGCATCATATTTTTCTGTAAAGCAGTGACTACTGTCATTAATCTGGCATAGCACTTGAAAATAGCAACTAATGGTCATGCAGCGCTTACCCTGCCGTAGTCGCACACCGAAACTGAAACGTGTATCTGTGGCAGGATGGCTGAGAATCCTGTCTCTGCTGTTTAAAGAGCAGGTACTGTATCTATTACAAGTGGCTCAGAACTATTATGTTTACAGCAATTGCATTAAACTTTAATGTTTTCTATCTTCTTTTTCACTCGCCTATCATTAGTCTTCTAAATGTTTCAGATAATGCAGCGCTTACTTCACTGTGAAAAGTGTTTGTCTCCAATTGACAGTTGCTGTTTGTGACATCATAGCCTGTTGTCAAGAGCACAATGAGGTCAGTTAGGGATAACCAAATGCTTTCTCGCACTCTTCTTAGTCTGCCAAGATGTATTACGAAACCTGGGACTCAAAAGTCAAAAAATGTGTTCTCTAGTACGTCAAAATTGTTGAAACAGTATGTTTTTAAATGTATATTTTGAAATGGATGCCAGCTCTTAAAGAGTACTATAGCAGTTCTGCTAAAATGGGATTTATAAATGTTACTACCTCAGTCATCATTTAATCAATTGGCTTTCAATTTCAAATTTAAGTACAGAATGAGGGTATCCACAAATGTATGAAATTGGATGGAATTTGATCAAGATGTTTTAGAGATATAAAATGCATGAAATATGCCATGATCATAACAAAAACATCTCTGATATATGTTATGAGTGCAATTTGACATTATGGTCCCAATTTTCAAAGGCTGACGCGAGGCTTGTATCAGGCCCTACATCAACCCCGATGTTTGGTGCAACTGTGTCAAAATCCTTTGACACAACTGCACCCAATTTCAGTACATTGGGTGCAATTGTGACAGTTTCCACACTTTATGACAGCTTGCACCAAATATTTGGTGCAAGTCAAGCCAGGGTTCTCCTGTTTTTTTGAGGTTCTAGTTCAGTTCTGGTTCTACAGGATATGGTTCTAGTTCAGTTCAGTTTAATAATTACAAATTTGGGTTCAGGTTCAGTTTGGTTGGAGGCTTTTGGTGTAATTTTGTAGTTCAAGTTCAAGTTAACTGTTACAGACCATTATGACATGATGTGAATCGTTACCCCGTCTGATTTGTAAATCAGCATAACCACAGAATAGATCGCTAATTGTAGCCTTTAAAAAGTATTGTAATTATTTAACCGAACAGAAAAGTAAATACATATTCTGTTAAACAATGCTGCAAGCCTGCAATTAGAGGGGATAGTGGGCTAAACAAAGGTAAAATTGGGAACAGAGCTTCTGTGATTCACAGACTGTGAACGCATCTGTCTCTCCCACAAGCCCGATCGGTGAGTGAGTGGGTAGGAGGCATTCTAAAGGGAAACTGATTGGGCCAACATGGATGAGACCTCTGCCTCCCAATGCTAAAACTGCCTTCCAGTGGTCCTCAGAACATTCAGAGACAGAGTGGGTTGTATCGGGACCAGGGTGCCAATCGGAGATGAAACATCAAACAAAGTCAACGCACACAAAAGAAAGATGTTACTCAGAGCTCACACAAAATGTTGGTGACAGAAACATCTAATAGGTGAAAACATCAGCGAGCCCAGCAATAAAATGCAAAAAAAAAAAAGATATGGGGATGATATCTTTATTTAAAAAGAATACCGAGGCAATTAAACACAAGGAAGAGGGCATGAACCCCCAGTGACGTTTATGGCAGTGAAAGCATCAATCTGTGAGTCTGTGTAACAGTTTCTCTATGATACCACTGCAGAGTGGTAAACTTTAGCGTACTTCTTCATGGTTCTTGTGATGAGAAGATGCCAGTTTGTGTTTGGTCTGGGTTCATTTGTTTTCAGTTTTCGGGGTTCAGGTTCAGTTCGCATATTGAAAAATACAGGAAGTTCGGGTTCAGTTCGGCCACAAACCCTGGCTCTAGGTGTAAGCCTCATAAAAAGGGTCCCCCAAATGGTGCAAGTTAGACCATGGGGAACTGTTCTAACTTGCAGCATTTGGCACACAGGGCTGAAAATGTCTATCGGCACAAAGAGAATACCGTAAGCCCCCTGCACTGTATGTTCAGCACACCAGGGACTTGCAGCATTCTCAGGACTTTTGAAAATCAGGCCCTATGACATCACAAGTGGTGAGGCCATGAGTGCTGTCAAAGGTCAGACTGCATGAGTCAGAAATATCAGAGATATCTCTCTTAGGGCCATGGCATATTTGTTTTATGCAAGGCTTGTGCTGTTTGTGGGATTTCTTCAGTTTCATTTATTTGTTTTCAATTAAAGTTTTTATCTGTTTGTGAGCCATGTTTTTGGATGGCAAAGCAGTGCATAACACAGCTGATGCTATTATGTACATCAATGCATGACTGCATTTGAGGCATGTGGGAGTACTCTGCGTTAGTCAGGACCGAGAGTGTGGTTTGTGTAACAAGTGCGAGCAGGTGTGGCCTACAGGGAAGCCAAGGAGTGCAGGTTCCTTTCTGGCAAGAGAACTACAGTGCTGGTTGGAGTGAGTAAGACTGCTGACTGCTTACCGAGGATACTGAGGGGAGTATGAGAAGCATGCAGTATTGTGGGAGGTGATATGTCAGATGACTGGGCAAAGTGTTGTAGTTTTCTTCTAAATAAATGTGTTTGGCTGATTTGTTTGCCTTTTGAACTAAGAACTGGAGGTTAGGGAGTAATGGGAGAGAAAATGAATGAGTCTGAGCCTGCTATAAAATGAAACCAGTGAGTGGGAGCCAGCATGTGAGTGAACAGTTCTAAAAACAGAACAGTGCTGCAGGTTCTAACCAATCAATCACATACATGATCACACTCCGTGACTGTCAGATGGCAGCCAGCCAAGGAGATAAGAGGAGGGCTGTGCCAGCCACTGCTGTTTTGGAGCATGGCAATTGGGGTGAGTGGGATTGTGAGGTGGGGTTAGTGATGGGTGGGTGGGCAATTTGTGAATGGATGGTGTGGAGGGACCACTATACCACCAAGGATGTGTCAAAATACAGTGGGATTGATGATCGGGTTGTGGGGGGCAACCATTTCACTAGAGATGTGCCCAAATACAGTGGGATGTGTGATCAGGGGGTAGGGTAGACCCTGCCTTTGAGGGACTGGGGGCACAGGCTTTGCACCCAGTTAAGACATTGTTTTTGGCTGTGGTAAACAGCATCACTCTGGGAGTGTTTACTGCCGCCGAAAACCTTTGAATATGCTATTGCATCAGTGAACATAAGAGGAGCCCCTCATTTGCAAAGGCACAGTGGTATACTTAGCGCCCTGGCACTGCCAGGTTTGGGAAGTGCTCTGGGGCATCTGACTATGGCCCAACCAAGAGTGCAAGTGCAAACCCAAGTTAGCACCAGCACTAACCATGTTCATACCAGCGCTTACCTTTGAATAAGGGGCACTTCGTTTCTGCAGCAGTTTACTAAGCCATACCAGACAAATATATATATATATATATATATAATTCATTACAAATAAACTCTGTTAGTGCATCAGTTAGGGTTCCTTAGTACAGTGATAAAAGGAGCCTGGTGTTAGTTCTCAATCTCACTCCCCCCTGAGCCTCACATACCAACAGGTGTTGGGTGGCTTAGGTCATAGGCTCCCAACTCTCACCCCATTCCATGTGAAGAAAGCTGACATGGTACAGTACAGGAGAATGGGGTGTGAGTTAGGCCCGACAACCCCAAGGCACACTCCGACACCTGTTGGTGTGTGTAAGGTGGGGGGTGGGGTGGTAGGGTTGAAAACCCTAACACTGAATTGTCATACTTTTGTCACTGTACTAGGAACCCTAACTAATGAATTAATGGAGTTTTTGCAATTAATTTCCTTTCTTTTTGAGAAAGTGTAATCCTACCCATATGTGGTTGTGGGAGGGCCCTGCACGCCCAGCAGTCTGTAGTGTGTTGTGGAAGAACAGGGCTCAGAGGACCCCGTCCTCCCATGCATGCATATTGTAATTGTCTCTGATTTTCATGTGGGCCCTGCACGCCTATGTAACCATAACTGTAGAGACATTGTAATTAACCCTCATCTCCCTGTGGAAGTGCAGGGCCCTCTGGGCCCTGTACTGCATAATGCTACCCATAAGTATAAAGACACAGTGCAGGCCTAGAGACATTCCAAGTAACCCTTGTGCTCCAAATGGCGCAATATCTCAGCAACCTTAGTGACATTGGAAAAAATTCCACCACAGTTGTAATCATGGCCTGGCAACCTGCATGCATACTTAGTACACCTAAAAGGTGTACTAAGCTGCGTTTAGCGAAACATCCTTATCTTGGACCGTTTTCGAGATATAGGCACTGAAAGGTACCATGGCAGCCACAGTGTTATCCTATGGAAAATTTCTAAACTTTGAATGTTTTAACTATGGAACCGAAGTAAATTTTATCACCAAACCAGCAAAAGGCACATCTGTGGGGCAAATCCTTTGTATCCTGCAGATTTCAGCCCGAAAGTCCAAACTGTTTATTTGCAGTGAAGTGGCAAGACACAGCAGTTTTGTAGGTACTTTCACAAATTTGTGAAAGTTTCGAGAAAGCTTTCACAAATTTGCGAAAGTACATTTGCAAAACTTTTGCAAATTTGCGAAAGTGTTGCAAACATACTTTAGCAAATTTGTGACACTTCCAATGGCCAAAATTGAAAAAACATATTTCTGAGCATTATTTTTAAAATCTAATGGCCAGTTCCTGCTGTTCCTCGGGCCCCGATTAGGTAAACACAACTATTGGTGTTTACAAAGGGTCTTTATTTTTTGAATTACAACATTTTTTTAGCTGTCGCTAACTGAAAACAAGATGGCAGATTTGCGACACTACAGAACCCTTTTGCGAAAGTCAAAAGTACTTTCGAAAAAGCAAAAAGTACTTTGGCACCAGACATCTATTTTTTCCCATAGGCTATAATGGGAAACTTTAAATTTTAATAACTTTTGAGTGGATTAATTTTTTTTCACCAGACCTTCAAAAGGCACATCAGTGACCCAGACCCCACATACCCTAACAATTTCAGACCAGACCCCTAAACTGTTTCGGACTTACAGGCGAGCAAAGAATTTGCACCAAAATGATAAATTTCACATTTTTTTGGCACTCCACAACTCCCCAACAGAACAAAACTTGCCAGATCTAGAGATCTATGGTACCAGACAGAGCATGTAAATTTTCTGGCAAATTGGTCAAACAGTTGCAAAGTTATTAAAGTGCAAAACTTTGGGTTTAACATAGCAGTGGCCCTACAACACTAACTATAGGACACTACCATGCCATATATATATATATATATATATATATGTGTGTGTGTGTATATAATTTTTTTTCCATATAATGATTCATGGTACTGTGAAAATAAACATAGAATCATAGAAACATAGACTCTGATGGCAGATAAGGATCGCTTGGCCCACCTAGTCTGCCCATTTCCCTACCTATTGGATAAGTTGCAGATCCTAGTTAACCAACAGCCTACTTCCTCCGACCCCCCTCTAGAATTACCTTATGTCTGTCCCATGCATTCTTGAATTCCTCCACTGTTTTTGACCCCATGACCCCCCTCAGGAAGGCTGTTCCATGTGTTCATCACCCTCTCTGTGAAAAAATACTTCCTCATGCTGCCCTTGAGCTGTCCCCCATCTATCTTCAAATTGTGCCTTCTTGTTCTTGCACATCTCTTTTTCTGAAAAATACTACCCTCTTGGACTTTGTTGATTCCCTTGAGGTACTTGAAAGTTTCTATCATGTCTCCCCTCTCCCTCCTTTCCTTGAGGGTATACATAGCCTCTCTTGGTACGGCTTCTGTTGCAGACCCTACAACATTTTAGTTGCTCTCCTCTGGACTGCCTCCATCCTATCACTGTCCTTACAGAGATAGGGTCTCCAGAACTGCATATAGTACTCCAGATGGGGTCTCACCAACTGTTTGTACAGAGGGATAAAATGAAGAACTAATCTTGTTAATGTGAGTTGCATTCTTTAGTAATCTGCTCTCTGTCGGTGAATTGGAACTTTTTGGTAGGTTATTGTTTCATTTTGTTGAATAAGTGGCCAGTATTATATTTTAGGTTAAGAGCCATTGCTGCCTCTGAGAGGACCTAATGAACTTGGTTTGACTGCCTGCTATGCTGCACGCAGTTGTAGAGTTACGTGTTCCTCACCAATATGTTTAGATAACTGATTATTAATGCAGCTGTAAATGTGTATGTCAAGGTTACAGTTTGCACCGAATAGAAACACTGGGGGCCACACTTTCAAAAGGTTCAGATGCAGATGCAAATGCACGTTACACCTGTGTCTGCTGAACTGCATCTAAGTAGGTTGCTGCTGTTTTAAAAATATGTGTCTGTTTTGCAACAAAAGGTCTTGGTGTGCAGTACAAAAATGCTGCAAAGGCAGTTTGTGTAATTTTTTTGTTAAAATTGCATCTTTTTTTTGTGACACAAAATTCTGCAACAGTTACACCATCTAATAGATGGTTGATAGTCTTTCGAAAATGTGGGTGGGTGGTTGGATTATGGATGGATCCATTTGGAAATCCTGCTCTTAAATATCTGTTAATGTGTGTTGATATTGTATTAAATAAAATACAAATTATGAAAAAGAATTGCTCTTAACAATAACTTGTAATACATTTTTATCCTTTTTTAAACAGATGAAGAAAAGGAAAATAACAGGGCGTCAAAACCACATTCCACCCCTGCAACCCTTCAGTGGTAAGGACTTGAATTATAAAAAGAACTTGCATTAATGCAAAACCCAGAACTTACCCTGCTGCAAATTCTGTGTGCAATGAGAGAGAGAGAGAGAGAGAGAGAAAGAGATGGAGAGAGAGCCTATGTGACTGCATGCACTTGTTTGTGTGTGTAACTTCTTTGAAAATAACCAGTTATAATATATTATAAGGAACAACAGAAAACTGTTTTTTCATCTGACATTCACTTCAGCACAGGAAGTGGCCTAACTCTGAAAAACCTGATAGAAAAGCAACTCAATGCAAATAGTAGTTTACAAATTTTACTCATGACACACTGCATTTAGAAATGGATGATGTGCTATATTATTTGCTGTGGTTTAGGTACAAATTGTAGTGAGAAAATGTTTTTAATTTATCACAGTGTCATAAAGCGTGAGATATATTGCCTACATTTAAGCAGGACCTCAACACGGATTTATTGAATTTATGTGGCTTTACTAATGTGTAAAGACACCTATGAGAAATCTTGTACTGTGTCGATCTACCCCTCACCGCTCTACATGATTGTCAGGTTAGGTGCCAGTATCTTTCCACAGATGACACTGTATTTCTGTAGCCAATTCCATTCTCCTGACTCAATCTAAGGACGCCGTAGGATCTGGAGTAGTGGCTACAAGGATTCAGTAGACATGTTTATGTGGTTTGTGTGTTTTCATCATAACAACAAGCGCATCGTGCTTTGGCAGTATGTAACCTGGGATCTGAGTGTGTTTTAGCATGTTTAAAGGAGAGAAGACAGCACCAACTGCCCCACACTCAAGTGTGGAGCTGGTCCCAAGATACACTTTGTGTGCAAACATTTTTTTTCTTACTCTTTACTGTAGTATAGAGATTATATAAACTCTAACATGCTGTGCAGGCCCTATCAGTTTACAATAGTGTAACCCGATGAACGAACTCTAAACAGTGTGCTCAAAACTGCACCGGCAACAAGGAAGCATGGAGCAGAATGCTGACAGTAGAGAATGCTGCGTGGACACCATGCAGCCGAGGGGGGGCGCCTGTGGACCCCCACGGTGGCCATAAGCTACTAAATCTCCCACTACTGCTGCTGCCCTGCTCTGATGTCAGCTGCAGGGTATTTTGGGATTTGCAGTTCCAGAAAATGTTTGCCTAGAAGTAGGCAAAATTTGTGTGATAACAGT
Source organism: Neoceratodus forsteri (assembly GCA_016271365.2). Classification (NCBI taxonomy): domain Eukaryota; kingdom Metazoa; phylum Chordata; order Ceratodontiformes; family Ceratodontidae; genus Neoceratodus; species Neoceratodus forsteri. Next base: position 1,577,326,752 of record CM028131.1, read on the forward strand.
CTACTATACTACAGTAAACAGTGAGTGAAAAAATGCTTTTGCATGCAAAGTGCATCTTGGGGCTAGCTCCACACTTGGGTAAGAAGCTCTTAGTGCTGACTGTCCCACTTTAATTGTAGATAACTACATAATTCAACTCTAGGGAGTGAGAGTCTCATGGCCAGTTGAGCAAAAGGAGCCAGTGTTCCAGTGTACTACTCTATTGCATCTCCTAGTGTCAAGATACCCTTAATTCACTAACAGGACCAATTTATTGATTTACCCTCTGCTTAGTAGTGTCTGTTATTCCAAAGTAGGTGGTGTGGTGATGTCTTTACAGACCATTGTAAGACACACATGATTGGCCCTCAGAATCTCTAAAAAGAACCAAATATCCGATATGGGTATATAGAGTTCATGGGATACCCCTGTATGGCATACAGTTAAGAGACCATGGTTTAATTTGTGTGTTTTCTATATGACACCATCCTGGAACTTGATTGTGTGGAGTTTGCTGTAATATAGTCTAACTGTCTGACTTACAATAAATGATTTCTGTCAGCACTGAAAATCAGGTAATGAAAGCTACGTCTCAAGTGGGGCTGTTGAACCTTAAAGAGGCTTATTTGGAGTTTTTTTGGCTTACCATAGATGGTCTTTTAAGTGTTTGTGTACTGTCTTATACATTAAAGGTGAGGGGTTCTATTGGTAAAGGTTGTAACATATAATTAATTTGGGGGGCAAGCTTCTCATTCAATGCCTGAGTTTTCTACCAGAGAGATATCATCTGTTTCTGTTTGGTTAGATCTAAACCCATCTGTTCTTTGAGAGGGAACACACTTTCCTTTGATAACAAAGATATATTGGAATATAACCTGATCCCAAAATTAATGATGACATCTTCTTTAATTTGGATGCTCAGAATTTGTAAATGGGCTACATCAACAAAGGTGAGAGTAGAAGGACTTCATTTTTAGCCCAATAACTTTGCAACCCATTAGAGAGGAAATGCTATGAATAGCCTGCATTATAGGAGGAATTGGACCTAGTGCTTACCAATGGGGATAGGGTTACAGATGTGAAGGTAGGCAACCATCTAGGGTCCAGTGATCACTGCACAGTGTGGCTTTCCATGGAAAAAGAAGAGGAGTCCTGCCATACAAGGGTAAAAGTCATAGATTTCAGAAGGATTGATTGCGCTGAGTTGGGGGAATGTCTAGTTTTACCTTTCTATCTTTTTTTGACACATAAATGTTAGACTTATTTGACCATTTAGAGTCATCTTGACAATATTTTGTGTTTTTTCTCACCAACAGCAAATTTAAATGTGAGCATTCTAGGGCATCTCTCTTATTCTCCAAAAAATGACTAATTTTGAGTCTTAAAAATAAACAGCCCTTGAATTAAAAATATATGAGCAAGGCTTGTTCAACACTATTAAACATTGTATAATAGAACTTCATATAAGAGATTGATCTACTTGAAGTATTAGAAATAATAATAGGTTAAAGAAAATTGTTTTATATTTTCTTTCTATACTAATGAACAGGCAGATTAGCCTTCAGTTTTTGTATTTTCATTTAAAGCTATCATATAAATTAAAATGGAAAAAGAGAAAAAGGAAAAAAGCTTTATTAATTTTTGTACTCAAACCATTTATTGATTTAATTTTTGCATAAATACAGGATAATTCAGAATTATAATGCATTATATTAACTTTGGTGGTGTGTATTAGAACACTATGTAACTAGGGCTGCCACCTGTCAGGTTTTTTACCTGGTGATCAGGTTTTCAGGGTCCCTATCGGGTAATCCGGTTTTGCTCTGTGCTGGCCAGGTTTTTGAGCCATTGTGAGTGCTCACATACTTTTGAAACAGATTTTGTCATATCATTCATTGTTTCAGCTACATGTCCAGGTTACAAACCAGTTCTGTTGTCAATAAAGCCCTTTGTCTGTGAAAGAAGTCAACCTGGGAGGTGTAAAGTATGGCCATTAACACCATTAGCACTTACTTAACTTAATCTTTTCCACTGCATCTTAAAGGAAAACTACACCCAAAACTTGAAAAAATATATGTTGTGCAGAGTGTTTTAATTTGTATGTGAAGTTCTAGTGTTTCCTTCCCTCTGACTGGTAGGAGTTTTTCCCAAATTAGCTTGCTAGCTTTATGCTAGTTTTACGACCCCTTGGGATCGTCATACCTGATAGTGTAATTGTATTTCTTGTTCCCACAGTGCATCTTGTCTCACGTGACTGTGATGTAAGAGTGACCCAACATTCAGTACACACATGCCAAACAAACTAAATATCTTGGAAGCTTTACAAGCTGCACAAAAATTACCAGCAGCAAAGTTTTTCAGGACAGTAAAACCTTTAGGATGAGGGTGGTCACCAAGCTGAATTCTACAGATTTTAAAATATAGCCATCTCTGTTGTTGTGAACTGATTGTAATGCAATGCTTTCTGCTGGATTTATGGGCTCTGCTACATCACCATTACATGAAACAAGGTGCATTGTAGGACAAAGAAATGCAATAAACCTATTTGATATGGAGATCTCCAGGGGTCGTAAAACTACCCTAAAGCTAGCAGGCTAATTTAGGAAAAACTCCTAATACCAGTCAGAGGGAAGGAAACACTAGAGCTTCACATACAAATTAAAACACTCTGCACAGCATACATTTTTTCAAGTTTTGGGTGTAGTTTTCCTTTAAAGTGGCATAGCAGCAAAGCTGCCCCCATATTTCGTAACAGTAACCGAGCCTGTTGTCTTCCATTTTCATTTGCTGGTAAACATTTTCATCTCTAACAGAATTTAGGCATTTTTAAATATTTGAAATTATATTTTTTTTCCTCAAGAAAAAAGTATGGTCACTTCTTTGGCTTTAAAATAGTACTGTGGACAAGAACAGCGACTAGAGCCAGAAAAAAGATAAAAGTACACATTATAGGAAACAATTTCTTTATTATGCATTATTATATACCATGTATACTGCTGTATGCTATTTAGGGTATTTCCCTTGTCTCCCCCAAATCATATCTATAAATGAGTTTCTTTTATCACTGAATGTTTATCTAGTAAACCAATGTAAATAAATAAATACATAAGTAAATAAATAACTAGGAAGAACCTAGGAAAGTAACTTTAACAGGTACGGTACAGTATCTTAACATTTTTATTGAACTGTTGATTTAAGTGTTGTTTTTTTATTGATATAACAAATGGCGTTCTAGGAGCAGCAATGTATGATGAGTCGTGAAAAGGGGTG